>OZ057412.1:64026908-65419392 GCA_964056705.1 Troilus luridus | reverse complement strand
TTATTTAATTTATTTTGTTTAATAAAGATGTTGTGAAATGTAACGTGTTTCATTTAATTAATTTTTTTGAATAAAGATGTTGTGAAGTGTATTGTGTTTTATTCAATTAATTTTTTTGAATAAAGATGTTGTGAAATGTATTGTGTTTTATTTAGTTTATTTTTTTGAATAAAGATCATCTGAAATGTATTGTGTTTTATTAAATTTATTTTTTTAAATAAAGATGTTGTGAAATGTATTGTGTTTTATTTAATTTATTTTTTTGAATAAAGATGTTGTGAAATGTATTGTGTTTTATTTAGATTAATTTTTTGAATAAATATATTGTGAAATGTATTGTGTTTTATTTAATTTATTTTTTTGAATAAAGATGTTGTGAAATGTAGTGTGTTTTATTTAATTTATTTTGTTTAATAAAGATGTTGTGAAATGTATTGTGTTTTATTTAGTTTAATTTGTTTGAATAAAGATGTTGTGAAATGTATTGTGTTTTATTTAATTTTTTTTTAATAAAGATGTTGTGAAATGTATTGTGTTTTCTTTAATTAATTTTTTTGAATAAAGATGTTGTGAAATGTATTGTGTTTTATTTAATTTATTTTTTTGAATAAAGATGTTGTGAAATGTATTGTGTTTTATTTAATTTATTTTTTTGAATAAAGATGTTGTGAAATGTAGTGTGTTTTATTTTATTTATTTTGTTTAATAAAGATGTTGTGAAATGTATTGTGTTTTATTTAATTTATTTTTTTGAATAAAGATGACTTGAAATGTAGTGTGTTTTATTTAATTTATTTTGTTTAATAAAGATGTTGTGAAATGTAACGTGTTTCATTTAATTAATTTTTTTGAATAAAGATGTTGTGAAGTGTATTGTGTTTTATTCAATTAATTTTTTTGAATAAAGATGTTGTGAAATGTATTGTGTTTTATTTAGTTTATTTTTTTGAATAAAGATCTTCTGAAATGTATTGTGTTTTATTAAATTTATTTTTTTAAATAAAGATGTTGTGAAATGTATTGTGTTTTATTTAATTTATTTTTTTGAATAAAGATGTTGTGAAATGTATTGTGTTTTATTTAGATTAATTTTTTGAATAAATATATTGTGAAATGTATTGTGTTTTATTTAATTTATTTTTTTGAATAAAGATGTTGTGAAATGTAGTGTGTTTTATTTAATTTATTTTGTTTAATAAAGATGTTGTGAAATGTATTGTGTTTTATTTAGTTTAATTTGTTTGAATAAAGATGTTGTGAAATGTATTGTGTTTTATTTAATTTTTTTTTTAATAAAGATGTTGTGAAATGTATTGTGTTTTCTTTAATTAATTTTTTTGAATAAAGATGTTGTGAAATGTATTGTGTTTTATTTAATTTATTTTTTTGAATAAAGATGTTGTGAAATGTATTGTGTTTTATTTAGTTTAATTTTTGAATAATGATCTTCTGAAATGTATTGTGTTTTATTTAATTAATTTTTTTGAATAAAGATGTTGTGAAATGTATTGTGTTTTATTTAGTTTAATTTTTTGAATAAAGATCTTCTGAAATGTATTGTGTTTTATTTAATTTTTTTTTTGAATAAATATGTTGTGAAATGTATTGTGTTTTATTTAGTTTAATTTTTTTAATAAAGATGTTGTGAAATGTATTGGGTTTTATTTAATTAATTTTTTTGAATAATGATGTTGTGAAATGTATTGTGTTTTATTTAATTTATTTTTTTGAATAAAGATGTTGTGAAATGTATTGTGTTTTATTTAATTTTTTTTTGAATAAAGATCTTCTGAAATGTATTGTGTTTTATTTAGTTTATTGTTTTGGATAAAGATGTTGTGAAATGTATTGTGTTTTATTTAATTTATTTTTTTGAATAAAGATGTTGTGAAATGTAACGTGTTTTATTTAGTTTAATTTTTTTAATAAAGATCTTCTGAAATGTATTGTGTTTTATTTAATTAATTTGTTAGAATAAAGATGTTGTGAAATGTATTGTGTTTTATTTAGTTTAATTTTTTGAATAAAGATGTTGTGAAATGTATTGTGTTTTATTTAATTATTTTTTTTGAATAAAGATGTTGTGAAATGTATTGTGTTTTATTTAATTAATTTTTTTGAATAAAGATGTTGTGAAATGTATTGTGTTTTATTTAATTAATTTTTTTGAATAAAGATGTTGTGAAATGTATTGTGTTTTATTTAGTTTAATTTTTTGAATAAAGATGTTGTGAAATGTATTGTGTTTTATTTAATTTTTTTTTTTGAATAAAGATGTTGTGAAATGTATTGTGTTTTTTTTAATTAATTTTTTTTTAATAAAGATGTTGTGAAATGTATTGGGTTTTATTTAATTAATTTTTTTGAATAAAGATGTTGTGTAATGTATTGTGTTTTATTTAATTAATTTTTTTGAATAAAGATGTTGTGAAATGTATTGTGTTTTATTTAGTTTAATTTTTTGAATAAAGATCTCCTGAAATGTATTGTGTTTTATTTAATTTTTTTTTTAATAAAGATGTTGTGAAATGTATTGTGTTTTATTTAATTTATTTTTTTGAATAAAGATCTTCTGAAATGTATTGTGTTTTATTTAATTTATTTTTTTGAATAAAGATGTTGTGAAATGTATTGTGTTTTATTTAGATTAATTTTTTGAATAAAGATGTTGTGAAATGTATTGTGTTTTATTTAGTTTAATTTTTTGAATAAAGATCTTCTGAAATGTATTGTGTTTTATTTAATTTATTTTTTTGAATAAAGATGTTGTGAAATGTATTGTGTTTTATTTAGTTTAATTTTTTGAATAAAGATGACTTGAAATGTAGTGTGTTTTATTTAATTTATTTTGTTTAATAAAGATGTTGTGAAATGTATTGTGTTTTATTTAATTTATTTTTTTGAATAAAGATGTTGTGAAATGTAACGTGTTTTATTTAATATATTTTTTTGAATAAAGATGTTGTGAAATGTATTGTGTTTTATTTAGTTTAATTTTTTTGAATAAAGATGTTGTGAAATGTATTGTGTTTTATTTAGTTTAATTTTTTTGAATAAAGATGTTGTGAAATGTATTGTGTTTTATTTAATTAATTTTTTTGAATAAAGATGTTGTGAAATGTATTGTGTTTTATTTAATTTATTTTTTTGATTAAAGATCTTCTGAAATGTATTGTGTTTTATTTAATTTATTTTTTTGAATAAAGATGTTGTGAAATGTATTGTGTTTTATTTAGATTAATTTTTTGAATAAAGATGTTGTGAAATGTATTGTGTTTTATTTAATTTATTTTTTTGAATAAAGATGTTGTGAAATGTAGTTTGTTTTATTTTATTTATTTTGTTTAATAAAGATGTTGTGAAATGTATTGTGTTTTATTTAATTTATTTTTTTGAATAAAGATGACTTGAAATGTAGTGTGTTTTATTTAATTTATTTTGTTTAATAAAGATGTTGTGAAATGTAACGTGTTTCATTTAATTAATTTTTTTGAATAAAGATGTTGTGAAATGTATTGTGTTTTATTCAATTAATTTTTTTGAATAAAGATGTTGTGAAATGTATTGTGTTTTATTTAGTTTATTTTTTTGAATAAAGATCTTCTGAAATGTATTGTGTTTTATTAAATTTATTTTTTTAAATAAAGATGTTGTGAAATGTATTGTGTTTTATTTAATTTATTTTTTTGAATAAAGATGTTGTGAAATGTATTGTGTTTTATTTAGATTAATTTTTTGAATAAATATATTGTGAAATGTATTGTGTTTTATTTAATTTTTTTTTTGAATAAAGATGTTGTGAAATGTATTGTGTTTTATTTAATTTATTTTTTTGAATAAAGATCTTCTGAAATGTATTGTGTTTTATTTAATTTATTTTTTTGAATAAAGATGTTGTGAAATGTATTGTGTTTTATTTAATTTATTTTTTTGAATAAAGATGTTGTGAAATGTATTGTGTTTTATTTAGTTTAATTTTTGAATAATGATCTTCTGAAATGTATTGTGTTTTATTTAATTAATTTTTTTGAATAAAGATGTTGTGAAATGTATTGTGTTTTATTTAGTTTGATTTTTTGAATAAAGATCTTCTGAAATGTATTGTGTTTTATTTAATTTTTTTTTTGAATAAATATGTTGTGAAATGTATTGTGTTTTATTTAGTTTAATTTTTTTAATAAAGATGTTGTGAAATGTATTGTGTTTTATTTAATTAATTTTTTTGAATAATGATGTTGTGAAATGTATTGTGTTTTATTTAATTTATTTTTTTGAATAAAGATGTTGTGAAATGTATTGTGTTTTATTTAATTTATTTTTTTGAATAAAGATGTTGTGAAATGTAGTGTGTTTTATTTTATTTATTTTGTTTAATAAAGATGTTGTGAAATGTATTGTGTTTTATTTAATTTATTTTTTTGAATAAAGATGACTTGAAATGTAGTGTGTTTTATTTAATTTATTTTGTTTAATAAAGATGTTGTGAAATGTAACGTGTTTCATTTAATTAATTTTTTTGAATAAAGATGTTGTGAAGTGTATTGTGTTTTATTCAATTAATTTTTTTGAATAAAGATGTTGTGAAATGTATTGTGTTTTATTTAGTTTATTTTTTTGAATAAAGATCTTCTGAAATGTATTGTGTTTTATTAAATTTATTTTTTTAAATAAAGATGTTGTGAAATGTATTGTGTTTTATTTAATTTATTTTTTTGAATAAAGATGTTGTGAAATGTATTGTGTTTTATTTAGATTAATTTTTTGAATAAATATATTGTGAAATGTATTGTGTTTTATTTAATTTATTTTTTTGAATAAAGATGTTGTGAAATGTAGTGTGTTTTATTTAATTTATTTTGTTTAATAAAGATGTTGTGAAATGTATTGTGTTTTATTTAGTTTAATTTGTTTGAATAAAGATGTTGTGAAATGTATTGTGTTTTATTTAATTTTTTTTTTAATAAAGATGTTGTGAAATGTATTGTGTTTTCTTTAATTAATTTTTTTGAATAAAGATGTTGTGAAATGTATTGTGTTTTATTTAATTTATTTTTTTGAATAAAGATGTTGTGAAATGTATTGTGTTTTATTTAATTTATTTTTTTGAATAAAGATGTTGTGAAATGTAGTGTGTTTTATTTTATTTATTTTGTTTAATAAAGATGTTGTGAAATGTATTGTGTTTTATTTAATTTATTTTTTTGAATAAAGATGACTTGAAATGTAGTGTGTTTTATTTAATTTATTTTGTTTAATAAAGATGTTGTGAAATGTAACGTGTTTCATTTAATTAATTTTTTTGAATAAAGATGTTGTGAAGTGTATTGTGTTTTATTCAATTAATTTTTTTGAATAAAGATGTTGTGAAATGTATTGTGTTTTATTTAGTTTATTTTTTTGAATAAAGATCTTCTGAAATGTATTGTGTTTTATTAAATTTATTTTTTTAAATAAAGATGTTGTGAAATGTATTGTGTTTTATTTAATTTATTTTTTTGAATAAAGATGTTGTGAAATGTATTGTGTTTTATTTAGATTAATTTTTTGAATAAATATATTGTGAAATGTATTGTGTTTTATTTAATTTATTTTTTTGAATAAAGATGTTGTGAAATGTAGTGTGTTTTATTTAATTTATTTTGTTTAATAAAGATGTTGTGAAATGTATTGTGTTTTATTTAGTTTAATTTGTTTGAATAAAGATGTTGTGAAATGTATTGTGTTTTATTTAATTTTTTTTTTAATAAAGATGTTGTGAAATGTATTGTGTTTTCTTTAATTAATTTTTTTGAATAAAGATGTTGTGAAATGTATTGTGTTTTATTTAATTTATTTTTTTGAATAAAGATGTTGTGAAATGTATTGTGTTTTATTTAGTTTAATTTTTGAATAATGATCTTCTGAAATGTATTGTGTTTTATTTAATTAATTTTTTTGAATAAAGATGTTGTGAAATGTATTGTGTTTTATTTAGTTTAATTTTTTGAATAAAGATCTTCTGAAATGTATTGTGTTTTATTTAATTTTTTTTTTGAATAAATATGTTGTGAAATGTATTGTGTTTTATTTAGTTTAATTTTTTTAATAAAGATGTTGTGAAATGTATTGGGTTTTATTTAATTAATTTTTTTGAATAATGATGTTGTGAAATGTATTGTGTTTTATTTAATTTATTTTTTTGAATAAAGATGTTGTGAAATGTATTGTGTTTTATTTAATTTTTTTTTGAATAAAGATCTTCTGAAATGTATTGTGTTTTATTTAGTTTATTGTTTTGGATAAAGATGTTGTGAAATGTATTGTGTTTTATTTAATTTATTTTTTTGAATAAAGATGTTGTGAAATGTAACGTGTTTTATTTAGTTTAATTTTTTTAATAAAGATCTTCTGAAATGTATTGTGTTTTATTTAATTAATTTGTTAGAATAAAGATGTTGTGAAATGTATTGTGTTTTATTTAGTTTAATTTTTTGAATAAAGATGTTGTGAAATGTATTGTGTTTTATTTAATTATTTTTTTTGAATAAAGATGTTGTGAAATGTATTGTGTTTTATTTAATTAATTTTTTTGAATAAAGATGTTGTGAAATGTATTGTGTTTTATTTAATTAATTTTTTTGAATAAAGATGTTGTGAAATGTATTGTGTTTTATTTAGTTTAATTTTTTGAATAAAGATGTTGTGAAATGTATTGTGTTTTATTTAATTTTTTTTTTTGAATAAAGATGTTGTGAAATGTATTGTGTTTTTTTTAATTAATTTTTTTTTAATAAAGATGTTGTGAAATGTATTGGGTTTTATTTAATTAATTTTTTTGAATAAAGATGTTGTGTAATGTATTGTGTTTTATTTAATTAATTTTTTTGAATAAAGATGTTGTGAAATGTATTGTGTTTTATTTAGTTTAATTTTTTGAATAAAGATCTCCTGAAATGTATTGTGTTTTATTTAATTTTTTTTTTTAATAAAGATGTTGTGAAATGTATTGTGTTTTATTTAATTTATTTTTTTGAATAAAGATCTTCTGAAATGTATTGTGTTTTATTTAATTTATTTTTTTGAATAAAGATGTTGTGAAATGTATTGTGTTTTATTTAGATTAATTTTTTGAATAAAGATGTTGTGAAATGTATTGTGTTTTATTTAGTTTAATTTTTTGAATAAAGATCTTCTGAAATGTATTGTGTTTTATTTAATTTATTTTTTTGAATAAAGATATTGTGAAATGTATTGTGTTTTATTTAGTTTAATTTTTTGAATAAAGATGACTTGAAATGTAGTGTGTTTTATTTAATTTATTTTGTTTAATAAAGATGTTGTGAAATGTATTGTGTTTTATTTAATTTATTTTTTTGAATAAAGATGTTGTGAAATGTAACGTGTTTTATTTAATATAT
Source organism: Troilus luridus (assembly GCA_964056705.1). Taxonomy (NCBI): domain Eukaryota; kingdom Metazoa; phylum Arthropoda; class Insecta; order Hemiptera; family Pentatomidae; genus Troilus; species Troilus luridus. The sequence continues at coordinate 65,411,995 of OZ057412.1, read as the reverse complement.
TTTTTTGAATAAAGATGTTGTGAAATGTATTGTGTTTTATTTAGTTTAATTTTTTTGAATAAAGATGTTGTGAAATGTATTGTGTTTTATTTAATTAATTTTTTTGAATAAAGATGTTGTGAAATGTATTGTGTTTTATTTAATTTATTTTTTTGATTAAAGATCTTCTGAAATGTATTGTGTTTTATTTAATTTATTTTTTTGAATAAAGATGTTGTGAAATGTATTGTGTTTTATTTAGATTAATTTTTTGAATAAAGATGTTGTGAAATGTATTGTGTTTTATTTAATTTATTTTTTTGAATAAAGATGTTGTGAAATGTAGTGTGTTTTATTTTATTTATTTTGTTTAATAAAGATGTTGTGAAATGTATTGTGTTTTATTTAATTTATTTTTTTGAATAAAGATGACTTGAAATGTAGTGTGTTTTATTTAATTTATTTTGTTTAATAAAGATGTTGTGAAATGTAACGTGTTTCATTTAATTAATTTTTTTGAATAAAGATGTTGTGAAATGTATTGTGTTTTATTCAATTAATTTTTTTGAATAAAGATGTTGTGAAATATATTGTGTTTTATTTAGTTTATTTTTTTGAATAAAGATCTTCTGAAATGTATTGTGTTTTATTAAATTTATTTTTTTAAATAAAGATGTTGTGAAATGTATTGTGTTTTATTTAATTTATTTTTTTGAATAAAGATGTTGTGAAATGTATTGTGTTTTATTTAGATTAATTTTTTGAATAAATATATTGTGAAATGTATTGTGTTTTATTTAATTTATTTTTTTGAATAAAGATGTTGTGAAATGTAGTGTGTTTTATTTAATTTATTTTGTTTAATAAAGATGTTGTGAAATGTATTGTGATTTATTTAGTTTAATTTGTTTGAATAAAGATGTTGTGAAATGTATTGTGTTTTATTTAATTTTTTTTTTAAAAAAGATGTTGTGAAATGTATTGTGTTTTCTTTAATTAATTTTTTTGAATAAAGATGTTGTGAAATGTATTGTGTTTTATTTAGTTTAATTTTTTGAATAAAGATCTTCTGAAATGTATTGTGTTTTATTTAGTTTAATTTTTTTAATAAAGATGTTGTGAAATGTATTGTGTTTTATTTAATTAATTTTTTTTTAATACAGTTGTTGTGAAATGTATTGTGTTTTATTTAATTTATTTTTTTGAATAAAGATGTTGTGAAATGTATTATGTTTTATTTAGTTACATTTTTTGAATAAAGATCTTCTGAAATGTATTGTGTTTTATTTATTGAATTTTGTTGAATAAAGATTTTGTGAAATGTAATGTGTTTTATTTAGTTTAATTTTTTTAATAAAGAAGTTTTGAAATGTATTGTGTTTTATTTAATTTATTTTTTTGAATAAAGATGTTGTGAAATGTAACGTGTTTTATTAAATTAATTATTTTAAATAAAGATGTTGTGAAATGTATTGTGTTTTATTTAATTTATTTTGTTTTTAATAAAGATGTGAAATGTATTGTGTTTTTATTTAATTTATTTTTTTGAATAAAGATCTTGTGAAATGAACTGTGTTTTATTTAATTGATTTTTTTTGAATAAAGAAGTTGTGAAATGTATTATGTTTTATTTAATTTATTTTTTTGAATAAAGATGTTTCGAAATGTAAGGTGTTTTTTTAAAATTTAGTTTTAAAAATAAAGATGTTGTGAAATTTAATGGGTTTTATTTATTTTATTTTTTATAAATAAAAATCTTGTGAAATATGTTGTGTTTTATTTTTTTTAATAAAGATGTAAAATTTAATGTGTTTTACTTCATTTATTTTTTTTAAAAAGATGTTGTGATATGAAATGTTTATTTAATTTATTTTGTTTAATAAAGATCTTGTGAAATGTATTGTGTTTTATTTATTTTTATTTTGTTTAAATAAAAATCTTGTGAAATGTATTGTGTTTTATTTAATTTAATTTTTTGAATAAAGGTGTTGTGAAATGTATTGTGTTTTATTCAATTTATTTTTTTGAATAACGATGTTGTAAAATGTAACGTGTTTTATTTAATTAATTTTTTTAAATAAGGATCTTGTGAAATGAACTGTTTTTTATTTTATTTATTTTTTTAAAAATATAGATCTTCTGAAATGTATTGTGTTTTATTTAGTTTATTTTGTTTAATAAAGATGTTGTGAAATGTATTGTCTTTTTTTTTATTTATTTTTTTGAATAAAGATGTTGTGAAATTTAACGTGTTTTATTTAATATATTTTTTTAAATAAAGATGTTGTGAAATGTATTGTATTTTATTTAGTTTAATTTTTTTGAATAAAGATGTTGTGAAATGTATTGTGTTCTATTAAATTTATTTTTTTGAATAAAGATGTTGTGAAATGAATTGTGTTTTATTTAGTTTAATTTTTTGAATATAGATCTTCTGAAATGTATTGTGTTTTATTTGATTTATTTTTTTGAATAAAGATATTGTGAAATGTATTGTGTTTTATTTAGTTTAATTTTTTGAATAAAGATGTTGTGAAATGTATTGTGTTTTATTTAATTTATTTTTTTGAATAAAGATGTTGTGAAATGTTGTGTGTTTTATTAAATTAATTCTTTTGAATAAAGATGTGAAATGTATTGTGTTGTATTAAAATATTTTTTTTGAATTAAGATGTTGTGAAATGTATTGTCTTTTATTTAATTTATTTTTTTGAATAAAGATGTTGTAAAATGTATTGTGTTTTATTTAATTTATTTTTCTGAATAAAGATGTTGTGAAATAAATTGTGTTTTATTTAGTTTAATTTTTTGAATAAAGATCTTCTGAAATGTAACGTTTTTATTTAATTTATTTTTTTGAATAAAGAGGATGTGAAATGTATCGTGTTTTATTTAATTTATTTTTTTGAATAAAGATGTTGTGAAATGTAACGTGTTTTATTTAATTTATTTTTTTAAATAAAGATAATGTGAAATGTATTGTGTTTTATTTAATTTATTTTTTTAAATAAAGATGTTGTGAAATGTAACGTGTTTTATTTAATTAATTTTTTTGAATAAAGATGTTGTGAAATGTATTGTGTTTTATTAAATTATTTTTTTTGAGTAAAGATGTTGTGAAATGTATTGTGTTTTATTTAGTTTAATTTTTTGAATAAAGATCTTCTGAAATGTATTGTGTTTTATTTAATTTTTTTTTTGAATAAATATGTTGTGAAATGTATTGTGTTTTATTTAGTTTAATTTTTTTAATAAAGATGTTGTGAAATGTATTGGGTTTTATTTAATTAATTTTTTTGAATAATGATGTTGTGAAATGTATTGTGTTTTATTTAATTTATTTTTTTGAATAAAGATGTTGTGAAATGTATTGTGTTTTATTTAATTTTTTTTTGAATAAAGATCTTCTGAAATGTATTGTGTTTTATTTAGTTTATTGTTTTGGATAAAGATGTTGTGAAATGTATTGTGTTTTATTTAATTTATTTTTTTGAATAAAGATGTTGTGAAATGTAACGTGTTTTATTTAGTTTAATTTTTTTAATAAAGATCTTCTGAAATGTATTGTGTTTTATTTAATTAATTTGTTAGAATAAAGATGTTGTGAAATGTATTGTGTTTTATTTAGTTTAATTTTTTGAATAAAGATGTTGTGAAATGTATTGTGTTTTATTTAATTATTTTTTTTGAATAAAGATGTTGTGAAATGTATTGTGTTTTATTTAATTAATTTTTTTGAATAAAGATGTTGTGAAATGTATTGTGTTTTATTTAATTAATTTTTTTGAATAAAGATGTTGTGAAATGTATTGTGTTTTATTTAGTTTAATTTTTTGAATAAAGATGTTGTGAAATGTATTGTGTTTTATTTAATTTTTTTTTTTGAATAAAGATGTTGTGAAATGTATTGTGTTTTTTTTAATTAATTTTTTTTTAATAAAGATGTTGTGAAATGTATTGGGTTTTATTTAATTAATTTTTTTGAATAAAGATGTTGTGTAATGTATTGTGTTTTATTTAATTAATTTTTTTGAATAAAGATGTTGTGAAATGTATTGTGTTTTATTTAGTTTAATTTTTTGAATAAAGATCTCCTGAAATGTATTGTGTTTTATTTAATTTTTTTTTTTAATAAAGATGTTGTGAAATGTATTGTGTTTTATTTAATTTATTTTTTTGAATAAAGATCTTCTGAAATGTATTGTGTTTTATTTAATTTATTTTTTTGAATAAAGATGTTGTGTAATGTATTGTGTTTTATTTAGTTTAATTTTTTGAATAAAGATCTCCTGAAATGTATTGTGTTTTATTTAATTTTTTTTTTTAATAAAGATGTTGTGAAATGTATTGTGTTTTATTTAATTTATTTTTTTGAATAAAGATCTTCTGAAATGTATTGTGTTTTATTTAATTTATTTTTTTGAATAAAGATGTTGTGAAATGTATTGTGTTTTATTTAGATTAATTTTTTGAATAAAGATGTTGTGAAATGTATTGTGTTTTATTTAGTTTAATTTTTTGAATAAAGATCTTCTGAAATGTATTGTGTTTTATTTAATTTATTTTTTTGAATAAAGATGTTGTGAAATGTATTGTGTTTTATTTAGTTTAATTTTTTGAATAAAGATGACTTGAAATGTAGTGTGTTTTATTTAATTTATTTTGTTTAATAAAGATGTTGTGAAATGTATTGTGTTTTATTTAATTTATTTTTTTGAATAAAGATGTTGTGAAATGTAACGTGTTTTATTTAATATATTTTTTTGAATAAAGATGTTGTGAAATGTATTGTGTTTTATTTAGTTTAATTTTTTTGAATAAAGATGTTGTGAAATGTATTGTGTTTTATTTAATTAATTTTTTTGAATAAAGATGTTGTGAAATGTATTGTGTTTTATTTAATTTATTTTTTTGATTAAAGATCTTCTGAAATGTATTGTGTTTTATTTAATTTATTTTTTTGAATAAAGATGTTGTGAAATGTATTGTGTTTTATTTAGATTAATTTTTTGAATAAAGATGTTGTGAAATGTATTGTGTTTTATTTAATTTATTTTTTTGAATAAAGATGTTGTGAAATGTAGTTTGTTTTATTTTATTTATTTTGTTTAATAAAGATGTTGTGAAATGTATTGTGTTTTATTTAATTTATTTTTTTGAATAAAGATGACTTGAAATGTAGTGTGTTTTATTTAATTTATTTTGTTTAATAAAGATGTTGTGAAATGTAACGTGTTTCATTTAATTAATTTTTTTGAATAAAGATGTTGTGAAATGTATTGTGTTTTATTCAATTAATTTTTTTGAATAAAGATGTTGTGAAATGTATTGTGTTTTATTTAGTTTATTTTTTTGAATAAAGATCTTCTGAAATGTATTGTGTTTTATTAAATTTATTTTTTTAAATAAAGATGTTGTGAAATGTATTGTGTTTTATTTAATTTATTTTTTTGAATAAAGATGTTGTGAAATGTATTGTGTTTTATTTAGATTAATTTTTTGAATAAATATATTGTGAAATGTATTGTGTTTTATTTAATTTTTTTTTTGAATAAAGATGTTGTGAAATGTATTGTGTTTTATTTAATTTATTTTTTTGAATAAAGATCTTCTGAAATGTATTGTGTTTTATTTAATTTATTTTTTTGAATAAAGATGTTGTGAAATGTATTGTGTTTTATTTAATTTATTTTTTTGAATAAAGATGTTGTGAAATGTATTGTGTTTTATTTAGTTTAATTTTTGAATAATGATCTTCTGAAATGTATTGTGTTTTATTTAATTAATTTTTTTGAATAAAGATGTTGTGAAATGTATTGTGTTTTATTTAGTTTAATTTTTTGAATAAAGATCTTCTGAAATGTATTGTGTTTTATTTAATTTTTTTTTTGAATAAATATGTTGTGAAATGTATTGTGTTTTATTTAGTTTAATTTTTTTAATAAAGATGTTGTGAAATGTATTGTGTTTTATTTAATTAATTTTTTTGAATAATGATGTTGTGAAATGTATTGTGTTTTATTTAATTTATTTTTTTGAATAAAGATGTTGTGAAATGTATTGTGTTTTATTTAATTTATTTTTTTGAATAAAGATGTTGTGAAATGTAGTGTGTTTTATTTTATTTATTTTGTTTAATAAAGATGTTGTGAAATGTATTGTGTTTTATTTAATTTATTTTTTTGAATAAAGATGACTTGAAATGTAGTGTGTTTTATTTAATTTATTTTGTTTAATAAAGATGTTGTGAAATGTATTGTGTTTTATTTAATTTATTTTTTTGAATAAAGATGTTGTGAAATGTAGTGTGTTTTATTTAATTTATTTTGTTTAATAAAGATGTTGTGAAATGTATTGTGATTTATTTAGTTTAATTTGTTTGAATAAAGATGTTGTGAAATGTATTGTGTTTTATTTAATTTTTTTTTTAAAAAAGATGTTGTGAAATGTATTGTGTTTTCTTTAATTAATTTTTTTGAATAAAGATGTTGTGAAATGTATTGTGTTTTATTTAGTTTAATTTTTTGAATAAAGATCTTCTGAAATGTATTGTGTTTTATTTAGTTTAATTTTTTTAATAAAGATGTTGTGAAATGTATTGTGTTTTATTTAATTAATTTTTTTTTAATACAGTTGTTGTGAAATGTATTGTGTTTTATTTAATTTATTTTTTTGAATAAAGATGTTGTGAAATGTATTATGTTTTATTTAGTTACATTTTTTGAATAAAGATCTTCTGAAATGTATTGTGTTTTATTTATTGAATTTTGTTGAATAAAGATTTTGTGAAATGTAATGTGTTTTATTTAGTTTAATTTTTTTAATAAAGAAGTTTTGAAATGTATTGTGTTTTATTTAATTTATTTTTTTGAATAAAGATGTTGTGAAATGTAACGTGTTTTATTAAATTAATTATTTTAAATAAAGATGTTGTGAAATGTATTGTGTTTTATTTAATTTATTTTGTTTTTAATAAAGATGTGAAATGTATTGTGTTTTTATTTAATTTATTTTTTTGAATAAAGATCTTGTGAAATGAACTGTGTTTTATTTAATTGATTTTTTTTGAATAAAGAAGTTGTGAAATGTATTATGTTTTATTTAATTTATTTTTTTGAATAAAGATGTTTCGAAATGTAAGGTGTTTTTTTAAAATTTAGTTTTAAAAATAAAGATGTTGTGAAATTTAATGGGTTTTATTTATTTTATTTTTTATAAATAAAAATCTTGTGAAATATGTTGTGTTTTATTTTTTTTAATAAAGATGTAAAATTTAATGTGTTTTACTTCATTTATTTTTTTTAAAAAGATGTTGTGATATGAAATGTTTATTTAATTTATTTTGTTTAATAAAGATCTTGTGAAATGTATTGTGTTTTATTTATTTTTATTTTGTTTAAATAAAAATCTTGTGAAATGTATTGTGTTTTATTTAATTTAATTTTTTGAATAAAGGTGTTGTGAAATGTATTGTGTTTTATTCAATTTATTTTTTTGAATAACGATGTTGTAAAATGTAACGTGTTTTATTTAATTAATTTTTTTAAATAAGGATCTTGTGAAATGAACTGTTTTTTATTTTATTTATTTTTTTAAAAATATAGATCTTCTGAAATGTATTGTGTTTTATTTAGTTTATTTTGTTTAATAAAGATGTTGTGAAATGTATTGTCTTTTTTTTTATTTATTTTTTTGAATAAAGATGTTGTGAAATTTAACGTGTTTTATTTAATATATTTTTTTAAATAAAGATGTTGTGAAATGTATTGTATTTTATTTAGTTTAATTTTTTTGAATAAAGATGTTGTGAAATGTATTGTGTTCTATTAAATTTATTTTTTTGAATAAAGATGTTGTGAAATGAATTGTGTTTTATTTAGTTTAATTTTTTGAATATAGATCTTCTGAAATGTATTGTGTTTTATTTGATTTATTTTTTTGAATAAAGATATTGTGAAATGTATTGTGTTTTATTTAGTTTAATTTTTTGAATAAAGATGTTGTGAAATGTATTGTGTTTTATTTAATTTATTTTTTTGAATAAAGATGTTGTGAAATGTTGTGTGTTTTATTAAATTAATTCTTTTGAATAAAGATGTGAAATGTATTGTGTTGTATTAAAATATTTTTTTTGAATTAAGATGTTGTGAAATGTATTGTCTTTTATTTAATTTATTTTTTTGAATAAAGATGTTGTAAAATGTATTGTGTTTTATTTAATTTATTTTTCTGAATAAAGATGTTGTGAAATAAATTGTGTTTTATTTAGTTTAATTTTTTGAATAAAGATCTTCTGAAATGTAACGTTTTTATTTAATTTATTTTTTTGAATAAAGAGGATGTGAAATGTATCGTGTTTTATTTAATTTATTTTTTTGAATAAAGATGTTGTGAAATGTAACGTGTTTTATTTAATTTATTTTTTTAAATAAAGATAATGTGAAATGTATTGTGTTTTATTTAATTTATTTTTTTAAATAAAGATGTTGTGAAATGTAACGTGTTTTATTTAATTAATTTTTTTGAATAAAGATGTTGTGAAATGTATTGTGTTTTATTAAATTATTTTTTTTGAGTAAAGATGTTGTGAAATGTATTGTGTTTTATTTAGTTTAATTTTTTGAATAAAGATCTTCTGAAATGTATTGTGTTTTATTTAATTTTTTTTTTGAATAAATATGTTGTGAAATGTATTGTGTTTTATTTAGTTTAATTTTTTTAATAAAGATGTTGTGAAATGTATTGGGTTTTATTTAATTAATTTTTTTGAATAATGATGTTGTGAAATGTATTGTGTTTTATTTAATTTATTTTTTTGAATAAAGATGTTGTGAAATGTATTGTGTTTTATTTAATTTTTTTTTGAATAAAGATCTTCTGAAATGTATTGTGTTTTATTTAGTTTATTGTTTTGGATAAAGATGTTGTGAAATGTATTGTGTTTTATTTAATTTATTTTTTTGAATAAAGATGTTGTGAAATGTAACGTGTTTTATTTAGTTTAATTTTTTTAATAAAGATCTTCTGAAATGTATTGTGTTTTATTTAATTAATTTGTTAGAATAAAGATGTTGTGAAATGTATTGTGTTTTATTTAGTTTAATTTTTTGAATAAAGATGTTGTGAAATGTATTGTGTTTTATTTAATTATTTTTTTTGAATAAAGATGTTGTGAAATGTATTGTGTTTTATTTAATTAATTTTTTTGAATAAAGATGTTGTGAAATGTATTGTGTTTTATTTAATTAATTTTTTTGAATAAAGATGTTGTGAAATGTATTGTGTTTTATTTAGTTTAATTTTTTGAATAAAGATGTTGTGAAATGTATTGTGTTTTATTTAATTTTTTTTTTTGAATAAAGATGTTGTGAAATGTATTGTGTTTTTTTTAATTAATTTTTTTTTAATAAAGATGTTGTGAAATGTATTGGGTTTTATTTAATTAATTTTTTTGAATAAAGATGTTGTGTAATGTATTGTGTTTTATTTAATTAATTTTTTTGAATAAAGATGTTGTGAAATGTATTGTGTTTTATTTAGTTTAATTTTTTGAATAAAGATCTCCTGAAATGTATTGTGTTTTATTTAATTTTTTTTTTTAATAAAGATGTTGTGAAATGTATTGTGTTTTATTTAATTTATTTTTTTGAATAAAGATCTTCTGAAATGTATTGTGTTTTATTTAATTTATTTTTTTGAATAAAGATGTTGTGTAATGTATTGTGTTTTATTTAATTAATTTTTTTGAATAAAGATGTTGTGAAATGTATTGTGTTTTATTTAGTTTAATTTTTTGAATAAAGATCTCCTGAAATGTATTGTGTTTTATTTAATTTTTTTTTTTAATAAAGATGTTGTGAAATGTATTGTGTTTTATTTAATTTATTTTTTTGAATAAAGATCTTCTGAAATGTATTGTGTTTTATTTAATTTATTTTTTTGAATAAAGATGTTGTGAAATGTATTGTGTTTTATTTAGATTAATTTTTTGAATAAAGATGTTGTGAAATGTATTGTGTTTTATTTAGTTTAATTTTTTGAATAAAGATCTTCTGAAATGTATTGTGTTTTATTTAATTTATTTTTTTGAATAAAGATGTTGTGAAATGTATTGTGTTTTATTTAGTTTAATTTTTTGAATAAAGATGACTTGAAATGTAGTGTGTTTTATTTAATTTATTTTGTTTAATAAAGATGTTGTGAAATGTATTGTGTTTTATTTAATTTATTTTTTTGAATAAAGATGTTGTGAAATGTAACGTGTTTTATTTAATATATTTTTTTGAATAAAGATGTTGTGAAATGTATTGTGTTTTATTTAGTTTAATTTTTTTGAATAAAGATGTTGTGAAATGTATTGTGTTTTATTTAATTAATTTTTTTGAATAAAGATGTTGTGAAATGTATTGTGTTTTATTTAATTTATTTTTTTGATTAAAGATCTTCTGAAATGTATTGTGTTTTATTTAATTTATTTTTTTGAATAAAGATGTTGTGAAATGTATTGTGTTTTATTTAGATTAATTTTTTGAATAAAGATGTTGTGAAATGTATTGTGTTTTATTTAATTTATTTTTTTGAATAAAGATGTTGTGAAATGTAGTTTGTTTTATTTTATTTATTTTGTTTAATAAAGATGTTGTGAAATGTATTGTGTTTTATTTAATTTATTTTTTTGAATAAAGATGACTTGAAATGTAGTGTGTTTTATTTAATTTATTTTGTTTAATAAAGATGTTGTGAAATGTAACGTGTTTCATTTAATTAATTTTTTTGAATAAAGATGTTGTGAAATGTATTGTGTTTTATTCAATTAATTTTTTTGAATAAAGATGTTGTGAAATGTATTGTGTTTTATTTAGTTTATTTTTTTGAATAAAGATCTTCTGAAATGTATTGTGTTTTATTAAATTTATTTTTTTAAATAAAGATGTTGTGAAATGTATTGTGTTTTATTTAATTTATTTTTTTGAATAAAGATGTTGTGAAATGTATTGTGTTTTATTTAGATTAATTTTTTGAATAAATATATTGTGAAATGTATTGTGTTTTATTTAATTTTTTTTTTGAATAAAGATGTTGTGAAATGTATTGTGTTTTATTTAATTTATTTTTTTGAATAAAGATCTTCTGAAATGTATTGTGTTTTATTTAATTTATTTTTTTGAATAAAGATGTTGTGAAATGTATTGTGTTTTATTTAATTTATTTTTTTGAATAAAGATGTTGTGAAATGTATTGTGTTTTATTTAGTTTAATTTTTGAATAATGATCTTCTGAAATGTATTGTGTTTTATTTAATTAATTTTTTTGAATAAAGATGTTGTGAAATGTATTGTGTTTTATTTAGTTTAATTTTTTGAATAAAGATCTTCTGAAATGTATTGTGTTTTATTTAATTTTTTTTTTGAATAAATATGTTGTGAAATGTATTGTGTTTTATTTAGTTTAATTTTTTTAATAAAGATGTTGTGAAATGTATTGTGTTTTATTTAATTAATTTTTTTGAATAATGATGTTGTGAAATGTATTGTGTTTTATTTAATTTATTTTTTTGAATAAAGATGTTGTGAAATGTATTGTGTTTTATTTAATTTATTTTTTTGAATAAAGATGTTGTGAAATGTAGTGTGTTTTATTTTATTTATTTTGTTTAATAAAGATGTTGTGAAATGTATTGTGTTTTATTTAATTTATTTTTTTGAATAAAGATGACTTGAAATGTAGTGTGTTTTATTTAATTTATTTTGTTTAATAAAGATGTTGTGAAATGTAACGTGTTTCATTTAATTAATTTTTTTGAATAAAGATGTTGTGAAGTGTATTGTGTTTTATTCAATTAATTTTTTTGAATAAAGATGTTGTGAAATGTATTGTGTTTTATTTAGTTTATTTTTTTGAATAAAGATCTTCTGAAATGTATTGTGTTTTATTAAATTTATTTTTTTAAATAAAGATGTTGTGAAATGTATTGTGTTTTATTTAATTTATTTTTTTGAATAAAGATGTTGTGAAATGTATTGTGTTTTATTTAGATTAATTTTTTGAATAAATATATTGTGAAATGTATTGTGTTTTATTTAATTTATTTTTTTGAATAAAGATGTTGTGAAATGTAGTGTGTTTTATTTAATTTATTTTGTTTAATAAAGATGTTGTGAAATGTATTGTGTTTTATTTAGTTTAATTTGTTTGAATAAAGATGTTGTGAAATGTATTGTGTTTTATTTAATTTTTTTTTTAATAAAGATGTTGTGAAATGTATTGTGTTTTCTTTAATTAATTTTTTTGAATAAAGATGTTGTGAAATGTATTGTGTTTTATTTAATTTATTTTTTTGAATAAAGATGTTGTGAAATGTATTGTGTTTTATTTAATTTATTTTTTTGAATAAAGATGTTGTGAAATGTAGTGTGTTTTATTTTATTTATTTTGTTTAATAAAGATGTTGTGAAATGTATTGTGTTTTATTTAATTTATTTTTTTGAATAAAGATGACTTGAAATGTAGTGTGTTTTATTTAATTTATTTTGTTTAATAAAGATGTTGTGAAATGTAACGTGTTTCATTTAATTAATTTTTTTGAATAAAGATGTTGTGAAGTGTATTGTGTTTTATTCAATTATTTTTTTTGAATAAAGATGTTGTGAAATGTATTGTGTTTTATTTAGTTTATTTTTTGAATAAAGATCTTCTGAAATGTATTGTGTTTTATTAAATTTATTTTTTTAAATAAAGATGTTGTGAAATGTATTGTGTTTTATTTAATTTATTTTTTTGAATAAAGATGTTGTGAAATGTATTGTGTTTTATTTAGATTAATTTTTTGAATAAATATATTGTGAAATGTATTGTGTTTTATTTAATTTATTTTTTTGAATAAAGATGTTGTGAAATGTAGTGTGTTTTATTTAATTTATTTTGTTTAATAAAGATGTTGTGAAATGTATTGTGTTTTATTTAGTTTAATTTGTTTGAATAAAGATGTTGTGAAATGTATTGTGTTTTATTTAATTTTTTTTTTAATAAAGATGTTGTGAAATGTATTGTGTTTTCTTTAATTAATTTTTTTGAATAAAGATGTTGTGAAATGTATTGTGTTTTATTTAATTTATTTTTTTGAATAAAGATGTTGTGAAATGTATTGTGTTTTATTTAGTTTAATTTTTGAATAATGATCTTCTGAAATGTATTGTGTTTTATTTAATTAATTTTTTTGAATAAAGATGTTGTGAAATGTATTGTGTTTTATTTAGTTTAATTTTTTGAATAAAGATCTTCTGAAATGTATTGTGTTTTATTTAATTTTTTTTTTGAATAAATATGTTGTGAAATGTATTGTGTTTTATTTAGTTTAATTTTTTTAATAAAGATGTTGTGAAATGTATTGGGTTTTATTTAATTAATTTTTTTGAATAATGATGTTGTGAAATGTATTGTGTTTTATTTAATTTATTTTTTTGAATAAAGATGTTGTGAAATGTATTGTGTTTTATTTAATTTTTTTTTGAATAAAGATCTTCTGAAATGTATTGTGTTTTATTTAGTTTATTGTTTTGGATAAAGATGTTGTGAAATGTATTGTGTTTTATTTAATTTATTTTTTTGAATAAAGATGTTGTGAAATGTAACGTGTTTTATTTAGTTTAATTTTTTTAATAAAGATCTTCTGAAATGTATTGTGTTTTATTTAATTAATTTGTTAGAATAAAGATGTTGTGAAATGTATTGTGTTTTATTTAGTTTAATTTTTTGAATAAAGATGTTGTGAAATGTATTGTGTTTTATTTAATTATTTTTTTTGAATAAAGATGTTGTGAAATGTATTGTGTTTTATTTAATTAATTTTTTTGAATAAAGATGTTGTGAAATGTATTGTGTTTTATTTAATTAATTTTTTTGAATAAAGATGTTGTGAAATGTATTGTGTTTTATTTAGTTTAATTTTTTGAATAAAGATGTTGTGAAATGTATTGTGTTTTATTTAATTTTTTTTTTTGAATAAAGATGTTGTGAAATGTATTGTGTTTTTTTTAATTAATTTTTTTTTAATAAAGATGTTGTGAAATGTATTGGGTTTTATTTAATTAATTTTTTTGAATAAAGATGTTGTGTAATGTATTGTGTTTTATTTAATTAATTTTTTTGAATAAAGATGTTGTGAAATGTATTGTGTTTTATTTAGTTTAATTTTTTGAATAAAGATCTCCTGAAATGTATTGTGTTTTATTTAATTTTTTTTTTTAATAAAGATGTTGTGAAATGTATTGTGTTTTATTTAATTTATTTTTTTGAATAAAGATCTTCTGAAATGTATTGTGTTTTATTTAATTTATTTTTTTGAATAAAGATGTTGTGAAATGTATTGTGTTTTATTTAGATTAATTTTTTGAATAAAGATGTTGTGAAATGTATTGTGTTTTATTTAGTTTAATTTTTTGAATAAAGATCTTCTGAAATGTATTGTGTTTTATTTAATTTATTTTTTTGAATAAAGATGTTGTGAAATGTATTGTGTTTTATTTAGTTTAATTTTTTGAATAAAGATGACTTGAAATGTAGTGTGTTTTATTTAATTTATTTTGTTTAATAAAGATGTTGTGAAATGTATTGTGTTTTATTTAATTTATTTTTTTGAATAAAGATGTTGTGAAATGTAACGTGTTTTATTTAATATATTTTTTTGAATAAAGATGTTGTGAAATGTATTGTGTTTTATTTAGTTTAATTTTTTTGAATAAAGATGTTGTGAAATGTATTGTGTTTTATTTAATTAATTTTTTTGAATAAAGATGTTGTGAAATGTATTGTGTTTTATTTAATTTATTTTTTTGATTAAAGATCTTCTGAAATGTATTGTGTTTTATTTAATTTATTTTTTTGAATAAAGATGTTGTGAAATGTATTGTGTTTTATTTAGATTAATTTTTTGAATAAAGATGTTGTGAAATGTATTGTGTTTTATTTAATTTATTTTTTTGAATAAAGATGTTGTGAAATGTAGTGTGTTTTATTTAATTTATTTTGTTTAATAAAGATGTTGTGAAATGTAACGTGTTTCATTTAATTAATTTTTTTGAATAAAGATGTTGTGAAATGTATTGTGTTTTATTCAATTAATTTTTTTGAATAAAGATGTTGTGAAATGTATTGTGTTTTATTTAGTTTATTTTTTTGAATAAAGATCTTCTGAAATGTATTGTGTTTTATTAAATTTATTTTTTTAAATAAAGATGTTGTGAAATGTATTGTGTTTTATTTAATTTATTTTTTTGAATAAAGATGTTGTGAAATGTATTGTGTTTTATTTAGATTAATTTTTTGAATAAATATATTGTGAAATGTATTGTGTTTTATTTAATTTATTTTTTTGAATAAAGATGTTGTGAAATGTAGTGTGTTTTATTTAATTTATTTTGTTTAATAAAGATGTTGTGAAATGTATTGTGATTTATTTAGTTTAATTTGTTTGAATAAAGATGTTGTGAAATGTATTGTGTTTTATTTAATTTTTTTTTTAAAAAAGATGTTGTGAAATGTATTGTGTTTTCTTTAATTAATTTTTTTGAATAAAGATGTTGTGAAATGTATTGTGTTTTATTTAGTTTAATTTTTTGAATAAAGATCTTCTGAAATGTATTGTGTTTTATTTAGTTTAATTTTTTTAATAAAGATGTTGTGAAATGTATTGTGTTTTATTTAATTAATTTTTTTTTAATACAGTTGTTGTGAAATGTATTGTGTTTTATTTAATTTATTTTTTTGAATAAAGATGTTGTGAAATGTATTATGTTTTATTTAGTTACATTTTTTGAATAAAGATCTTCTGAAATGTATTGTGTTTTATTTATTGAATTTTGTTGAATAAAGATTTTGTGAAATGTAATGTGTTTTATTTAGTTTAATTTTTTTAATAAAGAAGTTTTGAAATGTATTGTGTTTTATTTAATTTATTTTTTTGAATAAAGATGTTGTGAAATGTAACGTGTTTTATTAAATTAATTATTTTAAATAAAGATGTTGTGAAATGTATTGTGTTTTATTTAATTTATTTTGTTTTTAATAAAGATGTGAAATGTATTGTGTTTTTATTTAATTTATTTTTTTGAATAAAGATCTTGTGAAATGAACTGTGTTTTATTTAATTGATTTTTTTTGAATAAAGAAGTTGTGAAATGTATTATGTTTTATTTAATTTATTTTTTTGAATAAAGATGTTTCGAAATGTAAGGTGTTTTTTTAAAATTTAGTTTTAAAAATAAAGATGTTGTGAAATTTAATGGGTTTTATTTATTTTATTTTTTATAAATAAAAATCTTGTGAAATATGTTGTGTTTTATTTTTTTTAATAAAGATGTAAAATTTAATGTGTTTTACTTCATTTATTTTTTTTAAAAAGATGTTGTGATATGAAATGTTTATTTAATTTATTTTGTTTAATAAAGATCTTGTGAAATGTATTGTGTTTTATTTATTTTTATTTTGTTTAAATAAAAATCTTGTGAAATGTATTGTGTTTTATTTAATTTAATTTTTTGAATAAAGGTGTTGTGAAATGTATTGTGTTTTATTCAATTTATTTTTTTGAATAACGATGTTGTAAAATGTAACGTGTTTTATTTAATTAATTTTTTTAAATAAGGATCTTGTGAAATGAACTGTTTTTTATTTTATTTATTTTTTTTAAAATATAGATCTTCTGAAATGTATTGTGTTTTATTTAGTTTATTTTGTTTAATAAAGATGTTGTGAAATGTATTGTCTTTTTTTTTATTTTTTTTTTTGAATAAAGATGTTGTGAAATTTAACGTGTTTTATTTAATATATTTTTTTAAATAAAGATGTTGTGAAATGTATTGTATTTTATTTAGTTTAATTTTTTTGAATAAAGATGTTGTGAAATGTATTGTGTTCTATTAAATTTATTTTTTTGAATAAAGATGTTGTGAAATGAATTGTGTTTTATTTAGTTTAATTTTTTGAATATAGATCTTCTGAAATGTATTGTGTTTTATTTGATTTATTTTTTTGAATAAAGATATTGTGAAATGTATTGTGTTTTATTTAGTTTAATTTTTTGAATAAAGATGTTGTGAAATGTATTGTGTTTTATTTAATTTATTTTTTTGAATAAAGATGTTGTGAAATGTTGTGTGTTTTATTAAATTAATTCTTTTGAATAAAGATGTGAAATGTATTGTGTTGTATTAAAATATTTTTTTTGAATTAAGATGTTGTGAAATGTATTGTCTTTTATTTAATTTATTTTTTTGAATAAAGATGTTGTAAAATGTATTGTGTTTTATTTAATTTATTTTTCTGAATAAAGATGTTGTGAAATAAATTGTGTTTTATTTAGTTTAATTTTTTGAATAAAGATCTTCTGAAATGTAACGTTTTTATTTAATTTATTTTTTTGAATAAAGAGGATGTGAAATGTATCGTGTTTTATTTAATTTATTTTTTTGAATAAAGATGTTGTGAAATGTAACGTGTTTTATTTAATTTATTTTTTTAAATAAAGATAATGTGAAATGTATTGTGTTTTATTTAATTTATTTTTTTAAATAAAGATGTTGTGAAATGTAACGTGTTTTATTTAATTAATTTTTTTGAATAAAGATGTTGTGAAATGTATTGTGTTTTATTAAATTATTTTTTTTGAGTAAAGATGTTGTGAAATGTATTGTGTTTTATTTAGTTTAATTTTTTGAATAAAGATCTTCTGAAATGTATTGTGTTTTATTTAATTTTTTTTTTGAATAAATATGTTGTGAAATGTATTGTGTTTTATTTAGTTTAATTTTTTTAATAAAGATGTTGTGAAATGTATTGGGTTTTATTTAATTAATTTTTTTGAATAATGATGTTGTGAAATGTATTGTGTTTTATTTAATTTATTTTTTTGAATAAAGATGTTGTGAAATGTATTGTGTTTTATTTAATTTTTTTTTGAATAAAGATCTTCTGAAATGTATTGTGTTTTATTTAGTTTATTGTTTTGGATAAAGATGTTGTGAAATGTATTGTGTTTTATTTAATTTATTTTTTTGAATAAAGATGTTGTGAAATGTAACGTGTTTTATTTAGTTTAATTTTTTTAATAAAGATCTTCTGAAATGTATTGTGTTTTATTTAATTAATTTGTTAGAATAAAGATGTTGTGAAATGTATTGTGTTTTATTTAGTTTAATTTTTTGAATAAAGATGTTGTGAAATGTATTGTGTTTTATTTAATTATTTTTTTTGAATAAAGATGTTGTGAAATGTATTGTGTTTTATTTAATTAATTTTTTTGAATAAAGATGTTGTGAAATGTATTGTGTTTTATTTAATTAATTTTTTTGAATAAAGATGTTGTGAAATGTATTGTGTTTTATTTAGTTTAATTTTTTGAATAAAGATGTTGTGAAATGTATTGTGTTTTATTTAATTTTTTTTTTTGAATAAAGATGTTGTGAAATGTATTGTGTTTTTTTTAATTAATTTTTTTTTAATAAAGATGTTGTGAAATGTATTGGGTTTTATTTAATTAATTTTTTTGAATAAAGATGTTGTGTAATGTATTGTGTTTTATTTAATTAATTTTTTTGAATAAAGATGTTGTGAAATGTATTGTGTTTTATTTAGTTTAATTTTTTGAATAAAGATCTCCTGAAATGTATTGTGTTTTATTTAATTTTTTTTTTTAATAAAGATGTTGTGAAATGTATTGTGTTTTATTTAATTTATTTTTTTGAATAAAGATCTTCTGAAATGTATTGTGTTTTATTTAATTTATTTTTTTGAATAAAGATGTTGTGAAATGTATTGTGTTTTATTTAGATTAATTTTTTGAATAAAGATGTTGTGAAATGTATTGTGTTTTATTTAGTTTAATTTTTTGAATAAAGATCTTCTGAAATGTATTGTGTTTTATTTAATTTATTTTTTTGAATAAAGATGTTGTGAAATGTATTGTGTTTTATTTAGTTTAATTTTTTGAATAAAGATGACTTGAAATGTAGTGTGTTTTATTTAATTTATTTTGTTTAATAAAGATGTTGTGAAATGTATTGTGTTTTATTTAATTTATTTTTTTGAATAAAGATGTTGTGAAATGTAACGTGTTTTATTTAATATATTTTTTTGAATAAAGATGTTGTGAAATGTATTGTGTTTTATTTAGTTTAATTTTTTTGAATAAAGATGTTGTGAAATGTATTGTGTTTTATTTAATTAATTTTTTTGAATAAAGATGTTGTGAAATGTATTGTGTTTTATTTAATTTATTTTTTTGATTAAAGATCTTCTGAAATGTATTGTGTTTTATTTAATTTATTTTTTTGAATAAAGATGTTGTGAAATGTATTGTGTTTTATTTAGATTAATTTTTTGAATAAAGATGTTGTGAAATGTATTGTGTTTTATTTAATTTATTTTTTTGAATAAAGATGTTGTGAAATGTAGTGTGTTTTATTTTATTTATTTTGTTTAATAAAGATGTTGTGAAATGTATTGTGTTTTATTTAATTTATTTTTTTGAATAAAGATGACTTGAAATGTAGTGTGTTTTATTTAATTTATTTTGTTTAATAAAGATGTTGTGAAATGTAACGTGTTTCATTTAATTAATTTTTTTGAATAAAGATGTTGTGAAATGTATTGTGTTTTATTCAATTAATTTTTTTGAATAAAGATGTTGTGAAATGTATTGTGTTTTATTTAGTTTATTTTTTTGAATAAAGATCTTCTGAAATGTATTGTGTTTTATTAAATTTATTTTTTTAAATAAAGATGTTGTGAAATGTATTGTGTTTTATTTAATTTATTTTTTTGAATAAAGATGTTGTGAAATGTATTGTGTTTTATTTAGATTAATTTTTTGAATAAATATATTGTGAAATGTATTGTGTTTTATTTAATTTTTTTTTTGAATAAAGATGTTGTGAAATGTATTGTGTTTTATTTAATTTATTTTTTTGAATAAAGATCTTCTGAAATGTATTGTGTTTTATTTAATTTATTTTTTTGAATAAAGATGTTGTGAAATGTATTGTGTTTTATTTAATTTATTTTTTTGAATAAAGATGTTGTGAAATGTATTGTGTTTTATTTAGTTTAATTTTTGAATAATGATCTTCTGAAATGTATTGTGTTTTATTTAATTAATTTTTTTGAATAAAGATGTTGTGAAATGTATTGTGTTTTATTTAGTTTAATTTTTTGAATAAAGATCTTCTGAAATGTATTGTGTTTTATTTAATTTTTTTTTTGAATAAATATGTTGTGAAATGTATTGTGTTTTATTTAGTTTAATTTTTTTAATAAAGATGTTGTGAAATGTATTGTGTTTTATTTAATTAATTTTTTTGAATAATGATGTTGTGAAATGTATTGTGTTTTATTTAATTTATTTTTTTGAATAAAGATGTTGTGAAATGTATTGTGTTTTATTTAATTTATTTTTTTGAATAAAGATGTTGTGAAATGTAGTGTGTTTTATTTTATTTATTTTGTTTAATAAAGATGTTGTGAAATGTATTGTGTTTTATTTAATTTATTTTTTTGAATAAAGATGACTTGAAATGTAGTGTGTTTTATTTAATTTATTTTGTTTAATAAAGATGTTGTGAAATGTAACGTGTTTCATTTAATTAATTTTATTGAATAAAGATGTTGTGAAGTGTATTGTGTTTTATTCAATTAATTTTTTTGAATAAAGATGTTGTGAAATGTATTGTGTTTTATTTAGTTTATTTTTTTGAATAAAGATCTTCTGAAATGTATTGTGTTTTATTAAATTTATTTTTTTAAATAAAGATGTTGTGAAATGTATTGTGTTTTATTTAATTTATTTTTTTGAATAAAGATGTTGTGAAATGTATTGTGTTTTATTTAGATTAATTTTTTGAATAAATATATTGTGAAATGTATTGTGTTTTATTTAATTTATTTTTTTGAATAAAGATGTTGTGAAATGTAGTGTGTTTTATTTAATTTATTTTGTTTAATAAAGATGTTGTGAAATGTATTGTGTTTTATTTAGTTTAATTTGTTTGAATAAAGATGTTGTGAAATGTATTGTGTTTTATTTAATTTTTTTTTTAATAAAGATGTTGTGAAATGTATTGTGTTTTCTTTAATTAATTTTTTTGAATAAAGATGTTGTGAAATGTATTGTGTTTTATTTAATTTATTTTTTTGAATAAAGATGTTGTGAAATGTATTGTGTTTTATTTAATTTATTTTTTTGAATAAAGATGTTGTGAAATGTAGTGTGTTTTATTTTATTTATTTTGTTTAATAAAGATGTTGTGAAATGTATTGTGTTTTATTTAATTTATTTTTTTGAATAAAGATGACTTGAAATGTAGTGTGTTTTATTTAATTTATTTTGTTTAATAAAGATGTTGTGAAATGTAACGTGTTTCATTTAATTAATTTTTTTGAATAAAGATGTTGTGAAGTGTATTGTGTTTTATTCAATTAATTTTTTTGAATAAAGATGTTGTGAAATGTATTGTGTTTTATTTAGTTTATTTTTTTGAATAAAGATCTTCTGAAATGTATTGTGTTTTATTAAATTTATTTTTTTAAATAAAGATGTTGTGAAATGTATTGTGTTTTATTTAATTTATTTTTTTGAATAAAGATGTTGTGAAATGTATTGTGTTTTATTTAGATTAATTTTTTGAATAAATATATTGTGAAATGTATTGTGTTTTATTTAATTTATTTTTTTGAATAAAGATGTTGTGAAATGTAGTGTGTTTTATTTAATTTATTTTGTTTAATAAAGATGTTGTGAAATGTATTGTGTTTTATTTAGTTTAATTTGTTTGAATAAAGATGTTGTGAAATGTATTGTGTTTTATTTAATTTTTTTTTTAATAAAGATGTTGTGAAATGTATTGTGTTTTCTTTAATTAATTTTTTTGAATAAAGATGTTGTGAAATGTATTGTGTTTTATTTAATTTATTTTTTTGAATAAAGATGTTGTGAAATGTATTGTGTTTTATTTAGTTTAATTTTTGAATAATGATCTTCTGAAATGTATTGTGTTTTATTTAATTAATTTTTTTGAATAAAGATGTTGTGAAATGTATTGTGTTTTATTTAGTTTAATTTTTTGAATAAAGATCTTCTGAAATGTATTGTGTTTTATTTAATTTTTTTTTTGAATAAATATGTTGTGAAATGTATTGTGTTTTATTTAGTTTAATTTTTTTAATAAAGATGTTGTGAAATGTATTGGGTTTTATTTAATTAATTTTTTTGAATAATGATGTTGTGAAATGTATTGTGTTTTATTTAATTTATTTTTTTGAATAAAGATGTTGTGAAATGTATTGTGTTTTATTTAATTTTTTTTTGAATAAAGATCTTCTGAAATGTATTGTGTTTTATTTAGTTTATTGTTTTGGATAAAGATGTTGTGAAATGTATTGTGTTTTATTTAATTTATTTTTTTGAATAAAGATGTTGTGAAATGTAACGTGTTTTATTTAGTTTAATTTTTTTAATAAAGATCTTCTGAAATGTATTGTGTTTTATTTAATTAATTTGTTAGAATAAAGATGTTGTGAAATGTATTGTGTTTTATTTAGTTTAATTTTTTGAATAAAGATGTTGTGAAATGTATTGTGTTTTATTTAATTATTTTTTTTGAATAAAGATGTTGTGAAATGTATTGTGTTTTATTTAATTAATTTTTTTGAATAAAGATGTTGTGAAATGTATTGTGTTTTATTTAATTAATTTTTTTGAATAAAGATGTTGTGAAATGTATTGTGTTTTATTTAGTTTAATTTTTTGAATAAAGATGTTGTGAAATGTATTGTGTTTTATTTAATTTTTTTTTTTGAATAAAGATGTTGTGAAATGTATTGTGTTTTTTTTAATTAATTTTTTTTTAATAAAGATGTTGTGAAATGTATTGGGTTTTATTTAATTAATTTTTTTGAATAAAGATGTTGTGTAATGTATTGTGTTTTATTTAATTAATTTTTTTGAATAAAGATGTTGTGAAATGTATTGTGTTTTATTTAGTTTAATTTTTTGAATAAAGATCTCCTGAAATGTATTGTGTTTTATTTAATTTTTTTTTTTAATAAAGATGTTGTGAAATGTATTGTGTTTTATTTAATTTATTTTTTTGAATAAAGATCTTCTGAAATGTATTGTGTTTTATTTAATTTATTTTTTTGAATAAAGATGTTGTGAAATGTATTGTGTTTTATTTAGATTAATTTTTTGAATAAAGATGTTGTGAAATGTATTGTGTTTTATTTAGTTTAATTTTTTGAATAAAGATCTTCTGAAATGTATTGTGTTTTATTTAATTTATTTTTTTGAATAAAGATGTTGTGAAATGTATTGTGTTTTATTTAGTTTAATTTTTTGAATAAAGATGACTTGAAATGTAGTGTGTTTTATTTAATTTATTTTGTTTAATAAAGATGTTGTGAAATGTATTGTGTTTTATTTAATTTATTTTTTTGAATAAAGATGTTGTGAAATGTAACGTGTTTTATTTAATATATTTTTTTGAATAAAGATGTTGTGAAATGTATTGTGTTTTATTTAGTTTAATTTTTTTGAATAAAGATGTTGTGAAATGTATTGTGTTTTATTTAATTAATTTTTTTGAATAAAGATGTTGTGAAATGTATTGTGTTTTATTTAATTTATTTTTTTGATTAAAGATCTTCTGAAATGTATTGTGTTTTATTTAATTTATTTTTTTGAATAAAGATGTTGTGAAATGTATTGTGTTTTATTTAGATTAATTTTTTGAATAAAGATGTTGTGAAATGTATTGTGTTTTATTTAATTTATTTTTTTGAATAAAGATGTTGTGAAATGTAGTGTGTTTTATTTTATTTATTTTGTTTAATAAAGATGTTGTGAAATGTATTGTGTTTTATTTAATTTATTTTTTTGAATAAAGATGACTTGAAATGTAGTGTGTTTTATTTAATTTATTTTGTTTAATAAAGATGTTGTGAAATGTAACGTGTTTCATTTAATTAATTTTTTTGAATAAAGATGTTGTGAAATGTATTGTGTTTTATTCAATTAATTTTTTTGAATAAAGATGTTGTGAAATGTATTGTGTTTTATTTAGTTTATTTTTTTGAATAAAGATCTTCTGAAATGTATTGTGTTTTATTAAATTTATTTTTTTAAATAAAGATGTTGTGAAATGTATTGTGTTTTATTTAATTTATTTTTTTGAATAAAGATGTTGTGAAATGTATTGTGTTTTATTTAGATTAATTTTTTGAATAAATATATTGTGAAATGTATTGTGTTTTATTTAATTTATTTTTTTGAATAAAGATGTTGTGAAATGTAGTGTGTTTTATTTAATTTATTTTGTTTAATAAAGATGTTGTGAAATGTATTGTGATTTATTTAGTTTAATTTGTTTGAATAAAGATGTTGTGAAATGTATTGTGTTTTATTTAATTTTTTTTTTAAAAAAGATGTTGTGAAATGTATTGTGTTTTCTTTAATTAATTTTTTTGAATAAAGATGTTGTGAAATGTATTGTGTTTTATTTAGTTTAATTTTTTGAATAAAGATCTTCTGAAATGTATTGTGTTTTATTTAATTAATTTTTTTTTAATACAGTTGTTGTGAAATGTATTGTGTTTTATTTAATTTATTTTTTTGAATAAAGATGTTGTGAAATGTATTATGTTTTATTTAGTTACATTTTTTGAATAAAGATCTTCTGAAATGTATTGTGTTTTATTTATTGAATTTTGTTGAATAAAGATTTTGTGAAATGTAATGTGTTTTATTTAGTTTAATTTTTTTAATAAAGAAGTTTTGAAATGTATTGTGTTTTATTTAATTTATTTTTTTGAATAAAGATGTTGTGAAATGTAACGTGTTTTATTAAATTAATTATTTTAAATAAAGATGTTGTGAAATGTATTGTGTTTTATTTAATTTATTTTGTTTTTAATAAAGATGTGAAATGTATTGTGTTTTTATTTAATTTATTTTTTTGAATAAAGATCTTGTGAAATGAACTGTGTTTTATTTAATTGATTTTTTTTGAATAAAGAAGTTGTGAAATGTATTATGTTTTATTTAATTTATTTTTTTGAATAAAGATGTTTCGAAATGTAAGGTGTTTTTTTAAAATTTAGTTTTAAAAATAAAGATGTTGTGAAATTTAATGGGTTTTATTTATTTTATTTTTTATAAATAAAAATCTTGTGAAATATGTTGTGTTTTATTTTTTTTAATAAAGATGTAAAATTTAATGTGTTTTACTTCATTTATTTTTTTTAAAAAGATGTTGTGATATGAAATGTTTATTTAATTTATTTTGTTTAATAAAGATCTTGTGAAATGTATTGTGTTTTATTTATTTTTATTTTGTTTAAATAAAAATCTTGTGAAATGTATTGTGTTTTATTTAATTTAATTTTTTGAATAAAGGTGTTGTGAAATGTATTGTGTTTTATTCAATTTATTTTTTTGAATAACGATGTTGTAAAATGTAACGTGTTTTATTTAATTAATTTTTTTAAATAAGGATCTTGTGAAATGAACTGTTTTTTATTTTATTTATTTTTTTAAAAATATAGATCTTCTGAAATGTATTGTGTTTTATTTAGTTTATTTTGTTTAATAAAGATGTTGTGAAATGTATTGTCTTTTTTTTTATTTATTTTTTTGAATAAAGATGTTGTGAAATTTAACGTGTTTTATTTAATATATTTTTTTAAATAAAGATGTTGTGAAATGTATTGTATTTTATTTAGTTTAATTTTTTTGAATAAAGATGTTGTGAAATGTATTGTGTTCTATTAAATTTATTTTTTTGAATAAAGATGTTGTGAAATGAATTGTGTTTTATTTAGTTTAATTTTTTGAATATAGATCTTCTGAAATGTATTGTGTTTTATTTGATTTATTTTTTTGAATAAAGATATTGTGAAATGTATTGTGTTTTATTTAGTTTAATTTTTTGAATAAAGATGTTGTGAAATGTATTGTGTTTTATTTAATTTATTTTTTTGAATAAAGATGTTGTGAAATGTTGTGTGTTTTATTAAATTAATTCTTTTGAATAAAGATGTGAAATGTATTGTGTTGTATTAAAATATTTTTTTTGAATTAAGATGTTGTGAAATGTATTGTCTTTTATTTAATTTATTTTTTTGAATAAAGATGTTGTAAAATGTATTGTGTTTTATTTAATTTATTTTTCTGAATAAAGATGTTGTGAAATAAATTGTGTTTTATTTAGTTTAATTTTTTGAATAAAGATCTTCTGAAATGTAACGTTTTTATTTAATTTATTTTTTTGAATAAAGAGGATGTGAAATGTATCGTGTTTTATTTAATTTATTTTTTTGAATAAAGATGTTGTGAAATGTAACGTGTTTTATTTAATTTTTTTTTTTAAATAAAGATAATGTGAAATGTATTGTGTTTTATTTAATTTATTTTTTTAAATAAAGATGTTGTGAAATGTAACGTGTTTTATTTAATTAATTTTTTTGAATAAAGATGTTGTGAAATGTATTGTGTTTTATTAAATTATTTTTTTTGAGTAAAGATGTTGTGAAATGTATTGTCTTTTATTTAGTTTAATTTTTTGAATAAAGATGTCGTGAAATGTATTGTGTTTTATTAAATTGATTTTTTTGAATAAAGATGTTGTAAAATGTATTGTGTTTTATTTAATTAATTATTTTGAATAAAGATGTTGTGAAATGTATTGTGTTTTATTAAATTTGTTTTTTTGAATAAAGATGTTGTGAAATGTATTGTGTTTTATTTAATTTATTTTTTGAATAAAGATGTTGTGAAATGTAACGTGTTTTATTTAGTTTAATTTTTTGAATAAAGATCTTCTGAAATGTATTGTGTTTTATTTAATATATTTTGTTTAATAAAGATGTTGTGAAATGTATTGTGTTTTATTTGATTTATTTTTTTGAATAAAGATGTTGTGAAATGTATTGTGTTTTATTTAGTTTAATTTTTTTAATAAAGATGTTGTGAAATGTATTGTGTTTTATTTAATTAATTTTTTTGAATAAAGATGTTGTGAAATGTATTGTGTTTTATTTAGTTTAATTTTTTGAATAAAGATCTTCTGAAATGTATTGTGTTTTATTTAATTTATTTTTTTTAATAAAGATGTTGTGAAATGTATTGTGTTTTATTTGATTTATTTTTTTGAATAAAGATGTTGTGAAATGTAACGTGTTTTATTTAGTTTAATTTTTTGAATACAGATCTTCTGAAATGTATTGTGTTTTATTTAATTAATTTTTTTGAATAAAGATGTTGTGAAATGTATTGTGTTTTATTTAGTTTAATTTTTTTAATAAAGATGTTGTGAAATGTATTGTGTTTTATTTAATTTATTTTTTTGAATAACGATGTTGTAAAATGTAACGTGTTTTATTTAATTTTATTTTTTTAATAAAGATGTTGTGAAATATATTGTGTTTTATTCAGCTTAATTTTATGAATAAAGATGTTGTGAAATGTATTGTGTTTTATTTAATTTTTTTTTTGAATAAAGATGTTGTGAAATGTATTGTGTTTTATTAAATTGATTTTTTTGAATAAAGATGTTGTGAAATGTATTGTGTTTTATTTAGTTTAATTTTTTTTAATAAAGATGTTGTGAAATGTATTGTGTTTTATTAAATTCATTTTTTTGAATAAAGATGTTGTGAAATGTATTGTGTTTTATTTAGTTTAATTTTTTTGAATAAAGATGTTGTGAAATGTATTGTGTTCTATTAAATTTATTTTTTTGAATAAAGATGTTGTGAAATGTATTGTGTTTTATTTAGTTTAATTTTTTGAATATAGATCTTCTGAAATGTATTGTGTTTTATTTGATTTATTTTTTTGATTAAAGATGTTGTGAAATGTATTGTGTTTTATTTAGTTTAATTTTTTGAATAAAGATGTTGTGAAATGTATTGTGTTTTATTTAATTTATTTTTTTTAATAAAGATGTTGTGAAATGTATTGTGTTTTATTTATTGAATTTTTTTGAATAAAGATGTTGTGAAATGTATAGTGTTTTATTTAATTAATTTTTTTGAATAAAAATGTTGTGAAATGTATTGTGTTTCAATTAATTTTTTTTTTAGAATAAAGATCTTCTGAAATGTATTGTGTTTTTCTTAATTTATTTTTTTGAATAAAGATGTTGTGAAATGTATTGTGTTTTATTTAGTTTAATTTTTTTAATAAAGATGTTGTGAAATGTATTGTGTTTTATTTAATTTATTTTGTTTTTTATAAAGATGTGAAATGTATTGTGTTTTTATTTAATTTATTTTTTTGAATAAAGATCTTGTGAAATAAACTGTGTTTTATTTAATTAATTTTTTTTGAATAAAGATGTTGTGAAATGTATTGTGTTTTATTTAGTTTAATTTTTTTAATAAAGATGTTGTGAAATGTATTATGTTTTATTTAATTTATTTTGTTTTTTATAAAGATGTGAAATGTATTGTGTTTTTATTTAATTTATTTTTTTGAATAAAGATCTTGTGAAATAAACTGTGTTTTATTTAATTAATTTTTTTTGAATAAAGAAGTTGTGAAATGTATTGTGTTTTATTTAATTTATTTTTTTGAATAAAGATGTTTCGAAATGTAAGGTGTTTTTTTTTAATTTAGTTTTAAAAATAAAGATGTTGTGAAATTTAATGGGTTTTATTTATTTTATTTTTTATAAATAAAAAACTTGTGAAATATGTTGTGTTTTATTTTTTTTAATAAAGATGTAAAATTTAATGTGTTTTACTTCATTTATATTTTTTATAAAGATGTTGTGATATGAAATGTTTATTTAATTTATTTTGTTTAATAAAGATCTTGTGAAATGTATTGTGTTTTATTTATTTTTATTTTGTTTAAATAAAAATCTTGTGAAATGTATTGTGTTTTATTTAATTTAATTTTTTGAATAAAGGTGTTGTGAAATGTATTGTGTTTTATTTAATTTATTTTTTTGAATAACGATGTTGTAAAATGTAACGTGTTTTATTTAATTAATTTTTTTAAATAAGGATCTTGTGAAATGAACTGTTTTTTATTTTATTTATTTTTTTAAAAATATAGATCTTCTGAAATGTATTGTGTTTTATTTAGTTTATTTTTTTTTAATAAAGATATTGTGAAATGTATTGTGTTTTATTTAGTTTAATTTTTTTTAATAAAGATGTTGTGAAATGTATTGTGTTTTATTAAATTCATTTTTTTGAATAAAGATGTTGTGAAATGTATTATGTTTTATTTAATTTATTTTTTTGAATAAAGATGTTTCGAAATGTAAGGTGTTTTTTTAAAATTTAGTTTTAAAAATAAAGATGTTGTGAAATTTAATGGGTTTTATTTATTTTAATTTTTATAAATAAAAATCTTGTGAAATATGTTGTGTTTTATTTTTTTTAATAAAGATGTAAAATTTAATGTGTTTTACTTCATTTATATTTTTTAAAAAGATGTTGTGATATGAAATGTTTATTTAATTTATTTTGTTTAATAAAGATCTTGTGAAATGTATTGTGTTTTATTTATTTTTATTTTGTTTAAATAAAAATCTTGTGAAATGTATTGTGTTTTATTTAATTTAATTTTTTGAATAAAGGTGTTGTGAAATGTATTGTGTTTTATTCAATTTATTTTTTTGAATAACGATGTTGTAAAATGTAACGTGTTTTATTTAATTAATTTTTTTAAATAAGGATCTTGTGAAATGAACTGTTTTTTATTTTATTTATTTTTTTAAAAATATAGATCTTCTGAAATGTATTGTGTTTTATTTAGTTTATTTTGTTTAATAAAGATGTTGTGAAATGTATTGTCTTTTTTTTTATTTATTTTTTTGAATAAAGATGTTGTGAAATTTAACGTGTTTTATTTAATATATTTTTTTAAATAAAGATGTTGTGAAATGTATTGTATTTTATTTAGTTTAATTTTTTTGAATAAAGATGTTGTGAAATGTATTGTGTTCTATTAAATTTATTTTTTTGAATAAAGATGTTGTGAAATGAATTGTGTTTTATTTAGTTTAATTTTTTGAATATAGATCTTCTGAAATGTATTGTGTTTTATTTGATTTATTTTTTGAATAAAGATATTGTGAAATGTATTGTGTTTTATTTAGTTTAATTTTTTGAATAAAGATGTTGTGAAATGTATTGTGTTTTATTTAATTTATTTTTTTGAATAAAGATGTTGTGAAATGTTGTGTGTTTTATTAAATTAATTCTTTTGAATAAAGATGTGAAATGTATTGTGTTGTATTAAAATATTTTTTTTGAATTAAGATGTTGTGAAATGTATTGTCTTTTATTTAATTTATTTTTTTGAATAAAGATGTTGTAAAATGTATTGTGTTTTATTTAATTTATTTTTTTGAATAAAGATGTTGTGAAATAAATTGTGTTTTATTTAGTTTAATTTTTTGAATAAAGATCTTCTGAAATGTAACGTTTTTATTTAATTTATTTTTTTGAATAAAGAGGATGTGAAATGTATCGTGTTTTATTTAATTTATTTTTTTGAATAAAGATGTTGTGAAATGTAACGTGTTTTATTTAATTTTTTTTTAAAATAAAGATAATGTGAAATGTATTGTGTTTTATTTAATTTATTTTTTTAAATAAAGATGTTGTGAAATGTAACGTGTTTTATTTAATTAATTTTTTTGAATAAAGATGTTGTGAAATGTATTGTGTTTTATTAAATTATTTTTTTTGAGTAAAGATGTTGTGAAATGTATTGTCTTTTATTTAGTTTAATTTTTTGAATAAAGATGTCGTGAAATGTATTGTGTTTTATTAAATTGATTTTTTTGAATAAAGATGTTGTAAAATGTATTGTGTTTTATTTAATTAATTATTTTGAATAAAGATGTTGTGAAATGTATTGTGTTTTATTAAATTTGTTTTTTTGAATAAAGATGTTGTGAAATGTATTGTGTTTTATTTAATTTATTTTTTGAATAAAGATGTTGTGAAATGTAACGTGTTTTATTTAGTTTAATTTTTTGAATAAAGATCTTCTGAAATGTATTGTGTTTTATTTAATATATTTTGTTTAATAAAGATGTTGTGAAATGTATTGTGTTTTATTTGATTTATTTTTTTGAATAAAGATGTTGTGAAATGTATTGTGTTTTATTTAGTTTAATTTTTTTAATAAAGATGTTGTGAAATGTATTGTGTTTTATTTAATTAATTTTTTTGAATAAAGATGTTGTGAAATGTATTGTGTTTTATTTAGTTTAATTTTTTGAATAAAGATCTTCTGAAATGTATTGTGTTTTATTTAATTTATTTTTTTTAATAAAGATGTTGTGAAATGTATTGTGTTTTATTTGATTTATTTTTTTGAATAAAGATGTTGTGAAATGTAACGTGTTTTATTTAGTTTAATTTTTTGAATACAGATCTTCTGAAATGTATTGTGTTTTATTTAATTAATTTTTTTGAATAAAGATGTTGTGAAATGTATTGTGTTTTATTTAGTTTAATTTTTTTAATAAAGATGTTGTGAAATGTATTGTGTTTTATTTAATTTATTTTTTTGAATAACGATGTTGTAAAATGTAACGTGTTTTATTTAATTTTATTTTTTTAATAAAGATGTTGTGAAATATATTGTGTTTTATTCAGCTTAATTTTATGAATAAAGATGTTGTGAAATGTATTGTGTTTTATTTAATTTTTTTTTTGAATAAAGATGTTGTGAAATGTATTGTGTTTTATTAAATTGATTTTTTTGAATAAAGATGTTGTGAAATGTATTGTGTTTTATTTAGTTTAATTTTTTTTAATAAAGATGTTGTGAAATGTATTGTGTTTTATTAAATTCATTTTTTTGAATAAAGATGTTGTGAAATGTATTGTGTTTTATTTAGTTTAATTTTTTTGAATAAAGATGTTGTGAAATGTATTGTGTTCTATTAAATTTATTTTTTTGAATAAAGATGTTGTGAAATGTATTGTGTTTTATTTAGTTTAATTTTTTGAATATTGATCTTCTGAAATTTATTGTGTTTTATTTGATTTATTTTTTTGATTAAAGATGTTGTGAAATGTATTGTGTTTTATTTAGTTTAATTTTTTGAATAAAGATGTTGTGAAATGTATTGTGTTTTATTTAATTTATTTTTTTTAATAAAGATGTTGTGAAATGTATTGTGTTTTATTTATTGAATTTTTTTGAATAAAGATGTTGTGAAATGTATAGTGTTTTATTTAATTAATTTTTTTGAATAAAAATGTTGTGAAATGTATTGTGTTTCAATTAATTTTTTTTTTAATAAAGATGTTGTGAAATGTAATGTGTTTTATTTAGTTTAATTTTTTTTAAATAAAGATGTTGTGAAATGTATTGTGTTTTATTTAGTTTAATTTTTAGAATAAAGATCTTCTGAAATGTATTGTGTTTTACTTAATTTATTTTTTTGAATAAAGATGTTGTGAAATGTATTGTGTTTTATTTAGTTTAATTTTTTTAATAAAGATGTTGTGAAATGTATTGTGTTTTATTTAATTTATTTTGTTTTTTATAAAGATGTGAAATGTATTGTGTTTTTATTTAATTTATTTTTTTGAATAAAGATCTTGTGAAATAAACTGTGTTTTATTTAATTAATTTTTTTTGAATAAAGATGTTGTGAAATGTATTGTGTTTTATTTAGTTTAATTTTTATAATAAAGATGTTGTGAAATGTATTGTGTTTTATTTAATTTATTTTGTTTTTTATAAAGATGTGAAATGTATTGTGTTTTTATTTAATTTATTTTTTTGAATAAAGATCTTGTGAAATAAACTGTGTTTTATTTAATTAATTTTTTTTGAATAAAGAAGTTGTGAAATGTATTGTGTTTTATTTAATTTATTTTTTTGAATAAAGATGTTTCGAAATGTAAAGTGTTTTTTTTTAATTTAGTTTTAAAAATAAAGATGTTGTGAAATTTAATGGGTTTTATTTATTTTATTTTTTATAAATAAAAATCTTGTGAAATATGTTGTGTTTTATTTTTTTTTAATAAAGATGTAAAATTTAATGTGTTTTACTTCATTTATATTTTTTATAAAGATGTTGTGATATGAAATGTTTATTTAATTTATTTTGTTTAATAAAGATCTTGTGAAATGTATTGTGTTTTATTTATTTTTATTTTGTTTAAATAAAAATCTTGTGAAATGTATTGTGTTTTATTTAATTTAATTTTTTGAATAAAGGTGTTGTGAAATGTATTGTGTTTTATTTAATTTATTTTTTTGAATAACGATGTTGTAAAATGTAACGTGTTTTATTTAATTAATTTTTTTAAATAAGGATCTTGTGAAATGAACTGTTTTTTATTTTATTTATTTTTTTAAAAATATAGATCTTCTGAAATGTATTGTGTTTTATTTAGTTTATTTTTTTTTAATAAAGATATTGTGAAATGTATTGTGATTTATTTAGTTTAATTTTTTTTAATAAAGATGTTGTGAAATGTATTGTGTTTTATTAAATTCATTTTTTTGAATAAAGATGTTGTGAAATGTATTGTGTTTTATTTATTAATTAAAACACAATACATTTCACAACATCTTTATTCAAAAAAATAAATTTAATTAAACACAATACATTTCACAACATCTTTATTCAAAAAATTAATTAAATCAAACCCAATACATTTCACAACATCTTTATTCAAAAAATTAAACTAAATAAAACACAATACATTTCACAACATCTTTATTCAAAAAATTAAACTAAATAAATCACAATACATTTCAGTAGATCTTTATTCAAAAAAATCAATTTAATAAAACACAATACATTTCACAACATCTTTATTCAAAAAATTAAACTAAATAAAAGACAATACATTTCACAACATCTTTACTCAAAAAAATTAATTTAATAAAACACAATACATTTCACATTTTATTTTTTTGAATAAAGATGTTGTGAATTGTAACGTGTTTTATTTAATTTTTTTTTTGAATAAAGATGTTGGGAAAAGTAATGTGTTTTATTTAATTAATTTTTTTAAATAAAGATCTTGTGAAATGTATTGTGTTTTATTTAATTAATTTTTTTAAATAAGGATCTTGTGAAATGAACTGTTTTTTATTTTATTTTTTTTTTTAAATAAAGATCTTCTGAAATATATTGTGTTTTTTTTTTTAATGTTTTAATAAAGATCTTGTGAAATGAGCTGTATTTTATTTGATTTTTTTTGTTTTAATAAAGGTCTTGTAAAATGTATTTTGTTTTATTCTATTTTTTTTTTTTTTAAATAAAGATCTCATGAAATGACCTTTTTTTTATTTATTTTTTTTTTTTAAATAAAGATCTTGTGAAATCTAATGTGTTTTATTTAAATTTATTTTTTGAATAAAAATGTTGTGAAATATGTTGTGTTTTATTTAATTTATTATTTTTTTAATAAAGATGTTGTGAAATGTAACGTGTTTTACTTAATTTATTTTCTTGAATAAAGATGTTGTGAAATGTATTGTCTTTTATTTAATTTAATTTTTGGAATAACGATCATGTGAAATGAAATGTGTTTTATTATATATATTTTTTTAAATAAAGATCTCATGAAATGACCTTTTTTTTTATTTTTTTTATTTTTTTTTTTTAAATAAAGATCTTGTGAAATCTAATGTGTTTTTTAATTTTTTTAAAAATAATGATGTCATAAAATGTAATGTGTTTTATTTAAATTTATTTTTTGTAATAAAGATGTAAAATGTAATGTGTTTTACTTTATTTATTTTTTTAATAAAGATGTGAAATGTAACGTATTTTATTTAATTTATTTTCTTAAATATAGATGTTGTGAAATGTATTGTCTTTTATTTAATTTAATTTTTGGAATAACGATCATGTGAAATGAAATGTGTTTTATTTAATTTAATTTTTGGAATAACGATCATGTGAAATGAAATGTGTTTTATTATATATATTTTTTTAAATAAAGATCTCATGAAATGACCTTTTTTTTTATTTTATTTTATTTTTTTTTAAATAAAGATCTTGTCGAATCTAATGTGTTTTTTTAATTTTTTTAAAAATAATGATGTCATAAAATGTAATGTGTTTTATTTAAATTTATTTTTTGTAATAAAGATGTAAAATGTAATGTGTTTTACTTTATTTATTTTTTTAATAAAGGTGTTGTGAAATTCATTGTGTTGAATTTAATTTTTTTTTTGTTAAATAAAGATGTTGTGAAATGTATTGTGTTTTATTTAATTTATTTTTTTGAATAAAGATGTTGTGAAATGTAACGTGTTTTATTTAATTTTTTTTTTGAATAAAGATGTTGGGAAAAGTAATGTGTTTTATTTAATTAATTTTTTTAAATAAAGATCTTGTGAAATGTATTGTGTTTTATTTAATTAAATTTTTTGTATATAGATGTTGTGAAATAATATGTGTTTTATTTAATTAATTTTTTTAAATAAGGATCTTGTGAAATGAACTGTTTTTTATTTTATTTATTTTAAAAAAAATAAAGATCATGTGAAATGTATTGTGTTTTATTTAATTTAATTTTTTGAATAAAGATGTTGTGAAATGTAATGTGTTTTATTCTGAAGCATTGAATATTTTAAAAGTTAAATCTTGCTAATTTTGGTAATATGTAGAAAATTGTATTGGTTAACATTACTTGATGTATGTTGGTTATCAGCTGATTCTGTAACCTTCCCAGCTGTTTGCATATCACCTGCTTTTCAGTTTTGGGTTGAACGTCTTGGGATGGAGGTGCGGTCCCGGATTATGAGACTTTTTGAGCAATTATTCGTTGGGATGTATTGCACTTCTGTTTTGAGATGTGAGTGAACTTACTTTTTATTGTGTCTTGATGATGCCTGAATGGGCGAAACGTCGACTGTTTGTATAAGTGTTTGTAACCAGATTTGAAACATAAGGCTCTGCTTGTGGTTTTTTCCACTTGCATTATAATAGTAATGTGTTTTATTTAATTTATTTTTTTAAATAAGGATCTTCTGAAATAAATTGTGTTTTATTTAAATAAATAAAGATTTAAATAAATAAAGATGTTGTGAAATATATTGTGTTTTTTTTTTAATGTTTTAATAAAGATCTTGTGAAATGAGCTGTATTTTATTTGATTTATTTTGTTTTAATAAAGGTCTTGTAAAATGTATTTTGTTTTATTCTATTTTTTTTTTTTTAAATAAAGATCTCATGAAATGACCTTTTTTTTATTTTTATTTTTTTTTTAAATAAAGATCTTGTGAAATCTAATGTGTTTTTTTAATTTTTTTTTAAATAAAGATGTCATAAAATGTAATGTGTTTTATTTAAATTTATTTTTTGAATAAAAATGTTGTGAAATATGTTGTGTTTTATTTAATTTATTATTTTTTTAATAAAGATGTTGTGAAATGTAACGTGTTTTACTTAATTTATTTTCTTGAATAAAGATGTTGTGAAATGTATTGTCTTTTATTTAATTTAATTTTTGGAATAACGATCATGTGAAATGAAATGTGTTTTATTTAATTTAATTTTTGGAATAACGATCATGTGAAATGAAATGTGTTTTATTATATATATTTTTTTAAATAAAGATCTCATGAAATGACCTTTTTTTTAATTTATTTTTATTTTTTTTAAATAAAGATCTTGTGAAATCTAATGTGTTTTTTAATTTTTTTAAAAATAATGATGTCATAAAATGTAATGTGTTTTATTTAAATTTATTTTTTGTAATAAAGATATAAAATGTAATGTGTTTTACTTTATTTATTTTTTTATTAAAGATGTTGTGAAATGTAACGTATTTTATTTAATTTATTTTCTTAAATATAGATGTTGTGAAATGTATTGTCTTTTATTTAATTTAATTTTTGGAATAACGATCATGTGAAATGAAATGTGTTTTATTTAATTTAATTATTGGAATAACGATCATGTGAAATGAAATGTGTTTTATTAATTTTTTTTTAAATAAAGATCTTGTGAAATCTAATGTGTTTTTTTAATTTTTTTTTAAATAAAGATGTCATAAAATGTAATGTGTTTTATTTAAATTTATTTTTTGAATAAAAATGTTGTGAAATATGTTGTGTTTTATTTAATTTATTATTTTTTTAATAAAGATGTTGTGAAATGTAACGTGTTTTACTTAATTTATTTTCTTGAATAAAGATGTTGTGAAATGTATTGTCTTTTATTTAATTTAATTTTTGGAATAACGATCATGTGAAATGAAATGTGTTTTATTTAATTTAATTTTTGGAATAACGATCATGTGAAATGAAATGTGTTTTATTATATATATTTTTTTAAATAAAGATCTCATGAAATGACCTTTTTTTTTATTTTTATTTTTTTTTTTTAAATAAAGATCTTGTGAAATCTAATGTGTTTTTTAATTTTTTTAAAAATAATGATGTCATAAAATGTAATGTGTTTTATTTAAATTTATTTTTGAATAAAAATGTTGTGAAATATGTTGTGTTTTATTTAATTTATTATTTTTTTTATAAAGATGTAAAATGTAATGTGTTTTACTTTATTTATTTTTTTAATAAAGATGTTGTGAAATGTAACGTATTTTATTTAATTTATTTTCTTAAATATAGATGTTGTGAAATGTATTGTCTTTTATTTAATTTAATTTTTGGAATAACGATCATGTGAAATGAAATGTGTTTTATTTAATTTAATTATTGGAATAACGATCATGTGAAATGAAATGTGTTTTATTATATCTATTTTTTAAAATAAACATCTCATGAAATGACCTTTTTTTTATTTATTTTTTTTTTTTAAATAAAGATCTTGTGAAATCTAATGTGTTTTTTTAATTTTTTTTTAAATAAAGATGTCATAAAATGTAATGTGTTTTATTTAAATTTATTTTTTAATAAAAATGTTGTGAAATATGTTGTGTTTTATTTAATTTATTATTTTTTTAATAAAGATGTTGTGAAATGTAACGCGTTTTACTTAATTTATTTTCTTGAATAAAGATGTTGTGAAATGTATTGTCTTTTATTTAATTTAATTTTTGGAATAACGATCATGTGAAATGAAATGTGTTTTATTTAATTTAATTTTTTGAATAAAGAGGATGTGAAATGTATCGTGTTTTATTTAATTTATTTTTTTGAATAAAGATGTTGTGAAATGTATTGTGTTTTATTTAATTAATTTTTTTGAATAAAGATGTTGTAAAATGTAACGTGTTTTATTTAGTTTAATTTTTTGAATAAAGATCTTCTGAAATGTATTGTGTTTTATTTAATTAATTTTTTTGAATAAAGATGTTGTGTAAAATGTATTGTGTTTTATTTAGTTTATTTTTTTTTTATAAAGATGTTGTGAAATGTATTGTCTTTTATTTAATTTCTTTTTTTAGATAAAGATGTTGTGAAATGTATTGTGTTTTATTTAGTTTAATTTTTTTAAATAAAGATGTTGTGAAATGTATTGTGTTTTATTAAATTAATTTTTTTGAGTAAAGATCTTTTGAAATGTATTGTGTTTTATTTAATTTGTTTTTTTAAATAAAGATGTCATAAAATGTAATGTGTTTTATTTAATTAAATTTTTTGAATAAAGAGGATGTGAAATGTATCGTGTTTTATTTAATTTATTTTTTTGAATCAAGATGTTGTGAAATGTAACGTGTTTTATTTAATTTATTTTTTTTAATAAAGATGTTGTGAAATGTATTGTGTTTTATTTAATTTAATTTTTTGAATAAAGATGTTGTGAAATGTATTGTGTTTTATTAAATTGATTTTTTTGAATAAAGATCTACTGAAATGTATTGTGTTTTATTTAGTTTAATTTTTTGAATAAAGATGTTGTGAAATGTATTGTGTTTTATTTAATTAATTTTTTTGAATAAAGATGTTGTGAAATGTATTGTGTTTAATTAAATTTATTTTTTTGAATAAGGATGTTGTGAAATGTATAGTGTTTTAATTAATTAATTTTTTTGAATAAAGATATTGTGAAATGTAACGTGTTATATTTAATTAATTTTTTTTAAATAAAGATGTTGGGAAATGTTTTGTGTTTTATTTAATTTATTTTTTTGAATAAAGATCTTTTGAAATGTATTGTGTTTTATTTAATTTGTTTTTTTGAATAAAGATGTTGTGAAATGTAATGTGTTTTATTTAGTTTAATTTTTTTAATAAAGATGTTTTGAAATGTATTGTGTTTTATTAAATTAATTTTTTTAAATAAAGATGTTGTGAAATGTATTGTGTTTTATTTAATTTTTTTTGTTTTTAATAAAGATGTGAAATGTATTGTGTTTTTATTTAATTTTTTTTTTTTAATAAAGATCTTGTGAAATGAACTGTGTTTTATTTAATTAAATTTTTTTGAATAAAGAAGTTGTGAAATGTATTGTGTTTTATTTAATTTATTTTTTTGAATAAAGATGTTTCGAAATGTAAGGTGTTTTTTTTTAAATTTAGTTTTAAAAATAAAGATGTTGTGAAATTTAATGGGTTTTATTTATTTTATTTTTTTTAAATAAATATCTTGTGAAATATGTTGTGTTTTATTTTTTTTAATAAAGATGTAAAATGTAATGTGTTTTACTTCATTTATATTTTTTATAAAGGTGTTGTGAAATTCATTGTGTTGAATTTAATTTTTTTTTGTTAAATAAAGATGTTGTGAAATGTATTGTGTTTTATTTAATTTATTTTTTTGAATAAAGATGTTGTGAAATGTAACGTGTTTTATTTAATTTTTTTTTTGAATAAAGATGTTGGGAAAAGTAATGTGTTTTATTTAATTAATTTTTTTAAATAAAGATCTTGTGAAATGTATTGTGTTTTATTTAATTAAATTTTTTGTATATAGATGTTGTGAAATAATATGTGTTTTATTTAATTAATTTTTTTAAATAAGGATCTTGTGAAATGAACTGTTTTTTATTTTATTTATTTAAAAAAAAATAAAGATCATGTGAAATGTATTGTGTTTTATTTAATTTAATTTTTTGAATAAAGATGTTGTGAAATGTAATGTGTTTTATTCTGAAGCATTGAATATTTTAAAAGTTAAATCTTGCTAATTTTGGTAATATGTAGAAAATTGTATTGGTTAACATTACTTGATGTATGTTGGTTATCAGCTGATTCTGTAACCTTCCCAGCTGTTTGCATATCACCTGCTTTTCAGTTTTGGGTTGAACGTCTTGGGGTGGAGGTGCGGTCCCGGATTATGAGACTTTTTGAGCAATTATTCGTTGGGATGTATTGCACTTCTGTTTTGAGATGTGAGTGAACTTACTTTTTATTGTGTCTTGATGATGCCTGAATGGGCGAAACGTCGACTGTTTGTATAAGTGTTTGTAACCAGATTTGAAACATAAGGCTCTGCTTGTGGTTTTTTCCACTTGCATTATAATAGTAATGTGTTTTAATTAATTTATTTTTTTAAATAAGGATCTTCTGAAATGAACTGTTTTTTATTTTATTTATTTTTTTAAAAATAAAGATCTTCTGAAATATATTGTGTTTTTTTTTTTTAAATGTTTTAATAAAGATCATGTGAAATGAGCTGTATTTTATTTGATTTATTTTGTTTTAATAAAGGTCTTGTAAAATGTATTTTGTTTTATTCTATTTTTTTTTTTTTTAAATAAAGATCTCATGAAATGATCTTTTTTTTATTATTTTTTTTTTTTTAAATAAAGATCTTGTGAAATCTAATGTGTTTTTTTAATTTTTTTTTAAATAAAGATGTCATAAAATGTAATGTGTTTTATTTAAATTTATTTTTTGAATAAAAATGTTGTGAAATATGTTGTGTTTTATTTAATTTATTATTTTTTTAATAAAGATGTTGTGAAATGTAACGTGTTTTACTTAATTTATTTTCTTGAATAAAGATGTTGTGAAATGTATTGTCTTTTATTTAATTTAATTTTTGGAATAACGATCATGTGAAATGAAATGTGTTTTATTTAATTTAATTTTTGAAATAACGATCATGTGAAATGAAATGTGTTTTATTATATATATTTTTTTAAATAAAGATCTCATGAAATGACCTTTTTTTTTATTTTATTTTTTTTTTTTTTAAATAAAGATCTTGTGAAATCTAATGTGTTTTTTAATTTTTTTAAAAATAATGATGTCATAAAATGTAATGTGTTTTATTTAAATTTATTTTTTGTAATAAAGATGTAAAATGTAATGTGTTTTACTTTATTTATTTTTTTAATAAAGATGTTGTGAAATGTAACGTATTTTATTTAATTTATTTTCTTAAATATAGATGTTGTGAAATGTATTGTCTTTTATTTAATTTAATTTTTGGAATAACGATCATGTGAAATGAAATGTGTTTTATTTAATTTAATTATTGGAATAACGATCATGTGAAATGAAATGTGTTTTATTATATCTATTTTTTTAAATAAACATCTCATGAAATGACCTTTTTTTTATTATTTTTTTTTTTTTAAATAAAGATCTTGTGAAATCTAATGTGTTTTTTTAATTTTTTTTTAAATAAAGATGTCATAAAATGTAATGTGTTTTATTTAAATTTATTTTTTGAATAAAAATGTTGTGAAATATGTTGTGTTTTATTTAATTTATTATTTTTTTAATAAAGATGTTGTGAAATGTAACGTGTTTTACTTAATTTATTTTCTTGAATAAAGATGTTGTGAAATGTATTGTCTTTTATTTAATTTAATTTTTGGAATAACGATCATGTGAAATGAAATGTGTTTTATTTAATTTAATTTTTTGAATAAAGAGGATGTGAAATGTATCGTGTTTTATTTAATTTATTTTTTTGAATAAAGATGTTGTGAAATGTAACGTGTTTTATTTAATTTATTTTTTTAAATAAAGATGTTGTGAAATGTATTGTGTTTTATTTAATTTATTTTTTTGAATAAAGATGTTGTGAAATGTATTGTGTTTTATTTAGTTTAATTTTTTGAATAAAGATCTTCTGAAATGTAACGTGTTTTATTTAATTTATTTTTTTGAATAAAGAGGATGTGAAATGTATCGTGTTTTATTTAATTTATTTTTTTGAATAAAGATGTTGTGAAATGTAACGTGTTTTATTTAATTAATTTTTTTTAATAAAGATGTTGTGAAATGTATTGTGTTTTATTAAATTAATTTTTTTGAGTAAAGATCTTTTGAAATGTATTGTGTTTTATTTAATTTGTTTTTTTAAATAAAGATGTCATAAAATGTAATGTGTTTTATTTAAATTTATTTTTTGAATAAAAATGTTGTGAAATATGTTGTGTTTTATTTAATTTATTATTTTTTTAATAAAGATGTTGTGAAATGTAACGTGTTTTACTTAATTTATTTTCTTGAATAAAGATGTTGTGAAATGTATTGTCTTTTATTTAATTTAATTTTTGGAATAACGATCATGTGAAATGAAATGTGTTTTATTTAATTTAATTTTTGGAATAACGATCATGTGAAATGAAATGTGTTTTATTATATATATTTTTTTAAATAAAGATCTCATGAAATGACCTTTTTTTTTATTTATTTTTTTTTTTTTAAATAAAGATCTTGTGAAATCTAATGTGTTTTTTAATTTTTTTAAAAATAATGATGTCATAAAATGTAATGTGTTTTATTTAAATTTATTTTTTGTAATAAAGATGTAAAATGTAATGTGTTTTAATTTATTTATTTTTTTAATAAAGATGTTGTGAAATGTAACGTATTTTATTTAATTTATTTTCTTAAATATAGATGTTGTGAAATGTATTGTCTTTTATTTAATTTAATTTTTGGAATAACGATCATGTGAAATGAAATGTGTTTTATTTAATTTAATTATTGGAATAACGATCATGTGAAATGAAATGTGTTTTAATAATTTTTTTTTAAATAAAGATCTTGTGAAATCTAATGTGTTTTTTTAATTTTTTTTTAAATAAAGATGTCATAAAATGTAATGTGTTTTATTTAAATTTATTTTTTGAATAAAAATGTTGTGAAATATGTTGTGTTTTATTTAATTTATTATTTTTTTAATAAAGATGTTGTGAAATGTAACGTGTTTTACTTAATTTATTTTCTTGAATAAAGATGTTGTGAATTGTATTGTCTTTTATTTAATTTAATTTTTGGAATAACGATCATGTGAAATGAAATGTGTTTTAATTAATTTAATTTTTGGAATAACGATCATGTGAAATGAAATGTGTTTTATTATATATATTTTTTTAAATAAAGATCTCATGAAATGACCTTTTTTTTTATTCTATTTTTTTTTTTTTTAAATAAAGATCTTGTGAAATCTAATGTGTTTTTTAATTTCTTTAAAAATAATGATGTCATAAAATGTAATGTGTTTTATTTAAATTTATTTTTTGTAATAAAGATGTAGAATGTAATGTGTTTTACTTTATTTATTTTTTTAATAAAGATGTTGTGAAATGTAACGTATTTTATTTAATTTATTTTCTTAAATATA
This sequence comes from Troilus luridus, assembly GCA_964056705.1. Lineage (NCBI taxonomy): Eukaryota > Metazoa > Arthropoda > Insecta > Hemiptera > Pentatomidae > Troilus > Troilus luridus. The sequence continues at coordinate 65,368,523 of OZ057412.1, read as the reverse complement.
GATGTTGTGAAATGTATTGTCTTTTATTTAATTTAATTATTGGAATAACGATCATGTGAAATGAAATGTGTTTTATTTAATTTAATTATTGGAATAACGATCATGTGAAAGGAAATGTGTTTTATTATATCTATTTTTTTAAATAAACATCTCATGAAATGACCTTTTTTTTATTTATTTTTTTTTTTTAAATAAAGATCTTGTGAAATCTAATGTGTTTTTTTAATTTTTTTTTAAATAAAGATGTCATAAAATGTAATGTGTTTTATTTAAATTTATTTTTTGAATAAAAATGTTGTGAAATATGTTGTGTTTTATTTAATTTATTATTTTTTTAATAAAGATGTTGTGAAATGTAACGTGTTTTACTTAATTTATTTTCTTGAATAAAGATGTTGTGAAATGTATTGTCTTTTATTTAATTTAATTTTTGGAATAACGATCATGTGAAATGAAATGTGTTTTATTTAATTTAATTTTTTGAATAAAGAGGATGTGAAATGTATCGTGTTTTATTTAATTTATTTTTTTGAATAAAGATGTTGTGAAATGTAACGTGTTTTATTTAATTTATTTTTTTAAATAAAGATGTTGTGAAATGTATTGTGTTTTATTTAATTTATTTTTTTAAATAAAGATGTTGTGAAATGTAACGTGTTTTATTTAATTAATTTTTTTGAATAAAGATGTTGTGAAATGTATTGTGTTTTATTAAATTAATTTTTTTGAGTAAAGATCTTTTGAAATGTATTGTGTTTTATTTAATTTGTTTTTTTAAATAAAAATGTTGTGAAATATGTTGTGTTTTATTTAATTTATTATTTTTTTAATAAAGATGTTGTGAAATGTAACGTGTTTTACTTAATTTATTTTCTTGAATAAAGATGTTGTGAAATGTATTGTCTTTTATTTAATTTAATTTTTGGAATAACGATCATGTGAAATGAAATGTGTTTTATTTAATTTAATTTTTGGAATAACGATCATGTGAAATGAAATGTGTTTTATTATATATATTTTTTAAAATAAAGATCTCATGAAATGACCTTTTTTTTTATTTTATTTTTTTTTTTTTAAATAAAGATCTTGTGAAATCTAATGTGTTTTTTAATTTTTTTAAAAATAATGATGTCATAAAATGTAATATGTTTTATTTAAATTTATTTTTTGTAATAAAGATGTAAAATGTAATGTGTTTTACTTTATTTATTTTTTTAATAAAGATGTTGTGAAATGTAACGTATTTTATTTAATTTATTTTCTTAAATATAGATGTTGTGAAATGTATTGTCTTTTATTTAATTTAATTTTTGGAATAACGATCATGTGAAATGAAATGTGTTTTATTTAATTTAATTATTGGAATAACGATCATGTGAAATGAAATGTGTTTTAATAATTTTTTTTTAAATAAAGATCTTGTGAAATCTAATGTGTTTTTTTAATTTTTTTTTAAATAAAGATGTCATAAAATGTAATGTGTTTTATTTAAATTTATTTTTTGAATAAAAATGTTGTGAAATATGTTGTGTTTTATTTAATTTATTATTTTTTTAATAAAGATGTTGTGAAATGTAACGTGTTTTACTTAATTTATTTTCTTGAATAAAGATGTTGTGAAATGTATTGTCTTTTATTTAATTTAATTTTTGGAATAACGATCATGTGAAATGAAATGTGTTTTATTTAATTTAATTTTTGGAATAACGATCATGTGAAATGAAATGTGTTTTATTATATATATTTTTTTAAATAAAGATCTCATGAAATGACCTTTTTTTTTATTTTATTTTTTTTTTTTTTTAAATAAAGATCTTGTGAAATCTAATGTGTTTTTTAATTTTTTTAAAAATAATGATGTCATAAAATGTAATGTGTTTTATTTAAATTTATTTTTTGTAATAAAGATGTAAAATGTAATGTGTTTTACTTTATTTATTTTTTTAATAAAGATGTTGTGAAATGTAACGTATTTTATTTAATTTATTTTCTTAAATATAGATGTTGTGAAATGTATTGTCTTTTATTTAATTTAATTTTTGGAATAACGATCATGTGAAATGAAATGTGTTTTATTTAATTTAATTATTGGAATAACGATCATGTGAAATGAAATGTGTTTTATTATATCTATTTTTTTAAATAAACATCTCATGAAATGACCTTTTTTTTATTTATTTTTTTTTTTTAAATAAAGATCTTGTGAAATCTAATGTGTTTTTTTAATTTTTTTTAAAATAAAGATGTCATAAAATGTAATGTGTTTTATTTAAATTTATTTTTTGAATAAAAATGTTGTGAAATATGTTGTGTTTTATTTAATTTATTATTTTTTTAATAAAGATGTTGTGAAATGTAACGTGTTTTACTTAATTTATTTTCTTGAATAAAGATGTTGTGAAATGTATTGTCTTTTATTTAATTTAATTTTTGGAATAACGATCATGTGAAATGAAATGTGTTTTATTTAATTTAATTTTTTGAATAAAGAGGATGTGAAATGTATCGTGTTTTATTTAATTTATTTTTTTGAATAAAGATGTTGTGAAATGTAACGTGTTTTATTTAATTTATTTTTTTAAATAAAGATGTTGTGAAATATATTGTGTTTTATTTAATTTATTTTTTTAAATAAAGATGTTGTGAAATGTAACGTGTTTTATTTAATTAATTTTTTTGAATAAAGATGTTGTGAAATGTATTGTGTTTTATTAAATTAATTTTTTTGAGTAAAGATCTTTTGAAATGTATTGTGTTTTATTTAATTTGTTTTTTTAAATAAAGATGTCATAAAATGTAATGTGTTTTATTTAAATTTATTTTTTGAATAAAAATGTTGTGAAATATGTTGTGTTTTATTTAATTTATTATTTTTTTAATAAAGATGTTGTGAAATGTAACGTGTTTTACTTAATTTATTTTCTTGAATAAAGATGTTGTGAAATGTATTGTCTTTTATTTAATTTAATTTTTGGAATAACGATCATGTGAAATGAAATGTGTTTTATTTAATTTAATTTTTGGAATAACGATCATGTGAAATGAAATGTGTTTTATTATATATATTTTTTTAAATAAAGATCTCATGAAATGACCTTTTTTTTTATTTATTTTTTTTTTTTTTAAATAAAGATCTTGTGAAATCTAATGTGTTTTTTAATTTTTTTAAAAATAATGATGTCATAAAATGTAATGTGTTTTATTTAAATTTATTTTTTGTAATAAAGATGTAAAATGTAATGTGTTTTACTTTATTTATTTTTTTAATAAAGATGTTGTGAAATGTAACGTATTTTATTTAATTTATTTTCTTAAATATAGATGTTGTGAAATGTATTGTCTTTTATTTAATTTAATTTTTGGAATAACGATCATGTGAAATGAAATGTGTTTTATTTAATTTAATTATTGGAATAACGATCATGTGAAAAGAAATGTGTTTTAATAATTTTTTTTTAAATAAAGATCTTGTGAAATCTAATGTGTTTTTTTAATTTTTTTTTAAATAAAGATGTCATAAAATGTAATGTGTTTTATTTAAATTTATTTTTTGAATAAAAATGTTGTGAAATATGTTGTGTTTTATTTAATTTATTTATTTTTTTAATAAAGATGTTGTGAAATGTAACGTATTTTATTTAATTTATTTTCTTAAATATAGATGTTGTGAAATGTATTGTCTTTTATTTAATTTAATTTTTGGAATAACGATCATGTGAAATGAAATGTGTTTTATTTAATTTAATTATTGGAATAACGATCATGTGAAATGAAATGTGTTTTATTATATCTATTTTTTTAAATAAACATCTCATGAAATGACCTTTTTTTTATTATTTTTTTTTTTTTAAATAAAGATCTTGTGAAATCTAATGTGTTTTTTTAATTTTTTTTTAAATAAAGATGTCATAAAATGTAATGTGTTTTATTTAAATTTATTTTTTGAATAAAGATGTTGTGAAATGTAACGTGTTTTACTTAATTTATTTTCTTGAATAAAGATGTTGTGAAATGTATTGTCTTTTATTTAATTTAATTTTTGGAATAACGATCATGTGAAATGAAATGTGTTTTATTTAATTTAATTTTTTGAATAAAGAGGATGTGAAATGTATCGTGTTTTATTTAATTTATTTTTTTGAATAAAGATGTTGTGAAATGTAACGTGTTTTATTTAATTTATTTTTTTAAATAAAGATGTTGTGAAATGTATTGTGTTTTATTTAATTTATTTTTTTGAATAAAGATGTTGTGAAATGTATTGTGTTTTATTTAGTTTAATTTTTTGAATAAAGATCTTCTGAAATGTAACGTGTTTTATTTAATTTATTTTTTTGAATAAAGAGGATGTGAAATGTATCGTGTTTTATTTAATTTATTTTTTTGAATAAAGATGTTGTGAAATGTAACGTGTTTTATTTAATTAATTTTTTTTAATAAAGATGTTGTGAAATGTATTGTGTTTTATTAAATTAATTTTTTTGAGTAAAGATCTTTTGAAATGTATTGTGTTTTATTTAATTTGTTTTTTTAAATAAAGATGTCATAAAATGTAATGTGTTTTATTTAAATTTATTTTTTGAATAAAAATGTTGTGAAATATGTTGTGTTTTATTTAATTTATTATTTTTTTAATAAAGATGTTGTGAAATGTAACGTGTTTTACTTAATTTATTTTCTTGAATAAAGATGTTGTGAAATGTATTGTCTTTTATTTAATTTAATTTTTGGAATAACGATCATGTGAAATGAAATGTGTTTTATTTAATTTAATTTTTGGAATAACGATCATGTGAAATGAAATGTGTTTTATTATATATATTTTTTTAAATAAAGATCTCATGAAATGACCTTTTTTTTTATTTATTTTTTTTTTTTTAAATAAAGATCTTGTGAAATCTAATGTGTTTTTTAATTTTTTTAAAAATAATGATGTCATAAAATGTAATGTGTTTTATTTAAATTTATTTTTGAATAAAAATGTTGTGAAATATGTTGTGTTTTATTTAATTTATTATTTTTTTTATAAAGATGTAAAATGTAATGTGTTTTACTTTATTTATTTTTTTAATAAAGATGTTGTGAAATGTAACGTATTTTATTTAATTTATTTTCTTAAATATAGATGTTGTGAAATGTATTGTCTTTTATTTAATTTAATTTTTGGAATAACGATCATGTGAAATGAAATGTGTTTTATTTAATTTAATTATTGGAATAACGATCATGTGAAATGAAATGTGTTTTATTATATCTATTTTTTAAAATAAACATCTCATGAAATGACCTTTTTTTTATTTATTTTTTTTTTTTAAATAAAGATCTTGTGAAATCTAATGTGTTTTTTTAATTTTTTTTTAAATAAAGATGTCATAAAATGTAATGTGTTTTATTTAAATTTATTTTTTAATAAAAATGTTGTGAAATATGTTGTGTTTTATTTAATTTATTATTTTTTTAATAAAGATGTTGTGAAATGTAACGCGTTTTACTTAATTTATTTTCTTGAATAAAGATGTTGTGAAATGTATTGTCTTTTATTTAATTTAATTTTTGGAATAACGATCATGTGAAATGAAATGTGTTTTATTTAATTTAATTTTTTGAATAAAGAGGATGTGAAATGTATCGTGTTTTATTTAATTTATTTTTTTGAATAAAGATGTTGTGAAATGTATTGTGTTTTATTTAATTAATTTTTTTGAATAAAGATGTTGTAAAATGTAACGTGTTTTATTTAGTTTAATTTTTTGAATAAAGATCTTCTGAAATGTATTGTGTTTTATTTAATTAATTTTTTTGAATAAAGATGTTGTGTAAAATGTATTGTGTTTTATTTAGTTTATTTTTTTTTTATAAAGATGTTGTGAAATGTATTGTCTTTTATTTAATTTCTTTTTTTAGATAAAGATGTTGTGAAATGTATTGTGTTTTATTTAGTTTAATTTTTTTAAATAAAGATGTTGTGAAATGTATTGTGTTTTATTAAATTAATTTTTTTGAGTAAAGATCTTTTGAAATGTATTGTGTTTTATTTAATTTGTTTTTTTAAATAAAGATGTCATAAAATGTAATGTGTTTTATTTAATTAAATTTTTTGAATAAAGAGGATGTGAAATGTATCGTGTTTTATTTAATTTATTTTTTTGAATCAAGATGTTGTGAAATGTAACGTGTTTTATTTAATTTATTTTTTTTAATAAAGATGTTGTGAAATGTATTGTGTTTTATTTAATTTAATTTTTTGAATAAAGATGTTGTGAAATGTATTGTGTTTTATTAAATTGATTTTTTTGAATAAAGATCTACTGAAATGTATTGTGTTTTATTTAGTTTAATTTTTTGAATAAAGATGTTGTGAAATGTATTGTGTTTTATTTAATTAATTTTTTTGAATAAAGATGTTGTGAAATGTATTGTGTTTAATTAAATTTATTTTTTTGAATAAGGATGTTGTGAAATGTATAGTGTTTTAATTAATTAATTTTTTTGAATAAAGATATTGTGAAATGTAACGTGTTATATTTAATTAATTTTTTTTAAATAAAGATGTTGGGAAATGTTTTGTGTTTTATTTAATTTATTTTTTTGAATAAAGATCTTTTGAAATGTATTGTGTTTTATTTAATTTGTTTTTTTGAATAAAGATGTTGTGAAATGTAATGTGTTTTATTTAGTTTAATTTTTTTAATAAAGATGTTTTGAAATGTATTGTGTTTTATTAAATTAATTTTTTTAAATAAAGATGTTGTGAAATGTATTGTGTTTTATTTAATTTTTTTTGTTTTTAATAAAGATGTGAAATGTATTGTGTTTTTATTTAATTTTTTTTTTTTAATAAAGATCTTGTGAAATGAACTGTGTTTTATTTAATTAAATTTTTTTGAATAAAGAAGTTGTGAAATGTATTGTGTTTTATTTAATTTATTTTTTTGAATAAAGATGTTTCGAAATGTAAGGTGTTTTTTTTTAAATTTAGTTTTAAAAATAAAGATGTTGTGAAATTTAATGGGTTTTATTTATTTTATTTTTTTTAAATAAATATCTTGTGAAATATGTTGTGTTTTATTTTTTTTAATAAAGATGTAAAATGTAATGTGTTTTACTTCATTTATATTTTTTATAAAGGTGTTGTGAAATTCATTGTGTTGAATTTAATTTTTTTTTGTTAAATAAAGATGTTGTGAAATGTATTGTGTTTTATTTAATTTATTTTTTTGAATAAAGATGTTGTGAAATGTAACGTGTTTTATTTAATTTTTTTTTTGAATAAAGATGTTGGGAAAAGTAATGTGTTTTATTTAATTAATTTTTTTAAATAAAGATCTTGTGAAATGTATTGTGTTTTATTTAATTAAATTTTTTGTATATAGATGTTGTGAAATAATATGTGTTTTATTTAATTAATTTTTTTAAATAAGGATCTTGTGAAATGAACTGTTTTTTATTTTATTTATTTAAAAAAAAATAAAGATCATGTGAAATGTATTGTGTTTTATTTAATTTAATTTTTTGAATAAAGATGTTGTGAAATGTAATGTGTTTTATTCTGAAGCATTGAATATTTTAAAAGTTAAATCTTGCTAATTTTGGTAATATGTAGAAAATTGTATTGGTTAACATTACTTGATGTATGTTGGTTATCAGCTGATTCTGTAACCTTCCCAGCTGTTTGCATATCACCTGCTTTTCAGTTTTGGGTTGAACGTCTTGGGGTGGAGGTGCGGTCCCGGATTATGAGACTTTTTGAGCAATTATTCGTTGGGATGTATTGCACTTCTGTTTTGAGATGTGAGTGAACTTACTTTTTATTGTGTCTTGATGATGCCTGAATGGGCGAAACGTCGACTGTTTGTATAAGTGTTTGTAACCAGATTTGAAACATAAGGCTCTGCTTGTGGTTTTTTCCACTTGCATTATAATAGTAATGTGTTTTAATTAATTTATTTTTTTAAATAAGGATCTTCTGAAATGAACTGTTTTTTATTTTATTTATTTTTTTAAAAATAAAGATCTTCTGAAATATATTGTGTTTTTTTTTTTTTAATGTTTTAATAAAGATCATGTGAAATGAGCTGTATTTTATTTGATTTATTTTGTTTTAATAAAGGTCTTGTAAAATGTATTTTGTTTTATTCTATTTTTTTTTTTTTTAAATAAAGATCTCATGAAATGATCTTTTTTTTATTATTTTTTTTTTTTTAAATAAAGATCTTGTGAAATCTAATGTGTTTTTTTAATTTTTTTTTAAATAAAGATGTCATAAAATGTAATGTGTTTTATTTAAATTTATTTTTTGAATAAAAATGTTGTGAAATATGTTGTGTTTTATTTAATTTATTATTTTTTTAATAAAGATGTTGTGAAATGTAACGTGTTTTACTTAATTTATTTTCTTGAATAAAGATGTTGTGAAATGTATTGTCTTTTATTTAATTTAATTTTTGGAATAACGATCATGTGAAATGAAATGTGTTTTATTTAATTTAATTTTTGAAATAACGATCATGTGAAATGAAATGTGTTTTATTATATATATTTTTTTAAATAAAGATCTCATGAAATGACCTTTTTTTTTATTTTATTTTTTTTTTTTTTAAATAAAGATCTTGTGAAATCTAATGTGTTTTTTAATTTTTTTAAAAATAATGATGTCATAAAATGTAATGTGTTTTATTTAAATTTATTTTTTGTAATAAAGATGTAAAATGTAATGTGTTTTACTTTATTTATTTTTTTAATAAAGATGTTGTGAAATGTAACGTATTTTATTTAATTTATTTTCTTAAATATAGATGTTGTGAAATGTATTGTCTTTTATTTAATTTAATTTTTGGAATAACGATCATGTGAAATGAAATGTGTTTTATTTAATTTAATTATTGGAATAACGATCATGTGAAATGAAATGTGTTTTATTATATCTATTTTTTTAAATAAACATCTCATGAAATGACCTTTTTTTTATTATTTTTTTTTTTTTAAATAAAGATCTTGTGAAATCTAATGTGTTTTTTTAATTTTTTTTTAAATAAAGATGTCATAAAATGTAATGTGTTTTATTTAAATTTATTTTTTGAATAAAAATGTTGTGAAATATGTTGTGTTTTATTTAATTTATTATTTTTTTAATAAAGATGTTGTGAAATGTAACGTGTTTTACTTAATTTATTTTCTTGAATAAAGATGTTGTGAAATGTATTGTCTTTTATTTAATTTAATTTTTGGAATAACGATCATGTGAAATGAAATGTGTTTTATTTAATTTAATTTTTTGAATAAAGAGGATGTGAAATGTATCGTGTTTTATTTAATTTATTTTTTTGAATAAAGATGTTGTGAAATGTAACGTGTTTTATTTAATTTATTTTTTTAAATAAAGATGTTGTGAAATGTATTGTGTTTTATTTAATTTATTTTTTTGAATAAAGATGTTGTGAAATGTATTGTGTTTTATTTAGTTTAATTTTTTGAATAAAGATCTTCTGAAATGTAACGTGTTTTATTTAATTTATTTTTTTGAATAAAGAGGATGTGAAATGTATCGTGTTTTATTTAATTTATTTTTTTGAATAAAGATGTTGTGAAATGTAACGTGTTTTATTTAATTAATTTTTTTTAATAAAGATGTTGTGAAATGTATTGTGTTTTATTAAATTAATTTTTTTGAGTAAAGATCTTTTGAAATGTATTGTGTTTTATTTAATTTGTTTTTTTAAATAAAGATGTCATAAAATGTAATGTGTTTTATTTAAATTTATTTTTTGAATAAAAATGTTGTGAAATATGTTGTGTTTTATTTAATTTATTATTTTTTTAATAAAGATGTTGTGAAATGTAACGTGTTTTACTTAATTTATTTTCTTGAATAAAGATGTTGTGAAATGTATTGTCTTTTATTTAATTTAATTTTTGGAATAACGATCATGTGAAATGAAATGTGTTTTATTTAATTTAATTTTTGGAATAACGATCATGTGAAATGAAATGTGTTTTATTATATATATTTTTTTAAATAAAGATCTCATGAAATGACCTTTTTTTTTATTTATTTTTTTTTTTTTAAATAAAGATCTTGTGAAATCTAATGTGTTTTTTAATTTTTTTAAAAATAATGATGTCATAAAATGTAATGTGTTTTATTTAAATTTATTTTTTGTAATAAAGATGTAAAATGTAATGTGTTTTAATTTATTTATTTTTTTAATAAAGATGTTGTGAAATGTAACGTATTTTATTTAATTTATTTCCTTAAATATAGATGTTGTGAAATGTATTGTCTTTTATTTAATTTAATTTTTGGAATAACGATCATGTGAAATGAAATGTGTTTTATTTAATTTAATTATTGGAATAACGATCATGTGAAATGAAATGTGTTTTAATAATTTTTTTTTAAATAAAGATCTTGTGAAATCTAATGTGTTTTTTTAATTTTTTTTTAAATAAAGATGTCATAAAATGTAATGTGTTTTATTTAAATTTATTTTTTGAATAAAAATGTTGTGAAATATGTTGTGTTTTATTTAATTTATTATTTTTTTAATAAAGATGTTGTGAAATGTAACGTGTTTTACTTAATTTATTTTCTTGAATAAAGATGTTGTGAATTGTATTGTCTTTTATTTAATTTAATTTTTGGAATAACGATCATGTGAAATGAAATGTGTTTTAATTAATTTAATTTTTGGAATAACGATCATGTGAAATGAAATGTGTTTTATTATATATATTTTTTTAAATAAAGATCTCATGAAATGACCTTTTTTTTTATTCTATTTTTTTTTTTTTTAAATAAAGATCTTGTGAAATCTAATGTGTTTTTTAATTTCTTTAAAAATAATGATGTCATAAAATGTAATGTGTTTTATTTAAATTTATTTTTTGTAATAAAGATGTAGAATGTAATGTGTTTTACTTTATTTATTTTTTTAATAAAGATGTTGTGAAATGTAACGTATTTTATTTAATTTATTTTCTTAAATATAGATGTTGTGAAATGTATTGTCTTTTATTTAATTTAATTATTGGAATAACGATCATGTGAAATGAAATGTGTTTTATTTAATTTAATTATTGGAATAACGATCATGTGAAAGGAAATGTGTTTTATTATATCTATTTTTTTAAATAAACATCTCATGAAATGACCTTTTTTTTATTTATTTTTTTTTTTTAAATAAAGATCTTGTGAAATCTAATGTGTTTTTTTAATTTTTTTTTAAATAAAGATGTCATAAAATGTAATGTGTTTTATTTAAATTTATTTTTTGAATAAAAATGTTGTGAAATATGTTGTGTTTTATTTAATTTATTATTTTTTTAATAAAGATGTTGTGAAATGTAACGTGTTTTACTTAATTTATTTTCTTGAATAAAGATGTTGTGAAATGTATTGTCTTTTATTTAATTTAATTTTTGGAATAACGATCATGTGAAATGAAATGTGTTTTATTTAATTTAATTTTTTGAATAAAGAGGATGTGAAATGTATCGTGTTTTATTTAATTTATTTTTTTGAATAAAGATGTTGTGAAATGTAACGTGTTTTATTTAATTTATTTTTTTAAATAAAGATGTTGTGAAATGTATTGTGTTTTATTTAATTTATTTTTTTAAATAAAGATGTTGTGAAATGTAACGTGTTTTATTTAATTAATTTTTTTGAATAAAGATGTTGTGAAATGTATTGTGTTTTATTAAATTAATTTTTTTGAGTAAAGATCTTTTGAAATGTATTGTGTTTTATTTAATTTGTTTTTTTAAATAAAAATGTTGTGAAATATGTTGTGTTTTATTTAATTTATTATTTTTTTAATAAAGATGTTGTGAAATGTAACGTGTTTTACTTAATTTATTTTCTTGAATAAAGATGTTGTGAAATGTATTGTCTTTTATTTAATTTAATTTTTGGAATAACGATCATGTGAAATGAAATGTGTTTTATTTAATTTAATTTTTGGAATAACGATCATGTGAAATGAAATGTGTTTTATTATATATATTTTTTAAAATAAAGATCTCATGAAATGACCTTTTTTTTTATTTTATTTTTTTTTTTTTAAATAAAGATCTTGTGAAATCTAATGTGTTTTTTAATTTTTTTAAAAATAATGATGTCATAAAATGTAATATGTTTTATTTAAATTTATTTTTTGTAATAAAGATGTAAAATGTAATGTGTTTTACTTTATTTATTTTTTTAATAAAGATGTTGTGAAATGTAACGTATTTTATTTAATTTATTTTCTTAAATATAGATGTTGTGAAATGTATTGTCTTTTATTTAATTTAATTTTTGGAATAACGATCATGTGAAATGAAATGTGTTTTATTTAATTTAATTATTGGAATAACGATCATGTGAAATGAAATGTGTTTTAATAATTTTTTTTTAAATAAAGATCTTGTGAAATCTAATGTGTTTTTTTAATTTTTTTTTAAATAAAGATGTCATAAAATGTAATGTGTTTTATTTAAATTTATTTTTTGAATAAAAATGTTGTGAAATATGTTGTGTTTTATTTAATTTATTATTTTTTTAATAAAGATGTTGTGAAATGTAACGTGTTTTACTTAATTTATTTTCTTGAATAAAGATGTTGTGAAATGTATTGTCTTTTATTTAATTTAATTTTTGGAATAACGATCATGTGAAATGAAATGTGTTTTATTTAATTTAATTTTTGGAATAACGATCATGTGAAATGAAATGTGTTTTATTATATATATTTTTTTAAATAAAGATCTCATGAAATGACCTTTTTTTTTATTTTATTTTTTTTTTTTTTTAAATAAAGATCTTGTGAAATCTAATGTGTTTTTTAATTTTTTTAAAAATAATGATGTCATAAAATGTAATGTGTTTTATTTAAATTTATTTTTTGTAATAAAGATGTAAAATGTAATGTGTTTTACTTTATTTATTTTTTTAATAAAGATGTTGTGAAATGTAACGTATTTTATTTAATTTATTTTCTTAAATATAGATGTTGTGAAATGTATTGTCTTTTATTTAATTTAATTTTTGGAATAACGATCATGTGAAATGAAATGTGTTTTATTTAATTTAATTATTGGAATAACGATCATGTGAAATGAAATGTGTTTTATTATATCTATTTTTTTAAATAAACATCTCATGAAATGACCTTTTTTTTATTTATTTTTTTTTTTTAAATAAAGATCTTGTGAAATCTAATGTGTTTTTTTAATTTTTTTTAAAATAAAGATGTCATAAAATGTAATGTGTTTTATTTAAATTTATTTTTTGAATAAAAATGTTGTGAAATATGTTGTGTTTTATTTAATTTATTATTTTTTTAATAAAGATGTTGTGAAATGTAACGTGTTTTACTTAATTTATTTTCTTGAATAAAGATGTTGTGAAATGTATTGTCTTTTATTTAATTTAATTTTTGGAATAACGATCATGTGAAATGAAATGTGTTTTATTTAATTTAATTTTTTGAATAAAGAGGATGTGAAATGTATCGTGTTTTATTTAATTTATTTTTTTGAATAAAGATGTTGTGAAATGTAACGTGTTTTATTTAATTTATTTTTTTAAATAAAGATGTTGTGAAATATATTGTGTTTTATTTAATTTATTTTTTTAAATAAAGATGTTGTGAAATGTAACGTGTTTTATTTAATTAATTTTTTTGAATAAAGATGTTGTGAAATGTATTGTGTTTTATTAAATTAATTTTTTTGAGTAAAGATCTTTTGAAATGTATTGTGTTTTATTTAATTTGTTTTTTTAAATAAAGATGTCATAAAATGTAATGTGTTTTATTTAAATTTATTTTTTGAATAAAAATGTTGTGAAATATGTTGTGTTTTATTTAATTTATTATTTTTTTAATAAAGATGTTGTGAAATGTAACGTGTTTTACTTAATTTATTTTCTTGAATAAAGATGTTGTGAAATGTATTGTCTTTTATTTAATTTAATTTTTGGAATAACGATCATGTGAAATGAAATGTGTTTTATTTAATTTAATTTTTGGAATAACGATCATGTGAAATGAAATGTGTTTTATTATATATATTTTTTTAAATAAAGATCTCATGAAATGACCTTTTTTTTTATTTATTTTTTTTTTTTTTAAATAAAGATCTTGTGAAATCTAATGTGTTTTTTAATTTTTTTAAAAATAATGATGTCATAAAATGTAATGTGTTTTATTTAAATTTATTTTTTGTAATAAAGATGTAAAATGTAATGTGTTTTACTTTATTTATTTTTTTAATAAAGATGTTGTGAAATGTAACGTATTTTATTTAATTTATTTTCTTAAATATAGATGTTGTGAAATGTATTGTCTTTTATTTAATTTAATTTTTGGAATAACGATCATGTGAAATGAAATGTGTTTTATTTAATTTAATTATTGGAATAACGATCATGTGAAAAGAAATGTGTTTTAATAATTTTTTTTTAAATAAAGATCTTGTGAAATCTAATGTGTTTTTTTAATTTTTTTTTAAATAAAGATGTCATAAAATGTAATGTGTTTTATTTAAATTTATTTTTTGAATAAAAATGTTGTGAAATATGTTGTGTTTTATTTAATTTATTTATTTTTTTAATAAAGATGTTGTGAAATGTAACGTATTTTATTTAATTTATTTTCTTAAATATAGATGTTGTGAAATGTATTGTCTTTTATTTAATTTAATTTTTGGAATAACGATCATGTGAAATGAAATGTGTTTTATTTAATTTAATTATTGGAATAACGATCATGTGAAATGAAATGTGTTTTATTATATCTATTTTTTTAAATAAACATCTCATGAAATGACCTTTTTTTTATTATTTTTTTTTTTTTAAATAAAGATCTTGTGAAATCTAATGTGTTTTTTTAATTTTTTTTTAAATAAAGATGTCATAAAATGTAATGTGTTTTATTTAAATTTATTTTTTGAATAAAGATGTTGTGAAATGTAACGTGTTTTACTTAATTTATTTTCTTGAATAAAGATGTTGTGAAATGTATTGTCTTTTATTTAATTTAATTTTTGGAATAACGATCATGTGAAATGAAATGTGTTTTATTTAATTTAATTTTTTGAATAAAGAGGATGTGAAATGTATCGTGTTTTATTTAATTTATTTTTTTGAATAAAGATGTTGTGAAATGTAACGTGTTTTATTTAATTTATTTTTTTAAATAAAGATGTTGTGAAATGTATTGTGTTTTATTTAATTTATTTTTTTGAATAAAGATGTTGTGAAATGTATTGTGTTTTATTTAGTTTAATTTTTTGAATAAAGATCTTCTGAAATGTAACGTGTTTTATTTAATTTATTTTTTTGAATAAAGAGGATGTGAAATGTATCGTGTTTTATTTAATTTATTTTTTTGAATAAAGATGTTGTGAAATGTAACGTGTTTTATTTAATTAATTTTTTTTAATAAAGATGTTGTGAAATGTATTGTGTTTTATTAAATTAATTTTTTTGAGTAAAGATCTTTTGAAATGTATTGTGTTTTATTTAATTTGTTTTTTTAAATAAAGATGTCATAAAATGTAATGTGTTTTATTTAAATTTATTTTTTGAATAAAAATGTTGTGAAATATGTTGTGTTTTATTTAATTTATTATTTTTTTAATAAAGATGTTGTGAAATGTAACGTGTTTTACTTAATTTATTTTCTTGAATAAAGATGTTGTGAAATGTATTGTCTTTTATTTAATTTAATTTTTGGAATAACGATCATGTGAAATGAAATGTGTTTTATTTAATTTAATTTTTGGAATAACGATCATGTGAAATGAAATGTGTTTTATTATATATATTTTTTTAAATAAAGATCTCATGAAATGACCTTTTTTTTTATTTATTTTTTTTTTTTTAAATAAAGATCTTGTGAAATCTAATGTGTTTTTTAATTTTTTTAAAAATAATGATGTCATAAAATGTAATGTGTTTTATTTAAATTTATTTTTTGTAATAAAGATGTAAAATGTAATGTGTTTTAATTTATTTATTTTTTTAATAAAGATGTTGTGAAATGTAACGTATTTTATTTAATTTATTTTCTTAAATATAGATGTTGTGAAATGTATTGTCTTTTATTTAATTTAATTTTTGGAATAACGATCATGTGAAATGAAATGTGTTTTATTTAATTTAATTATTGGAATAACGATCATGTGAAATGAAATGTGTTTTAATAATTTTTTTTTAAATAAAGATCTTGTGAAATCTAATGTGTTTTTTTAATTTTTTTTTAAATAAAGATGTCATAAAATGTAATGTGTTTTATTTAAATTTATTTTTTGAATAAAAATGTTGTGAAATATGTTGTGTTTTATTTAATTTATTATTTTTTTAATAAAGATGTTGTGAAATGTAACGTGTTTTACTTAATTTATTTTCTTGAATAAAGATGTTGTGAATTGTATTGTCTTTTATTTAATTTAATTTTTGGAATAACGATCATGTGAAATGAAATGTGTTTTAATTAATTTAATTTTTGGAATAACGATCATGTGAAATGAAATGTGTTTTATTATATATATTTTTTTAAATAAAGATCTCATGAAATGACCTTTTTTTTTATTTTATTTTTTTTTTTTTTAAATAAAGATCTTGTGAAATCTAATGTGTTTTTTAATTTCTTTAAAAATAATGATGTCATAAAATGTAATGTGTTTTATTTAAATTTATTTTTTGTAATAAAGATGTAGAATGTAATGTGTTTTACTTTATTTATTTTTTTAATAAAGATGTTGTGAAATGTAACGTATTTTATTTAATTTATTTTCTTAAATATAGATGTTGTGAAATGTATTGTCTTTTATTTAATTTAATTATTGGAATAACGATCATGTGAAATGAAATGTGTTTTATTTAATTTAATTATTGGAATAACGATCATGTGAAAGGAAATGTGTTTTATTATATCTATTTTTTTAAATAAACATCTCATGAAATGACCTTTTTTTTATTTATTTTTTTTTTTTAAATAAAGATCTTGTGAAATCTAATGTGTTTTTTTAATTTTTTTTTAAATAAAGATGTCATAAAATGTAATGTGTTTTATTTAAATTTATTTTTTGAATAAAAATGTTGTGAAATATGTTGTGTTTTATTTAATTTATTATTTTTTTAATAAAGATGTTGTGAAATGTAACGTGTTTTACTTAATTTATTTTCTTGAATAAAGATGTTGTGAAATGTATTGTCTTTTATTTAATTTAATTTTTGGAATAACGATCATGTGAAATGAAATGTGTTTTATTTAATTTAATTTTTTGAATAAAGAGGATGTGAAATGTATCGTGTTTTATTTAATTTATTTTTTTGAATAAAGATGTTGTGAAATGTAACGTGTTTTATTTAATTTATTTTTTTAAATAAAGATGTTGTGAAATGTATTGTGTTTTATTTAATTTATTTTTTTAAATAAAGATGTTGTGAAATGTAACGTGTTTTATTTAATTAATTTTTTTGAATAAAGATGTTGTGAAATGTATTGTGTTTTATTAAATTAATTTTTTTGAGTAAAGATCTTTTGAAATGTATTGTGTTTTATTTAATTTGTTTTTTTAAATAAAAATGTTGTGAAATATGTTGTGTTTTATTTAATTTATTATTTTTTTAATAAAGATGTTGTGAAATGTAACGTGTTTTACTTAATTTATTTTCTTGAATAAAGATGTTGTGAAATGTATTGTCTTTTATTTAATTTAATTTTTGGAATAACGATCATGTGAAATGAAATGTGTTTTATTTAATTTAATTTTTGGAATAACGATCATGTGAAATGAAATGTGTTTTATTATATATATTTTTTAAAATAAAGATCTCATGAAATGACCTTTTTTTTTATTTTATTTTTTTTTTTTTAAATAAAGATCTTGTGAAATCTAATGTGTTTTTTAATTTTTTTAAAAATAATGATGTCATAAAATGTAATATGTTTTATTTAAATTTATTTTTTGTAATAAAGATGTAAAATGTAATGTGTTTTACTTTATTTATTTTTTTAATAAAGATGTTGTGAAATGTAACGTATTTTATTTAATTTATTTTCTTAAATATAGATGTTGTGAAATGTATTGTCTTTTATTTAATTTAATTTTTGGAATAACGATCATGTGAAATGAAATGTGTTTTATTTAATTTAATTATTGGAATAACGATCATGTGAAATGAAATGTGTTTTAATAATTTTTTTTTAAATAAAGATCTTGTGAAATCTAATGTGTTTTTTTAATTTTTTTTTAAATAAAGATGTCATAAAATGTAATGTGTTTTATTTAAATTTATTTTTTGAATAAAAATGTTGTGAAATATGTTGTGTTTTATTTAATTTATTATTTTTTTAATAAAGATGTTGTGAAATGTAACGTGTTTTACTTAATTTATTTTCTTGAATAAAGATGTTGTGAAATGTATTGTCTTTTATTTAATTTAATTTTTGGAATAACGATCATGTGAAATGAAATGTGTTTTATTTAATTTAATTTTTGGAATAACGATCATGTGAAATGAAATGTGTTTTATTATATATATTTTTTTAAATAAAGATCTCATGAAATGACCTTTTTTTTTATTTTATTTTTTTT
Source organism: Troilus luridus (assembly GCA_964056705.1). Classification (NCBI taxonomy): domain Eukaryota; kingdom Metazoa; phylum Arthropoda; class Insecta; order Hemiptera; family Pentatomidae; genus Troilus; species Troilus luridus. Next base: position 65,349,935 of record OZ057412.1, on the reverse strand, counting down.
TTTTTTAAATAAAGATCTTGTGAAATCTAATGTGTTTTTTAATTTTTTTAAAAATAATGATGTCATAAAATGTAATGTGTTTTATTTAAATTTATTTTTTGTAATAAAGATGTAAAATGTAATGTGTTTTACTTTATTTATTTTTTTAATAAAGATGTTGTGAAATGTAACGTATTTTATTTAATTTATTTTCTTAAATATAGATGTTGTGAAATGTATTGTCTTTTATTTAATTTAATTTTTGGAATAACGATCATGTGAAATGAAATGTGTTTTATTTAATTTAATTATTGGAATAACGATCATGTGAAATGAAATGTGTTTTATTATATCTATTTTTTTAAATAAACATCTCATGAAATGACCTTTTTTTTATTTTATTTTTTTTTTTAAATAAAGATCTTGTGAAATCTAATGTGTTTTTTTAATTTTTTTTTAAATAAAGATGTCATAAAATGTAATGTGTTTTATTTAAATTTATTTTTTGAATAAAAATGTTGTGAAATATGTTGTGTTTTATTTAATTTATTATTTTTTTAATAAAGATGTTGTGAAATGTAACGTGTTTTACTTAATTTATTTTCTTGAATAAAGATGTTGTGAAATGTATTGTCTTTTATTTAATTTAATTTTTGGAATAACGATCATGTGAAATGAAATGTGTTTTATTTAATTTAATTTTTTGAATAAAGAGGATGTGAAATGTATCGTGTTTTATTTAATTTATTTTTTTGAATAAAGATGTTGTGAAATGTAACGTGTTTTATTTAATTTATTTTTTTAAATAAAGATGTTGTGAAATGTATTGTGTTTTATTTAATTTATTTTTTTATATAAAGATGTTGTGAAATGTAACGTGTTTTATTTAATTAATTTTTTTGAATAAAGATGTTGTGAAATGTATTGTGTTTTATTAAATTAATTTTTTTGAGTAAAGATCTTTTGAAATGTATTGTGTTTTATTTAATTTGTTTTTTAAATAAAGATGTCATAAAATGTAATGTGTTTTATTTAAATTTATTTTTTGAATAAAAATGTTGTGAAATATGTTGTGTTTTATTTAATTTATTATTTTTTTAATAAAGATGTTGTGAAATGTAACGTGTTTTACTTAATTTATTTTCTTGAATAAAGATGTTGTGAAATGTATTGTCTTTTATTTAATTTAATTTTTGGAATAACGATCATGTGAAATGTATTGTGTTTTATTTAATTTATTTTTTTGAATAAAGATGTTGTGAAATGTATTGTGTTTTATTTAATTTTTTTTTTGAATAAAGATGTTGTGACATTTAACGTGTTTTATTTAGTTTAATTTTTTGAATAAAGATGTTGTGAAATGTATTGTGTTTTATTTATTTAATTTTTTTGAATAAAGATGTTGTGAAATGTATTGTGTTTTCTTAAATTTATTTTTTTGAATAAAGATGTTGTAAAATGTATTGTGTTTTATTTAATTTATTTTTTTGAATAAAGATGTTGTGAAATGTATTGTGTTTTATTTAGTTTAATTTTTTGAATAAAGATCTTCTGAAATGTAACGTGTTTTATTTAATTTATTTTCTTGAATAAAGATGTTGTGAAATGTATTGTCTTTTATTTAATTTAATTTTTGGAATAACGATCATGTGAAATGAAATGTGTTTTATTTAATTTAATTTTTGGAATAACGATCATGTGAAATGAAATGTGTTTTATTAAATTAATTTTTTTGAGTAAAGATCTTTTGAAATGTATTGTGTTTTATTTAATTTGTTTTTTTAAATAAAAATGTTGTGAAATATGTTGTGTTTTATTTAATTTATTATTTTTTTAATAAAGATGTTGTGAAATGTAACGTGTTTTACTTAATTTATTTTCTTGAATAAAGATGTTGTGAAATGTATTGTCTTTTATTTAATTTAATTTTTGGAATAACGATCATGTGAAATGAAATGTGTTTTATTTAATTTAATTTTTGGAATAACGATCATGTGAAATGAAATGTGTTTTATTATATATATTTTTTTTAATAAAGATCTCATGAAATGACCTTTTTTTTTATTTTATTTTTTTTTTTTTAAATAAAGATCTTGTGAAATCTAATGTGTTTTTTAATTTTTTTAAAAATAATGATGTCATAAAATGTAATGTGTTTTATTTAAATTTATTTTTTGTAATAAAGATGTAAAATGTAATGTGTTTTACTTTATTTATTTTTTTAATAAAGATGTTGTGAAATGTAACGTATTTTATTTAATTTATTTTCTTAAATATAGATGTTGTGAAATGTATTGTCTTTTATTTAATTTAATTTTTGGAATAACGATCATGTGAAATGAAATGTGTTTTATTTAATTTAATTATTGGAATAACGATCATGTGAAATGAAATGTGTTTTAATAATTTTTTTTTAAATAAAGATCTTGTGAAATCTAATGTGTTTTTTTAATTTTTTTTTAAATAAAGATGTCATAAAATCTAATGTGTTTTATTTAAATTTATTTTTTGAATAAAAATGTTGTGAAATATGTTGTGTTTTATTTAATTTATTATTTTTTTAATAAAGATGTTGTGAAATGTAACGTGTTTTACTTAATTTATTTTTTTGAATAAAGATGTTGTGAAATGTATTGTGTTTTATTAAATTAATTTTTTTGAGTAAAGATCTTTTGAAATGTATTGTGTTTTATTTAATTTGTTTTTTTAAATAAAGATGTCATAAAATGTAATGTGTTTTATTTAAATTTATTTTTTGAATAAAAATGTTGTGAAATATGTTGTGTTTTATTTAATTTATTATTTTTTTAATAAAGATGTTGTGAAATGTAACGTGTTTTACTTAATTTATTTTCTTGAATAAAGATGTTGTGAAATGTATTGTCTTTTATTTAATTTAATTTTTGGAATAACGATCATGTGAAATGAAATGTGTTTTATTTAATTTAATTTTTGGAATAACGATCATGTGAAATGAAATGTGTTTTATTATATATATTTTTTTAAATAAAGATCTCATGAAATGACCTTTTTTTTTATTTATTTTTTTTTTTTTTAAATAAAGATCTTGTGAAATCTAATGTGTTTTTTAATTTTTTTAAAAATAATGATGTCATAAAATGTAATGTGTTTTATTTAAATTTATTTTTTGTAATAAAGATGTAAAATGTAATGTGTTTTACTTTATTTATTTTTTTAATAAAGATGTTGTGAAATGTAACGTATTTTATTTAATTTATTTTCTTAAATATAGATGTTGTGAAATGTATTGTCTTTTATTTAATTTAATTTTTGGAATAACGATCATGTGAAATGAAATGTGTTTTATTTAATTTAATTATTGGAATAACGATCATGTGAAATGAAATGTGTTTTAATAATTTTTTTTTAAATAAAGATCTTGTGAAATCTAATGTGTTTTTTTAATTTTTTTTTAAATAAAGATGTCATAAAATGTAATGTGTTTTATTTAAATTTATTTTTTGAATAAAAATGTTGTGAAATATGTTGTGTTTTATTTAATTTATTATTTTTTTAATAAAGATGTTGTGAAATGTAACGTGTTTTACTTAATTTATTTTCTTGAATAAAGATGTTGTGAAATGTATTGTCTTTTATTTAATTTAATTTTTGGAATAACGATCATGTGAAATGAAATGTGTTTTATTTAATTTAATTTTTGGAATAACGATCATGTGAAATGAAATGTGTTTTATTATATATATTTTTTTAAATAAAGATCTCATGAAATGACCTTTTTTTTTATTTTATTTTTTTTTTTTTTAAATAAAGATCTTGTGAAATCTAATGTGTTTTTTAATTTTTTTAAAAATAATGATGTCATAAAATGTAATGTGTTTTATTTAAATTTATTTTTTGTAATAAAGATGTAAAATGTAATGTGTTTTACTTTATTTATTTTTTTAATAAAGATGTTGTGAAATGTAACGTATTTTATTTAATTTATTTTCTTAAATATAGATGTTGTGAAATGTATTGTCTTTTATTTAATTTAATTTTTGGAATAACGATCATGTGAAATGAAATGTGTTTTATTTAATTTAATTATTGGAATAACGATCATGTGAAATGAAATGTGTTTTATTATATCTATTTTTTTAAATAAACATCTCATGAAATGACCTTTTTTTATTTATTTTTTTTTTTTAAATAAAGATCTTGTGAAATCTAATGTGTTTTTTTAATTTTTTTTTAAATAAAGATGTCATAAAATGTAATGTGTTTTATTTAAATTTATTTTTTGAATAAAAATGTTGTGAAATATGTTGTGTTTTATTTAATTTATTATTTTTTTAATAAAGATGTTGTGAAATGTAACGTGTTTTACTTAATTTATTTTCTTGAATAAAGATGTTGTGAAATGTATTGTCTTTTATTTAATTTAATTTTTGGAATAACGATCATGTGAAATGAAATGTGTTTTATTTAATTTAATTTTTTGAATAAAGAGGATGTGAAATGTATCGTGTTTTATTTAATTTATTTTTTTGAATAAAGATGTTGTGAAATGTAACGTGTTTTATTTAATTTATTTTTTTAAATAAAGATGTTGTGAAATGTATTGTGTTTTATTTAATTTATTTTTTTAAATAAAGATGTTGTGAAATGTAACGTGTTTTATTTAATTAATTTTTTTGAATAAAGATGTTGTGAAATGTATTGTGTTTTATTAAATTAATTTTTTTGAGTAAAGATCTTTTGAAATGTATTGTGTTTTATTTAATTTGTTTTTTAAATAAAGATGTCATAAAATGTAATGTGTTTTATTTAAATTTATTTTTTGAATAAAAATGTTGTGAAATATGTTGTGTTTTATTTAATTTATTATTTTTTTAATAAAGATGTTGTGAAATGTAACGTGTTTTACTTAATTTATTTTCTTGAATAAAGATGTTGTGAAATGTATTGTCTTTTATTTAATTTAATTTTTGGAATAACGATCATGTGAAATGTATTGTGTTTTATTTAATTTATTTTTTTGAATAAAGATGTTGTGAAATGTATTGTGTTTTATTTAATTTTTTTTTTTGAATAAAGATGTTGTGACATTTAACGTGTTTTATTTAGTTTAATTTTTTGAATAAAGATGTTGTGAAATGTATTGTGTTTTATTTATTTAATTTTTTTGAATAAAGATGTTGTGAAATGTATTGTGTTTTCTTAAATTTATTTTTTTGAATAAAGATGTTGTAAAATGTATTGTGTTTTATTTAATTTATTTTTTTGAATAAAGATGTTGTGAAATGTATTGTGTTTTATTTAGTTTAATTTTTTGAATAAAGATCTTCTGAAATGTAACGTGTTTTATTTAATTTATTTTCTTGAATAAAGATGTTGTGAAATGTATTGTCTTTTATTTAATTTAATTTTTGGAATAACGATCATGTGAAATGAAATGTGTTTTATTTAATTTAATTTTTGGAATAACGATCATGTGAAATGAAATGTGTTTTATTAAATTAATTTTTTTGAGTAAAGATCTTTTGAAATGTATTGTGTTTTATTTAATTTGTTTTTTTAAATAAAAATGTTGTGAAATATGTTGTGTTTTATTTAATTTATTATTTTTTTAATAAAGATGTTGTGAAATGTAACGTGTTTTACTTAATTTATTTTCTTGAATAAAGATGTTGTGAAATGTATTGTCTTTTATTTAATTTAATTTTTGGAATAACGATCATGTGAAATGAAATGTGTTTTATTTAATTTAATTTTTGGAATAACGATCATGTGAAATGAAATGTGTTTTATTATATATATTTTTTTTAATAAAGATCTCATGAAATGACCTTTTTTTTTATTTTATTTTTTTTTTTTTAAATAAAGATCTTGTGAAATCTAATGTGTTTTTTAATTTTTTTAAAAATAATGATGTCATAAAATGTAATGTGTTTTATTTAAATTTATTTTTTGTAATAAAGATGTAAAATGTAATGTGTTTTACTTTATTTATTTTTTTAATAAAGAGGATGTGAAATGTATCGTGTTTTATTTAATTTATTTTTTTGAATAAAGATGTTGTGAAATGTAACGTGTTTTATTTAATTTATTTTTTTAAATATAGATGTTGTGAAATGTATTGTCTTTTATTTAATTTAATTTTTGGAATAACGATCATGTGAAATGAAATGTGTTTTATTTAATTTAATTATTGGAATAACGATCATGTGAAATGAAATGTGTTTTAATAATTTTTTTTTAAATAAAGATCTTGTGAAATCTAATGTGTTTTTTTAATTTTTTTTTAAATAAAGATGTCATAAAATGTAATGTGTTTTATTTAAATTTATTTTTTGAATAAAAATGTTGTGAAATATGTTGTGTTTTATTTAATTTATTATTTTTTTAATAAAGATGTTGTGAAATGCAACGTGTTTTACTTAATTTATTTTCTTGAATAAAGATGTTGTGAAATGTATTGTCTTTTATTTAATTTAATTTTTGGAATAACGATCATGTGAAATGAAATGTGTTTTATTTAATTTAATTTTTGGAATAACGATCATGTGAAATGAAATGTGTTTTATTATATATATTTTTTTAAATAAAGATCTCATGAAATGACCTTTTTTTTTATTTTATTTTTTTTTTTTTTTAAATAAAGATCTTGTGAAATCTAATGTGTTTTTTAATTTTTTTAAAAATAATGATGTCATAAAATGTAATGTGTTTTATTTAAATTTATTTTTTGTAATAAAGATGTAAAATGTAATGTGTTTTACTTTATTTATTTTTTTAATAAAGATGTTGTGAAATGTAACGTATTTTATTTAATTTATTTTCTTAAATATAGATGTTGTGAAATGTATTGTCTTTTATTTAATTTAATTTTTGGAATAACGATCATGTGAAATGAAATGTGTTTTATTTAATTTAATTATTGGAATAACGATCATGTGAAATGAAATGTGTTTTATTATATCTATTTTTTTAAATAAACATCTCATGAAATGACCTTTTTTTTATTTATTTTTTTTTTTTAAATAAAGATCTTGTGAAATCTAATGTGTTTTTTTAATTTTTTTTTAAATAAAGATGTCATAAAATGTAATGTGTTTTATTTAAATTTATTTTTTGAATAAAAATGTTGTGAAATATGTTGTGTTTTATTTAATTTATTATTTTTTTAATAAAGATGTTGTGAAATGTAACGTGTTTTACTTAATTTATTTTCTTGAATAAAGATGTTGTGAAATGTATTGTCTTTTATTTAATTTAATTTTTGGAATAACGATCATGTGAAATGAAATGTGTTTTATTTAATTTAATTTTTTGAATAAAGAGGATGTGAAATGTATCGTGTTTTATTTAATTTATTTTTTTGAATAAAGATGTTGTGAAATGTAACGTGTTTTATTTAATTTATTTTTTTAAATAAAGATGTTGTGAAATGTATTGTGTTTTATTTAATTTATTTTTTTAAATAAAGATGTTGTGAAATGTAACGTGTTTTATTTAATTAATTTTTTTGAATAAAGATGTTGTGAAATGTATTGTGTTTTATTAAATTAATTTTTTTGAGTAAAGATCTTTTGAAATGTATTGTGTTTTATTTAATTTGTTTTTTAAATAAAGATGTCATAAAATGTAATGTGTTTTATTTAAATTTATTTTTTGAATAAAAATGTTGTGAAATATGTTGTGTTTTATTTAATTTATTATTTTTTTAATAAAGATGTTGTGAAATGTAACGTGTTTTACTTAATTTATTTTCTTGAATAAAGATGTTGTGAAATGTATTGTCTTTTATTTAATTTAATTTTTGGAATAACGATCATGTGAAATGTATTGTGTTTTATTTAATTTATTTTTTTGAATAAAGATGTTGTGAAATGTATTGTGTTTTATTTAATTTTTTTTTTTGAATAAAGATGTTGTGACATTTAACGTGTTTTATTTAGTTTAATTTTTTGAATAAAGATGTTGTGAAATGTATTGTGTTTTATTTATTTAATTTTTTTGAATAAAGATGTTGTGAAATGTATTGTGTTTTCTTAAATTTATTTTTTTGAATAAAGATGTTGTAAAATGTATTGTGTTTTATTTAATTTATTTTTTTGAATAAAGATGTTGTGAAATGTATTGTGTTTTATTTAGTTTAATTTTTTGAATAAAGATCTTCTGAAATGTAACGTGTTTTATTTAATTTATTTTCTTGAATAAAGATGTTGTGAAATGTATTGTCTTTTATTTAATTTAATTTTTGGAATAACGATCATGTGAAATGAAATGTGTTTTATTTAATTTAATTTTTGGAATAACGATCATGTGAAATGAAATGTGTTTTATTAAATTAATTTTTTTGAGTAAAGATCTTTTGAAATGTATTGTGTTTTATTTAATTTGTTTTTTTAAATAAAAATGTTGTGAAATATGTTGTGTTTTATTTAATTTATTATTTTTTTAATAAAGATGTTGTGAAATGTAACGTGTTTTACTTAATTTATTTTCTTGAATAAAGATGTTGTGAAATGTATTGTCTTTTATTTAATTTAATTTTTGGAATAACGATCATGTGAAATGAAATGTGTTTTATTTAATTTAATTTTTGGAATAACGATCATGTGAAATGAAATGTGTTTTATTATATATATTTTTTTTAATAAAGATCTCATGAAATGACCTTTTTTTTTATTTTTTTTTTTTTTTTTTAAATAAAGATCTTGTGAAATCTAATGTGTTTTTTAATTTTTTTAAAAATAATGATGTCATAAAATGTAATGTGTTTTATTTAAATTTATTTTTTGTAATAAAGATGTAAAATGTAATGTGTTTTACTTTATTTATTTTTTTAATAAAGAGGATGTGAAATGTATCGTGTTTTATTTAATTTATTTTTTTGAATAAAGATGTTGTGAAATGTAACGTGTTTTATTTAATTTATTTTTTTAAATATAGATGTTGTGAAATGTATTGTCTTTTATTTAATTTAATTTTTGGAATAACGATCATGTGAAATGAAATGTGTTTTATTTAATTTAATTATTGGAATAACGATCATGTGAAATGAAATGTGTTTTAATAATTTTTTTTTAAATAAAGATCTTGTGAAATCTAATGTGTTTTTTTAATTTTTTTTTAAATAAAGATGTCATAAAATGTAATGTGTTTTATTTAAATTTATTTTTTGAATAAAAATGTTGTGAAATATGTTGTGTTTTATTTAATTTATTATTTTTTTAATAAAGATGTTGTGAAATGTAACGTGTTTTACTTAATTTATTTTCTTGAATAAAGATGTTGTGAAATGTATTGTCTTTTATTTAATTTAATTTTTGGAATAACGATCATGTGAAATGAAATGTGTTTTATTTAATTTAATTTTTGGAATAACGATCATGTGAAATGAAATGTGTTTTATTATATATATTTTTTTAAATAAAGATCTCATGAAATGACCTTTTTTTTTATTTTATTTTTTTTTTTTTTTAAATAAAGATCTTGTGAAATCTAATGTGTTTTTTAATTTTTTTAAAAATAATGATGTCATAAAATGTAATGTGTTTTATTTAAATTTATTTTTTGTAATAAAGATGTAAAATGTAATGTGTTTTACTTTATTTATTTTTTTAATAAAGATGTTGTGAAATGTAACGTATTTTATTTAATTTATTTTCTTAAATATAGATGTTGTGAAATGTATTGTCTTTTATTTAATTTAATTTTTGGAATAACGATCATGTGAAATGAAATGTGTTTTATTTAATTTAATTATTGGAATAACGATCATGTGAAATGAAATGTGTTTTATTATATCTATTTTTTTAAATAAACATCTCATGAAATGACCTTTTTTTTATTTATTTTTTTTTTTTAAATAAAGATCTTGTGAAATCTAATGTGTTTTTTTAATTTTTTTTTAAATAAAGATGTCATAAAATGTAATGTGTTTTATTTAAATTTATTTTTTGAATAAAAATGTTGTGAAATATGTTGTGTTTTATTTAATTTATTATTTTTTTAATAAAGATGTTGTGAAATGTAACGTGTTTTACTTAATTTATTTTCTTGAATAAAGATGTTGTGAAATGTATTGTCTTTTATTTAATTTAATTTTTGGAATAACGATCATGTGAAATGAAATGTGTTTTATTTAATTTAATTTTTTGAATAAAGAGGATGTGAAATGTATCGTGTTTTATTTAATTTATTTTTTTGAATAAAGATGTTGTGAAATGTAACGTGTTTTATTTAATTTATTTTTTTAAATAAAGATGTTGTGAAATGTATTGTGTTTTATTTAATTTATTTTTTTAAATAAAGATGTTGTGAAATGTAACGTGTTTTATTTAATTAATTTTTTTGAATAAAGATGTTGTGAAATGTATTGTGTTTTATTAAATTAATTTTTTTGAGTAAAGATCTTTTGAAATGTATTGTGTTTTATTTAATTTGTTTTTTTAAATAAAGATGTCATAAAATGTAATGTGTTTTATTTAAATTTATTTTTTGAATAAAAATGTTGTGAAATATGTTGTGTTTTATTTAATTTATTATTTTTTTAATAAAGATGTTGTGAAATGTAACGTGTTTTACTTAATTTATTTTCTTGAATAAAGATGTTGTGAAATGTATTGTCTTTTATTTAATTTAATTTTTGGAATAACGATCATGTGAAATGAAATGTGTTTTATTTAATTTAATTTTTGGAATAACGATCATGTGAAATGAAATGTGTTTTATTATATATATTTTTTTAAATAAAGATCTCATGAAATGACCTTTTTTTTTATTTATTTTTTTTTTTTTTAAATAAAGATCTTGTGAAATCTAATGTGTTTTTTAATTTTTTTAAAAATAATGATGTCATAAAATGTAATGTGTTTTATTTAAATTTATTTTTTGTAATAAAGATGTAAAATGTAATGTGTTTTACTTTATTTATTTTTTTAATAAAGATGTTGTGAAATGTAACGTATTTTATTTAATTTATTTTCTTAAATATAGATGTTGTGAAATGTATTGTCTTTTATTTAATTTAATTTTTGGAATAACGATCATGTGAAATGAAATGTGTTTTATTTAATTTAATTATTGGAATAACGATCATGTGAAAAGAAATGTGTTTTAATAATTTTTTTTTAAATAAAGATCTTGTGAAATCTAATGTGTTTTTTTAATTTTTTTTTAAATAAAGATGTCATAAAATGTAATGTGTTTTATTTAAATTTATTTTTTGAATAAAAATGTTGTGAAATATGTTGTGTTTTATTTAATTTATTATTTTTTTAATAAAGATGTTGTGAAATGTAACGTGTTTTACTTAATTTATTTTCTTGAATAAAGATGTTGTGAAATGTATTGTCTTTTATTTAATTTAATTTTTGGAATAACGATCATGTGAAATGAAATGTGTTTTATTTAATTTAATTTTTGGAATAACGATCATGTGAAATGAAATGTGTTTTATTATATATATTTTTTTAAATAAAGATCTCATGAAATGACCTTTTTTTTTATTTTATTTTTTTTTTTTTTAAATAAAGATCTTGTGAAATCTAATGTGTTTTTTAATTTTTTTAAAAATAATGATGTCATAAAATGTAATGTGTTTTATTTAAATTTATTTTTTGTAATAAAGATGTAAAATGTAATGTGTTTTACTTTATTTATTTTTTTAATAAAGATGTTGTGAAATGTAACGTATTTTATTTAATTTATTTTCTTAAATATAGATGTTGTGAAATGTATTGTCTTTTATTTAATTTAATTTTTGGAATAACGATCATGTGAAATGAAATGTGTTTTATTTAATTTAATTTTTTGAATAAAGAGGATGTGAAATGTATCGTGTTTTATTTAATTTATTTTTTTGAATAAAGATGTTGTGAAATGTAACGTGTTTTATTTAATTTATTTTTTTAAATAAAGATGTTGTGAAATGTATTGTGTTTTATTTAATTTATTTTTTTAAATAAAGATGTTGTGAAATGTAACGTGTTTTATTTAATTAATTTTTTTGAATAAAGATGTTGTGAAATGTATTGTGTTTTATTAAATTAATTTTTTTGAGTAAAGATCTTTTGAAATGTATTGTGTTTTATTTAATTTGTTTTTTAAATAAAGATGTCATAAAATGTAATGTGTTTTATTTAAATTTATTTTTTGAATAAAAATGTTGTGAAATATGTTGTGTTTTATTTAATTTATTATTTTTTTAATAAAGATGTTGTGAAATGTAACGTGTTTTACTTAATTTATTTTCTTGAATAAAGATGTTGTGAAATGTATTGTCTTTTATTTAATTTAATTTTTGGAATAACGATCATGTGAAATGTATTGTGTTTTATTTAATTTATTTTTTTGAATAAAGATGTTGTGAAATGTATTGTGTTTTATTTAATTTTTTTTTTTGAATAAAGATGTTGTGACATTTAACGTGTTTTATTTAGTTTAATTTTTTGAATAAAGATGTTGTGAAATGTATTGTGTTTTATTTAATTAATTTTTTTGAATAAAGATGTTGTGAAATGTATTGTGTTTTCTTAAATTTATTTTTTTGAATAAAGATGTTGTAAAATGTATTGTGTTTTATTTAATTTATTTTTTTGAATAAAGATGTTGTGAAATGTATTGTGTTTTATTTAGTTTAATTTTTTGAATAAAGATCTTCTGAAATGTAACGTGTTTTATTTAATTTATTTTTTTGAATAAAGAGGATGTGAAATGTATCGTGTTTTATTTAATTTATTTTTTTGAATAAAGATGTTGTGAAATGTAACGTGTTTTATTTAATTTATTTTTTTAAATAAAGATGTTGTGAAATGTATTGTGTTTTATTTAATTTATTTTTTTAAATAAAGATGTTGTGAAATGTAACGTGTTTTATTTAATTAATTTTTTTGAATAAAGTTGTTGTGAAATGTATTGTGTTTTATTAAATTAATTTTTTTGAGTAAAGATATTGTGAAATGTATTGTCTTTTATTTAGTTTAATTTTTTGAATAATGAAGTTGTGAAATGTATTGTATTTTATTTAATTTATTTTTTTGAATAAAGATGTTTCGAAATGTAAGGTGTTTTTTTTAAATTTAGTTTTAAAAATAAAGATGTGAAATTTAATGGGTTTTATTTATTTATTTTTTTTTAATAAATATCTTGTGAAATATGTTGTTTTATTTTTTTTAATAAAGATGTAAAATTTAATGTGTTTTACTTCATTTATATTTTTTATTAAGATGTTGTGATATGAAATGTTTATTTAATTTATTTTGTTTAATAAAGATCTTGTGAAATGTATTGTGTTTTATTTATTTTTATTTTGTTTAAATAAAAATCTTGTAAAACGTAATGTGTTTTATTTAATTAATTTTTTTAAATAAAGATCTTGTGAAATGTATTGTGTTTTATTTAATTAAATTTTTTGTATATAGATGTTGTGAAATAATATGTGTTTTATTTAATTAATTTTTTTAAATAAGGATCTTGTGAAATGAACTGTTTTTTATTTTATTTATTTTAAAAAAAATAAAGATCATGTGAAATGTATTGTGTTTTATTTAATTTAATTTTTTGAATAAAGATGTTGTGAAATGTAATGTGTTTTATTCTGAAGCATTGAATATTTTAAAAGTTAAATCTTGCTAATTTTGGTAATATGTAGAAAATTGTATTGGTTAACATTACTTGATGTATGTTGGTTATCAGCTGATTCTGTAACCTTCCCAGCTGTTTGCATATCACCTGCTTTTCAGTTTTGGGTTGAACGTCTTGGGGTGGAGGTGCGGTCCCGGATTATGAGACTTTTTGAGCAATTATTCGTTGGGATGTATTGCACTTCTGTTTTGAGATGTGAGTGAACTTACTTTTTATTGTGTCTTGATGATGCCTGAATGGGCGAAACGTCGACTGTTTGTATAAGTGTTTGTAACCAGATTTGAAACATAAGGCTCTGCTTGTGGTTTTTTCCACTTGCATTATAATAGTAATGTGTTTTATTTAATTTATTTTTTTAAATAAGGATCTTCTGAAATAAATTGTGTTTTATTTAAATAAATAAAGATTTAAATAAATAAAGATGTTGTGAAATGTATTGTGTTTTATTTAGTTTAATTTTTTGAATAAAGATCTTCTGAAATGTAACGTGTTTTATTTAATTTATTTTTTTGAATAAAGAGGATGTGAAATAAATCGTGTTTTATTTAATTTATTTTTTTGAATAAAGATATTGTGAAATGTAACGTGTTTTATTTAATTAATTTTTTTTAAATAAAGATGTTGTGAAATGTAGTGTGTTTTATTTAATTAATTTTTTTAAATAAGGATCTTGTGAAATGAACTGTTTTTTATTTTATTTATTTTTTAAAAAATAAAGATCATGTGAAATGTATTGTGTTTTATTTAGTTTAATTTTTTGAATAAAGATGTTGTGAAATGTATTGTGTTTTATTTAATTAATTTTTTTGAATAAAGATGTTGTGAAATGTATTGTGTTTTATTAAATTTATTTTTTTGAATAAATATGTTGTGAAATGTATTGTGTTTTATTTAATTAATTTTTTTGAATAAAGATATTGTGAAATGTAACGTGTTTTATTTAATTAATTTTTTAAAAATAAAGATGTTGTGAAATGTAGTGTGTTTTATTTAATTAATTTTTTTAAATAAGGATCTTGTGAAATGAACTGTTTTTTATTTTATTTATTTTTTAAAAAATAAAGATCATGTGAAATGTATTGTGTTTTATTTAATTTAATTTTTTGAATAAAGATGTTGTGAAATGTAATGTGTTTTATTCTGAAGCATTGAATATTTTAAAAGTTAAATCTTGCTAATTTTGGTAATATGTAGAAAATTGTATTGGTTAACATTACTTGATGTATGTTGGTTATCAGCTGATTCTGTAACCTTCCCAGCTGTTTGCATAACACCTGCTTTTCAGTTTTGGGTTGAACGTCTTGGGGTGGAGGTGCGGTCCCGGATTATGAGACTTTTTGAGCAATTATTCGTTGGGATGTATTGCACTTCTGTTTTGAGATGTGAGTGAACTTACTTTTTATTGTGTCTTGATGATGCCTGAATGGGCGAAACGTCGACTGTTTGTATAAGTGTTTGTAACCAGATTTGAAACATAAGGCTCTGCTTGTGGTTTTTTCCACTTGCATTATAATAGTAATGTGTTTTATTTAATTTATTTTTTTAAATAAGGATCTTCTGAAATAAATTGTGTTTTATTTAAATAAATAAAGATTTAAATAAATAAAGATGTTGTGAAATGTATTGTGTTTTATTTAGTTTAATTTTTTGAATAAAGATCTTCTGAAATGTAACGTGTTTTATTTAATTTATTTTTTTGAATAAAGAGGATGTGAAATAAATCGTGTTTTATTTAATTTATTTTTTTGAATAAAGATGTTGTGAAATGTAACGTGTTTTATTTAATTTATTTTCTTGAATAAAGATGTTGTGAAATGTATTGTCTTTTATTTAATTTAATTTTTGGAATAACGATCATGTGAAATGAAATGTGTTTTATTTAATTTAATTTTTGGAATAACGATCATGTGAAATGAAATGTGTTTTATTATATATATTTTTTTAAATAAAGATCTCATGAAATGACCTTTTTTTTTATTTTATTTTTTTTTTTTTTAAATAAAGATCTTGTGAAATCTAATGTGTTTTTTAATTTTTTTAAAAATAATGATGTCATAAAATGTAATGTGTTTTATTTAAATTTATTTTTTGTAATAAAGATGTAAAATGTAATGTGTTTTACTTTATTTATTTTTTTAATAAAGATGTGAAATGTAACGTATTTTATTTAATTTATTTTCTTAAATATAGATGTTGTGAAATGTATTGTCTTTTATTTAATTTAATTTTTGGAATAACGATCATGTGAAATGAAATGTGTTTTATTTAATTTAATTTTTTGAATAAAGAGGATGTGAAATGTATCGTGTTTTATTTAATTTATTTTTTTGAATAAAGATGTTGTGAAATGTAACGTGTTTTATTTAATTTATTTTTTTAAATAAAGATGTTGTGAAATGTATTGTGTTTTATTTAATTTATTTTTTTAAATAAAGATGTTGTGAAATGTAACGTGTTTTATTTAATTAATTTTTTTGAATAAAGATGTTGTGAAATGTATTGTGTTTTATTAAATTAATTTTTTTGAGTAAAGATCTTTTGAAATGTATTGTGTTTTATTTAATTTGTTTTTTAAATAAAGATGTCATAAAATGTAATGTGTTTTATTTAAATTTATTTTTTGAATAAAAATGTTGTGAAATATGTTGTGTTTTATTTAATTTATTATTTTTTTAATAAAGATGTTGTGAAATGTAACGTGTTTTACTTAATTTATTTTCTTGAATAAAGATGTTGTGAAATGTATTGTCTTTTATTTAATTTAATTTTTGGAATAACGATCATGTGAAATGTATTGTGTTTTATTTAATTTATTTTTTTGAATAAAGATGTTGTGAAATGTATTGTGTTTTATTTAATTTTTTTTTTTGAATAAAGATGTTGTGACATTTAACGTGTTTTATTTAGTTTAATTTTTTGAATAAAGATGTTGTGAAATGTATTGTGTTTTATTTAATTAATTTTTTTGAATAAAGATGTTGTGAAATGTATTGTGTTTTCTTAAATTTATTTTTTTGAATAAAGATGTTGTAAAATGTATTGTGTTTTATTTAATTTATTTTTTTGAATAAAGATGTTGTGAAATGTATTGTGTTTTATTTAGTTTAATTTTTTGAATAAAGATCTTCTGAAATGTAACGTGTTTTATTTAATTTATTTTTTTGAATAAAGAGGATGTGAAATGTATCGTGTTTTATTTAATTTATTTTTTTGAATAAAGATGTTGTGAAATGTAACGTGTTTTATTTAATTTATTTTTTTAAATAAAGATGTTGTGAAATGTATTGTGTTTTATTTAATTTATTTTTTTAAATAAAGATGTTGTGAAATGTAACGTGTTTTATTTAATTAATTTTTTTGAATAAAGATGTTGTGAAATGTATTGTGTTTTATTAAATTAATTTTTTTGAGTAAAGATGTTGTGAAATGTATTGTCTTTTATTTAGTTTAATTTTTTGAATAATGAAGTTGTGAAATGTATTGTATTTTATTTAATTTATTTTTTTGAATAAAGATGTTTCGAAATGTAAGGTGTTTTTTTTAAATTTAGTTTTAAAAATAAAGATGTGAAATTTAATGGGTTTTATTTATTTATTTTTTTTTAATAAATATCTTGTGAAATATGTTGTTTTATTTTTTTTAATAAAGATGTAAAATTTAATGTGTTTTACTTCATTTATATTTTTTATTAAGATGTTGTGATATGAAATGTTTATTTAATTTATTTTGTTTGATAAAGATCTTGTGAAATGTATTGTGTTTTATTTATTTTTATTTTGTTTAAATAAAAATCTTGTAAAACGTAATGTGTTTTATTTAATTAATTTTTTTAAATAAAGATCTTGTGAAATGTATTGTGTTTTATTTAATTAAATTTTTTGTATATAGATGTTGTGAAATAATATGTGTTTTATTTAATTAATTTTTTTAAATAAGGATCTTGTGAAATGAACTGTTTTTTATTTTATTTATTTTAAAAAAAATAAAGATCATGTGAAATGTATTGTGTTTTATTTAATTTAATTTTTTGAATAAAGATGTTGTGAAATGTAATGTGTTTTATTCTGAAGCATTGAATATTTTAAAAGTTAAATCTTGCTAATTTTGGTAATATGTAGAAAATTGTATTGGTTAACATTACTTGATGTATGTTGGTTATCAGCTGATTCTGTAACCTTCCCAGCTGTTTGCATATCACCTGCTTTTCAGTTTTGGGTTGAACGTCTTGGGGTGGAGGTGCGGTCCCGGATTATGAGACTTTTTGAGCAATTATTCGTTGGGATGTATTGCACTTCTGTTTTGAGATGTGAGTGAACTTACTTTTTATTGTGTCTTGATGATGCCTGAATGGGCGAAACGTCGACTGTTTGTATAAGTGTTTGTAACCAGATTTGAAACATAAGGCTCTGCTTGTGGTTTTTTCCACTTGCATTATAATAGTAATGTGTTTTATTTAATTTATTTTTTTAAATAAGGATCTTCTGAAATAAATTGTGTTTTATTTAAATAAATAAAGATTTAAATAAATAAAGATGTTGTGAAATGTATTGTGTTTTATTTAGTTTAATTTTTTGAATAAAGATCTTCTGAAATGTAACGTGTTTTATTTAATTTATTTTTTTGAATAAAGAGGATGTGAAATAAATCGTGTTTTATTTAATTTATTTTTTTGAATAAAGATATTGTGAAATGTAACGTGTTTTATTTAATTAATTTTTTTTAAATAAAGATGTTGTGAAATGTAGTGTGTTTTATTTAATTAATTTTTTTAAATAAGGATCTTGTGAAATGAACTGTTTTTTATTTTATTTATTTTTTAAAAAATAAAGATCATGTGAAATGTATTGTGTTTTATTTAGTTTAATTTTTTGAATAAAGATGTTGTGAAATGTATTGTGTTTTATTTAATTAATTTTTTTGAATAAAGATGTTGTGAAATGTATTGTGTTTTATTAAATTTATTTTTTTGAATAAATATGTTGTGAAATGTATTGTGTTTTATTTAATTAATTTTTTTGAATAAAGATATTGTGAAATGTAACGTGTTTTATTTAATTAATTTTTTAAAAATAAAGATGTTGTGAAATGTAGTGTGTTTTATTTAATTAATTTTTTTAAATAAGGATCTTGTGAAATGAACTGTTTTTTATTTTATTTATTTTTTAAAAAATAAAGATCATGTGAAATGTATTGTGTTTTATTTAATTTAATTTTTTGAATAAAGATGTTGTGAAATGTAATGTGTTTTATTCTGAAGCATTGAATATTTTAAAAGTTAAATCTTGCTAATTTTGGTAATATGTAGAAAATTGTATTGGTTAACATTACTTGATGTATGTTGGTTATCAGCTGATTCTGTAACCTTCCCAGCTGTTTGCATATCACCTGCTTTTCAGTTTTGGGTTGAACGTCTTGGGGTGGAGGTGCGGTCCCGGATTATGAGACTTTTTGAGCAATTATTCGTTGGGATGTATTGCACTTCTGTTTTGAGATGTGAGTGAACTTACTTTTTATTGTGTCTTGATGATGCCTGAATGGGCGAAACGTCGACTGTTTGTATAAGTGTTTGTAACCAGATTTGAAACATAAGGCTCTGCTTGTGGTTTTTTCCACTTGCATTATAATAGTAATGTGTTTTATTTAATTTATTTTTTTAAATAAGGATCTTCTGAAATAAATTGTGTTTTATTTAAATAAATAAAGATTTAAATAAATAAAGATGTTGTGAAATGTATTGTGTTTTATTTAGTTTAATTTTTTGAATAAAGATCTTCTGAAATGTAACGTGTTTTATTTAATTTATTTTTTTGAATAAAGATGTTGTGAAATGTATTGTGTTTTATTTAATTTATTTTTTTAAATAAAGATGTTGTGAAATGTAACGTGTTTTATTTAATTAATTTTTTTGAATAAAGATGTTGTGAAATGTATTGTGTTTTATTAAATTAATTTTTTTGAGTAAAGATGTTGTGAAATGTATTGTCTTTTATTTAGTTTAATTTTTTGAATAAAGATGTTGTGAAATGTATTGTGTTTTATTAAATTGATTTTTTTGAATAAAGATCTACTGAAATGTATTGTGTTTTATTTAGTTTAATTTTTTGATTAAAGATGTTGTGAAACGTATTGTGTTTTATTTAGTTTAATTTTTTGAATAAAGATGTTGTGAAATGTAACGTATTTTATTTAATTTATTTTCTTAAATATAGATGTTGTGAAATGTATTGTCTTTTATTTAATTTAATTTTTGGAATAACGATCATGTGAAATGAAATGTGTTTTATTTAATTTAATTTTTTGAATAAAGAGGATGTGAAATGTATCGTGTTTTATTTAATTTATTTTTTTGAATAAAGATGTTGTGAAATGTAACGTGTTTTATTTAATTTATTTTTTTAAATAAAGATGTTGTGAAATGTATTGTGTTTTATTTAATTTATTTTTTTAAATAAAGATGTTGTGAAATGTAACGTGTTTTATTTAATTAATTTTTTTGAATAAAGATGTTGTGAAATGTATTGTGTTTTATTAAATTAATTTTTTTGAGTAAAGATCTTTTGAAATGTATTGTGTTTTATTTAATTTGTTTTTTAAATAAAGATGTCATAAAATGTAATGTGTTTTATTTAAATTTATTTTTTGAATAAAAATGTTGTGAAATATGTTGTGTTTTATTTAATTTATTATTTTTTTAATAAAGATGTTGTGAAATGTAACGTGTTTTACTTAATTTATTTTCTTGAATAAAGATGTTGTGAAATGTATTGTCTTTTATTTAATTTAATTTTTGGAATAACGATCATGTGAAATGTATTGTGTTTTATTTAATTTATTTTTTTGAATAAAGATGTTGTGAAATGTATTGTGTTTTATTTAATTTTTTTTTTTGAATAAAGATGTTGTGACATTTAACGTGTTTTATTTAGTTTAATTTTTTGAATAAAGATGTTGTGAAATGTATTGTGTTTTATTTAATTAATTTTTTTGAATAAAGATGTTGTGAAATGTATTGTGTTTTCTTAAATTTATTTTTTTGAATAAAGATGTTGTAAAATGTATTGTGTTTTATTTAATTTATTTTTTTGAATAAAGATGTTGTGAAATGTATTGTGTTTTATTTAGTTTAATTTTTTGAATAAAGATCTTCTGAAATGTAACGTGTTTTATTTAATTTATTTTTTTGAATAAAGAGGATGTGAAATGTATCGTGTTTTATTTAATTTATTTTTTTGAATAAAGATGTTGTGAAATGTAACGTGTTTTATTTAATTTATTTTTTTAAATAAAGATGTTGTGAAATGTATTGTGTTTTATTTAATTTATTTTTTTAAATAAAGATGTTGTGAAATGTAACGTGTTTTATTTAATTAATTTTTTTGAATAAAGTTGTTGTGAAATGTATTGTGTTTTATTAAATTAATTTTTTTGAGTAAAGATGTTGTGAAATGTATTGTCTTTTATTTAGTTTAATTTTTTGAATAATGAAGTTGTGAAATGTATTGTATTTTATTTAATTTATTTTTTTGAATAAAGATGTTTCGAAATGTAAGGTGTTTTTTTTAAATTTAGTTTTAAAAATAAAGATGTGAAATTTAATGGGTTTTATTTATTTATTTTTTTTTAATAAATATCTTGTGAAATATGTTGTTTTATTTTTTTTAATAAAGATGTAAAATTTAATGTGTTTTACTTCATTTATATTTTTTATTAAGATGTTGTGATATGAAATGTTTATTTAATTTATTTTGTTTAATAAAGATCTTGTGAAATGTATTGTGTTTTATTTATTTTTATTTTGTTTAAATAAAAATCTTGTAAAACGTAATGTGTTTTATTTAATTAATTTTTTTAAATAAAGATCTTGTGAAATGTATTGTGTTTTATTTAATTAAATTTTTAAAAAAATAAAGATCATGTGAAATGTATTGTGTTTTATTTAATTTAATTTTTTGAATAAAGATGTTGTGAAATGTAATGTGTTTTATTCTGAAGCATTGAATATTTTAAAAGTTAAATCTTGCTAATTTTGGTAATATGTAGAAAATTGTATTGGTTAACATTACTTGATGTATGTTGGTTATCAGCTGATTCTGTAACCTTCCCAGCTGTTTGCATATCACCTGCTTTTCAGTTTTGGGTTGAACGTCTTGGGGTGGAGGTGCGGTCCCGGATTATGAGACTTTTTGAGCAATTATTCGTTGGGATGTATTGCACTTCTGTTTTGAGATGTGAGTGAACTTACTTTTTATTGTGTCTTGATGATGCCTGAATGGGCGAAACGTCGACTGTTTGTATAAGTGTTTGTAACCAGATTTGAAACATAAGGCTCTGCTTGTGGTTTTTTCCACTTGCATTATAATAGTAATGAGTTTTATTTAATTTATTTTTTTAAATAAGGATCTTCTGAAATAAATTGTGTTTTATTTAAATAAATAAAGATTTAAATAAATAAAGATGTTGTGAAATGTATTGTGTTTTATTTAGTTTAATTTTTTGAATAAAGATCTTCTGAAATGTAACGTGTTTTATTTAATTTATTTTTTTGAATAAAGATGTTGTGAAATGTATTGTGTTTTATTTAATTTATTTTTTTGAATAAAGATATTGTGAAATGTAACGTGTTTTATTTAATTAATTTTTTTTAAATAAAGATGTTGTGAAATGTATTGTGTTTTATTTAATTTATTTTTTTAAATAAAGATGTTGTGAAATGTAACGTGTTTTATTTAATTAATTTTTTTGAATAAAGATGTTGTGAAATGTATTGTGTTTTATTAAATTAATTTTTTTGAGTAAAGATCTTTTGAAATGTATTGTGTTTTATTTAATTTGTTTTTTAAATAAAGATGTCATAAAATGTAATGTGTTTTATTTAAATTTATTTTTTGAATAAAAATGTTGTGAAATATGTTGTGTTTTATTTAATTTATTATTTTTTTAATAAAGATGTTGTGAAATGTAACGTGTTTTACTTAATTTATTTTCTTGAATAAAGATGTTGTGAAATGTATTGTCTTTTATTTAATTTAATTTTTGGAATAACGATCATGTGAAATGTATTGTGTTTTATTTAATTTATTTTTTTGAATAAAGATGTTGTGAAATGTATTGTGTTTTATTTAATTTTTTTTTTTGAATAAAGATGTTGTGACATTTAACGTGTTTTATTTAGTTTAATTTTTTGAATAAAGATGTTGTGAAATGTATTGTGTTTTATTTATTTAATTTTTTTGAATAAAGATGTTGTGAAATGTATTGTGTTTTCTTAAATTTATTTTTTTGAATAAAGATGTTGTAAAATGTATTGTGTTTTATTTAATTTATTTTTTTGAATAAAGATGTTGTGAAATGTATTGTGTTTTATTTAGTTTAATTTTTTGAATAAAGATCTTCTGAAATGTAACGTGTTTTATTTAATTTATTTTCTTGAATAAAGATGTTGTGAAATGTATTGTCTTTTATTTAATTTAATTTTTGGAATAACGATCATGTGAAATGAAATGTGTTTTATTTAATTTAATTTTTGGAATAACGATCATGTGAAATGAAATGTGTTTTATTAAATTAATTTTTTTGAGTAAAGATCTTTTGAAATGTATTGTGTTTTATTTAATTTGTTTTTTTAAATAAAAATGTTGTGAAATATGTTGTGTTTTATTTAATTTATTATTTTTTTAATAAAGATGTTGTGAAATGTAACGTGTTTTACTTAATTTATTTTCTTGAATAAAGATGTTGTGAAATGTATTGTCTTTTATTTAATTTAATTTTTGGAATAACGATCATGTGAAATGAAATGTGTTTTATTTAATTTAATTTTTGGAATAACGATCATGTGAAATGAAATGTGTTTTATTATATATATTTTTTTTAATAAAGATCTCATGAAATGACCTTTTTTTTTATTTTATTTTTTTTTTTTTAAATAAAGATCTTGTGAAATCTAATGTGTTTTTTAATTTTTTTAAAAATAATGATGTCATAAAATGTAATGTGTTTTATTTAAATTTATTTTTTGTAATAAAGATGTAAAATGTAATGTGTTTTACTTTATTTATTTTTTTAATAAAGATGTTGTGAAATGTAACGTATTTTATTTAATTTATTTTCTTAAATATAGATGTTGTGAAATGTATTGTCTTTTATTTAATTTAATTTTTGGAATAACGATCATGTGAAATGAAATGTGTTTTATTTAATTTAATTATTGGAATAACGATCATGTGAAATGAAATGTGTTTTAATAATTTTTTTTTAAATAAAGATCTTGTGAAATCTAATGTGTTTTTTTAATTTTTTTTTAAATAAAGATGTCATAAAATGTAATGTGTTTTATTTAAATTTATTTTTTGTAATAAAGATGTAAAATGTAATGTGTTTTACTTTATTTATTTTTTTAATAAAGATGTTGTGAAATGTAACGTATTTTATTTAATTTATTTTCTTAAATATAGATGTTGTGAAATGTATTGTCTTTTATTTAATTTAATTTTTGGAATAACGATCATGTGAAATGAAATGTGTTTTATTTAATTTAATTATTGGAATAACGATCATGTGAAAAGAAATGTGTTTTAATAATTTTTTTTTAAATAAAGATCTTGTGAAATCTAATGTGTTTTTTTAATTTTTTTTTAAATAAAGATGTCATAAAATGTAATGTGTTTTATTTAAATTTATTTTTTGAATAAAAATGTTGTGAAATATGTTGTGTTTTACTTCATTTATATTTTTTATTAAGATGTTGTGATATGAAATGTTTATTTAATTTATTTTGTTTAATAAAGATCTTGTGAAATGTATTGTGTTTTATTTATTTTTATTTTGTTTAAATAAAAATCTTGTAAAACGTAATGTGTTTTATTTAATTAATTTTTTTAAATAAAGATCTTGTGAAATGTATTGTGTTTTATTTAATTAAATTTTTAAAAAAATAAAGATCATGTGAAATGTATTGTGTTTTATTTAATTTAATTTTTTGAATAAAGATGTTGTGAAATGTAATGTGTTTTATTCTGAAGCATTGAATATTTTAAAAGTTAAATCTTGCTAATTTTGGTAATATGTAGAAAATTGTATTGGTTAACATTACTTGATGTATGTTGGTTATCAGCTGATTCTGTAACCTTCCCAGCTGTTTGCATATCACCTGCTTTTCAGTTTTGGGTTGAACGTCTTGGGGTGGAGGTGCGGTCCCGGATTATGAGACTTTTTGAGCAATTATTCGTTGGGATGTATTGCACTTCTGTTTTGAGATGTGAGTGAACTTACTTTTTATTGTGTCTTGATGATGCCTGAATGGGCGAAACGTCGACTGTTTGTATAAGTGTTTGTAACCAGATTTGAAACATAAGGCTCTGCTTGTGGTTTTTTCCACTTGCATTATAATAGTAATGTGTTTTATTTAATTTATTTTTTTAAATAAGGATCTTCTGAAATAAATTGTGTTTTATTTAAATAAATAAAGATTTAAATAAATAAAGATGTTGTGAAATGTATTGTGTTTTATTTAGTTTAATTTTTTGAATAAAGATCTTCTGAAATGTAACGTGTTTTATTTAATTTATTTTTTTGAATAAAGAGGATGTGAAATAAATCGTGTTTTATTTAATTTATTTTTTTGAATAAAGATATTGTGAAATGTAACGTGTTTTATTTAATTAATTTTTTTTAAATAAAGATGTTGTGAAATGTAGTGTGTTTTATTTAATTAATTTTTTTAAATAAGGATCTTGTGAAATGAACTGTTTTTTATTTTATTTATTTTTTAAAAAATAAAGATCATGTGAAATGTATTGTGTTTTATTTAGTTTAATTTTTTGAATAAAGATGTTGTGAAATGTATTGTGTTTTATTTAATTAATTTTTTTGAATAAAGATGTTGTGAAATGTATTGTGTTTTATTAAATTTATTTTTTTGAATAAATATGTTGTGAAATGTATTGTGTTTTATTTAATTAATTTTTTTGAATAAAGATATTGTGAAATGTAACGTGTTTTATTTAATTAATTTTTTAAAAATAAAGATGTTGTGAAATGTAGTGTGTTTTATTTAATTAATTTTTTTAAATAAGGATCTTGTGAAATGAACTGTTTTTTATTTTATTTATTTTTAAAAAAATAAAGATCATGTGAAATGTATTGTGTTTTATTTAATTTAATTTTTTGAATAAAGATGTTGTGAAATGTAATGTGTTTTATTCTGAAGCATTGAATATTTTAAAAGTTAAATCTTGCTAATTTTGGTAATATGTAGAAAATTGTATTGGTTAACATTACTTGATGTATGTTGGTTATCAGCTGATTCTGTAACCTTCCCAGCTGTTTGCATATCACCTGCTTTTCAGTTTTGGGTTGAACGTCTTGGGGTGGAGGTGCGGTCCCGGATTATGAGACTTTTTGAGCAATTATTCGTTGGGATGTATTGCACTTCTGTTTTGAGATGTGAGTGAACTTACTTTTTATTGTGTCTTGATGATGCCTGAATGGGCGAAACGTCGACTGTTTGTATAAGTGTTTGTAACCAGATTTGAAACATAAGGCTCTGCTTGTGGTTTTTTCCACTTGCATTATAATAGTAATGTGTTTTATTTAATTTATTTTTTTAAATAAGGATCTTCTGAAATAAATTGTGTTTTATTTAAATAAATAAAGATTTAAATAAATAAAGATGTTGTGAAATGTATTGTGTTTTATTTAGTTTAATTTTTTGAATAAAGATCTTCTGAAATGTAACGTGTTTTATTTAATTTATTTTTTTGAATAAAGAGGATGTGAAATAAATCGTGTTTTATTTAATTTATTTTTTTGAATAAAGATGTTGTGAAATGTAACGTGTTTTATTTAATTTATTTTTTTAAATAAAGATGTTGTGAAATGTATTGTGTTTTATTTAATTTATTTTTTTAAATAAAGATGTTGTGAAATGTAACGTGTTTTATTTAATTAATTTTTTTGAATAAAGATGTTGTGAAATGTATTGTGTTTTATTAAATTAATTTTTTTGAGTAAAGATGTTGTGAAATGTATTGTCTTTTATTTAGTTTAATTTTTTGAATAAAGATGTTGTGAAATGTATTGTGTTTTATTAAATTGATTTTTTTGAATAAAGATCTACTGAAATGTATTGTGTTTTATTTAGTTTAATTTTTTGATTAAAGATGTTGTGAAACGTATTGTGTTTTATTTAGTTTAATTTTTTGAATAAAGATGTTGTGAAATGTATTGTGTTTTATTTAATTAATTTTTTTGAATAAAGATGTTGTGAAATGTATTGTGTTTTATTAAATTTATTTTTTTGAATAAATATGTTGTGAAATGTATTGTGTTTTATTTAATTAATTTTTTTGAATAAAGATATTGTGAAATGTAACGTGTTTTATTTAATTAATTTTTTAAAAATAAAGATGTTGTGAAATGTAGTGTGTTTTATTTAATTAATTTTTTTAAATAAGGATCTTGTGAAATGAACTGTTTTTTATTTTATTTATTTTTAAAAAAATAAAGATCATGTGAAATGTATTGTGTTTTATTTAATTTAATTTTTTGAATAAAGATGTTGTGAAATGTAATGTGTTTTATTCTGAAGCATTGAATATTTTAAAAGTTAAATCTTGCTAATTTTGGTAATATGTAGAAAATTGTATTGGTTAACATTACTTGATGTATGTTGGTTATCAGCTGATTCTGTAACCTTCCCAGCTGTTTGCATATCACCTGCTTTTCAGTTTTGGGTTGAACGTCTTGGGGTGGAGGTGCGGTCCCGGATTATGAGACTTTTTGAGCAATTATTCGTTGGGATGTATTGCACTTCTGTTTTGAGATGTGAGTGAACTTACTTTTTATTGTGTCTTGATGATGCCTGAATGGGCGAAACGTCGACTGTTTGTATAAGTGTTTGTAACCAGATTTGAAACATAAGGCTCTGCTTGTGGTTTTTTCCACTTGCATTATAATAGTAATGTGTTTTATTTAATTTATTTTTTTAAATAAGGATCTTCTGAAATAAATTGTGTTTTATTTAAATAAATAAAGATTTAAATAAATAAAGATGTTGTGAAATGTATTGTGTTTTATTTAGTTTAATTTTTTGAATAAAGATCTTCTGAAATGTAACGTGTTTTATTTAATTTATTTTTTTGAATAAAGAGGATGTGAAATAAATCGTGTTTTATTTAATTTATTTTTTTGAATAAAGATATTGTGAAATGTAACGTGTTTTATTTAATTAATTTTTTTTAAATAAAGATGTTGTGAAATGTAGTGTGTTTTATTTAATTAATTTTTTTAAATAAGGATCTTGTGAAATGAACTGTTTTTTATTTTATTTATTTTTTAAAAAATAAAGATCATGTGAAATGTATTGTGTTTTATTTAGTTTAATTTTTTGAATAAAGATGTTGTGAAATGTATTGTGTTTTATTTAATTAATTTTTTTGAATAAAGATGTTGTGAAATGTATTGTGTTTTATTAAATTTATTTTTTTGAATAAATATGTTGTGAAATGTATTGTGTTTTATTTAATTAATTTTTTTGAATAAAGATATTGTGAAATGTAACGTGTTTTATTTAATTAATTTTTTAAAAATAAAGATGTTGTGAAATGTAGTGTGTTTTATTTAATTAATTTTTTTAAATAAGGATCTTGTGAAATGAACTGTTTTTTATTTTATTTATTTTTTAAAAAATAAAGATCATGTGAAATGTATTGTGTTTTATTTAATTTAATTTTTTGAATAAAGATGTTGTGAAATGTAATGTGTTTTATTCTGAAGCATTGAATATTTTAAAAGTTAAATCTTGCTAATTTTGGTAATATGTAGAAAATTGTATTGGTTAACATTACTTGATGTATGTTGGTTATCAGCTGATTCTGTAACCTTCCCAGCTGTTTGCATATCACCTGCTTTTCAGTTTTGGGTTGAACGTCTTGGGGTGGAGGTGCGGTCCCGGATTATGAGACTTTTTGAGCAATTATTCGTTGGGATGTATTGCACTTCTGTTTTGAGATGTGAGTGAACTTACTTTTTATTGTGTCTTGATGATGCCTGAATGGGCGAAACGTCGACTGTTTGTATAAGTGTTTGTAACCAGATTTGAAACATAAGGCTCTGCTTGTGGTTTTTTCCACTTGCATTATAATAGTAATGTGTTTTATTTAATTTATTTTTTTAAATAAGGATCTTCTGAAATAAATTGTGTTTTATTTAAATAAATAAAGATTTAAATAAATAAAGATGTTGTGAAATGTATTGTGTTTTATTTAGTTTAATTTTTTGAATAAAGATCTTCTGAAATGTAACGTGTTTTATTTAATTTATTTTTTTGAATAAAGAGGATGTGAAATAAATCGTGTTTTATTTAATTTATTTTTTTGAATAAAGATGTTGTGAAATGTATTGTGTTTTATTAAATTAATTTTTTTGAGTAAAGATGTTGTGAAATGTATTGTCTTTTATTTAGTTTAATTTTTTGAATAAAGATGTTGTGAAATGTATTGTGTTTTATTAAATTGATTTTTTTGAATAAAGATCTACTGAAATGTATTGTGTTTTATTTAGTTTAATTTTTTGATTAAAGATGTTGTGAAACGTATTGTGTTTTATTTAGTTTAATTTTTTGAATAAAGATGTTGTGAAATGTATTGTGTTTTATTTAATTAATTTTTTTGAATAAAGATGTTGTGAAATGTATTGTGTTTTATTAAATTTATTTTTTTGAATAAATATGTTGTGAAATGTATTGTGTTTTATTTAATTAATTTTTTTGAATAAAGATATTGTGAAATGTAACGTGTTTTATTTAATTAATTTTTTAAAAATAAAGATGTTGTGAAATGTAGTGTGTTTTATTTAATTAATTTTTTTAAATAAGGATCTTGTGAAATGAACTGTTTTTTATTTTATTTATTTTTAAAAAAATAAAGATCATGTGAAATGTATTGTGTTTTATTTAATTTAATTTTTTGAATAAAGATGTTGTGAAATGTAATGTGTTTTATTCTGAAGCATTGAATATTTTAAAAGTTAAATCTTGCTAATTTTGGTAATATGTAGAAAATTGTATTGGTTAACATTACTTGATGTATGTTGGTTATCAGCTGATTCTGTAACCTTCCCAGCTGTTTGCATATCACCTGCTTTTCAGTTTTGGGTTGAACGTCTTGGGGTGGAGGTGCGGTCCCGGATTATGAGACTTTTTGAGCAATTATTCGTTGGGATGTATTGCACTTCTGTTTTGAGATGTGAGTGAACTTACTTTTTATTGTGTCTTGATGATGCCTGAATGGGCGAAACGTCGACTGTTTGTATAAGTGTTTGTAACCAGATTTGAAACATAAGGCTCTGCTTGTGGTTTTTTCCACTTGCATTATAATAGTAATGTGTTTTATTTAATTTATTTTTTTAAATAAGGATCTTCTGAAATAAATTGTGTTTTATTTAAATAAATAAAGATTTAAATAAATAAAGATGTTGTGAAATGTATTGTGTTTTATTTAGTTTAATTTTTTGAATAAAGATCTTCTGAAATGTAACGTGTTTTATTTAATTTATTTTTTTGAATAAAGAGGATGTGAAATAAATCGTGTTTTATTTAATTTATTTTTTTGAATAAAGATATTGTGAAATGTAACGTGTTTTATTTAATTAATTTTTTTTAAATAAAGATGTTGTGAAATGTAGTGTGTTTTATTTAATTAATTTTTTTAAATAAGGATCTTGTGAAATGAACTGTTTTTTATTTTATTTATTTTTTAAAAAATAAAGATCATGTGAAATGTATTGTGTTTTATTTAGTTTAATTTTTTGAATAAAGATGTTGTGAAATGTATTGTGTTTTATTTAATTAATTTTTTTGAATAAAGATGTTGTGAAATGTATTGTGTTTTATTAAATTTATTTTTTTGAATAAATATGTTGTGAAATGTATTGTGTTTTATTTAATTAATTTTTTTGAATAAAGATATTGTGAAATGTAACGTGTTTTATTTAATTAATTTTTTAAAAATAAAGATGTTGTGAAATGTAGTGTGTTTTATTTAATTAATTTTTTTAAATAAGGATCTTGTGAAATGAACTGTTTTTTATTTTATTTATTTTTAAAAAAATAAAGATCATGTGAAATGTATTGTGTTTTATTTAATTTAATTTTTTGAATAAAGATGTTGTGAAATGTAATGTGTTTTATTCTGAAGCATTGAATATTTTAAAAGTTAAATCTTGCTAATTTTGGTAATATGTAGAAAATTGTATTGGTTAACATTACTTGATGTATGTTGGTTATCAGCTGATTCTGTAACCTTCCCAGCTGTTTGCATATCACCTGCTTTTCAGTTTTGGGTTGAACGTCTTGGGGTGGAGGTGCGGTCCCGGATTATGAGACTTTTTGAGCAATTATTCGTTGGGATGTATTGCACTTCTGTTTTGAGATGTGAGTGAACTTACTTTTTATTGTGTCTTGATGATGCCTGAATGGGCGAAACGTCGACTGTTTGTATAAGTGTTTGTAACCAGATTTGAAACATAAGGCTCTGCTTGTGGTTTTTTCCACTTGCATTATAATAGTAATGTGTTTTATTTAATTTATTTTTTTAAATAAGGATCTTCTGAAATAAATTGTGTTTTATTTAAATAAATAAAGATTTAAATAAATAAAGATGTTGTGAAATGTATTGTGTTTTATTTAGTTTAATTTTTTGAATAAAGATCTTCTGAAATGTAACGTGTTTTATTTAATTTATTTTTTTGAATAAAGAGGATGTGAAATAAATCGTGTTTTATTTAATTTATTTTTTTGAATAAAGATGTTGTGAAATGTAACGTGTTTTATTTAATTTATTTTTTTAAATAAAGATGTTGTGAAATGTATTGTGTTTTATTTAATTTATTTTTTTAAATAAAGATGTTGTGAAATGTAACGTGTTTTATTTAATTAATTTTTTTGAATAAAGATGTTGTGAAATGTATTGTGTTTTATTAAATTAATTTTTTTGAGTAAAGATGTTGTGAAATGTATTGTCTTTTATTTAGTTTAATTTTTTGAATAAAGATGTTGTGAAATGTATTGTGTTTTATTAAATTGATTTTTTTGAATAAAGATCTACTGAAATGTATTGTGTTTTATTTAGTTTAATTTTTTGATTAAAGATGTTGTGAAACGTATTGTGTTTTATTTAATTTATTTTTTTGAATAAAGAGGATGTGAAATAAATCGTGTTTTATTTAATTTATTTTTTTGAATAAAGATGTTGTGAAATGTAACGTGTTTTATTTAATTTATTTTTTTAAATAAAGATGTTGTGAAATGTATTGTGTTTTATTTAATTTATTTTTTTAAATAAAGATGTTGTGAAATGTAACGTGTTTTATTTAATTAATTTTTTTGAATAAAGATGTTGTGAAATGTATTGTGTTTTATTAAATTAATTTTTTTGAGTAAAGATGTTGTGAAATGTATTGTCTTTTATTTAGTTTAATTTTTTGAATAAAGATGTTGTGAAATGTATTGTGTTTTATTAAATTGATTTTTTTGAATAAAGATCTACTGAAATGTATTGTGTTTTATTTAGTTTAATTTTTTGATTAAAGATGTTGTGAAACGTATTGTGTTTTATTTAGTTTAATTTTTTGAATAAAGATGTTGTGAAATGTATTGTGTTTTATTTAATTAATTTTTTTGAATAAAGATGTTGTGAAATGTATTGTGTTTTATTAAATTTATTTTTTTGAATAAATATGTTGTGAAATGTATTGTGTTTTATTTAATTAATTTTTTTGAATAAAGATATTGTGAAATGTAACGTGTTTTATTTAATTAATTTTTTAAAAATAAAGATGTTGTGAAATGTAGTGTGTTTTATTTAATTAATTTTTTTAAATAAGGATCTTGTGAAATGAACTGTTTTTTATTTTATTTATTTTTAAAAAAATAAAGATCATGTGAAATGTATTGTGTTTTATTTAATTTAATTTTT
The DNA here is from genome assembly GCA_964056705.1 of Troilus luridus. Lineage (NCBI taxonomy): Eukaryota > Metazoa > Arthropoda > Insecta > Hemiptera > Pentatomidae > Troilus > Troilus luridus. The sequence continues at coordinate 65,317,365 of OZ057412.1, read as the reverse complement.
TGAATAAAGATGTTGTGAAATGTAATGTGTTTTATTCTGAAGCATTGAATATTTTAAAAGTTAAATCTTGCTAATTTTGGTAATATGTAGAAAATTGTATTGGTTAACATTACTTGATGTATGTTGGTTATCAGCTGATTCTGTAACCTTCCCAGCTGTTTGCATATCACCTGCTTTTCAGTTTTGGGTTGAACGTCTTGGGGTGGAGGTGCGGTCCCGGATTATGAGACTTTTTGAGCAATTATTCGTTGGGATGTATTGCACTTCTGTTTTGAGATGTGAGTGAACTTACTTTTTATTGTGTCTTGATGATGCCTGAATGGGCGAAACGTCGACTGTTTGTATAAGTGTTTGTAACCAGATTTGAAACATAAGGCTCTGCTTGTGGTTTTTTCCACTTGCATTATAATAGTAATGTGTTTTATTTAATTTATTTTTTTAAATAAGGATCTTCTGAAATAAATTGTGTTTTATTTAAATAAATAAAGATTTAAATAAATAAAGATGTTGTGAAATGTATTGTGTTTTATTTAGTTTAATTTTTTGAATAAAGATCTTCTGAAATGTAACGTGTTTTATTTAATTTATTTTTTTGAATAAAGAGGATGTGAAATAAATCGTGTTTTATTTAATTTATTTTTTTGAATAAAGATGTTGTGAAATGTAACGTGTTTTATTTAATTTATTTTTTTAAATAAAGATGTTGTGAAATGTATTGTGTTTTATTTAGTTTAATTTTTTGAATAAAGATGTTGTGAAATGTAACGTGTTTTATTTAATTAATTTTTTTGAATAAAGATGTTGTGAAATGTATTGTGTTTTATTAAATTAATTTTTTTGAGTAAAGATGTTGTGAAATGTATTGTCTTTTATTTAGTTTAATTTTTTGAATAAAGATGTTGTGAAATGTATTGTGTTTTATTAAATTGATTTTTTTGAATAAAGATCTACTGAAATGTATTGTGTTTTATTTAGTTTAATTTTTTGATTAAAGATGTTGTGAAACGTATTGTGTTTTATTTAGTTTAATTTTTTGAATAAAGATGTTGTGAAATGTATTGTGTTTTATTTAATTAATTTTTTTGAATAAAGATGTTGTGAAATGTATTGTGTTTTATTAAATTTATTTTTTTGAATAAATATGTTGTGAAATGTATTGTGTTTTATTTAATTAATTTTTTTGAATAAAGATATTGTGAAATGTAACGTGTTTTATTTAATTAATTTTTTAAAAATAAAGATGTTGTGAAATGTAGTGTGTTTTATTTAATTAATTTTTTTAAATAAGGATCTTGTGAAATGAACTGTTTTTTATTTTATTTATTTTTAAAAAAATAAAGATCATGTGAAATGTATTGTGTTTTATTTAATTTAATTTTTTGAATAAAGATGTTGTGAAATGTAATGTGTTTTATTCTGAAGCATTGAATATTTTAAAAGTTAAATCTTGCTAATTTTGGTAATATGTAGAAAATTGTATTGGTTAACATTACTTGATGTATGTTGGTTATCAGCTGATTCTGTAACCTTCCCAGCTGTTTGCATATCACCTGCTTTTCAGTTTTGGGTTGAACGTCTTGGGGTGGAGGTGCGGTCCCGGATTATGAGACTTTTTGAGCAATTATTCGTTGGGATGTATTGCACTTCTGTTTTGAGATGTGAGTGAACTTACTTTTTATTGTGTCTTGATGATGCCTGAATGGGCGAAACGTCGACTGTTTGTATAAGTGTTTGTAACCAGATTTGAAACATAAGGCTCTGCTTGTGGTTTTTTCCACTTGCATTATAATAGTAATGTGTTTTATTTAATTTATTTTTTTAAATAAGGATCTTCTGAAATAAATTGTGTTTTATTTAAATAAATAAAGATTTAAATAAATAAAGATGTTGTGAAATGTATTGTGTTTTATTTAGTTTAATTTTTTGAATAAAGATCTTCTGAAATGTAACGTGTTTTATTTAATTTATTTTTTTGAATAAAGAGGATGTGAAATAAATCGTGTTTTATTTAATTTATTTTTTTGAATAAAGATATTGTGAAATGTAACGTGTTTTATTTAATTAATTTTTTTTAAATAAAGATGTTGTGAAATGTAGTGTGTTTTATTTAATTAATTTTTTTAAATAAGGATCTTGTGAAATGAACTGTTTTTTATTTTATTTATTTTTTAAAAAATAAAGATCATGTGAAATGTATTGTGTTTTATTTAGTTTAATTTTTTGAATAAAGATGTTGTGAAATGTATTGTGTTTTATTTAATTAATTTTTTTGAATAAAGATGTTGTGAAATGTATTGTGTTTTATTAAATTTATTTTTTTGAATAAATATGTTGTGAAATGTATTGTGTTTTATTTAATTAATTTTTTTGAATAAAGATATTGTGAAATGTAACGTGTTTTATTTAATTAATTTTTTAAAAATAAAGATGTTGTGAAATGTAGTGTGTTTTATTTAATTAATTTTTTTAAATAAGGATCTTGTGAAATGAACTGTTTTTTATTTTATTTATTTTTAAAAAAATAAAGATCATGTGAAATGTATTGTGTTTTATTTAATTTAATTTTTTGAATAAAGATGTTGTGAAATGTAATGTGTTTTATTCTGAAGCATTGAATATTTTAAAAGTTAAATCTTGCTAATTTTGGTAATATGTAGAAAATTGTATTGGTTAACATTACTTGATGTATGTTGGTTATCAGCTGATTCTGTAACCTTCCCAGCTGTTTGCATATCACCTGCTTTTCAGTTTTGGGTTGAACGTCTTGGGGTGGAGGTGCGGTCCCGGATTATGAGACTTTTTGAGCAATTATTCGTTGGGATGTATTGCACTTCTGTTTTGAGATGTGAGTGAACTTACTTTTTATTGTGTCTTGATGATGCCTGAATGGGCGAAACGTCGACTGTTTGTATAAGTGTTTGTAACCAGATTTGAAACATAAGGCTCTGCTTGTGGTTTTTTCCACTTGCATTATAATAGTAATGTGTTTTATTTAATTTATTTTTTTAAATAAGGATCTTCTGAAATAAATTGTGTTTTATTTAAATAAATAAAGATTTAAATAAATAAAGATGTTGTGAAATGTATTGTGTTTTATTTAGTTTAATTTTTTGAATAAAGATCTTCTGAAATGTAACGTGTTTTATTTAATTTATTTTTTTGAATAAAGAGGATGTGAAATAAATCGTGTTTTATTTAATTTATTTTTTTGAATAAAGATGTTGTGAAATGTATTGTGTTTTATTAAATTAATTTTTTTGAGTAAAGATGTTGTGAAATGTATTGTCTTTTATTTAGTTTAATTTTTTGAATAAAGATGTTGTGAAATGTATTGTGTTTTATTAAATTGATTTTTTTGAATAAAGATCTACTGAAATGTATTGTGTTTTATTTAGTTTAATTTTTTGATTAAAGATGTTGTGAAACGTATTGTGTTTTATTTAGTTTAATTTTTTGAATAAAGATGTTGTGAAATGTATTGTGTTTTATTTAATTAATTTTTTTGAATAAAGATGTTGTGAAATGTATTGTGTTTTATTAAATTTATTTTTTTGAATAAATATGTTGTGAAATGTATTGTGTTTTATTTAATTAATTTTTTTGAATAAAGATATTGTGAAATGTAACGTGTTTTATTTAATTAATTTTTTAAAAATAAAGATGTTGTGAAATGTAGTGTGTTTTATTTAATTAATTTTTTTAAATAAGGATCTTGTGAAATGAACTGTTTTTTATTTTATTTATTTTTAAAAAAATAAAGATCATGTGAAATGTATTGTGTTTTATTTAATTTAATTTTTTGAATAAAGATGTTGTGAAATGTAATGTGTTTTATTCTGAAGCATTGAATATTTTAAAAGTTAAATCTTGCTAATTTTGGTAATATGTAGAAAATTGTATTGGTTAACATTACTTGATGTATGTTGGTTATCAGCTGATTCTGTAACCTTCCCAGCTGTTTGCATATCACCTGCTTTTCAGTTTTGGGTTGAACGTCTTGGGGTGGAGGTGCGGTCCCGGATTATGAGACTTTTTGAGCAATTATTCGTTGGGATGTATTGCACTTCTGTTTTGAGATGTGAGTGAACTTACTTTTTATTGTGTCTTGATGATGCCTGAATGGGCGAAACGTCGACTGTTTGTATAAGTGTTTGTAACCAGATTTGAAACATAAGGCTCTGCTTGTGGTTTTTTCCACTTGCATTATAATAGTAATGTGTTTTATTTAATTTATTTTTTTAAATAAGGATCTTCTGAAATAAATTGTGTTTTATTTAAATAAATAAAGATTTAAATAAATAAAGATGTTGTGAAATGTATTGTGTTTTATTTAGTTTAATTTTTTGAATAAAGATCTTCTGAAATGTAACGTGTTTTATTTAATTTATTTTTTTGAATAAAGAGGATGTGAAATAAATCGTGTTTTATTTAATTTATTTTTTTGAATAAAGATATTGTGAAATGTAACGTGTTTTATTTAATTAATTTTTTTTAAATAAAGATGTTGTGAAATGTAGTGTGTTTTATTTAATTAATTTTTTTAAATAAGGATCTTGTGAAATGAACTGTTTTTTATTTTATTTATTTTTTAAAAAATAAAGATCATGTGAAATGTATTGTGTTTTATTTAGTTTAATTTTTTGAATAAAGATGTTGTGAAATGTATTGTGTTTTATTTAATTAATTTTTTTGAATAAAGATGTTGTGAAATGTATTGTGTTTTATTAAATTTATTTTTTTGAATAAATATGTTGTGAAATGTATTGTGTTTTATTTAATTAATTTTTTTGAATAAAGATATTGTGAAATGTAACGTGTTTTATTTAATTAATTTTTTAAAAATAAAGATGTTGTGAAATGTAGTGTGTTTTATTTAATTAATTTTTTTAAATAAGGATCTTGTGAAATGAACTGTTTTTTATTTTATTTATTTTTAAAAAAATAAAGATCATGTGAAATGTATTGTGTTTTATTTAATTTAATTTTTTGAATAAAGATGTTGTGAAATGTAATGTGTTTTATTCTGAAGCATTGAATATTTTAAAAGTTAAATCTTGCTAATTTTGGTAATATGTAGAAAATTGTATTGGTTAACATTACTTGATGTATGTTGGTTATCAGCTGATTCTGTAACCTTCCCAGCTGTTTGCATATCACCTGCTTTTCAGTTTTGGGTTGAACGTCTTGGGGTGGAGGTGCGGTCCCGGATTATGAGACTTTTTGAGCAATTATTCGTTGGGATGTATTGCACTTCTGTTTTGAGATGTGAGTGAACTTACTTTTTATTGTGTCTTGATGATGCCTGAATGGGCGAAACGTCGACTGTTTGTATAAGTGTTTGTAACCAGATTTGAAACATAAGGCTCTGCTTGTGGTTTTTTCCACTTGCATTATAATAGTAATGTGTTTTATTTAATTTATTTTTTTAAATAAGGATCTTCTGAAATAAATTGTGTTTTATTTAAATAAATAAAGATTTAAATAAATAAAGATGTTGTGAAATGTATTGTGTTTTATTTAGTTTAATTTTTTGAATAAAGATCTTCTGAAATGTAACGTGTTTTATTTAATTTATTTTTTTGAATAAAGAGGATGTGAAATAAATCGTGTTTTATTTAATTTATTTTTTTGAATAAAGATGTTGTGAAATGTAACGTGTTTTATTTAATTTATTTTTTTAAATAAAGATGTTGTGAAATGTATTGTGTTTTATTTAATTTATTTTTTTAAATAAAGATGTTGTGAAATGTAACGTGTTTTATTTAATTAATTTTTTTGAATAAAGATGTTGTGAAATGTATTGTGTTTTATTAAATTAATTTTTTTGAGTAAAGATGTTGTGAAATGTATTGTCTTTTATTTAGTTTAATTTTTTGAATAAAGATGTTGTGAAATGTATTGTGTTTTATTAAATTGATTTTTTTGAATAAAGATCTACTGAAATGTATTGTGTTTTATTTAGTTTAATTTTTTGATTAAAGATGTTGTGAAACGTATTGTGTTTTATTTAGTTTAATTTTTTGAATAAAGATGTTGTGAAATGTATTGTGTTTTATTTAATTAATTTTTTTGAATAAAGATGTTGTGAAATGTATTGTGTTTTATTAAATTTATTTTTTTGAATAAATATGTTGTGAAATGTATTGTGTTTTATTTAATTAATTTTTTTGAATAAAGATATTGTGAAATGTAACGTGTTTTATTTAATTAATTTTTTAAAAATAAAGATGTTGTGAAATGTAGTGTGTTTTATTTAATTAATTTTTTTAAATAAGGATCTTGTGAAATGAACTGTTTTTTATTTTATTTATTTTTAAAAAAATAAAGATCATGTGAAATGTATTGTGTTTTATTTAATTTAATTTTTTGAATAAAGATGTTGTGAAATGTAATGTGTTTTATTCTGAAGCATTGAATATTTTAAAAGTTAAATCTTGCTAATTTTGGTAATATGTAGAAAATTGTATTGGTTAACATTACTTGATGTATGTTGGTTATCAGCTGATTCTGTAACCTTCCCAGCTGTTTGCATATCACCTGCTTTTCAGTTTTGGGTTGAACGTCTTGGGGTGGAGGTGCGGTCCCGGATTATGAGACTTTTTGAGCAATTATTCGTTGGGATGTATTGCACTTCTGTTTTGAGATGTGAGTGAACTTACTTTTTATTGTGTCTTGATGATGCCTGAATGGGCGAAACGTCGACTGTTTGTATAAGTGTTTGTAACCAGATTTGAAACATAAGGCTCTGCTTGTGGTTTTTTCCACTTGCATTATAATAGTAATGTGTTTTATTTAATTTATTTTTTTAAATAAGGATCTTCTGAAATAAATTGTGTTTTATTTAAATAAATAAAGATTTAAATAAATAAAGATGTTGTGAAATGTATTGTGTTTTATTTAGTTTAATTTTTTGAATAAAGATCTTCTGAAATGTAACGTGTTTTATTTAATTTATTTTTTTGAATAAAGAGGATGTGAAATAAATCGTGTTTTATTTAATTTATTTTTTTGAATAAAGATGTTGTGAAATGTAACGTGTTTTATTTAATTTATTTTTTTAAATAAAGATGTTGTGAAATGTATTGTGTTTTATTTAATTTAATTTTTTAAATAAAGATGTTGTGAAATGTAACGTGTTTTATTTAATTAATTTTTTTGAATAAAGATGTTGTGAAATGTATTGTGTTTTATTAAATTAATTTTTTTGAGTAAAGATGTTGTGAAATGTATTGTCTTTTATTTAGTTTAATTTTTTGAATAAAGATGTTGTGAAATGTATTGTGTTTTATTAAATTGATTTTTTTGAATAAAGATCTACTGAAATGTATTGTGTTTTATTTAGTTTAATTTTTTGATTAAAGATGTTGTGAAATGTATTGTGTTTTATTTAGTTTAATTTTTTGAATAAAGATGTTGTGAAATGTATTGTGTTTTATTTAATTAATTTTTTTGAATAAAGATGTTGTGAAATGTATTGTGTTTTATTAAATTTATTTTTTTGAATAAATATGTTGTGAAATGTATTGTGTTTTATTTAATTAATTTTTTTGAATAAAGATATTGTGAAATGTAACGTGTTTTATTTAATTAATTTTTTTTAAATAAAGATGTTGTGAAATGTAGTGTGTTTTATTTAATTAATTTTGTTTAATAAAGATGTTGTGAAATGTATTGTGTTTTATTTAATTAATTTTTTTTTAATAAAGAAGTTGTGAAATGTATTGTGTTTTATTTAATTTATTTTTTTGAATAAAGATGTTTCGAAATGTAAGGTGTTTTTTTTTAATTTAGTTTTAAAAATAAAGATGTTGTGAAATGTATTGCGTTTTATTTATTTTTATTTTGTTTAAATAAAAATCTTGTGAAATGTATTGTGTTTTATTTAATTTAATTTTTTGAATAAAGGTGTTGTGAAATGTATTGTGTTGAATTTAATTTTTTTTGTTAAATAAAGATGTTGTGAAATGTATTGTGTTTTATTTAATTTATTTTTTTGAATAAAGATGTTGTGAAATGTAACGTGTTTTATTTAATTTATTTTTTTTAAATAAATATCTTGTGAAATATGTTGTGTTTTATTTTTTTTAATAAAGATGTAAAATTTAATGTGTTTTACTTCATTTATATTTTTTGTAAAGATGTTGTGATATGAAATGTTTATTTAATTTATTTTGTTTAATAAAGATCTTGTGAAATGTATTGTGTTTTATTTATTTTTATTTTGTTTAAATAAAAATCTTGTGAAATGTATTGTGTTTTATTTAATTTAATTTTTTAATAAAGGTGTTGTGAAATGTATTGTGTTGAATTTAATTTTTTTGTTCAATAAAGATGTTGTGAAATGTATTGTGTTTTATTTAATTAATTTTTTTTTAATAAAGAAGTTGTGAAATGTATTGTGTTTTATTTAATTTATTTTTTTGAATAAAGATGTTTCGAAATGTAAGGTGTTTTTTTTTAATTTAGTTTTAAAAATAAAGATGTTGTGAAATGTATTGCGTTTTATTTATTTTTATTTTGTTTAAATAAAAATCTTGTGAAATGTATTGTGTTTTATTTAATTTAATTTTTTGAATAAAGGTGTTGTGAAATGTATTGTGTTGAATTTAATTTTTTTTGTTAAATAAAGATGTTGTGAAATGTATTGTGTTTTATTTAATTTATTTTTTTGAATAAAGATGTTGTGAAATGTAACGTGTTTTATTTAATTTATTTTTTTAAATTAAATATCTTGTGAAATATGTTGTGTTTTATTTTTTTTAATAAAGATGTAAAATTTAATGTGTTTTACTTCATTTATATTTTTTGTAAAGATGTTGTGATATGAAATGTTTATTTAATTTATTTTGTTTAATAAAGATCTTGTGAAATGTATTGTGTTTTATTTATTTTTATTTTGTTTAAATAAAAATCTTGTGAAATGTATTGTGTTTTATTTAATTTAATTTTTTAATAAAGGTGTTGTGAAATGTATTGTGTTGAATTTAATTTTTTTGTTTAATAAAGATGTTGTGAAATGTATTGTGTTTTATTTAATTTATTTTTTTAAATAAGGATCTTGTGAAATGAACTGTTTTTTATTTTATTTATTTTTAAAAAAATAAAGATCATGTGAAATGTATTGTGTTTTATTTAATTTAATTTTTTGAATAAAGATGTTGTGAAATGTAATGTGTTTTATTCTGAAGCATTGAATATTTTAAAAGTTAAATCTTGCTAATTTTGGTAATATGTAGAAAATTGTATTGGTTAACATTACTTGATGTATGTTGGTTATCAGCTGATTCTGTAACCTTCCCAGCTGTTTGCATATCACCTGCTTTTCAGTTTTGGGTTGAACGTCTTGGGGTGGAGGTGCGGTCCCGGATTATGAGACTTTTTGAGCAATTATTCGTTGGGATGTATTGCACTTCTGTTTTGAGATGTGAGTGAACTTACTTTTTATTGTGTCTTGATGATGCCTGAATGGGCGAAACGTCGACTGTTTGTATAAGTGTTTGTAACCAGATTTGAAACATAAGGCTCTGCTTGTGGTTTTTTCCACTTGCATTATTATAGTAATGTGTTTTATTTAATTTATTTTTTTAAATAAGGATCTTCTGAAATAAATTGTGTTTTATTTAAATAAATAAAGATTTAAATAAATAAAGATGTTGTGAAATGTATTGTGTTTTATTTAGTTTAATTTTTTGAATAAAGATCTTCTGAAATGTAACGTGTTTTATTTAATTTATTTTTTTGAATAAAGAGGATGTGAAATAAATCGTGTTTTATTTAATTTATTTTTTTGAATAAAGATGTTGTGAAATGTAACGTGTTTTATTTAATTTATTTTTTTAAATAAAGATGTTGTGAAATGTATTGTGTTTTATTTAATTTAATTTTTTAAATAAAGATGTTGTGAAATGTAACGTGTTTTATTTAATTAATTTTTTTGAATAAAGATGTTGTGAAATGTATTGTGTTTTATTAAATTAATTTTTTTGAGTAAAGATGTTGTGAAATGTATTGTCTTTTATTTAGTTTAATTTTTTGAATAAAGATGTTGTGAAATGTATTGTGTTTTATTAAATTGATTTTTTTGAATAAAGATCTACTGAAATGTATTGTGTTTTATTTAGTTTAATTTTTTGATTAAAGATGTTGTGAAATGTATTGTGTTTTATTTAGTTTAATTTTTTGAATAAAGATGTTGTGAAATGTATTGTGTTTTATTTAATTAATTTTTTTGAATAAAGATGTTGTGAAATGTATTGTGTTTTATTAAATTTATTTTTTTGAATAAATATGTTGTGAAATGTATTGTGTTTTATTTAATTAATTTTTTTGAATAAAGATATTGTGAAATGTAACGTGTTTTATTTAATTAATTTTTTTAAAATAAAGATGTTGTGAAATGTAGTGTGTTTTATTTAATTAAATTTGTTTAATAAAGATGTTGTGAAATGTATTGTGTTTTATTTAATTAATTTTTTTTTAATAAAGAAGTTGTGAAATGTATTGTGTTTTATTTAATTTATTTTTTTGAATAAAGATGTTTCGAAATGTAAGGTGTTTTTTTTTAATTTAGTTTTAAAAATAAAGATGTTGTGAAATGTATTGCGTTTTATTTATTTTTATTTTGTTTAAATAAAAATCTTGTGAAATGTATTGTGTTTTATTTAATTTAATTTTTTGAATAAAGGTGTTGTGAAATGTATTGTGTTGAATTTAATTTTTTTTGTTAAATAAAGATGTTGTGAAATGTATTGTGTTTTATTTAATTTATTTTTTTGAATAAAGATGTTGTGAAATGTAACGTGTTTTATTTAATTTATTTTTTTTAAATAAATATCTTGTGAAATATGTTGTGTTTTATTTTTTTTAATAAAGATGTAAAATTTAATGTGTTTTACTTCATTTATATTTTTTGTAAAGATGTTGTGATATGAAATGTTTATTTAATTTATTTTGTTTAATAAAGATCTTGTGAAATGTATTGTGTTTTATTTATTTTTATTTTGTTTAAATAAAAATCTTGTGAAATGTATTGTGTTTTATTTAATTTAATTTTTTAATAAAGGTGTTGTGAAATGTATTGTGTTGAATTTAATTTTTTTGTTCAATAAAGATGTTGTGAAATGTATTGTGTTTTATTTAATTTATTTTTTTGAATAAAGATGTTGTGAAATGTAACGTGTTTTATTTAATTTTTTTTTTGAATAAAGATGTTGGGAAAAGTAATGTGTTTTATTTAATTAATTTTTTTAAATAAAGATCTTGTGAAATGTATTGTGTTTTATTTAATTAATTTTTTTAAATAAGGATCTTGTGAAATGAACTGTTTTTTATTTTATTTATTTTTTTAAAACTAAAGATCTTCTGAAATATATTGTGTTTTTTTTTTTTAATGTTTTAATTAAGATCTTGTGAAATGAGCTGTATTTTATTTGATTTATTTTGTTTTAATAAAGGTCTTGTAAAATGTATTTTGTTTTATTCTATTTTTTTTTTTTTTAAATAAAGATATCATGAAATGACCTTTTTTTTATTTATTTTTTGTTTTTAAATAAAGATCTTGTGAAATCTAATGTGTTTTTTTAATTTTTTTTTAAATAAAGATGTCATAAAATGTAATGTGTTTTATTTAAATTTATTATTTGAATAAAAATGTTGTGAAATATGTTGTGTTTTATTTAATTTATTATTTTTTTAATAAAGATGTTGTGAAATGTAACGTGTTTTACTTAATTTATTTTCTTGAATAAAGATGTTGTGAAATGTATTGTCTTTTATTTAATTTAATTTTTGGAATAACGATCATGTGAAATGAAATGTGTTTTATTTAATTTAATTTTTGGAATAACGATCATGTGAAATGAAATGTGTTTTATTATATATATTTTTTTAAATAAAGATCTCATGAAATGACCTTTTTTTTTATTTTATTTTTTTTTTTTAAATAAAGATCTTGTGAAATCTAATGTGTTTTTTTAATTTTTTTAAAAATAATGATGTCATAAAATGTAATGTGTTTTATTTAAATTTATTTTTTGTAATAAAGATGTAAAATGTAATGTGTTTTACTTTATTTATTTTTTTAATAAAGATGTTGTGAAATGTAACGTATTTTATTTAATTTATTTTCTTAAATATAGATGTTGTGAAATGTATTGTCTTTTATTTAATTTAATTTTTGGAATAACGATCATGTGAAATGAAATGTGTTTTATTTAATTTAATTATTGGAATAACGATCATGTGAAATGAAATGTGTTTTATTATATCTATTTTTTTAAATAAACATCTCATGAAATGACCTTTTTTTTATTTATTTTTTTTTTTTAAATAAAGATCTTGTGAAATGTAATGTGTTTTTTAAATTTTTTTTTAAATAAAGATGTCATAAAATGTAATGTGTTTTATTTAAATTTATTTTTTGAATAAAAATGTTGTGAAATATGTTGTGTTTTATTTAATTTATTATTTTTTTAATAAAGATGTTGTGAAATGTAACGTGTTTTACTTAATTTATTTTCTTGAATAAAGATGTTGTGAAATGTAACGTGTTTTATTTAATTTATTTTTTTTAAATAAATATCTTGTGAAATATGTTGTGTTTTATTTTTTTTAATAAAGATGTAAAATTTAATGTGTTTTACTTCATTTATATTTTTTGTAAAGATGTTGTGATATGAAATGTTTATTTAATTTATTTTGTTTAATAAAGATCTTGTGAAATGTATTGTGTTTTATTTATTTTTATTTTGTTTAAATAAAAATCTTGTGAAATGTATTGTGTTTTATTTAATTTAATTTTTTAATAAAGGTGTTGTGAAATGTATTGTGTTGAATTTAATTTTTTTGTTCAAAAAAGATGTTGTGAAATGTATTGTGTTTTATTTAATTTATTTTTTTGAATAAAGATGTTGTGAAATGTAACGTGTTTTATTTAATTTTTTTTTTGAATAAAGATGTTGGGAAAAGTAATGTGTTTTATTTAATTAATTTTTTTAAATAAAGATCTTGTGAAATGTATTGTGTTTTATTTAATTAATTTTTTTAAATAAGGATCTTGTGAAATGAACTGTTTTTTATTTTATTTATTTTTTTAAAACTAAAGATCTTCTGAAATATATTGTGTTTTTTTTTTTTAATGTTTTAATTAAGATCTTGTGAAATGAGCTGTATTTTATTTGATTTATTTTGTTTTAATAAAGGTCTTGTAAAATGTATTTTGTTTTATTCTATTTTTTTTTTTTTTAAATAAAGATATCATGAAATGACCTTTTTTTTATTTATTTTTTGTTTTTAAATAAAGATCTTGTGAAATCTAATGTGTTTTTTTAATTTTTTTTTAAATAAAGATGTCATAAAATGTAATGTGTTTTATTTAAATTTATTATTTGAATAAAAATGTTGTGAAATATGTTGTGTTTTATTTAATTTATTATTTTTTTAATAAAGATGTTGTGAAATGTAACGTGTTTTACTTAATTTATTTTCTTGAATAAAGATGTTGTGAAATGTATTGTCTTTTATTTAATTTAATTTTTGGAATAACGATCATGTGAAATGAAATGTGTTTTATTTAATTTAATTTTTGGAATAACGATCATGTGAAATGAAATGTGTTTTATTATATATATTTTTTTAAATAAAGATCTCATGAAATGACCTTTTTTTTTATTTTATTTTTTTTTTTTAAATAAAGATCTTGTGAAATCTAATGTGTTTTTTTAATTTTTTTAAAAATAATGATGTCATAAAATGTAATGTGTTTTATTTAAATTTATTTTTTGTAATAAAGATGTAAAATGTAATGTGTTTTACTTTATTTATTTTTTTAATAAAGATGTTGTGAAATGTAACGTATTTTATTTAATTTATTTTCTTAAATATAGATGTTGTGAAATGTATTGTCTTTTATTTAATTTAATTTTTGGAATAACGATCATGTGAAATGAAATGTGTTTTATTTAATTTAATTATTGGAATAACGATCATGTGAAATGAAATGTGTTTTATTATATCTATTTTTTTAAATAAACATCTCATGAAATGACCTTTTTTTTATTTATTTTTTTTTTTTAAATAAAGATCTTGTGAAATGTAATGTGTTTTTTAAATTTTTTTTTAAATAAAGATGTCATAAAATGTAATGTGTTTTATTTAAATTTATTTTTTGAATAAAAATGTTGTGAAATATGTTGTGTTTTATTTAATTTATTATTTTTTTAATAAAGATGTTGTGAAATGTAACGTGTTTTACTTAATTTATTTTCTTGAATAAAGATGTTGTGAAATGTATTGTCTTTTATTTAATTTAATTTTTGGAATAACGATCATGTGAAATGAAATGTGTTTTATTTAATTTAATTTTTGGAATAACGATCATGTGAAATGAAATGTGTTTTATTATATATATTTTTTTAAATAAAGATCTCATGAAATGACCTTTTTTTTTATTTTATTTTTTTTTTTTAAATAAAGATCTTGTGAAATCTAATGTGTTTTTTTAATTTTTTTAAAAATAATGATGTCATAAAATGTAATGTGTTTTATTTAAATTTATTTTTTGTAATAAAGATGTAAAATGTAATGTGTTTTACTTTATTTATTTTTTTAATAAAGATGTTGTGAAATGTAACGTATTTTATTTAATTTATTTTCTTAAATATAGATGTTGTGAAATGTATTGTCTTTTATTTAATTTAATTTTTGGAATAACGATCATGTGAAATGAAATGTGTTTTATTTAATTTAATTATTGGAATAACGATCATGTGAAATGAAATGTGTTTTATTATATCTATTTTTTTAAATAAACATCTCATGAAATGACCTTTTTTTTATTTATTTTTTTTTTTTTAAATAAAGATCTTGTGAAATCTAATGTGTTTTTTTAATTTTTTTTAAAATAAAGATGTCATAAAATGTAATGTGTTTTATTTAAATTTATTTTTTGAATAAAAATGTTGTGAAATATGTTGTGTTTTATTTAATTTATTATTTTTTTAATAAAGATGTTGTGAAATGTAACGTGTTTTACTTAATTTATTTTCTTGAATAAAGATGTTGTGAAATGTATTGTCTTTTATTTAATTTAATTTTTGGAATAACGATCATGTAAAATGAAATGTGTTTTATTTAATTTAATTTTTTGAATAAAGAGGATGTGAAATGTATTGTGTTTTATTTAATTTAATTTTTTAATAAAGGTGTTGTGAAATGTATTGTGTTGAATTTAATTTTTTTGTTTAATAAAGATGTTGTGAAATGTATTGTGTTTTATTTAATTTATTTTTTTGAATAAAGATGTTGTGAAATGTAACGTGTTTTATTTAATTTTTTTTTTGAATAAAGATGTTGGGAAAAGTAATGTGTTTTATTTAATTAATTTTTTTAAATAAAGATCTTGTGAAATGTATTGTGTTTTATTTAATTAATTTTTTTAAATAAGGATCTTGTGAAATGAACTGTTTTTTATTTTATTTATTTTTTTAAAACTAAAGATCTTCTGAAATATATTGTGTTTTTTTTTTTTAATGTTTTAATTAAGATCTTGTGAAATGAGCTGTATTTTATTTGATTTATTTTGTTTTAATAAAGGTCTTGTAAAATGTATTTTGTTTTATTCTATTTTTTTTTTTTTTAAATAAAGATATCATGAAATGACCTTTTTTTTATTTATTTTTTGTTTTTAAATAAAGATCTTGTGAAATCTAATGTGTTTTTTTAATTTTTTTTTAAATAAAGATGTCATAAAATGTAATGTGTTTTATTTAAATTTATTATTTGAATAAAAATGTTGTGAAATATGTTGTGTTTTATTTAATTTATTATTTTTTTAATAAAGATGTTGTGAAATGTAACGTGTTTTACTTAATTTATTTTCTTGAATAAAGATGTTGTGAAATGTATTGTCTTTTATTTAATTTAATTTTTGGAATAACGATCATGTGAAATGAAATGTGTTTTATTTAATTTAATTTTTGGAATAACGATCATGTGAAATGAAATGTGTTTTATTATATATATTTTTTTAAATAAAGATCTCATGAAATGACCTTTTTTTTTATTTTATTTTTTTTTTTTAAATAAAGATCTTGTGAAATCTAATGTGTTTTTTTAATTTTTTTAAAAATAATGATGTCATAAAATGTAATGTGTTTTATTTAAATTTATTTTTTGTAATAAAGATGTAAAATGTAATGTGTTTTACTTTATTTATTTTTTTAATAAAGATGTTGTGAAATGTAACGTATTTTATTTAATTTATTTTCTTAAATATAGATGTTGTGAAATGTATTGTCTTTTATTTAATTTAATTTTTGGAATAACGATCATGTGAAATGAAATGTGTTTTATTTAATTTAATTATTGGAATAACGATCATGTGAAATGAAATGTGTTTTATTATATCTATTTTTTTAAATAAACATCTCATGAAATGACCTTTTTTTTATTTATTTTTTTTTTTTTAAATAAAGATCTTGTGAAATGTAATGTGTTTTTTAAATTTTTTTTTAAATAAAGATGTCATAAAATGTAATGTGTTTTATTTAAATTTATTTTTTGAATAAAAATGTTGTGAAATATGTTGTGTTTTATTTAATTTATTATTTTTTTAATAAAGATGTTGTGAAATGTAACGTGTTTTACTTAATTTATTTTCTTGAATAAAGATGTTGTGAAATGTATTGTCTTTTATTTAATTTAATTTTTGGAATAACGATCATGTGAAATGAAATGTGTTTTATTTAATTTAATTTTTGGAATAACGATCATGTGAAATGAAATGTGTTTTATTATATATATTTTTTTAAATAAAGATCTCATGAAATGACCTTTTTTTTTATTTTATTTTTTTTTTTTAAATAAAGATCTTGTGAAATCTAATGTGTTTTTTTAATTTTTTTAAAAATAATGATGTCATAAAATGTAATGTGTTTTATTTAAATTTATTTTTTGTAATAAAGATGTAAAATGTAATGTGTTTTACTTTATTTATTTTTTTAATAAAGATGTTGTGAAATGTAACGTATTTTATTTAATTTATTTTCTTAAATATAGATGTTGTGAAATGTATTGTCTTTTATTTAATTTAATTTTTGGAATAACGATCATGTGAAATGAAATGTGTTTTATTTAATTTAATTATTGGAATAACGATCATGTGAAATGAAATGTGTTTTATTATATCTATTTTTTTAAATAAACATCTCATGAAATGACCTTTTTTTTATTTATTTTTTTTTTTTTAAATAAAGATCTTGTGAAATCTAATGTGTTTTTTTAATTTTTTTTAAAATAAAGATGTCATAAAATGTAATGTGTTTTATTTAAATTTATTTTTTGAATAAAAATGTTGTGAAATATGTTGTGTTTTATTTAATTTATTATTTTTTTAATAAAGATGTTGTGAAATGTAACGTGTTTTACTTAATTTATTTTCTTGAATAAAGATGTTGTGAAATGTATTGTCTTTTATTTAATTTAATTTTTGGAATAACGATCATGTAAAATGAAATGTGTTTTATTTAATTTAATTTTTTGAATAAAGAGGATGTGAAATGTATCGTGTTTTATTTAATTTATTTTTTTGAATAAAGATGTTGTGAAATGTAACGTGTTTTATTTAATTTATTTTTTTAAATAAAGATGTTGTGAAATGTATTGTGTTTTATTTAATTTATTTTTTTGAATAAAGATGTTGTGAAATGTAACGTGTTTTATTTAATTAATTTTTTTGAATAAAGATGTTGTGAAATGTATTGTGTTTTATTAAATTAATTTTTTTGAGTAAAGATGTTGTGAAATGTATTGTCTTTTATTTAGTTTAATTTTTTGAATAAAGATGTTGTGAAATGTATTGTGTTTTATTAAATTGATTTTTTTGAATAAAGATCTACTGAAATGTATTGTTACGGTCAGAGCGGGGACGAGAACCGGCTGAGAAGATTAGGCAAACAATGGGATTAAGCGGAAGGGATTATAGAATGGCCCAGAAGCTTCTGGATCGGGCTCGATGGGACTAGGTGGTCTTCTTCCGAGAAATCCCCACCCCGACCGGCCTTGCCTATATAAAAAGGACAGCTGTTCGGGCCGCGAGTAGTAATAAGAGTAGTAGTAATAAGACGAGTCAGTAGTAAGCCAGTGAGTAGCAGTTGTTAACTAGTGGCAGTTTGTGTGAGTTAGTTAGTGTTAGTATCAGTCTGTATTAAGTGCTTAGTGAGCAACAGTGACAATTAGTGGCCGTGTAATAAGTGTAATAGACTGTGTGGCAGTTTGTCATATTTGGAGAGTCTTACGGTCGGTGGACTTTAGTTAGCGAACTGTAAGTGTTAATTTGTAATTGTAAACTATAGTGTAATATTATTGTATTAGTACAAATTTATATAAATAGTTTAGTTACTTAGTATAAACAATATCTTATATTATTTGTATATTATCTTAGAAATTAGATAACATTTAGTAGAATATTATTATTGTAAATTGATATTAGTTTAATAATTTAACTGTTTTAAATAATCTCATTGTATTCTTTCTAATTTGTTAATAAATATTAGATTCTTGAATTAAGTAATAGTTTAGTCCATTTTACACCCAGTAGCCCGTAACAAATTGGTGTCAGAAGTGGGATCTTGTGTAATTGTTATTTTGTCTAGCATTTTGTAATAATTGGGCTACTGTTTGAAAAATGGCTTCTCAAAGTCTTAAATTGATGGATTTAAAAGTTGCGGATTTAAAACGGGAATTAGAAGAACGTGATCTGGATTCTTCCGGAAATAAAAGTGTACTGCAACATCGCTTGCGTCAATTTTTTGTAGAGTTAGGGGAGAATCCAGATGACGCTCTGTTTGAAACCGATTTAAGCAAGTTGTCTGTAACTTTAAGCAATGTAGAAAATAAGCTAGGTAATGAATTAAGCAATGTAGATAATAAGCTAGGTAATTTACAAAATGAGTTAAGCACTGTTAAAAATGAACTAGGCAATGTAGAAAATAGGCTAGAGTCTAAATTAGGCACATTAGAAACTAAGTTAATGGAAAATGTAGATAATAAAGTAGCTGATGTAGAATCTAGGTTAGGAGAAAAATTGAATTCAATTGAAAGCAAACTTAGGCAAAGAGTAGAGGCTCTAGAGGGACGTATGAGCAACCCACCGACGAACGACACCGACCGTTCCCCCGAGGCCAGTCTTCATAAAACTATTCTGCTCGCCAATAATGGGACGCCACCAGCTCACAACACCATTCCAGTATTCGACGGAAAGACGCCGTGGGAGGACTACATGACTCTCTTCGAGACAGCGGCTTCGATCCACGGGTGGTCACAGGAGACCCAAGCTTCAGCGTTGTGCCTGGCCTTGCGTGGAGACGCCTTGGGAGTTCTGCAGGGGATACCCATGTCGGAGCGGTCCAACTACGGGGAGCTGATAAGAAGACTGGAGATGCGTTTCGGCCACCGCCACATGGACCAGCTGTATCGCTCACAGCTGAGAAGCAGGATCCAGAAGACCAACGAGACTTTACAGGAATTTGAAGCGGATATTGCCCGGCTAGTGAGGAACGCCTACCCATCGGTCACCGACGATGTCTACGAAAGCTTGGCTGTCGACAAATTCCTCGATGGACTTCGGGACCCAGAGACACAACAAGCAGTGAAGCTCGCCCGGCCGAAAACTTTAGGAGACGCATTATCCCAGGCCATGGAATTCGAGGCTGTTAGGCAGTCTGTACGGGGTCATGCGCGAGTTAGAGCAGCAGAAGCGGTGCCTAATGTGATCCCTAGCATCGAAGACATAGTGACGAAAGTTTTGGAGGCTCTCAGGACCCATAAGAAGGAGATACGCTGTTGGGGCTGCGGCCAGCTTGGACATCCTAGAAGCAAATGTCCAACCCGTAACGTCAAAGCCCCCAGGAAGGCCATCAGAGTTGCGTCGATAGGAAGCAGAACGAACAGCTTCTACGTTGATGGGATGGTGAACGGGCGGCTGCGAAGCCTTCTAGTGGATACCGGCGCGAGCATGACAATCTTGAACTCCAAGACACTTCCAGCTGAGAAGATCTTACCAACAACTTGGGCATTACGGACTGCCACGGGACAGCCAGCCAAGGTCTACGGGGAGACAGTTGCCACCTTCATCATCGGGGGTCAACATCTGAAGCACCGCGCTCTCGTGGCAGAGATCGATGAAGATGTCATATTGGGCATGGACTTCATGATGGCAAAAGGGATCAAGCTGGACATGTCGAGAGGTGTGCTGACGATGGGAGACGAAGAAGTCATCCTTCGGCAGGTTCGTGCAAACATCCAGGGAGCCAGTGACAGAATGAAGGAGCGTTACGACATCAGGGCAGAGAAAGGTGGATTCCAACCTGGAGATTTGGTCTGGCTACATGATCCTCGAAGAAGGCGAGGCTACTCACCTAAACTTCAGAACTCCTGGGATGGCCCGTTTGAGATCATCAATAGGATAAACGACGTCATCTATAGGATCAGAAAGCAGCCAAAAGGATAACCCAGGGTAGTCCATTTTAATAGACTGGCCCCATACAAAGGAGACCATGGCCCGACAGAAGACCAGCAAGTCAGGTACCTCAACAACGTGGAGACCAGTAAGGTATCAGTTGCACAACCTAAGGTACAAGGTCCCCGTGGAGTAACTCAGACAGTATACAGAGATATCTTCTCGTTACCCGCGGACTATTCTCTGGCCCATTGTGTCGCCGAAGATCTGAGGACTTCCCGAGGGATTGCAACGGTCTTCAGGAAGAAGTTTGGTGGTACTACGGAACTAGAACGCCAAGGACCAAGCGTGGGGAAAGCACTCCACCACACATACGAAGGACGACATCTGTTTTACTTGGTTACCAAGTGTGCTACTGATCAGAAGCCCACATATGACGCACTGCGGCGAAGCCTCGACGACTTGCGGAGTAAGCTTCTGAGACTGCGTGTCACCAAGCTCGCGATCCCTAAGTTGGGCTGTGGATATGACGGCCTGGAGTGGAAGGTTGTTAGGAACATGCTTGAACAGACATTCGCCAACTCTGGAGTCGCCATATTGGTGTGCACGTTCAACCCCTGGAAAGGAAATACGTCTCCATCGAGGGAAGCTCATAACCGCCCGATTTCTCCGGACTATGCTCTGGGGCAGAGCACTTTTAAGGAGGGGGCAGTGTTACGGTCAGAGCGGGGACGAGAACCGGCTGAGAAGATTAGGCAAACAATGGGATTAAGCGGAAGGGATTATAGAATGGCCCAGAAGCTTCTGGATCGGGCTCGATGGGACTAGGTGGTCTTCTTCCGAGAAATCCCCACCCCGACCGGCCTTGCCTATATAAAAAGGACAGCTGTTCGGGCCGCGAGTAGTAATAAGAGTAGTAGTAATAAGACGAGTCAGTAGTAAGCCAGTGAGTAGCAGTTGTTAACTAGTGGCAGTTTGTGTGAGTTAGTTAGTGTTAGTATCAGTCTGTATTAAGTGCTTAGTGAGCAACAGTGACAATTAGTGGCCGTGTAATAAGTGTAATAGACTGTGTGGCAGTTTGTCATATTTGGAGAGTCTTACGGTCGGTGGACTTTAGTTAGCGAACTGTAAGTGTTAATTTGTAATTGTAAACTATAGTGTAATATTATTGTATTAGTACAAATTTATATAAATAGTTTAGTTACTTAGTATAAACAATATCTTATATTATTTGTATATTATCTTAGAAATTAGATAACATTTAGTAGAATATTATTATTGTAAATTGATATTAGTTTAATAATTTAACTGTTTTAAATAATCTCATTGTATTCTTTCTAATTTGTTAATAAATATTAGATTCTTGAATTAAGTAATAGTTTAGTCCATTTTACACCCAGTAGCCCGTAACAGTATTGTGTTTTATTTAGTTTAATTTTTTGAATAAAGATGTTGTGAAATGTATTGTGTTTTATTTAGTTTAATTTTTTGAATAAAGGTGTTGTGAAATGTATTGTGTTGAATTTAATTTTTTTTGTTAAATAAAGATGTTGTGAAATGTATTGTGTTTTATTTAATTTATTTTTTTGAATAAAGATGTTGTGAAATGTAACGTGTTTTATTTAATTTTTTTATGATTAAAGATGTTGGGAAAAGTAATGTGTTTTATTTAATTAATTTTTTTAAATTAAGATCTTGTGAAATGTATTGTGTTTTATTTAATTAAATTTTTTGAATATAGATGTTGTGAAATAATATGTGTTTTATTTAATTAATTTTTTTAAATAAGGATCTTGTGAAATGAACTGTTTTTTATTTTATTTATTTTTTTAAAAATAAAGATCATGTGAAATGTATTGTGTTTTATTTAATTTAATTTTTTGAATAAAGATGTTGTGAAATGTAATGTGTTTTATTCTGAAGCATTGAATATTTTAAAAGTTAAATCTTGCTAATTTTGGTAATATGTAGAAAATTGTATTGGTTAACATTACTTGATGTATGTTGGTTATCAGCTGATTCTGTAACCTTCCCAGCTGTTTGCATATCACCTGCTTTTCAGTTTTGGGTTGAACGTCTTGGGGTGGAGGTGCGGTCCCGGATTATGAGACTTTTTGAGCAATTATTCGTTGGGATGTATTGCACTTCTGTTTTGAGATGTGAGTGAACTTACTTTTTATTGTGTCTTGATGATGCCTGAATGGGCGAAACGTCGACTGTTTGTATAAGTGTTTGTAACCAGATTTGAAACATAAGGCTCTGCTTGTGGTTTTTTCCACTTGCATTATAATAGTAATGTGTTTTATTTAATTTATTTTTTTAAATAAGGATCTTCTGAAATGAACTGTTTTTTATTTTATTTATTTTTTTAAAAATAAAGATCTTCAGAAATATATTGTGTTTTTTTTTTTTTAATGTTTTAATAAAGATCTTGTGAAATGAGCTGTATTTTATTTGATTTATTTTGTTTTAATAAAGGTCTTGTAAAATGTATTTTGTTTTATTCTATTTTTTTTTTTTAAATAAAGATCTCATGAAATGACCTTTTTTTTATTTATTTTTTTTTTTTTAAATAAAGATCTTGTGAAATCTAATGTGTTTTTTTAATTTTTTTAAAAATAAAGATGTCATAAAATGTAATGTGTTTTATTTAAATTTATTTTTTGAATAAAAATGTTGTGAAATATGTTGTGTTTTATTTAATTTATTATTTTTTTAATAAAGATGTTGTGAAATGTAACGTGTTTTACTTAATTTATTTTCTTGAATAAAGATGTTGTGAAATGTATTGTCTTTTATTTAATTTAATTTTTGGAATAACGATCATGTGAAATGAAATGTGTTTTATTTAATTTAATTTTTGGAATAACGATCATGTGAAATGAAATGTGTTTTATTATATATATTTTTTTAAATAAAGATCTCATGAAATGACCTTTTTTTTTATTTTTTATTTATTTTTTTAAAATAAAGATCTTGTGAAATCTAATGTGTTTTTTTAGTTTTTTTAAAAATAATGATGTCATAAAATGTAATGTGTTTTATTTAAATTTATTTTTTGTAATAAAGATGTAAAATGTAATGTGTTTTACTTTATTTATTTTTTTAATAAAGATGTTGTGAAATGTAACGTATTTTATTTAATTTATTTTCTTAAATATAGATGTTGTGAAATGTATTGTCTTTTATTTAATTTAATTTTTGGAATAACGATCATGTGAAATGAAATGTGTTTTATTTAATTTAATTATTGGAATAACGATCATGTGAAATGAAGTGTGTTTTATTATATCTATTTTTTTAAATAAACATCTCATGAAATGACCTTTTTTTTATTTATTTATTTTTTAAAAATAAAGATCTTGTGAAATCTAATGTGTTTTTTTAATTTTTTTTTAAATAAAGATGTCATAAAATGTAATGTGTTTTATTTAAATTTATTTTTTGAATAAAAATGTTGTGAAATATGTTGTGTTTTATTTAATTTATTATTTTTTTAATAAAGATGTTGTGAAATGTAACGTGTTTTACTTAATTTATTTTCTTGAATAAAGATGTTGTGAAATGTATTGTCTTTTATTTAATTTAATTTTTGGAATAACGATCATGTGAAATGAAATGTGTTTTATTATATATATTTTTTTAAATAAAGATCTCATGAAATGACCTTTTTTTTTATTTTATTTTATTTTTTTTTAAATAAAGATCTTGTGGAATCTAATGTGTTTTTTTAATTTTTTTAAAAATAATGATGTCATAAAATGTAATGTGTTTTATTTAAATTTATTTTTTGTAATAAAGATGTAAAATGTAATGTGTTTTACTTTATTTATTTTTTTAATAAAGGTGTTGTGAAATGTATTGTGTTGAATTTAATTTATTTTCTTAAATATAGATGTTGTGAAATGTATTGTCTTTTATTTAATTTAA
This sequence comes from Troilus luridus, assembly GCA_964056705.1. Lineage (NCBI taxonomy): Eukaryota > Metazoa > Arthropoda > Insecta > Hemiptera > Pentatomidae > Troilus > Troilus luridus. The sequence continues at coordinate 65,292,980 of OZ057412.1, read as the reverse complement.
TTTTTGGAATAACGATCATGTGAAATGAAATGTGTTTTATTTAATTTAATTATTGGAATAACGATCATGTGAAATGAAATGTGTTTTATTATATCTATTTTTTTAAATAAACATCTCGCGAAATGACCTTTTTTTTATTTATTTTTTTTTTTTAAATAAAGATCTTGTGAAATCTAATGTGTTTTTTTAATTTTTTTTTAAATAAAGATGTCATAAAATGTAATGTGTTTTATTTAAATTTATTTTTTGAATAAAAATGTTGTGAAATATGTTGTGTTTTATTTAATTTATTATTTTTTTAATAAAGATGTTGTGAAATGTAACGTGTTTTACTTAATTTATTTTCTTGAATAAAGATGTTGTGAAATGTATTGTCTTTTATTTAATTTAATTTTTGGAATAACGATCATGTGAAATGAAATGTGTTTTATTTAATTTAATTTTTGGAATAACGATCATGTGAAATGAAATGTGTTTTATTATATATATTTTTTTAAATAAAGATCTCATGAAATGACCTTTTTTTTTATTTTATTTTATTTTTTTTTAAATAAAGATCTTGTGGAATCTAATGTGTTTTTTTAAAAATAATGATGTCATAAAATGTAATGTGTTTTATTTAAATTTATTTTTTGTAATAAAGATGTAAAATGTAATGTGTTTTACTTTATTTATTTTTTTAATAAAGATGTTGTGAAATGTAACGTATTTTATTTAATTTATTTTCTTAAATATAGATGTTGTGAAATGTATTGTCTTTTATTTAATTTAATTTTTGGAATAACAATCATGTGAAATGAAATGTGTTTTATTTAATTTAATTTTTGGAATAACGATCATGTGAAATGAAATGTGTTTTATTATATCTATTTTTTTAAATAAACATCTCATGAAATGACCTTTTTTTTATTTATTTTTTTTTTTTTTAAATAACGATCTTGTGAAATCTAATGTGTTTTTTTAATTTTTTTTAAAATAAAGATGTCATAAAATTTAATGTGTTTTATTTAAATTTATTTTTTGAATAAAAATGTTGTGAAATATGTTGTGTTTTATTTAATTTATTATTTTTTTAATAAAGATGTTTTGAAATGTAATGTGTTTTTTTAATTTTTTTTTTAATAATGATCTTGTGAAATGAAATGTGTTTTATTTATTTATTTTTTTTTTTTAAATAAAGGTCTCGTGAAATGTTATGTGTTTTGTTTAATATATATTAAAAAAAAATAAAGATCTCTAGAAATGTATTGTGTTTTATTAATTTATTTTTTTTAAATAAAGATCTTTTGAAATGTATAGTGTTCTATTTAATTTTTTTTTAATAATTATCTTTTGAAATGTATTGTGTTTCATTTATTTTTTTTTTTTAAATTATGATCTTTTATAATGTAATGTGTTTTATTTAATGTTTTTTAAAAATAAAGATCTTGCGAAATGTAATGTCTTTTGTTTAATTTTTTTATATTTTTAATAAAGATCTTGTGAAATTAAATGTTTTTTGTTTTATATATTTTTTTTGTGTGTTCTTGTTTCGGAAAATCTGTATGTGCAGTTTTATTGCTTTATATCTTCATAGTGTACTGCGTGAGGTCGATTAAAATGACGTCCGTTTTTATCTTTGGGTGCCATTTCGCCTTCTTTTAATTTGATTTGCAAATCAGGAGCACGTTTGTCAGAGATAGAAAAAGTGTTCTTAACAACTTTAAGACATATTTGCATGGTATCGATAAAATAGTCGTAGCCTGTTAATTTTTTTGCAGCATCGTCTGATAGACCATGTCGCCTTCGTTTCCTTCCCGAATTTATATAAATCCTAAGAGATAAAGCGTTTGTTCATTATAATTTTTCTCATAAAAACTTCAAAAATGTTTCTGCAAGCTGTCCAATATTATGTAATTGGAACCTTTTCATGTAAGATTTCCTTGGCATACCCCAGCACTGGAAGGCAACTCTTTCGAAGCAATAGTAACACCTTTTCCTCATTTGTTAACAAACACCTTACCTGCATTACGTAGATCTGCAACTTCTTATCTTTCCATTCAGGAGTGTTTATTGACCTTATCTTGCAGCTATTTAAACTTTCATGATCGCCAATGGTTAAATTAATATTGTTATTCATGGTCCAGTTTTATTATTTTTTTATTTATAAAAAAACACAACAAAATAAAAAACCTCCACAATGCACCGCAAGCAACACCACAAATCCTAACCTTACACTAGTAAGGATTGAGAGACCGATCATCCTCTGATATGGACAATGATTGTGCTATCCCTGACCTCTATTGACTGTTTAGGTAACTAAAAACTAGCGTTAGCGGTAGGGGCATGGACCTTGTTCCACAAAAAAAAACGAAAACTGAAAAATGTAACATACGCCCCAGGCAATTAGGTTTTAATGAATATTAAATTAAAAATACTTCGATATTAATAGTATTTTTAGTGACAAGTATTTCTCTACAGGAAAATGTTTGAATTTTTTATAAAAATTGCTGGATAAACCAATAAAGAATTGTGAAGATATACAATTTTTATTAGTGTTAGCAGTTCCAAGTAACTCTGGTTGCTGGAGCTGTTAAGTAACCTCATACAGGAACTTCAGCTCCGTCGTAATATCCTTGAAAACGAAAACTGGATGCAGAGAGGAATAAACAGAAACGTCAGATTTCAAAATAATAAATTTACATTGCTAAATAGTTATTATTTATTAAATTGTATAATATTGTCTAACCCAAATTTGCTGATCAGATATCTTAAAAATTATTGGAATGATTGGTTTTACACAACGAAAACTGATACTAGTTTTAGATTATAACATGTCTACTTTCAAAGAACCGTTTTTTTAGAAATTAAATAATTGATTAATTAAAGAAGGAAGATGAGGCTTATATCTGTTTATAGGAAGCCAATAATTGTCTTAATGGTTTTGCTTTCTTTCAGTGCATATATGAATCTAAACAATTTAGCTCCACTTGCTCAGTTTGATGTAATTCAGTCTGAATAAAATTTATATTATTGAAAATAAAATGTTTGCATCACTTAAGTAACTAACGAGTTTGTTTTAATATTGTATTTACGTTATATGATTTTTTTAGAGGCTTTGTTAAGTAGAATTATGACGGAAATGTTTACTCTGGTAATCAGAAAAAGGTTGAAACCACCAGAATAACATGAATCTATTTAGAATCTAGTTGTTTCAATTTGAAAATGATGTTGCTTAAAATTTGTTTATAATAAGAAATTTATTGTAATGTTAAAACACATAAAACGCTTTTGGCTATTAAGTAACCTTAATTAACAAAATGGAGCGTAAATATCAACATCCCACCGCCTGGTGCCACCACCTTCCCCAGATGGGCGAGATTAAAGGTTACAATTGCTTCGCCTCAGTCAATACAGTAGTCTTGCCATGTTTTTTTCTCTTAATATCAGTATTAAATGACATAAAATATGGATATTGTTGAAGAATATAAAAAGCTCTGTTCAATTAATAAAACGCCTACAGACGTCCACATAATTGATGCTTTAAAAAATGCTCTGTACGTATGTACAATTAATATTTATAATTACTTGTCTACATGATGGTAATAATGAAAAATTGTTTAATTAATATTATATTTTTTTTCTGTGAGAATATATGCCTAAAATATGTCTCATATTCTGTGATATAAATTGTTCATAGATGTTCAGGTGAACTGGATCTATCAGGACATCCTGTTTCATTAGGTGGGTGGGAAATATTATCAAGAATCATAACAAAAAATGAAACAATCACAAAATTGAAATTCTGTGATTGCATGATCCCTCCTCTGGGATTTGCCTTTATTTTTAATGGATTAATGAGCAGTAATAGAATATATGAAGTTGATTTATTTGGAAATAATATGAATAGTACCTCTATTATCCAACTTGGAAAAATGTTATGTATTAATAAAAGTATCAAAACGTGAGTAAGAACTGATTTTATTCTTGGTATGGGTTTCTGCATATTTTTATCAATAATTTATGTTAGATTAACATTAAATTGGAATAATATTGGTGAATCATTAGAAGCATTTTCTGCATTCTGTGGTGGATTATCCCAAAATGAATCATTGGAGTACTTAGATTTAAGGAACAATCAGATATCCTCTGCTGGTTGCAATGAATTATCAGCTGCCTTAAAACAGAACCATTCTTTAAAGTTTTTAGGTATAGTTTATCTCCTTAAGTTTTTATTTGTCAATATTCATTTTCTAACTGATTTTTTTTCTAGATTTAAGGTGGAACAAATTGAAAAATAAAGGAGTTGATTGTTTGCAAAACGCTTTGAAGTATAATGCCTCCATAAAAGAACTCTTGATTAAAGGAAATTTTGTACATTTTCAGGACACTACATCCATTGGTACATTCATGTACAACATTACCTTTCAGATAATTTTTTTTTTAAATTGTGGTCATAATGCTTGAACAATAATGACTTACTATTTACTGTTATTTTTAGAGCTTTGCATTAAAAAGAATGAAGAAGTAGATAATATAAAAATGGAATATGAAATGAAGATAGCATTTCTTCTCAAAGAGTTAAAAAAGTTGGAGGATTTGAGGGTTAAACAAATTTCAAAAATTACACAGATATCAAAACAAAAATTTATGTATGGTATTCAAATTATCAATTTTGTTCTCTGCTATCAGGTTGGAACATATGAAATGTCTGTTTTTAGAGTAAGAGACAGGAAAAAAACAACTTAACAAACATACATTATTTTCAAACAAATTATTCAGCTTGAACAGTTTTATCTAATGTTCAAGATCAAAAAAGTGATGGTTAATCCTGTTGGGGTGAGGGTGCCAAATTGCCTGGTTCAGAACTTTATGTTTTTGGATCCCACCAAATTCAGATAATATTTATTTGTCAGTGGTCCTGAGAAATTAATGAACACCCATCAAGTTTATGCTGGTTAATGTTCAGTAGTGGTGTGAAGGTAGTCATTAAGATTTGGTAAAGAAGATCACAATGCCGATTTTCACGATTTCTACTCCCCCCCCCCTCCAATATTGGTACCATTACTAGTACCCAGTTCCTAATTAGGTTTTTTATACCTTGTTAAGAAACGTGTTGGATTTGAAACAATAAATTAAAAAATGAAAATTTTATCTCATTTTAATTTCGGTATACTTCTCTAAAAATTCTCTTTAAAGTTTTTCAAGTTCTCTAAAAAAGTGTAATAAGCTGTAGAAAATGCAAATAAATGTAATGGTTGTGGTGTAAATTTGAGATTGCTTAATTTTGTTTAATGTTACTGATAAACATTTTACTGAGCTGGGTGGCTTAGTAAGTATTGCTGGGTTACATTTCTATATGTCCTGAGTTTGGGCATGTAGCATTGGATAAAGTATTCTGTTAACAGCTGAGAATCAACTCTGCTGGATCTGGAGACAATCCTAGCCCTCACCCAGCCTCTATAAGGTGGTAATCTTAATTAGGTTAATAGGTTATTTAGGTAACCTAAATCTCATGATTCCAGCTTTGAGACCAGGAGATAAATTAGTAATTATTTTTCAGTATCAAGTTAGTTCTTATCAACTAATATGGTACTTTTTTCCCCTCATACTAGATTTATTTTCTATACATTATTACTAGATTGAAACCTGGAAAGCCATAGTTCCCTCATTTACTGCATCCTGACCAAAAGCACTGTTGATAAAAGAATTCTAAAAGGAAGCATGAATAATGAAAACATGCTACTCTAATTTCATATAAGAATGTAATCTGTACTTTCTCTAATTCCATAAGTTATCAGAAAAATTTAACCAGATTTGAATATATCACAATATGGGGGAAAATATAATTGGAAATAAATATAGGTTAATTTATTACCCATTGTATTAATGTTTGTAAGCAAAAAATGATTTCTTACTCTAATGTAATTGTCAAAATAAATAAACAAATCTGATATTTCATCGATTCCAATCCATTTTTTAAATATATAATGTAGATTAAAATTACCTTAAACTTTTTTTTTTTTTAAATATATTTATTGAAATTTACAACTGTATACAGAATACATCAAGTAAATATTATGAATGAATAAATTGACATGAAAAGACAAGTAGAGAAACTACCCAGTGGTAGTACTCAAATAAAGAGATCAGGTTAGAATGTCACGAGACCATCTTCTTTTCAGGCGCCTCGGGGGATACCTTAAACTTGATTTAGATTTGCTTCAGTATTTATTAATAAATCTATGTAAATTCCAGTTGGAAAAAACTATCTGACTTATTTTCATTGTCAATTTCTAATTTATTTTTGTTTTTGAGGGAGGATTCGAAATCACAGAATCATAGGTTTGTTATTGCTGCATTTGAATATTTATCTCATCCCCATTAAAATATAAATAAAAAACAAATATTTTATGCCTATACTATTTTAAGAAGTTCATGAATCTTATTAATTAGTCTATTTCAGTTGAATACCAGAAAAAAACTTTATTATTATTAAAATTTATTGTTCTGTATTTTAGTGAATTTGAGAATAAATTTGAAGAATTGTTTCAATTATTAATGAAAAAAGAAGAGCAGTTGAGAGGCCAAAAATCAAAACAAATTAAAGCTAATAAAGAAGCTTCCAGAGTCATTGAAAAAGTGACCAAGTTGAAAGAAGAAATTGAATGTTCAATAAGAAAAAATTTGGAGTTGGAAAAGGTATTCAAATTAATTTATGAATATTTCTATATTTTGATTTCCTACATTTCCAAATGCATTAATAGCTATGGTGTGAAAAAAATTATTACTTAATGTTTATTTGTCTCAAGATAACATCATTGGATATATTACTTTGTGAGGTAGAATTAGCTTGTAGTTTTTATTACTATAGAATATAAGTGTAAATACTTGTTGGTTACTGTTATCCATCTTACTTCAATTTACGAGATCCTAAAAAAACTTTAACAAGAATTCTAAAGGATCAATTCACTTTATATCTTATGTCTGGGCAAAAGAGTTTCTATGTACATAACTCTTCATTTTTAAGCAGTACTAATAACATATGAAAACACATATTATTATAAAACTATAAAATTTGTCATGGATATAGACCAGATCTTTAAATTTTTGAAAACTTTATAAGAGTTTTTAACTGTGATAAGAACAATGTAAAAATGCACTAAATTTTGTATTTGAAACTATTACTATTACTAAGTATTTTTATTTGAAAAGAAAAGATATGTCCAGGGCCGCCCAATTTTTAGTTTGATTTAGTGTTTTTTTTATAAATTGTACTATTTTTGTTAAATTTGAGAAATGTTTACTGGATTGTCACAGGACATTGGTATCAATTGATTCACTATCTAAATGCTGAGGTGTAAATCTGCCTAATCAATATTTTTGTTTAGCTTATTAATATCAAATATCCTGCTTGCCTATTGTCCTAGTTAGTTTGGTTATCTTAGATTTTTCTGTACTTTTGTATGTGTGTTATACATTTATATCTATGTGAGTGTATTTTATGAAGAATTTTAATCCTTTTATTTTATTATTTAGATTCTCAAAGAAAAAGAAAATAATTATTTTACCAATATGGAAGAGTTGGAACACAAATTAAAAGCAGAGCAACATCGGAATGAAAAACTTTTGGAGGACATAAATGATAAAAATATAGCTTTTTCATGTTTAAAAAATGATATTGCAACAGCTAAGTTGGAATGGGAAACTTGTACACCAGCAAAAATAGGTAATATGCACGTGCCCAAGTAGTTTTACTAATCAAAAAACAAGAACGAAAAAAACTATATAGTTCTTGATCTATCACCAGACATAATTGAAAATCAGTGGAAAACAAAATTGGAAAATCTTGAAAAAAAATACAGTAAACAGATTGTTGAGCTTAGAGAACAGCTAGTTGAAAAAGAGGTTACGTTTTTAAAGGAAGAGGAAGAAAAGGTATTAAATGTAATATTGTTTCTACCCGCTATCAATTAATTTAAGATCATTATTGATGTATTAATCTTAGTTAATACTTCTTAAATATTTTTTTATTTGAAATAAATTTTAATTCCTTTAATGGCAAACAAATTATTGTAATATTTTTCTAATTTAAGGAATTATTTTACAGTTAAAAAATTTTAGAATCAGGACAGAAAAAGCAGAAAAAAGAAAATCATCGATGGAAGGAGAAATTTCATCTTTGCTTGATAAAACCGTTCACCAGGAATCAAAAATGTTTGAATTACAGAAAGAATTAACTTTAATTTCAAATGAGTTTGAAACCACACAACAGGTTTTCTCTATTATCTCTTTTTTTTCCTTCTTTTTTTCTTTCTAATAACATTTGGAGGGTATGACGAATCAACTTTGGTTACTTTTCATTTTGTTCGATTTCCTTTGCTTCCAAATTTTCATCATCCTTCGAGGGTGTTGTTCTTTCTCTACTGGAGTCCACTTTCTTCTAGTTGTTGGTTTCTTCCTTTCCCGAAACCGTGCCCTTTGAACTGCTCCTCTAAAAGGTGTTCTGTTTTCGATTGTATCTGTTTTAATTCCAACATTTTTCATGTATTTCTTAATTTCAATGAACCATGAGGATTTAGATTTGTAGTTGTTCAGAAGGTAGAAGATGCGCTAGGTTAGTCTGTTGTCATCCATTCTGTAGATGTAACCAAAAAATTGCAGCCTCTTTTCCTCATTAAGTCAGTTAGTTTTTCAATTTTCAAATATAGCTCTCTGTTTAGTCTTAACCTATATTCTGCATTATTATTTTGTTTAGCTACCAGTATTTTTCACAACATTCTTCTTTCAGCCTTCTCTAGTTTCTCGAGATGTCCAGTTCTTGTTAGTTTAAGTGTTACTGCCGCACACAGATTTTCAGGTCTGACCACTGTTTGGTAGTGTCTCAATTTCATGTTCCAGGACTAGGATTTTTTGTTATATATATTTTTTGTCATGTGAAACATGCGTTCCATTTTGTGCACTCTAGTTCTATGGCTGTTTTTTCCTTTTTTCATTCGTTATCCACTCTCCTAATTATTTAAAGCAATTTGTTTTACATATTGTGTTGCCATGAATTGTCATATTTTGTGGGGCATCACTGATGTTTGTCATGAACTTTGTTCTTTCAAATGATATTTTTAGTCCTACTTTAGCTGCTTGTTTTTGTAATTCTCTGATTTGATCTTGAGCATTTTTCAGTGAGTCAGTAATTAACGCCATGTCATCTGCAAACACTAGACAATCTACAGTGATTTTATTTGGATTTCTTCCTAGATGAACACCTTTAGTATTGTTGGCTTTTCTCCATTCTCGAACTATCTTCTCTAATGCACAGTTGAAAAGCAGAGGTGACAAACCATCTCATTGTCTTACACCTGACTTAACTTTAAAAGGTTTTGAGAGTTCACCCCTAAATTCTACTTTCGATGTTGTGTTTGTTAATGTTGCTTTAATTATTTCAGTTGTTTTATTATCAATTCCTAATTCCTTTAAAATGTCAATTAGTGCATTTCTGTCAATTGAATCATAGGCTTTCTTAAAATCCACAAAAGTAACCACATATTTCAAGTTCCTGATTTTCCTCATTTCTATTATGTTCTTCAAGTTTAATATTTGTTAGGCACACGACCTTCCCTTCCTAAATCCTGCTTGATACTCTCCTAGTTGTGGATCGAGTATTTCTTCTGCTCTTTTTAAAAGTGCCTTGGACAGAATCTTATAAGTTACTAGCAGGAGGGAGATTCCTCTATAGCTGTTAGGATCTGTTTTCTTCCCTTTTTTATGTAGTGAATGTATTAGTGCAGACGTCCATTCTGATGGCATTCCCTTGAATAATTCTGAATCTTTCTGAATCAAAATGATGTTCATCAGTATATCTTCTTTCTTGAAGGGCTGTTATTAAAATATTTTTTCCTTTATAAAATTTATTAAAGTTTTGAGTTTTCCTGTTTTCAAAAGCGAATTTACATTGAAGGTAGCCAGATAATTTACGCTTTTGTGTTTAATTTTTCATCTTCTTTGTTTAAGCCAGGTTTCAGGACGCTCCCACTCATCCTTCGCATGTTGTTGCAGGCCCCCAGAATCCGAATGCCCACTTTTCATTTCCTTGGAAATGGGAGAATGGTTACTGCCTGAGGTAAAATCTCTTACAAATCCCGTATCCATTGTTGATTCATTGTTAGGTTAGGGGAACAAGTCCCCTGAAGATTCTGCTCGAGGTTGGTAGCTCCGAGGAATGGTTTTCAGCCGCACCTTTGGTGATCAGACGCTGACCACTTAGCCGCTTGTTCCAAGACAGATGCGAAGAGGATTTTTCTTGAGTTGCCTCTTCCGCTAGTTCCGCCGTACCAAGACTTATTCTCAGTTATCTCTTTATCAATTTAATATTTGAAGTGATTAAATCATTTTTAGGAGGTGTCTATTAAACATAGGACCATAACATCTTCACTTTTTGGCCTTCCTATCTAATGCTTTATCCTTGATTGATTTGCATCTCCTTCCTTTTATTATAAAGATCCCATTCTTTAATGTTTCCTGTGTTATTTTTTATAGCCTATCCTTAAGATAAGAATATATAAGAACAAATTACTCATTAAAAAACAAACCACTATTCTGGACAATTCATAAAATCCTTTTTTGCCTCTTTGACCATAAATAGGTTGCTCATGTGATTCTGAACACATTTAAACTCTGTGTAACAAACCAATTAATTATCAGTTATTACTGAATACTGCAAAATATATTTTTAAATAATCTGTAAGATTTACTAAACCAATGTTTTTATTAATAATTTTCAGCACAATGCTTATGCTTGTGATACAACCATTAAATTCTAAAAAAATCTTTTTATTTTCAAAAGAAAACATCTGCCCTGGCCGGGATTCGAACCCGGGTCATCTGCCTCTCCGCGGCAGCACACGTAGCAATTGAGCTACCAGGGGTCACCTCACAGTCAGGACGCCTGACTATGAGGCGATCCCTGATAGCTCAATTGGTAAGACCGCTCCCATGGTAGATCTTTTCTTTTCAAAATAAAAATATCTAAAAATTAAAACAATTAATAAATAAATTCCTTGAAAAATCCTTTGCATTTAAGAATATTCTTAAATAAAAATTTGTTTAAATGTGTTCAGATAACCAGAATCGTGTCATTCTCATAGTTTTTGGCTTTAAATGGAGTTGTAATATAAGCAATAACTCTTTTTGAAGTCAATGCCTTACTTTGCTCCTTATTCACTACAAAATAAATCGATTCCGCTTAATTAAGTACAAGAACTTCATTATGGGGAAAATTAGACTTAACGACTTATTCACTGGGGCTGTAGGTCTGTGGATAATTTTTTATATTGTATATATAGGGTGTTTCAGGGTTAAATGGCCAAACTGAATATTTGAACTAAGGACCTCAAAACAAGAAAATAATTTCCTATGAAGGTATGTCCCCAAACGCTTTGTTTAGGAGATATTCACATCTAAAGATTTCATTGTTACGAATTATTTAGGCATAGTAAATAAATAAAACTTATTTTATTTGTTCCAACTACTTTATTTATTAAATGAAACCATTAACATTCATATTAACTGTTAAAAGTGATTTCCTTGAGCACTCAGACAGGCTCGGCATCTTTCTTCAACAGCAGCAGTGACTAAACTGAAAATATGAACTAAGGACCTTAAAACAAAAAAAAAATTTCGTACGAAGGTATGTTTGCAAACTCTTTGTTTAGGAGATAAATTTAGATAGTTTACTAATATGACCTTGCCTCCCTAACTGTACATAAACTATGGACTTTAGGATTAATACTGTTTGGAATAGAACATCAATAACAAATAATAAGATAAATAGAACTATCAATAACATTTATCAGTTAGTTTGAGGTTTTTGCAGAGTACTCATTATGCCTTCCATTTATACTAATGCTGAATATGCCGATATGGTGTTTATGTACGGTTTTTGCAATGGTAATGCCAATGCTGCCCGTCATGAATATTCCATGCGATTTCCAAATAGAAGATTACCTAGTAAGTCTACCTTTAACTCTACGTTTCAACTTCTTAGAGAAACTGGTACATTTGCTGTCATACCACATGCTGATGGTATTTTAGCCCCTTTACAAAATGAAGGACGGAGTGCGACTGTATTACAATATTTTGATGATAATCCATCTGCCAGTGTACGAAGAGCTGGAGGAGAATTAAATGTTACGCCATCTACAGTATGGAGAACTCTCATTGCAGATGGACGTCACCCATATCATTATCAACGGGTACAAAATCTTATTACCGCAAGATTTAGGGCAAAGAAGAAATTTTTCAGATTGGTATTTAAATCAAGCTGATCACAATCCACACTTTTCAGGAGACATTTTATGGACAGATGAAGCTACCTTCACAAGAAAAGGTATCTTCAATCAGAAAAATAATCATCTCTGGTTGCATGAAAATCCCCATGCAATTCGTCAGCATCATTATCAGCACGAGTTTCAGTACAATATTTTAATAGACCTGCATTTCTTACCACCTCGACTGTTAGGTTAACTTCAGTTTCCTGACCATTAACTATTATTTGTCATGAAAAACCTAACTCTAAAATGCTCTACTTCAATTAATTATAAGTTAAACATTAATTTCGGGTGCCAATAAATAAATACTGAATTTAATAATAATTTATATAATATGAATTAATATCACAAATCAACTTATACATATTATAATAGAGGAATATTTGCATTTTTATAAAAAAAACATAAATCGGGTTTTCCCCACTCATTTGACATAAACACTTTCAAATGTTAAATTGTATCCCTTAACTATCCTAATCCCCACTTTATAGCACTTCACTTAAGAACATATAAGAATTACACTACCTTTTGTCACTATGACGTAAGGTCAACAAAATGCCCCCTTTTCTTATTCCTTTGTTCTCCAGTTAGGCTTGTTCTATTCTCTATCCTTCAGCTCGCTTCTCTCCTCCTTCCTTCCACCTCCGTCGCCCACTTCATATGACCCCTAGCTCCACTTGCTCCCCCACCACTTTTTCATCCCTTCTCCATATTTCGTCGATCTTACAATCGATCTTTTGGAATTTTGACTTTTATATAATAACACCGTTTAACAATTATACATCAAATGTGATGTCAAAAGAATTTTTAATTTATATTCACATCTATTACTTATTAATTTATAATAGTACAAAATAATATTTACAAGTTACATCATAACCTTTATACATCACTTAACCTATTATAACCTATTACAATTTACAATCATCCAAATGCAAATTATCGTCTTCATCTAATTATATATATATATAAATTATGTATATATTTTTTGTTTAATAATTATTTTTAATACCTTACACGTCTCAATGTGGACACATTTTTGGAATTTCTTAATAATGATTACCACGCTTTAGTGGTTGTTTAAGATTGAAGGGTTTAAGTTTACAATTATCCAGGCCCGGAGGACCATGTTTAATTATGAGGCATGTTGCATTTATCCATATGATAAGTTAGAAGGTTTTATGTCCATGTTGAAGATTGAGAAGGGGTTTACCCCATCGGGATATTGGGCCTCTGGATAAGAGTGGTTGTATTGAGATGATATATATATATATATATATATATATATATATATATATATATATATATATATATATATTTTTATATACAAGAATATAATTTTACATTACTGTTTATTCATATCTGTGAATGGCTTGCTTATTCTTCTCTGCGGTTGCTTGTTCCTGGTGTGGCTGTGGTTCCTCCTCATCCTGACGGCTCTCTGAGTGATATCTACTCCATGATGACAATGCACATCCTGGTCCGACTCATCTATCACTGTACTGTCCTTCCCAGTGTACTACTCGTCCAGTACTGTGTCCTGTGGCCATTTTGTCCCTCTCGTAGTGGGCCCAGGAAGTGATAGAGGGCTCTGGCTCAGATACAAAGAGGTAGATGAGGTAAAACAGCGGAACGGAGTTTTTAGATTAAACAGTGGTAATTCACTACAACTGAGAAGGAACATGTGGTTTCAATTAGATGGTTGTCCTCCACATTACGGAAGAGCTCCATGACAATGGCTAAATGCTAATTATACTAATCATTGGATTGGCTGTGCAGGTCCAGTGGCTTGGCCTGCTCCCTATCCAGACCTGACACCACTGGATTTTTGTTTGGGCCGACATTAAACATAAAGTCTATGCAAGGCCAGTGAATGACCTCAATTCTATACGAAGAAGGATAATTGAGTATTCTGAAACAATAACACATATCCAGGCCCGTTCTGCTACTGCTGCTGTTGAAGAAAGATGCCGAGCCTTTCTGAATGCTCAAGGAAATCACTTTGAACATTTAATATGAATGTTAATGATTTACATTTAATAAATAAAGTAGTTGGAACAAATAAAATAAGTTTTATTTATTTACTATGCCTAAATAATTCGTAACAATGAAATCTTTAGATGTGAATATCTCCTAATCAAAGCGTTTGCAGACATACCTTCATAGGAAATTCCTTTCTTGTTTTGCGGTCCTTAGTTCAAATTTTCAGTTTGGCCATTTAACCCTAAAACACCCTGTATACAGACTGTAAAGAATTAAGGTCATTCAATGGCCTTGCCTAGACTTTTTGTTTAATGTCACCCCAAACAAAAAAATCCAGTGGTGTCAGGTCAGGAGACCAGTGTCCTGCACGGCCAATCCATTGATTAGGATAATTAGCATTCAGCCATTGTCGTGTAGCACTTCCTTAATGTGCATGACAACAATCTAATTGAAACCACATGTTCATCGGTTGTAGTGGAATATCTTCAACTAAATCGTGGTAATCATTAAGAAATTGCAAAAATCTGTCCACATTGAGTCGAGGTGGTATAAAATGCGGGTCTATTAAAATATTGTCTATTATCCCGAACCACACATTGCACTGAAACTCGTGCTGATAATGATGCTGACGAATTGCATGGGGATTTTCATGCAACCAGAGATGATTATTTTTCTGATTGAAGATACCTTTTCTTGCTTCATCTGTCCATAAAATGTCTCCTGAAAAGTGTGGATTGTGATCAGCTTGATTTAAATACCAATCTGAAAAATTTCTTCTTTGCCGTAAATCTTGCGGTAATAAATTTTGTACCCGTTGATAATGATATGGGTGACGCCCATGCAATGAGAGTTCTCCATACTGTAGATGGCGTAACATTTAATTCTGCTCCAGCTCTTCGTACACTGGCAGATGGATTATCATCAAAATAATGTAATACGGTCGCACTCCTTTCTTCATTTTGTAAAGGGGCTAAAATACCATCAGCATGTGGTATGACAGCAAATGTACCAGTTTCTATAAGACGTTGAAACGTAGAGTTAAAGGTAGACTTACTAGGTAATCTTTAGATGTGAATATCTCCTAAGCAAAGCGTTTAGGGACATACCTTCATAGGAAATTATTTTCTTGTTTTGAGGCCCTTAGTTCAAATATTCAGTTTGGCTATTTAACCTTGAAACACCCTGTATATATATACAATAAAAAAATATAAACAGCCCCAGTGAATAAGACGATAAGTCTAATTTTTCCCAAAATGAAGTTCTTGTATAAAAGTAAGGCATTACAACTCCATTTAAAGCTAAAAACTATGAGAATGACACGATTCTGGTTATATGAACACAATTAACTCTGGACAAAATCTGACTTAACCACATATTCATAGGGGCTGTAGATATTTCCGGCCAATACAGTTAACAATATGTTTCTGTTTCAGACTCAATCTCTTGTATTTCGGAACAATTTTTTTTTTTTTCAACCTGTAGGGTTTTGTCCTCTAGCTATGTAACAAATTGAGATACCTGTATGCTATGACAGAAGTGCAATAATCAAAGTCAATAGTTACGGGGTAGTTTATACTTATTGTGATGGAAAGCATCAGAAACTTTAATAACAAAAATTATTAAATTATGTACTTGGTATTTTGTTATTATCAGTGAAAAATTATCTTCATAAATGTATTCCTACCCTTACTTAGTTATATTGTAAAATATCTTTCATTTACTTTCATGAATAATTTTAAAAATAAATGTTTCGGTAGGATCTCAAAAATGCTCAGAATGAAATCAAAAAATATATGGAAGCTCTAAACAAAGTTAATGATGATTTAATTACGGCAAATCAAACCATTGAAAAATTAAAAATTGAACTTCTTGAAGAAAAGGGAAAATTTCGGTCCAGTACTTTGAAGCATAAAGAACTTAATGAGAAGATAGCACAAATGAAGTAAGTTAAATAAATTAATGAAAGTTTCAACATCCAACAATTCATTTTATTTATTTTTAATCTATATTTTATTATTGAAGGGAAGAAGAGAAATTAAGATCAGAACTATTGGCATCTGCTTTGAAGAGGTATCTTAGACCACCAGAGGATTAAAACCAATATAGAATAGTTTTTATTGTATTCGTTTCTAACCTTGTATAATTGATTCATTTTAATTGAAAATGTATTGTTGTTTGTATAATAAATACTATAACTTTCTGAATATTATAAAAGCTATTGTTTGATTGTGATGCTGATAATTGGATAGGTCTTTATATTTTTTAAAAATTTTGGATTATGATCTAAAGCGTAGCTTTTTAAAATGTGAGTTTCAATGAAAACGCTTAACAATAAAACCTTTTCATTACACTCGTGCAATGCTAAATTAGCAACTATAGGCTTAAAATTATCTTAATTGACAAATTTAAATGATGGTTCCATCTATAAATTATTATTTCGAGTTTTAAAATAATTAACTTGGTCTATATTTAAATGCAATACTTCAGTTACACATGCCCATTTATTAAAAAATATGTAAGTATGTTTGTAACTTAAAACCCTTTGTCAAATGTCAACTGAGACATCAGTCCTCATGTTGCAACAAGTTATTGTGAGTTTTAGAAGATTATACTTGAACTCATCCATCTGCAACTGCTTGTATAGCCTACATTTTTCCTGTACCTACTACACGTCCCTGCAAGTGGTGACATGAACACCTCCTCCCTCTCTCAATCTGCATTGCTTTGATATGGATGAGGCTCAGTTGGTGATAATTATTTGACTAGTGACCATGTTAAAGTAATTTTGGAATTGTACTTTTCCATTACATAATTGTGCTTTATTAAAGTTATCTTTATCATTAATATTAGTTTTCAAGAGTAATGATTGTTTACGGATTCAATATGAGTTGTTTTGTGGGTAAACTAATAAGTGAATAGTGTTATTAACAACACTACAAGAAAGAAGTCCCTGAACATTTGATTAGGGTGAGTGACTTGCCAACTGAAGAACAATGTTTGCTAAAATTAAGAATTTCAAATGAAATTACTGATATTTGCCATTACCACAGAGATAAATATTTAGACAAGTACAATCAAATTTCTTGAAAAAAATTATGCAACCCATTTGGTCATCATTAAAAATGTTTTGCGTAAAATACTAATTGAATGCCTTTCCAAGAGTAAAACTGTGGACATTAAACTAAATCCTGGACAGGCTCTATGTCCAACTTGCGTATCAAAAACATTTGTAGAAAAATTGCCCGAAAATGAGACAAATAATGTTGACAAGGGTCCTGAATTTCTTCCTGGCGCTTTTGAATTAGTAGAGGAGAATCCATTGCTTCAAGTGGAATCCATTTGTGAAACTTAGGGATTGTCTATTTTATGTAAAATAACAAAGCTTAACACAGAAAGACTCAGCTTTGCAAAGAAAAACTGATAAAATTACGAGTACAGCGAAAATTGGAAGAATATTTCTAAAATTTTTTTTTTATTTTATTTAATTCAATGATATTTACAACTATAATGGTATTATATCAAGTAAATGTGCAAACATGTAGAATATGACATGAAAACACTTGTGGAGAAACTACCCATCGATAGCACTCCAATAAAGTTCTATAGTAGATGATCTCGAGGCCATCTTCTTTTCAGACGCCTCGGAGGGTTATCAGGAATAGTATGGGAAGCAAGCTGAGAGACTAGCGAATAATAAGGAGCATTGAGGATTTTACGAAGGATTTTGGATTGTAAGGATTGGATACGAGATGAATTGGATGGTTTAGTAGAGCCCCAAAGCTCAACTCCGTATGCCCAAATAGGTCTGATGACTGTCAATTTCTAAAATGACTCAGAAACTGAGAATTTAAATGTTACAGAAATTTCAATTAAAGAGTACGACATACTCATTACTAAACTGGAAGAACATTTCAAAGCGTCTAGAAAAAGTGATAAAATTAAGATAATTAGTCTATTGCCAAACTCATGGTCAAAGAAAAAATATTTCAGGACTTTGGTGTATCTGAATACATGGTATAGTTAACTAGGCTGCTAGTAAAAGATCAAGGTATCTTTCCAGATATTTCAAAAAGACAGGGCAACAAAATAAGTGAAGCTATTAATTGTGTTAAAGAGTTTTACGAAGATGACGAAATTAGTCGCTAATGCCGTAAATTTACTAAATTAAGAATAAAGTTCATCAGGAACTTTACTGTTAATTTAGTGACTGAAGCATCATTTAACATTGTCTATTAACATAATTTTAAGCCTATTGATGCTAAATTAGCATTGAAGGAGTGTAATAAAAAAGTAGCGTTTTTATTGAAATTCACATCTTTATAACTCAAAATGTAATTGAGTCTCAGCCATAATTTTTTCCATTACTATAATGCATGTTATGTAGAATTTTCACTTGTTTTCATTCAGTCCGTTTTCAGATATGGACCAATAAAAGTTTGCATTAATTTGATTTAGTCATTTTTGAAAATCCATAGAAAAAAAAGGAGTTCAATCTCAAGATTATTTGATTGGGCTTCCTTTTCAAGTAACAGTTGTTCAATAATTATCAAACATGCTTTTATTAATTTTAGAGTTTGAATGTGTACCATTTATGTTTTTATAGATACACGTTTTTGTTAATATCGTAGGGTGACAAGTGAAATATTAGTACTAAGTCAAAGTCATGATTTTTAAAACGCCGATGAAAAGACTAGAGTACTACTACTAGAGTAAAGTAGAGAGTAAAGTTTTCTCACAATCATGTTTTTGAGTTAGTGTATTTCACTTGTATTCTCACAATATACTATAATAGTTGTGCATTTTTATATTCCATATTCCACTCCAGAGTTTTAATATTTATCACTATATTTATAATAATAATTTATAATAATTTCGATTTGTATTTAGTAAAATGTATAATAAGGACAAGAGGTATATATTTAGATTAAGTGCTTTGGATGAAAACATAAATAAACTAAATTGAATCTGCTTGTGTTTTTAATTTACTTACTTGCCACTGGGCGCTACAGTCCTTGTAGGACCTGGGGCTCTGCCACCACTCTACTCCACTCCCCACGGTCCAGCGCCAGGCTCTTCCAATTTCTGATCTCCATCACTCTCAAGTCCTCCTCCAAATCACCGATCCATCGGTTCCTGGGTCTCCCTCTCTTTCTTTTACCTCCTGGTGTACCACTCAGCATAATTTTTGGCAATCTGCAGGGACTCATTCTCTCAACATGACCCAGCCATCTGATTCTGCTCTTCTTAATAACTGTGCTAATATCTGGCTCACCATATACTTCCTCTAGCTCGGCATTGCTTCTAATTCTCCATCTATGCTGTTCTCTGACCACTCCGAAAATCCTTCTCAGGACTCTTCTCTCCCAGACCAGCAGGGTTTTCCTGTTTTCCTTGGTTAGAGTCCACGTCTCGCTTCCACACGCAACAACTGGTCTACCCACTGTTTTTTATATAAATATCTTTGCTTTCCTGGAGAGACTTTTGTATCGGAGTGCCAGTTGCAGGGCGTAGAAACACCTCGTTCCTGCAACCATCCTGCCTTTTATTTCGGCTTTCACACTGTTATTCTCCGTCACTACTCCCCCCAGGTACTTAAATGTATCGCAGCTCCGGTATGCCTCTCCTCCCGATACACCAGTTTCTACCCTCTCCCAGATCTGCCTAGATGTTTTCATATATCTAGTCTTTTCATAACTGATTATGAGTCCTAAATCATATGCGGCATTCTAGAACTTTTCTACTGCGCCTGTAGTGCGCACCTGCCAGTAATGACATCATCCTCATACGCCATGTGCTGTGTGAGCCTATTATAGATAGTGCCTCCAGGGTTCGTCTTTATTTTTTTAATTGCCACTTCTAAGGCAAGGTTAAACAGTAGCGGCGGTATTGGGTCCCCCTGTCTCCAATAGCTTCCCCCTGTTTAGACTATCATACGCCTGCCGAAAGTCAATGAACAGATGGTATAGATCTATATTGTATTCGTATGCCTTCTCCAGCATCTGCCTGATAGAGAATAGGTGGTCAATAGTTGATATTCCTGGGCGATACTCTGATACTCTCCCAGTAATCTTTCACTCCACTCCTCTATCCTTCGGCATATTGGCACAGACATTATTTTGTAGACTGTGGGTAAAAGTGCTACCCCCCTGTAGTTCTCACATTTCAGCTTATCTCCCTTTTTGTATATAGGAACTATGATAGCCTCTCCCCATTCAGTTGGCATTTTTCCTTCAGTCCAAACACCCCAGGTCACTTTGTACATCTCATTCCAAATGTCTTCTCCCGCATGTTTTAGTAGTTCTGATGGAATTTGATCAGACCCTGGGGTATTGTTATTTTTAAGTGACCGGATTCCTGATCGGCCCAACCAATTTTAAATGTTATTCTTGAGTGAAAGACCTAAAAATTAATACAGCCACAAAACAGAATTACAAAAAATTGGTTCATCACCTCACCGAGAAAAAATATCATTTTCACTGCTACCAGCTAAAAGAAGATAAGGCCTACAGAGTTGTTCTGAGAGGTCTTCACGGTACCACACCTACTGACGCCATCAAAAGGGACTTGGAAGAGATCGGTCACGTCAGAAACATATCGGTCGTCCTACATCCCGTCGAAAAGTTCCCGCTACCTTTATTTTTTGTAGATCTGGAACCAGCCAGAAATGATATTGAAATATTTAATATAACTAGGCTGGTCTATTCAGTCGTTCATTTTGAACAGACAAGGCAAAGACCTACAATTGTGTAATGCACAAGATGCCAAGCAATAGGACATACAAAAGCGTATTGTCAATATCCGGCCAGACGCGTCAAATGTGCTGGAGCACATGCAACAGACACATGTAAGAAAACGAGGGAAACACCTGCAAAGTGCGTGCCATGCGGCGAGGACCACCCAGCAAATTATAAAGGATCCATGGTGCATATAAACCTTCATAGGCTAAGATCCCACCATGCAGCATCCAAAAGTCAAGAAGAAATAGAAAAAGTTGACGAGAATCAACTACATAGTAATCAATAGCAGCCATTGACCTCGACAGATATTAACCCTCCTCAACAGGGACAAAGAACATTTTCAGCCATCAGCCGAAAGCAGCAGCCTCGACATCAACAGATCCGGTAACAGGCGCCTCAAACCTCCCAATCCCAGCCAACGGTTCGCAAATCTCATCCACCTCTACTACCTCCACGCCAAGACATCCCTTCTCACCGTCTTCCTCTACGGGTGAAGCTTCGACCTCAAAGTGAACCCACAATTCCATCCCAAACTTCTTCCTTGAAAAACCTCCAAACCCAAACAGCATTGAAAGTTAATGCAGCTCCAGTGTCCCAAGAAGGGTCCAACTTCCAAATACCATTTAATACCCCAGGATGAAAACCAAGCCCCTAGCAATCATACTGTGGAATGCAAATGGCTTACATAACCATCGAGACGAACTTGACTTATTTCTTCATAACAATCACATAGACATCGCCCTATTGACTGAAACACACTTCACAAAACGATCATATTTTTACAAATGCGACTACATCACTTATAGATCAGATCGTCCTGACAATACAGCACATGCTGGTTCTTGTATCCTTACCCATAAATCCATACCACATTCTTTTATTTATTTTACTCCAACGGACGCCATTCAATCAACTTCAGTAATCATTTCAACTAGTCCTTTACATATAACATTCTCAGCTGTATACTGTCCTCCTGGTAACCCCCTTTCTTATAGCCTCCTCGAATCGTTATTCCGATCCCTCGGACCGCGTTTTATTGCCGGAGGAGATTACAACGCCAAACATCAACGATGGGGTTGTCGAACATCCAATTACCGTGGTAGCATCTTATCCCGAATTTCAACCTCTAATAGTTTCTCTATCCTCGCACCCATAAACCCTACTTATTGGCCTACATCGCTCAAAAAAGTCCAGATATATTTGTTTCCTCACAGATTTCCTGCAATCAAACAACTATAAAATCCCTGGATGACCTTTCCTCTGATCAAAGTCCAGTTCTGCTTCAAGTCCATTCGATTCCCATTCCTAAGCCCACTTATCCCAGACTGATTACAGGCTGAGATAAATTCCGATCGAATCTGGAAAATAATTTAGGCCTCAATATTCCGCTTAAAACAAAAGGAGATATCAAATCTGCAATAGACAAACTAACAGAAGCAATACAAGGCAATATAAAATATACCACCTTACCAAGTAAAAATCATTATCAACAGAATAACTGGCCACTTCATATTCGCGAGTTATTAAAAAAAAAATGTCATCGTGTGGTGGACGTTGTCTCATCCCCATTAGAGCGCGGAATGTACTGCACGGGAGCTTTTCTCGATAGTGCAGGCTTTTGATCGAGTCTGACATCCGGATCTGCTGTACAAACTCCGTAAATTCTTATCTTCTACTTACTTCCTTATTATCAGTTGCTACCTCAGTAATAGAACCTTTAAAGTAAACCATAATTTTTCCTACTCTTCCCTCTTTACACAGTCTGCCGGTGTTCCTCAAGGTAGTATCCTGGGTCCCATCCTATAGACGATATAAACAGCTGACATCCCAACCCATCCAAGCACTGTCCTCACTACGTACGCTGATGACACATGTGTGTTATCAGTAAATAAGGATCCATTTGTTGCATCCCAATCTCTTCAATCCCATCTCTCAGACCTTCAAGAATGGTATCAAAATTGGAGAATTAAAATAAATCCTAACAAATCCATCAAATTACCTTCATCCTTCGTCGTAAACCTACGAATTCCTGGCCCTACTGTATCGTTTAATAATATTCCACTGAACCCTGTCGAACAGATACGTTCCCTAGGACTCCATCTGGACAAACGTCTCACTTGGAGTCCTCATACAAGACTGAAAATATAAGAAACTTCTCGACGTTTTCGCCTATTTCAACACTTACTGGACAGACGCTCTAAGCTCCCAATTAATTACAAAAGACTCATTTACATGACAGTTATCAGACCTATTTGGACATACTTATTGGATGGTTTAGTTGAGCTTTGGGGCTCTCCTTCCTTTCCCTGAGTACGTCTCAAGACGTGCTGTTGGTTGGGACACCCCCCGTATCCGAATGGGTCCCTCTGGGGAATATCTCTGTAATTTTAACCTTCACCATTTCTATTTAGAATACTCCATTCCGGCAGTTTCTGGGCTACCCTTTTTTTATGGAGTTGAGATCGCCCAACTCTCACGCCCAAGCCTCCTCCTTCATCCAGGCTTGGGACTGGCAGTGGTTCACTTAGCAACACTAAGGGAAGCAACACTACACCCACTGGCGGAGTTTATTTAGCTTTTAATTATGCCGTATATTTATTTCATGTTCTGAAAATTGTGCTTTTTTTTCTGACCCTCCTTATTTATTTAAAAACTAAATTGCAAATACTTTTAGCTAAATACTATATAGTTGAGGCCTCCTTTTACCCCGGAGTATTTTAAGGGAATTATGCTCTTATCGCTGTATACGGGAGCTTACATTATGTGGCTTAGCCTTTGCCTTGGCTTATCAAATGGGGAGGGACCATTTTCGGGCTTTACTTTATTAAGGGATAAGGAAAGGCCGGAAGGAAGAAGGATGGGGAGAGGTGAGGATATGGGAGTAGGAGGTGGGATGAGGGGGTATAGACTGCAGAGTCCTTGGAGATCACATCTATCAGGTAGGATGTTCCTTGCCATCTCCTAGCCCGAGGGGGGGGGGGTGGCGATACCGCGTTGAAGAGTGGGTTAGTACATGCCTTTAACCCATCAAAGAACTTGATGTGCCTCCGGCTTATCTACTCCGGCACCGTGGGTATTCTGAGCTCCTCATAGATGATGGTGTTGTGTGCCCTTTCGAGTGTAGTCCCGCTGACTATTCGTCGAAGGACGGAACTTTGGAAGCTCTGCAGTCTTTGGAGGGATGACCGGTAGATGTAGAGGAGCAGTGGTGCATCATAGAGCAGCGTTGGTCGTATAATGGCCTTATATATTTGCAGCTTGAGTCGTAGAGAGAGCTATTGTGACGTGAGCAGGTGGTAGAGCCTATAAGTCTTTTGCTTTGCTATATTGAGTCTCTTCCTGACGTGGTTCGTAAAGGTGAGATGCCTATCCAGACTGACGCCAAGATTATAGATGGGGATAATGGTTTTTCCTCTTCCTCCACGGTGAAGGTCGAGGGTAGAGTTTTCTTCTTTCCGAGCTGAATTGACATCACGATGGCATCCGTCTTAGCCGTATTCACCTTGATGCCGTTTAGCCAGAGGTCTTCAATGATGACAGCAGATGCGTTCTGACCGATCTTCAGTGCTCTCTTTCCATTGAAGCTTGAGGCGTAGATGTCGATGTCGTCTGCTACCGTAGCTCCTGGAAGCTTTACCGAGACCACGGGTGCCGTGAAAATCACAAACAGTAGTGGGCCCAGTAGAGACCCTTGAGGTACCCCACAAGTGGTGTGGTAAGGAGTAGATAGGCTCTCGCGGACTCTTACGACGAAAGATCTTCCACTAATACAGTTTCCGATCAGACGTCGGAGAGGGACGGGAAACCTGTACTCTTCCACGGAGTAGAAGTGTGTGAGACACACAATCAATGGTCTGCGTGCAATCCAGGGAGATGAAAGCTGTGTCTCTGTTCCGGTGCATCTGATCTATGGTGTGGGTGTGGAGTTTTGCTAGATGGTGTTGGCGAGAGGCCCTTCGTAGAAAACCAGTCTGCTCCGTCGGGATGACGTTTTCCTCTCTGCAGTGTGTCAGCAAGTGTTGGTGTATCAGGCTTTCGAATATCTTGCTCATCTTGGAGAGAAGGCTGATTGGCCGATAGTGTTCCGGTAAGTCTCCTTCCTTCGCTGGTTTGAGTAGAGGCACCGCGATAGCACCTTTCCAGACATCAGGGAAGAATGAGGTCCTGAGGCAGGAGTTGAAAATGTAAAGTAGGAAGGCTTTACCCTTTCTAGGTAGCATCTTCAGCATTACATAGGGTATGTCGTCCTGGCCTGATGACTTGTTCCCTTTCGTGTGTCGTAGTACCAACTCGAGCTGGCCGAATGTGGAGAACAGAGATTTCTAATTGGGGCACGGTGGAGCGTTTATCAGCCGAGCAGCCTCCTTCTCTTCATATCCTTTCGCCAAGAGTTCAGCCTGTTCCTCAGACGTCAGCAGGTTGCCCCCAGATGTAAGGTGCACAGTCCTCCTCTTTGCTACGTGCGTCTTGACTAGACACCAGAACTGGCGCTGGTCCTTGTGTGTCCTACGAAGATGATCTTGCCAGAGTGAAGCCTTCCAGTCTCTCAGTAGGCTGGCTATCTGCCGGGTCATCGCATTGATGGCCGGTTTTAGCCCGTAGTCACGCGTGTACTGGAAGATATTCCTGAGATTGTTCCTTTGGCTGAAAAGCAGTATGTAAACATAAGAAAAGGCAGCAGGAAACAAAGAAGCTAGATAAGCTTCAAGAAGACTTTGCAGCCAAACAGACCAGGAAGTTCTATAAAAGCACCAGAGAATTCCGAAATGGATATATACCAAGGCTGGAATTCGTTAAAGATAGAGAGGGGAACTTGATTGGAGATAGAAGATCTGTTCTGGAAAGATGGAAGCACTTCTTCATAGAATTATTAAATCCGAATAAAGAAGGATCAACTTATGATGGAGCAGCATTGTTGGAAAATGGAGGAGACTCGTCGAACGTGGATGAAGAAGAAATGCCACCGGATAGGGAAGGAATAGTGAAAATAATTGCAGCACTCCATAACAACAGAGCACCTGGAATAGACGGTATCCCGAATGAGGTCCTGAAGTGTGGGGGTGAGGCGGTAGTGGATGAAATATATAACCTCGTATTTGATATATGGATGGAGATGAGGATGCCACAGGACTGGAATATGGCAGTGTTGTGCCCAATACATAAGAAGGGAGACAGATTAAACTGCCAAAACTATAGAGGTATCGCTCTATTGCCCAGTGTCTACAAGGTACTTTCAGTTGCAATAAATAGGAGAATTATGGCATGGGCTGAAAGAAATATTGGTGAATACCAAAGTGGCTTCCGGCCAACTAGAAGCACAACGGATCATATCTTCTCCATACGGCCAATGCTAGAGAAAGCATATGAGTACAATGTTGACCTCCACCACCTCTTCATAGATTTCTGCCAGGCCTACGATATTCTTGACAGAAATGAACTGCTCAAAGTAATGAAAACTCTAGGGGTCCCAGAAAAGCTAGTCGGATTGAGTGCGATGACCTTGGAAAACACCAGATGTTGGGTAAAGATTCAAAATATGATATCAGAAGATTTTGAGGTGGAGAATGGTCTGCGCCAGGGAGATCCCCTCTCACCTGTATTATTTAACATAGCACTCGAACAAGCTGCGAGATCAATCAGGACCAACCCAGGAGGAACGATATGTAATAGGATGACCCAACACCTAGCGTATGCTGATGACGTAGTGATATCAGCAAGGTCAAAAGCGGCGCTTTCAGGAGCTTTGCAGGAATTTGAAGATGCTGGGAAAAAATTGGGTCTGGTGATAAATAAGGAAAAAACCCAATATATGATTTCCACAAAAAATGATGGGCAGGAAGAGCTGAGTCATGTGCAACTGCTCCACCACACATTTAAGAAAGTGGACAGCTTCAAATATCTGGGGGCTTTAGTGACACGAAAGAATGACATCACTGCAGAAATTAAAGCAAGAATTTCAGCAGGGAACAGATGTCTCTTTGCACTGCGAAAAGCAATAAGATTTCGAAACTTGTCACGGAGGGAAAAATTATTGATTTATAAAACAATCCTAAGACCGATTGTTACATACGCTAGTGAAACGTGGGTCCTGACACAGGAATGCGAAAAGATGCTGCAGATCTGGGAGAGGAAGGTGCTTCGGCAGATATTTGGGCCAGTATGTAATGAAGGCCAATGGAGGTCTAGAAATAATAGAGAGCTTCATGACCTATACAATGCACCAGACCTAGTCACCTTTATTAAATCTACACGTAGAAAGAATGGGATGAAGATAGGTACCCAAAGAAGCTATTATATGACAAACCAGGAGGCAAAAGAAGAAGAGGAAGACCCAGGCTGCGATGGCTAGATGATGTAGAGAACGATCTGCAGAGGATCGGGATCAGACAGTGGAGAGGTCGAGCTGCTGACAGGGAGGACTGGAGAGGCGTTGTTGCGGAGGCCAGGGCCCTGCAAGGGCTGTAGAGCCATGGGAAGAAGAAGAAGAAGTTCCTTTGGCTGATGAGGGTGAGTATATGCATCGGGGGCTTCCCACTGGCATTGGGTAGCGGAAAGAACTTAGGGATGTTCCGATTGGCTGCACTCTTAATAGTAGTGGCGATGGCTGCCACCGCTTCATCTACCTCCTCTGCATTTCTCAGCCGGTTGATAAAGGGTAGGCACTCTTCGACACTAGGCCTGTATCCTTTCCAGTCAGCCTTGTGTAATATGTATTTGCTCGCTGGTGGTGTTGCGGGCGTTCCTTCAAAAGTATATATCACAGGCCGATGATCGCTCCGTCGGATCGATGCAATCCGTAACGGTGTGCAGATCCCTGGTCAGGAGCAGATTCAATGTTGAAGTCAAGTGGGGCGGGGATGCATGCCTGAAGGTATGGACTCCAGGGTAATAGACGACCAGCCGGGTCTTCGTGATGCACGTACCCAGAGTGTTATTGCTACCGCAGTGCCAGACTGTGTGCTTGGTGTTAAAGTCTCCTAGGACAACAAACCGGCTCACAGACTGGGCATGCTGTAGCAACATCCTCGCTGAGGCGAGTATAGCCTGCGGTCTCCTATTGACACAGCAGAACGTGAACCGATACTTCAGTTTCACGTCAACTGTGACTATATGACTACCATCAGTCGAACTCAGTGGGTTTTTTACTCTTCTTGAATGTACATCTCTTCTGACCAGGATGGTGACGCCTTGTTGAGTCCCTGGTGCACTTTCCTCCCTGTATACGGTGTAACCATGGAAGTACAAGAATGCAGAGGTAGGTATCATGGTGTCAGTCAGCGCCACTTCCTTCGGTTTATACTACTGCAGGAGGATTTCTACTTCAGCCAGCTACGAGAGCAGGCCTCTGATTTTATAGTTCACGACAGATGTTCAGTCATGATGGATCTTTGAAATCACTGCCCTGTGAGGCCCCTGCCCTGATTGGCTAGACAAAGTATCACGAAAAGTGATGAGTGAACATTCTAAAAGTGATGAGAAGCTGACATTTTTTTGTATCTTGTGCATCTTGAAAATTGTGCATTAAGAAGTTAAGTATTTTTTTAGTATATTTTGCAACCCAATCAGTTGGGTAGGAGTTATAATTTATAATTTAGTGCTTATTTTAACCACTGCCAATAAAAGCCATTTTTAATTTGGACCCAATCATACAAAGATTAACAACTTACTATCTTTGATTTTATCAGTTGGAATCTTAGCAGTCCCAATGGTTAAAATACTGATTTTTTTTTTAGCTCATAAACGATCTAGAAGTGGTTGATTCGGTAACCCTATATATAAGTCGTCAGATTTAGCATGACCGGTGGGTCTAGTAACACGCGCAGAGGGGAGAGGCTTGCGGGCCCTGAGTGGAGGAAGTAGAGAAAGAGTCACTACGCTATTACCATTTTAGAGAATATCAGAATATTGTAATACTGTACATTATTATATGCAGTCTATAAAATTATACTTATAATTTACATACTGTTTAACGAGTATGCAGTACTACTATAATATTTAATTTTTAGTTTTTACAGTAAGTGATTACTTTATACTTATTTATTTAATCTACAATCTACATAAACAATATAAGCATTGCAAATTTAGTTTTAGAATATTGGTAGTTTCACATGCATTATCGCACAAATGTAATTATATTTATAGCATTCTGCTATGTTTATACTCTTAGATATATTTTGAATATTTTAATTGATTTTGGGATGCCATAGTAATCATTTAGAATGATTATTCAATTTATTATTTCTGTGCCTTAACCTTAATTGGAATCTTTTCCAGAGGTCTATTCTTCTGTTTACCAATTTACTCAGTCTTTAAACCTTCAATATATTATTCATAAATATATAGTGCATCTGGGGTATATTATTAGCACCAGAAGAATTATAATAAGTTTCGTTTATTTGTTCAATTTAAAATAAGATTAATGATTGAATACAGAAAGCTTAATGATATTTCTGAAACTCCAGTTGCTTGAACAACACGCTCTTGGACTCTTTTCAAATTAATGGGAGTATTCATATCAGCCTCCCTTTTCATGAAATGGTAAACATCAGCAATCACTTCACGAGTTTGGCTGTGTAATACTTCCCTACGTCCTATTTTCTTTGTAATATTACCTTCCATCACTAGATTTAACCAACCCCACAACTTAACTAAATAAGACACAACACCTTAACAAACGAAACTGAAATATTCTAAACTGAGAAGCTAGAGATAGCAGGAATTACGCTAGCGTAAATGGGTGGGTTGGTGTTTTCAGGACGTCGCGTACACACCAAAACACACTATACGAGGGTTCCTGAAGGCTGGGTCCCCACCACTCGATTTCACTCGGAAGGTTCTGCGCATCTCGAGGCCACCGGTCATGCTAAATCTTCCCACCTATAATTATGTTTTTGTCCTTCTGACTCATTTCAAAATTAATCGCAATATATCTCTCCTATCATGAAACCATGAATAGTTATCCTGAATTGGTAGTCGGTACTGTCCATAAGAGGCCTTCATCGAAATGTACCGTTAATATGTTGATATTGATAACTGTCCCGTTCAACAGTTTCTTCAACCTTCTACAAGTCCCTGGCTACATTCCTCAGTAATTAAGGTTCCAGGTTGGTTGAAGTACACTTACCGTGATTTCACTCCAGTATGATATGGGCTGAGATGATTATATAATTTCATGAATAGTGCTTGATATCATCTTAGAGTGCTGCTTTCTTACGTTTCATCTGCTTTGAAGAAGTGATATAAAGAGAGCTTTGAAAAAGAATGTTGTATTGCTTAGGCTCGTTTCACACTTATACGGTTTGGTTTGGTTCGGTGCGTATTCGATTCGTTTTCGGTAGCCACCGGACAAGTATGAAACGGTGATATGGTGTGTGTTCAGTACCTAATAGGCACCTGATAGAACCGAAAGCCCCCTCGACACGAATCGGTTAAGTTCGGTTTCTATTCGGGTCCAAGGTTCGCGAAAACAATTGGTCGTTCACACATATACGGTTTAGCTTCGGTTCGGTTACATTTTCGGCAAGCGAAAATATTATTCCATTTTCATTTTCTCATTTTAAATTTTGTTGTTTAATGAAAATGAGGGATTCACTTGGTATTGATATTTTTTTTTATAATATATTATGAGTACTTTCCAGATTTATAATTACGATTTACAGATACAGGTGGGGACAGAGTGGTTTGTATGAGAAAAGAAAGGGTTCTTTTTATTATTTCCCTCGTAATTTTTGACGTTTTTTCTCTCCAGAAGAACCTTCTTTACCCTTAAAAAATAAGGAAAATAGTTAGCCGAATTGGTCGAGCCCTTCTCGAGTTTCGCTCTTAGCAACGCGTTTGGAGATTCATTTTTATTTTGAAGAGAAAAGATTTGCCCCAAGCCGGGATTCGAACCCGGATCTCCGCCTCACCGTGGCAACGCTCGAACCATTTGAGCCACCGGGGTCGCTCCCTACCTAGGACAA
Organism: Troilus luridus; assembly: GCA_964056705.1. Classification (NCBI taxonomy): domain Eukaryota; kingdom Metazoa; phylum Arthropoda; class Insecta; order Hemiptera; family Pentatomidae; genus Troilus; species Troilus luridus. The sequence continues at coordinate 65,261,996 of OZ057412.1, read as the reverse complement.
ATCTGTTCTCTTCACCGATCCCCCGTGTTCTCGCAATTTTGCGATGTCTACACGAGGAAGAATGTTCATTGAACATTACTTTTAATTTTAGGATCTTTTTGACATACGTAATTATAAAATTTATATATTTTTAAACATTGCTTTAATTTTTAAATATTTTTATTTTGAAGAGAAAATATTTGCTCCCAGCGAACCGGATGTCCGCCTTACCGAGGCAACGCTCTCACCATTTGAGCCACCGTGGTCGCTCCCTACCTAGGTCCATTTTTATTTATCTCGATATGATTCTATTTATTATGATAGGGCCTGAATTCGGAATCTATTAGACCTAAAGACCTCCGGTAGGGCTCAAATTGTAGCAAATTTAATCTGCTTTAAAAATGGCGACTTATGTTTTTTTTTTTTAATAAACGAGTAGCGATTAGGAGATTAGGAGACTGCATCTGTTCAGAAAGATAATTAGAACATTATTTTCAGTAAATATTTAAAATTAAATTCATACATTTCTTTATAACTGCATCTGTTCACAAAACTAATTCGAAAATTATGTTTAAGTATATTTGTATGAAAATTCAATCACAACCACAAAAAGGTAATTGCTTTTAATATACCTATTTTATATTTTGAGATAAAACCCAATGACAAGAAATTTAAAAACTCAAACAGTTGCTAGGAAACCACTAAAAGCTTATTACATTTAATATGCCTAATTTATATTTCGAGATAAAACTCAATCACAAAATATTAAAACAAATCAAACAGTTGCTAGGAAATCATACAACAGGAAATCATATGAGGAACTCAGTGTGCCAAGCAAGCATTATTCAAGAACCCTAGAAGGAAGGGTAAGAAGATGGGAAAAACTCCTGGCCTAGATGGCATTCCGAATTTGGCACTGAAGGCAGCAATGGAAACCCGACCAGACCTCTTTCTGGATGTCTTCAATTCCTGCTTGCGCGAGGGGTCCTTTCCCCCACCATGGAAAAGGCAACGCCTGGTTCTGATTCCGAAGAGCAAAGGAAGACCATCAGAAGCTTCGGCCTATCGACCGATTTGCCTTTTGGGTGCAACTGGGAAGGCTTTGGAGAAGATTATAGCAAAAAGACTGCAAGAGTTCACGGAAGGAGGGGGATTCCTCTCCAGGAACCAATTTGGCTTCCGGAAAACAAGATCCACGGTAGACGCTATTGCGTTGGTGGTGGAAAGGGCCAAGAAAGCTATAGCGGGGAAGAGATGGAGGAGAGGCGCTTAGTGCTATTGTGCAATAGTCACGATGGATGTAAGGAACGCCTATAACACAGCGAGATGGAGCTGTAGTCTGGATGATCTGCGGGCAATGAATGTACCTGAATACCTCAGAAGTATACTCTGTGACTACTTTATGGACAGAACCATGATATGTCCGACACAGGACGGCTCGAGAAGGTTTAAGGTGACTGGCGGGGTACCCCAGGGTTCAGTGCTTGGACCCCTTTTATGGAATGTCATGTACGACGGAGTCCTTAGGCTTAAACTACCAGAGGGTGCTGAAATTGTGGGCTTTGCTGACGATATCGCTGTGGTAGTCGAGGCAAAGTACAAAGAAGAGATCGTGCTAAAGGCCAACCATTGTGTCACATAGACTCGAGATTGGGTAGCATCTGTAGGTTTGCAGCTACCAGATGCTAAGACAGAGGTCCTTCTTGTCAGTAGCAGGAAAAGAAGAGAAGGTATCACCTTGAGAGTTGGTAGGCAAGAGATTTAGTCCAAGCCTTTCTTGACTTATCTCGGGGTGAGAATCGATGACCGGCTCCGGTTCAAGGACCATATTCAGCAGGTTAGTGATAAAGCATCTCGAGTAACCACCGCACTGTCACGTTTAATGCCCAACGTAGGCGGCTCCAGGAACAACCGCAAGCTGCTGATATCCAGTGTGGTCCCATCCATCCTGCTCTACCCAGCTGCGATATGGAAGGATGCGCTGGACACTGCGGCTTATAGAAGACCGATGGTGTCGGTATATCGACGGTGTGCCTTAAGAGTGATCCGCGCGTTTCGTACAGTATCATACGAAGCGGCCTGCGTGGTCGCCAGGATGCCACCAATTGAGCTGATCGCTGAAGAAAGGAGGCGGTCTTATAACAGTGTTGACCTCATTCCCAGAGACGAATTAAGAAAGCAGACAGTTAGAGTGTGGCAACGTCGTTGGGATATGGCATTCAGTGGAAGGTGGACGCACAGGTTGGTGCCCTACATTGAGGCTTGGGTTAATAGAAACCACGGGGAGGTCGACTATTGCATCACTCAGTTTCTCACAGGTCATGGTTGCTTTCGAGCCTACCAGCATAGGTTTAAGCTCGATGATACAGGTGTATGTACATTATGCCCAGGAGCGGAAGAGAGCGCAGAGCACATATTCTTCTTCTGTCCCCGCTTTCAAGATGAGAGGATGGAGTTCCGACGCGTCTGCGGCTCAGATCCCACTGCAGATAATGTTGTCAACCTTATGCTGATCAATAAAGATTATTAGATGGCAGGGCAAAGGTTAGCAGCACAGGTGCTACAAAAAAGCTAAGAAAGGAGGAGAAAGAAAGGCGAGCCAGGAGATAGCCGAAATCAATGAGGCGGAACTCAGCCACTCCCCCATGATGTAATGCCTAATGGCGGTCCCGTGGAGGGTGAGAAACAGGTGTAGGGAGGTTGGTTTTAGTGGGTAAACATCCCACACACGGATAGGTACGGGCCTATTCGCGTCTTTCGAAGATTTTCACCTACCCTCGTGTTTGAGCAACCTCGAAATAGTTATTGGACCTTTCGATGAGAGCTCCGAAATGGATAAGGAAAATAAATGTCTGATTCAATTATACCAGATCGCATGTCATTTTGATTGTAACCTTTTATTAAACTAATAACATAAATCAATTTTCATAAATTAAATAACTAATATTTTTGATAATGAAAACCCAATTAATTAAATTAAAAGAACAATTTAAACGCTTTTATAATAAGAAAATGAAGTTATTAAAATTAACTATATTACAAACAATTAATTAATAACAAAAGAAAACAATTATTATTTAATCTTACGATAATAAATTTAACCCTATTAAATTACAAATAAATAAAATCTATTACAAAATAATGAACGTTTATCTGGTTTTGTAGTTGAGATGATATAATAATGAAAACTCTTATCTGTCTGTCGAAGTAGTTTTCAGTAGATGGTAGATTCTCGGCAGGGCGAGCTGGATGTTGAGACGACAGAGGATTTTCGTCGGCAGGGCGAGCGAAGATGGTGAAACAATAGAGGTTGAGATGATCGACTGGGTCAATTCGAATTGGTCGAATCTATGACGAAGTTTAAACTAATTACACCTGCAGGTTGGCAGCAAAAGAGATACTAATTCTTCAAATTCACACAAAACAATTTTGGGCTCCTATAGAGCATACGATGTGCACGTCAAGAGGCTCGTGGCAACACTGTCTTAAAATTCACAAAAACAATTTTGGGCTCCTATAGAGTATACGATGTGCACGTCAAGAGGCTCGTGGCAACACTGTCTTAAAATTCACAAAAACAACTTGGGCTCCTAAAGAGCAAACGATGTGCACGGCTAAGTTTATCTGTTATTAAGCTTCCTCCTCCGTTTCTGCTAGCAGCGCTAGATCGTCTGCAAAGGCCATACACTTTGCTTTCAAATTGTCCCTTTTTGTTCCTATTACTGCATCCGCATCGTCATTTTGCCAGAAAAATCTCATGATCTTGTCCAGCACGGTCTTGTCGGTAGGTTATCGGTGATAGGCCGTCGCCCTGTCTAAGCACCGTCTTTATTTGGAATGGTTTACTTATTTGTCCCTGGAATTTCAACTTTGAAATGACATTCGTCAGAGCCAGTTTTTTCAGGCTTATTGTCTTTTTGTCCACTCCCTATTCCCTCAGGATTTCGAGCAATAATTCTCTGTCTATTGAATCATAGGTCTTTGAAGTCTATGAAGGAGATTTAAAGATTTTTCTGGGGGCTAGACCTGTAATATTTTATGATCAATTTGAGGCTAAGTATTTGCTCCTGGCAGGATCTTCCCTTCCTAAAACCTGCCTGATATTATCCTATTTTCTGGCCTATTTGCAGCCCTAATAAATAAAATACCTTCCATTACCTTTCGGTATTTTAAGGCGTTACATCTGGCTGAGTTCGCTGAAGGCGGTTTTTACTCGAACCGGCACGAGGCCGCTGACATTATCCAATACAAAAGGGTGAGGGACCGTTTAGCGGGATCAAGTGACAAAGGAAAGAAGAAAGGGGAGGAAGGAAGAAGGAAAAGGAAGGAAGGATAAGGACAAGGGAGTACTTACCCCATCCCTAGATCAAATGTAAGTACATCGACCAAGGGGACACTGCCCTGCCATCTCAGAGGTATGGGGGGTGGTTTTAAGTCCCTAATAGGGGGTTCGCACAGGTCTTCAGCCCATCAAAAAATTTGATGTGGCTCCGACCTATGTGCTCGGGCACCGAGGGATGCCGAAGCTCCTCCCGGATGGTGGTGTTAAGTGCCCCCTCGAGCGATGTGCCACTTACGATCTTCCTAAGGATGGAATTCTGGTATTGCTTCAGCGTTGTTTTATAGAGGTGTCTCAGTAGTAGTGCACCATAGAGCAACGTAGGTCTTATGGTGGACTTGTAGATTTGTAATTTCAACCTCAGTGAGAGCTGGGGCGACAAGAGCAGATGCTATAGCCTGTGGGATTTCTGTCGTGCCAACTTCAATCTTGTCTGAACGTGCTTTGAGAAGGTGAGGTGCCTATCAAAGTTGACGCCAAGGTAGAGGATTGAAGTGGATAATCTTCTATCCTCGCAGTCCACGGTAAAAGTCCTCGGTAGAGGTTTCTTACTCACACTCTGAAATGACATCACGGTGGCATCCGTCTTAGACGGATTCACTCTGATGCCAATCAGTTTCAGCTAGTTTTCTTTGGTTTCAGTCGCCTTTTGTGCCTTGTTAAGGGCATGTGGGGTGCTGACGCTGGTAGCGCAAATCCTAATATCATCCGCATATGCTGCTACCATTGCTCCTGGATGCTTCATTGCGACCACGGGTGCTGTGAAAATCACAAACATCAGTGGCCCCTATACGGAGCCTTGAGGTACTCTACAGGTGGTGCTAGAATTCGAGTAACTGTTACCGACTCGTACGACGAATGATCTTCCGTTGAGATAGCTTTGGATCAGAATACATAGAGTGGCGGGAAAGCTAAACTCTTCTAAGCGTCGGAGTAACAACTCATGAGACACACAGTCAAAGGCCTCCAATGAAATGAACGCCGTAGCTCTGACCATCTTCATGTGCTCTATGGTGTCCGCCTGTAGCTTAGCCAGGTGGTGGTCACAGGCGACTCATCTCTGGAAACCAGTCTGCTCAGCGGGGATGATGTTTTTCCCTTTGCAGTGCTTCGACATGTAATGGTGAACCAGTCTCTCGAAGATTTCGCTCATGTGAGGGAGCAAGCTGATTGGCCGATAGTGCTCAGGTACTCCCCCACTCTTCCCAGTCTTGAGTAGTGGCACTATGACGGCTTGTTTCCACACATCAGGAAAGTACGATATCCTCATGCAGGTGTTGAATATGTTCAATAGAAAGGCTTTACCCTTCCTAGGAAGCATCTTCAACATCGCATAGCGGATATCATCCTGTACCTTTCGTGCGTCGTAGTACTGACTCGAGCTGACCGAAGGTGGAGAATATGGGCTTCTCGTTGGGACACGGTAGTGGTCCTTCCGGGATTGGTGGAGCATCTTACAGCCGAGCAGCTTCTCTCTCCTCATAAGCCTTCACCAGAAGTTCAGCCTGTTCTCCAGGCGTTAGCAGATTGCCTCCATATGAAAGAAACACTCCGCTCCTTCTGGTTACGTTGGTCTTGACGAGCCGCCAGAACTGGCGAGGGTCGTCCGACGCAACTGCTCCTGCCAGAGGGATGTTTTCCAGTCACGCATGAGGCTGGCTATCTGCTGGGTCTTTGCGTTGATGGCCGGTTTTAGCCCGTAATCACGATAACGCTGGAAAATATTCCTCAGGTTATTCCGCTGACTTATGAGAGCTAACATTTGTTTCGGAGGTTTTCTGATGGCGTTGGATAAAGGACTGAACTTTGGGATGTGCTGGTTTGCCGCAGCCTGTATGGTAGTGGTAATGGCACCTACCGCCCTGTCCTTCTCGTCCATTGTACTGACATGGGTGATCGTGGGAAGATCTTCCACAATACTGGCTCTGTAATCTTTCCCGTCTGCTTTATGCAAAAGGTACTTACTCGCTGGCGGAGCTGCGGGGGTACCTTCAAAAGTATAGAGCACGAGCCGGTGATCCGATGGTCCGTACGGGAGTGCAGTGAAATCCACATCATTGCGGACTAGGATGGCGACACTCGCTTTAATGCCCAGTGTCCAGGCCTCCCGGTACAGAGTATAACCCTGGATATACAGTCGATCCGAGGTGGACAGCATGATGTCTGTCAGCGCCACTACCGATGGCCGGTGTTGCTGCAGGAGTATCTCAACCTCAGCCAGCTTGGAGAGCAGACCTCTGATATTATAGTTGATGACGTGGTGTTCAGTCATTTCGTCTGTTGGTCTCGAAGACTCTGTTGATCATCTTCAACACCATGTGCATCATCTGGTCCATACGGGCTATGAGGGTTGTCAGTAGGGCTTCAGTTGTAGAAACTGACTGCTGTGGCTGGTAGGCTGGGAGGTCAGTTCCCTGAGATGGCTGAGGCTGGAATGAGCTCTGAGCAGGCTCTGTTCTAAGGGGTATACCATAGTCGGGAGTAGGAGTAGGGTGGGGGTGGGGGGTATGGGATGAGTGGGGTAACGGTTCCTTACCTGAATGGCTGATATGTTGGGCTGGACTTCCTCCTAGGAGTGACGAGTAGCTCTTTCCCTGGTTCACACGGGTAGCAGGCATGTCCTTCCTTCTCTGCTCGATAAGATCCTTTCTCACTGGACACTCTTTGGAGAATGCCGGGTGGTAGCCCTTACAGTTCTGGGACTTAGCTGGTTTCTGTTCCTTACGCAGCGGGCATTCACTGAGAACATGATGATCACAGCACCATGCGCAGTACGCAGTGTGGCCACAATAAGCGGCGGTGTACCCGAACCCGTGACACTGATAGCATTGGGTCGGCCCCTGTTGCTCTTTGAAAATTACCGGGCGATATAACACCTGTCCGGCGACTCGTAACTTCTTCAATTTGTCAAGGTTCACCGTGCTGTCAGTTATGATGAGTACTCCTTCTGTGGGCCGGAGCTGTCCTTTCCCCTCTTCCCTCATCAGTTGTTTGGCGGATATGAATCCAGGGAGTCCTTCTCGCAAGTCAATGGTGATTTCTGATATGTCCACGTCACTATCGTACCCATATAGAACGAATTTCTTGCTTCTCTTCGTTCCGCGGGGTGCAAAGGTGTGAAACTCAGTTTCTTTGTCAGTGCGGAGTATGGCTATGCCAGTATGGCTATGCCATGACTGCGTCATGGTCCTTTTCATTGTTAAGATATAATCTTAATTCCCTTTCAGTGGAATTCATAGCAAACTGGGTGATCCCCTCAGCTAAGAGAGGGGCCCTCAGAACAAAAATAATAAAACAAATCAAAATTTGTTTTGGTGATCTGGAAGACCCGGGTTCGAGTCCCGGTCCTGGACATATCTTTTCTTTTCAAATGAATATATTTAAAAATTAGTAACAACTAAAATAAAATAAATCAAAATTTGTTTTGTTCAGCGAAAATATGTAGATTTTGTGAGTAAGAAACACGCGAGCAAGCACACAAACTTTGCCCTCTTTTTCACCACCTTAGGGGTAAAAATTCTTTCTTATCGGATGCCTACATCATACAAGGAACACACCCGCGAATTTTCAGATCACTACGATCAGCGCTTTAGGCTGTGCGTTGATCCGTCAGTTAGTCAGTCAGTCATTCAGGACAAAACATTTTATATATACAACTTGTGGCCTGATTCTTCGCCCTTGGACGCAAATGTCCACAGTGGACATTATAATCAACCTACGTCAGATAAAGTTGCTGTAGTTATTGTTGGACAGCAATTTTCTAAACGGGATAATGTAATTGAGAGCCATGATAACACATTGGATCGAATAAGTGAAATCCATAGCTCATACGATGCATTACAGTATCCACTTTTGTTTTGCTACCGAGCATGGATACTCAATTTCTATACCCCAGTATGATCCTAAGACCAAACAGCTGCTTAAAAAAATTATTAACGTAAAAAAAAATTAGAAATCCTACTAGAACCATTTTCGACTTCTATGCGGACGAAGTCGCGGGCAAAAGCTTGTCTTGGGCATAGTAGGTTGTTATGCTTACTACTACGCCACAACAGGTTAATGTTATTCAAAGTTTTAATATGAATAGTGCTCCGAACTGAAAATAACAATTCGATACGAAACTGAATTGAATTTAAACGATCCGATCTGTTTTGAATGACTAAGTTCTAAATTTATAACGTATGTCTTAAAATGAGAAACTTTCAGTTAAAATAAGATAACTACTTTTGCTAAAAGTATAAGGAATTATTTAACTTTAGGAGAAAAAGCTGTACCACTACAGAACATGAGGGCATTGTGCTCTGTACGTGGTAGTGACTGTATTATTTGTAATACATATATAACAAGTTATTCTTCCTTGTTAAAAGTACCCACTTTTTAGGGGCTGGTTGAGCTTCAGGAGGATCTTCAGATTCCACAAGGTGCAACAGATTAAATAATTTATATGATACAGCCGGATTTGACCCCGGGACCTTTCAAATGAAAATAAGCCAATGACACATCTTTGGTAATGGATACCACCGTGGTCTACGTAGATAAGGATGACAATCAGGGAGAAGTGTGAGAGAGAGGTTGTTGTGGAGACGATGATGTTCAGAGATTTGAAAGAGGATACATATCACGCTAGAAAAAATGTGGACGAATAGGCATGGAGATAGAATAATAATCTTGGACATGGTGTTTCTCAGTGTGTAGAGCATCAAATGGCTAAGCAGAAGGTCCCTGCGTCGAGTCTGGTGTGATAGATAAATTATTTAATCTGTTAACAGCATTAGATCGACCCTCTGGGATCTGCAGACCCTATAATGTGGATACACTTAGTTGGAGGAAACCTTGCTGGTTGAGTATGATCTCGGACAAGACACCATCCTGAATAACCATTGATATAAATTAAATTATTCTTTTTATTTCTGTATTTTACTCCTTTTTGTTATAATATACCCTTTTAAACATGGTTTATATAATTAAAATATGTTTCTAACTATAAAGTAATCGATAATTTGATGGCCCCTTTGTCTGTTCTTGATGGACTTTACCTCCAACTGTGAGACAAAGAGGTCATTTTAAGGCCATTTATCTTAAACGAAATTAAAGGGTCCTATAGACATTTCCTCCCTATCCTCAGGTTAATGGAAAGTCCTGAGGCAAAAGGTTAGACGAGACAGAGCGTGCTGACCAACCTGAGGCTAATGTTGTAATTCCACCACCTTACTTTCCCTCTCAAGGCTAATAGCCCTAATGAGGGGTTTTAAAAATCATATATAATGGATTTTATTTAAGGGATGCTATTAATAAATAATAGTTTTAAAAAATTTAAGCGGAAGATTGACCTGCCTGGAGAGCATCATTTTAGGATATCAAGAGATGCTTGAAAAGCAAGCATTTAAATGAAGCCCCTCCTGGATTCTTGTGGAAGTGTGTATGGAGAAACCTCTCATTGAAGGCAATCCTAGCGCGGTTCATCTCTTGGTAGTAGATCCCTGATCCAGAGACGTTTTAGTCTCCTTGTCGGATTCTGTGGCAATGTGTCTTTCAGTAATGATTGTAAAAGTACGTTAAGGTGTCCAACAAATGAGTCATGACATATTTTGTAGTTTTTCTTGATTGGACCAGTCACGAATTGTATGTTGAGGTCTTTATCTTCCACAGTCGGATTCGAACTAGGAACCTAAGTATAGCTAAGGATTAAGAATAGCAAGTCTCTACAATGCTCGAAAATAACCAAATATCTAATGTTACTCCAATTTAGGTGTCATTATTATGTACAAAAAACAAAATAATTCTTCATGAATTAAGATCAAACATAGCACATCTTACATCAACAGTCAAAACAGACTCATCAATTACAAACAGTAACCTCACTCGAAGGAGTTAAAAAAAATACATTATTTTAGAGCAGTGGTTCCTAACCAGGAGGGGCGTAATGACAAGTCAGGGGGGCGCGAAACAAGTTGAAAATAAAGAAAATTCATTTATTAATTTCTATTACCAGTACTTCATGAAAGTTATAATGTTGTATTTGTGATAGTAAAACATGTTCTTTTTTTACTTTGCTCATACAAAGTTTGTGCTAGGGGGGGGGGCGTGGGAGGCTTTCGTTTGGACAAGGGGTGTGTGGTATACAAAATCTTGGGACCCATTGCTTTAGAGAGTAGGTATTTTTAGTTTTGGGAATTTCAAGTGAAGACTTGAAAATCCCACAGGGTCAACCTATGAGCTAAGTTAATATACAATGGTTGGGGAAAAAGAAATCCATTTATTGGATTATTTTCTCGGTAGATGGCTGTAGTAAACGATATCTCGTAAAGTATCGACCAAGCAATTGCAAGTTTATGCTCGTTGTCAAGGTGACATTTCATTTGACCGGCCTGATAGTAGTCGAGAGTATTTTTAAGAAGAGCTTGACCCAAGTACTGGAGCGAGATGCTAATTCATTAGCTATTTATTTGAGTGTAACCCAGGTGTTGTCCATACCTGAAGAGGATAGTGTTCATCTTGTTTTTGTGTGTACTTTTGTTGCTGATTTGTCTCTGTGAATTTATTTTAGACTGTATAAGTTTAATATTTATATATTTCTTAGTGAAGTTTAGTTAGGTATGTTTTGTATCATGGTTACCTTTTTCTTTACTATAGAGTTCTGATTCTTTCTCTAATGAGATTGGCTCTGCTAGAATTAGATTAGCAGGGAATCTCATTTGAGGGCATTAGATTTTGTTGATTTCAACCTAGGCATGGTGGAATGCCAAACTGCATTTATGATACAATTTGTTAATTAGTTAACTAAGTTGTCAAAGTCCTGGGTTGAATAATGATATGGGCCGATAAGTAAGCTGAGAAGGAGAAAAAGTACAAGTTAAGAATCGTGTATGAATTAATGTAGTATTTTTAAATGAGTGTTTGATTTAGGAACTTCATCATTTAGTTTTCATCAGTTAGGATAGTTATAGAGAATATATTGGGTTAACAGTTGTACTAAATTGAATTAGTTGAATTGGTTGGAAAAAATTGTTATTTGTGCAGGTGATTACAATACCTTGGGGAGAATGACGCGTTTTGTAATCTTGTATTTTAAATGTTTTTGTTTTTTTTAAATTTATTTATTGATATTTACAACTGTATAAAAAAAAATACATCCAGTAAATAGGCTATGTGATACAAAATGACATGAGTAATGGCAAGTTGAGAAACTACCCACTGGTAGTACTCAAATTTTAAATGTTAGTTTGTTATTTAAACGAGTTTCTATTAATCAGTCCAAACACCAACGCCACGTTTTTGAAAAACTTTCCGGTTCGTTGTTGCGTTAAGACCGACGATTGAGTTTCCAAAGGGGACTTTTGGAGGTCGTATTTTAAGATACATAGTAAGCTCGAAAATATGAAAGATACTGATGACCTTTTCATTCAAGGATGTAATTTTTACTCCAATAAATGATGTCATACTTTTATTATTAATTAATCTTTGTTAATGTAAAAAAAAAACTATCTGGGTCTCTTTCTGAAGTCGTAATAAGAATAGCGAGTTTTAATACAGTGTGTAATAAATAAACTTTATTTATTATTATCTTAATAATTTTAACGCCAATACGAGACATCCCAGAGGAATGACGAAAGACCATCTTAACTATTTGTTTAACATAAAAAAAAGGATAAAGTCTGAAAACATTCCTTAATCGTCGGATCATGACGAAGATGAAGGAGACGAGATCGAATCAGGGGGGAAGAAACGGAAAAGGGGAAATTCAGGGTGCGAGTACAAACGGAAATCCGTTTTGTCGAAATCCAAAATTGTATGAGTTGGAAAAACAACGAAAAAAGTCAACGTTGATGGATCCAAAGACAGAGTTATCATGTTCAAAGAAGCATATTGATAGCTTAGGACATTGGAAATCCCGTAATTTTAAGGAAATATTATATTTATAATTTTCAATGTAAATGTTTCCTTATCTCTCCTAAGAAACTTGGGATTTCTTATTAGGGTTCTTTCCAATTATACTCCTATAAGAAGGAAAGAAAAGAGATAAAATGTGAACGAATAAGATAATAAAGGGGAAGAAGCTATATCAATTTGTTTTCCGGGAAAGTGTTCCCTTGCTCATGGTGGATGGATTAGCTCAACTCTCTTCCTCATTGCCAAATAATGCTCTTAATGAAAAATTATTTATCTAATGATTCCTTCTCCCAATGAAAACCTTTTTCCAGTCATTTATGAAATACAACTTTATTATATGAAACGTTTCGACATGTCATTTTCAATCTATCTAAGAACTTATTTTTTTTATCATTTCATCTTTATCATCATCTTGAAAAGAGTTACAAGTCATTTATCTTTTTATTATTTATTGTATTTTTTTTTTTAATTTTTACTTGGAGGCCCATTATTCTCCATGGTCCTTTTGTTTCATAGTTTACATCCTTTTAAAATGAAAAATTATTGGTTTTAATTGTTCAGCGATTTTTTTTATCCTTTTCTAATGAACTAAGTACATTTTTGAATTCCATGGAATAACCATAATGCAGATGTATTTATTACACATTATAACTTACTTCGTTTTATGAAGTCGGTTTGGTACCCTATTTTTCACAACTGTGTTATTTAGCGGTATAATAACAATTCTACATTCATTATGGATGTATATGCATACGTATGTATGAGATATAGCTGGAGATGTATTTTTTTTTCAAGTCATAAGAAATCATTTTAACTATTTTCTCAAAACGTTTATGTTTTATGACTGCTAAGTAGGAGGTTGCCGAGTAACGATTTTTCATGAACCTAATCTTTATTGCTAGATAAATGTTTTCGTTGTTTACATTGTTGACTGATTTTTGTTTAGTTATTTGACGTCACTATATGCTTCTATGCCTAATCGGAGGATGCTGCAGCGGGAGTCCTAAATTTTGCCTAATAATTTGGATAGGAGTATTTAAGGAGTACCTGAAACGTTAAAGACTACGGGCCGTCATATTACGTCCCCTAGGAAAGAAAGCGTACACACGAATTTTTGACTCCCTGTAAAAGCCCCAAATTCCACAGCCAGACTGCCAATATCCGCTCGTGGGTTTAGAAGGATGTTATCCTAACCACTACACTACAGGTGTCTTCATTGATGACTAATTTATTAACATTAACACGTATATAATTTATATGGTTTTTTTGATGTTGAATATTTTTAAATATTTTTATTTTGAAGAGAAAATATTAATCTTGTCGGGATTCGAACCCGGGTCGCCCGCGTCCCTAATCACTTGAGCTACCAAGGCACGTATCACGATAGGATCGGTGAAGAGTATAGATTTGTCTGACTTGGATGCGTGCCTTGGTAGTGTTAGAGCACCGCGCTAGTGGCGCGGGTGACCCTGGTTCGACTCCCGGCCAAAATAAATCTTTTCTCTTTAAAATAAAAATATTTAAAAACATTCAACATCAAAAGAATGATATAAAAGATAAATCATAATAATATCAAAATTGACGTAAGTCAACGATATCCCAATTAATGTAATCTTCAATGAATATTCTTCCCCGCGTTCTTGCAATTTTTGCGATGAATATAGGATCAGTGAAGAGAATAGATTTGTATGATTTGGATGCGTGCATTGGTAGCTCAAGTGGTTAGTTCTGATTTAGTTTTAGTTCTGATTTCCAGCTATTTAATAATTGTGAAATTCGGCTAAATATACAATTTTAATAAGGTGGCACTGTCAGAGACGGGTTTAGCAATGCATTTCCCTTTCAAAAACCATTTCGCAGATGCAACTGTGGTTTGGAAGCGAAGTTAAGTCTATTGGCAACGTTCGCACTACATTGCCAATAGACTTACGTGGGAAAACTTTCTCAGCATCATCTACACTATAAGAAGAGATAGTTTATCTTTCTTTTTTAACATTCATTGTTTGATTCATTGCCTTCATAAATCCATTTTTTCCACCAACATGTTTAATATTTTATTTGCTTCTTAATCTCAGAATGTTTAGCAAGGAATGCAGTTTTGAAAATGAAAACTGAGTATTTAAATTTGAGGCACGTTTTTTCCTGTATTTTGGACTACAGATTTATATGGATCCACCACACAAATCGATATTCTTGTCCGATAGACTAAAACCAGTATCTTAGCGTAGGTACTCATATTTGTTATTCGAAAACTGGTATTTTTTGTTATTTATAAAAAACAATAAATAAAGGTGTTTGACTAACAAAAAAAAAATACATATTTTATATTTTATAAGACGTATGTTCGTGTATATGTCTTTACTGGATAAACTCTAGACAATCATGTTTTTAAATATAGTTGAAGAACATAGTATTATAAGTGATTAAGTTTCAAATTTTTAATATTCATAAATAGAATTATACAAAAATAGTTAGTTATTCAGTTGTCAATAAAAAAAAAACTATATACCATGAGTCTTAAATAAGAATAATTAAATTACTTAAATATTAAAAAATGAAAATGAGTGAAGAATATTAATATTGAACAAGATTGACCAGTGTTTTATTGGCATTTATTATTGATACGATTCATTACCAAGAACTAGAGGAAAATAAATTATATAGCTAAACATTAAAAAAAAATTAAATCAGCCGAACAATTTGGCTGAAGTAATAATGCCTGATATCAATCAAATGGATGAACCTTGTAGACATGTTTTTATTTTATTTCTGTTGCTTAATTACTTGTAAGAAAAAATATGTTGAGAGAAATATTGGAGAATACCAAGGAGGCCTTAGACCTAACAGATCTACTATAGTTCAGATTTTTTCCCTAAAACAGATGTGTGAAAAAATGAAGGAATTCAGCAATACATTGTGGATGCTGTTCATAGATTTCAGGACGGCTTATGATACAATATCCAGGAATGAGCTTTTCAGAGCTATGTGCGAAATGCGTATTCCATCCATGTTGGTGCGTTTGGTAATGAGCACGATGGAAAACACAGTTTGCAGCGTAAGGGTAAATGGCTCAATCACAGAAAAATTTAAGATTAGTACAGGACTTAGGCAGGGAGACTCGCTGCCCCCTCTACTATTCAATATTGTAATGCAAAGTGTCATTAAAAGGGCAGAATTATTGATTGAGGGAACCATCTTTAATGGTAGTCTGGGTATTCTTGCATATGCTGATAATTCAGTGATAAATATACACGCCCCAACAGAAGAAAAGAACGACGAAGAAAAAGAAGTTTTCTATGAACATCTGGACAGAATCGTGAGAAGTTGCCCCTCTGGTGATGTGAAGATTGTTATGGGAAATTTTAATGCCCAAGTAGGCAAAGAATCTGAGTTCATACCAACAATTGGAACGAATAGCCTCCATAACAAATCAAATGACAACGGAGAAAGAATGATCAACTTCACAATATCGAACTCTCTAGTAGTTATGAGCACAGTATTCCCGCATAAATATAAACACAAGCAGACATGGCATTCCCCCAATGGTGATTTTACTCAAATTGACCCTATAATATAATATCCCTAGTCTAGGTATTCTTGAGTATGCTGATGACCTTGTATTAGTAGAAAGATCGCTGATTATCTTAAAAGAAGCTTTTGAGAGGCTAGTAGTTGAAGCTGGAAAAATGGAGTTACAGGTGAATGAGGAGAAAACCAAGGTCATGATGATAAATAATAGTAAACAAAATCGACCACCTAATAGCTACACGTTTAGAAGACACACGTTCCAACGAGTGTCAAGTTTCCAGTATTTAGGAAGCCGTATAAACGAGAATTTGAATGAGGAGGAGAAATTCAGAGCCAGGATAGTATTAGGTAATAAAGCATGTTTTGGGATATCAAAGCTCCTGAGAAGTAAGCTCCTTAGCCTAAAGTCCAGCTTGATGATATATAAAACTGTCATTACGCCAGTAGCGACATACGCTGGTGAACCCCTCACACTGAATAAATCCAGCGTGGAGAAGCCGAATAAATTCGAAAGGAGAGTGATAATCACTTAATTTTTTTTATGAGTTTAGCCTTAGATAGTCGACACCTCAAACTGCAAGAAACAATATCACCGCGGTCGGAAAAATGTTATAACGAACGAATCATCCGCCGATTTTGAGATTTATTTAATCACTTCTTCTTCTTTTACTTCCTCTTATGCCATTTCTAGCGCCGAGGAGCCTGGAAGCTATTTAGTATGCTTTGAATCGATTTTCTACCATACGGATTATTAGTCCAGCGATGGAGGCCCCGTATTCTGGTCTCCTGAATATTTATGTCTCCTCAGGAGAAAGGGTGACCGGGCTATACCCTCCGGTATTGGGTTTCCCCCAACCTGGAGGACCAGTGGCTAATTGCAGTCAGATGACTGGGTGATGGGGCAGCCAACTCCCTACGCCACTTAATCACAAAACCCTGATTTTTCTAGTTCTGGGATTAACAATCCGATAACATGTTCAGAATGAGTTATATCGAATATTTACCTCCTATTGAAAGGGGGGAGGATAAATATTTCTAATAAACATATTTTCATTTCATAAAGCTGTTTTATTAAATGATTTTTCCGTTGAAAATGGACATTTCGTATGAAATGACCCATTATCAGTGCGGATTCATATACTAGTGAAGCGTGTCTACTGTTGGTAATATAAAAAACAGTCTTTTGTTTATCTATATTCCAGAAAAAAAATAAGTTCCTAAGAATTTAAAAAGAGCTCAGCTGGCTGGTTATCTAACCTACAGATTGGGTTAAAGATGATCTTAATGATTGGATTGGCAGTACGGGTGTGGAGCCTTTGAGTCCCTTGTATTTTTATAAATTATTCTACGCAGTTGTGGGTACCAAACTGAGATGGGTGACAGGTCCAGTCACCTGCAATTATTAGCATCTTCAAACATTCATATTTTTTTATACTATTCTATCTGTGTCCAAGAGATCTGCTTGATGAGGCTTGCTAAAAACATCAAGCGCACGTTCTAGACTCTTAGAGACCTCTATTGTGGAATTAGTGATCAGTCCATTTGCGGATATAACTGGTATTACCACCACGCTTTCCATACGGTATTGCAAGTGACGGGGGAGCGATGATAATGAGAGTGATATTGAAGGTTACTAACAGCTGGATAAACGAAGAGGTTTGTGTGAAAGGGATTTGTCACTGCCTCAACTAATTCATTTAGCTTAATTCATTCTGTATTTATTACGTACCATTCAATAATTATTATTTACTTAGTTAGTTTATTAAAAAGTGGATAAAAGTGAGTGTATGGTGATAAAAAATTGCAACAGTAATAAAATACAGTACCTGTGTTAATTCTACGTAATGGACGAGAATTTACACCGAGTGGATTAGCGGGAAATAAATAAGGAGAAAAATTTAAACTGGAGCAACTGGCCACGAGCGGGAACCTGCAGGTAAACTACGTAGGCTAGTGAGTCATAATCCCACAGAGTATACAAACAATATCTTAATTCCTGAAAGATAGAATATAAATGTCTAGCCATAACAAACCCTAACCAAAACAATTACAACGAAATAAAAATAACAAACATTCAATAAACAAAGACAAAATAAGGTTTTCTCTTAACAGAATAAAATAAATGCCAAAATCAATTAAAAATTATACAGTGGAAGGGAAAGAATTGTCAACGCCAATACAAAAAAAAGAAAGGGTCAAGAGAAGTCGATCGTCGCCGGAAGTTTTAGTGAGTACTAAAATAAGTCGGACAGAAGATACAGTGTCATCAGAAATGGGAGAAGAAATTAATAGAATGGATTACGGAGAAATGATGAAACAATTTTCAGCGATGATAGACTCAAAGGGACTGGCGACAAAAAAAGATATATCAGAGCTCTTCACAGAAATTAAAAAACTAAAAGACGAAAATTTAATTTTGAAGAACGAACTGGAGAAAATGAAGACCAAAAATCAAGAAAATGATAAGAGGCTAGAAGCAATAGAAAACCAGTTGAGAAGAAACAATTTAATATTTAAAGGATTTGACGGAAAAGAAAATGTTGAAGAAATAACAACCTTTTGTAAAGAAGTGCTGAATGTTGAAGTGGAAGGGAAGATAGAGGACACCTTTACAGTAGGAAAGGAAGGCAAAGGACGTACGGCTAAGAAGGTAATGTTTACCACCAGTAGAGTAGTTACAGACATATTAAGGAATACGAGGAAACTAAAGGGGACTGGCTTTTACATAGATAGGGATTACACCTGGAAAGTAAGAAATAGAAGAAACAGGATGTTCTGGATCAAAAAAGAAATTATGAGAAAGGGTGGACATTTAAAATGCCTGGTCAGAAAGGACACTCTGATTCTGAATGGGAAGGAATATCAGTGGGATGATGAAAGTGGTGTTTCAGGAGGAGAAGAAGACATTAACTACTTGAGGGGTCTACTGGGAGAAGAACTGTGGTCGCGCTGCTGTACGCCAGGGGACCAGGCCAATCAACCAGCGAAGAACGAAGAGGTGAAGATACCACTTAGTAAATAGGAATATTCCGTCTGCCGGGTAAACTCTAATTTGGCTACAAGACTGTATGAATCTAATAAAACGATTAAATTATTAGGGTACAATATAGCAGGGATAAAAAATAAGATAGATAATGTTGCTTTTTTCAATTTTGTATGTAAGTATGACATATTTTGCCTGTTTGAAATCCATTTAGAAATTGATAATTGTAACGTGCACATTGAGAATTATTTTGTTGATTACTGTCTGTACTGCGAGCCAGCCAGCAGAACTAGTAAGTATGGTAGAGCTAGCGGTGGTAAAATATTCGGATATAAAAAATGGTTAAAGGAGGAAAAATTATGTAAATATGTAACGGTAGAAAATCAGACTCTAATACAGTTAGAAACGGGAAAGGAATCAGTACACATTGTTCCACTATATATTAATGCTAGGTATTGGGTAGAAGAATTTGAAAGGCTACAAAATTTAATTTTTAGTAAGGATAAACTACAATACCTGTTGGTAGGGGATGTAAATGCGAGGATAGGAGAAAGACAGACTACATATTGGGAAGATAATAACCGAGAAGGAGAATTGGTAAAGAATAGGAAATCAAAAGACAAGAAAGTAAGTAAGCAAGGAAGAAAACTCTTGGAACTGTGCGATGATAATGGGCTAATTATACTTAATGGTAGATCAGAGGGGGACAGAGAGGGAGAATTTACATACATCAGTAATGCCGGTTGTTCCACAATAG
The DNA here is from genome assembly GCA_964056705.1 of Troilus luridus. Taxonomy (NCBI): domain Eukaryota; kingdom Metazoa; phylum Arthropoda; class Insecta; order Hemiptera; family Pentatomidae; genus Troilus; species Troilus luridus. Next base: position 65,242,520 of record OZ057412.1, on the reverse strand, counting down.
ATTTAGGTATAATTTCAATAGGGGTTAAAGAAATAGTAAAGGGTTTTGAAGTAGAAAAACAAATATTTTCGGACCACATGCCTCTAGTCATTAGCATTGGAATAAAAATGGCGATAAAGGATGAACAATGCTGTCAGCTAATCCCGAAAATGATTTGGCATAAAGAGAGGTCAGCGGAGTATAGGGAAAAGATAGAAAAAGAAACAGATGCATTTTTGAAAGAAAGAAAGCTAATAGGGCTGGCAGACTTTGAGAAGATGAAGGAGCTAATTAAAAAATGCTATGTAATAAGAAGTAGGGGTGACTTTAAGATTAATAAAAAACAACCTTGGTATGACTATAAGTGTCATAATAAGAGAAAAAGAATATTTAAACTATTGAACTTGTACAGAAATACCAACTCCCACTTGATCAGAAAGGCATATTTAAATAATGTAAAAAATTATAAGGAACTCTGTAAAGGGAAAAAAGAAAACTACTTCAGGGAGATAGGTGACAAGTTCGAGAGGGCGAGGGATTCCAAGGATTTCTGGGACTTGACTAATAAATTTAAGCAAAAAAACTACTTCCGTATTGGAAATATTCAACCACTGAAATGGAAAGAGCATTTTAAAAAACAGTATAACCTTCATCTTTGTACTGAACTTTTCTCATATGCGGCTCCTTGGGTAAAGGATGGGTATTTAGATAATCAATTCAGTTATGATGAAGTGGTCGCAGCCATAAATAAGTTAAAAGACAATAAAGCACCTGGGCTTGACCGAATACCAAGTGAATTTTATAAAAATTCTCCTGAATGCTTTACGAAAGCTCTACTGCAGCTGTTCAATTTCTGTTTTGATGAAAGTAAGGTTCCAGAGAGTTTTGGAAAATCAATCATCTTTCCTCTCCATAAAAAAGGTGAGCTTGGCGAAGTGACAAATTACAGGGGTATTTCTTTTTTAGATTCCATTTCGAAGATATATTCTGGGATGTTAGCAGTAAGACTTACAAACTGGTTGGAAGAAAGAAATGTATTGATAGAAGGCCAAGCAGGTTTCAGAAAGGGCCGCTCAGTTGTTGACAATTTGTTTATTTTAAGCAATTTAATAGAGTACATGTGGCATTTAGGGAAAAATAAAATCTATTGTTTTTTTGTCGACTTCAAGGCAGCGTTTGACTCTGTGGACAGGAATGCGTTAATTTACAAAATGTACGAAATGGGTTTGTCAACTAAGTTCACTAACGCTATAAAAAGTCTTTACGAAAACACGGAGGCAGTGGTCTGGACAAAAGATGGAGTTACGGAGTCATTCAAGACGGGGATGGGGGTCAAGCAGGGATGTGTACTGAGTCCATACCTGTTTACTCTTTTCATAAATGATTTAGCGGAGAATCTCGGGGGAGGAGTCATAGTGGGGCATAAGAAAGTGAATATGTTGGCTTATGCTGACGATATTGTCCTAATATCAGATAATCCGGTTGGTTTGCAGTACATGATAGGCAATTTAGAAATCTATTGTAAAACATGGAATTTGTTTGTAAATCTGGACAAATCAAAAATTATAGTATTTAAGAAGAATAATAGAGGCAAAATGTGTACAAAAAAAGAGAAATGGTTCCTAAATAATGAGCAAATTGAATGTGTGAAATCATACAAATATCTAGGGGTGGTGATGTGCAATAACTTAAAAATGAAATATGACATTAAAGAAAAAGTAAGTAAGGCAAAAGTTGGGATTAATATGATGTGGAGAGAACTGTTCAAAAATCCAGAAGTGCCATTAGAGTCAAAATTTAAAGTATTTGAGTCAACAATTAAAAATGTCATAACCTATGGATGTCAAGTTTGGGGCCACAAATATTTTGAGGAAATAGAAAAAGTTGAAAGGTATTTCATTAAAAAAATTTTTAAATTACCGGTTAATACCCCAAATTACTTTGTGTACTTAGAAATGAATAGAAAATTAATACACATGTACACACTAAAAATGCAATCCAATTATATTTTAAAAATACTAGATTATAAAGAAAATAGGCTATGTACAGTTATAGCAAGAGAAATAATAAAACAAAACATATCATGGTTTAAAGAGTGGGGGGAAATTGCAAAAAAAATAAATTATAGACTGGATTTAACTTTAAACTCCGTGGATACTTGGGAGGGAGAAATGTTCAAAATGTTGGAGCGGTACAAAGATTATTTTATCCAAGTTTGCCATGCAAAAGCAGCAGAGGGCACACACCACGGCCTCTATAGCTCATTAAATAAAACAATAGATTACCATAGACATTTTAAAGCAACAAAAAAAATTAGCGTAGTTATGAAATGTAGAGGGGAACTTCTGAATCTAAATTACAAACCATTTGAAATTGATTCGCAAAATATACAGCTATGCTCACTGTGTAATCTGAAAGAAATTGAAAACAGTTTTCACTTCCTGGCAGTGTGTCCCGTCTTAAAATTGTATAGAAAAAAATTCTTAAAATATGAGCTGATATCAAAACAAAAATTAATAGATATTCTGAATGGAGAGAATTTTATAGGTTTATATAATTTTGTAAGTAATGCAGGTCGTTATAGACATTTTTTAATTTCAGAATTTAATTATTAATGTCAAAAGAAATTTGATTTATTTTTTAGTTTTCTTGTTGTTTAGTAGTTTAATCAAACTCCCGGCAGACGGTATAAGTACCATGCTGTGGCTGCTAATGTGAAAAATAAAATTAAAAAAGAACAGTTGTAAATAATTTAATAAAGAGCATTTTATATCTATCTATCTATCTATCTATCTTATTTACTTAGTTCATTATTGTACGGTTTTTATTTATTTATATTACAGTGGCAAATCCATGAGTAACTTGTCCCAAGTTGTTCTATTGTGTTACTGGGTGAGTGCAGAATTGATGTGGTGTATCTTTTTATGTTTTATGACTTGTTATTTTTACGTGATTTCGACCTGGAATTGTATAGTTCTGCTAATTAAACTGTTCCAAGCACATAGACTATTATTTATAAAAAACCTCGTACCTCAAAAGCTCATTCAGTTCAGACTGGAAAATCTTTTTAACGTTTGATTTTATATTGTTGTCGTTAGGGATAGCTATAACAATGATTTTAGCTCTCTTATCTCTCAACTTTATAAGGAAGATGTATGTATATTGTGACGCAATGTCACAGTGTTTATAGATTCAACACAGTACTGCACTGTAATAATAATAATTATTATTATTTTAGCGAGGAGATGGTTGACTGGAAGATCTGAGTAAGGAAGGAAATAGTTGGGGGTGCAGTAAAATTAAACACTAATTGGCTTCCTGTCTAGCCTCAGCTTCCATTGGCCCTAAAGACGACCTACAAAGTAGGTCGAAACGTTGGCACAAAATAAAAAATAAGTACCCACTTATTTAGTGTTTAATTTGACTGCACCCCCAACTATTTCCTTCCTTATTATTATTATTGTTATACGAGGGTGGTGGAAAATGATGAGGGGGCGCAGTCAATGATTACACAAAACAAAAATGACTTATTTTGACTGCAGTCTCTGGCCATTTTACACCACTTTTAGAATTATCCATTAAACTATTTTCCATTTAAATGCTATTGTTATTGTTTAAAATGAGACACATCCCTAGAAACATACCTTTGTATGATTTCTATGGAGATATGGTACATTCCCGCTCTGGTGATTTTGAACTGTATATTAGATTGGTAATGATAATGAAAATAAAAGACATCATAAATTAAAGCTTACTATGATGATAACATGAATAGTATATTAGTTACCGACTTGAGAAAACTATGAATGGAGGTTTTTATCTGGGTGGTTGCTGTCTCCCTCATTCAGTGGTTGCCTGCTGAAGGTTTTACTCCACGGTAACGAGACTCTGAAAATATATAGAGCACATGGACCTAGGTAGCACATAGCTCTTTTCTTGTTCTAGGCCTAGAAGTATTTTCTAGGTCTAAGCCGGTTGTAGGCCTAGAAGATGATGGAGATGGCTTTGCCTTTGTTACAAGCAGATAGAGCAGACAGAGTGAGGAGAATGGTTGTATTAGATTGACCAGTTGTAAATCAGAAAATATAAAAAATTAACAAGACAGAATATCAACAAGAAACGGTTGTTGAAGTCAGAAAAAAGGTTAATCTGTCTAGGAAAAGGTTAAAACTGTATAGAAAACGGTTCAGCTGGGAAATGCTATAATGTGAATTATCTTTTTTTCATTGGAAGTGAAAAGCATTTTCCTCTTTTTTCCCAACGTTTCTTCGTCACGTCTGCTTGATCCTGAGCAAGACGAAGCGAAATTTCACGGTGTGGAGTTTTCTTTTCCAGAGAAAAGAGAGGATTTTTCCAGATATAACTGTCGCTCCCTTACGACCACCCTCACAGTATTTTTTTATTTTTCCTTCCAACCTGGATTTTTTTGCCGACGAGAGGAGAGTTGACTAACGGGGTCGGTCCCATCACGAACCGCCGCACTCTGGAATTCGTCGAAGTGGTTCCCTCCCAATTCAGGGAGTTATTTTCCCAAGCACTACTAACCTTTTACCTGGAATTATCGACAGCAAGATCCATTGTTCAGATGACCCATTTATCTAAAATTCTTTACCCGTGGATAAATTTTAATTGTTAAACGCTCATAATTGAATCAATACTCGTGAATTAATAATGTATTTGATTTAGCGGACTCAACTCGAATTAATGATCATATTCTGTTACATTCAAGATACTTTATAATTTATGCTACAATACACCCATATATTATATAATATGTAAAAGACGTTAACTAGACGACTTTCAATTGAATGTTTCTGATACTATTACTACAGGAACAACTGGGATTTGAAAACCGGGGACAACCCGTGTTTTTATTGAATAGGTGAAAGAAGATAATTGTATAACTAGTATGCGAAATATTAGCTTTAAATGTCATCTTAAATGGCATTCAGTGTTTGATTCTATCATCATTATATATGTGTATATATCATTATATAATATATATAAAATCATTGTTTATAAATAATTTCATAATCCTCCTACATGAATATTGAGAAGTCCTTCCCACAGGATTTTCCATTTAATCATAATGACTTATTTGTGATCGGGTCGTCTCAAATGAAAGGTCTGTCGAAGGAGGTCATTTTGTAAAACAATTTTATCAAATTAAACATTTTTATTCCAAATATTTACCCTCATTTCCCATACATTTTTCATCATCATATTTTATCAAATGTTCAATCCCAGAACTGATAAATCCAGCATTTTGTGATGAAACCAAGTCAGAAAATATGTTTTTGAATTGGGAATCATTTTCGAAAATTTAACTCTTATGGAAATCTGTCGGATATAATTCAGGGACACTAAGGTAGGTATGGTAGGACTTCGTAACCCAGCTCCCTTAGTTTCTTCACCATCAAAAGGAACACATGAAGTCTGGCGTTGTCGAGAAAGAGTATAGGTCCCTTCGGATAAACCAATGCAAGTTGTTTTTTTACTAAGTTTTTGTTGCCTAATATCCCTGCAGTATGGTGTAAATGTGATGGTTTCGCACCTGGTTAAAATGGAGAAATGGATTGTTTATGAGTTAATTATTTATTTAAAAATTAATCTGAAAATCTCTCTAACAGACGTATGTTACCACACCCTTCCCCATGTGGTAATGCTGATATCAGGGAGGACCAAGTCTAAACTCTTAAAAAAATACACGAAAATCACGTATTTCCATGGTCAGATTTGATGGCACACTAAACAATGTTCTTTCTTATGTTAAAGTTAGTAAAACTTATCAAAAAATAGAGGATTAATAATAGCTGTAGATTGTAATGACAACCAGTAAACAAAAGATAGTAAACAACAGAAGTCCACTTTAAATTTAAAAAAAAAATCGAGATTTCATATGTAACCACACAATCATTTTCACTCACCCAATGTCTCCATAATATTCAATTCCTTCTTACTGTTTTGCTTTACGATTTTTAGTCCCACCTACACTTGTGGACTATTAATTTATGATGTTCTTTGCCAGTTCTATTTATTAATTCAAACATTTACTACATATAATATTGTCATTACCTCTCATTTATTTTAACTGTTGATTATTCCATCGATCTATTTGTTTTTATATATTTATATTTGAAAAGAAAAGATATGTCCAGGGGCAGTACGCGAACCCGGGTGGCCCACGTCACTAACGTGGTGCTCTGCCAACTGAGCTATCCTGGCTCGCTTCTCGGTCAGGCATATCCTTTCTTTTCACTGATCCCATATCCCCGTGTTCTCGTAATTTGCCATTTATACAAGGGGAATAATGTTCATTGAACATTACTTTAATAAGGATCTTGTTGACTTACGTCATTATATATTTTATAATTTATTTTATTTTTTTTTTTTTTATTGTTATAATTTTTAAATATTTTTATTTGAAAAAGAAAGATATGTCCAGATGATGAGTCCCGGCCCTTGGACATATCTTTTCTTTTAAATAAAAATATTTTAAAATTATAAAAATTAAAAAAAAAATTATCATTACAGTTATTACTGTATATTCACTTATTTTATTCTATTTTTTTTTTTTTTTTACATCTCGTTTATTCCAACTACATAATTCTTTATAGGTAATTTATATACTCAATTCTAATGAATACCCTTAATGAGTCGCAATGTAGGTTTCTAATAAATAGATTCTTAGTTTTGTAGATTTATTTTGACCTCATCTCGGACCAATTACTCCTTCACATAATAAATAAGAATTAAAGGCTCAGTGAATCGGAAGATTTGATGCCGATTCTTCCAGTGGCGGTTACCTAACATTACCACCTGAAACCAAATCCCCCAAATCACCTTTAGATTCCCCCATCTACACCTTCGTATACTCCAGTCGGCTTAGCGCTTATTAACACTTTAGGGACTTGTTCAATATAACTAAAATAGCTGTTTCAAGTTGGTATATGGTAAATGCTCCACCCTCCTTGAAGTAAAACAGACCCAACATTGGTGTTTACATGCATCCACTTGAATGCCTATTTTTGAAGTATCCTCTTGAGAAATTTTACTTCTAGAATTTTTAAAATGCATTAGACTTCATTTTAGTCCTACTTACTTATTTTCAATGGTTTTATTTTTATTATAGGAATTGAAGGATGAGATAAAACTAGTTCTCTAATAAAACGTTAAGACGTGCCTTTTTGTTAAAAAAAATAATCATTCGACTTTTTAATCTTTTTTTAGCCTGTGGGGTTGGGATAGTTAACTAGACTTCATTGCCAGTTCCAAAGCCGGATAAAGCAGGAGGGTTGAAAGGAGGGGCCGACCACTCCCCTTTTGTCAAAAAAATAACCTGGTTAAAATAACTCAACAACTAAGCCTTGGATGTATGACTGATTTACGGAAAAGACCTGGAAAATGGAACACGGCTTATAGATTTGGAACATGGAATGTGAGAACCCTTTTTAGACCTGGAGCTATGCAATAGTTGGTAGAGCCATTGACCCAAATAAAAGTTGACCTCGCTACAATTCAAGAGGTACATTGGACTGGTACCGGTGCTCTCAAAAGAAACGAAACAACTATCTACTATAGTGGAAGTAAAGAAAAACATGAGTTCGGGACAGCATTTCTTGTTGGTAAGAGATTACAATCAGCCATAGTTGATTTTCAACCAATCAGTGGAAGAATATGCACCCTGAGATTGAGAGGAAGGACCGGACATATTTCAGTGATAAATATACACGCCCCAACAGAGGAAAAGAATGACGAAGAAAATGAAGTTTTCTATGAAGATCTGGACAGAATCGTGAGAAGTTGCCCCTCTGGTGATGTGAAGATTGTTATGGGAGATTTTAATGCCCAAGTAGGCAAAGAATCTTAGTTCATACCAACAATTGGAACGAATAGCCTCCATAGCAAATCAAATGACAGCAGAGAAAGAATGATCAACTTCACAATATCGAACTCTCTAGTAGTTATGAGCACAGTATTCCCGCATAAATATAAACACACGCAGACATGGCATTCCCCCAATGGTGCTCTTACTCAAATTGACCCTATAATATAATATCCGTAGTCTAGGTATTCTTGAGTATGCTGATGACCTTGTATTAGTAGGAAGATCGCTGATTCTCCTAAAAGAAGCTTATGAGCGGCTGGAATTGGAAGATGGAAAAATGGGGTTACAGGTGAATGAGGAGAAAACCAAGGTCATGGTAATAAACAATAGTAAACAAAATCGACCACCTCATAGCTACACGTTTGGAAGATACACTATCCAACGTGTGTCAAGTTTCCAGTATTTAGGAAGCCGTATAGATGAGAATTTGGATGGGAGGAGGAAATCAGAGCCAGGACAGTATCAGCTAATGAAGAATGTTTTGGAATCTCAAAGCTCCTGAGAAGTAAGCTCCTTAGCCTAAAGCCCAAGCTGTTGATATATAAAACCATCATTAGGCCAGTAGCGACATATGCTTGTGAAACTCTCACACTGAATAAATACAGCGTGAAAAATCTGAATAGATTCGAAAGGAGAGTTCTACGGCAAATATTCTGCCCAGTTCAAGAAAACGGCAACTCAGGATCAGAAGGAACAAGGAGCTGAGTGAGTTATATGGAGACCTACCGATATCGAGCTTCATCAGGAATCAACGCATCAAGTGGCTGGGCAACGTACATAGGATGGACGAAGAAAGAACAGCTAAAAAGCTGTATAAAGGAAATCCGGATGGAGTAAGACCTCGAGGAAGGCCCAAAGCTAGATGGAAGGATGCCATCTGTGAAGATCTGAGGCTGAGCAAGGTCTCCATCACTCGAGCAAGCGATCGGGACGATTGGGGTATAGCGGTTGAGCAGGTCAAGGACTTCTTTATGGGCCTGTCGCGCCAATAATGTAATATTTTTTTCTTTTACCGTTGTTAGCCATTTTCAAAATGTTGTATTTTGGTAGGGATTTATGCTAGCTTATTGCTTATAATATATTATAAATTATAAAATATAGTATATATATTATATTTTAATAGTAAGTTGTAAAATTTTACATGTGCGATGAAATTGTATGGATATGGACCTACTCAGACATCAATAATTATGAATTTTCATATGTGTTTTTACTCTTTTAATATTGGCCAATAAATTGTTGGGGTGGCCATATTAAGGAAGAATAAAAAATAAATAAATAAGAGAAAATACGATATCAATTTGTTTCCTTTGTGACCGTATCCCTGTTAAAACAAACAGTAAAAATCTGTTTTTACAAACAAATCCTCTATTGCGGATTATTCTGCTCTAAATACTTCATGATATTTACCTGCAATTCTGTTTTATTTATTTATTTTTTAAAGGACTTGCTGAAACTGAAAATTAAAAAAAAAAATGTAAATAGGTAGTCATGAGGACTAAAAACTCAGGTTGGAATAAATCAAAACTTTAGAATAACTGTGTTCTTCTATGAATTTAAAAATCAATTATAGTCTGAATTATATAGATTGCAAATTTTAAACTTTAAATTATTAGCATTAGTCTGGTTTCCAAATATATTGACACTACGAAAAATAATTTTTTACATTTTCAAGTAATTTATTTATTAATCAAAACATATAATTGGGAGTACAATCAAGATCAATACAATTGAAACTTATTTATATTATTTTTTTTTTTTCTGGCCATCCTTTATTTACAAATTAAATATGTACTATATATGTGTATACATGTGTATGTATATATATATATATATATATATATATATATATATATATATATATATATATATATATATATATACACACACACACACAAACACACACATATAGACTGGTGCTGAAATTTTGTTGATCAGAAATAATAATTAGTATATAGTTATGGTATTTATACCTACTATTTACATTTACATTCATGTTAATGGACTTTATTTTATTTTTTCGCATTATTATCATCTTTAAATATATCAATACTTAGATCATCTGTACTTTCAATCATTCCATAAAACAAGTAATTTATCTATCAAAAATAAAATATTTTAAGCCAAAGAAAAGTTTGACTACTTATTAATGTTTTAAGTTATTATTATAATCAATTGCACAATTATTGAACGACTTTTTTGATAAATATAATTATTCTTAAATCAATGGAATTCTAACCTTTAAACTAAATTTAATTAAAAGAAATCGTATAACTCATGCACATACTGATAGGTGTCACCAGTCTCGAGCATGTTGCTGACGCGAACCCACATGTTTACCCCCAACCAAAAGTCACTTCCAAAATCGAAAGTCTTTTTATCTGTATTCATTTGATATGTGTATATAAATAAAGAAATAAAATCAATATACTTCATAAACTAATGACGCTTAATTTCTGTTAAAAATAACAGGATCCCAATACGTTTTTATATCACATTAATGCAAGGTAGGTACATTAAATATGCAACAGCATGTTTTATTCATCCACCGTATGATTCCTGTGAATTCAGACCTTAGTATCCTGGTCAGGTAGGCCATACTTTATGCAAGGAAGTTGGGTCTACACAACATTTAAACTATTTCTAAAAAATATATAGTAAACCTCTCACCCTCCTCTGATTGCAGGCTCTGATATCTGGCCTAGTATTTATATTCAATCTATTTATCCAATCTACAGATGCCTGATATGGCCGTATCTCACTCGCATATGTAGCAACTGGTTGTACGTCTTATTTAGGCAAAATTCTTTGCCCGACTGAATATTCTGCTTTACCAAGGGCTTGCTTGAGAATAATAAGATTTGATGCCAATAATTAATCTAGCTCCTGTCTTCTCATACTCATAATGATCCTCATTTGCTTGTAATATACCATTACATGACAACTGATCTACCAACTAAGTGCGATTTTTTCGTAGACATGAGTAGCCTAGAGGTCTGATTATCGTCTAGTATAATTTCTACTCAGATTTTTACAACAGGTTTTATTTCGTTGCCACAAATGTTTCGTTACGTTGCCGCAAATTACGGTTATAGCCGTCTGATCTTATTGCCCTTTTATGCGTTTTCTCACGCTTTACTGCTTCGAAACATTTGGGCATCTCGAGACAAATGGCGGCTATAACAGTCTTTCACGACGGCCATAACGTTCTGGCAGTCATAAACAATTTTTTTTTTTAAATGCGTTTCTGAGGATGATCGTTAAATTAAAAGTGTGCGGCAACGTGTTAATAGCTCAGAGTTAGCATCAAGCTTTCATGAAATTATTTTAAACAACTACTTGCACCTGGGGAAGAAGGGGCTCGTAGCAATAATCCGCTAACTAGTCATGGGTAGATACTGGATTTTCCTGTATTTGAATACATGTGATAAGGATACTTTTCTGTATCCGATACTTTTACTTGATATTTTTGTAGTTGAATACAGTTATCCTGACTCTTACTCTTCTAATACGCTACACAGAAGCCTTTCTTGGGGCATCAGTTTTTGTTATCAATTTTGAAGGAAAAAGAGTTATTCGCAGAAATAGTAACCTGCACAAGGCATCAAATGATTACAATCATGTTTTTTACTGGTTAATTATTTTTTGAAAGCTATGGAATTTAACAAAAAAAAAAATAGCTGTTAACCCTACCTCAAACTTTTGCTATTCACGTTTCAAGACACGTAATTTGGATTGTAATAAAAAATTTGTCTGTCCGCCGCCGCACGCTAAACTCATTAAAACGCTATAGCTGTTATAATACTCGTCATATTCCGGTGCTGTTTTTTAATTTTGTGAAACTAATTTTCTTCTTTAAAGTTATGTAAAATTTGTAACTATTGAAAGTAAAAAATTGGAGGAAAAATTTATCAATTTCTTCGAACAATTTTTTTTCTCACCCGATTTCAATAATCTATGTCGATTGCCTTTACTTTATAGTATAGATATATCCATTAATGAAACCATATTTGCACGGACATAGGTCGAACTTTTTTTTGCCAAAGTTGCTCGTGAAAAATCATATATTAGGAGGCGATCTCGGAAAATGTTATTTCAACCACCCTTTTCTTTACTTTTAACTAATTTCATAGTTTATTTTCGTTTCTACATATGTGATATGTGACTAATTACAGATTATATTGATAATAAGTGATAACTTGTTCACTATTATTTTTACTTATTTATTTATTAATACTAAGGGGAGATGCGGCGAAATTGGTCTTTTGCCGGTAATCAAATCCGGGGAGCTTAAATCAGTGGCTGACTATTGCTTATTATTTATTTATTATTAAAAGGACCTTGATTAATATTAGATTAATAATTTTTTTTAAATCCGTGAGACGATGTAATTTTAGTGGCGAAATGAGCTTGGTTTGTTTGCGCCTCTTCCGGAAGAAAACAGTGACCCGTTGAAAAGGTGGAAGCTAAATGCGTACACTTTTCCATATTTATTAAAGGTAGTTCGTAGAAAATTGTGAACAGTGATAACATCAGTGCCTTGTGAAAGTGTATTTTCTAAAGCGACAGACATTTTAAATGAAAAGAGAACACGCTTGACGTCCAAAAAAATTAAAAAAAATGTTTTTTTGAAATATAATACCTAATATGATAATGTAGAAAAAGGAATTTTCATTTCAAATTATTAAATTAAGAAAAAATTTCACAGCCAACATATAGACTAATAATAATAATTTAAAAAAAACTAAATTAAAAATAGTTAAACGATTTGTTTATTCATTCTATCTTTTTTTTTTCAGTACATAGTCTCCGTTAATTTATTATTGCTATATTCCAACAAAAAGAATTTTATTAGGTTCACTTTTGTTTATCAATTTATATTTTATTAGGTTCACTAATTGTTTACCAATATATATTTGAAAAATTGATGTGAAAACATATTAAGTTTCTAAAGTTGTGAGATAGTAAAATTTTCAAGCTGAAAAATTATAGGACAATTTAAATATGTACAAATATTCATTTAAATATGTACAAATATAATGTTTAAGAATGGTCAATTAAATCCCAAAATTTGATTCACAAAGTAGATGCAAAAAAATAATATACCAGTTTTAATTCGTATGCTATAGTAATAAATAGCATAAGGCAGCACGAGGTAGTGAATATATTCGTGAATACTGAATAGCTGATGCTTCTAATGCTAATACAACCAAGGCCTTGAATACAGCTCTCATGTCTATCTGGTCCGGCAGGTAGCAGGTCCGGGTAGAGAGAATGAATACGCCAATACGGAGTTGTAAATGCACCAATCATCGTGGATACTGACTACTAGATGCTTGTATTCACTAGTCAGTGACTACAAGTATCTAGAGATCTACAGAGAGGTGGGGTGATCTTGGTAGGACCTCCCACCCCAACACTACGACTCGCGAGTCAAGTTCCAACTGACTATCTGTGTCGGGTACAATTCGACCGCATCCGGTCCTTGTATCCACTACTTTTCAGTATCGGCTACAAATTATCCGATAGAAACAACCTTACCCATCCCTACCCCTTAACCTTCTATCCCAGCGAATTCGCCAGGTGTGAATTCAAATAAAGGCCAGACAGTCTAAGCTAGATGGCGATTTCCCAAATTACAATTAATTAAAATTAAAAAAGGAAAGAAAAAAATCATATAGGTATACATACCAATAAAAAATACGAAATGAGTAAATGAAAAATGTATAATGTAAAAAAAAAAAAATTACTAAAAAGTATCAATGTCTGTCTTATAAAAATAATGTGATGTAATAGATTTATTTTAAAATGAAATCAGAATAAAAATAAATGGTATTAAACAATATATTCAAAAATAAAATAATTAAAATAAAATAAAATAAATATCGATACGTGATAGTACCAAAACTCATGAAAACTACTGGGCTTAGTACGTGGTAGAGACTGTACTATTTCTAGGACAAGAAATATGTAAAGAAGAGATTTGTCCTAAATCATGCTCAACCGCCAGTTTTCTCCTAGTTAAGGGTACCCACTTTAAAAAGACTGCGTAAACCCCAAGAGGGTGTTAAATTAATAAATTATTAGCCACAACCGTATTTGAACTTCGGTATGGCAACTCGGTACTCTGGTATTGAGACAACTCCCGCCCTGAAATTATACTAAATACTCATTTAAATTCATTTTTCAGAATATTATCATTTTAGAGGTACAAAAAACTACCATCGTTTGTTAAATGTAACAATAGATGGTTTCTCATTTTCAGGTACCTTTAGGACAGATAGAGATATCACCTAAATTCAAACCAATGACAGAGCATCATTAGAACAAAAAAAAAAGATAAGATACTAAATACTTCAGATAGCATATCTCACATCAACAGCCTAAAAATTTACTAAGTTATCAGAGTTAATTATATTATAGATAAAAAATAAACTAAATGAGTAGATTATTCATAAAAAATAAAGTGAATAAAAAACAATAATATCAACATAAATAGTTAATATATACATAAACCTACATGTATGCACGTTATGGTAATCCTGAAATCGGATTTACTTTGGCTGGTGATTACTGAACTTTAAGGCTTAAGCTTTACGATTTAGTTTTAATTAATTGAGTAATTAAGTTAGTTTCAGAGTTCTTGATGTGAAATTGTGGAGTTTCTTTTTAATTACGGATGTTTGTAAAAGTAATTAAAAAAACAAGAACAGAAATGGCTTTGTCAAGATTCGACTCCAGAGCCATAAATACCAAAGAAAATACTTTTAAGATTAGATTTAGTTCTGAGCAGCGTAATCTAAAGCCGTGGTAACGTTTTATAGCAAATTGCTCTTCGAATTTCATACTTTATCGCTTCAACGCAAATTCTTTCTCGGTACCGATAATGGGGGAAACATAACACATAAAGTTCAACCCATAATCAATTTTTACAATCAGTCAAACATTAATCGTTGACTTCTCGGAAGGAATCCGAAAGTTATCACTAGAGGCCGGATTTCGTTCAGTAAAAATTTTAAAAACGGGCAATAAAAATTAGCCAAACGTGCAAAAACGTGCAATAAAAATGAAATATACATATGTGCTTACAAAAAATTTGTTTGTTAGGTATGATATTTAATATATAGTTAAATGTTACTAATTGATCACCAGGTTTTTAAAAAGAAACTTTATTATGAATGATATACAAATAAAAAGTAAGCTAACACAGTATAAGAGTAACTAGCCGGACAAGTGACGAAAATCAAGAGAGCGAGGAGCCTCTGCTCCAGGCTTAAATAGCATCTGTTATTGATGATGTTAATTTCTAGAATTGTTTACTTGGTAGCCACCTGCCAACTGCAGCTGCGTCTAAAAGTGCATAACAATTCTAGGAATTAACTATTATTCTCAGAATTGTTTATTTGGGAGCCACTTGTAACTCCTCCCCACTTTAAGTTTTTGATCTCCGGGCAAAACAAGGAATTATTAAAATAAATATTGTACATAATAGGTTATTACAGGAATTCACTAAAAGCTAGTTTTATACAATTTGCTTAATACAACATTATGGTCGTTTACAATAGCAGGTGCTGTAGGTATTGTTACAATTTGTGTTGGTATATTGGTGTTACATTTTCTTTTATAAATAAACATAATAATAATGATAATAAAAATTACAAGGATAAAATAATAATAGTTGTAATTGTTGTTTACAAAGGAAAGTATTTCAAGTGGTGGTATAGTATAATTGTGTGTGGTTACAAGTGTAGTATTTAAAATGAAAGAATTATAAAATGGTTGTAAAATATTATTATAATTATGAACATAAATATTATTAAATTCAGAAAAACAATCATGTTTACTAATGTTAATTAAACTTACTTCTGGTAAAAATACAGAATTATTATTACAATCTGTTACTTTAGTAATATTTATTGTTACATACTGCTTAAGGATATCTACATATCTAATTTTATTTTGATTGCTTACAGTCAAGTTACAATAGTTTAAGTTTCCATTATCAAGAATAGAGGAAACGCATTTAGCATTAATTTTATTTAAGTTTAGACAATAAAAATTATCTATAAATATACAGTTGGCTGTATACAAGTTTGTTTTATGCTTTATGTATAGGTCAGATTGTAAATTAATCTCATAAATAGTCTGGTTGATCACCCTTGGTATTGGTAAAATAAAATATCCTTTATACGAGTCATCGTGGACTGGTAATTTTATGAAGGTATGAACAATGTTATAATGCGTAGAACAAAATATTTTACTGTTAGTCCATAGGACTTCTGAATTGTTTGATATTAAATTTATATTTTTAGGCAAGTTTCTGATTACGTCAGTCATTAAATTGGAATGAACTATTCCCATTTTACAAAATTCCAGAGACAAGGTTAAGCTTTTAATTTTATTTAATAAATGCATAATATGAATGTATAAGTCGTAGGCTTTGTCATTTTGTTCTAAAGAGTTAAAATTTTGTTTATTGATTATAAAGTTTTTGTTAATTGTCTTTATGTCTTTCTTATAGTCTTCTATCAGTCTTTGGTTAATGTTTACTGTTGTTTCAATATTATGTTCAATTTTATAGTTATTCTTTTCAACGTTTGAAATTATTTTATCGTAGTATTCTTTATCGTCTGCGTCCATATTTCCAGTGATCCAGCTTATAATATTACCTAATCCATTTATTAAACCTCTCTTATGACGGTTATTAATATCTTTAAATTGAATTAATTCTAATTGTTCAATTGCATCATTTGTTAAATCAGTTAATAAGTGAAACATTTTATGATTTTTGAAATTAACTAAATGTGTTTGTATGTTTGTTATTTCAACTTCTAATAGTGTCAGATTATAAAAATGATATGTTTCATAAAATTGGTTGATTACTCTAATGTTGTTGATAGAATAGTGTAGGATTCCTGGTGCTTTAGTCAGATCCATTACTTGTATCGTCAGAGTCGTCTGAAGATGTATTGTCAGTAATATTAACGTGTAAAGAATCTTCATCTGAAACAAAATGTTTCTTTCGTTTACGTTTGTTAGGTCTCCTAATGTTATCTACATGTGTTGTCAATTGTCTAGCTCCTTGAACTAAAATATTTACTTTTCTAAATTTATCTCTACTTTTTATTTTTGCTTGAGTGTTTTTAAGGAATTCCTGGTCTGTTAGTTCAGGTGGATCTTCTCGTGTTTTATTTAATTTATCTGTACGTTTTTCTTTTTCTGCATTTATTTTTGTATGTGTTAACTCATGTAATAATGTTAAATCGTCATGGTATTTTTGTACGTATAGTTCCGTAATATTAATATCCGTTTGTTTATTATTATCTTGTATGATTCCGAAAGTTATTTCATTTGGAGTTAGTTTTAAATTTGTATTTAATGTATTGTTGTATGCTGAGACTGCGATTTTTAATTTTTGTTCAAAAGTATGTTTTTTCTTCTCGTGTGAAATTAATCTTAGCAACTCAGTCAATGTTAGATGTACTCTGTTAAGTAAACCTAAAGAATTTGAATGATTAGTAGATGTGTAATGAAGAGTTATATTATTGTAATCGCAAAACTGTTTAACTAAATTGTTCTTCATCTCTGTACCTTGGTCCAAAGTGATCTGTGTTGGTGTTGGGAAGTATGATAAATAAGTTTGTAAGCAGTCGCAAATATTTATGGCGTTATGTGCAGGTATGGTTTGCGCGAATAGTCTTTTTGAAAATGTGTCTACCGATGTGAATATGATTTTACTTTCAAATTTTAGAATGTCAATCATTTGTTGTTGAAAAGGTTTTTCTGGTGTAGGAGTTAGTTGGTATTTTGTCTTGATTGGTCTTCTATCGTATTTAGCTTGTTTGCAAATTTCACATTTGTTTATGTATTCAGTGATTTTGTCTTTCATGCTCGGGAAGTATACTTGTTTTTTTAATTTTTCGAATGTTTCAAATATTCCGCGATGTTTAGTTTTTCCTAAGTGATAATTTTCGATTGTCTCCAATTGTTCGTTTAATTGTTCTATGTCAGGAATAATTTTGAAATATCTTTTTATTCTTACCGAAGGGAATTCGTCCTCAACTATTGTTTGTATTTCTTGAAAGTATTCGTCATAAACTTTATCTAAGGTTTGTATGTTAGATGAACAATAGATCCCATAAGTTTTGTCTGGTTCCATTATTTGGTAAAGGATAGTCTGTAAGTCATCTTTTCTATTACAAATAATTTCGTATATTTTTTTGCTTCCAAAGAGTTTAGAAAAATTCATTTCTTCCTTATTTCCTCGTTTGATTATAATTTGGTTTTTTTCTATGTTTAGGCATTTATCTGGGTCACAAATTCCAAATTGTTCTTTACTAGATTTTTGTGAGTGTATCGTTTCTAATTCCGTTTGATTTTCTTCGTTTATGAAAGGTGTTGGTATATGTAAGTCTTCTATGACAGCGTCATACTGTAATGAGTTTTCATTTGCTTGATCGTCTAATAATCCGTCAATATTCATTTCTTCATTTTCTGTGTAATTTATTTCTTTTACATTTCTTGAAAGAGCATCTGCAACGTAGTTTGTCTTTCCGTTTATGTGTTTTATATCGAACTCGAACTCCTGCAATTTCCAAATCCATTTCATGATTCTAGTGTTTCCGTTTTTCATGGAAAATATCCACGTCAATGGTCTGTGGTCTGTTTGTAATAAGAATTACGTTCCGTACAGGTAGGGTTTAAAATGTTGTGTAGCCCAAACTACTGATAGCAATTCTTTTTCAATAGTACTATAATTTATTTCTGAATTTTGTATTACTCGAGAGGCGAAGGCAACTGGATGTTCTATATTATTTTCGTCCTTTTGTGATAATACTGCACCAAGTGCTTTATTACTAGCGTCGGTAGTCAAAATTAATGTTTTATCCCAGTCGGGATATTTTAAAATTGGTGTATTGGTCATTAATTGTTTTAATGATGCACAGGCTTTTTTTATTTCCTCAGTTTTAAAAATTTTTGTTTTTAGTGATTCCGAAAGAGGTTTGGTAATTTTTGCATACCCATTTATAAATTTGCGATAATAACCTGACATGCCCAAAAATTGTCTTGTCGACTTTTCGTCTTTGGGTGTCGGGAAATCGTTGATCGCTTTTATTTTTTGTGGGTCTGTTTTTAAACCTTCTTTGGTAACAATATATCCCAAAAATTTTAATTCTTCCTTGAAAAATTCTGTTTTGTCTAATTGTATTGTCAGTTTGTGTTCTTTGAGTACCTTAAAAACTTGTTCTAAATCTTTTAAATGTTCGTCTTCATTTTTTGAATAAATTATAATATCGTCTACGTACACTAAAGAATTTGGTATATTTCCTATGAGGATAGTCATAGCTCTTTGAAAAGTGGGTGGTGCGCAACTTAGTCCAAAAGGCATTCTCGTAAATTCAAAGTGTCCGTTGTCTGTAGAAAAGGCTGTTTTTGGAATAGACTCTTCCTCCATTTCAATTTGATGAAATCCCGATGTTAAGTCAATTGTCGAAAAAACGTTCGCTCCTCTAAGTCGATTCAGTAAGTCTTCGATATTGGGTAGCGGGAATTTATCCTGTATTGTAACTTGATTTAATTTTCTATAATCGATAACCATACGGTATTTTTTGATCATATTATTTATTTCCTTATTATTTTCTATAAAATATATCTCATTTTTTAATTTTTATTTTTTATTTTTGAATTTTACCTCCATTTTTTGCAAATCGATTACGGCTCCTAATTCCTTCATCGTTTCGTACCCGAACAGTATATTAAAGCGTTCGCTGAAGGGGTAAACTAGGAATTTAACTTCTTGATTAATTCCTATCAGTTCTTGCAGGTTGAGGATAACACCTTGTGTTCCTTCTGCACGTCCTGTAGGGGTTTTTATCATAAAGATTTCCTTCGTTAATTTCGCGTTACGCGGTATACTTTCTGGGGCAATATAATTTTTTGTTGCTCCAGTATCGATTAGCCATTTTTTATTGGTATTATCCGTAATTTGAGGTAAATTATCTCTATTGCCTACTTCTTCCGGTTCTAATTTTTCTTTACATTCAATTTTTTGTTTTTGCTCCGATTGTACTGATTCTGTATTATTTTTATTTATTCGGGTGGTTTCCCCCCGTTCGGACCTAATTCTAAAAAATGATTTCTTTCCTCTTCTAAAATATTTACTCGTTCTGTTAAGTCCTTAAAATTTTCTAATTGGTGTCTTAAAAATTTAATTTGTTCATCCTTTTCATCTTCTGTAAGGTGGACTCTATTTGATACCGTTCTCATTGACACGGTGTTGGATTCTTGTGCCGGTTCTATGGCTGCTTGTTTATTTTTCCAATTTCCCGAAGGCGGTTTATTAAAAAATCTATGCTGGGATTGAGGATCCCACTGTTGATTATGAATCGGTTTTTGGTAATTATGATTTTCGTGATTTTGAAGACTATAATTTTGGTAATGATAATTTGGTTTATTATAATTTGGATTATTGTAATGTTGATGACGCGGATTATTATAATGTTGATGATGCGGATTATTACTGTTGTATCTTGGTTCGTATTGTTTATTGGCCGTATATTTATTAATTTTAAAATTAGGATCGTAATGTTTTCCTTTATAATTCGAATATGGTTGTTGTTGATTTTTTTCTTTTTTAATTGTCTGTCCGTAAATTCTATGTACTATATGTGACGCGGTATTGCGCAGTATTTCATCAATATCCTCCAATGTTTCGAATTTCATATGATACGCGAAGTCTGTCAATTGTGGGTTAAGATTGTGAACTGCATGATGGGATATTTGTCTGTCGTAGCGAGCCATTTCGGATATTTTGTCTTCGATTTCGGGATCTGCATAAATTCTCGCGTATAGGTCGCATCTTTTTTTACCTAACCTGTCAAGGTAGTCGTGTGGATTTTCATTGGAATATGATCTAGTATTGAGTATGTCGGCAATTAAATGTTCGCGAGTTCTTGTGTCCTGATATTTTCTTTTTAGAAATGTTAGTATGTCTTTTACACTACTGAATTCCTTGTCATATGTTGCAATTTTTGCTTTCCCTTTTAATTTTGTCAATAAAGTTAATATCAATTTAGAATGATTCATTTCCCGAAAGGAATTGTTGTCTTTACAATATAAATCATGAATATAATTCGTATTTCTAATAAAATCTACCAATAGCAACGGGTCACCATTGTATTCAGGTATTAATTTAAAATCGTGGTCTTTGATTTCCATGTTAGTCATGTTATTTTCTTCGAGTAAGAAATTATCTAAATTTTCAATAGTAAGCGGGGTAGAATTATTAATTTGGCGGAGTTGATTTAATCGTTCCGCTAAATGTGACATAAATTGAAATAAACTTAAAGATAAATTATAAAGTAGACTTAGTAATAATAATAAATTTTAAATTTGAAATAAAATAAAATGAATTTAAATTTAATTATAATTATGTTAACTTAAATTTTACTTGAATAATCTTCAGTGAAAAAAGTTTATCTGGAGATCTAATAGATTTAACAAAATTTGTTCCACTTGGGTTAAATATTGAAGAATATACAGAATACTGGATACCTCGTAGTCGTGGAGAACGCTTGCTGTAGTAGTATACGCAGTGGCGAATCTTCCTCAAGACGTAGAGTAGTGGTCTTGCTGCCCTATTTCGGTCTTCCACTCGAATAAAGCTCCGCAAAGTTACTAATGAATATCTAGAATTCTGCCCAAGTACCTGTTCGCGGGCGCCAATTAAATGTTACTAATTGATCACCAGGTTTTTAAAAAGAAACTTTATTATGAATGATATACAAATAAAAAGTAAGCTAACACAGTATAAGAGTAACTAGCCGGACAAGTGACGAAAATCAAGAGAGCGAGGAGCCTCTGCTCCAGGCTTAAATAGCATCTGTTATTGATGATGTTAATTTCTAGAATTGTTTACTGGGTAGCCACCTGCCAACTGCAGCTGCGTCTAAAAGTGCATAACAATTCTAGGAATTAACTATTATTCTCAGAATTGTTTATTTGGGAGCCACTTGTAACTATATATATAGTTAAATGTTACTAATTGATCACCAGGTTTTTAAAAAACTTTATTTTGAATGAATATACAATCCAAAAGTAAGCTAACACAATACAAGAGTAACTAGTCGGACAAGTGACGAAAATCAAGAGAGCGAGGAGCCTCCGCTCCAGGCTTAAATAGGATCTGTTATTGATGACGTTAATTTCTAGAATTGTTTACTTGGTAGCCACCTGCCAACTGCAGCTGCATCTAAAAGTGCATAAAAATTCTAGGAATTAACTATTATTTTAAGAATTGTTTACTTGGGTGCCACCTGTAACTCCACCCTACCTTAAGTTTTGAACTCCGGTCAAAACAAACAATATTGGCATACTGATAAATTATAAATTGGATACATAATAGTTTTAAAACAAACATGATACATAATAATGGTAAAATAAACATGATACATTAGTCAAAATAAACATGATACATAATAATTGGAAAATAAACATGATACATTAGTCAAAATAAACATGATACATAATAATTAGTCAAAACTAGTTTGGTATACTTAATACTAATACATACTTAATATCATTCGATGATTATCTACAGGAATGGGTACTGTTGGAATATTAACAAGTTCTGTAGGTATGGTTGACTTATTCTGTTGAATGCATTTTCGTTTATACATAAAAATAATAATAATAATTATGAAAAAGATTATGAAGAAACTTACACCATAAAAATAAATATCATTGTCTTTTACAAATGTAAGCACTTCCAATGGTGGTATAGTATAATTATGAGTAAACATAATTGTGGTGTTTAAAAGTACAGAGTTATAAAATGGTTGTATTACAGAATTAAAATTATGAACATAAATTTTATTAAATTGTGGGAAACAGTCCTCTTTACTAATACTAATTAAGCTAACAGTGGGTAAAAACATACTATTATTCTTACAATCTAATATTTTATTAATATTTACAGTAATATATTGTTTAATAAATTCAACATATCTGATTGTGCTTTGATTTCTTGGTATTAATTGACAATTTTCTAAGTTTCCATTTTGAATAATAGATTGTATGCATCTAGAATTTGTCTTTTTGATATTTAAACAATAATAATCGTCAATTAATATACATTGTCCAGTATACAAATTCTGTCCTTGTTGTAAATACAGATCATGTATTAAATCAATTTCTAATACGGTTTGGTTGATCACCTTTGGTACTGGTAGGACATAATATCCTTTATAGGAGTCATCATGAATTGGTAACTTTATGAACGTGTGAATTATATTGTTTTGTGTTGAACAAAAGATTTTACTGTTTGTCCATAGGACTTCTGAATTATTAGATATTAATTTTATTGTTTCAGGTAAGTTTCGTAAAACGTCGGTCATTAAGTTAGTATGAACTATCCCTAGTTTACAAAATTCTAAAGATAAGGTTAAGCTTTTAATTTTATTTAATAGAAATATAATATGTATGTAAAAATCATAGGCATTGTCATTTTGTTCTAAGGTATTAAAATTGTGTCTGTTAGTCATAAAATTTTTATTAATGGTCTGTATATCTTTCTTATAGTCTTCTATAATTTGTTTGTTGATATTGATGGAGGTTTCAATGTTGTGTTCTATTTTGAAATTGTTCTTTTCTACATTTGAAATAATTTTATCGTAATATGCTTTATCATCAGCATCCATGTTTCCCGTAATCCAACTAATAACGTTTCCTAACCCGTTTATGAGTCCTCTTTTATGTCGATTGTTAAATTCTTTGAAATACATTAAATTAAGTTGGTCTGTCGCGTCATTCGTTAAGTCATGTAGGATATTATACATTCTATGATCCTAGAAATTAGTCAAGTGAATTTTTATATTTCTAATTTCTATTTTTAATTAGTATTCTTATTCTATCTTTATCTTTCTATGAGATTATAGTATCATTATTGTTATGAATACTTTTATTGAAACTTAATTTTAATTATGTTAAATGTAATTAATATTTGTAGTCCGATTCCTGCCGTTTGTGTCGTATAATATTCTATCCGAAAAATCCTTTCTAATTTTAAAATCTTTTCTTAACCTTCCCCCGAAGGTAATTGCGCACATCCGCGGGCTGACTTCTAAATAAAATCTGATGTAATTTCGCAGTTTTTCCTATATCTAATTTTTTTATTTTTGATTTTTGCATATTTGTTTCCTTTTGAATTTTTATATTATTGGGGTATTTTTCCATTTTCTTATTAATAATATAATGTAAATTAATCGATGATTTTGATTCAAAGCAAGCGGACAAGTTGGTGCTTCGTTGACTTGTCTTTTCCGCGTTTTTAATTTCATTTTTCTCTTTTAATATTTCTAATTTTTTGTAACAATTTGTTTGTAATGATTCCGAGATTGGTTTAGTTAATTTTACGTTCCCATTAATATTTTGTTGATAATACCCAGACTTACCCAAGAACTGTCTTGTCGACATTTTATCAAGTGGTATTGGGAAATTACTTATCGTTTCTATATTTTTTTGGTCGGTTTTTAAACTATCTTCGGCAATTACAATTTCATTACTTGCTACATTATTTATTTGTTTATTTTCATTACTTCTTATATTTTTTGTGTCCTTATTATTATCAATTAAAGTACTATTCATCATAGTTTTTGTTTCCTTATTTTCGTAGATTATATTATTACATGGTATTGCTTTCATTTCCTTATAATTTTCGACTTTATTATTACCTACTAATATTTCTTTATTATCGTCGATTTTATTAGTTCTGTTATTTTTATAATCTATTATTCGCGTTAAGTTTATTCTTTCCTTTTTATCCGTTTCGCGATTTAATTTATATTCTATATTAATTTTTGCTTTGTCCGTTTCGTCTAAACCCGATCCGGCGGTTTGTCGGGGTCTTGGCCTAGTCCTAAAAAATGTTCAAACTTCGTTTCTAAAGTGCTTAATTTGTCCGTTAGTTTTTGTATTATCTCGTCCTTGTCTTCATCGACTAGATGGACGCGGTTAGATACGGTACGCATGGATACTGTTTGGGACTCTCCCAATTTTTCTACTGGTGGTTGAAATGCTTTTTGTTTCCATTGACCCGATGAGGGTTTGTTAAAGAAACGGTGTTGATCCTGGGGATTCCATGATTGATTATAAATCGGTTTTGGATAATTATAATTTTGTTGGTTATAATTTTGATGACTATAATTTGGATTATTATGATGTTGATGACTAAAATTTTGATAATGCTGATTATTACTTTTATATCTCGGTTCGTATTGTTTGTTAAATTTAAAATTAGGGCCGTAATTTTTACCCTTATAGTTCGAATGTGATGGTTGTTGTTGTTTTTCCTTTTTATAACTTTGTCCGTAAAGTCTATGCACAATATGAGACGCAGTATTGCGCAATATTTCGTCAATATCTTCTAAAGTGTTAAATGTCATATGATATACAAAGTCCGTCAGTTGTGGATTGAGATTATGTACCGCGTGATGAGAAATCTGTCTGTCGTAGCGAGACATTTCGGATACCTTGTCAACAATTTCGGGGTCTGCGTAAACCCTAGCATATAAGTCATATCTCTTTTTGCCTAATCTGTCAAGGTAGTCATGGGGGTTTTCGTTCGCGTATGATTTTATACTAAGGATTTCACCTATTAATTGTTCCCGAGTTCTTGTATCTTGATATTTACGTTTTAGAAATTTTAAAATGTCTTGTACATTACTAAATTCTTTGTCGTAAGTGGCAATTTTCGCCTTGCCTTTTAATTTAGTTAATAAAGTTAATACTAATTTCGAATGGTTAATTTCTCTAAGTGCATTGTCTTCTTTACAATATAATTCATAGATAAAGTTAGTATTTCTAATAAAATCTACCAATAGCAACGGGTCACCATTGTATTCTGGTATTAATTTAAAATCATGGTCTTTGATTTCCATGTTAGTCATGTTATTTTCTTCGATTAAAAAATTATCTAAATTTTCAATAGTAAGCGGGGTAGAATTATTAATTTGGCGAAGTTGATTTAATCGTTCCGTTAAATTTGGCATATAAATGAAATAAACTTAAAGATAAATTATAAAGTAGACATAGTAATAATAATAAATTTAAAATTTGAAATAAAAGTAATTGTAAATAAAATGAATTTAAATTTAATTATAATTATGTTAACTTAAATTTTACTTGAATAATATTCAGTGAAAAAAGTTTATCTGGAGATCTGATAGATTTAACAAAATTTGTTCAACTTGGGTGAAATATTTGAAAATATTCAGAAATCTGGATACCTCGTAGTCGTGGAGAACGCTTGCTGTACCTGTACACGCAGTGGCAATTCTTCCTCAAGACGGAGAGTAGTGGTCTTGCTGCTTCTGGGGTGGTCTTCTCGACTCTGTCCAAAGCTCCCGCAATGTTACTAAAATGTATCGAAATCTGCCCAAGTCCCTGTATTCGGGCGCCAGTTAAATGTTACTAATTGATCACCAGGTTTTTAAAAAACTTTATTTTGAATGAACATACAATCAAAAAGTAAGCTAACACAATACAAGAGTAACTAGTCGGACAAGTGACGAAAATCAAGAGAGCGAGGAGCCTCCGCTCCAGGCTTAAATAGGATCTGTTATTGATGACGTTAATTTCTAGAATTGTTTACTTTGTAGCCACCTGCCAACTGCAGCTGCATCTAAAAGTGCATAACAATTCTAGGAATTAACTATTATTTTAAGAATTGTTTACTTGGGTGCCACCTGTAACTATATTCATATATTAAAACATAAATTTTCGTAATTTTCTACTAACTATATTAATTTATCAAATAGAAATTTCTAAAATTTTATTAAAATTTACAATCATGTACATTTCCAGATTATGTTCCGTGAAGTTATATCGTCGGTCATCTAATATGTGTTTCAGCTGTGAAAACATGCGCTTCACATTAACACTTGTGATGGGACATCTTTTGTAGTTACTCAATATTACTGGATCCAGCTCCACATCTCTGTCTTCTCCGTTGAGAGGTTTATTGTAAATTTGTAAAATTTTGTAACCCGGGTTTTTTCTATAACTAATTTAAATTTATCAAAAATGTTTTTTCGCTTTTCTTAGATTTTTTCTAATTTATCTCCAACTTTCTCTATAATAAATATATGTATAATTTCTCTATAATAAATATAGCAAACCTTAACGTTGACATCACATATTAATGTGATGTCAACGTTAAGTTTTGCTCTTTAAGCTTTTTTATTTGCTAAGATAGAACCGATAAATGGGGTCTTATAAACCTAGAGTCCATACTATTTCTATAAGCTGTCACGCGGTGAGGAGCTTTTAAAAATATTTTTTCCTATTCCAGTCGCTCCCAGTTGAGTTACAAGTTTTAACTCTTTATTCGTTTCATTTTTAATATTTTCCAAAAATCCATGTTATCATGTGCTTTAGTAAAGAAAAGATAATTTCTATAAAGTCAATAAGAGCTGTGCCGACTGGGAAGCGTCTGAGGGGTAGACCGAGATGTAGGTGGGAAGAAAAATAAAAGTTAACATGAACTTTAGCAAGGAAATGAGAATGTAATTATGGGAAATGAGGAGATTTCGGTAATCATTTCATCGAGAAATAACAGATTCAACTATAATATCGAAGCACCATGATATATGCTTCTCGAAACGTTCATTTCTAGATGACTTGATTACCGACATAAATATATTTCCCATAATTACAATCGCATTTCCTTGCTTAAGTTCGTGATAACTTGTACTTTTCTTCCCACCTACATCTCGGTCTACCTCTAAGACGCTTCCCAGTCGGCACAGCTCTTATTGACTTTTTAGAAATTCGTTACCAACACTTTACAAGCTTACATATTAACCTCCGCGGCGCAATCACTTGAATAACATCAACCGGGTATAATTACGCACATGTATAATAATAAATATTTCTTACACAGGTTGAGGTCGAATGAAGAAATTTATAGGGAAACAACGGACTTAGAAACTGATGTTAGGGTGGGAAGGCTAAGGTTCTATGGACACATGATGAGGATGAATCCTGAAAGACTGAACCATAAAATTTTTCACCGAATCCACTGTCACAAAAATGCAACGGGATATTTCAAACAACTTAGGGATGATATGGACCAAGTGAGGCTAACAGACCGAGATTATTTTGACCGAGATGAATACAGAAGGACGCTCAAGGGTATAAGATTCTTGTGGGAAAAAAGCGCCCCAAAAAGGGTCTTGCGTGGTCTGAGAAGAGAAAACTTAGGCACTCAGAGCTCATGATTGACATATGGGAAAAGAGGAAGGGGATGAAGAGGAAGCATTAGCTGTGATATTCCCCTGGTCTTTAAGGCCTTTTCGTGGGAAAAAAATATCTCTTACATGATCAAGGAATGTCTATGTTACCATTGATCGATACTACATTGTAGACTGATTCTCTTAGGTGTTGGGTTTTTTCATGCTTAGAATCAAAATTAAAAATAATAAAATCCAAAAAAAATATCTGTTTAAAAATATTCTTTTTTAAAAATGAAAATATTGATGTACAGGTATTAGTTTATGAGTAGAACCCGTTGTCTCATGCAATGGCACTTTCTTTTTAAGGTCGATTTATTTTCATGATGTTGATCATTCTGAATGACACATGTAATTTTTATTTTGCCCTTTTTAAACTTTGTATAAAATGCATATTTTACGTTTTTAGTAATAAAATTACATATTAAACCATAATTAAACAACTTATTTATGAATTGCTTGAATAATATAACCATTTGAATAAAATTACAAATTATTATAACGTGACAGTTTACTTAACACACTATCGAAAAACAAAGCTACTAAATAAATGAAACTGGGTGAGCTGGCCTTCTACATCAAAACTGCTTAACTGAATACATTAATTTATTTTCTGTACTTTTAAAGGGACGGATATAAATAGTTTATGTATTCTGATGTAAAGATACATGGGACGACTACTGCTATTTTATATTTTCTACTACTACAGGCAACCATATAATACTTACTTCTATTACACCAGGTTTAAAAAATCATAGATAAGATCACTAAACAATGTTGTAACGAAAAATAAGATGATTTTTTTCAAAATGTCCTAATCGCGGACTATCCCCCATTTTACAAATTAAACAACTGCTCATCAAATCGTACAACCCGTTGCTAAAATTGTTTAACTGTAATTTACATATATTAAGTAGTTTTAACATTTAAAATTTTAGTTTAGGTGGAAAATGGTTGACTGGGTAGTTCTAATATTGGATTGAAATGGTCAGGGAGTGCAGTCAACGATTAAAGAAAAACTTATTTTATGGTGCTAAAGTTTCGGTCGAAGATGACGGCAATCTTCAGAGGTGGGGAAAAGAAACAGAAAACAACAACATTAAACATAGCATTACCAAGGAAGAATAGCAGTTTATATGAACAGAAGTGATAAGAATAAAAATAAATACAGAAAGTAAGATAAATTATGAAATAACTAGTGAGAATATATAAAGAGTAAGGTACATTACGAAATAACTGGTGAGACATAATACAAAATGGAAAACAGTAAAATTACATGTAATGAAATATAAGAAATTCTCCATTCTTATTTATGTTCAATATACATAAACAAGTACAAACGGCGATGCTGAACACGTTAGCCTCCCACGCTGTGGTCGAGTAAAAAGAAATAAGCTCCAATATTCGTGGAAAGATTTTCAAGTTGGTTTTTCTCTTTTTAAGTTCGCGGGATGCCAGTTATTACTACAGCCATACCAATGTCTTACTCTTATGTTCCACAGTGATGCAATCAATATACAGTAGAAAAAATAATTATTTGTGGTTATTGTTTTTGGTAAAATATCTGTTAAGTAATTTCTTGAATAAAATTGAACCACAGGAGAGGTACCACTGGCTTCTGTTCTTGTTGATGCCTCTCATGTCATTGTGTATTTTACTGTCAGCCAATCTGCTAATTGTCAATTTCAGTCGAATCTGGATAAGTGGTGCCTGCATAAGTGGAATACCTCTATAAGTGGTACAAAACTTGTCGTCTCATGATTTTCCCCTTAAATAAGCTCTATAACAGGAATGCTTTCACCTCTATAAGTGGAATTTCCATTACTACATGCTAAGGAAACGTAAAGGGATAGATGGGTTTGTTTTATTTTGATTGGTTCGTAAAGTGTAAACATTAACCACATGTTTACATTTTAAAACACTGCTGATAATGATGATGATGTGCAAATAGAATCAGATAGGTAGTCTCGGACTTGAGCCTCAGGATTAGGAAAAAGTGTTAGGAGATCCCAATGAGAAGCTTCCAACACTTACACAGTATGTACGTACACATAGATGACGAAATTATAACAGCAATAGAACTGAATGATGAAGAAATCCTTGAAAAATCTAAAATGCCAGGTGACAATGAAAATTTGGACAATCTCGACCAAGAAGAAGAAGAAGCCAATAAAATGCAGAAGAGTCAGAGAGGCTGCCTAGCACCAAAAATAATGGACTAAATTAAAAGGAGCTGATGATTAAGTGCCAAAGTGAAATGCCGAAAAAAATAAGTGATTACTTTCACTAATACAACTGGGCTGGCTAACTGGAGAACCGTTGCAAGAGAGAGGGGTCAATGGACGAGACTACTTGAGGAGGCCAGGACTCAGCGTTGAGTTGTAGCGCCGATGAAGAAGAAGAAGAACACAACTGTACATATATGTGTAACCCGCATTGTTTTATTTTCATATAACAAAATTATGTAATCATTATAATGATTGTTTAAACATTTTATGTATGTATGTTTTTTTGTGTTTACTACATACACAGGTAATACATTTTTACATTTATCAAAATTACCGGTTGTTTGAGAACCTCTTTTAGTGGTACATGCAACCTTAATGACCTGGATAAGTGAAACCTTGTTTAAGTGGAATTGAAATACTGTTACCAAGAGATTCTACTTATCCAGGTTCGACTCTATTTGTATTTGACAGGTGTGGATACAAATATAAATAAAAAAAACAAAAAAACAATTGAATGTGAACTTGTAGAATACATCTCATGACGTTGCTCTTATGTTTATGAAATACCGCATGAGTTTATGATGGGGACATTAGTAATTTATGTAGTCAAGTCAAATATGTAAGTTTAATTTCAATTATCAAGTCATTAAGGTGAAGGCTTTATAAGCTGAATTAAAATAATGACCTATGTTTTTTAATTATTTACTTATACTACTTAATACGCCTAGTACAGTTATAAAGTACAACTTTGGTAAATAAGTGGATAAGTAGATTTTTCAACAAAATAAGTTTCTTGTACTTAGGGAAGCGGAATCGTGTTATTTTTATAGCTTCGTATTCCTTGGTAAGCCAGGCATTGGCTTGAAAAAAAGTTATTGCTTGTATTACAAGTCCATTTCAAGAATTAAAATTTTAAGCCAAAAACTACGAAAATGACACAATTCCGGTTCCCTCAAAATACTGTGAACTATCTAAGGACAAAATTCGACTTCGATATGTATGGAATGTATGGTAATCACGGATCCATTAAGATTAGGTAAATCCAGGCCACTGATCGTGTTAACCTGATTTATTTTTAAGCGTAAAGTAAGGGAAGAAAAAGTGCAGCTAAGTACAGAAGAAAAAGTTACTTTAACAGTTTACTTGCTTTTATCTCCTCCGAAGCTTCTTAAAGGTATACTTTGCGCTCGAAATCCGGGTTTCAATCACGAGGATTTCGGAAACGAAAATGGCCCCAATAAATATTTAAACTTACTTAAAGTCTGAACGGTGAAATCACGGTTCAAGCTTAATTTATTTTCAGAGAAATAATTTAAATGCTCTGGATTTAAATAGAATATATTAATTTTAGCACCCAATAACTTAGAGAGTTTATTCGTTGGGATTATCTCCATTTAGAATTATGGTCATGACCATTCACTGTCGTAGCTAAGATATATTTATCCAAATGGAAAATTTGCCCTTGCTGCTACCTACTGAATCCTGAAAAATGCCCAGGTTTATTTGACCTAATCCTATAGTCGCAGTTTTACTTCTCAATATTTTTTCAACTCATAAATTTCGTTAATTTTAAAGGGAGAACTTCTTTCCCTGGACCCTTAAATACATGATCTATAGTCTCTATTTTGGAAATTCAATAATGCTTTCTCCATTCGTTTTGTAACTAATAAGATTGATATTAACTCGTGTCTACCCCATGGTTCCGATATAAAAAAAGGTACAATTTTCCCACTTTGCTTTCCATTTCTATCCACCATATTTCCTAGATAGCAGCTACACCCCCATTTAAAGCTGAAATAGCTGAGTTTTCAGTTTTAAGTCCTTTTAGAGCCTTTTGTCCGTAAAGTGACCTAATACTTCATTGGTTGTGCGGCGGGGATTTGTGCACGCTCAACCGCCATATTTTCCCCCTTATTTGGAATACCTACTTTATTGAGGCTGGGTGAGCCCTAGATACAATAGAATCCATCTCTGGCTGCTAACAAACCAAATAAAAGTCTGCCAGCGAGTGGGATTTGAATCCAGGACCTTTGGCACGGTAACTCAGCGCTTTATCACTGAGCCACTCCGCTCCTTAACATTACAAGTTCCAATTTTCACAGCTATACCTTAAAAAAAAACACCTTATGGTAACACCTGTTCCAAGTCATTTCAAAGAAACCATCCAATATTGAGGTAAGGCAGACTTATTATTTTCTTTACTTAGGGTAGGTATTCAATTGCCATTAATTCTGCTATTTTATCCTTGACTGTTATGCTAGTCATCCATATTCTGGCCATATATTTGACAATGTTTTTGGGAATTGATTTCCATGACCACTCTAGTGGCCATCAACATTCTTTTTAAAGTTATGATTCCAAATAGCTTATTTGTGGTCAAGGACCATAATTTATACATGTGTTTCAGGTGGTACACATTTATAAGTTATTTTATGTTGTATTATATAAATTATTTAGTAATTTATTATAAAAAAATTTGAACTCTGAACAATATATTATTAGAAGAAAGGAAGAGAAGAAATCGAGTGCTAGAGAAACATTTCACAGAGACTAAGTTAGGTAAGGCTCAACAACATGAAACATTCTGAATAGCATATTAGTTGGTAAATAGCAGTGGTTCCCAAATGCTGTATCTTGTGATAGTAAAACTAAATGTTTTCCTTACAATGTAATACTTTTTTTACATATGCCCATATAATTTGGGGAGGCTTAGGTGGAATTTAACAGGGGAAGCATGGAAGCTTTTCATTTGAACAGGGGGAGCCTGGAAAAAAAATGGTTGAACAACACTGCCCTATAGGATAATATAGAAATGATCACCCAAGATTTTTTTAAACTCTATAAAATTTAACACCTTCAATATTTAAGGGATGGGTTTTCTTTTTTCATTAAGTTTAAGTATTTTAGTGTTTCATAAAAAAAATTCAATACTGAACATACACAATGCAATTTCTTTCGAAAAATGAGTTCCTTCAGAATTG
Source organism: Troilus luridus (assembly GCA_964056705.1). NCBI lineage: Eukaryota > Metazoa > Arthropoda > Insecta > Hemiptera > Pentatomidae > Troilus > Troilus luridus. Next base: position 65,209,156 of record OZ057412.1, on the reverse strand, counting down.
ACTGATAATGTTTGAGTAGGTCAATAAATTATTTCAAAATAGAAATATGTAATAATAAAATTTAAAAATTTAGTTTTTGATTTTATATTTTATCAATTCTTCGATTTTATTGTGTAAACAGTTTTTATTCGACATGATTTTACTGTGTAAACATTTAGATGTGATTTTGTTGTTAAAACATGTTGTATTAAATATATAATTTATTTATTTTATTTTTTCAAATATTAAAACAAATATAACATTATTTCATCCATCATTAGCATTAGTCAATTTAATTATATTTCTGAATTCTGTTACAGTTATTCCACCACCAACTGTACAAACATACTTTAGTTGGGAATTTAAAAAAAATAATTATAAATCACAACAAACATCGATTCAATTTAATTAAAAGAAGTTTATATTTAATATTCAAAAATAATTTACATTTTTAACTCTTGATTTTGTACATATAAATACATATAGTTTACATAATTTTAATAAATACAAATATAAATAAGACTATAATACAAAGTTTTATATCATATAAATATATTTAACAGAAAAAAACTATTAAGTTTAAACAATACTTATATACAGAAGAAAAATTTACAGTTGAATACATTAACTTAAAACGATCTAATTCTGAATTATATACATTCACCGGAACAGTACATATTAGACAGCAAATAGCAACAAAACTACCAGCTGAGCTCATCAGTTGCTATAAATTTTGTAATTACAACTAAGAATCGGATTTTTTTTTCAAAATCTGTGTTAAAAAACGACAAATAAGATTTTTTTTTTAATTTCAAGTATATAAAATTCATTGCTGAGAATTGATAAAACTGTAGGAATTTCCAATAGCAGCACTCTATATATTTGTATATAATTCCAATGATCTAATCTACATATATTTTACATCAGTAAAAAGTGATTATATATATGAATGGTTGGAAAAGTACTACAATTCTTAATATCATCACTCATTATTATAATCCTTAACAAATACAGTATATAGTAATTTACTGATATCCATATTTAAACATATAAACTTTTAATGAGTATTTGGTTTAAATGCTAGGTATTCAAATATAACATAATTATAAAATGATTACTTGATATTACCTAAATGTTTGACAAGGGGTATCTTAATTCTAGGATATGAAGCATAGAAAATATTATTACCCTCTGAATATCACATATGACATTGTAATTCCATTAAGTTATATTAGTAAATAATTGCACATTTCTTGTAATTAAGTAGGTAGGACAATGAAATAAATAACTTAATAGACAAATAACTGAGGGTGACTATGAAAATTATCAAAGAATGTTTTAAATCGCTAGGTAAAAGATTGAATCTTACTAAATCTTATTCACTGATACTTTTAATGATTCATTTGGGATAGGAACAGAAATTCATTTTAATTATTTACATGTACTTAGAAATCTGAGCACTAATACCTCAAAAACATAGGTAATGAATGGCTAATGTCTTTTAAGTTATATAAAAAAACAAAACATAAACACGTCAAAAATATACACACTGCATAATACTCAAGTCAAATCCTATCAAACCATTAACATGCCAAAAAAACTTTCGAACAAATAACTAAGGAGCCATAACTTAGTAATTTACTTTTATTGAATACTTTAGTCATGATAATTTTAGGAGAAAAAACACTGATGACTACAGTTAAAATCTTTGGTCTTAATTTTCCTATTATTTCTAATTAATATTAGAACTTAAGGATTTTTTTTCAGTTGCTTAATACTGCAACCAGGCATAAACATATACTGTGTAATGGTTTAGTTTCAATATATTAAAATATTTCTTTAAAACAATTATTACAAACAAAAGAAAACAATATAATACAATTGACATTTAATACCTTTTTCATGATAAATTTAAATATTAAAAATATAACATAAAATAAATAGTAATATAACTAAAAGGATCTCTTAATATACAAAAAACATAACTGTATAAATGCATTTTTTATCAAAAACTTTCGCAAATAGTGGCCTTTTTTTCATCGTTTTTAAACTAACTAATTCTTAACAGTTAATGTAAAATAATAACTAATAAATTTTCATGAACACAAAGTACTTGTCACTGCCAATTTAAAAAAAAAGACAGTTTCCCTCTATTTTTGTTTTTAAAAGTAATATAAAGGACACCACTAAATTTAACTTTTTTCTTGTCATGCAAAGTTTTAATAGAGATTTTATTTCCCGGAAGAAAATTGCCATTGATGAAATTTTTTTAACTGTTTTTTATAATTTAAATAAAAATTTGTATAACAATTTCAATAAAATTACATTTTATGGAATTAGAAGAGTTCCTTTATATTATATAATTTATTATTTATTAATAATACTACAAAATCCAAATTTATATTTTTTAAATGATGAATAAGCTAAAAGAGATATAAATAAAAAATAAATGCTTTAAAAAACCTTAAATCTATTCCAATAACTAAATATTTCTTAGTCAAATATATATTTCAGTCATATCTAAATGATTAAAAAAGCAATGCTACTAAGAAAAAAAATGTAGATAAATTAAAACCACACTAATAGTAGAAACTATTTAATATAATGAACAGATAGGATTTCTAAATTTGTTTTTCAAAAACTATAAATTATAGGCATAAAGGCAGTGTTATAAAAAATTGTAAAACTTGAATGTAAATTAGGTGAAAAAGGAATAGTATCTTTAAAAGAACAAGAATAAGCTCTGTCGTTAACATTGATTTCTGTGATGATCATTCGAAAATTAAAATTATTATGATAATAATATAAATCTAGAACACTGTGTGTCCAATAGAGAACAGATAATACAAGCCTCCTGGTTGTAACTAGCACCATTTCTATGCAGAACTTGTTAACATTCTGCAAAATTGCTATTGCTCCTAGAGCAGTAACATATTTTAACAATACTAGGCTTTTTACCGCGTATATGGATAGTCAATGAGATATTTCTTTAGGATAATGGGTATCGGCAATGGTCCTACATCTTTACTAGACCTGAGGAGTGTATTAAGGGTGAGCCTACAAAGATGCTTCAAGGAGGGGCAGTTTTTATAGAGAGGTTTTCTTAATAGTACGTGCGAATACTTGGAGCCTGAGATGCACAGCAGTGGTCCACCGAGAGAAACATAATGATCTACAAGACTGATCACAGATGGGAAACTCGGCACAGAACAGGCCAATGATGGTTCAGCATCTAGCCTGAACCGACCATCTGAATAGTGAATCCTGACAGAAGTAGGACCGAGTGCTGTCTGAACGCTTATTGAGAACAGGAACCTGCAACACACAAATATTTGATAATTAATCAAATCAGAAATAATTAAAAAACAGCAAAATTATTTAATTTTACAAAAATTATCATTTGGAAAAAAAGGCATATTTCTGCAATTCAATGAAAAAACAACTGCATCAAATTACTCATGCAGCCTAGATAGGTCATATTTTAAGTGGAAATAATGCAGAAATGAGTGCATTTAATAAAAGTCAAAGCTAGTGTTCATGACATAGAACTGACATTTGAGTTTACTATTAAGCCAACAGTTCAAAACATATTTATAGCTCGGATAGAACATAGATACAAGATGCAAATATGTATATACATAAAAAAATAAACCCATGAAGGACCTTGGGTTCAGTAAATGGTAGAACCTATACCTGTTTCTTAGACAATGGTTACAAAGGGAGATGATTTGTCATAATTTACCCTCAACTGCCAGATTTTTCATTTTAATTTTCTGTAACCACTTTACAGAGGCTGGGTGAGCCCCAGGAAGGTCCTAGATCCCCTATAATCCATCACTGGCCGCATAAAGATTAAATAAAAGTCAACCAGCGAGCTGGATTAGAACCCAGGTCCTTCAGCACAGCAAGTAAAGGTTCTAGCACTGAGCCAAACCGCTCCCAATAAATAATTCATGATAATATGTTTGTTTATTTAAATAATTTCAATACCTTGCCGAGTATATAACAGTCATTCCAATATGGTTTTTATTTTTATTCTCAGGGAAATATGATAAGAAGTAAATATAATTAAATTGTGTTAATCTTTCGGTATCATTTCAGCAGATTGTGGCTTCAAGTAAATTTCCTTTTTAATATTGTCGAAAATAAAAATTATTTATTACTGAATGTATAAAAATTAAAGAACCGACCGAAAAAAAGTAAGTAAAGAAATAAATATTTATATTAAATTTAATATAAAATATAATTAAATTTAGTAGAAGCTTTATTAATTACATGGAATATTATGGAAGTCTGATTTATTCTTCTGAGTTCTTTGTTTTTGTTCAGATACGTAATAGAGTTTGAATACAATAAAAATAGTATAACGTTGGATGAGGGCATAAAGGACTAATCTAATATTATGACTCAACTAATCTTATCATTAAAACGTAAATGACCGTGTGTGTTTTATCTTTACTTCAGTGGTCCGTTGTTCCTGTTGATATGAAACGCGTACAAATGACATATTCTCCGAAATTCGTTTTATCTCGAAAAATCTTTACAGTGTTCGTAGTAATGATTATGTAGCATTAATTGGAGAAGGTTAATTTGGAGAATAGGCCAGTCTTTATCAATGAGTCTGGAATGAGTGTTTCCAGCGCTATCGCTATCTTAATCACTCGTTAACTTCAAGATCACTTCATATTTTTTTATTCATTCACTTAAATACAATACTAACAACCCAGTTAGCGGTTATTATACCACAGCTTGTCGCTTTGAGTTGAGTCACAAGTTCATTCGTTTTATTTTTAATATTTTCCAAAAATACAAGTTATCATGAGCTTTATTATGAATAAGATAATGTAATTATGGGAAATGTTTATACTTCAGTATTCATTTCTCTAGAAAAGAACGTTTCAACAAATATATACCAACTTTACTTCCGAATGTTAGTTGAAACTTTTATTTCTTGATATAATGATCACCTAAAAATCTAATGAGTACCCACAATTACATTCTCTATGCCGTACTAACGCTCACGTTATTTTTGGAAAATACAAAACATGAAACGAATAAACGGTTAAAACTTTTAACTCGAAGCAACAACCTGCTGAACAATAACAAGTTATCTATCAGTGAGTTTTTCATAGTTTCCCGAACTCGTGTCCATCCCGAAGACTGTTATCGCATCTGGAGGGCAGGAGTGCAGTTCGAGGAAAGGAGATGGCTAACGGACCAAAGGCGTGCCGAATCCGCCTGCTACTGGGAAGGCCGTCAGTTCTTCGCTTCTCGGAACAGTATCAAGCGACAAGCCCCCGGAAAGGACGCAATAGAAACGGAATAACAATACATATATATATATTATAGTTTATATAATATATATATAGTTTTCAAATAAACCCAAATAGTAGTGCAAAAAAAAAATTGTTTATATCAGTTCCGCAGATTGTCGCTTGATTTTTTCTCTCTCGAAAATATAGAGTGAGGAATTTGTATATTATATTTATATGAATATTTATTATCTCTATGTTATTTTTAATTCTTGTGCTCTGTTTTTTTTTATCTTTCAATGTTATCATTCGATAATACTTAAAAATTTAATTTAATTGGTAGTTCGCAATTATTTATCATTTGTTAATTTAATTCTATTCGTTAATTAAATGTAATCACATTATACTCCAAGACATAATAATACCCTGTACAGAAACCTGTATTGTTATTCTAAAGGGACTTGACCCAGAAAAAATTACGACTTTATTATTATTGTTTCGGAAATAATTTAATCAAGAAATAAATATTTTAACTAACATTGCGTGCCGTAGAATGTTTCTTGAAACGTTCATTTCTTGAAGAAATGAAAACCTAAATATGCACATTTCCCAAAATTACACCTTTTTTTCAAACTATAGCACGCAATAACTTGTATTTTTGGAAAATATTAAAAGGGAAAGGAATGAAAAGTTTTGTATAACTTGTGACTCCACCTTCGGAATAATTATCCAAATATTTCTTAAATGAGCAAGACCTGTCGATGTTAGTATTGAAATGGTATGTTAGAATCAAAATGAAATTTAAAAAATTTTGTTTGCTTATCTAAAAATATTCTAGAATATTTTATGAAAATTTGATGAACAGGTATATTATGAGTAGGACACGAGTGCTATGCACAATAAACATTTTTTTTTTTTTGTATCAATTCCGGAGGTTGTCACACCGAGTCATCATCCACAAGTTTTAACAGTTCATTCGTTTCTTTTCTTAATATTCTCTAAAATAAAAATAATCTTAAATCGTCTAAAATAGTCTTTCTATTTTATATGGAATATTTCGATATTCTATTATGATTAGTTTAGCTCGATATAATATGATAATTCATTAAAAATTTGAATATTTAAAAGGATTTTTCTCCAAATAACGAATTAAAAAGTCTAAAAGATCTATAAGTTTGGTATAATTGACTCATTATTAATCTGATTGTGACATTTTTACATTGTGTTAATCTTTCGATATCATTTCTGCAGGTTGTCGCTTCGAGTAAATTTTCTTTTTAATATTGTCGAAAATAAAAATTATTTATTACTGAATGTATAAAGATTAAAGAACCGACCGAAAAAAGTAAGTAAAGAAATAAATATTTATATTAAATTTAATACAAAATATAATTAAATTTAGTAGAAGCTTTATTAATTACATGGAATATTATGGAAGTCTGATTTATTCTTCTGAGTTCTTTATTTTTGTTCAAATACTTAATAGAGTTGAATACAGCACAATAAAAATAGTATAACGTTGGATGAGGGCATAAAGGAATAATCCAATATTACGACTCAACTAATCTTATCATTAAAACGTAAACGACCGTGTGTGTTTTATCGTTACTTCATGCGTTTTATCGTGGTCCGTTGTTCCTGTCGATATGAAACGCGTACATCTTCTCCGAAATTCGTTTTATCTCGAAAAATCGTTATAGTGTTCGTAGCAATGATTATGTAGCATTAATTGGAGAAGGTTAATTTGGAGAATAGGCCAGTCTTTATCAATGGGTCTGGAACGAGTGGATCTTAAACACTCGTTATACTTCAAGATCACTTGAGCAAACATCTCATCCAATTAAAGCCTAATTGCTTGAATAATTAATGAGACGTCGTGTGTTATTTAAGATACTTTAATTTGTTTACAGTAAACAAGTGATGTCTATCACATTATAACTATCATTGTTTTGTTATAATTATTTCTGGAATCATTGATAAAGGGTGCACTGAATATATGAGGTGCTCAGGAACAAAAGCGGATAATAATCAGATACATCAAACATTTATTTTTTCACATTTTTCGCCAGTTCAGTCCAGCAATTTTGTCGAACACGACACTGCCGCCTTATTTTTCATAGTTTCTGCTGACATTTCGGGAGCATTGTTTGACTAAACTAGTGAAAAAGTAAATTTTTGAAATTATGGAGTTATCCGCTTTCGACCGCTAACGAATCATTTATAACTAAGTCGCTTAAATGATTAACTATATATTTCTTGTATATAAATAACCAAGATAAAACGTAAAATTGTAGTTTCAAAACGTATAGTCCATGGAGAAAGTGTCAAAATTGAATATTAGTAATTTCTTGGATAATAAACCAATCAATTCGCAACTTATCTCAAGAAACTCTGATGGAAGAATTTATCTATACTTCTTTTTGCTTAATAAGGTTGAGAAATGTGGTCGGTTATTAGATAAGAACGTTTCATCCAAAACCGTTATCCATTCGTTCCGTTGCAGATTACTGATTTGGCAGTACGATACTGCGGAACAGTTATTTGAAATCTCTCTCCTCATGAACTAGTCAGTTGTACGAGCCTAAAAAATACATGACACAAGAGTAAAATTCTTTAAGTTTTGTAACTAATCATGCATACTAATTATAGTAAAAGTAAAAAGGGAAAGGCCTCGACTTTTTCTCTTAAGTTGTATCCAAAAAGATTTTGTTGCTAATAAGAATTTAAAAAATGAAAATATTCCTAACAAGTTTATTCTGAGAAATATAAAAAATCCTTTACGAGAAAAAGAAACCCTATTTCTGTGCCAAAACACCTGCAAGGTCACACGTGTTCACATTTTATTTTGTTGTTTACATGTTTTATTCAAGCAAACAAATAAAACCTTCAACCTATTGCAACGTAGAATCCTGTTTTGTCCTGCTAGATAAATTTCGAGTGGGTAGTATCAGATTTAATTAGAGACTCAACGCGATGTGGCTGTCCCAGACCAGTAATATACGAAATTCAAACAGCAAACATCGTTTTCGCGCTGTTGTATTTTAAATCACACCCTATAAATATTTTAATATTCAAATTTAACATAGGTTTAAGTTAAATACACTACATTTTACTCTTAAACAATTAAAAAGAAATGGTTCTATCACATTCCTTCTTCCAGTTACTTCATCGTTCTAAACTGTCAATAAAAACAAAATAAACAAGTGATCTAATTTGACAACAGTAAAACCTCACTATTATGATGGAATTCGAGGTCCACTAAACCTAGCTTAATCCATTCCTATGCAGTCTCAAATGTGTTGTAAAATAATAAACCTAGCTACAACAAAGCAAGGTTCTGTACGTGGCAAAGACTGGAGTCCAAGGTGATTCTACTAGGCTCAACCGCCGGGTTTACCTCCTAAAAGGGGTACACAATTTATAGAGGCTAGGTGAGCCCAAGGAGGATCGCCATATCCCACAGAAACCACCCCCTCTGTTAACAGATCAAATAAATTGGCTGCCTCAGCCGGATTTGAGCACGATACATTCGGCAAAGCAACTCGGCGTTCCATCAATGAGCTTACTCTTGTAAAATAATAAAGCCCTTTCATTTGAACTAAAGAGAGAATATACACAATCTCAAACGATATGGTGATCGATATAATATAGAGTAGGATTAAGAACGAAACTTCAGTATATAACTTATAATCTAGGTTTGGATAAGTTTTACAATGATATTTTTCACGATGCTAAAAATTTGAAGTGATTTTTTTCCAGCTACAATAGTGTCTCTCACATATCCGATAGGGTTTTTTTCCACTATCGTCTTTCAATATTTAAATAAATCAGGGTCACACACATTCAAACGGAAATTTCCATTCGAAAGGAATCGTTTTCTTTCATCGATGTAGGCAATTGATTAGGAGCAGGGTTTTCTTATTAATAGGGTTTGTACGATCGGTTTTACTCCAATTTCATTACCCCGAAAATGGATGATACTCCAGAACTAACACGGACTAAGCCTACATGAGAATCTTCTTATACTGACCTCGGATCTGAGGAGTCCCTGACGATGAAGTGGCCGATGGGAGCCGCCTGGAGGAGAGTTGTGGACTGCTTCCTGGAGAGGCAGCCGTAGTACCAGCCGCACTCGGAGAGGTCCTGGACGGTGGACGTGAGCAGCTCGAGATCCGCCGTTCCCTTCACGGGCCGGGCGAGGCAGCACTTCTTCGACCGGTGCCGGCACCGGCCCGTCTCTCCCTCGCCCCCTGAAACAAAACAAGGAACTTATAGTCATTGAATAAAAAAAACATAAAATCTTCTAGGTCTTAGTTGATACAGAAAAAGAAAATAAAAATTTCCAGATTACATAAATCAAGATGTATTTTTTTCCCATATGCAAAGAACATTCGGGTCTTTAGTCGGAAAGACATGCCAGTTATATTTTATAACTGATACACGTTCACAGCTCCTCCTCCATATGAATTCGCACAAAAAGGACTCCAAAATGTCCCTCCAAGTAATGCATTATTTCTTGTTACGTTCTTATAACTTAAGAGCAGCATCAAAATTTCTTACGAGTTCACCTAACTCAGTAATTCCCAAACTGGTGCGCGAGATCAGTTGAAAATAAAAAAATTCTCACATAGATTTGGTAATTTTTCTCTAACCAGTACTTTTTTATCTTAAATTGAAAGCTACAATGTTATAACTTATGGTAGTAAAACTAAATATTTAATTATTAATGTGATACTCGTTGTTTTTTTCATATAACCCAAATAAATTTTATGCAAGGGGGCTTGGAGGCTTTCATATGAGCAAAGGGGGGTGTGGTACAATAACGATTGGGAACCACTGGCCTAACTGGAATATATCCATCATGTTCCGGTTGAAATGTAACAATTACAACAATATATCAGTTAATATATGGCTAAATTAGAATGTAGCTATATACTTATATGACAGCTAAATTTAATAACTACTTAGCTAACTTGTATCAGTTATAAAATATAACTGAACTGTCTTTTTTCACAAAATATATAGGAATATAACATCTCCACAGCGTCAATATCCTCAGTACGATCATATCAACATGCTCAAATTCCAACGGAAACATGGATATGCTTACTTACACAGTTTTGTTAGTTCTTCTTCGTACTAAGCAGATCCTAATACACTTAATTAAACTAAATATTAAAGATAAGAAATAGACGAAAGTATTATAGTATCAAAAGTAATATTTAAGAAATCGATGGGAATTATCATATTTTTTAAAAATACATTGATTCCAAATTCAATACCTCGCTGGTTCTTAAGATGGTAAGATGGTCCCATCGGATTTTGAAGGAATTCAACCAAAATTGAAAACAAGTAACACTTTTTTTGTTTTGTTTTTTTCCTCGTTCCCCGTTATTTCACTGGTATTATTATTTTTAATGGAATTAAATCACTCTTAAAACACAAAACATTGAAAATAACACCTTCGTCGTAGGATAGAAAAGCTACATTTGAACGACTGCTCAGTCAACACTAAACAATATTCCTACGAGTCTCTACTACCTTGTAAGGTGTCATTCACATAGTAAGAGCGGGGAAATCCGAGGTACGATGTAGAGATGTTTTCATCTGATAAGATAAAAAGTCATATCATACAATTATTCTAGCGAGCTAATTGATATTACTCCATTATTGTTATCTAGAATTAGTTAAAACTATCAAACCAGGGCCGGGCCAACAATTATTTTTTTGTATGCGTAGAATAAATTTATCAATTTTTAAATCTTTTCAAAGGTTATAAAAATAGATTGCAGGAGATGAATGGTGTTGGGAAAAAATACTGCATATTTTTACATTATACAATTTTTGTTAGGTAAAATTGACTACATTATTATTACTGCGCCCAAAAGATGTCATTCAACGATAAAACTTTGACTTTTTCTTTTTTCTATTGAATATTTAACTGCCATAAAAAATATATATCGGGCACTTGTGAACAGAAAAACTCACAACTCATCTAACAGCGATATGACAATGCAAGGCCACCAAAGCCAAGGTTTACAAAAGGCGATTGTGAAACAAAGAACGACAAAAACGAAACAGATAGTTTAGTACTAACTGTTTTTTTTTTTAACTTTAAATATTTAAAAAAGTTAATTTTAACAGCAGTTTTATAAACTGAAGCAAACAAAGAATGATGTAGACCAATTATCAACGAAGCTATATAATCAGAAAACATTTACTTTCATCTCGAAATACCTTTTATTCGAATTGTAAACACTTGTGGCCTCAGCCTAAACAGTTCTAAGAAAATTATCAGTTAACTCAGCTTAAATATCTATTTGGAGATAACAGGAGTAAAATTGATTAACTATACGAAATTTTAAAGGTAAATATAGATAACAATTCAACAAATTATATAAATATAATATTATTAAATAAATATAATATTTAGGCCTCACATTCAACAACAAAAAAAAGTATAATAAAACACCAAATAAAAAATATAGCATGGATGATTGCTTCAAATAACACTTGTTATGAAGGGTGAAGACTTAACCCGTTGAACAGAACATCTCTGAGTTGTGGTCTACAGGGAATATCCGTCATAATGACGGTATCAGTGTTGAATGTGAGAATTTTTCATATTTTTTTGCAAATTCTCACATTCTACACAGTTATACAGTTTCCATAAATAAGCGTAAAACACTGTATATTTTCGAATAATATGTGTCCGGACTTCACAATTTTCCCAACCACTCATTGCTACCAAAGATGCGAGTAGCCTTACAGTTATGGGTAAGGTTATTCGATTGATTACTGTTGGTACATCACTATCCTATGGTACGATAGGGGCTAAAAAAAAAGTCAAAATTGGTAATGAAACATTCATTTTTCATTTGACATCGTTTTTTAAATGATAAAATCAGTCTTTGTTTATTTCATTTTTATTTTTTCCGTCCGTTGGATTTTTTCCCACCAAAACAAAGGGCTGTGAGGGGCTCCCGAAGTGATGCAGTCGCGTGCCGATACCTGACGGAAGACTTGTGCTCCACCTACCAGTGCTTTTATCAATAAAAGTGTGGAACAATGCCGTCATTTTGACGTATGTTCCGTTCAAAGGGTTAAAATTCATTTTTAATTATTATTTCACAATTTTTCTAGCCATCCACATTTGCTTGGAAATCAGCAATAATTACAATATGTAACATGAAAAAGCTACAACGGTTCATTATTTAAAATAATAATAAAATGGATAAAGTTGAGCTAATACTTCTTGTAGGCATTTTATTTTGCTCCCTTTATCAATATTAATAAAAACAGATAAAAAGTTTTCAATCAATGCCAATAAATTGGATTGATATCTAATCATTACACAATAAACAAAAATAAATTGACCAACTCATGGTAATTTCCGTGTTTATTAATAATTGCCAGAAAAGAAAAGCTGAGCTTGAGGAGTCTTAAAGATATCTGACTCACTTTCCTTAATCTAATGTTAATATCTATATAACGGATTTTAAAAAATAATTATTTTTTTTATATACTGTAATACCAATGAATTTACGTGAAACGTTAAACTTAAAAAATGTTGTTTCTCAAGTTTTTCATTATTACTTATTACTGAACGGAATAAATTTGTATATTCGTCCTTCAAATGTGCATACAGTTAATTAAATCATTTGTGCGTGAATAAATATCCATGACACATAATCTTCCAATTCAAAGGAAATAACTAATTAATCTTTTTTACTCACGTTCTAGAATACATAAAAGAATAATATTTATGTACATAATTGAAACCTTTATCAAAACTTATATAGCAGTCACGAGAACAAGAACTCATAATTGTTTATTTATGGTCAATTACAATAATCAGTTACTCTTTATTATTATGCTCTCTCAAGTCATTTAAATCATGAGAAAAATTTCTGAAAGTGGAATAATTACACAAGTGTTATGGTAATAGCTTCTAGGATCCTTTTAAGAATAGCAACTTATTAAAATAATATTCCTATATAGATAAGAAACTAGAAATATTACTATTATTTTTCAGAAGAAACCCTTTCATTTATTCCTTCCAATACATCAATCAACATTTTTAACGATAGTTTTTGTTTAATAAAAAATAAATTTGTAAGAAATAAAAATAAAAAACCCCGTTCTGGAAATGGATGAGTTGAAATAATAGCAGACTAAATCAAACGTCAGTATTTCAATAGCAAATAACAACCAACAAATTCATAATTGAAATGTATTTTTTTAAATATTTAAAAGGTATATCTAATATCATAAATAGACATTCTTTTATTTAAATCTAGCTACTAAGTACCATTTAAGGAAGTATTGTAATGGGGGGGTTTAAGATTAACTAATTATTATTAATTAAAATTACAATGATAAATTTACGCGTGGATGGAAGGACGTAAAACAAAATCGCTATTATTTTACTATTACTTAAGTTTAACAAGATTTTTTTTGCAATTTTAATTTCTATAATGTGTGTATAAATAAACAACTAATTAATATTAATAGATATAATGATATTATCATATAGTGACAAATTTAAAATCAACAATTTCATTCAGTTCAAGCCGATATTTTGAATACCTTTATAATACAATAATAATTATTAACAAATGTTAATACTGGTTCATTAATAAAAGTATCTCATGATGCGTTAAGAATTTTATGGTTTATTACGATCTTGATTACAAAATATAGAGGGGAAGAAGAGCTAAATAAAAGCTTAGACCAAGTTGAACGAGATTGCTTCAGGAGATTGGATGCAATAGACATAAATATTTTCTAGGAAAATGGGTAAGGGGATTGAGAAGATTATGATTTAGGGGGCATTAGTAGAGATTGCAAAATTTGAGAAAATTGAAAAGTTAACAATTTTAAGAACGCACTGATTTGAAAGTTTTGTGTCATCTCATCTACGATCTCTTATCTTCACCTTTCCAGTTGATATGAATATATTTCAATATAGAAACCTACAGGATAGATCAAGACAATAATTCGGTTGCTAATAAGGAAACTCAATATGACACCCCACATAATAAAGAAATATTAATATTAAATTAATTGGGGTTATTACACAATCTTCTATATGGTAGATTTCAGGTTTTTCAGTAGGAAGTAAAAAACCCATGGTTACGCCGCACAGTGGAACGAACCAACACATTTGTTGGACATTGGACCAATTCTCTAATAACTAAATTTGTCCTTTATTTTGATTTTAAATTATACTTTATACTTCTTCTCAACAAAATCCATAGATAAATTTATTGTGAAATCAAATCTTATATAAAAAATTCTGAATTGAAATATAAATTTTTCTAAAAACTCATATTTTTAAAGCAATCCACTGTTTGAGGTAATGCATTAAATTAATCGTGCACCTACTGGAAAAAAGCACATCCATAATAAGATATTTTAGGCAAATAAAACTTGGGATTATTTCAAACGTCTAGGATTTTTCGGTGAAAATTGGGTGATAAAATTAAATAATCAATTGCGAAAATCGCTCAAAATCGCCCAAAAAACTACCTTCACAGTAAATAACTAGAATGTATGAAGTTTTTTTTCCATTAGTCGGTTTTTGCTACTAGGTGCTATTTTCCGAGAAAATGATTTTTTTCTTTTTATTTTATGGGCCTTGAGAATTAATTTAAAATAATTTCTGTTGATATTGGCGTCTACATTTCGCAAGTTTTCTTTTTTTTACCAGTTTTTGTTTACATTCATTTATCCGAACAACCCTCATCTAACATAAAAGTATTAACAATGAAACTCAGTTTGCGTGTGGTATTTGATCGACATATGTGTAATGGTGCACATAGGTGCAATAGTCCTAAAACAAATCGTCAAGTTTTTAATTTTTGATTTATTTAATTTTTATTTCGTTATTTAAATGAAACAATTTTATATAGGCACTTACATTTATTATAATTTTGATGTATCAATTATACCTAGTATATTAACTAACAAAAGTAATTATCAATTATTTTATTAATTTTGTTTAATAATTAAATTATTAGGTTTGTTACTTTTTCCTTTGTGTAACTTTATTTAATACCTATGTATCTGTCTTTCCATAGAATACTGTATTGTACCTATTCTCGTAGTATGTTGGTACAATAAATGGTACAATGTTTGATACTAAATAATCTAACATCGAAATATCAAATCTAGAATTTTTACACGTTTATCCTAAAAGGTTTGATCCTGTTTATCATATAATTAAATAGTTCCTTCAAAAAGCTTTTAAACCGTACCAATAGCCTTATTCTAGGAGAACCAGAAGCGGAGATATTAATGAATGTCCAGACGCTCCTAATGCTCGTTCCACTGTGCGCCGTTCAGAAGAGACTTAAAATGGGGTCCCAAGACTATGAGGTGTCAAGTAATCGTTAAAAGTCCATATCCTAATTATACCTGGAAAGGTTAAAATTCAAAACTCCCACTGTAGCATCGTCTGATTAGCCAAACATCTGAGCATTAGATGACGTTAAACGAATAAACATTAAATTTAGATTAAAATTTGGTTCTCGAAATGAAATGCGGCTACATACATAAGTGTGTAAAATCAAACAAAATATTATGACAAGTATCTTACTCAAAGAGCTCCAGACATAACATTTTCCACGAGCTGAGATATGAATAAAATCTCAACTTGGCAATTTAACTTAAGATAATATGTCTATACTTAATTTATAAGTGACGCATAAAAGTTTTCGGTACTATTATTGGAATACTTAAGTGATAATAAATAAAATTAGTTAAATTTACAACAACGTGTTTTCCCCTTTAAGAATTAACAATTTCTTTCGCCTTTGATTGAGGCGAATTCGATCCAAAAGTTCATGTTGCTACAATAACTTTCAGTCTTGATTCCAATTGGTGATAAGTCTGAACCAGTAACTTCAAACTTTAGCAAGTCAGTTATTTACTTAAATATCGAATTATTACGAATTTCGGGAATGGCAATTTCAGGAAAACATTCATCCTAAACAATCATTTAAATAAAATCTAATAAATAATAAACAAATGATTATACAGGTCCGCGATGAAACAATTGTAGCATATTGAACTAGCGGGTTTAACAGTATTTTTGTGCTGATTACGGAAAAAATAATGAAAAAATTCCCAAACCCAAGATAAGTCACACATTCACCTGAAAAATTTAGGTTCTAGACTTAAATAAAAACATATGTTAGCCTCTGGTGTTTCATTTTCATTGTACTTTTAGAGAAAAGGAATTTGTCCCTTTAAACACAAGAGGGTGACCTAGTTTTCTGCAACAATGTACCTGGAATCATGGAAATGTTCAAAATCATCAAATATGAACCAGATGAATGAAGACTTTTCATCGATTCATCAAAAAGGAGTTTGAAAGCTGTACTTCTTCACAATGGGAACCGATATGCTTCTGTGCCTGTTGGGCACTTAGTCCATTTTAAAGAATGCTACGAAGATCTCCAATGAGTTGGATGTTAAAAAGGGAAAATTCACAAGAACACAGCCGAAAAAGTACCAAAAGAAGCTTTGATGGAAAAAGAAAACGTTTTTACAAAGACTTATAATAACTTTACAACACATGTGCATCACTTTTATGCTCATTTTAGCTAGGTGTCGTTGTTTTTTTCTTCTTTTACTTCATGTTAAAATAATAAAAACAAATCCGAAATTTTCCGTTTATTGCACTTTTTCCAAAAATTCAACTTTATTTAGTAGACAAGCCTTACGTGATAGGAAAAAACCGATGACATTTTTGAAATCAGCGCAAAAAACAAAACAAAGATCATTTAACTAAATCAAAACAACTTCTAAAAAAGTTTTTTTTGCAGAACTTTGTTATTATTTCTTTAATTAATTTTTTTACTATCACTTGTTTTTCTTTAACTTATCTCAGCTCAGCTGTTGTTCAGTGACCTTATGAATCTGCAGTTACATTTGGGACTTCAAGATGGTGGGATATTTTCTCTAGTCAATGTCTTGCTGCATTTTGCCCTGGGCTTGTTAACCCTTTTCTTGATAATGTATCTGTGGAGATACATCAGAATTTAGCGTAATGTATTTATTGTACATTAGCCTTATACTTTATATTTGTTATACATTAGTCTTATACTTTATATTTATTATACATTAGCCTTATAATTTATATTTACTATACATTAGCCTTATACTTTATAACTTTAGAGCCTCAAATAAGTTCTACTAGGAGTATTTACACGCCCACTTTGACCGGTCCGTAGATAATGGATGGACTTTTTTTTTTTTTTTACTTATCCATCCAATTTTTAATCATTACAACATATAAAACATGGAATATATTATAAATGAACTTCAGTATCACCCGCATTATACCTTTGGCAATTTTTCAGATCACTGTGTGTTGGACTACTGTAGTAGGACTTGCAAAAACAAAAGCTTTATCCAAGATAGGGTACACGGTTAACATTATCAGAACTTTGTAAACAGTTTCATTAGGATCCATCAAAAGGCTGCTAGATTAAAAGAATACGTTCTACCATTACTGAATATAGCGGAAAGATCAAAAGCATAAGTCAGTCCGAATTTAAAAAATTGACTTTTTCAGATTTTTCGCTGGTTTAGACAAGGAATACTTCATGAAATCAGGCGAAAAATGTGGAAAAGTCAATTCACAAAATTTCTGATTTGAAATTTCACCCGCTTTTAAAAGCGAAAGCCTCATACGTAGTTGTGAGTTCATAGCTTCAGTCACTCCTCAACTGTAAATTCAGACATGACTTTTCGGCTCCAACACTTTAATAGGAATGAAGTAATTAACGAATCCAACGAATCAGAGTAAATAACAATTTAGGGAATCATTCCGCAGATTGTAGCTTCGAGTTGAGACACAAGTTTTCACATACGTTTCCCTTCTAACATTTTCCAAAAATAAAAGCTATCATTAGCTTTAGTACGGAAAAGATAATGTAATTATGGAAATGTGTATACTTCAGTAATTATTTTATCTAGAAATGAACGTTTCAACATAAATCATCTAAATTTCGAAATATTAGTTGAAACTTGTATTTCTTGATGAAATGATAACCGAAAACACTCATTACTCATAATCACATCCTCTTTTCCATACTTCTTCTTCTTCTTCTTCTAGTGGTACGACAGACGCCTAAAACGGTCCTTGGCCGGCACAATCATTTTGCCCAGGATTGTCTATCTGCAGCTTGGGCTATGTTTAATTCTCCTTGTCTAACGTCTGCTAGTACATTGCCCTCCACCAAGATCTAGGTCTTCCCCTAGGCCTGGGGGTTGACTGGAGTATTTTTGTACACCTTCGAAGGACACCTCCCATCCTCCCCATCCTAATAACGTGTTCGAGCAATTATACTTTCTGCACTTTGACGAAATTAGAAAGGCTGAGATACTGGTATTTCCTATACAACTCCATATTCTGACGTGGTCGCCAGGATCCATTTTCTTTTATAGGGCTTGTTATTCGTCTCAGGATCTTTCTTACGAAGCGGTCCACCTTCTTTGCATCGGACTTGTTGAGAGTCCACATCTCACAGGCATAGGATGCAACTGTCCTTAAGAGGGATTTGTAGATCCTCATTTTTGTAGCACGGCTTAATAATCTACTCCTTATAATTTTGGCGAGGGAGAAGTACGCTCTGTTTCCTGCTGCCAGCCTGTTCTTTATTTCAGCCTCTTCGTCCATGCTTTCAGTTATAGTACATCCCAGATATTGAAATTAAGCTAGGGACAACCTGAACAGTTGTAGAACATGATCTTTTTTTTATTCTTATTGACCCTGAGACCCATGTATTTAGCTTCTAGGTCTATCTTGATAAAATCCTCCTCTGCACTGCCTACTGATCTACCAATAATGGGCATATCATCCGCGTATGGTAGTACTTGTACTATTCTTGTGAATACAGTGCCGCCATGATCCAAGACTAAAGCTCATTATAACTCGCATTTATGGAAAATATTAAAAATGAAACGAATAAGCAGTTAAAACTTGTAACTCAACTCGAAGAGACAACCTGCGGAACGGAAGTCCTTACATTTTACCCCTTAAAATTGCTTGTTTTAAGGGTTATCCATGCCTATAAAGTCTCTCAAAAATAAATAATTGACATAATAAAAAAATAATGTAATATGGGCTAAAGAAACAACTGATCATGCGGCAAAAGCATCAAATTTCGTGGGGTTAGCTTATCGATCCAACTAACCATCGTGCCTATACACCAGGCCTCTAGCGAAGGCCTTATTCCACCAACCTACATTATCTAGCTAGCTTACTTGAGGTGAAAAATTCAACTTTTGACTGGAAATGCGGTTTAAGGTATTGGTAATTGTTACAACCAATTTTTTACCTACAGTGTTTTAAATATTTATTTCATCGAATTGTCATCACTAGTGTACTGTCATGATTCACATTACTAGTTAACAATATTGACGTCAGACACACCACCTAGGAAGTCTGACATGCAATCCACGAGGTGACTATTTTTTGTGACCCATCATGTTCAGAAATATAATTGTAAAGCAATGTTATCACTGAACATACTTATAATTACTGTTAATATTAATTGTTTGTTCGTTTCACTTAACTGGCTAATAAGACGATGTTACAATTGGAGACATAAATTTTACCAATCCAGGTTTAATTAGGATAGGGATCTTTAACGAATACCTGACATCGCTCGGGTACCCATTCGACGCCCCTTCCGAAGGAGAGTATAACAAAGGATTTTTTACTCCTATTTAAAATATCCTAGGGCCACCTGCCGGCCTACGAATCCGGGATCTTGGGCATAGTAGGCTGTTAAGCTAACCACTACACCACAGGGCACTCTATTAATAATATATGCTATTAATTAACCTATTGATACTAAAAGTTACGCTATATTTTAATATCCTGTTAATACCCTTGCTTTACTTTAAATATAATTTCTCTTAATACATAATAAATAAAATTTAGATAAAATCTGCAAGTGCATAGTAGATACTATTCTCTTCCTTAACCCCAAAGGTTGAGAAGGGGAATAACTTTGCCGAGATCAATCTCAACCATTTAGGGTTTTCCCTCTATGAAGGATATAGACCCTAACTTGTTTGTATCACGCACCCCAAGGACCCCTAAAAAATAAATTTTATGGGTATTTAAAAAAAACAATTTTTACATTGGAACTAAAACATTTATTTTTACTGATATAAGAAACATTATCCGTTTCAATTTAAGATAAAGAAGTACTGGCAAGTGAAAAAATACTAACACTAAGTGAGATTTTTAAAAATTATTTTCAACTCTTTTTTTTTTTTTTTCAACTCGCGCAACCTGACTTATATTCACGTTCCCAAGTTGGAAACCACTGGTTTAGAAGTTATACAGGCTGGATGAACCCCAGGAGGGTCTGCAGATCCTACAGGGTATATCCATATCAGTACACGTAGTTTATCTGCCACAGCCGGTTTCAATACCGTAATAAATAATCAATATTACATAAAAGTACTACTGCACTTGTAAATAATAACTAAATATCTGTTACTTATTCCGCAGGTTAGCCGCTTCGAGTTAAGTCACAACAAGTTTTAACTTTTCATTCGTTTCCAATTTAATATTATCCAAAATTGAAAATAATCATGACCTTAAGTATGGAAAAGAGAATGAAATTATGGGAAATGTGTATAGATATAGATAAATGTGTAAAATAAATGTGTATAGATCATTTCAAGAAAATGAACTTTTCAAGAAACATATATAATCTATACAACAGAAATCTACTCATTACCCATAATTACATTCTTTCCTACATACTAAAGAAAATATTAAAAATGAAAAGAATAAACAGTTAACACTTGTGACTCATCTCTAAGCTACAACCTGTGGTACAGATACCAAAGATCTCACAACTGACCTTCAGGAATCCACCTGACGCTTGATCAGACTGGACTGTAAGCGGAAAGTCCGAAATAAAAATCGTCACAAACAGCTACATTCATCCTTGCGTATAAGGGATTCTTCCTCTATTCGATAATAATTGGAAATATCAGACTATTTTCCTTGTTTACTTTTAGGTTTTCCCAGAATAAAAATAGTGCCACAGGAACTGAGGGGAAACGGTGTGTGAAGAGACCGGGACAATGTCGGGAAGGTTGATGCAGGCTTTCATGTTTTGGAACGATCAGTAACTAACTAACACGCCGGTTGGCAATAAGCGGAAAAGAGGTTTCGAGGCCAGTAGGTTGCGAGCCGAAACGAAGGCCGGGTTAGTTCACGCCAGGCCGCCGTAACGAGATCTTCTTATGGGCCTTAGATGGTATTCTTAGGCTTTTCCGAAGCAAGAAGGATATCGTCATATCTTAAGGACCATGGGGCATCCATAGGATCGGAAATAAAACAAGGCAGTGGCTCACAGTGAAAATGATATACCCAGTAGAAAGAAATTTAAATGATTACAGGAAAAAAAACAACCCAAAAAACAGAAACTCTTCAAAACATTTATCAACTTAAATATCTACAAACAATACAACTAATAATATTGAACTTGCATTGCTTATAAAAATTAACTAACAAAAATAATGGGGCGATCTGTGGTCTAGTGGTAAGCATATCAACGTACTAAACCTAAGATAGCCTGGCAGGTACCCCTAGGGTTTGTTAAAGGGAGTAAAAAAGCCTTAGTTACGCCATCCTTCGGAAGGGACGCTCCACAAAATGCTGGACAATTAATTCATAAATGTTTATGTTTAGTTTAGCTCAATACTTCGTAGACAATTATAAGGTTGCACTGTAATAGGTGCACTCAAACGTGGATTTCGTTTATTGCTCAAACGATTCAAGTCTCATCCCATAACTTACAGTTTTTCTTGTACTTTTAACTTTTTCTGGCAACGCGGTTTTCCTTTTACAATCGCTTCACTATATTCTGGGCAGTTAAGTTTTTAAAAATAATGATTTCGGCTGTTCGATCCAGATGATGATGTTGATATCATTAAAATGTTGAATGACCAACTTACGTTCTTTAAATATTCTGTGTACTCCCATTAATGAAAAAAAGTTCAAATGTGTGGTAGATTTTTTGATAATACCATGAAAAGAATCTAATACATTCGACACAAGAGTTTGACTTAAGGAATTTGTTTTAAGGTGAAGAAATATTGGGGAAAACAAATGTGAATTATTTTCACTGTGAGATTAGTAATCATCCACAAATTACTAGGATGTTTAGTGATTTTAATAAATTATTGATTTTCATATAACAATTTTTTTTTTAAATTATTTTATTGAATTGTACAACTGTAATATATACATCTAGTACAAGGGATATATGACTAACTAGATACATGAAAGGACATGTAGAGGCACTACCCACTGGCAGCACTCTAATAACATTTCTATAATATAAGGTCCCGAGGCCATCTTCTCTTCAGACGCCTTGGAGGATTGTCCGGGATGGAATTGGATGCAAGGATGGAAACTAGTGGGTTTGGATGGGCCTGGAGTTTATTATGGAATGATAGGTATCTGGAATGGGCTAAATCGGTAACATATGGAACATTAAGGTCTTTATGGATGGTTTTATTTGTGACAAAATAAGGAGCGTTCATATAACATAAATTGAACTTTTTATTCATCCCAAGATTCCTATACACCTGGATATTGGTGTATCATTTTGATTATGAGCCACTGGTACATGGGATGGGTGTTCAGAAAACAAATCAATGACTGAACCGAACACGTAAGTTGGTGAGGCAAAAATATATATTTATAATCAAAATGTAAGCGTTTGTGCGACGAGACGAGTGAACAAAAATGGTATCATCATATATAATTTCGCCAAATTGGAGATGAACTCAACAGCCTATTGGAAGGAGACAATGCGGGCGCCTTCAAATAGAAATATTTTTCAGACTTTGTTGCATTTGTTGATGCCAACGAATACGTTGTGCTGGACAAACAAACAAAAGGATTAAGACCAAAGTAAATTTTTTGTATATACCTAAAGCATGAATAATTCATAACATGCTAGTTAACTTAATTTTGTCTAATTTATTTACTTTTCGCCGTTTTTTACTTTCTGGCACTATTTATCATGTATAATTATTTAAATTTTTGTATTCCTCACATCCTTTGTATCAATATAAATTTATATCAAATCAATTTTTACATAATTTATATAAAATTACTTAATTTTATTATGTAAAATTGTAAATAAATCTGGAAAATGTATGCATCCATTGCAGGGGGGGGGGGGGCACTAGGATATAACCTTTTACTAACGTAATTAGAGTTTAATTGAACCTAATAGATTATTATGTTTTATAATAGACAAATATATATATATATATATATATATATATATATATATATATATATATATATATATATATATATATAGTTAGTACAGGTTTAGCTTTCATTTTTTTTTTTTTTCTAGCCCCAACGAAGGCCTGAAATGTGGGGAGAAACGTTTGTTTCTAATAAATAATTTATCACTGTTTAAAAAAAAAACTGTACCACTACGACCCATGAATATTCCTGGATTCAATACGTGGTAGAGAGTGTACTGATTTTAGTACTCACTTTATAGAGCCTGATGATCCAACTCTAGCTGTTAAAAGTTTGAATAAATTATCTGCCAGAACTGGATTTGAATACGGAACCTTCGTTATAGCAACTCAGCGCTCTACCCAATGAGCTACCCCTCTGAGTAGCTCAGTGGGTAATAATAATAACAAGATTTATATTTAAAATGGCTAATTCCGCAGGTTGCCGCTTCCAGTTTACTCAAGGATGAATGCAGCTGTTTGTATTTTGGACTTCCTGCTTATAGTCGGAACAAGCGACAGGTGTATTCCTGAAGAACAGCTAAGAGATCTTTGGTACAATCTTCACAGCAGGTTGTCGCTTCTTGAGTTAAAAGTTTTAACTGTTTATTCGTTTCATTTTTAATATTTTCCAAAATTACAAGTAGTCGTGAGCTTTAGTATGGAAAAGAGAATGTAATTATGGGAAGTGATCACTTCATCAAGAAACAACAGTTTCAACTAACATATTAAAGTAGCAAACTGACGCAACTGGAAGCGAATAAAAAATACCGGAATTGATGCTTTCACCACCACAAGAACCATAACAATTTAAATAACAATATATACCACATTTAAATAACAATATGTATTTAAAATGAACTCAAATAGTCAATGTACACTGGGAGGATTAGTTAGCCATGCAGAATGGGAAGCAGAACGACTTCCACGGTTCAGCCGGAATCAAAACCTGGATGTTAAAAATATAACTAATTTTTTTTCATTTTCCTGGAGGTCGAGGAACACAGACTTAATTATTAACTCGAGAGCTGTTGGAAACTGCCATCTTCCATGTGCATACAAGGTAGAAGCCTTGAAAAATATTTGACTAAAATAAAGGAGAGATATATCCTTAGCATTTTAAAGCAAATAGGGAGGGGGGATGGACAGGAATTCTTGGAAATGTACTTCGACTCTAATAAGAGGCGGAGTGAGTCTTTTCCAGGAAGCCCGCTCGGCCATGTTTTCAGGACGGCTAGTAGCTCCCTCTAAATGTACAACTGTCTACCTGGGCAGGCTCTGTCCTTATTGAACATACGTGACAAAACAAACCTCTGTTTGTTGGTAACAAATGGCATTAAAAATGAATCTGACACTTAAAATTTTTAAATGCGTTTTTCTCTAAAATATTTACTAAAAAAAAAGGATTCCTTCGGCAACACTGAATACTGGTATATCATAGCCATAGAAAGCAATTTCTATACAAACGTTAATAACAGATTTGTACAAGATAAACATGTTCTAAATATGATTGAAAATGATCTTAAGAGCAGATTATTACAATATTTTATACATGGTTGATGTAATTCATCACTAATAACTTCCTTTTACGAAAATAAATTACATTAAAATAACAAACTACATTCAATAACACTGATAAATGGTTTTTTTTTTAGTTACAGTTTAGTCGCTCGTTGACTCAGCAACCCACCATTATGTTCTATATAGTTCTTATTTTTGGTATCTGTTCCGTCGCTTCGAGTTTAGTTAAAAGTTTTAACTGTTTATTCGTTTCATTTTTAATATTTTCCAAAAATACTAAATTGAATATTAAAGTTGTGAGCTTTAATATGAAAAATATAATGTAATTATGTGTAATGAGTAGATTTAAGTATTAATTTCATTTAGGAATGGATGTTCCAACAAACATATATCGTCTATACTTCTAAATGATAGTTGAAACTTTTATTTCATGATGAAATTAATTTTCATATTAAAGCTCACAACTTGTATTTTTGGAAAATATTATAAATGAAATGAATAGGCAGCTTAATCTAATTGTAACTCAACTGGAAGCGAAAACCTGCGGAACAGATGCTCAATTTCTACGTTGATAAAACATTAATAACTGAGTTGTACAAGCAAAAATATGTTCAAAACTTTATTGATAATATTTTTTCGACTATTATGGCACATTCTAAACAATTATTACAATATTTTGTACATTATTGATTTACCTCATCACTAATTACTTACTTTTATAACAAAATATATTCATTAACACTGGCAACACTAACAAACGGTTTTTTTTAGTTGCTCTTAGATTTTCAATCCATCTGATATTTCCTATTTTGTTATTTCCCCCTCATTCTCTACTCTTTTTATTCTCAACAATACGATTATGATACAATAATGTTTATTAATTTAGAACACAACCCTATCACAGCTTCATAATCATATGAATAGTAAACGATTTCAAAATCATTTAGTCTTTCACCAATAACATGACATTAATATATTTTGCAATAATATCATTTATCGTACAATTTTACTGTCTTATTACCTTTATAGATTTCACTTCACTCGTTGTTATTTCTAATCAATTATTTAATAATTTAACTTTTTGATCACTGGATTTCATTCTTGTCATTTATATCGATTTCTATCGATCATATAAAACCTGTTACATTTGCTTTGGTATTGCACAGTCGATACAATTATTCTGTTTCATTCTCAATCCTGATGATGGCATAAACATCAGGTCGAAACTCCGGGACAGATAAAACGTTATATAGCAATTTATTCACACCATTTTCAACATTTATTAAGATATAACTAGTCAACTATTTCCACATCCATGTAAATCAAAGATATTTTCATGTTATTTCCCACACAGAGTTCATAGCTCTCAAAGGGCTTTTATTCTGAGAACCGAAGGAAATGTGGATATTGGATAAGGAAATAAGATTATGTAAATGAACGAATGAAAATATTGTTTGTATTTTATCTTAGCTCTAAGAAGCTTTTAGAATCTTAGCCTAGCTACCAGTGCGTTTTTCAAGTTTAGAGCGAGATAAACTTGAATAAAAAAAACCACCTGCCCTATATTCGGTTTGTGAATACAGTTGAATGCCTTTATAATTCAGCTTGTTTTGTGTCAATTTTAATCCAGCGCTGACTTAAAACGTCCTGTTTCTTAAATTAAATAATACCAGGCTTCTTCCTAGTTTTCATTAGTAAATAAACAAAATACCAGATATTAAAAAAAATATAATGAGAAACAAAAACACGTGAACATAACCATCTTTTTTAAATAGGAAACGGGAGTTTTTAGACCAATCTTTCGGTTGTAGAGATCTAAGGAAGTCCCCGAAATATGTAAGGAATCTGTACCCATTCCAATACACGAAAAGGGATCCCAGATAGATTGTATTCCTGGAATCTTCCACCAAATATGCTAGAAATTATATTCAATAGACGGTTTCTGTTCAATATTTTTGGATTTACCTAGCTTATATCAGAATAATAATTCGATATATTCATGTCAAAGGTTGGTATATCTTTAAAAAAACAAAAACAGGTTTAAATGTATTTAATTGAATAATTTAAGCCCGGGCGCACATTGAGACGCAGGGTAGTGTAGGTCAGGCAGGGCAGATTAGGGAAGTTAAAAAGCTGCGCTACTCATATCACCGCACATTGAAACCCAGTTTCTAGTCATCTTTGTATATAATCGGTCGTCGAATGTACAAATGGACGAACTTGATCTAAGTTTTGATTCTGATTCATACGAACACATGGATGAACTTTGTACATTGTACTCCATATTATTATTTTATGTCAAAAAGCGTAATTTAATAAAGTCTCAATTGTACTTACCATTATTTAATTCGAGATCATCAGCAATTGTGTCCCATAAATCATTTTTTAAATTTTGATTTCATATAATCAGCATGACTAGTGTCGTATAATATTTTATGTGGACGAACGGCTTCAATTAATTTTTCTTCCATAGTGATATTATGAATAATATGATGACAATATTATGTGATTTGCAAATAATATTGAAACAAAATGATATGAAATATAATCAATTTTAACAAAAACTGCTTGACACATAGGCAGTAATCTGTGTCACTAACACTGCGTGAAGCAGGTTCACAGATGCACTGAACTGTTCTGCCCTGCCCTGACTTTCAACTAACGCTCGTTCGTTCAAACCTATGTATCACAAAAGTTTTTGCTACGCTGCCCTGCCTAACCTACCCTACCCTGCGTTAGACTCCGTCTCAATGTGCGCCCGGCCTAACTCTTTTCTTAACCAACAAGTCAGTAATATGTTTAATAAAACTTAAAATTAACATTGTAAAAACAAATAATAACTTTAACAAGACTACATTTAAGGATCAATAATTAAAATATCCATAAAAAGCTGTTAATAATAAAAAATACACATTTACAATTAAACATAGCTAAATTGATGAAAAAAATTCTATACTTTTTTTTTCATCAATTCAGAAAACCAATATATTGAACGAAGGGCTAAAAATCAAACTAAGTACTTTTTAGGAGGGGTATACCTCAATTACTAGACATCAAAAAACAATTAAATTAAGAAGGAATAAAATCACAATTAAATGGAATAGTAACTTTTCGACTTAATTGTATTATAAAAAAAATATTTGTAATAGAAGATAATATGACAATATATAATGATGATAATATAATATTTAGGATAGAAAGCGAACAGCTGCAAATTGTTCACATTTTTGACTAGTCAAGCAAATGCCCCCGAAACTTCAGGGTTAGAACCGGACAAAAAACATGAGAGATAATGCGGCTTATTGTCAAGTTAAGCAAATTGCTAGCGAAAATTATTTCAAATATGTTAAAAAAATTGGTGTTATGTGCTCTTGATCCCTTGCATTAACCTTAATCCGGGTACCTCTTGATAACTGAAGATAAATACGTTTTTACATAAATATATGGCAATCCGTGTATCTATGTTAACAAAGAATTATTTGCATTGATTCAAACAAATTTGTAAGCAGAGACACGGAGCTGAATTAAGTGTACGTAAAACTTTAACTATTTAAAGTTAGTTATTTTGAAATCGCACAGCGATATACTTTTTTTATTAGTTTGGCACGATACGGCATTATCTGCCATGGACTTACAACAAATTCGCTACTACCATTACAATCGGGCTGTGGTGTATGTATTTTATGAAGTGTGCCAACAATGAATGACAATATTTCCTAAAATATTTCAACGACCAGGGTTATTAAATATAAATACAGCACTGGAACTACTGTATAAACTACATTAATACAAGTAGGAGATATATTACAGATGTTACAAAGGACATCACAGACGGATTAAAATTACATTTCTGTGAACTCACTTGTCAAGATGACACGTCCTATCTGTTCGTTTAGAGATGACGATCGATCTATCAGCATCATCATCATCATTTATCTATGGCCAGTCGATGAAGCTGCCACCTAGCAAAAAATATAGCCTGTCTTTTAAAAATTATTAAAAATAATAATATGAGCGTTTTGGAACAAACGATAAAAAATATAGAGTAAAATGTCCAAAAATATAAAATAAAAACCATAACAATGCATTAAAAAAGAATAATTTGTACAATAATTACTGACGTAAAATTAAATTTTTTTATAAGGGTTTTTGGATAGCATTCATAATTTAGCTATTTTTATTAGCGAAAAAGACAAAATTACTACAATTTTGTAAAATAAAATAACGAGGAATCAAAGGGGTTACTTAAAAAAAAATACATATATATATATATATATATATTCAGTTGGACTACACCTACTATAAAAATGTAATTAATGGTAACTATAGGAGGATGGAAATAGTTAAGGGTGCAGTCAAAAATTTTCACAATAAATAAGTGGAAACTTATTTCTTATTTGTGCCTACGTTTCGACCTACTTTGTATGTCATCTTCAGGGCTATGAGATAAAAACAAAAATGACTATAAAAATACATAACAGTACCAAGAATATAATAAAATAAAATAAAATTATAATAATAATATAGAGATATAGAAAAATTTAGCGAAAAAAGTGAAGGATATATTATGAAAGGATATATGAATAAAGATGATTTAACGTCGGGACAAATAAAAAATAAGTTTCCACATATTTATTGTGAAAATTTTTGACTGCACCCTAAACTATTTCTATCCTCCATCACTTCTTAGCCAACGAATTTCCTCTCTAAAATGATAACTATAATTTTGAATATACATATTAAAAAAAAACAAATGCAATTACTAATTTGGTAGGGAAACATTTACGGACAACGTTTACTAATTTATAAATAACAATACACATGACTTAACTATTTATCATAAATAACTTGTTTAAATTAAAAATATCATGTTTTTTTAAAAAGTAAAGATGAAGTAAAAAATAAATATTAGTGTTCTACGGTATTAGTTTTTAATTTGATTCTTTAGCCGTATATGCTTTTTTTAAATAAAATATCTGCTGATCTAAGAATTTTCAATACAATATTGAATACACAAAATTGGCTTAACAATTTCGTTTACTTAATAGTAACAAATACTCTTTTAGTAAACAAAGTTCTATAACAAAGACTGATAATGTTGAAAAAAAAATCTAATTTAGAATATTTAATTTCATTGTTCTCATAAATAAACTTTAGATATTATTTCCAATTTCGACAAAAAAACAACTATATTTATCTCTTCTTCCATTCCATCGCCCAAAAATTAACTGATGTAAAATAAATAATACGATTTTAAAACTACTAAAGATCATTATAATGATTAAGAATTAACAATTATTTTAACAAATGCCATAAAAAACAAGAACGGTTCTCGGAAACAAAACGTTTAACAACTTGGAGTTTAAAACGAAACTTGTAATAGGAAATTATGTTAAAAGCTTCCCAGAAGTTTAATTTCGAGTCAGTCCAAACCACAATATCCCCAAACGATTTATCAGCAAAAGCATCAGATTTTTTCAAAATTAATGTTTTATATTTAGAGGTTAATTTATTTTTTGTTTAACTTTTATTTGATTTCAGTTCCGCGGGTTGTCGCTTCCAGTTAAATCACTAGTTTTAACTTTCCATTCGTTCCCTTTTTAATATTCTCGAAAATACAATACTTTTATTACTGACTATAAATTAAATAACCGACTTACAGATACTGTTTAGGTTATATTATGATCTATACTTCGCAATGTCCATTTCTGGAAACACATTTCCCATAATTATTGCTCTTTTTCCCATTCGAGAACTAACCAATATTTTTATTTTCATGAATATAAAAAATAAAAAGTAATCGAAGTGAAAACATGTAAACAAGTAACTTAACGTAATAATTTAAAGCAATTAAGGTTTAAATTTAACTTTACATCTGTAATTGAGGATTTAAGAGAGAACCAGTTCTGTAGGCTTTTAAACTTACAATTAAAAACAATTATCAATATTTATTTTCTAGCTTGGATGATGATTTAATCGTAACAATGCCCGGAAGAATAATAATTACAAACAATGCAAATATGGTTTTTTCTCCATTAATTCGATTCAACATTACAGATTGCTTTTAAAAAATTCATTCGAATTGTATTTTGATAAGTAAAACAAATTTAAATATAACAAAAAAAATCATTGTTACATTAGAAAAATATGAACATTTTTTGCCTAGCTCAATATTTAAATATTTTAAATCAAAAATTATAATACTTCGTTTATGGATTAGGAATATTATATTATGATATGACTATAGCAGTTTCATTTTTATCAAATTCTGTGACTTTACAATTAATTTAAAGTGATTAATAATTGTATTAATAACTTAATAATACAAGTATGCTAAACGAATGTTATTATCTTCCTTATGATATGGCACCTTGAGATTTTAGAATATTAAAACATATTTTTAATATTACTAAATAGAAGATAACAAATTTAAACATTACACTCAATTTTTTACGTTATAAAAATCCCAACATATTTTAAACAAGGAAAACATCCTAAATTAATTGTCACAAGATGACTAATTACTACTTGATATGGAAATTAATAATTGTATTATTAAAATAAATTAGTCAGCAATCTATACTAATGTCTAAAATAATTAAATTTAACTTGTTTTTTATGGTAGCAGGTTGTCGCCTCGAGTTGTTGTTTCTACTTATTCATATTTTACAAACATAGAAGTCATCATAAGCTTTATGCGATAATTACCATCATAATTATGTGAAATGTGCATACTTCGGTGCATTGTGCACTTCGGTAGTCATTTCATCTACACTTGGAAATGTTACTTACAACTTTTAATTCTTGATAATTACCGAAATCTACTCCTCATCTATCATTGCATTATCTTTTCCGTAATAAACCTCTACTTGCATTTTTGGAAAATATTATAAATGAAAAACTTTCGGTTGTTAAGGATAATTTTTTTTATTATTTATAACATGGTATATAAACATTACTTCCGAGATGATTTAACAATATGAGAAGGGGAAGGGAGAACAACCAGGAAGCGATGGGGGAAATTCTCGGACTCCAGTTTTCCGGGCAGGTGATACCTTTACATCACGCTTTCTCTGAACCTCTGAATTATCACCAAATCGAATTAACAATGCATTTATTGTCTGTTGTCCGACGGAATTGTAATTAGTTACTAACTTGGGGTATGTTTCGTGCCTTTAGCAGGTTTCAAACCTATTGAAACCAGTGAATTGCTAAAGCAAATTCTAATTGAGAAAGCTTTAGAAATAAAATCCTTCAAACAGTAGCGGAAATACAAACAAAATGAAACAATTCTGTTTTAATGAAACAAGATCATTTACTGTATATTAAGGGAGAATTAATAATAACCATTTTGGGTAATTATTCCGCAGGTTGTCCTTCCAGTTGTGTTACAACAAACTTGAACCGTTTATTCGTTTCATTTTTAATATTTTACAAAAATAGAAGTTATCATGAGCTTTAGAAGAGAAAATGGGATGTAATTATGGGTAATGAGTAGATTTCGGTAATCATTCCATCAAAAAATAAAAGTTTCAACAAACATTTCCAAGTATAGATAGTATGTTTGTTAAAACGTCCATTTATTAAAATAAAACGATTAGAGAAGCATTCATATTTCCCATAATTACATTCTACTTTCCAAAATAAAGCTCACGATAACTTGTATTTTTGGAAAATTTTAAAAAATGAAACAGTTAAAACTTGAAACTCAACTCGAAGCGACAAATTAAGAAATAATTATCTTTTTTTGCAACACAAGGTTTCAAGATATTTCAATCGAATTAGACTATTTTTTAAAATACTTCAAGTTGTTAAATGGTACTAATATAATTCGAATTGGTTTTTGAATAAACTCACGATAGTTTTTCTTATTTTCAAGAATATTAAAAAGGAGACTATTTTATAGTTAAAATTTTTAACTGATACCCATTTTTCAAGTAATACTATGATTTTTTACTGCAGTTTTACACAATGTATTCAATTGATTGTGTTTCAAAAAGTCGTCAATAACACACCAATAGAGAATTAAAAATTATCATTAATCAATTTACCTCCACAGTGTAAGAAAATATCTCAACGTTGATAAAACTTCAACCCATGTAATCCAGGAAAAATTTCGCCTGATATCAAAGTGTATTCCGAAAATCACACAGAACTCTATAACACATACTCTAGCAGGGGTGTGAATATTAGTTAATCTACCCGTGTTGATGATGGGAGTTGATACTTCGTCACTAACACTGGCAAGAGATCACAACCATTCCCTACGACAACTGGCTACGAACTGAATGGAATAAAGAAAGGGAATGAGAGGTGGGGATGGATCAAGGCAACATGTGATTCAGTAGAACTGCCTTCCCAGAATATCCTAGTCATTAGTTCTCGCCGTCGGTTTTAAAAAGGTTTTCAGACGGTAACAATGCTTTTGTCTTTGTGTACTAAAAGGAATAGATTCTGAATCACATTAGGTTTTAGATAAAGTATGTTTCGGAAAATCGTGAAGCACATGAGATACACCAGGAAGCTTTAGTTATTTTTTTCTACTGTGTTAAATTATCAATAAGTTAATTTTTCGGCCCTACAGTTTTGTTATATCAAATTGTTGATTATGTTTTTGGGAAGGTCTTAAGCGTGACTTATCATTCAGTTGTTTATCAGTTTTATTTTTGTTCATTAAATTGACTGAGGTATTATGCTTATGGAACATATTTCTACCGTTCTAACAACAGTTTATCATTCTATTTAAAATACCAATCATAAACAAAATAATTTAATGAAGCATAACTTAATTATTAATCACGATTGATGTGGAAATCGTTGACTGGATATATCTCAGAAGAATATCCTGTAAAGGTGAAATGGTTTAATAAGCTTGACTTTTTCTTCATGTGCCAACGCTTCAGCCTATTTCAGGACTGAGAGTAAAAGAAAACAGAAAAAATATATAAAGGATGCAGTCCCAAAGAAGATCTAACAGGTTATATAAACAGAAATAATTGGAATGACGAGAAAGAAATACAATAAGTAAACGATGAACAAGGAAATAATTGATGAAAAATAATAAGAATAGAAAAAATCTAGAAGATAATGAAACATAGATAATAAAAATGATTTTGTAACAAAATATAATAGCTAACATGTTATTAGTGAAAGGCAAAATGAGTTTGAGATATATACTATTAAAAATATGATAAAACATATATAATAAAATTAGAAGAAAAATTATTTTATATTTACAAAACTGTTTAATGTAATTAAATCATTTCACTTGTAATTTTCCTTTTTTAAATTTATTTTTTGACTAGCTGCCCCGACAGACGTTGTTCTGCCCTAATTCCCTAAAACAAAGGGCTTCCAAATTTTCTCCAACCATTACAATGGTAATTCATCGATTGTTGGTACATTGAAACATCTCACATGTTCTCCTACAGAAGTTTTACCAGCTCTGATTACAACTTTATGATCACCTGATGCCATAAGATCCACTGCAGTATTACACAATGTATTCAATTGATTGTGTTGATGAAACAAAATTTATAACTGTCCTACATTACACCTCCTCACTGAACTGATATTTTTTATTAAGTGATCAACAAAAGTGTTGTTTATATTATTTCCCTCGCAATTTTTACGCTTTGTTTTCTCTATAAGAGAAAATCCTTTGGGCCTTTCCAAAAGTAAGGGGAAAAAATAGCCAGATTGGTCCAACCGTTCTCGATTTTTGGGATTAGCAACACATTTGGCGATTCATTTTTATTTATACAGACATAAAGCTGGGAACACAGTGGTTTGTATACGAAAAAAAAAGAGTTATATTAATTATTTCCCTCGCTATTTCTACGTTTTTTCTCTCCATAAGAACCTTCTTTGTGCCTTTCCAAAAGTAATGAAAAAAAATTAGCCGAATTGGTAGAGCCGTTCTCGAGTAATGGGCTTAGCAACACATTTGGCTATTCATTTTTGTTTATACAATAGAAAAGTAACTTTATTCTGGGACTAAGCCCCTTTAGAATAACAGATATGAACAGGAAAAAAAACATAATATTTATCTGGCCAGAAGGCTAAATATTACAAATCAAAAAGCGTGTAAAACATAACAGACAAATATTTAAAAAGAAATATATAAAAACAAATAATAGTAAGTAAATAAACAGTACAGATCTTGACAGGATATTAAGCAATTACAGAGAATAGATAGATCCATAGCTTTTGTTAGATGCATGAGCTAGCATGCAATAATTTCTTTACATGATGGACAGCTGTTCAAAAAGCAAAATTAAAAGAACTAAATAACCCAATGAGTTATTCTATACATTACATTCTAAGCAAATGACTAACCTGCTCAGAGACTATCCTTTTGGGAAGCTAAGAGGTGTTGAAACAGCAAGGATATGAATAATGATAGAGAGGGATATTAGGAGGGATTGAGTTCCCCACTGTGGTGGAGCGGTCGAGAAAGGAACCTTCGAATGCTCTAGTTCTGTGTGAACGTATATAGAGATCAGAAAGGCGGGATCTTGTTTTATGGTGTTGAACTGAGGATTTGAATTGGAGGAGACTGTAGATATATGAAGGGTGTTGAGAGTGAATGGATTGGTATAAGAATGAACACAGGAAATATTGTCTTCGGAAGGGAGGGAAGAGCCATTTTAACTCATCATAGAGGAGGGAGACGCGCGTTCGCTTCGGAGTACCAAGCCCAAATCTTAGAGGTCAGTTCATTATTCTCTTTAATCTGTCTTCAAGCATTTTAGAGAGGCCTCCATATACCACGCTACAATAGTCAAAGTGGGGGAAAATGAGAGAAGATACGAGAAGCTTACGGGAAGATTGTGTAAGGAGATGACGAGAACGATGGAACAACTTCAGCGAACTAATTGACCGTTGGGATATCTGAGCGATGTGGGATTTTCAAGAAAGGTTTTGGTCGATGGTGATGCCTAGGTTTTTCACAGAGGAGGTAATCGTGATAGGATGATCGTTTAGGAGTAATGTTGGGAAGGTGTGGATGATGTAAGGAGGTAATTGGAACCTAAAACAATGGCCTGAGTTTTCATTGCGTTCAATTCCAGTTTGTTCAGCTTTGTCCAGGCACAGATCCTATCTAGGTCTTCCTGAATACTAGCGAACGCAATAAATAGCTCGGAAGGAGGAAAGGACAGATATATTTGGAAGTCGTCAGCATATAGATGATGGGAACAGTGGTGAACAGATTTAGGAAGATCGTTGATATAGCAGTTGAACAGAAGAGGAGAGATACTTGAGCCGTGTGGCACGCCTGAGGAAAGAGTGAGGAAAGGGGATGATTAAATTATATGATTAAATAAAAAATTATATAGATAAATGGAGGCCCATAGACTTTAGATGAATCATCATTTAGATTTCAGACGAATTAGACGAGACTTATCAGAAGTATCGTCAAGAAATATGAAAATTAATCCGGAGAAGACGAGATGCATGAGAATAGGAAAGAAACTCCTATGAAAAATGAGGATACTGAAGTTGGGGGACTGAGCTTATAACAGGTAAGAGTTTAAATATCTTGGTGCTTACGTCAAAAGAATGCGCCTACATTAAAGAAGATGTGGTCCAAAGAAAAAACGTCCAATACATAACCCGACGGGTTTTCCTTTGAAGAAGAGAGGTGACAAGGCAGACCAATCTGGCGTCTACAAATCGACCATTCTTGCAAGCCTATCTCACTTTCCGGAATTCTTTGACCCTTACCTCAAAGCAAAGGAGACAGATACAAGCTATAGAAATGAGATATCTTAGAAAAGTGGAAAGGGAGACACTGGGAGACTGGATACGGAACGCCACCAGTGGAACTAACGTAGACGTTAAACTTCTAGATGAGCATAAACAAATCAAGGTGGTTCGGACATCTCCTCAGGATGGACCAAAAGAGAAGCGCCAGAAAGGCTTACGAGACCCACGGGGAGGAAAAAGGTCTAGAGGAAGGCCTCGCATATTCTGAGAGGACAGCGTAAGCGAGGTTTTCAGGAAGAGAGGAATGGACTGGAACAGAAGAGATTTGGTTTAGGAAATAGACACTTGGTCCAGGCCCAATAAATGGCATCCTCAAACCGCACAGTGGTCTGGGGAAATTTGATGATGATGGAGGCCCTGTTAACTAAGCTCTTTAACTTTAACTGTGAAAGTTTGATTAATTGAGAAAAATTCAATTTTTCTACCAACTGCGACTCAATACAATTTATTTTCTCCATTTAAACTAAATAAAATTAACTTATATATCAATACATTAAATCCTACTACAAGTGCAGGTTCTTGAATTGCGTAGGGTCCACAGCGATTAAGGTATAGGGACCATCCCGATAAGATAATTTATTTATTAAACAACTTTGGATTATCATTAATAACAAAATACTAGTTGGGCTACTTACTGGGCTAGCTACTTACCACTCTTATATATATATATATATATATTAGATGCAATAATTGGGTTCTAAGAGTTCTAGCATACTTCTTATTTTCTTGTAATAAATCCTCAGGCTGATAAGACACGACTTGCAATTCGTACAGATAAAATCTTCTCATTCTCCGATTCTCTTTTATTTTAACATTGAATGGTTTCACAGGGAGGTCTTGCCTTGTCTGTTTTTCAATTTTTCGTTACGAACGTTTCATTTTTCATGTCAAAATACAGGCTTATTCCTTCTACTAAAAAAATAAATAATAACAACATAAAAAAAAAAAAAGCTACAGTCTAAAAATCTAATTTAAAGGACGAAGAACCGCTACACTAGTTACCACAATTCATAATAATTTAGGGATCAGTTCCGCAGGTTGTTGCTTCGAGGTTATTAAAAAATAATCGAGTTTTACAATACAAAAAGAGTGTAGTAATGAGGTAGTGTCAATTTCGGTAATCGATTTATCAAGAAAAGAATGTTTCAACAAACTTTTTGAATAATAGATGATATAACCTATAGAGTATGAATAACAAATTGCTATAATTTACTATATCCCCTTGAGCAGTCAATTAAAATTCCGTTTAATAAAAAAATTGTAATACATAATATTTCGTCCACATAAA
Source organism: Troilus luridus (assembly GCA_964056705.1). NCBI lineage: Eukaryota > Metazoa > Arthropoda > Insecta > Hemiptera > Pentatomidae > Troilus > Troilus luridus. The sequence continues at coordinate 65,171,038 of OZ057412.1, read as the reverse complement.
ATAAATGATGGAACATCCTACTGTTATTATCCCAGGTAGGCGGGGAATACCGGTAGATATATTATGTGATGTTTTTACCTTTCTGTATTTTATATTCGACGTGTAAAACATTTATAACACAAACTGGTCATTCTAAACTATAAGAAAATATAACAATTATATGCTGAATAAAATTGTTTACCGTATCGGCATTCCCCCATTCTCCCCTACGTGTAACTCTGTTAATTAATCTATAGACAGCCAATTATAGTTGATGGCTCTCTCTTCCTCTGGCGTGCATCTCGGCATAAAGAGGCTCATTGTGCTGCTAGTTATAGTTATATTTTTTACTGACTGTTACAAAATACAGTCAGTAAAAAATTATTTTTATTTTCGAGAAAATTTTTAAGGAAAAGAATAGATTATTTAATCGAGACTGGAAGCTACATCCAGCATAATTACAAATAAATAGACTTTAAGAACAAACTATAATTGAAACTAATACTGTCACTTGATCCTGCTAAACGGTCCCTCACCGTTTTGTATTGTATGACGTCAGCGGCCTCGTGCTGGTTCAAGTAAAACCGCCTTCAGCGGACTCAGCCCGTTGTAACGCCTTAAAATACCGAAAGGTAACAGAAGGCTTTTGATATATAGAAGCATTTTCAGATATATATATATTGTAAATAGTACATATATTGTAAATTAAAATCTTAGAGGATGTGAAAAACCCCCCAAAAAACAAAACAAAAACAATGAAACAAACGATCCTTTGAAATACGTGATTGTTTAACTATGAATTAAATTCTTCCACAGAAGGAAAAAAAAAACTATTGAATTAGTAAGGCGATTAACACACCCATTCATTTTATATGATATTTGTAAGATGTAAATAGATATTGACATTTTATAAATAAACAGATTCTTCTTAGAATTGATAACTCACTTAATACGAGTGAGAATAGAACGCAATTCCTAAAACGTATATTTGTTTAATAATTCGAAGAATATCCCTTTTTCTGAAGTGAGCTATTGAAGTCTAGGAACGCTAACACATAATGACACGGGTAACATAGATAAGTAGACGATTGTCGAGTGGATCTGAAAGGTATAGAAAATATTTTATTTACACAAGTAACCGTGATGCTTGGTGCAGGAACACATAAAGAAAAATAAATAAAATTAACTTCTTTTCATTTTGAAGAGAAAAGATATGCCTCCGGCCGGGATTCGAAGCCGGGTCCTCTGTCTTACCGTGACAGGACTCCGTCCAGCCGTGGACAAATATTTTCTCTTATCTGATCCCATGTCCACATGTTCTCGCAAGTTTTGCGATATATACACGAGAACGAATGTTCTTCCAACATTACTTAAATTTTAGGAACTTTTTGACATACGTCATATTACTATTTATAATTTATTAGTTAGTTGTTTTCATTTTAAATATTTTTATTTCGAAGAGAACAGACATGCCTCCGGCCAGGATTCGGGATCCGGGAGGACCCGGGTTCGAATCCCAGCCGGAGGCATATCTTTTCTCTTCAAAATAAAAATATTTAAAATTAAAACAAATAACTAATAAATTATAAAAAATTAAAATTAACTTCTTCTTTTTCACGATACGGCCTTTTAAGACCACCCGAATATCACTACTTTTCTCCCAGTATTTTCTCATATTTTATCCGCGCCTTTGATTGCTTCAACCACGCAGTACACTTCCGTTTTCTTTATTTTCCACATGAACCTTGATTTGTTTTGATTTTTTTTTTCATAATGTTCTCCATCTAGGCAGTCTTTGTGTGTTATTTTTAATTTTTTAGTTTCCTCTCTCATTTTTTTTTGTATATCCTACTACGCTATTTTAATCACGGATTTTGTGTCAAAGACCTTAAAGATTTCGTTGTTTCAAAGGTTTTTTTTTAGTCTAGCTTAGTCTTTTCTTACCATATGTCAGTAGAATCTTCTGTTGCTACTAGCAAATGGTATGAAAGCACTATTAAGGACTAGCTATATTCTGAACATATGGCTATATAGCGGATTTCTCTAACGAATTTTTTGAGGTCTAATCAGGAGCTGTGCACGGCCTTTGGAGAGACCGAAATTTTTAAAACAATGAAATTGAGGCAGCCAAGGTATGCTGGGCATATTCCCAGAATGGCCCATGGGGATATGCTAAGGGTATTGTTGACCCAACCAATCCATGGACCAAGGAGGAGAGGAAGGCCAAAGCTGAGGTGGTCTGGTGGTGTCTCTACAGATGCTAGAAGCATGCTGGGAGTGAGGAACTAGATCCCGTCAGCATAGGATCGTGACGATTAGAGGAGGCCAAGATCTGCCACCGGGTTGTAGCGCCGTAACAAAAAAAAAAATATATATATATATATATATATGTATATATATATAGCGGATAGATTTTCTTCCTATCAACATTTATATTGTTTATAAGACAAACCATTTAGATCTGGGGTTGCCAAACGTTTTTGTACCACAGCCCCTCCCTCCTGTTGAAATGAAATCCTCCCACGCACCTCTTACAAAATGAATTGTATGGCCATATTTAAAAAAAAAAAACCAACAATAAGTATTACATTGAAAACAAAATATTTATTTCTACTGTCACAAGATACGGAATTTTATGTTTCAATTTAAGATATTAACTAAGATTTAGAGAACCCATGTTTTAGGTATTGGCATTGCTGAAGTAAATTGGTACGGCAGTCAGAAAATATTTTTAGTTCTATTTACCAAACCTTGAAGAACGCCCGGATATTTGACTAAGCATGTCAGGATTCTTCTCGAGGGACGATATGATTCAGGTGAGAATCCAACTTTATACGTACCAGACATTCTGGAATCTCTGCTTTGACTGGATAAAGTAACGATTCGTCAATACAGCCAGTTTTGATTAACAGGAGTTTCGGGAATGAAAGTAACATTGGCATTTCCGTGAGTGAGACAGGTGACACTAGTGGCATGTTAACGGTTTTTGGAAGTCAATTACGCGTTCTGGCAGGAAGTATAGAAGTGAAATTAGTTTCCAGGATAGTGAGCAGAAGACTGTCAAGGAAACAAGAGATGGTTCTAGGACTTCTTGGTATTCGAAGAATTACGAAAGCTACTGGAGAACTTTAGTTACACCATGACTACTAGGGGCGAGGATCGGGATGAGAAACTGCTAAGCATTTCCGGAGCTGTGCGGTCACACGAGACTTTCCGCTGAAGTTACATCTATAATATAATCCCACACCGCTACCATAATATAATACCTGTATCACCACAACTCATGTTAGAGACTATATAGTTTCTAGGACAAATTTGTGCATGGAAGTACACGAACAAACAAACCACAGAAAATTGATAGATCTTCTGTCTCCGAGCTGAAAAGCGCCAAGGAGGAAGAGATCGCATAAGATAAAATTACGAAGAATCATATCAAAGATCCTAGACACTTTATAATCTAAAATATTTTACAATTAGAAAGTTTTTTTTTTCTCTTTATAGACCTTACTTTCAATAGCCGGGTTCGACCTTTATATTTAGTTCAATGCAATCAGCCTCTCATGCGTAACTCATACGAATCTTCCTAGTGTCGCACATGATTCATATCGAGTTGATTAATAAAACAAAACTGCGCTAGTATTTAAAACAAACGTCAAACGTAACATGAATCAACGTTCAGGCCTCATTTCCTCCTAAAACTTCCCATTATGAATTCTCGTTTCCTCACAACATCCTATAAATAATGATTTTAAAAAAAACCTGTACCAATACAAACCATGAAGGGTCTTGGGTTAAGTACATGGAGGAGACCGTTCAGTTTCTTTGACAACGGTCGTGTAGGGAAGTGATTTGTCCTATATCACGCTCAACCACCTGGTTTATTCCCCCTTTAAGGCTTCCCTTTTACAGAGACTGGGTGAGCCCCAGAAGGGGCTCCACATCCTACAGGTGCCATCCCCGGGTGTCAACAGACTAAATAAATTATCTGACATTTTAACTGTCTATTTATAATAATCAACTTAAGAAAATAAATCCTTAGAAAGTAGTCTCTCGTTGTTATAAAATTAATAATCCAAATTGAAACAATTAATGAAAGATATAAGTATTATTTCGAATCGTATCATTTATGACTTATTATATTTGAATAAAAGATTACTACCCATGTATAATTGATTTCATGGATCTGGATGGTACAACCAAATTGAATCCGAGTGGGAATCTACGGTTCACTGAAATCCACAGCTAATCTCATACATCAAAAGCATCCTATACATCAAATCTATCGCTTGCAGACGGGCTGTGTTGACATGCCTGCAAGCACTTGTATTCTGTCAATACGGTCCATCTCTAAGTACGTATAGTACCGAAACTATTGATAATGAAAAGGGAAATTTTGACAAGCCTACATATAATGGTTTTTTTTTATTTCTCCAAAACCTGTTAAAAGGGATAGGAAGTTCCAGTTCATAGCATCGATTATTTATCCTGAAGATTGAGAACCGCAGAATAAACCGATTTCATCAGAAATTAGTGGTTCTTCTGTTCCAGCAACAGGTATACCACAAAACCTCACTAGATCCACTAGTGTATGGAATGCCTTTATCACCTGATGGTTCGTCTGAACTAATTAGTAATTTTAACTTCTTTAGACCAATTTATTATTAAATAAGAAGAGAAATTCAAGTTCATAAGTAATACATTATTTGAATCAGACACGGGGAAACATGATGAACCTAGTCGTAGCAGTAGAACTTACACAACTTACTTTTTTTACACTCAAGAAATAGGAAAATCTATTGGGCTTTCCATTACTTCCTGGATTCATAATTAGTAGCTCTGACAAATTTACTAGAAATTTTATATAATAAACATCTCGCTTAAGTATTTACATGGTAAACAATTCTTGAAGAACACTTGAGGTGTAGGACATGAGAAAGGTAGTAAGTTAAAAAAATAAAATATTTTTTACCAAAAAAGTAGCTACCATAATCAGGATAGAAAAAGGACTAAGTAAAAAATGGGAGTGGTTTTGTTTTTATTAATAGTGTTAGTTACTATTTTCCAAATGAAATTTTTATTTTAGGCGTTTGGTTTCAAAATCAGGTACATCAAAAAAGTCTTTATTTTTATTTTGTATAAGTTCGTAATGCCAGAAATAGTGTATTAGATGTGTTTTTTTTTTTTAAACCGTCTAGATCCTTCAAATATTCAGTTCCCAAAGATTCCACTTCCTATCAAAAGTAGTTACCTCCATTACATGAAATGAAAACTTTTGATGTATGAAAAATCTATGTATTTATATTTTTAATTTTATTAATTAAAGAGATTTGTTTTTGAACATCTCTATTTTATTTATTTATTTTTATCACAAACAAACCAGCTATCGATATTTTCTGAGCAAGATATATTCAACATATTTATATTAAAAGAGATTTTAAAAAAGAGATCATAAAAAATTGTTTAATTGATTTTTTTTTTTAATTAAATCTTTTTTGATCAGTATAGACAAATTTTTGAAAATGGATGTAACCGGTTTCGAAACCAAACGCTTCATTTTTAGATGTCAAAATAAGCCTTAATTATTCAAGCAGGATCTCTAAAAATATTTTGAATAATTACAAAAATTCTTGGCTCAGATATCCGAAACAGGTACATATAATATTATTAATTACTAATAATGTTTCAATGTCAATTACACTTCTTACAAGAGGCGGCATTGTTTTATGTCATATATTTTGTAAGAGGGAAAACCTTACAAAATATATGAAATATGTGGGGTAAAGCATATACTCAAAATCGTCATTCATTCGTAAAGAATATAAAAGATTGAAAATAAAGCTCCCTGATCTTAACCATCGACAAATCGTTTTATTTTCAATCAACTTGGTTTTCTTTATTTTTTTTTCTACAAAAGGTTTTCCCGAATAAGTTGCTACCTAGACTGTAGTGACTTCCTGCATTAAATGGTTGTTCCATGGTATTGTTTTAGACGCACGCGATGCTGGGAGAAGAATTCCTTACGCTACACAACTGCATTTTTGTGCCACACAGGGGGAACACCTGTAATCAGGTATGACTAGGAAACGAGTAGCATGCCTCATTTGGTCCAGAGTTACCTCGGTGGAATTGTCCCTTTATAAGAAAATAATACAGCCAGGACAAGGGCACTTATTTAAAACCTTATAAAGGGGACAAAATAATAGAAGTGATACGCGGAACAGCCATTAGTTCCATCAGCAATTGCGGCAACTTCTTTGTAACTGGCTTTCTTATTTCTCAAGCGACGACCCACTTTCTTCAGTTGATGACGAAGGATCATAACAATGAGTGTTTCTTTGTAAAGTAATTACTGAATAAAGCAGCGAGTCGACATTAAGGCTTCTATACATGAAAATGGAAGAATAATTATATAGCAGAAGATATATCCTATAGCCAAATAATGTAGGATAAATCTACTTCTATTCCTAGAATAATTCGTAATTAGAATTACTTCTTCAAATTTTAACCAATCATTGTCTATTAAAGTTTGTCTTTGATTATTTTTAACTGCATTCATTAAATTTGAAATTACACAATTGCAGAGTAATATCTTATATAAAGGGCCATTATTTGTTTTCTGACAAAAGCAATCAGGCGTGAACCCATATAATATTTTTCAGACTACAAGGTTTAATTATTTTTAATTTAAAGATTTTTTTAAATAATAGGTTTCTCTAAACATTAATTGCACAGTATTGTATCTGTGGTTAACAAAATATTATAGTACGAAAGGATTGATTTGTTTGCTATGAATGATTAAATGAAAGTTTAAAAAAAAACTCATATTTATATTTCACGATTTTTTTTAATTCTTATAATTACAATACAAAGTAAAAATTCGAATAATAAATAGTAGTTTGACCACTTACAGTTAACTAAATAAAAAATCATGCCAATAATGAATCGTCTTTTTAGAGTCTACTCAAGTGAATTTTATAAAATCAAAAGAGGGGAAATGTTTTTGTTATGTCTCCAAAAAGAGGGAAAGTTGTATTATTTCCCTATTCCTTTAGTATACCTACGAAGTGCAAAATGAAGTTTTCTACTGATACAAAAAGCGTAAGCAAGCATTGGTTGATACCTAAAATACTTAATTCCTTATTTTTTCTGTCTCTCGAACGGCCTTTTAATACCACGCGAAAATCACGTATTTTCTTTTCTCATTTTCGTCTTTCTTTTCTCCCAGTATTTTCTCATCATTTCTGCATGCCTTTGCTTCCCTTCTTTCGACCACCCAGTTCCCTTCCGATTTTTCACAAGAACCCAGACTTCTGTTTTTTTCCACACTGTTCTAAGACTTTCTAGGCAGTCTTTATCTGACATTTTTAATTCTCCTCTATCCGTATTTTATATAACATACATATTAAAAAGTCAATACCGTCAAACATGATTGTTCAGATCTTCAAAACTATGATCAAAAATCAAAGTATAAAATGAAGAGAGATTCATTTAAGTTTCATGATGACATTATTATAATAAAAAATCACATTTTGTTGGTGCTTATCATTATACATTATTCTACTATGGTTAATCCAACGATGCTACAATGGGTGTCCCAAATTTTGCCAATCCAGCTATAATTAGGATAGGGATTTTTAACGATTGCCTGACACCGTATATGCTCGGGACCTCCATTTTACGCCCATTCTGAAGGGCCAGCTGCGAACGCTATAATTTTTGTATAAAAGGAAGATATGGTAACGACCTTAACACAGGTGACACCATAATCACTTATTTTATTTTTTTTTTTCTCACCGTTTCAGGCAACTTACAAAAGACTCATATACTATTATAAGACTTATTTGGACTTACGGAGCATAGCTTTGGGGCTCAACTAAGCCATCGAATTCCTCTCGTATTCAATTCTTACAATCCAAAATTCTTCGTAAAATCCTCAATGCTCCTTACATAAGTACGAAAAAGTAATACATAATGACCTAAATGTCCCATTTGTTCCTGATTTGACCCGAACCCGATAATAATCCTTTCATAGCAAAGTTTATTCTTAAAACTTCACACCAATATAATTCCCGATAATCCTCTGTCTTAAAAGAAGATGGCCTTGTGGCCTTCTAAGCTGCATTTGTTATTTGACTACTAAAAGTGGGTAGTTTCTTTATTTCCCTTTATCCATGCCATTATGTATCATTCATTATATTCACTTGCTGAATGTTTATAATACAGTTGTAAACTTAATTTTTTTTTGTCGCACACATGACTTGGTCGGATTAAATATTTAAACCTAAAGCAACTTTAATATTTAATGGCATTTAGGAAAACTTTCATTATTTCATTGCAGAGACCAAGAGAGATTTCTCGTACATTGGATTTAGCTGATACAGGTATACAAGGTCATAGATAATAATTATCAGTAATTACGAACGTGGCTACACATTAATTCCTGGAAGGGAAGTGACAGACAATTTACTGTTCAAGATTAAAATATACAATGAACTTGTATAATATTTGAAATTCTTGAAACATAGTCTGATAACTCAATCAGAATTCGAATGATAAGAATGAAGTATTATCGATACTATGCATCGATTATTGCGCCAATGTATTTTTTCAACGCCTACATTGATAACATCTTATCAGTTCATTAGTTTTCATCAAGGTTACAAAAGGATGTAAACAAGGTGAATACACATTCTGAGACAGAAATAAATTAAACGGAGATGAGTTTTATTTTTTCCTTATACATATGTAAAAAATAAAATTATTTTTCTTTTACAAACAATTTTTTTTTTCTAGAAAGATTGCTTCTTTAAATCAGTCAGGCAATCAAAAATAATCCAATTATGACCAATTTTCTTTAATATATATTCTTAAATTCATTTATTTTAAAAGTACTGTTGCTACGGAGTACTGTGAATGAGGAATTTAAGTAGAAAAAATGTTATTTTGGTTATAGCCGGGATTCGAACCCGGATCTCCGCCTCACCGTGGCAACGCTCTTTTTTATCTTCAAAATCAATATGTAAAAATTTTTAGTGTCTTTTGCCGAAAATTACCCGCAAGAGTGGAAACACTTTAACGAATCGAAACCCATTTTCTGATATTCATAAATGATTTAAAATTAATTATATTTATTATCTAGAACCAAATCTTTACTCAAATTCAAAATTTACAAAAATTCCAAATCATTTGTATCGCAATAACTATAAAAGTAAGAAATATTACATTACTGATATTTCTAATATCAACGATATTTCCAAAACAGTTTATTGATGGCATATTAATATTATTGTTACTGGCTACTGGGTGTAAAATGGACTAAACTATTACTTAATTCAAGAATCTAATATTTATTAACAAATTAAAAAGAATACAATGAGATTATTTAAAACAGTTAAATTATTAAACTAATATCAATTTACAATAACAATATTCTACTAAATGTTATCTAATTTCTAAAATAATATACAAACAATATAAGATTTTGGTAATACTAAATAACTAAACTATTTATATATAAATTTGCACAAATACAATAATATTACACTATAGTTTACAATTACAAATTAACACTTACAGTTCGCTAACTAAAGTCCACCGACCGTAAGACTCTCCAAATATGACAAACTGCCACACAGTTTATTACACTTATTACACGGCCACTAATTGTCACTGTTGCTCACTAAGCACTTAATACAGACTGATACTAATACTAACTAACTCACACACACTGCCACTAGTTAACGACTGCTACTCACTGGCTTATTACTGACTCGTCTTATTACTCACTTATTACTACTCGTCTTATTACTACTGCCGGCCAGAACAGCTGTCCTTTTTATATAGGCAAGGCCGGTCGGGGTGGGGATTTCTCGGAAGAAGACCGAGAACCGCCTAGACCGACCCACAAGGATCTACGCCATTCTATAATCCCTTCCGCTTAATCCCATTGTTTGTCTTATCCTCCCAGCCGGTCCTACTTCCTGCTCTGACCGTAACACTGCCCCCTCCTTAAAAGTGCCCTGCCCCAGAGCATAGTCCGGAGAAATCAGGCGGTTATGAGCTTCCCTCGATGGAGACGCATTTCCTTTCCAGGGGTTGAACGTGCACACCAATATGGCGACTCCAGAGTTGGCGAATGTCTGTTCAAGCATGTTCCTAACAACCTTCCACTCCAGGCCGTCATATCCACAGCCCAACTTAGGAATCGCGAGCTTGGTGACACGCAGTCTCAGAAGCTTACTCCGCAAGTCGTCGAGGCTTCGCCGCAGTGCGTCATATGTGGGCTTCTGATCAGTAGCACACTTGGTAACTAAGTAGAACAGGTGTCGTCCTTCGTGCGTATGGTGGAGTGCTTTCCCGACGCGTGGTCCTTGGCATTCCAGTTCCTCAGTTCCAGCAAACTTCTTCCTGAAGACCGTTGCAATCCCTCGGGAAGTTCTCAGATCTTCGGCTACACAATGGGCCAGAGAATAGTCCGCGGGTAACGAGAAGATATCTCTGTATACTGCCTGAGTTACTCCACGGAAACCTTGTACCTTAGGTTGTGCAACTAATACCTTACTGGTCTCCACGTTGTTGAGGTTCCTGACTTGCTGGTCTTCTGTCGGGCCATGGTCTCCTTTGTAAGGGGCCAGTCTGTTAAAATGGACTACCCTGGGTTTTCCTTTTGGCTGCTTCCTGATGCTATATATGACGTCGTTTATCCTATTGATGATCTCAAACGGGCCATCCCAGGAGTTCTGAAGTTTAGGTGAGTAGCCTCGCCTCCTTCGAGGGTCATGTAGCCAGACCAAATCTCCAGGTTGGAAGCCACCTTTCTCTGCCCTGATGTCGTAACGCTCCTTCATTCTGTCACTGGCTCCCTGGATGTTTACACGAACCTTCTCGTGGATGTTATCCATCCGCTTCCGTAGATTCGTGACGTACTCCTCCCCGGCCACTTCCTCATTAGGCTTGAACCCGAATTTCAGATCACAAGGCAAACGAAGTTCTCGGCCGAACACCACATTTGCGGGGGTCTGCCCCGTTGCTTCATGGACTGAACTGCGGTAGGCTAACAGGAACAAGTGAAGATACTGGTCCCAGTCCCGCTGATGGTCGGAGACCACTTTAGACAAATATCGACCCATTGTCCTGTTCATGCGCTCCACCATGCCATCCGATTGAGGGTGAAGAGGTGTCGTCCTGGTCTTCCGTATCCCCAGTGCTTCACACATTCCGGAGAAGACTGCAGACTCGAAGTTTCTTCCCTGGTCAGCGTGAAGTTCCATGGGTACTCCAAACCGGCTGACGAGCTGCTTCACAAGTACGTCTGCAACCGTGACTGCCTCTTGATTCGGAAGGGCATACGCTTCCACCCACTTAGAAAAATAGTCCATGGCCACGAGAATATATCGGTTGCCTTCGTCCGTCACAGGGAAAGGGCCAGCGATGTCAATCGCTATCCTCTCGAACGGTGCTCCCACGTTGTACTTCTTCATAGGGGCCCTCTTTCTTCTTGTTCGTCCGTTAGAGGCCGCACAAGTCGCACAACGCCTACACCAGTCCAAGACATCGTCCTTAAGGTTTGCCCAGTAAAAGCGTTCACGAACTTTTTCCAATGTACGGTGAACTCCAAGATGGCCGCCAGTTACACCGTCATGTAGTTCCCTAAGCACTTCGGGCACTTTATTCCTTGGGACGATGAGCTGTAGCCTACGCTGATCTCCTTCCACGTTCTCCAATGCCCGTTTCAGCAGCCCGTTGTCCACTAAAATGGAGTCCCATTGGGCCCAGTACGTTTTTACATTCTTCGACATTGGAGCAACATCCTGCCAGGCAGGTCTTCCTCGCCCCGATATCTTCCATTCCTTTATTTGTTTCAAGTCCGGGTCCTCGTCTTGCGCCTTTGACACCTCTGTGTCCCGCCAACTGTCGATAACAACCATTGTCCTCAATACTGTTGCCTGCTTCTCTTCTTGTCGGGAACAATGCCTGCATTCTTCATCTTCACATGGTCTTCTTGACAGTGCATCCGCATTCCTGTGGCTCGTTCCAGAACGATGAGCGGATTCAAAATCGTACTCTTGAAGGCGCTCGATCCACCTCGCCACTTGTCCCTCCGGTGACTTGAATCGCAGCAGCCACATTAAAGCCGCGTGGTCCGTTCTCAGCAGGAACCTTCTTCCGTATAGATATTTATGGAAGTGCTCTATGGATTTTACTACTGCCAGAAGCTCTTTCCTTGTGACACAGTAGTTGCGTTCCGGAGCTGAGAGTGCTTTGCTGAAATACCCAATCACCCTTTCTTCTCCGTCTTGGAGCTGAGAGAGGACACTTCCGATGGCGATGTTGCTGGCATCTGTGTCAAGTATGAACTTGCCCTCGGGACGTGGATAGCTCAGAATAGGAGCACTACTCAATTTTCTCTTCAGCTCCTCGAAGGATGCCTGGCACTCGTGGTCCCAATGGAAAGTCCTTTTCTCCTCGGTAAGCCTGGTAAGAGGTTTTGCGATGTCAGCAAATCCTTTCACGTACCTTCGGTAATAAGTGCAGAGCCCGAGAAAACTTCTCACCTGGTGCTTATCTCGAGGTACTGGCCAGTTGGTGATCGCTGCTATCTTCTCTGGGTCAACAGCAACTCCGTTGTCTGACACAATTTGCCCCAGGTAGTTGACTTGCCTTCTGAAGAGATTACACTTCTTCGGGTTCAACTTTAGGTTCGCTGCACGCAGTCGTTCGAAGACCTTCTCCAGATTCTTCAGATGATGAGAGAAGGACTTTCCCAGCACAATGATGTCATCTAGGTATACCAGGCATACCTCCCACGAGAGACCTCTTAACACGCTTTCCATCAGTCTCTCGAATGTGGCAGGAGCATTGCAAAGCCCGAACGGCATTACTGTAAACTGCCAGAGCCCAGTGCCAATTGAAAACGCCGTCTTCTCTTTATCTTCAGGTGCCAATCCAACCTGCCAATATCCACTGCGGAGATCCAAAGTAGAGAAGAGTTTACAACCCTCTAGGGTGTCCAGCGTATCGTCAATCCTGGGAAGCGGATAGCTGTCCTTCTTGGTGACATTGTTCAGAAGACGGTAGTCTACGCAGAACCTCGTTGTGCCGTCTTTCTTCTTCACCAATACAACAGGAGACATCCAGGGGCTACTCGAAGGCTCAATGACACTGTCAGCCGCCATCTCCTTTATAATCTCCTCGGCGTCCTCCCGTTTGGCTAACGGCAGCCTCCGCGGAACCTGTCGGATGGGCTTCGCATCCCCAGTGTCAATCTTGTGCTGGACGATATCCGTTCTGCCCCGTGGTCCTGGTCCGATCTCGAAGACGTCATGCCATCGGATAATCATATTCTTCACTTCCTCGCTCTGTTCGGGCGAAAGGTCGCGACATGATTCGTCCAAAAATCCTTTTAAGTTCCTCTGGGAGTCCTCGAAGCTCGGTGGGATGACGTTGCAGCTGACGAACCACTGAGGTAGCGGTGGTACACTCCCCGACTGGTGTTCCTTTCTTCAGCGTTACCGGGAAGCTGTTCAGGTTCATTAGCCGAATTGGAGTGGTGGGTCCGATCTTGATGAGAGACCTAGCAACCAGTACGCCGCGTCCAACCTCTTGTTCTTCGTGCCTTCCAGGTTCGAGTAGTGCACATTGACCCGCGGGTAGATGCCCTTCGACCGTCCCATGCGTCACGATTTGGCTCCGTGCTGGTAAAGCGTTGTCTTCTGGTAGCAGCACTCGAGCGCAGAAGTCCTTTTCCTGCCGAAGTATGACTTCCTCATCTCCTAGCGTCATCACACCTCTCGACATATCCAGCTTGATCCCGTATGTGATCATAAAGTCCATACCCAGTATGACGTCCTCATCTATATCTGCCACGAGAGCGAGGTGCTTCAGATGTTGGCCCCCGATGTGGAAGGTGGCATCTGTCTCCCCGTAGACCTTGGCTGGCTGTCCCGTTGCAGTCCGTAATGCCCAAGTGGTCGGTATGATCTTCTCAGCTGGAAGTGTCTTCGAGTTCAAGATCGTCATGCTCGCTCCGGTATCCACTAGAAGACTTCGCAGCTGCCCTTTCACCATCCCATCAACGTAGAAACTGTTCGTTCTGCTTCCTATCGACGCAACTCTGATGGTCTTCCTGGGGGCTTTGACGTTACGGGTTGGACATTTGCTTCTAGGATGTCCAAGCTGGCCGCAGCCCCAACAGCGTATCTCCTTCTTATGGGTCCTGAGAGCATCCAACACTTTCGTCACAATGTCTTCGATGCTAGGGACCACATTAGGTTCCGCTTCTGCTGCTCGAACTCGCGCATGGCCCCGTACGGACTGTCTAACAGCCTCGAACTCCATGGCCTGGGATAATGCGTCTCCCAGAGTTTTCGGGCGGGCGAGCTTCACTGCTTGCTGTGTCTCTGGGTCCCGAAGTCCATCCAGGAATTTGTCGACAGCCAAACTTTCGTAGACATCGTCGGTGACCGATGGGTAGGCGTTCCTCACCAGCCGGGCAATATCCGCTTCAAATTCCTGCAAAGTCTCGTTGGTCTTCTGGACCCTGCTTCTCAGCTGTGAGCGATACAGCTGGTCTATGTGGCGGTGGCCGAAACGCATCTCCAGTCTTCTGATCAGCTCCCCGTAGTTGGACCGCTCCGACATGGGTATCCCCTGCAGTACTCCCAAGGCATCTCCACGCAGGGCCAGACACAACGCTGAAGCTTGGGTCTCCTGTGACCACCCGTGGATCGAAGCAGCTGTCTCGAAGAGAGTCATGTAGTCCTCCCACGGCGTCTTTCCGTCGAATACTGGAATGGTATTGTGAGTTGGTGGCGCCCCAGCATAGGCGGGCAGAATGGTGTTATGATGGCTGCCCTCGCAGGAACGGTCGGTGTCGTTCGTCGGTGGGTTGCTCATACGTCCCTCGAGAGCTTCCATTCTTAGCCTAATTTCGTCAACTTTTTCTCCTAGCCTAGATTCTACAACAGCTACTTTATTATCTACATTTTCCATTAACTTATTCTCTAATGTGCCTAATTTAGACTCTAATGTATACAATAAATCACTTTTTACAGTACTTAGCTCATTTTTAACAGTGCTTAACTCATTACCTAGCTCATTTTTAACAGTGCTTAACTCATTACCTAGCTCATTTTTAACAGTACCTAAATCATTCTGTAAATTACCTAGCTTATTTTCTACATTGCCTAGTTCATTTTTAAAAGTTGCAGACAACTTGCTTAAATCAGTTTCAAACAGAACGTCATCTGGATTTTCCCCTAGCTCTACAAAAAATTGACGCAAGCGATGTTGCAGTACACTTTTATTTCCGGAAGAATCCAGATCACGTTCTTCTTATTCCCTTTTTAGATCCGCAACTTTTAAATCCATTAATTTAAGACTTTGAGAAGCCATTTTTCATACAGTAGCCCAATAATTACAAAATAATAACAATTACACAAAATATCCCACTTCTGACACCAATTTGTTACTGGCTACTGGGTGTAAAATGGACTAAACTATTACTTAATTCAAGAATCTAATATTTATTAACAAATTAAAAAGAATACAATGAGATTATTTAAAACAGTTAAATTATTAAACTAATATCAATTTACAATAACAATATTCTACTAAATGTTATCTAATTTCTAAAATAATATACAAACAATATAAGATTTTGGTAATACTAAATAACTAAACTATTTATATATAAATTTGCACAAATACAATAATATTACACTATAGTTTACAATTACAAATTAACACTTACAGTTCGCTAACTAAAGTCCACCGACCGTAAGACTCTCCAAATATGACAAACTGCCACACAGTTTATTACACTTATTACACGGCCACTAATTGTCACTGTTGCTCACTAAGCACTTAATACAGACTGATACTAATACTAACTAACTCACACACACTGCCACTAGTTAACGACTGCTACTCACTGGCTTATTACTGACTCGTCTTATTACTCACTTATTACTACTCGTCTTATTACTACTGCCGGCCAGAACAGCTGTCCTTTTTATATAGGCAAGGCCGGTCGGGGTGGGGATTTCTCGGAAGAAGACCGAGAACCGCCTAGACCGACCCGCAAGGATCTACGCCATTCTATAATCCCTTCCGCTTAATCCCATTGTTTGTCTTATCCTCCCAGCCGGTCCTACTTCCTGCTCTGACCGTAACACTATTGAATGGCATCAAGACAAATGTAAATTATCAGGTAAATTCCCTCATTAATTACAAAGGTGGCATTATTTTCTAAGTAAATTATATCGTCTAAATATAAAGTGTTCATTTTATATAAAGTATACTAATATACAATAGATATTCACATAATTCATTAAAGGAGATTCATACCCACATTTACCTGAAGAAAAAACGGGTAGGCCTCATATATCACTAATCCTTTTTCTGATTTTTATTTATTGTAGTGGTATTCGACAGTTTTTTATTTTTCAATATGTATTTATTCCTTTCTTATTTAATGAATTTTATAAAACTTAACAAAAGATTTTTATATTTAGCCCGAGGTATGAAAATTTATAGAGAGTAAAATCGAGCGTTGACTAAAAGAGGGACGTTACGTTCCTTTCTCGATATGATTGTAGTATTTGTTTTACATAACAGATAGACATTAAGAGTATCGGTAGAGAGCGATTAATTGGCAAGAACAAATTTAAAATCCATTAGGAACGTAAAGGAGTAAACTCAAGTCGCGTGTCGGAGCTGACATTGACTAGCTTAGAAAATTTTCTTCTGAAAATAAAATTAAAATGTCCCAAAAGTGAGGATTTATCTTAAGCCTACTGGAGGCAACTCACACTAAACGAGCATATGTTTGAAGAATTCGTAACATATTAATCGAGAATTAAGTTCATAGGCCGAGGTTCATATTGAGGGGATGAAAATAAAGGACAAAGTCAGCCTGTCAATCTCAATCAGCTATTCATCCTTGGATAATTCATGAGAAATCCATCGATCTTAAGAGAATTATTTTGTACGGATTCAGTACATGGTAGATACTGCACTGTTTCTAGGAAGTTTGTGGATGGATGTGACTGTCCAAGATTAGGTAAATCACCAGGTTTTCTTGCAAAAAATGGTCCCACTCAATAGAGGATGGATGAGTCTCGAGAGGGTATCTAGATTCCACAAGGTCGCAGGAACATAATAAAATTTTAAATAAATCACAGTGATAAGGCCATAATATACTGAGCTATTTAATTAATTGATTAACTGAAAACCTGAAACGTCACTATGATTTCGAAAAAAACAAAACAATATAAAATCAATTCCAAACATATATTAAGAAATCGTGAAAAGGGAGAGACAACTACCGGTCACATTAATTAAGGAATATAATTACTTCTTGATTTTGATCACGACTTAAAGGACTAATTTAATTTTTTTCAAACTGTGAGAATAACCACACAGCACGGAAAACTGAATGGAGGCTGCTTCTTTCTCAATACTTCGTGTGATTCGTACAAAGCCTCTTTTTAGCTTGCGTTAAGAATCGCGGAGGTATTCTACTTGACAGTGCTGAGACAGCGTGGTATTCCAAATGATTCCTAAACCACCTCACTCTGATTAACATTCACTACTGTAAAAAGCATTTAGATAAATCAAATAATGTATCATAAAAATAAATAAATATAGAATAGAGAAAGAACTATGTGTTACATTAAAATCATAAACAAGAGTAGTGAATACACAACATTGGTAAATTACATTTCAAACTATGCATAATATATGTTATTATTTATCATGAATGTAACATACACATATTATAATTAATATATTGAACATTACAACGTTGTGGGCAATTAACCAGTAATATATGTATATAATATATGATTAAGCAGGTTACTCAGAAATGTTTATTCGATATTCCCTTTAGAGAAATAAATACATTAACATATTTTGTATTTCCTGTTTATAAATAAATATTGAATAAAATGTGAAATCAAATATTAAAATATCACAAAGGGGAATAAATTTACGAACAATGGAATCATAACATAACACTGAATACTGAAAACAGCGTGCTCATAAATAATTAACTCATTAAAAACTAAATATAACTAATTCACTCAGAAGATTTAATTAATATTCTATTCATATCGGTTATAAATAATAAACATTATACAAACTATCGCTTGGTCTTGAGAGTGATGATTAAATATCTTAATTTGCTGTAGCAGCTTAATTTGAAAGCCTTGAAAGCGCATCTATGATTACTTGATGGATCATTTATCACGAGCCAGAAATATTCTTAAAAAAATATTCATGAGCTAAAGGAGTCGAAGTTTAGTAAATTTTATAATAATCTATTTATTTTTATAAATAAAATTAAGTAGGCAGTCATAAAGAATTCCGACAGAAGTGAAATCTCAAGACTTCTGAATAACTGTGCTCTTTTTTTAAAATCAATTATAGCCCGAATTAATTAAATTTCAAGTTTTTAAATTTAAATAATTAAAATTAGTTTTCAAATATTTTGACGCTCCGACAATTATTATGTACATTTTCAAGTACATAGTTTATTTATTAATCACAACATATTATGGGGTGCACAAGCACAATCCAAAATATCAATAATTTAATTGAAATAATAATTAATATATTGTCATATTATTTACACCTTGTATTTGCACGTAAATAGAATTTATTTGTAACTTTAGCATTACTATCAACGTCAAGTTCAACAATACTTTGATCATTTGTACTTTCAATCATTTCATAACACAACACATTTAACTACGACAAATGAAGTATTTCAGGGGAAACGAAAAGTTCAATTAGCTATTGATGTTTTAAGTTATTATTCGTACCTATTGTCCTACTATTAAACGAGCTTTTAGTTAAATATAATGTTTCTTATGTCAATGGAATTCTAACCTTTAAGCTAAAGCTTATTAAAAACAAATTGTATAACTCATCGACAGGCCGCTAGGTAACGCCAGTCTCGACCAACCTGTTGACATTAAGCCAAAGGTTTACCCCTACCAAAACTCGCTAAACGCGGCTAAAGAAGTATTCACTCCAAAAATAGAAATGAAAAAAAATCAGTCTGGAATTATAAATAAATTATTACTTTTAAAAAACAAACTATTTTTAACATATAAACATAATTTTTTAAATACTAAACTAGAGAATTATTACAATTAATATAATTATTGATAAAATCTATTGTGTCATTCAAGAAAAGTACCTCTTTATAAGAACATGTGGTGACTAAAAATAGAAGGCCCATACATCAACTAGATGTTACAATCCCACATATGAAATTTCGACTTTCTGAAGAAAAACCATGACAACTTCGTGATAAGATAGATAAGAACGTACATATACACGCGGCGCTGAAACTAGTCAAAATGAAACCTGAATTCCAACATTTTTAGCAATTGCAATATTTCCTTCACCGTCACAGGAAAAAGAACCCGTAAAGGAAAATCGGACAAAATAGATAACAAATTAAAAAACATTCAATTAAATTAATTAGTGACGTCAACAGTCCAAGCTAACGAGCTAATTTGCTTATATGAAATTTTCAGTTGGCGGATACCGGGAATGGGACACAACAGTTTCCAAAAGAAAACATTTTTAATGTAAAAATGGACATTTCAGAGAAAGCTTAATGTTGGACAGCACCCAAGTTAGCCAAAAAAGACCTCATGATTTTTGTTCTCCAACGAATTTTTGGAGGTGTAAAAGTTAGAGAAGAATGGAAACACAGGACAAATCAGGAGCTATATATGGCCTTCAGAGAGGCCGACATTGTTACAACAATGAAATTAAGGCGACTAAGGTATGCTGGGGATATTTCCAGAATGGCCGATGAGGATACGACAAGGGTATTGTTGACCAAACCAATCCATGGGACGAGGAGGATAGAAAGACCTAAGCTGAGGTGGTCGGATGGGGTCTCTAAAAATGCTTGAAGGATGCTGGGAGTGAGGAACTGGATCGCGTCAGCACAGGACCGTGAAGATTGGAGGAAACGGTTGGAGGAGGCCAAGACCTATCACCGGGTCGTAGCGCTGTAATAATAATAATAAATAAATAATAATAATTATTATAATAATTAACACTAATTTAGAAATAAAAAATAATTTCATAAATTAGATAGGTATAGTTATAATAGAAGTAGGAATACATTGAACAGAGAGAAACAAGGGACCTTCTGTAGTTAACTAAATGAGACCGTATTAGCGACGACACGATATGAATGGGCCAGTTGAAGGAGCCAGGACGCTTGTCATTTATTTCCTTCACCTAATTATCATCTCTAAAACTGGCTGTAAAAAAACATGGTCTCAACGTCCTCGATAATTATCACTGAAGGATACGAGGAAACGCTTAACTGTATCAACAGAAGAGAGTCTGGAAAGCGAAAGTCTCATAATGAACCATGAGCGTGGGAGATTGCTTGTAATTAGAATATATTAAAGCCGCGTTGAGCGAATTAGAAAGTGTTTCTTTACATAGGGGGGTTCTTTTGAATATATCCGCTTCTACAACGTGTTAAAACTATTTATTAACTATTATTTAATAATAACGCACAGGAACTACAGGTTATAGCTATGCATCCGCAAATGCTTAAAATTATGCAATACATATTTTTACATAAAAATATATAGTACTGTCCCATCATGTAACAATAATATATAAAAATGTAATGTTAAACTTATTCTCTGTTCTCTTTACACCTCATATCCCGTAGTACCCTAACACCATCATCTATAACTTCGCTAACTTTACAGCCATTATTGCGTCCGACAACGATCGTGAAACAGCCTCTACACCTCCCCAAAATTACCTATATGATTTACAGGGCTGTCAGAAAAACAATGCGGGATTTTATGTTTTATTTAAAATACCCTTCCAAACGGTAAACAGTTTATGTTTACTGAGAATGTTGTTTACGACAAAGAAGGCCGTAGAAGTTCGCCTTTGATGATTATGTTTTCCGAGGTTTGCTCGAAAAAATGTTCGAGAACAGAGAGACTGTTTCCCGTTGGTACGGAAACTTGAAGTCATAAAATCAACTTTCAATGGCATTTCAAGGCAATGGGGAAGGTGAAAAAGCTTGAAAAAGCTCCCTCTCGAAATCTCTGGAACTATCGTTGAACAGAGCACTGACATATTTGGAGGGGTATTTTAAATAAACCGTAAAATTCTGCACCAGTTAGATAAATATGTATCCGTAAATGATAAAAAATTATGAAATGAGTACTTTAAAAAACAACAACATATTAATGAAATTT
The DNA here is from genome assembly GCA_964056705.1 of Troilus luridus. Classification (NCBI taxonomy): domain Eukaryota; kingdom Metazoa; phylum Arthropoda; class Insecta; order Hemiptera; family Pentatomidae; genus Troilus; species Troilus luridus. The sequence continues at coordinate 65,149,799 of OZ057412.1, read as the reverse complement.
TAGCAGACCGGTAGTACTATCTTAACATGTAACGATTATAAGCTAGCGTTTTAAGGCCTTTTTTATATTTCCTTTACACATCTAATATATATATTTAGGATCACCCTTGCACTACTTCGCTGACGATATAGCCATTCTTTCGTCCAACAAACATCCTAAAAAAGCCTCTATCGTCCCACACAATCACCTACTTGATTTGGAAAAGTGGAAAAATTCAAATGAACGCCACAAAACCCTACGGAATAAAAGCTTCATAAACGTTATCTCGGACAACACATGGACAAAAAGACTTACATGGAAAAAATATTGATAATTAAACAGACAAGAATTGAAAAAAAGATACGAATGACTATCACATCTTCTGGACTAAAGACCTTGACTAATGACTAATCTATAACAATATACTGAGACCTATCCCGGACATATGAAGCAGAACTTTAAGGGTCAACATAACACGCCTTTTTACTCAACATACAAACAACACACCCCCAATTTTAAGAGAAATTGAAAATGCCCCTTCTTTTATTTGGAATAATACTTTACACAACGGCACGAGTATTCACCGAGTAAAATCGTATATAGATTTTAGTGTCAATTGTGAAAGATTTTTTTTCTTTATATATTTATCCACATCTGTCAATAAAACAAAATCAAAATCAGCAGAGATTGTGAAAGATAATTAATAAACATGAACTGGCCAACATTGACAGATATATAACATTGACGAAAAGTAGGGACAAACAACTTCGGACATAGTTACAATCTGGAAAGGTCGTAATATTGGATTTGTTGATACTATTCTGGGAATTTTTTTTAAACTAAAAATAAATAAAATGTAGTGCGAAGGACAGAACAAATATTATATTCTAATATGATTGGTTTTTGATGTGGATACGGCTGACCTTGGATGTAAGGAGTAAGTTGGAATTGGTCGGGGTGTTTTATACATCATGAACAATAATCAGTACGAGTATAATCTTTTAATTATTTTTCAAAATTTTATTAGAATGTAATTTTTTTATGTTCTTCATACTAAAGATTATTTGTTTATTTTTATTAGTTTAAAAATACCCAATAATAAATATATACCCAGAAAAATACGAACTTATTCTAAAATTAGGACCTTCCCAGGTAGAAAAAATGTTTTAAGTTGCCTATCCCTACATATTGATTCACTGTCAATGTCCAGTTCCATTTACCTTTTTTTCTCCATTTAATTTAATTATTTATTCCTTCTCAACTTACACTAAAAATTATTTTTTAAATGCCTTAAACCTATGATTAAAATTTTGAAAATATGTTTTTCTCACTCATTGATCAGTTTTTGATATATATATTTTGATACATACACACATATATTTAGAATAGAATAGAATAGAATAGAAAAGTAACTTTATTCTGGGACTAAGTCCCTTTAGAATAACAGATATGAACAGGAAAAAAAACATAATATTTATCTGGCCAGAAGGCTAAATGTTACATATCATAAAACGTGTAAAACATAACAGAAAACAATTTAAAAAGAAATGTATAAACAAAAATAATAGTAAGTAAATAAACAGTACAGATCTTGACAGGATATTAAGCAATTACAGAGCATAGATAAGTCCATAGCTTTTGTTAGATGCATGAGCTAGCATGCAATAATTTCTTTGCATGATGTACAGCTTTTCAAAAAGCAAAATTAAAAGAACTAAATAACACAATGAGTTATTCTATACATTACATTCTAAGCAAATGACTAACCTGCATAGAGACTATCCTTTTGGGAAGCTAAGAGGTGTTGAAACAGCAAGGATTTGAATAATGATAGAGAGGGAGTATGACGGATATTGGGAGGGATTGAGTTCCACACTGTGGTGGAGCGGGTGAGAAAGGAACGTTCGAATGCATATTTATATATATATGTACCTCAACTACCCATGAAGGGTCTTGAGTCTGTACAGGGAAGTAATTTGTCAGAGATCACGCTCTATCGCAGGTTTTTCCTCCCATTAAGGGTATCCACTTTATAGAGAGATATGGTTCAAAGGGGAAGATAAAAATGAAGACCTATAAATATTTATTTTATATGTATTCTTAAGGAAAATAGTAATTTTTTTAATCTCTTTATCAGCCCAAAATGTCTAAGTTTACTTCACGTTCGCTCCAGTTTGCGAATGGACGGTACGTTGTTATTCGGGTATACGATGATGAATTTTGGAAGAGGAGACATCGCAATAAAAAATCATTAAAGCCAAAAGAACTTCTTTAATGTCAAAAGAATCTTTTTTAACTAAAGCATAACTGATTTCCGACTTTGCAACAAAACATATTCCTCTTACGTAAACTATTTCACAGATTGTGACAATGATGTACCTTTCCACTAAATTACCGATTAATTTTATCACAAATTATCAGAAAAGAGATAAGTTATCACTACAGAGGAGTGACCGAGGTTTACTCCACAATGCTGATAAGCGACCTGATAATTTGTTTCGGAACCTTCACAGGCTACTTGGAAACGCGATGAGCTACTTTCAATGTAAACAATTACAAAGGCATACAAACAATAAACCTGAAAATAACTAGTTAGTTCAATATTTAAAAAAAAGTAGATAACTTTGGTTACATATAATCTGAGATAAAATTTAGATAAGGTGTTTTAAAGAGTAAAACCCTAAGGTCATCAATGCCTTTGCCTTACTTAATAAACTTTTTATTTAATTTTAAAAATGGTGTTAATAGATCAATGGGTGAGCCAAATGTGGCCTGTTCTTAAGCGGGCCAGGGGAATTTCCTCTGTACGGCTGATGCGGTAGGGTCCATACCTTTACTGTTTATTTTTTTTTTATAATTTTTAGTTTACTACGAAGCTAGATTTTAGCTTACTTTCTTCCCATATAGCTTATCATCTCTCTGTTGTTTCCATTCAATATGTAATTAAAAGCCACGATAAGGATAACAATATAATGATGCAAGTAATTTTTTCACTTTCGTAACCATCATTTAAAAAATCAACTACATACTTAGTTTTAACTTTTTTTTTTAATGCTCTTTATAAATGCTTAAACTTAAATTGGCCATTAAAATCATGGATTTCAGTAGTAGAAATATTTCCAACATTTATTGAATGAAGAATTAAAAAAATAAATATATTTATTGAAATTTACAACTGTATACAGAATACATCAAGTAAATATAATGACTGTATACATTGAAATGAAAAGACAAATAGAGAAACTACCCAGTGGTAGTACTCAAATAAAAACTTCAGCTTAGAAGATCACGAAGTATCTTCTTTTCAGATGCCGCGGAGGATTATCAGGAATTGAAGAGGTTGCGAGGTTCGAAACTAGTGGGTTTGAGTTGAAATGAAGTTTGTCATGAAAAGATTGATATCGGATTCCGGCCAAATCAGCAATATACGGGAAATGTCAAGGTCATTATGGACTACTTTGTTCGTAACAGAGTTAGGAGCATTGAGGATTTTACGAAGGATTTTGGATTGTAAGGATTGAATACGAGAGGAATTCGGTGGCTTAGTGGAGCCCCAAAGCTCTATTCCGTAAGTCCAGATGGGTCTAATGATTGTCATGTATATGAGTCTCTTGTAATTAATTGGGAGCTTAGAGCGTTTGTTTATTAAATGTTGAAGTAGCCTCAAACGGCGAGCTGTTTCTTGTCGTTTCAGTCAAGTATGAAGATTCCCAGTTATTCTTTTGTCAAGGTATAGTCTCAAGTACCGGACCTGTTCTACAGAAATTAGTGGGATGTTATTAGACGATACAGGAGGGCAGGAAGTTGCTGGTTTACGAGGGAGGAATGAAAAAATTTAGCTTGTATACTATTTATTACATGTTACCCTGGAATTTTTTAGTAAAAAATGTTGCAAATACTTCTACTAGTTAAATCCCATTTTTAATAAAATACAATTAAAAAAAGGTAATGTAATAAAGAATAATAAAATAATGGCCGAGAAGCGTGCTTCATTAGGGCCCAGGATAGCTCAAATGGTAGAGTCCCAGACTAGTGATCTGGAAGACCCGGGTTCGAGTCCCGGTCCTGGACATATCTTTTCTTTTCAAATGAAGATAATATTATTAGTTCAAAGGAGGCTAAATTAACGCTTTTGTGGAAGCGATGAGGCTTTCTCAGAATTTATATTTATTAATACAATAAACAAAAATACATTAAAAAAAAAGATAATACGCAGATGCTATGTGCTTAAAAAATTCCATAAGGTAACTTGTAATAAACAAAATAAAATAGGCATTGATGGCCAGTAATAATAAAATATTACAATAAATGATTATTGTTGCAAAGAATGACTTAGAAATCTATTTTGATTATGAAATAAATTACTTCTTCAAATCCCAACAAGGCCTCGGGCTCTATAATAAGTTTTATGGATCAATAAAATATGAGAATATTATTAGTTCAAAGGAGACTAAATTAACGCATTTGAGAAGGCAAGGAGGTTTTCTCAGAATTTCGACCCATTCCTAATGAGTTCTTAGAATGCCATTCCATCAATTTTAAAGGCACTAAAGCAGCTTAGTTTCCAAGGTCTTGGACAAAATCTATTCGTTTTACAATTTTTTTTCAAAACCTGTAGCATTTAGAAGACCCGTTATAGAGGCGGGCCATTCGGTGCACAGAAAAATAACCTTATATAAAATTGATAATTCCTCACAGTCTTTATCACATAACATACTACTCCAAAGATATCATCCGCATATTTAAATTACAAGAACATACATTAGAACGAAGTACTTGGCCTGAAGACGTAAATGTCCTGTTGAATGCTTTTTGGAAATACCTGCTGTTTGTAAAAATTTGATGATCAGTTTTGTGTATAAACCCATAAACCCTATTAATAATATCATCAATACTCAATAAGACAAAATACCACTACTGGAAAACAACATAGTAGTTTACAACCTAAATTGTGATAATTGTAATAAACAATATTTCGGACATCCAAGTACATCTTAAAAATAAGTTCCACTACCATAAAACCAACATCAAAAAATAATACCTCATTATCTAACCATAGCAAAAAAGAACTCCACACATTAAAACTTTGACAGACCCGGAATACTGAGAGAGAAATACAATAAATCGCAAATACTTAGAGGCAATTTATATAAAGGACGATCTAAATAACATAGTTAATGATAAAAAGGAAGGAGGAGATTTGTCAAAGTATTACTCATAATTTTTTTAAAAGTAAAGGAACAGAAAAATATAAAATTAAAAAATGTAATTTCTATAAGTTATCAGCTTACTAATATATTCAACCTAATTATTAAATTATATAATTTTAAACTATGATTTCGGATATATACATATATATATATAAAACATAGATTGAACGATAGACCTCATTATATATATATATATATATTTTTTTTTTTTTTAAATAAAAAGAATCTGCTAAAGTACTTTTAATGTCTTTATTCCCTAAAATTAATATGTAAATTATAATAAGCCATTATTATTATTCTGCTAATCTAAACAGCTTCAAAGTCCCAGCTCCACTTATTAGCTAACTGACTATGGGATGATATGCACCCAGCATGTTCTGAATAATGACATCTTTAAATTACAGAAAAGGTATCCTTCTTGTGTACTATTTGAAAAGGCAATACATACATATGAATTGTAACGATTACGGAATGTAGTTTTGTTGTTCCTTGTATAATTGTATAACTACTTAAGTACCAAAATTCAGTCTTTCTTCATGTTTCTGGTTATTTAACTTATTAGATGATTAATACATAATGTAAGAACTAAGAGACTGAATAAGAAATATCAATAAACACAACTGAAGTGTATAACCGTTGGTTCCTCCTGAGTTGCAGAATGTAATCAATATGGCTATCCCATAATTCGGTTTTTGTTCCTCCTAAGTTGCCAACTATTAGGTTTTTTGCGATATTATGATTGGTTAACCAATAGTCTCCTTGGACTCAATATTGGCCGAGCAGATAACCGCAATAGCAAAAATACAATTGTTTACAAACCCAAGGCCAAGATGAACCTACTCGTCTATTTCTAGCAGAAATTGCGTTGAAGTTTACTAGAATGTGAAGTAGTCGCCTGGAGGCATGCTTCAATCAATGGTCTGCTTAAGAGAAAGAAATTTAATAATAATAATAAAGTCTTTATTTATTCTGGGACAAGTCCCTTTAGAATAACAATACAGGTTTTTATACAGTGTATCAGTCTTAGATTATAATGGGATTACATTTTATTAATTACTATTATTAAATTGACAAATGAGAAAGAATTAATGAGAGAAAAAATGCGAATTACCTCTAGTCATAACATTTAAAAAATAAAAACAGAGTACAAGAAATAAAAAATAACAGAAATAAGATAAAAATAATTATAAAGAGCGAAACAATAGATAATTACATACGTTTGCAAATTACAATGTCAAGTAGAAACAAGGAAAGCAGAAAATGAAACAAAAATATGAGCAATACATATACTAATATAACTTGTTTTTACAAATATCTAACTGGATAAGTGAAGCGTCAATAATATTAATATATAAATATACTTATATATAAATAAAAACACATCATTCATTTATCAGTTAAAAAATTGTAATCTGAATTTAGTTCCTTATAATTTAGGTTCTGGTCCTCCTGAATTCGAACATGCATAATCCTTGGATCTACACAGATTTGATACTGTTCTTGAACCCGAAAAAAGTCTGTGGGAAGGGCAGTGTCGAATTGGAATGAGGAGCCGCAAGTGGATCAACATATACATATAAACAAAGTATACATGTATATGTATGTATATATATATATATATATATATCTGAGTCGTAGATTCCGATTATCCCATAGATCTGGCTATGGAAAATAAATTGGTTAATTTATCAACCGCCGTGGTTGGGCCCTGTGAGATGTGACGGCCCCAAGACATCCTGGAGCTCACCCAGCCTTTATAATGAGGGCACCACTGATCTCCAACAAATCACCTCTATATACAACTGTTGTCCTAGAAACAGTGCAGTCTACCATGTACTGAACCCAAGATCCTTCGTGGGTTGTTGTAGTACATGTTTGTGTATATAAGTACATCCGTGCATAAAAATCAAACTTTTTAATATAAATACACTAATAATAACGCAATCAAAGCAGAAAGGTATTATGCTTAATTTTTATTTTACTTTTTTAGGTCAGAGACAAAGAATGAAAAAAAAGATATGTATAAAGATGGGGAAAATTGGATTCGAGGAAAGGGAAATATTTCAGGAAATATAATTGGCAAAAAAGTGCCATCATAATCAACCATAAGTGCTGCGCCACATGGATCCCAATAATAATAAGAACTGGGTTCTCTTTATCAGTTTCTGAGGCCAAGTCCCAGGAAACGTTAATATCCGCTATTTCATTGGAAATGACATTAATGAAGGAATACCTCGTTCTGAGAACTGTTTTCACAGGCGTCATTAGTAAACTATTAGCATCATTATCTTTTCCCCTCCCCTCGCTACATCCTCCATCAGGCTCCCACTGTCGACTTTGAACTATTTTTTTGGTTGTGAATTGCATACAATTAATAGTCAACAAATGTAGTAGGGAATTGTAGGTCCAATGGAAAAGTGATAGGAGAGCTCCTAAAAATAAACAGTAAAGAAGGTAAAACATCAATTAATTGAGTAAATGTTCGAGAGCGGGCGAGGGAGAGTTGACCTGAAAAGAAAATCCCCTGGAATAACATATTATATCAATCATTATTTTCATTTAAGGTCGACCATTATTATCACAAATATTTATGATAATATCCTGGTAGGGGAAAGGCATGTGAGTTCGAACTGTCCGAATGTGTATCAGGAAATTACACGTTATAGTTTCATGAGAGTTCATTGTGATTGTGCATGTGCTAGTTGTGGGCGTCCCGGAATGGAATCGTTACCTCTTGTTGTCAATAAAAAATTCGAATAGCAAAGGAGCGTATAGCTCTTCTGCGAGAGAATTATCTCATGGCCTCTTGAGAAGGACGTGTCGAGACCAAGTCGAGTGGAGGTTCTACCGGGAATTCTTCGTTTATTATTCTGCAAGCAAGAATCATATGAGGCGTTCAGTTTCAAATTCGGATAGATCCCTAATTTTTCAATTTTTGTTTTTATTCTTTATAAGTTTTAATGCCAGAAATGATCTATTTGATATATTTGTTTCAAACCGTCTAGATTCTTTAAAAAAATCTATACCAAAAAATTTCATTTCCTATCTAAAGTGGTTGTATCCATTACATTAAATGGACATTTTGATGAATAAAACATCAAAACTATGTATATATATATATAAATATAGTCTAATTATATTAATGTGCTTATTTTTAAATGTCTATTTTATTCATTTATTTTTTATCAACCATAAACTGACCAGATATCGGTTGCAATTGTTATGCTAACCACTGGACAACATATCGGCCCTGCATTATTACTGCATTTATTACACCATTTCAAGCCAATATTTCCACTTCCGACAATACAGCTAATTCTCTTCGAGGAAAATCCAACTAATCCGATTGATTGGTTCATGAGCTATTATTTTTGAAAGTTGTATAAATCCATTTGGATCAAAAAAAAAAAAATAATTTCTTCATTAAAATAATTTTAATGATTGTTAGTAAAATTTAACATATAGTGCTAAGAGCATCCCTCTATGCCAAGTGTGGCATAACGTTTGCAATTTTCAAATTAATTCAACAGCAAACCCTTATATGTCGCTAAACCACATTCAAAAATAACAGCTAATACAATATAATGATTTGTGAATCCTATTGTTTTACTAAATCAACATGTGTACCTTAGGTTTTTTAGAAAAAAAAAGTGAACATAAAAGCTTTATGAATATGTAACGTGTAATGTAGACAGAGGATTTGCAGTGTTCCTGTGAAGGCTTGCCCTGACAGCTTTCTAGAAAAGCTCCCTCGGGGCGCTCATGAAATTAACTCCAACTAACTCATTTCGGTTCACAGGAACTTCAACGTCTCTAGAAATTACTTTCAACTTAACAATACTGGTTAAATATTATGTCATTTAGGGCTTTGTTTGATAAAAGTTTCCAAGGAGTAAACCACAAAAAAAAAAAAAAATGGTTAGCTAGTTCTGTTTTTCCCTTTAAGTTTCATTTAAAAAAAACATTGCACTAAAAAACTATATATTTTAATTAACCACTAGCATCGCATATTATTGAATAAAACTGGGTAGTTTTACGAATAAAATAAGTTGGATAACAATAATTAAAAAAGTATAACTGATATGATGTAGTTGCTTTGTTTTTTTGGTACTTGTGTATTAAATCCACCACCTGAAAGGCCAATGTTGTACGCATGCGCAAGCAGTTACATTTTATAACAGTTATATTTCTAATGTACTATTTCTACATATTCATTGTTCTTTGTTTCTTTGTGTGTTCTAGAGTTGTTGTTGCATCCTCATTTTGGTTTGTTGCTGATTTGTTGTTTGTTTGGTGGTTAGGGATGGTTATTATTCTAAATTGTTGATGATATATTCCATTATTTATATATTCAATATATTATCTAATAATGTTATATATTCAATTATATTATTATTAGTTCTACTTATTTATTTCCATTATTATTATATTCCATGTTATGTTATGCAAATTATGAATACATAGTTTTAAAATAATCTTTTTTATTTTAAATTGTTGATGATATATTCCATTATTTATATATGTTTTATATTCAATATATTATCTATACATGTTACATATTCAATTATATTATTATTAGTTCTATTTATTTATTTCCATTATTATTATATTGCATGTTATGTTATGCAAATTCTAACCCCAATAAAAATATTTAAAAAGGTTATCCAAGGTAATTGTTAGAAATATAACTTATAAAACGTAACTGGTTGCGGGGGAGAGGAGTGCCTCAGTGGTAGAGTACTGAGTTACCATGCCGGAAATTCTGGTTCAATTCCCGCTGCAGGCCATGATTTTTATTTAGTCTGTTTGCAGCGGGAGATGGATCATATAGGATCTAGGACCCTCCTGGGGCCCACCCAGCCTCTATAAAATATTATAAAAATAGGGTACCCAAAATAAGGGGGAAAAATCTGGCGGTCGAGCGTGACCTAGGACAAGTCACCTCCTTGCAGAACCGTTGTCCATGAAACAGTACAGTCTCTACCAAGTACTGAACCCCAGACCCTTCATGGGTTGTAGTGGTACAGGAGGAACTGGTTGCGCATTGTCCTTTACAGGTGGTGGATTTAATACAAAAGTACCTTTTTTTTCCTAGATCAGTTTGATTATACTGACATTAATAACCCAGGTCTATGAGTCAGTTTATTTTTAACATCACCATAGGTACTCCGAGAATATAGCGAAGGAACACTAATACCTACACGTTATTTTATTAATTTAATGTCACTTTATGACAACGGCTAATCGTACTTTGATACATTAGGAAAGATTTAATTTTTTCCTATCCAGGTATAATAAAGATAGGGATCTCCAGGGTTCCCGAAGGACGGTATAGCCAAGGAATTTTAATTCCCTTTTTTAAAAATTGAAGTGTCATTTGCCGAGCTGCGAACCGGCGGTCTTGGGCACAGAAGACTGTTATGCTAACCGCTACTCCACATTTATACCGTTGTGTATAATGAGAGTTTGATATAAACCAACAATATATTTTATATGCATTTTGGATTCGGTTTTTTAAATCTTGTGTTTAACGATGCGTATTGCTACTACTAAGTTCTGTTCTGTATTTCCAAATGATTTTTATTCAAGTAGAGTAGATTAGTCATTTGTTTAATATATTATTCGTGTTTAGTGAAGATTTGCTGGACAGAAGGTGTGATAGTTTTTATTTCGTTCCATATTTTATCTTTTGCCACTGTTTTCCACGGGAGTCTTATCATGCCCGTGTTTTTACTGGATATAGTATTTTGGTGGTTAATTTATAATATAGTTAATTTATACATATATATATATATATATATATATATATATATATATATATATATATATATATTAACAATTTATTTTTTCATTTAAAATCATTAGAAAATTCTGTGGAATGTCTTCTCCATGTCATTCGGTTTTATCTTCAGCGAAGCAATACATGGAAACCAAGAGTGCTTGGTTAATATCTCTGATAAATACATAATAGAAAACAGGGCTCAAAACACTAATTTGTTGAAAACCTTTGAGTTGAAGAAAGAAACATATTCTTGGTGAATATCAAAGAAATCTCATAGTATTTTTACCTCAAAAGCAATTACTCCTAATACACAGTGACGTTATACATTGGAGTGGTATGAAACCGAGTTCATGATTTGGAAAAAAAATCAGGTTTATACGATTTAGGAAATACTGAAGCAAACAAGTTAAATTATTAATTAGGCAGAATCATAAGTTAATTAGAATAAATAATTACTTCCATTGCTTTTTCCATTGCGGTTCTGCTTATTATTGAACATTACTGGCTTGATCTGCAACACAATATAACCTACAATTTTCATATATATGATGCATAAACACTATATCCGTTTTATCCTTGTGATAATTTCCTGAAGTATTCCGACATTTGAAGTTATTCCTGCAATTTAGGCTTTTTCCCCTACTCCTGGTTTTTTCAATTTTCCGCAGCATGGTGTTTTGGAATTTCTGAAGATGACTCTATAAACATAATCCATAAGATGCCTCGATTTTTGACTCAAGTTTTGTCCTGTTAATCTTTGAATTGTTGTGGTAAGCCCTTTCATCGTGGCAGTAAATTACCCATGAGCTCTTGTCATTAATACTTAAAGTATACGGCGTGACAAAACCGTTAAAATCCTTGAATTGCTTCAACTGCTTGTTCAGAATGGTTCAAGCAATATTTTTTGCTTTCAAGGGTAACGAATAAATAATCTACAACTCTGAGGCGTTGTTGGACTGTAGAGTGTTTTTTGCATAATCCGAATTGGTGAAAACTCTGGGATTCGACTGTGGATAAGAAACGTTTATGGAGGATTTTTTCTAAAATATATGAAATGATGGGAAGTAGGCTGGCTGGTCTGTAAGAAGTATTATTGAGAGATTTTTCAGGTTTATGAAAAAGGATTATATTGGAATGTTCCCAAAGGACTGTGAGGTGGTTCGTTCTAAGAATAAACTTGTAAATATATATTAGGAATATAATATCTCTAGGAGGTAGATGTCGGAGAATTTGAGGAGTAAGTAAGTCACATTCAGGTGGATTTACGAGGACTTATAAATTGTAGCTGTTCCTTGATTTCAGAAGGGTTAATGAAATAATCAATTAATTTAAATATTTTTAGCAAATTACTAACGTAAATAAATAAATGCTATTGAGATGTTTCTTTAACTAGTATCACATTATTAGCTCTATCTATAGGAAGATAGACCTAATATTATTTTTACTAGTGAAAAAATCCTTTATCTTGAAACATAGATAAATAGAAATATCTCGTTTTAATGATGGTTATTATCGGACAAAACTAATTAGTTAGCCCTTATTTCTCTGAAAGGTCTTAAACAAATGTGATTTCAAAACGATAATTTAAAATTAATAAAATGTTATTTATTTTTTGCTCTGGGATAAGGTCTAATCTACCGGCTTATTTCAGGGAACATTTATAAAATACATTTCACAGAAAAACACTCTTTAGCGCCCCATCAAACGATGGAATCTCCACTTCCCCGAATCAGCGTTTTAGCGTTATGTTATTTATTTATTGATTGTAGTCCGAAATTTCGGGGAAGCGGGGGACTGTATCAATAATGAATGGTGGTGGCTGGGTTTGATGCGGAGAACAATGGAACCCACCTTCGACAAATGACTGTCGAGGCCTGGTGGCCTGGTGGTACCTGGGGTGTATCGTTCTCTGTGTCGTAATTACCTTGTGTTTACCTTACGAACAGGTATGGTATGTGATTTCCCATCGTATCAACTCGGAGCAAAGTATGGCAATCGATAAAAGAAATAAGGAAATAATAGGATTCCCAGATAACGGTGTTATCTTAGTAAGAAACAGGTTATTTAGGACAGAATTAAATTTAGTTATGGGTAGATACTGGATTTTTCTGTAGCTGAATACAAGTGATACGGATTTACTTTTACTTAATATTTTTGTAGTTGAATACAGTTATCCCGACTCTTACTCTTCTAAAACGATACACAGAGGCCTTACTTGGGCCATCAGTTTTAGATATCATTTTTAAAGGAAAAAGAGTTATTCGCAGAAATAGTAACCTGCACAAGGCATCAAATGATTAAAATCATGTTTTTTATGGGTTAATTTTTTTTTTTTAATGAAATAAAAAAGAGTTGTTAACCCTACCTCAAACTTTTGCTATTGGCGTTCCAAGACATGTGGAATTTGGATTGTAATACAAAATTTGTCTGTCAGCCGCCGCACACTGAACTCTTTAAAACGCTACAGCTGTTATAATAATCGTCATATTCCGGTGCTGTTTTTTAATTTTGTGAAACTAATTTTCTTCTTTAAAATTATGTAAAATTTGTCACTGTTGAAAGTAAAAAAATTGAGAAAAAATTTATCAATTTTTTTGCACCCGATTTAAATCATCTATGTTGATTGCCTTTAATTAATAGTATAGATATATCCATTAATGAAACCATATTTGCCCGGATATTGTTCGAGGTTTTTTTTGCGAAAGTTGTTCTTGAAAAATCATATATTAGGAGGCGATTTCGGAAAATGTTATTTCAACCACCCTTTACTGTTAACTAATTTCATAGTTTATTTTCGTTTCTACATATGTGATAAGAGAATTACAGATAATATTGATAATTACTGATAACTTGATCAATATTATTTTTACTTATTTATTTTTTATTTTTTCCCACGAAAAGACCACGGGAATATCACAACTAATGCTTCCTCTTCATCCGCTTCCTCTTTTCCCATATGTCCCTCATGAGCTCCGCGTGCCTTAGTTTTCTCTCCTCAGACCACGCAAGACCCTTTTTGGAGCGTTTTTTCCCACAAGAACCTTTATTCCCTTGAGCGTCCTTGTGTATTCATCTCGGTCCAAACAATCTCGGTCTATTAGCCTCACTTGGTCCATATCATCCCTAAGTTGTTTGAAATATCCCGTTGCATTTTTGTGACAGTGGATTCGGTGAAAAATTGTATGGTTCAGTCTTTCAGGATTCATCCTCATCATGTGTCCATAGAACCTTAGCCTTCCACCCTAACATCTGTTTCTAAGTCCGTTGTTTCCCTATAAATGTCTTCATTCGACCTCAACATGTATCCTTCAGGTGTTCTCCTAGGTCCGTAGATTCTTCTGAGAATTCTTCTTTCTATTTTCAGCAGCCTCTCTAGGCTGGGAAGACAAGAGGTTTCTGTTCCATAAAGTATAACCGGCTTGATGACCGTGTTATAATGTCGTATCCTAGCTTTAATAGATAGGTTCTTCTTGTTGTAAAAATTACTAATAAATTAAATTAATTTCTGCAATTTGGCGACTTTCTCCTTAAAACCTTCTTCATCCGACCCATTGCTGCATATGATTTCTCCAAAGTATTTAAATCTCTGCGTCACTTTAATTTTCCCGTATTTAGTTTCAACCTTTTTCTTCTTAAAACCCGAGTCTGTGGTCATCAGTTCCGTTTTCTCAAAAGATATTTTTAAGCCTGCTTTCCTGGCTATTTCCGAGAGGGTGTTTATTTGAGCAATTGCCTCTTCTTCTGTCTCTGCTAAAAGGGCAAGGTCGTCCGCATATGCGAGGCATTTAACTTTGACGTGATAGTTCTTAGTCCCTAGGGTTGCACCTGAATTGTTGATTTTCCAAAGCTCCTTCATGATCTTGTCCAGTACCACGTTGAAAACCACTGGAAGCAAACCGTCTCCTTGTCTGAGCCCCGTTTTGATCTGAAATGGTTCACTTATACTTTCCTGGAATTTAACTTTGGATTCAGTCCCTGTTATCGTTAGCCTTATCAAATTTCTAGTCTTCTGGTCAACTCCGTATTCTTTTAGTACCTCAAGTAGCGTTTTCCTATCTACCGAATCATATGCCTTCTTAAAGTCGACGAAAGAGATAAAAAGGTTCTTTTTACTTTTAGTCCAGTAGTGTTTGATTAATAGCTTAAGGCTCAAAATTTGTTCCTGACAAGATCTATTTTTCCTGAAACCCCCTTGGTATTCCCCGATTTTGGAGTCTACTTGTGGGTACAACCTGTTTAGTAAAGCTTTTTAAAAAATTTGGTAGGTGACCGGTAGTAGGGAGATTCCCCTGTAATTATTCACATCAGTTTTATCACCCTTTTTCAGTAACCGGTGTATCAAGGCTGTTTTCCTTTCTTGGGGAATCTTTTCCTCGCTCCAGACATCCATCATCAGCTCCATGATTATCTTTCTGAAATCACCCCCATTCAACTTCCACATCTCGGCAAGCACACCGTCTTCTCCTGCCGCTTTGTTGTTCTTTAGGGACGCGATGATCTCACCCAGTTCCTCATCATCTGGTGGATACGATTCCGCTTCCGGTAGGGGGGGGAGGTAATATTGATCATTGTCATCCTTTCCCCAGGTTCTTCACAGTTTAGATATTCCTCAAAATATTTCGCAAAGACGTTACCGTTGTCTTCACTGGTCTGTGCTAGGGTTCCATCCTTCCTCCTAAGCATCAGCCCAGAGAGGGTGAAACCCTTGATTTTCTGTTTGCGACCTTTGTAGAAGAGGCTGGTGCTATTCCTTTTGAATTTTGCCTCTATTTTAGACGGTTGGTTATTAAGGAAATTTCTCCTTCTTTCCCTCAGGATTTTGTGACCGAGCTTTCTTTCTACCATGTATTCCTTGCGCTTTTCCTGCATTTTGTTCTGGTTCCACTTTTTCCACGCCTTGAACCTGTTCCGGATTATTTACTTATTTATTTATTAATACTAAGTAATCAAATCAGGGGAGTTTAAATCAGTGGTTGACTATTGCTTATTATTTATTTATTTAATATTAAAAGGACTGTGATTACTAGTAGATAATAATTTTTTTTTTAAAGCCATGATACGATGTAATTTTAGTGCTTTAATGAGCTTGGTTTGTTTGAGCCTCTTCCGGAAGAAAAAAATGACCCGTTGAAATGGTGGAAGCAAAATGCGTACAATTTTTCATATTTATCAGAGGTAGTTTGTAGAAAATTGTGAACAGTGATAACATCAGTGCCTTGTGAAAGAGTCTTTTCTAAAGCAGGAGAAGTATTAGATGAAAGGAGAACACGCTTGACGCCCGAAAAAGTAAAAAAAATGTTGTTTTAAAAAATATATAATACCTAATATGATAATGTAGAAAAAGGAATTTTCATTTGAATTATTATTTAATAAAAAAAAATAATTAAACGATTTGTTTATTCACTCTATTTTTTTTTCAGTACACTAGTTTCTGTTAGCTGAGAAATTTATTATTGCCATATTCCAACAACAAGCATTTTGTTAGGTTAACTTTTGTTTATCTTATTTTAAAGCTAATTTTTTACCAATTTATATTTGAAAAGCAGATTTGAAAACATATTAAGTTTCTACAGTTATAGTGAGATAATAAAATTTTCAAGCTCAAAAATTATAGGACAATTTATTTATTTAAATATGTACAAATATATATAATGTTTGAGAACCATAATCTATGGTAAATTAAATCCCACAATTTGATTCACAAAGCAGATGCAAAAAAATAATATACCAGCTTTAATTCGTATGGTACAGTAATAAACAGCATAAGGTAGCATGAGGTAGTGAATATATTCGTGAATACTGAATAGCTGATGCTTCTAATTTGAATACAACCAAGGCCTTGAATATAGCTCTCATTTCTATCTGCTCTAGCAGGTAGCAGGTGTGGGAGTAGAGATTGTAGTGACTAAGCCAATCGTCGTGGATACTGACTAGTGGATACAAGTATCCAAAGATCTAGAGAGAGGTGGGTTGACCTTGGAAGGTCCCACCCCATTACACGTAATTATATTATCTTTTCCATACCAAAGCTCCGCGGGCCTATCTTGGCTTCTTTCCCTCACCTTGGCAGACCACCACCATCATCATCTCATAATGGAAGATATGCAATCCACGTGGTTTCGGGTATGCAATACTACTTTCGAAGAAGCGAATAGGATCATAAATTCTTCACATCTTGTATTTTATTATTCAAGGATTTTCGCAAGCAGCACATATTTGCAAATGATTATGTGGTTGGAATTTTCTAATAGAAACGAAGTTTGTTGTAGATTCGACTAATATGACCAGACAATGGGCACCACTGATGGTATAAAGATTAAATTTCTATTTTTAATTTTAATTTTTCCTAATTAGACAAGTATATAGATAAATGATTTTAGTTAACATCAATTGGCATAATTTTGATTTTCGGGCATGCTTACATGTACTTAGTATTCTTCAGGACGACTCCAAAAAAACCCAGACCAATGAAGACTAAAGTGTCAAGAGCACATCTCCCAACTCCCACAAGAGAAACCATATAACTCCGAAAAATACAATCAAATATTCAAATTTATTACATGTATTCATTTATTATTAATGCATTTATTCATGAATGTTTTTGACCGCTTTGACAGGTTTGTAATTTTCCAATATTTTAGAGACCTTTTGTTTTCAATCAAAAATTTACAATTATCATTAAAACAAAAACGATTTTTCGATTTTAAAGAAGGAACTTGAAATATACGTTTTTCCAAACGCCCATACCAGAATTTACATCAGGAATATTATTTTGAACTGAGCATAAAATAACTGAATATTTATTTTCACTAAAATATTAACTTTAGCGGACTTTGATGTCGATTCTCTACTATATTGGTAATTTAAAATAATTTTATTATGGAACGAACAACAGATGAATAATTTTGTACTCATCTTCTGGCCCAAGGCTACATTATAAGAATAATACAATATTTACATAAGTACATTAAAATATATATGTTTGTATAAAAAATGTCTTTATGTATATAAATATAATGTATATAAATGTAATTAAAATGTCTTTATAAATATTTTTTATTTTGAAGAGAAAAGATTATGTTATTTTTAGATTAGATTTAAAGAATATATATTTAGCCCAAGGCTACATTATAAGAAAAATACAATATTTACATAAGTACATTAAAATATATATATATATTTTATTTTTTATTTTGAAGAGAAAATATTATGTCTCTAGTGCGGTGATTTAAAATATAAGTAAAAAATAAAAGTATCAGTAAAAGAAAAGAATAGAATACAAATCTAAAATAACAAGAATTAAGCAGAGAGATAAAAATAAATAACAGCATCTAGCAGTATAAAAGTAATATTGTTATAAGTGAATATTTACAGTAATTCATCTATAACTTCTGATGGATATGATATGAGCTGTTAATTTTAACAGATCAGAGGGCATCTGTTTGGGAATTTAGGAGATGTAGGAAAAGCTTGGATTTAAATGTGGATAAGGAAGAAGCATGACGGATAACAGGTGGGAATAAGTTCCAACCTGTGGTGGAACTGGCGAGAAAGGTACGCTTAAATGTTTTGGATCTATGGGAACGGATATAAAGGTCAGAAAGGCGAGATCTTGTGACCTGGGATTGGATAAAGGATTTGAATCGTAGGAGACTATAAATGTGTAGGGATGCTAACAAGATCGAACAATTAAATTAAATAACCGCGATTACCTACCAACCCTATGTTGGAGGTAATTTTGGAAATGTGTTGTAATATCCAAGTAATGATTATTAACGAAATAATACTGAATATTTTGATGTAATAAATTTGTTTAATAACAAAAGATTAAAATTGTAAATTTAGGAAAGGTGCATTGGCTGAAATAATCGAAATTATTTTGCACGACGAGGTAACAAATGTAAAAGAGATGATGTGAATCGATGGTTAGGTATAGGAAAGAGGCTAAGAAATAGAGTGTACCGAGAGAGGGGAAGTCCCACCTTAACTTATCATAGAGACAGGATACATGAAACTTCCTCAGGGCATCGAAGAAAAACCGTAATAAGCATTTCATAATTCGCCAAATTATATCCTCGAATATATTAGAGAGGCCTCCATATGCCACACAGCCATAGTCAAAGAGTAGAAAGACGAAAGAAGTAATGACGAGCTCACAGATAGTTTTTACAATGGCTTTGAAAGTTGGTGTTTAATTCTCCTTGATGAATTGGATAACGCTCTAATATATACAAATTAGTCAACAGTACATGCATTGATAAATTAAAATAGAAAAAATATCCCTAAAACCAGAAAAAACAAACTAATTGTATTAAATCAGAAGTAAGCATTAACAATGAAATATAGATTGTTAAATCAACTAAAAAGTAAAATTTTAATGCATTTTAATTTACTTGACTTATATATTTCATTAATAGGTTTAATTGAGAAAGCTATTTATATTCTCAATAACTCAATAACGAAATGTGAGGGATTACAAAATGGCAGGTGGCGAACTTCACTTCAAAACCAGAAGCTATGCCATTTGTCAAGTTAAACCGGTCCATAAATTACAAGCCCGAGTGACTTGTCAATGGCAAGGTTTATGAAGTATCCCATGTGGAACTAATCTTTGTGGCCATCGATTTAGCCAAGAGTTGAAGGTTGCTGAGTAAACATGTTTTAACAAAGTATATAAAATACAGTAAAGAAACAATGATTTCAAGTGGAAATGATGAAATAAATAGCATACGTTGCTAATTACAGCTAACGGCTTAATAAATTTCAACATGAAAAAAAAACTAATGATTACGTTTGCGTTTGTTTATTTAACACCTTATACGAACTGATGGCTGGCTAATCGGATGCTGCTGCAGCGGGAGCTCTAAATTTTGCCTAACTTGGTATAATTAGGATAGGGTTTTTACAGAGTACCTGACATCGTAACAGGCTCAGGGCCCTCGTTTTACGTCCCTTCCGAAGGTTTGCAAAACCAAAGATCTTTACAAAAAAAATCCTAGGGTTACCCGCCGCGCTACAAACTCGCAACACGTCCTGGCGTAGATAACCACTACGCCACTAATTACGTCCTGTTTGCTATTCTATAAAATGTAAAGATTTGCTGTTAAAATACGCCATAAAACAATGTGGAATATAGGGGATTTATTAGACGCTAAATATGACAGAAGAATATAACGAGGAGAAGTTCTTCGATAAGATCATCATTTTCCACGGGTTTTTTTCATATCAATAGGTTTATAGAATCCAACAATAGGTTTATTCTATTTTAAATTCAAGTTCCATTCCTTCATAATTTTTTTAGGAAGAAAATGCTCCGGGCGGAGGTAAAATAATTAATTCCTTAAATCGAGATAAAATACTTATAAAATTTAAAATGATAATAATAATTATTATTATTGTTAAGTATTACATATTATTATTTCATTTTAAATATGTTGGTATCTTGAGTATACATCACGGAACCAGCAATGTGGGTCGCTAATAAATCGTTTATGACTATAAAAGGAATTAGTAATTTGACCTCCACTAGGACCTATTCTTCCCCTTGTATATGAGGCCAACTAATAATATATAATAAACATATATTTTTGTTATCACGGATTTGAGTTTTGGCGGTAATCTTTGGAAGGAAGCATGCATGCAGCCTTCGGGTTTATTAAGCCTTGTATCATGGTTTTTATTTTATATTAAAAAATAAAACAATAAGGGTGACTATAATGTTGCACCCAGTTCTTTGAAACACAGTCATCTCAACGGACAGCAAAAGGCGTATTTTCAGAAGTATTGTTGAGGCCTCCCTCAGCTATACCTCGGAGACCTGGACACTTAACCCGGGACTCAACTGCAGATTACAAACTGCAGAGATGGACTTTTGGAGGAGATGCCTGAGGATCACCCGCCTGGATAGAGTCAGAAATGAGGATGTTAGAGACAGGCTGGGCGTTACCGAAGGAGTTGAAGGAAGGAACAGGCTGCGATGGTACAGACACTGCCAGCGGACACTAAATAAGACAAACTTATTTAGTGTTTTTTTGACTGCACCCCCAGACTATCTATATCACACATTAGATCTTCCAGTCAACAATTTTCCTCTCAATCGACTATCTTTTTATATTAAATACATATCCATTCAGTTACATCAGTTAATACGTATCTCGGAAAAAAAAATTACGTATCGCGCCCGATTGAGGAGAGTCCGCTGCAAATAGGGGTGAATTTCATAATTATGTAAGTGCGGATTTTAACTTTGTCCCTTGGTAGAATATCTGGTGAAGATATTTGCACCACTTCAGGGGCTCGTCTCAAAGATAGGACGAAAAAATTTCTTTAATGAAACAATACAAAAAAAAATTGTATTTTCAACAGCTAATCTACTTATCTTGAACTAGCTTGCATAAAAACGCCGGGTAATCGTTGGTGGCACTAATTACTCAAACAAAAAAAACAATAATTTTAAAATCATTTTGTCCCAAACCAAAAAGCAAACCAGCGTACTCATTACACGGGCACACAGACCCATTGATAGAACAAATTACGACGAATCTTATGGGCACAAGGAGGAAACTAAAAAGAGCGAGATAGGTACCGCTGGCTATTGTTCTCTCATGCCATTTTATTGTGACTTTACAGATAGGAAATCTTTAGATTGGCATTTTATTTTATTGACTGGTGTGGATAAATATATAAAGAGAAAAAAAAATCAGTTAACAGCCATAGATATGCTCTGCTGGATTTGCAGACACTCCTGGGATTAACAAAGCCTGTAACGTAAGGGTACTCTGAATTAGGGAAAAGGCCTGGCGGTTGGGAACTCTAATAAATCACCTCCCTGCTTAATTATTGTCTGAGAAACATTATATTCTTTACTGTAGACTCAATCTAAAACCCTTAACAGTATTAAGTTAAACTTAGTTCTATTTGAAACAGTTCAAAGCTCGGCCTGCAGTCAGAACCAAGATGTTTTAAGTAAAGAAAAGAAAGCAGCTTTGTTAAGGCCAGATGATGTAGTAAGTTTATAAAGTATTAATAGTTTTAATCAGAAACAATTAAATCATTTTTTCTTAAAAGAAAGAACAATATAATTTCTTATTTTTCACATTTTATTTAATATAATAATTTAAACGTTTATTTCATAGTTGTTTAGAATAATTTAACTTTAAAAGTAATTTTATTTGTTTAGTAATAAGTGTAATATTTGTAGAAAGTGTGAAAACATATGTTACAAATGAAGAGAGAAAAACAAAAGAGAGTCGAGCGGCTTTTGTTCGCCCGGCTAGACCGAGCGAGTCAGTGTCGCCACGAGCCCTTAGCCGTGCACATCGTATGCTCTATAGGAGCCCAAACTTGTGTTTTGTTAATTTGAAGACAGTGTCGCCACGAGCCCTTAGCCGTGCACATCGTATGCTCTATAGGAGCCCAAACTTGTGTTTTGTTAATTTGAAGACAGTGTCGCCACGAGCCCTTAGCCGTGCACATCGTATGCTCTATAGGAGCCCAAACTTGTGTTTTGTTAATTTGAAGACAGTGTCGCCACGAGCCCTTAGCCGTGCACATCGTATGCTCTATAGGAGCCCAAACTTGTGTTTTGTTAATTTGAAGACAGTGTTGACGCGAGTCCTTAGCCGTGCACATCGTATGCTCTAGAGGAGCCTAAAGTTGTGTTTTGTGAATTTGAAGAAGATACTAATTTGCTGCCCACCTGCAGGTGTAATTAGTTTAAACTAAGTCATCGATTCGACCAATTCGAATTGACCCAGTCGATCATCACAACCTCTATTGTTTCACCATCTTCGCTCGCCCTGCCGACGAAAATCCTCTGTCGTCTCAACATCCAGCTCGCCCTGCCGAGATTCTACCATCTACTGAAAACTACTTCGACAGACAGATAAGAGTTTTCATTATTATATCATTGCAATCAGAAAACCGCATAAACATTCATTAGTTTATAATAGATTTTATTTGTAATTTAATAGAGTTAAATTTACTATCGTAAGATTAAATAATAATTGTTTTCTTTTCGTTATTAATTAGTTGTTGATAATTTAGTTAATATTAGTAACTTCATTTCTCATTATAAAAGCGTTTAAATTGTTCTTTAATTTAATTAATTGTTTTTCATTCTCAAAATTATTAGTTATTTAATTTATGAAAATTGATTTATGTTATTAGTTTAATAAAAGGTTACATTCAAAATGACATGCGATCTGGTATAATTGAATCAGAAATTTATTTTCCTTATCCATTTCGGAGCTCTCATCGAAAGGTCCAATAACTATTTCGAGGTTGCTCAAACATAAAATTTGGTCCTCCGGGCCGGATCGCATGTCATAACTGGCACCGCCTTTAAATTGATAATATAGTTCTCTATCTTCTTATTCATTTTATTTGGTCTAATTTTACTCTTTATAGGTTTTGTCCATTTTTTTTAATTTGATTTAATAATGGCCCCTAAATCAGATCAAAATAAACCCGAAAGTAAATTGTACGTTATTGAAGGCGAACTCGAGGATTTAGCTCAAGACATATCAAAAACGCGAACTATCGGGTCCAATATTTCTACCCGCCCTCAGGATAAAAAATTATTAAATGCGCGTCTATCACGATTAGATAGCACCTTCAATAAATTTTTAGAAAAAATTAATGAAGCTAAATCTCTCGCGAAAATTCTGGACGACGAATCGATAGATCGTTTCGACTCTCTCCGATCCGAAACTCGAGATAATTATTACGAAGCATTGTCTTTTGGAGTCGCTGGGGAGGGTGAAGTTGCCTCCAACCAATCCGGAAGTGGTGACCACAGTCAGCAGAGTGTCGAATCTCATATTAAATTGCCAACCATTAACCTGCCCTCTTTTAGTGGTCTTATTTCGAATTGGGTGTCCTTCAAGGACACATATTTATCATTGATTCACAATAATGCGAATCTGAGCAATATTCAGAAGTTCCATTATTTGAAGTCAGCCTTAAAGGGCCAGGCACATCAAACGATTTCAGCAATAGAATTGACCTCCGAAGGTTACGAACAGGCGTGGGATGCTTTACAAAAGAAATATGATAATAAGCGGATCCAAGCCACACACTACCTAGTCAATATGTTTAATTACAAACCTGGTGCCAAATTCGATCTACGTTCCTTAGAAAATTTCTCCGAAGTTGTTTTGGAAAGTGCAGTCGCTTTCCGAAAATTGAATCTTCCGGACCCTTCCGGATTCATATTGTTCACATATTGCTTGAGGCTCCTCGATGCGAAAACTCGCGAGCGATTTGAAACAGACTTCGGATCCAAATCTGAAGTCCCAACTTTCGATGATTTCTCTTCATTTATTCACCGACAATGCTTTCAGCTTCAAGCAGATTCATTAACCTCGAATTTCGGTCACAATTCTCAAAGCTCATCAGTTAGTAGGCCCCAAAATATTGGCAAACATGTTTTTATGTCAACGGGTAGTTCTAGCCCAGAAAATATTTGTCCTCTGTGTCAGGAAAAACACCGTTTATATAGATGTCCTCGTTTTCGCTCCCTAGAGCCCAATGAACGTTTTAATAAAATAAAGCAGCTTAAGGTTTGTTCTAATTGCTTGTCGCCAAACCATTATGTTGGTAAATGCACCTCTCCTAGGTCATGCTACCACTGTAAAAAACGGCATCACTCCCTCTTGCATTTTCCTACATCAACAAGTAGATCGACAGGTGGGTCCGACAGTCAATCTTCAGACCGCATTCACTATTCAGAGAACAACAGTAAGCTAAAAACGAGTGTGTTAACAGATGAAAAATTAGATAACAAAACCGACAATAACGAATCTCTGAACGGCTCGGTTTTATCCTCGTCATCCAAAACCGATGTCTTCACCCTTTTGGGGACAGCAATGGCTAGAATAGAAGATAGTAATGGGCAGTTGGTCCCAATTCGTATTTTGATCGATAGTGGGTCACAAAGATCATTTATTTCTTCGGCTTGCGTACGAAGATTAGGACTTGGGACAAGACTTAATTCTCAGTCAATGAGGGGTTTTGGGGATAGTCCGATACAAGGAGGGAAGTACGAGACCTCGTGTGTTCTAGTGCCTAGAGATCGTAAACAGCCTCGGCTTAAAAGTAACGCTGTAATAATTTCCAAGATTACAGAAAATGTACCCGTTGGTCCAGTACCGGTCTATATAAATTACCATTTCAAACAATACCCATTGGCGGATAACTCATTTGGGAAACCAGGTCAAATCGATTTCCTTTTAGGAGCCGATTTGTTCGGACATATCTTAATGGGTAAATGCGTGAGACGGGACGGATATCCTAGCGCTTTCAAAACTATTTTCGGGTGGGTCATCATGGGACCTATACGATCTTCATCTTCAGTAAAAAATAAATCCATTTCGCTCTTGTCATCTTGCGACCAATCGCAAGAGAGAGCATTGGACAAACCAACCAAAACATTTCAGGAAATCGAAACTATTGCTCCAGTTGTCGAACCAAACCCACCAAATGTTAAGGCAGAGAGACCTTTTAGTTTAACTCACACTCGGGAGTACAGCGGGCCTTACAAGGACCAATCACCATTTAAAGAGTTTTCTCCACCAGATCTGAGTTGCTCTTATTACACTGAATTACAACAGTTCCCAAAATTAGAGCACCGATTTGACAAAATTCCTTTATTGACAGGAAACTATTCCAAATCGATCGACGACTACCATGTTTTGTCAACCGCTGGTAAGGGTCGATATATTTGACCACATATTTGTGTATTTGAAGACAACTTCGATTGGTATTCGACGTATCTTCGCCTATGGAGGTTGGATCTCTAAATAACCATTCCCTGATTGGGCCTAAGTTTCAATTGGATATTAGGCACGCGTCCCTTAATTTCAGACGCTTTCGATTTGTTCTGCCCTCGAACTTATGTCAAATGTTTTTTCAGGTAGTAGTGCATCACAATGCCCTACCTTACCACCAATTTCTATTTTGCAACGGTACTTCACAACCTATTGAGGAGTATCAATTGAATAGATTCCGGCCTTCCGGAGTAAATTTCGTCCAGGTAGTAGTGCATATAAATGCCCTACCTTACCAACAATTTTTATATCTTTGCGGTACTTCTCAACCCATTGAGAAGTCTCATTTGAATAGACTCCGGCCTTCCGGAATAAATTGCGTCCAATGCGCCCAGCAGCATTATTTCGATACGGATTCCCCATCCGTTACAATGCATGTCCGTTCCTCATCGCCATCCATAGATCTCCAATGGATACTCAGGGTGGGCGGTCACTTCAGCAACAGTCCTTTGCCCAGCAATGCAAGACTAGTAAAATTTCTGACTGTAATAAAATCAGTATTACTTCCTCAGTTCCGATACTACATTGAACATTTTTCTAATCTGCTAATTGACCATTACTGCAGAATGGATCTCCACCCCACTCCACAACTATTGCATTCACATCAGGAACGACATGACTGGGTTGTTTCAGCTTGCATAATTATTCCACATAAAATTGTTCACAAATGCAAATTTGTCCAAAAAGGTACATATAGTAAGAACCGATATCGTTCGGAGAATTTCGTTCCTCCAATTGCCAATCTCCCTCCGTCGAGATTTGAGCCAGGATGTCCGTATGCCATTACTAGCGTAGACTATTATGGTCGTTTTCTTTTAAAATTGTTTTTAGCAACCCAATGGCAATAGGCAAAATTCTGATATTTCTACGTTCACAGTTTGACCAGCGGATCAGTACAAAGATTTGGAACTTCACTCACCAACGCATTAATATGTTGCCTCCCAATCAATCTAATATCTTGTTTCCCGACTAGGGTTGTCAATCAAACTTCTATGCATCGATGGTTTCGTGGGAACTATCATTTACCTGGAAGATCTCTAAATATCTTTCTTTTGAATTTTTGTGCACAGACAAAAATTGGTGGGCGGTGTGTTAAGGCCAGATGATGTAGTAAGTTTATAAAGTATTAATAGTTTTAATCAGAAACAATTAAATCATTTTTTCTTAAAAGAAAGAACAATATAATTTCTTATTTTTCACATTTTATTTAATATAATAATTTAAACGTTTATTTCATAGTTGTTTAGAATAATTTAACTTTAAAAGTAATTTTATTTGTTTAGTAATAAGTGTAATATTTGTAGAAAGTGTGAAAACATATGTTACAAATGAAGAGAGAAAAACAAAAGAGAGTCGAGCGGCTTTTGTTCGCCCGGCTAGACCGAGCGAGTCAGTGTCGCCACGAGCCCTTAGCCGTGCACATCGTATGCTCTATAGGAGCCCAAACTTGTGTTTTGTTAATTTGAAGACAGTGTCGCCACGAGCCCTTAGCCGTGCACATCGTATGCTCTATAGGAGCCCAAACTTGTGTTTTGTTAATTTGAAGACAGTGTCGCCACGAGCCCTTAGCCGTGCACATCGTATGCTCTATAGGAGCCCAAACTTGTGTTTTGTTAATTTGAAGACAGTGTCGCCACGAGCCCTTAGCCGTGCACATCGTATGCTCTATAGGAGCCCAAACTTGTGTTTTGTTAATTTGAAGACAGTGTTGACGCGAGTCCTTAGCCGTGCACATCGTATGCTCTAGAGGAGCCTAAAGTTGTGTTTTGTGAATTTGAAGAAGATACTAATTTGCTGCCCACCTGCAGGTGTAATTAGTTTAAACTAAGTCATCGATTCGACCAATTCGAATTGACCCAGTCGATCATCACAACCTCTATTGTTTCACCATCTTCGCTCGCCCTGCCGACGAAAATCCTCTGTCGTCTCAACATCCAGCTCGCCCTGCCGAGATTCTACCATCTACTGAAAACTACTTCGACAGACAGATAAGAGTTTTCATTATTATATCATTGCAATCAGAAAACCGCATAAACATTCATTAGTTTATAATAGATTTTATTTGTAATTTAATAGAGTTAAATTTACTATCGTAAGATTAAATAATAATTGTTTTCTTTTCGTTATTAATTAGTTGTTGATAATTTAGTTAATATTAGTAACTTCATTTCTCATTATAAAAGCGTTTAAATTGTTCTTTAATTTAATTAATTGTTTTTCATTCTCAAAATTATTAGTTATTTAATTTATGAAAATTGATTTATGTTATTAGTTTAATAAAAGGTTACATTCAAAATGACATGCGATCTGGTATAATTGAATCAGAAATTTATTTTCCTTATCCATTTCGGAGCTCTCATCGAAAGGTCCAATAACTATTTCGAGGTTGCTCAAACAAGCTTTATAGAATAAAATCTAATTTACAAACTACACTTCAGGGCTTCTATTGAGCTGTATTATTTTCCTTAATAGGGATAAATTATCATTTTATCTACGGCAGAAATGTAGATGGAATGATTTTGCCAGATCCATCCTGGAGTTCAGGGTTTTGATGGATTCTGGGTATAAGAATGCTTCAATTAACGCCCAAAAGATTTTGGATTCTTCAATTCATCTCATTATTTAGCAACAAATAGTCTATCTACCTGTAGTTACTATATCAATTACTATGATTTGAGTATGGCGTAATAGTAGGCCGGACCTAGCTGGAGATCGCCATACGAGCCGCAGAGGCCAGACGGAGGGGAGCCAGGGCGAAGTGCTCAGGACGGGTAGTAGCCTTCCCAGAAGCGGGTTTTTGTGCCCGGTTCCTCGGAAGAGAACCCCTCCTCGCAGGAGGCTGGTACACATACATATAAAACCGAAATCCTCCAGGTGCTGCCCACTTCTCAGAACCCGGAGCTAATCTCGTCCACATCTGTTCCTCGGGAAGCAACAAAACGTCGACGCGAGGCTGCCGGCTGATGGGTACCCTGCCCATGTGTTGGTTTCCCCGCAGAGGTTAGAAAAAAAAAAGGTCGAGGAAGCATCTGCATCAATCAACAACACCTTAATTGAAAAATGAACAATTTTATTATTTGACCAACATATGTTTATACTACATTAATAAATGGATTTCCGATGAAATAATGGGTACTTGTCTATTTGGACGTACGTTGACACCAGCGCCCCAAGTGTCACATTTCTTAACTATCTCTTACTGTTATCGTAACCTTTCTAACCTGTTTGTTATTGTTTGTGTCAAGTTAAAGGGAAATGTGTTTTTGATTATTTTCAATATGACTTGGAATTTGAAGAAGATTTTTCGCAGGGTCACTGATGAAAAATCAGCTCTCCTATTTCTTCAGAAGCGGAATGTCATTCCGCAGAAAATGAGTTGTCCATATGGATATAATAACAAACTAAAAGTGGGTCATGCAATTATATGGAAATGCCATGCTAAAGGATGCAACAAGAGCCTGGGTGTTGGAGTTAATACGTGGTTACTTGGCGGAGTTCATCTGGAGAACCAAGTTAGAGGGACCAACCTTTTGATGTTATTTTCGAAGAAATTTTTCTTTTTAATGAACATTCCTTGCAATAAATGTTTCATTGTTTCATGACATGTTTCTCATATTATCATATTGTTATTTTAAAGAGAAAAGAACAATATCTATCTAAAAAATTATCATATTTTAGTTAGATATTGTTGTTTTTAATGAACATTGCTTATAATAAATGTTTCATTTTTTCTTCACATGTTTCTCATTTATTTCATTTCCTAAAAATCTGTTCTATCATAATGAAAAGCAATGCCTATTTCAAATTCATTGTAGGCAGCATAACCTGAAATGGTCCAAATAGTTGAGGTAAGTGACACCTGAGCGCGCTGATGTCAACGGACGTCCAAATAGACAAGTACCAAATAATGTTTTCTTTCTTTGTTATAGGGCTGCTCAGCAGAACTGCTAAATTGAAGATTTGGATCAGCCAATCCAGCTGTAGCAAATAAATTACCTAATCTGTTAACAGCCAGGGATGGACCCTTGGGATCCTCAGACACTCCTTGGGCACACCCAGCATCTATAAATTAAAGAGTACTCCTTGGTATGTCAGTTCCGCAAATAGTCGCTTCGAGTTGAATTACAAGTTTTAACTGTTTATTCGTTTCATTTTTAATATTTTCCAAACATACAAGTTATCGTGAGCTTTAGTATGGAAAAGAGAATGAAATCATATCAAATGTGTATACTTTAGTAGAAGTTCTAGAAATAAACGTTTTAAAATTTTGAGATGATATATATTTGTTGAAACGTTTATTTTTTTATGGAATAATTACAAAAATCTACTCATTACCCATAATTTCATTCTCTTTCCCATACTAAAGCTTTTGACAAGATGTATTTTTGGAAAATATAAAAAATGAAACGGAAAAAAATTTAAAACTTGTAACTCAACTCGAAGGGACAACCTGCGGAACAGATACCGAATTTTCGACGAAAGAATAATGCTTGAATGGTATAGTCAAGTACTAAACTTCTAGTTAAGTCACAGTAGGTTTTGACTTTTCCTGTTTCCTGTTTAATATTCTCGAGAAATAAAATTACGTGAATTTTAGTATGAAAAAAATAGTGTTATTACGGCAAATGGGTTTATTTCGGTATTCATTTCATGAAGATAGGACCGTATCAACAAACATTTCGACGTTTAGGTGATGATATAACCTAAACAGTATTTCTTTAAGTATATAATCAGTTTCGTTAATATATAATCAGTAATTATTAATATTACTACATCAGGCCTTTAAGGCTCAGAATGTTTGCAATTTTTTCTAGTAAAGAATGTTATTGATTAGATAAAAAAACAAAATGAATATATCCTAGAATCAACAAGGAAATTAAACAATATTTTGATAAAATATAATTAATAGAAAAATGAGTATTTATAGAATGGATGGTAAAGACCACCAAAGTGGCTCACAGATTGGAATAAACGTCATAAGTAAATTATAAAAACAAACTATTTTACTTTTGAAGATTTCCACAAAAAGAAAAACAAACTAATCTCTATAGAAAGTGGATGGAGCAACAAAGAGTCAGAAAGAAAGTATTCTGGGAATAGAAAAAGACCCTAATTATGCAAGCGCAGACCTTTGATAGTCTGAAGCAAACAAAGAATAAATAAATATTATAATAGGATGAATTTTAAAATTGCTTCAGCAGAATCACTCGGTTAAGAAAGGAAATAACTTAGTAAAGCCCGACCTCAACCTCCTCAGAGGCAATGCTTTGTGGTTATTTCGTTCAATTTACAAAAGTAGAAAAGAAATTGCTGTGCTTTAGTATGAGTACTATAGCAATGCTCACATCTCGTTGATTTATAAAAGATAATTAGGTAAACGTTGATGGCGTACACTTTTAGCGTTTTAATTTGATTAATGGTGACTTGTTGAGTCATCCATATAGAATTTATTATGTATAAATGGAAGAGATGTGTACACATCAGATATTTCTAAATTAAAATTTCCACTATGACATAATTAAGAATTTAGTTTTAAAATATTATTGTACAAAAAAGACGTGTAAATAATTTTGTTTCAACTTTCTCGTATCTGTCGGTTGGTTGCTTTAAATTTGAGGAGTAAAACCTATCAGTCAATGATACTCAAGTTTCAACCTTTCAATGCGGAGAGCTTCTATGTGAATTTTAGCGCCGGTCGGAGAGTATTGTCACGATCATAGAGACAGAGGGACCGGCTGAAGGGATTAAAGCATAGTCTAGAAACGTCGCGATCGGCGTGGAATGGCCGAGACCCCCACCCCACCCCGACCAACCTTGGTTTTATAAAAGGCCGGCTGTTTCGAGTAGTCAGTCAGTAATAAGGTGGTAGTAAAGTTGTCGACTTCAGTGACAGTGACAGTTAGTGGCAGTGTGAACTAGTCTGTGATAAGTGGTAAGTGAGTGTAATAAACAGTTTGTCATATTTGGAGAGTCTTACGGTCGGTGGACTTTAATTAGCGAACTGTAAGTGTTAATTTTTAGTTATAAACTATAGTGTAATTTTATCGTATTTGTACTAATTTATTTAAATAGTTATGTTATTTAGTATTAGCAATATCTTATATTATTTGTATATTATTTTAGTAATTAGATAACACTCAGGCCTAGGTTATAATCTGTAGAATATTGTTATTGTAAATAGATATTTGTTTAATAATTTAATTATTTTAAATAATTTCATTGTAGTATTTTTAATTTGTTAATAAATTTTAGTATCTTGAATTTAGTAATAGTTTAATACATTTTACACCCAGTAGCCCGTAACAGTATCATTTTTTGTTGACACTCACTGTTTGCATTCAAACTGACGCACAGTGGAACGAGCGTTAGGGAGGCCTGGACATTCATTAATATCTCCGCTTCTGGTTCTCCTAGAATAAGGCTATTGCTACGGTTTTAAAGCTTTTTGAAGGGACTATTTAATTAAATGAAAAACAGGATCAAACATTTTAGGTGAAACGTGTAAAAATTCTAGATTTGATATTTCGATGTTAGATAATTTATTATCTAACATTGTACCTATATACTACTAGAATGGGTACAATACAGTATTCTATGGAAAGACAGATACATAGGTATTATATAAAGTTATACAAAGGAAAAATTAACAAACCAAATAATTTAATTATTAAACAAAATGAATATAATAATTGATAATTACTTATGTTAGTTAATACACTAGGTATAATTGATACATCAAAATTATAATAAATGTAGGTGCCTATATAAAATTGTTTTATTTAAATAACGAAATAAAAATTTAAAAAATAAATAAATAAAAATTTAAAAACTTGACGATTTGTTGTAGGGACTATTGCACCTATGTGCACCATTACACATAATCTTTCAAATACCACACACAAACTAAGTTTCATTGTTAATACTATTATGTTAGATAAGGATTCGGATAAATGAATGTAAACAAAAGAAAACTTGCGAAAAGTAGAATAATATCAACAGAAATTATTTTAAATTAATTCTCAAGGCCCGGAAAAGAAAAAAAAAAAGAAAAAAATCATTTTCTCGGAAAATAGCACCTAGTAGCAGAATCCGACTAATGGAAAAAAACTTCAAACATTCTAGTTATTTACTGTGAAGGTAGTTTTTTGGGCGATTTTGAGCGATTTTCGCAATTGATTATTTTAGTTTTATCCCCCAATTTTCACCGAAAATTCCCAGACGTTTGAAACAATCCCAAGTTTTATTTGCCTAAAATATCTTATTATGGATGAGTTTTTTTCCAGTAGGTGCACGATTAATTTAATGCATTACCTCAAACAGTAGATTGCTTTAAAAATATGAGTTTTTAGAAAAATTTATATTTCAATTCAGAATTTTTCATATAAGATTTAATTTCACAATTAATTTATCAATGGATTTTGTTGAGAAGAAGTATAAGGTATAATTTAAGATCAAAATAAAGGACAAACTTAGTTATTTGAGAATTGGTCCAATGTCCAACAAATGCGTTGATTCGTTCCACTGTGTGACGTGGTGGTGTCGCCGATCGTCGTATTTCCTTCAAACCTTTTGTCCTACCCTCAGTTGGGTTTTCACCCCGACGTTTCTATCTTTTTTTTTAATCGGTTTGACGTGACAAAGTTTGTATTTTTTCTAACAGATTTACAAAATGTTCACCATAGATATTTTCATGACTTCTAAAGAGTTCTGGAAGGAATATAGACAAGTGGTGACTCTGGTTCGGAACTGGAAGATGAAATTTTAAAGAATAGTGATGTAGAGCATGATGAAGTTATTGCAGACTCTTGTGAATATATGGACCAGGAAAACAGCTAGTCATGAGCGTAATATTGTTTTATGGAAGGATAACATGACTATTTGGACGGGCAAACCATTGCACTCGAAGTTTTCAAGAATCCCGGAGAGAAATGCCATGACCCACCTTCCCGGGCCTAGAGGCAGGGCAAAAGAGCTTAAGGATCCACTTGAACTGTGGTCATTATTTATTTATGACGAAATGGTGAAAAGCATAGTATGTTTCACTAATGAAGAAATATCGAGAAGGAATGAAAATTGTCAGCAAATCCAACAGATGAAATCGAAATCCGCGCTCTGGTGGGTTTATTGTACATGAGTGGCACTTTAAAGCAGTCTGGACTGAGTACTGAAGAACTTTTTCCTAACATTTATGGACCTCCTCTATTGCGTTGTGCAATGTCTCAAAAAAGGTTTGATTTTTTGATCACGACCTTAGGATTCGACTCAACAAACCGAAATGTTACTACTGAGAATTGGTTTAGTTCCATAGAACTTGCAGAGAAACTTGAGAGACAGCTGACGTTTGTTGGAATGCATCGTAAAAATAAACCTCAAATTCCTCGAGGACTTAATATGTGTATCAGAGAGCTTCTTGGAATAAAATAAGATATGCCCGCCAAGTGCCTTTACCAGGAAAAGCTCGAAGATGCGAATTTTTCATAGACAAAAAGGATATTCCTTCTGTAAAAAATTAGCAAAATGTTTATGTGGAGAACACGTTATAATGTGCCCATCCTGTGCAGAGGAGACAGAAAAAGGAGCAAATTTATAATCTGAGTAAAAGTTTCATAATTGAAACAATTATTGTCATTACATTACCTTTTTTTCACCATCCAAATTTTATTTACAATTATAAATATACATAACTACTTATAGTAGATTTACTATATACACTTTATTTGTATAGATAAGATGGATGATACTTTGTGACCATGTATGTATGTATGTATATATATATATATATTCGATCATGTGATCACTTGTGAAATGTGATATGTAGGGCGGTAAACCACCCAACGTTCCTATGATTGTCTCTGGACTGAACGTTCCGGGCAGAGGGTTAAATCAAAGGTTGGGTACAAGAGGTTTTCTATGCGTCTTTCTAGAGTTTTACCACTAGGTTAACAAGCAGATGGACTATTAGAGGATGGGAATTCAACTGAAAATCATAACTTTAAATTACAAAACAATTTGTGTTTTAATATAATCAGAGAATCTCCATATTCAACATATCCATATAAATTTTAACAGTAAATTGCATAAATGCAATGCATACATTACGTAAGTTCATTGAAAATAGTAAGACTTTAGTAGTGTATAAGATTTAACAATGAACTAGTTTAAATTTGGATCACGATCATTGATAATCCCGAGGTTTTATGACACAATCAATCAATGAATGTATTACCTACAAAACACACAAAAAAATTATGAAAATTCAGAGTAATTATAATAACTACTGAAATCATCAAGTTGAGGAATTTGAAGGAAAAATCTTAAATATAATATTAGTTTTTAACTGAATACTAGTAATAACTGGTTAACACTGTGGTATAAGTAAGGACAAAGTTTTTAGAATATTTTTTTTCTTTTTGCTTATATACGAATTTGTATTTCCTTACCAGGAATCACTTAACGAATACCAGAATACCAGTTGGGCCACGTTCAACACCCGGAATAATGAGGAAAGTTTAACAAGGTGGAAGAAAAAATCTTAAATTTGAAAGAAAGAAAACACTATAAAGAGTGATTAAGAAGAATCTTCGATGCAAACCTAGAGAGATTCGAATAATAAATATTAAGAGAGACAAAGCAACAGATAAAAATAAAAATACATATTTGATTCTAGATCTTATTTCAATATTCTATAGTCGGCGATACTTAAGTTTAAGTCAAGATGAACATTTTTTTTAATTTTTTATGAAGTGCGAAAGTGTAAACTCCCGAACACAACTAATCACATCATTCTTCAGATGAAAACGACTTAGGCTTGGATTACGTGGTGGTAACAGTCCTGCTGGGTATTCAATGGTGTGGTTTACTATTTTATACTTACGTTCCCCGGACGGATTATCTCAAAGGTATAAATAATATAAAATGTGGTGATTATAATCAACATTCATAGCGGCCTTTACTTATGATAGCATAAGAAGTATTAATAGACGCTTTACCTAAGCTTAGCCTCTTTTCGGAGTGCAAGTGTCCTTTCATCAACTCCACACTTCTGGTACATACTTGCTCCTGTTGGATCAGATGAGGAGTCCACCATGGGATGCACTCTTTGATGATTAACTTGTGTTACAAGTTTCTTTTTTTTGGTCGCTAAATTCGTCCGTCAGGTGTCTCTACCTATCTGACCTCACTCTACAGTTGACTGTCATTCAGTACGGTTGTATATGAGTGGTTTATATGGCCGAGTAATTGCCAAATTTTACTTTTTCCTTATCGTATCGTTGCGGCTCAGCGGTAAGCATCCTATTAATATTTGTAAATAAAACAGTATATTATCTTTGTTTTTATTAATTATTTATCTATGATTTTTAGTTGGTGTTACGTTGGTGTTATGTTATATTATGGTTATGTCGTTGGTGTTACCGTTTGATGTAAAATATATGAATACAACATTTTTCTTTGGACTTCTTTTTATTTAATCAATTTGGACCTTGGACCGAAAACCTCACAACCTGGTCACACTATATACTAATTTAGTATTTGTGAAAGTTCCAATGAACGTTTCGATGGAAATAATACCAACACTAAATAATCCTTCCAGTGCTAAATATCGCTAAAATTAAAACGCGCAACAATAAGCAAGGCTTTATAAAGCAAATGGAATTTAATTTGAATTCACTAAAAAGGGCCAGTTTCTTTATCGTTCCTCATTTTAATAAATCCTCTACGAGCTCGGATTAAATTCAGAAAA
Source organism: Troilus luridus (assembly GCA_964056705.1). NCBI lineage: Eukaryota > Metazoa > Arthropoda > Insecta > Hemiptera > Pentatomidae > Troilus > Troilus luridus. Next base: position 65,113,259 of record OZ057412.1, on the reverse strand, counting down.
CCTGGAGGCCTAATTTGAATAAAGACGTGAAAGATTTTCCAGGAAAGACGTGAAAGATTTTCCAGGAAAGACTTATTTCCCTCCAAGACACGCATAATGGTAAGATCAGAACTGAGTTATTAAAACTGAGTACCATCGCCCAATGGCATAGAATGCATTTTCCCGAGGATCAACTGATATTAGCATTTAAAGCTAAATTAGTTAAGAACTTCGTTATTGTCACTTTGATAAAAATTAAGAAATTATTTTAAATTTATAAATTAGGAAATATGGGCCCAACTCCAACCATTAACGCTCTATCTATCCAAGTAATAATAGGAAAACAAATCCTGTACCCTTATAACCCATGAAGGGTCTTAAAGTCATTACACGTTTTAGGACAACAATTGTGCAGGGGAGTGATTTGTCCTAAATTTACGCTCAACCGCCAGGTCCCCCCCAAGCTACTCTTAATAATAAATTCAGTACTTTCTGCACGGCAACTCAGGACTCTACCACTAAGATACTCCGTTTCATTTAATAAACTAAGAATATCCAGTTTATCGACAACCAATGTTTTTATGTTTTCTTAATCAAGGAAACCAATGTATAATATAGTATGTTTCTTAAAATTTGAAAGCTATTCGTTTATAAAAGTAATTTACAAAAAGAATGAAAATGCCCAAATCTCCAGGGACTAACAACCCAGGACCTTCGGCCCGACAACTCAGTGCCCATTAAAATAATAATAGATCATTAACTACTTTTCATTTAAAATTACAACTATTCATAACCAGTTTTGTGTTTACTCCTTGAGCACAAGGAGCAAGACTTAAGGGCCTCGCAATCCTATTGTCTAATTTTTGTTTCCCAATTTTTATATTCGGATGTGTCGGGACCGGTAAGGATAGTTCCACTGGACAGATGATATTCTACTTTGGAAAAAAAAATCTACTACTACAACTCTTGGAGGATCTTGGATTCAGTGCATGTTAAGCGGTTTTTCGGGGAGGTAATTTTTCCTAGATCACACCCAACTGCTAGATCCCCCCCCCCGTTTATTTGGGTGACCACATTATAGGGGCTAGGTAAGCCCCAGGAGAGAAAGATGACAGAAAGGGAAGATTTAAAAAAAAAGATCTTTTCATATAAGTAAAACGAAATAATCACTTTAACTAGTACAATATGATATTTCATTCCGTTGACAAGGTTGCTCATAAAATAATTCGTCTAAACCGAAAAACTTCGTCGGCATTTATAAATATGTATAATAATAATAGTTTTTTAGTTTCCACCCCTTCACCCAAAAGTACCAAATAATCCCCCAACCCAAGGGACAGTATTTTAACACCCAGAATCTAACAAAACAGTATATAACAAAAACGATTTTCAATGCGTACCATTTAAATTATATATACAAGTGTTAAATTAAATAGTATAGGTGAAAGCTATGAAAGATAACCTTGTTTTAACCAAATGGAACTTGGAACTTCTCCAAAAAGTAATAACCTATTCCAACTTTATTGAATGGTTTGGTCACATTAGACCAATGCAGAAGCCTTTGAAAATGCTAAAAAGTGAAAAACAATAATAGTAGGATGAAACCAATTGGAAAAGGAAGAGAATATAACAAAAAAGAAAGGAAAAATGATTTACGGCCGATCTGAGGTCGGGAAGTGAAAGGGGGGGGGTTTAAGGGTTAAAATCGGTTTATCTCGATTTCCGGCAAAACTACAAGTCCTATGGCTAAGTTGTAGGTAATAAAAAAGATCTACAACTTTTGTGTTTACAGTTTTTTCACTGTATTTACACTTTTTGACTTAATATCGAAAAACCACCCTAATTGAAAATTAGGGTGCTTTTTCGATATTAAGTCAATATAGGGTGAAAAAATAAATATTTTTAATTTAAAAAATTACAGTGTGTTTGGGACATAAAAAGGTAAGTTTTCACCAAATTTCGTGAATTTTTTTTTGTAAAGGATAAAAATATAAAACCAAAAACTTAGTTATTTGAATTTTTCACGTAAATTTTTCAGGTTATGTGACAAAAGTGTAAATACAAAAGTTTTAGATCTTTTAATTACCTACAACTTTGTCATTTAACATTTTTTCCATAGGACTTGTAGTTTTGCCGGAAATCGAGATAAACCGTTTTTTACTCTTAAAACCTCCCCCTTCCACTTCCCGACATCAGACCGCCCGTAAATTATTTTTCCTTTCATTTTTGTTATATTCTCTTACTTTTCCAATGGGTTTCATCCTAGTATTATTTTTTTTGGTTTCAAAAATTATCGAACCTTGTCTAATACTAGATTAATTAAATTCTTCCATATTCCCTATTCAACCATTTAAACATGTATCGTTACCTCAAAGAATGGACGTAACCAAAATATTTGAATAATGGATGACCGATTTTGCCTAAAATCCCATTTGTAATCTCCGATAATTGCCTCGACGTGTTCTGTAAAGGTAATAGCATTTTATTGTATAATATTACAATCCTTCCACAACTCCTTGTAGATATGGAATAAATATATTTTACTTAAGTACATTTTAGGAAGCTATTTATGAATATATATTATTGTATCCTATTCCTAGCAGTCTTGTAAGATAAGATGTGATACGAGTTTTGTCGCATTGGCCTTTCATTTAGTTAGGAATTGTTTTTTAATGACATTTGGGCATGAAGATGTATAACATTGCTGTGCGTAGGATATTGAGAAAATCTATTTCTTTCTTTTAGAAGTATATCCTGATAATATTAATGAAAATGGAAAAAATATAGCCGCTTACAGTATGAAGTTGATGAGGATAATTCCGATGCTGAAGATGAATGAAAAAATAAGAGGGATCCTGAAATCGGGGAAAAGATATACCTTCTGATAAAGAAACTGAAGTTGAATTATTTACAGGATTTACGAAGAAGGGAAGGGGAAGTTAATCGGTAACTTGAGCTCCGAAATACGCAATGATTAGTTCCTTATCCAACCCCCAGCGATATTGAGCAAAGTGCAGAGAATCTTAGCAGCTTAGCCTTCCGTTTAAGAAGATGAAGATATGCAATACTAACAATAAATTATAAATAACAGCAAAGAAGTAAAATCCACACAGATGGAGTTTTTGGTTTTGTTTTTTAGGGAGTAAAAAATCCTTTGCAATACCGTCCTTGGGAAGGGATGTAAAATGGACCCCCGGTACAATCTGACCTAAAAGATGATCAACATTTCCAATTGTTTTTCAGAGCTAATAACAATGCGAACAATTTTCTTTAAGCTGTTTCTAAAAGTAAAGCAGAAACAAATTTTTAATAGTTAAAAGTTATGGAAAATTGGCTCTCAAAACAAAAACAAAAAATGTAACATATATATATATATATATGTAATGGGGTGTATGAATGAAGAGACAGTTTTATCAAATTCCAGAGTTCAAAAGTCTGTATGTATTTTAATGCTATTTAATAGTTGCCAACACTTAAAATAATAACTTTAGTTATTAATTTCAAAGAAGAAACATGACAGTATCCTACGAAATTCTCATAATTTTAAGACATAACTGAAAAAAAAATTTACAGCCGCTGAAGCAACTCGTGAAATTATTAAATATGAAGGGGAAGGTGTCCTTGACCAGCGCACTACGCTGCGTTGGTTTGAAAAATTTAGCAGTGGAGATACGACGTTGGAAAGGAAGAAGGGCTCCGGGCGACTATTAATGGATATTGATGAGTTTCTGAAGGAAGCTGTTGAGTCAAATGCGTCGAGACAAGTACTAGCGAACTTCCCAGGGAGTGTAGTGTGTCGAAAGATACTGATAGTAGCCATCTTCTCTCCATGGGGAAGGTGAAACGGTCATTTGTTTTCACCCCGTTATAATACATATATATATATATATATATATATATATATATATATATATATATATATATATATATGTATTTATACAACAGAAGCGAGAGGAGTAGCTCAGTGGCAGAGGGCAGACTTTTATTTCATTTCCATTCATTAGAGGTCGGAGATGGGTCATACGAAATCTAGAACCCCCTGAGGCTCAACCACCCTCTATAAGTGGGCACCAAAAATAAGGGGAGGAATCTGGGAATTAAGCGTATCTAGAACAAATCACCTCCCTGCACAGCAGTTATTCAAGAAATAGTACAGGCTCTACCATGTCTTGAAACCCAGGCGTTTCATGGGTCACAGTGTTATGAGAGGCTCTTTAAAAATATATTTTGTATTCTTAAATTACTGATTACATTTTCGAAATCACGCTACTAAAAATAAATGATTATTCCAATATCGAACACTATCTTACTAAAAATAAAATCCGTATAAAGGAGCCAGACAAAAGGCATAAGAGGAGAATGCTTTGGGGAGTTGAATCGATACCGGGAAGAGCGAAGTGTTCCTTGTAATGTTTATGAGGTCAACGATCCGGGGATTAAGAAAACGACCGATACCCGGCACCTCGCCTATCGCCGTGGAATAACCTCGGATACCTTATACCAAATTCAATTAGGCCAGGGGGTAGCCTTTCGGAAGAGCTTCCATAGCACCAACCTCTAATTGGATTCGAGGAGAAAACGAGGAAAACGCTTTGAGAATACTGATCGAAAACAAGAATAACCATTTTGTAAAAATAAATTATCAACTCCCCCCATTCGTGAATAAGAGTTTGAATGCTTTGATCATATCTTATAGTTTCTTTAGGTAAGTCTGGTCCTGACATAATGCATTTTCCATTTAACTTTTAAAACAGAACTTTAATTTTTTTTAAAGTTTGTGAGAATTCAAAATTGACAAGAATGATAACTAGTAAACTATTTTTTTATACTTTAAAAGACATATGGACCATTACCTGTAGATTTTATTTCAATCATCATTGCCTTCATTTTTCAAGTAGTGGCCACGCCACCATTTTTTTTTTTTTAAATTATGGTTTAAAAAATGTTAACATTGAGGGAGTGAGGGATGAGAAGGAATGCAGGGGGAAAGTAAATGCGAATATACATTGACAATAATAATTAGAACAATACAATATTATTACACTATTCTGATGGAGAATTATAAAAAAAAAAAAAGCATATAAACTTACAGTAAAAAGAAATAGGCTAATAGAAAAATAAATAATAGCATCTAATAATATAAAAGATGATATCATTGTGAGTGAGGAATATTTACAGTAATTCATCAATCGATTATGTTGAATAAAGCTACTAATTTGTATAAGTTGGAGAGCATCTGTTTGGGAATTCAGGAGATGTAGGAAAAGTTCGGATTTAAATGAGCTTGATGAGGACGCATGACGGATATCAAGTGGGAGTGAGTTCCAAAGAGAGATAGAGCGGGCGAGAAAGGAACGCTCAAAAGTTTTGGATCTACGGGAACGGATATAAAGATCGGAAGGGCGAGATCTTGTGTCCTGGGATTGGATAGAGGATTTGAATTGTAGAAGACTATAGATATAAGATGGATGTTTTGAGTTGATGGTTTGATATAAGAAAGAACCTAGGAAATAGAGTATACGGATAGAAGGGAAGAGACATTTTAACGCATCGTAGACCTCGGGGCGTCGAAGACAAATCGAAGTGAGCAGTTCCTAATTCGTCTCAATTTTTCTCGAGCTTGTTCCAGAGGCCACCATATGCTACACAACCACAGCTAACGTGTGGAAAGATGAAAGAAGTGATTAGGAGCTTACGGATAGGTAGTGTTAGAAGATGCCGACAACGATGGAATAACTTTAGGGAGCTTATTGATCGACGGGAAATTTGGCCAATGTGGGGTTTCCAGGAAAGGGAAGGGTTCGGTCGAAAACGATACCGAGATTTTTAACAAAGGAACTAAAAGTAACAGGGTGATCGTTTAAGATTAATTGGGGATGAGATTTTATAGATTTAAGAAGGGTATTGGAGCCAATTAGAATGGCCTGAGTTTTCGAAGGATTAACCGACAATTTATTCAGGTTAGCCCAGGCACTGATCCTATTTAGATCATCCTGAATATTGGCAAATGCAGCTATTATCTCAGAGGGAGGAAAGGACAAATAGATCTGATATTATATTATCTATATTATGTTCAAAATAAAAATTATATTATTAAAGTATACTCATAATTTAATTTAGATTCTTAATTAACCCAGATACACTATGTATTAATGAATACATTGATAGTTAAATTAAGGTATAAAGAAGACTGATTAGCAATTAGATAAACACCCAACCGACCTCTGGAAAAGAATATAATTTAAAATAAATAATATGTTGAGTAACTATCTAAAATAATTACTTAAGTCATTCCAATTTAACAGAATAATTATTAACATAGCATAAGGAGTAATATTTTTTAATGGAATCTATATACATTAACTAACTAAATCAGTTAGCGAATTGAAGAAAACTATCAATTCCAGATCGAAATAAGAATCTTTACAGTGAACCAAGGAGATCGGACATGGCTTAATTTTTTTTAAAATTTATTATAATTTTTTAATCATGGCTTTGATTTTTTAATATTTTTATTTTGAAGAGAAAAGATTTGCCCCCAGCCGGGATTCGAACCCGGGTCTCCGCCTCACCGTGGCAACGTTCTAACCATTTGAGCCACCGGGGTAGCTCCCTACCTAGGACAAATCTGTTCTCTTCACCGATCCCATATCCCCCGTGTTCTCGCAATTTTGCGATGTATAACTACACGAGGAAGAATGTTCACTGAACATTACTTTTAATTTTAGGATCTTTTTGACATACGTCATTATATTATTTATAATTTATTATAATTTTTTAATCATTGATTCGACTCCCGGCTGGGGGCAAATCTTTCTCTTCAAAATACAAATATTTAAAAATTAAAGCAATGATCATCTCAATATGGAGCATAAATCAAAATTATAAAAATAATATGATTAATTTTATTTATTCATCCTGTTAGAAGTGCGAAAACTTTTAATTAACATTTTTAATATAAATTGATTACTCTTCGAGGTTTTTGCAAATCATTGTAGATATATGTAGGTAATGGCATAAAGGCCCAGGGATAACTTTTTATTAGCTTTACGGGGCTTTCAAAGGGACGGGACCATAGTCATAGGTGTAGGATTTAAGGAAGTATGCAACTATTTGTAATATGAAATATGGGACAAAAGAGATGCTTCGTGAGTTGTAATGGTCAATATTGGAGTGGGTGAGGAATCAGGAGTAAATTATAAGAAAAGGCTATGGAGATCGTCTGGTATTATTAGGGAAGAACTCAGTTTAAAGTATGCTGGTAGGGATCGTTTTCCGAACATTTCCCTTTTGTATTTTGAATCTGGAAAAATTGAACGTAAAGGGATATTGCACGGCATAGGACAGTAGGTATTGGTTGATATTGGAATAGGTAAGCATCATTGGGCAAGGGAGATATCGAAGCGGAAAGTAATATGAGAAGGTCGGTAAATAATCGCATATAAAGAGGAAGTAGGAATCTCTTCCTATTTCTGTGGGATACCTCTTGTTTCAATATCACTTTTTAGCAGACATTGTTCGGCCTTATAGATTAGAAATTTTAGTTCCCAGTGAATTACTCTCTAACTGACGACTTTGCTCTTTCAGAAGGTTTTGCACTTTTAGTAATCCATCCACGTTTATAAAGTATAGATAGCTTCGATCATTTCAATTCATCTTTCTTCTAGAATCTCCACATTGAGCGCCCACAGAACGCTGGTAGATCATATCACTAGGGTAGACAGTTGATGTCTACATAGATAGCCAAATCAAACATGTCCATTTTTTTTCAACGATGGAGCCCCCAAATTTTATTTGTCATAAATAATTCCAGATGACACTGATTATTCTCACTTAGTCACACCAATCAACTCATTTACTTTTAATATACCACCATTTTCAAGAATAAAGGTCGAGATACAGAAAGACAGAGGGTGAGAGATTGTGAATGTGTGTGTGAGAGTGTAATAGTAATATAAATAATAATAATTATCTGTGAGTTTCGAGGTAGCTTAAAGTGGAGAGTGCTAAGTTGCTATGCAGGATGTTCCGGGTTTCAAATCCAGCTATAGAAGAAAAAATATTTAATCTGTTAACAGCCACGGATGGATCTACAGACCCTCCTGGGAGAAAAAAACTGGCGTTGATCTCGGATTAATCACTTCTCTACATAACCGTTCTTCTAGAAACTGTAGCCTGTACTGAATCAACAATAAATACATGGGTTGTAGTGGTATAGGTTTTTATTATTTTTTAGCACTACTTCTATTGATAATCAGCAAAATTACATTTAATCTGCAAAAACTTCTTATCTATAAAAAAAGGTGAAGGAGGCAATAAATGGAACATATTTTAATTGTATTGTGTATTGTTTATTATTGTATCGGCAATGCGATGAAATATTTATTTTCCCCAAAAAAGCACGCAGGCCGAATAATCAGTACGACAAAAGAAAAAAAAAACCCTGTCAATATATACATTTTACTCTTCTAATTTTGTTGTCCAAACTCGTGTGTTCCCACCGAACAGGATTTAAATATACATACTAATTTTTATCTCTCTACATGCATCAAAGCTACTCTGTATTGGTATTGAAAGTACATCGGATCGGGACTGAATTTTGAAGTGCTCTATTAATAGGGTTAATAACACGTTATTCCCCGAAAAGAGGGGTTGGTGAAGCAGATGGGGGCTAAATATGTGTAGCTGACATATTACGCTCGATAAACTCATAAAGGGTTACATGCAAATACTGTATTAAAGTACAGGCAGGATATCAAACGATATAATGTACTTTTGATTCTATGAACTTATGAAAGCTCAATATCAGCAGCCGGTGTATCAAAAGCGCTTTATGATGAGACTGGATGTAAAATTTCCTCTAGTGGTGTAAACCAGGAAAACCCGTCCAAAAAATCTATAAGATTTATATTTTTCAACTGGATGATAAAACGAAAAGGAGGATTCCAGGACAAATTATTATCATTATAAATTATATATATATATATATATATATATATATATATATATATATATAAATTAACAAATAAATATTGAACATTACAGAACCGATAGTTTACTAGCTCAATCGTAAGTTATAACATACACATTACCTGAATACTTTTTCATTTATTAGTTTCTAATGCATTTTTTGTTGTAAATATGTAATGAAAAATCCTTTTACGAAATTTATTCCTCACTATTGGTAGTCATTCCACTGAATTCTTCAACGCTACAGTCATGCGTACAATCGTGTTTTATCCGATATCAAGTTTACTGAAAATTATTAATTTTCATCGATAAAATAATCAAATTATTCATTGAATTGTTTAGTATCCCCTTTATGCTGTAGCATAACTGTCTAGTCGACTAACATCGAGAGAGAGAAAGAGTGAGAGGGAGAGGGAGAGAGACTGTTTCCGAGAAGTCAGCTGTGCCCATTAGCGATAGAGCAAAACTTTCTCTCCTCCCCAGCTCTTATGTTTTCAGGTCGCATAATACCACTCCAGCCTCCTGGAAAAAGGCTTATGACCTTTACTCCAGACCCGTATCTGGAGTTCAAAAAACTAAAAAAGAGCAACCACACTCAGCCTAAGAAGGTCACAGGTGATAGTTTTTAATTGGAGATTATCAATAGCATTGGGAACATCATTTATGAATCATAAAAAATCAACAAGCTCAATACAATCAATTATCCCATTCCAAGGCATGAAATACTGCGAATGTTTCGCCTGGTATTGATATTAAGACAATATATTTAAAAACCGATTGGGTAATTATAGGAATATTTTTCGGAGGAAAACTTAACCATAATGGTAAATTTGCTTTTCGAAAATAATGTTAAGAATGTCTCAAGTTCAACTGACAACAGTGGATAGATTCTCATGTGAATCCCAGTCAACCTGAATTCGCATCTTGAAGCAGGTTCATTCTCTAGTTCATTTAGTACTTACTATAAAAAATGCCTGTAATTAGATGAATTGAAGCCCAATGAAGTACATTCAAATGCATCAATTAAACCTTTATTTAATTTTGAATATGCAGCAACCGATGATGCATACTCTCATCCTTTTCCTAAAGCCTAAATCCTGTCAAAGAATCCCTCCCATTCATGCAAAGAAAACCGGTGAAATAAGCACACGCATACATTGCTAAGAGCATTGAAGCCTTGAAAGACCATTAGGTAAAAAGGCCTATGTAACAGACTGTATATTTTAATATATATACTGTAATAAATATAAAAACGATCGCAAAAAAAGATGATCTGCTATCTTAGGATTACTACTATTTAACTTATTTAATTTATTTTTTTATTAATTGTTATAATTTTAAATATATTTATTTTGAAGAGAAAAGATATGCCCAGGGCCGGGATTCGAACCCTTTTCTCCCACATTTCCGTTGTGGTTTTCTACCAACTGAGCTACCCTGGTTCGTAGCTCGGCCAGACTGATCCCATATCGCCGTGTTTTCGCAATCTTTAAATAAAAATTGTATAAACTATTTAATCTTTCCAAAAATTTTCAGGGAAAGAATGCTAAAATAGGACGGAAGAAAAAAGTAAATGACTCCTTATGGAACTCAAAACAAGTTGGAACAACTTGGTTCTTTAAGGATAGATAATTAGTCGTCTGCATTGGACCACTTAATTACAATAGAACCTGCTAAGTTTAATTCTAGTAAAAGAAGATTTAAGAAAACACGGTCTGACAGCAGAACCTTAGTGAGGAACCTACACTAGGGGGTTCTTACACACTTTGCATTTCAAACAACCACTGAGAAACCATATTTGCACAGAGGAGAATCCGTTCACACACACACAAAAAAAAAATATAGCCGATTAAAAAAAAACCAACATCCCTGACGACAAAGGGAAGTGAAAGAGAGGAATGAAAAACTAGTCTCCTGTTAGGAACAAACAAAAGAGCAGGCACTTGAACTTGGACTAGAGGATGAAAACAGAGACACTCTCTTGACAGAACAATTAAGACCACAAAACAGATATCACTCCAGAACATCTGAAGAGGCACCCTACAGCTGGACCTCTCCAGATATTAAATCTGACTTCTACTTTAAACAAATTTACACGATAGAAATACGGTGATTGGAAATAATTCAAATAGCAGGTGCCGGCAGGTGGGAATAGAAAAGGCAGGGAGACTAACTTGATATGCATCATTATGCCACGGAAACGGCTTCACAAGGATCCCTCTTTAACATAATTACCAACTCATTAACTCACAAATTCTAATTCATTGAAGACGTTGCAAGTATAATTAACTACTCAAGGACTTTAATTTAATACTTTGATCCCAATTTGCTTTTAAACCTGATTTTCTGGCTATATTAAATATGGAATATTTAATTAGTAGTCTAATTAGGCTATTGAAATAGGTAACAAGAAAAAGAAAATAGTTTATTGAGGAAATCCTATTAATATCATTCCTCTAAAAGACTTATAATATTAAGGATATCTATAAGGATAGTTTCAAAATATTTATTATTTTCCTAAAATGTTGGGAGAAATGTTCGGAAAAAGCGTAATAATTATTATACTAGAACTCTCAATGACGAATTCAATACATCTAAATATTTCCTACAATTTCAGCTTAGGATTCAGCACGTGGTAGATGGTAGTACATGCACTGTTTAAAAGACAATTGTTATGCTGGGAGGTGATTTGTCCCAAACCACGCCTATCGCCCAGGTTTAACCCCAATGAAGGGTACATATTTTATAGTGGATGGATGAGTGGACCCAGGAGGGTCTCCAGATCTTACAAGGCCCCTCGGTGGCTAAATAATTAATCTGTCACAGCTGGATTTGAACCCGGGATCTTCATCAAAGCGAATTAGCCCTCTACACAAAGAGCTACGGCTCCCTTAGGTAGAAAATAATATAATTAATAAAATTTTTGGTAATTAGCCTGTACTCCTTGGTTTCGTAGGAGAGGTCTTAGGTTCGGTATATGATGAGAGACAGCGGTGGTGCAGGGAGCTGATTTGCCCGAGATCCCCCTCAACCGCCAGATTTTCCCCTTATAGGGAAATCAATTTATAGGCTAGTTTAGCCAAAAAAGGGTCTACACACCCCGTAGTGTATGTAAAAAGATTAAGAAATGTATCTGTCACTGACGGATTTAATCCCTGAACTCCCTGCACATCAACTAAGCGCTCTACAGCTGAGATACACCGCTCTCTTTTTGGTAATAAGAAAAGAAGAATATGTTAGTTGAGCTGCACGGTAATTAAAATACTTAATAAATTAAAGACTATAGAAGATTAATAAGAAGACAGATCTAGAGATATAATTGAATGTGCACGTATTAAATAAATGGGACAGTAATTTAAATGTATGTAAAAAATAATATGAAACCGAAATAGAAATAAATTAATAAACGAAGATTAATAAATAAATTAACCACCTCATATTTGTTTATTGTTTTAACCACTGACCTAGCCATCTATGAGAACTACGATGAAGAAAAAAGTAATTAAAAGCTATATTTAACTTTATTGTTTTGAGGTCACCTGTGGTCTAAGGGTTAGCATAACCAACTGTGCCTAAGATATGAGGTTTGCATACCAGCAGGTGTCCACAGGATTCTTTGAAGAGAGTAAAAAATTCTTAGTTATGCCTTCCTTCGGAAGAGGCATAAAATGGTGGTCCCGAGCTATTCGTTAAAGATCCCTATCCTTATTAAACCTGGAAGGCAAACTGTTTAGTTACTATTAATGTAAACATAATAATTATTATTAATATAAACATTAATAAATTTATTCCTACTGAAGCATCGTCCGCTTAAGCCGTAGCAGCAGAAATGAATAAACAACAACTTTATTATTAACTTAATAAAATGTTTTAAAAGTAATAATTGAACCTGGAAAATATTTAGCACATTATTAATATTAAATATATTTACATAGGAAAAAAAATGGTTGAATATTACGTAAAGAGTAAATAGCACTTTTAAATGTAAAACGTAGCAGAACGAAACGATTCCACGAAGCAATACGTCACAATCGTACACAAACAAAACTTGTTTGTTCGTGGGCTCGTCGCAGCATAACAAAAATTATTACTCCTTTTTTACCTCCAAGCTTTCTCGGAACAGATTTGTTCCAACTTATCGTGTGCTAAATAAGACTTACGTAACAGGCTTCATAAGAAAACCTTGGCACGAAATAATAAATAAACAAATACAAATAGTGCATCAAACTAGAATAAAGACAAGAATAGGCCAGTTTTCTAAAACGTATTTTAAACGCAATAATATTATGAATCCTCCATCCGCTCCTTCATAGAACAACGTCATAACTCACAAAGCCTAACTGCTAATTATTACGCAGATAGTCGCTTCGAGTTGAGTCATAAGTTTTAAATTTTCATTCATTTCCCTTAAATTAATGAAACTTTAAAATTCCTTTTTAAAAAATAACTTTTTAATATTTCCCAACAATGCAAGTTATCATGCGCTTTATTATGAAAAAGAGAATGTATTTATGTGAAATGTGTTTACACCAGTAAGCATTAACCTTAATTACATTATCGTTTCCATCCTAAGCGACAACCTGACGGAGGTATTTGAAAGTTACTTGAGAGTTAAAAAATACAGATTTGGGTTTTGGTTAAGCAAAGCATTCATATTGTAATAATCGCACCTCAGTAGACCTTCATTGGTTACGACATTGCCTCTGCGCAAGGTTACCAACCATAAATCAAGGCTTCAGACTACCGAAATGAGGTTTCTTAGGAAGGTGGAAGGGAAGACCAGAAGAGATCGAGTGCGTAACAAAACAATAAGGACACATCTCGAGACAGTTCCAGTCACTAAACTAATAGAGCGAAACTGGCTAAGATGGTTTGGACATCTGTTACGTATGGAGCCAAACCGCGCAGCAAAATGTGCATATAATGCAAGAGAGGGAGAAGAAGACCAAGACAGAAGTGGGAAGACGGGGTCAAGGAAGCTTTTAGGAAAAGAGGAATAGATTGGAATAGAAGAAGTGTGCTGGTACAAAACAGAGACAACTGGGTCAACCTCTATAAAGGATCTCCTCACACTGCTTAGGCGGTAGGCGAGGATAGAAGATTATGATGATGACGACATTTTTAAAAGCTTGCCACTTTTTTGATTTTGACTTATGATATTATTCACATAATACTTCAAGTTTAAACACGATATAACTCAAAATATGACTTTATTAAGAAAGAAAAAAAGTTGGGAATGGAATATCGGATAGGTCTTTCCTGAATTAAAAAGCTTCAAACAATACAATTATACTACTGAAGGCATAGAGTAATTGGCATGTTTGAGTTATGTCTACACGGGTCGTAAACAGTTCAGTCAGATTTAGATTAGTTAAAAACAATAATTTAATTGTATTGACTAAATTAGATGCAACTGAAAATATGTATTACTTGAAAACTTTACATATTTAATGCTTACATAGAAAGGAATATGTCAGCACTTAAACTGCTGATACAAATGCAAAGTATCTAAAACGAAAAACAATTTTCAAGAGAGTGAAAAAACTGTTTCATGGTTCATTCAAAATCAGTGCGTATCGTCAAACTATTTTATTTAGTACTTCGAGACATACACTTTTTATTTCATGAAGGAGACATGCTAAGTTTGTATTCAAGATAAGTTTCTAAAGTGCCCTAACTTCGACTTGAAAGAACTGAATTGAGTACTCCATTAACTTTCCTGCAAGAATAAAAATAAATATTTGTATCAATGTTATATTCGGAATAAACGTGTTCTCTACGATTTTGCTAGTATGTTTTATTTAAAAACGAACTTTTCCCTGTTTAATAAACGTGATATATTGTTTTTTCAAAAAGCCACATATCCGAAATGAAGTCTAACGTCTGCATTTATAATTACTTTTCTCTTGTAAAAGTTACCTAGTTTTACTATTACCGCTTCAAGATTTACTATACAAATTCTATTGAGTTTTCTACTAAATTATATTCTACATTCCTACAGAAATTAAAGACCTATATATATCTATCTAGTTTTTTTTTGTATTTATACTTATAGATACACTCCTTTCATCGATTCTCCTATCAACCAATAAATTTCTTCTATTAAATACCTTGATTATGGCTTGATCATTTTTTTTAAAGAGTTAAAACAGTTTTCATTGGCAAGTTGGCTTCATTAATGAAGCATCTGAAGGCTCCATGTGAATCTGTAACATTGGTTCACAGAAAACCATATTCTCCCTAAAAAAACAATAGACCAAAACACGGTTATTTCCATCATAATTTGACGGTTCTAAAGAGAAACTGGTTGACCATTTTTTCATAATACGAAGCAAACCCAATGCGGTAAAGTGATGTGAAAGAAAATTAATATAAAAAATACAGAACTACTGCAAGAATTTAGAAATTAAAACTAATTCATGCTGATTTCATGTTCATAGACTACCAAGAGAAACATAAAATAAGAATGGCGCTATAAATATTTTAAATACGCTCAACACTCTGCAATTAAATAAATATTTTTTAACGATGAAAAGAAAAATGGATTCTTCATTGCAAACATTTTTTTGATTTTTTTCTTAATATTTAATATTGGAAAATCCACCCATCATGGAGAACAGCCGGGAGATAAACGAGATGGAGACATCCAGGAAAAAACAAGACATGCTAAGGGCGGTGAAGTCGTTTCTTCAAAACCTGCAATTCATTGATTTCAACAAGGGTAGGAGGAAGAGCTTGGGTTTAGTATGTTAAGAAAGTTTCGATAAAAGCTATAATTATATCATATAATAATTTAAGTATTTTAACTTAAAACTTCAATGAAAATCAGACATTTACCTAACTTCTGGTTTAACTAACTTAATTGCTCAAGAGTAAAACTTACTCCTCCCTAACAGTTTTGAATAAGAGACACCAAGCTATTAAATCTTCACTTTTATTTCATGTAAAATTAGTATCAATAAATTTATAATTAGCAAAAATAATATAGCAGCACTATACTAAATAAATTTTAATGTGAGGCATTCAGGATCTAAAGCGGATAACTCCGAAAAACCATGAGAAATTAGGAAGCAAGATGTCATGTTAGACAAAATTGCTTAAATAACTATGCGAAAAATGTGAATTTTTTGACCGCATTTGATCCATAACGCCTCAGTCGTACAAGTGTCTCTAACAGAGACTGACAGAATTGTTCTAAACCCCACAAAAATGAATAAGGATACCACTAATCTTGTAATTACTTTTCCTATCATTTTAATATTATTTTTATTATAAAAAGCATTAATATTTATTAGAAATTACATTACATTAAATATTGTGAAGTCTAAAAATTTTCATAATAATATAAATGCCAGGTAAAGTATATACTACAAAATTAGCAAACCTCTATTAATTTATTACGCAGTATATTTTGTTTTTTCAAATTAGAATATAAGCATTTTTATTAGAAATATAGATATGATTATAAAACAAAAATATGACTATTCTCAAAATTTGAAGTTATTTCGAGTAAAGTCAAAGTACGTGTAAAATAATAAAAACCTTTAAATACAACAAGAAATAAAAAATACAAAATTATAAAAGAAAAGTAATCTTCAATAATGAATTTTAAAAAGCATATTAAAGGTCTAATGAGATTGATTAGTAAGCATTATATTTAAAATTCGAAACGACCCTTCTCGACATCATGTTCTAAATATGAAATAAAAAAATGTGGTATTCATAAAAAAGTATTCCAAGTGGAATTTACAGGAAAATTTTCTCTTTTATTAAGAAAAGTATTAATTAATTTTCACGATTAAAAATTATTTTTACCAATATTAGTATGAAGGTGAATAAACAAAAAGACGAAATAAAGGTTTGGTATTGATAACTTCTCTCTGCCGAATATTGTGTATCGCGGAAGTAATAAATAAATAATATAAATGTATTGTATGTATTGTAGTAATTTTTTTTTACACATACAACTATATCATTAGATAATATTATATCATTAGAAAGTTAGTGTTCTGCTAAATTAAGCATTCAAACGTTAAAAGCTAGAGTGACATAGTTGAAGTTGGAATAAGGTATCTTACTATGCAAAGCGATACAGATGAGCAGACTTTCCAAAAAGTTTTAAGAACATGCGATAGGCTGTGAGTCTACCTACTTAGTTGCTTTAGTAGCATTTTTATTTAGTAGAAATGAAAGTACATAGAAGGTGCATTCGCTTCTCCTTACCTGTAAAAAAAAGAATAATTAGTTCAAAATAAAATTAATACCTACAATAATTATAGTGAAAGTTATTAAGAGGGTGAGGGGAGTGGATTTGCTCAGTACTAGAGCCGAAGGTTCAAATCACGCTTCCTGATAGACTTGTAGTTAATCCGTTAACGGCTGGAGATGGCTCCTATGGGTTCTAGGACCCTCCTTGGGCTCCCAAAAACAAAGGGGGAAACCTGACGGACAAGCGAGCTATAGTATAAATCAACTCCCTACACAACCGTTGTCCAAGAAACAGTGCAGTCTCTACCACGTACTGAACCCAAGACCCTCCATGGGTTGATGAATGGTTCAGGTTGAAATTCAGGAACAACAAAAAACTAAAAAAACTATGAACACCGACTTTACTAAGGTCAAATTTTATGGGTTAATAATACCTTAACATAATTAATTTTATCAGTTAATAATTTCTCTCACTCTCAAGATCACTATCGTAGATAGTCAATAACGAAGCAGTTATTTTATAATATAAATGTTATATATAATAGTTATTTTTGTTTTATGTATATAAATATATATATATATATATGTTATGGTAAATGTAAACTCTTGGGAAATGTACACTTTTACCGTAAAATGTGTACATTTCCCAAAAAGTTAGGTATTTGTGAACTGGATATAATGTATATGTACATTTCCCGGCAAATGTGTACTCTTGCCTTCACGTTTTGGTAAATGTATACTCTTACCTTCATGTTTTAAGAAAAGTTGGAATACAAATAAATTAAAAATGCTGTTGCAGTAAAAAAATATTTATTTAAATAAACATAATACAAAAGGCTTTAATAACGAAAATTATTTTAATTAAAAAATGTAAATGACAAACAAAACATACTTTTCTTTGCATATTTTATAATATGTCGTAGCTTATTGATCCCAATATTCATAAATACAATTTTCGTCCTAGTTTTTCAGGACCGACACGATGGGAATCAAACAAATAATAATAATAATAACATACTTTTCTTTATTATAACAGTTAAATTTTATAAAACTATAAAGGAACAAATAGAAATTTCATAATGAAAAAAGTTTTATTTATTTGAGCAAGAATTGCTATTGTGGCACTTGGAATTACATAATATTCCAGCATTTATACAACTGAATTTTTTTGAGGAACATGTTCCTTTACAGATGCATCTTTTAAAACCTTGTCCACCCGTAAGGGACGGCATTCCTATAATTTCTCTTACCGATTTCTCAATATCTTCGTATGATATAAACTTTTGTTCGCAAATGGCGAATTCATGCCTAGAATAAGATTGTTTTAAAACTCCCTGTTTAGTTCCTAATTTATATGTACGACATGGTCATTGTGAATTCAATGTCCATTTCCCTTCTTTGAAATTGTAAATGTTAGTTGAATGCACATTACCCAAACGAGGAGGCAAATGTGCACATTTACCGGAAAATGTGTACATTTGCCGCAATATCTACTTTTACCGTAACATATACACACACACACACACTTACTCGAAAATCATTGAATTTTAATGGAAAGGTAGAAACCATTTTAATCCTTAATAACGAAAATATTTCACACAAACTGAAACACTGTGACTTACACGGCACTGATATATCTTAACGGATTCTAAGATACAATACCAAATACCGTGACGAATCATGGTATTGACGGATTCGTGTTTCAGTATCTATGAAAATATTATATTCTTGTGTCGAAACGATAGCTCACACCCAGTACAGCTTAATATCACAGGTGCCAAGTGTTCTTCAATATCTTGCAGGGTAATTATTCCGGGGATTGTCGCTTCGAGTTGAGTCACAAGTTTTACCTTTTCTTTATTAATATTTTCCTATTAAGAATATTTCCTATTTAATATTTATATTTTAATATTTTCCAAAAATAAAAGTCATTATGGGAAATTATTTCATATAGTAATGAACATTTCAGCAAACATATTTCATCTATACTAACAAATGTTAGTTAAAACTTTTATTTCTTGAATGAAATGACCACCGTAATCTACTCATTACCCATATTAAGTTCCATAACTAAAGCTCACGATAACTTGTATTTTTGGAAAATATAAAAAATGAAACGAATAAACCGTTAAAACCTGTTTTACCTCAACTCGAAGCGACAACCTGCGGAACAGATACCATTATTTTTTATCTCGAAAATATTAAAACAGAAATGAATGAAAAGTTAAAGTTCGTTGTGACTTAGCTCGAAGCGACAACCTGCGGAACATATACCAAAATTCATTTTAGCACCATCTTTAAACCGTAGGTACTGTGACATTGCAGAGTCTTCAAGTAATTAGGCTAGTATCAGAAAAGAAAAATAAATAAATGTTTTAAAGTTGAGAAAGTTCAACAAACAGTATGTATACCAAAATACATAGCTGCGCTCGATTCAAGTATTAACAAGGAAAACGTACTAAAACAGTCATGAGAATAATATAACAACCTGCTTTCAAGCAAAAGTAATTTAAATCAAGTGAGCGTTCATTTTCACCCCGTAACCAACATTAACTTTCAAACTTTCACACCATATTCCCAACGCGGAGTTCTCAGAAGCCGACATCACACAAAAGAGATCAGGGGAAACATTTACAATTCCAGGACCGTCAATTTAGATTAAGTGAATTAGGACACAGTTGAAAATAAACGGAGGACCAGGAAAAGACGGATTCCTTTGGAGTATTGATACTTTCGACAGCTATAAAATAACTAAAGGAATCAAACAGTTCGGAGGTGTCGCAACAAGCATGCCTCGCATGTCACTACTGACCAAATTCGGTATATTAAAACATGAAAAATAGATTAAGATAATCACTGGATCACGTGACAAACACACCTACAAGGTGTCTAAATAACATTCATGGTACGACCTTCTAATGAAACGATTTGTAAAATATCGAGTAATCAGAACATTTTTAAAAATAACAATTAACCGTAATAATTTTAAGTATTTTTCTATGCCAGGAAATCAGTATAACTAAGTGATTACCAAGTAAGTGAAGTTTATATTCGAACTTTCTTTTTTGAGAGTGCTAACTACGTAAATTTTAATACCACTAACTTTCTTTAAACAGTATCTGAAAAGTTTTATTTTTCCTTAATAAAGCTGTATGTTCAAAGAACTATACGATTTTTTTTAAGTGGAGAGTGCCGCGTTACTGTGCTTAAGACTCGTGTTCAAGTATATTTCGGCGGTGATAGATAGATTATTAAATCTGTTAACAAACTCCTTCTTACGGTATCTAAAGGTACTCTTCGGGCTTACCCTTTCATTTATACCAAAATGAATTAAAATAACTCTAGCCCAATAACATACTTCCATAATTTTTGAATCGTTAACGCTTAAAATTAAATACATATATATCATTTATTAAACATTAGACTTAAGCCTCATAGATGTAGGATTAAGCAAAAATCCTACCTTAGAAAAATCTCATGATTTTTAAAATTAATAAGAGAAAATCATCGCCTTGTAAACAACGTAACTGTACATGCCGAATTAAAACCAATAAGCGATAATTACATTTTTAAAAAAATCCTGAACTACTATAACCCATAGAGAATCTTAGGTTCAGTACATGGTAGAGACAGAACTGTTTCCATTAAACAATGGTTGTCCAAACCGGTGATTTGTCCGAGATACCTCTCAACCTCCAGCATATTCCTCGAATTAAGAGTATCCACTTTATAGAGGCTGAGTGAGCCACAAGAGGGCCTGTAGATCCTAGCAAATTTCTCATTAACTAATAATGAGCGGATCTTAATAAATCATGTAACTCTAAATTGATCCCTAGATGTCTAAAAATTTAAAAAGCACCGCCATAGTTTTTTTTTAATATACTTAAGTATTGTACTATTAGTACGATAATTTTCTTAGCCTTTAAAGTGTTTTTCTTTATGATTTACTATGAAGGAAAATAAAGCTAACTTGACTTCAAAGTAACAAGAGGTAAGTAGTGGCTGAATAAGTTACTTGGTAAAAGGTGACGAGGAGCTGGATATTTCACCAAGTAGTTAACCTAGAGTAATTAAACAGGGCGGATTAAATACTTCGGTGAGTTGTGCAAGACATCCTTTATAATTTATTAACTCGCTCATTAGCGATGTCTGCCTCTCCCGAAAACCACTCCGTGGTAATGTTTACAATAGTAAACAAAGTAGCGAAGGATCATGAGCTGGCAGCGTAAGCCGATTAATGGGACTATTTACTTCCTGGGCCAATAAAAACAATTTCAAACTTCAAAATGAACACACTGCTAACTGCTAACTCCTGTGAAAACGTTTTCTATTTCACGTTAACTTCAAAGGTCTTATGCTCATTTATATCTAGGAAGTAGTATTCTTTTCCGCAACACCTCTTTAACATTGCCTACCCTCCCAGGCGTCTGAAAAGAAGATGACCTAGTTTGAAGTTGACTTTGTTATAACAGTACTACCAATGTGTAGTTTCTCTATCTACCATTCCTTATCATTCATTCTATTTTATTATTCTATTATTAAAATACGGTTATAAATTTATATATATTTTTTAAATATCGTCCATCTTGTTAGTCTCATCCAGCAGCAGTATTTTATTTCTTGCTATATCTCAAATAAGATCTTCCTACTTACTCCTTGGACAATATCGCCCTCGAGGTTTCCATATTCTCTGTCTCCACAACAAATTTTCAGTACTCTATTGTCATCAACTCAGTATTATGTTTATGACGACCAGGATGGGACATCCTAGTTGAGTTTAGATGGAGCACCATATTAAAAAAGAAAAGAAAAGAAAATTTAAAATCTTCAGTCCAATAACATTACTCAATATATTTTAATCTCCTGTCCATATTCCTAACTTATGGAGTTCAATATACATTATAATACTGTTCCACATCACTTTCCCACTTCTTTTCCCTTCAGTCATGATTTGTTTATCTTTTCTCCTTGTAAAATAAATAGGATAAAAACAAATAATGTTCTTAATATATTGTTCTTATTGTGTGTCCAGCCCATTAATATTTACAAGCAACAAAGAACAGCACGAAGCTCATCTCTGAGAAGTCCTCCATTAAAAGTCAAGTGAATCAAAAAATAAGTCATCCGTCTCAATCTATTAGGAATAATAGATCTTAACTTTTTAGAAAAACCTACGATTCTTCTCGATTCGATCACAAGATCAAAGCACTTATAAAATATCCTCATATAAATTTATGCCACCTCTATTAATGCATGAGATGTTAATGTTCTATAGATCTTGTTTACCTAATGTAAAAAACACCGGCAACTCCAAAGAACTTTCGGCAAACTACAAAGCCGTTAAAAACTTCGATCATTAAATTGAGGGCAAGAGTTAAGCAATTAATATAATCATAACCAATCATGCCCCTATCATAACCAGAAACAGAAACAACAACATACATAGATATGTAGATGCTGGCTCTCATAAGTCAATTTATGAACGAAATGTTTAATTAATATGGAAATAACACGGTATGACAATTTAATAGAAACATGATATGAGGCGTTTGATTTCCAAACCGGTTACATCCATTTTCAAAAATTGTTCAGTACTGATTAAAGATTTAATTTTAAAAAAACATTAATTTAACAAAAATTTAAATTCATTTTTAGTTACTTTGCTAACAATTCACTTCAAACAATAATTACTGACAATTTTTTTTTAAATTTCATTCAATACAAAAAAATGATATATATATATATATATATATATATATATATATATATATATATATATATATATATATATCTTGATCAGAAAATATCGATATCTGATTAGTTTATGGTTGGTAAAAAAAAAATAAATAAATAAGTAAAATAGACATTTTTATAAATAAATCAGTTTAATTAATATAATTAAACTATATATATACACATAGTTTTGATTTTTCATACATAAAAAAAAAATACAGGTTACATACTGTAATGGATGTAACCACTTTTGATAGGAAATGGAATCTTTGACTATTGATTTTTGACGGATCTAGAAGGTTTTGAATCAAACAAACCTAATAGATCATTTCTGGCATTAAGAACTTATAAAATATAAAATCAAAAACATTTTTTAGAAAAAAATGGATGTGCCTGATTTTGAAATATATGTTGAAAATATGGCGCATTCATTAGCTTATAATGTGGGTGTTACATATTTTCCTTAATAATCAGTAAAGTATTTATTTATTATACTTATTTGTGATTTCATAGTTTATTCCTGGAAACGTCTGCACGTGATCTGTAAGGCCGGTAAGCGTATGCGCGTCAAATAATAAATAATGAACAGATTCGGTCGCTAACATATTCTGTCGATATTTTACACATGCTAGGCAGGCTGTTGAGCAAATATATTCGAGTCCAGTACAACTTTGACAGTGAATACTAAGGAAAAGGCAGAAGGGAAGGGAAAAACCCGGGGTATTTAAGAAAACGAATGGGAAACCAAGTGTCTTTTTTCTTTTAGATTTTTTTCCTATCTTAAATGCTTGGAAAACACACAAGACTAAAAAACAGTAGCGATTCCAAAAAAAGCAGCACCAGGACGTACGATTACTGTATTTAAAGAAATAAAAAGTAGTGGTTACACCCTGTCCACTAAAATCCCTTTTCCAAATTATTACACATTAAAGTACATTACACGGTAACACAAAAAACATTATTTTTTATATAACAGAGAGTAATTTTAAATTGGATAATACCATTATTTATACTTATATCTTAAGCAGATATTATTGTAGAGTGAAAGATGCCCCGGAGGGGTTCAGTGCACTACCTGTTTTTACCCGGAGGATAGTTATATTCCAGCATTGGGGAAAGCACTAACGTATAACGTATAACAACTTTTTGATATAACAGAGGGATTAAATAATTGGACAACTTCTAGGATACATTTCTCACTTAGTTAGCTAACAAATTGCAAGCAGCAAATTGCAGTTAGTTAATTAGTTATTGCAGTCAGTTAGTTAGTTATTGCAGTTAGTTAATTGTAATCTTAGTTATTTCTAACCATATTTATTTAAAGTGGTTATGTATCACCCACGAGTTATTCACGGGTATTTTTATGAATTTATTTTAAATTAGTCGCCGTTTATATAGTTTTTTTTCTCAGAAATTAGCTCATCCAAAGCTATTCTAACGATGGATAGATAAGGTGTGGTCTGGGTTTCTAATGATAGGGAGGTCAAGAAAGGGTAGGGATTTATTGGATTCATGTTCAACAGTGAAATGGAGGCGGGGATGGTAGGAGTTGAAGGCGGATAATAATTCTGGGATTTAAGATAAGGATAAGGTCGTTAACATATTTTTAAAGAAAATAACTTCATCGTTATTTTCATATAGAGATATAATCAAAAAACTTCTCCGTATGTCGTCAATTAACTTATCCATGACTACAAAAACCCTCCCCCCGTTCTCAAAATCCTTACGCTCCTCTTTCCAAATTTGCGCATCAAATCCTAGAATAAACTCATATCTAATATTAGCTGTAGCTTCTAAACCCGTGTCAAAGATCCTATTCCCCCTAAAAATCGCTCACACATCGTATACCGATTCCCTGTTCTACTCCCAACTGCAACTTGTCCTACATCGACGCAACCTTCTTAAAGTTCGCATCACCTAACCTTCCCAAACATGCCTTAACTTCGAACCACATTTTCGACTTCGAAAACACTTCAATCCTCGCCACAGTCCCCAACTATGACAAACGAATCCTTTCAGAAACCATCCATATCAATTTAGAATCCCTTCCTATCAACCAAAAAAAAAAAGACAAACAAAACCTATCCTCAACCTACTCCCATATATTTAATTTATTAAAACAAACCCAAAAATAAAAATTATTCAATATCATCATTTTTCAAGACCATATTACGTATCATTATATTTTTAATAATTTATTCTTAGCTCAACTGTTAATACTATTCTTCAGATATTATTGTTTTTTACATTATTATTTCTATAATTTTTTATAATTATTATCATTGATCATTTTATCATAAAATCTATAAAATTCTTCTATAAAAAAATCACAATTTGTGTTAATATATATTCATATTTATATAATTATACACACCAGTAACTAACACTCATTAATTATAAATATGTTATTTTCTCATTATTATACTATGTATATCTATAATGTATTTGCATTCATTTCTACCAATTCAACTAATATACAGTCCACTATAACATCAGAGGGGGAACTTACCCCACCTTAAAAAAACTATGCTTTCCAACTATGCTTCAACTATGATTCCAACTATGCTTTCCATTCTTATTATGTCTCACCATTTTTACGAAATGTACCTTACTCTTTACTCTATTCTTTTTCACTAGTCATAATTTATCTTACTCTTTTTATCTCTCAACATTATTATCAGTTCTCTCCACTATTTCTGTTTTTCATACATAAGTCTATAATAACTTCATCTTACTCTCTGTATTTCTTCACATTACTATAAATTCTGTAATTCTTCTTTGGTACTGCAATGATTTATATAGACATTTTCTGTTCCTTTCTTAGCCCTAAAGATGGCCTACATCGTAGCCCGAAACGTTGGAACAATTAAAAAAATAGTTCTGTTTATATTGTGTTATCTTTGACTGCACCCCCTGAACAATTCAACCCATCATTAGAATCATCCAGTCAACTATTTTCCACTCAAACAAAGCTTTTCTAATTTATTTTTATTTTGAAGAGAAAAGATATGCCCCGGCCGGGATTCGAACCCGGGTCCTGTGTCTTAGGCTACACCTACATTGGATCCGGTGTGATACGATGAGACGTCGCTAGCAAACCAAATGACTGAAATACATCGAGATTTATATCATTTGGTTCTTTAAATTTATAAAATTTAAATATTTATTAATTATTTTTAATACATTTATATTTTACTACAATATATAGTAAAATATGTATAATGTATACACCACAGCATCGTATGTGATAGAATCACGTCGCACCGAATCGGATCCAATGTAGGTGTAGCCTTACCGTGACAGGACTCTACAAACTAAGCTACCGGAGTTGATACCAGCCAGTTCAAAATAAAAATATTTAAAATTAAAACAACTAACCAATAAACTATAAAAAATTATAAATAGTAATATGACGTATGTCAACAAGTTCCTAAAATTAAAGTAATGTTCAAAGAACATTCGTTCTCGTGTATACATCGCAAAACTTGCGAGAACACGGGGACATGGGATCAGATAAGAGAAAAGATTTGTCCCCGGTTGGTATCAACTCCGGTAGCTTAGTTGGTAGAGTCCTGTCACGGTAAGACAGAGGACCCGGGTTCGAATCCCGGCCGGGGGCATATCTTTTCTCTTCAAAATAAAAATATTTAAAATTAAAACAACTAACTAATAAATTATAAAAAACTTTTCTAATTTAATTTTCTACATTATTAAGGTAACTTTTTAACTAGCCATAATGAGACTTTGCAATTATGCTCGATGATGTAACAAAAATAATTTCAAGAGTATTAAGTTGCTAACGAAGTAGCAGTTGAATGATTTTGTCCAAACAATTATACAGGTTGGATAATGAAGAATGTTTCAGAGCCCTAGTAAAACGTTTTCCCGGTTTAATTATAGTAGGATTTAATTAGGAAAAAGTTGGGTTTGGTTTTTCTGACAATAGTATCAAACAGACAGGGAAATAAAAGAAAAAAACATAGAACTTTAATCATTCACTAACGCGTCATTAATTATCATTTATATTTGTTTTTATTAGTCCACAAATTCAAGATTTTCTTCTTAGATTTAGGTTTGCTTTTTTTTTCTCACTCTCTGTTTGGTTATAAAGCAATTTACTATGAAATGAGTTCAAAGTTTTTATCTATAACATTGAAATAATCATATTTAAAAAACAATAATAATAATGATTCGACAACTTATATTGATTTTTTTTTACCTTTCACACGCATTTCATAAACGTACAGTGGAATGAGGTTTTTTAAAGGTGTTCTGAAATATCGTAACATTCCATGGTTTTAAAATATTCAATAAACAAATTTTTAACGATTTTAAAAATTTTATTTTTAAAAATAATCCATTTTTTATTATTAAAAGTTTATTACATATATTCTCATATACCATACCAACTTCTCAAATAATACAACGTTCATTTAATAGTACTACTCGTTGCTCAAAATTCATAGCGGCAATTTACATGTATACTGTGATTCAGATTGTATCAGGTTTGGAAAACAATTATTTTGAGTTATAATCTCAGCATTTTACTTGCATAATCTAATGCTTAAAGCAGATACAAAATAGTATGACTTCTTGGAATATATTTTAATTAACAAAATTCTATTTCATCTACTTTTTCAATTTGATAATTGTGGAAAAAAAAAAGTTAAAAACCATTATACTCGAAAGTCTATGAACGTTGGAAGTATATAATGATCATGATCTATAAAATGTTTAATTTATCAAACCGGAAGTAATAATTACTACTGGTATTTATGAAACGATTTGTTACCCCATTTGTAGTTCCAAGAAGAATATGTTTTAATTTCTTCGATTGTTAAATATAATAAATTAACCTCAGAATGAATAAACTCGATATGCATATAATGATTAACCATAAAATTACTTTCATATATTAGTAAATCGGTTAATAGCGGGGCCAATACTGACAGCAAAGCACTATATTCGAACCTGCACGGATCTGTAGAACTCAGTGTTGACCGTATAAATACTAATTGACAAACTACATTACAATTTAGTTAAACATTTAATTTTGTAATAAATAGTAATGAAAACGTTAAAAACAGTTCTATATGTTTTTTTGTACAGAAAAGAACATATGTATAGAAGAAGTGAATTATTACCTCATTACTTTTTAGAAAATGACATTGCCGTGATTTCGATTGAAAATTTTGTGAGTTCGATTAAGGGAGTTTATAAATGTAAAATAAAATGTTGCAAGAACACTAAAAACTTTTTTATACAATAAAGGAAGAAAACATACACAATTCTAACTTAGACATAGTCATGAATGCTGTATGTATTACAGTTTAAATGTGATTTTGCTCTAAATAACTGTTCCAAGTTCATGAGACGAATATATAAAAATGAACTATTCAAGAAAGCAACTAATACAACTAAAAGTGAAAAAAAGAAAAAAAGATTGTCAAAAGTTAATCAGACATTATTTTTTAAACCAGGTCTTCTAATTTGGATAAATATTAACAATACTTCCTATAAGGGAATTGTATTTATAATCGAGCTGTAAAACATAAAATATTTTCCTTAATGATGTCGCAACTGAATATAGAGCATTAAAATTAAGTTTTTCACTCCGTTATATAATTCAATCCTGTCTCCGGAATTGTAATATTTAAACATATAAATTGATTAAACTAGGTCTGATTGTAAATCTGGATGGAAAATGTGAACTGGGGATTTCGTACTCAGAAACGGCGTCACGGAATTCCGGTCTAACGCTTACCTGGAAATTCCTTTAAGGAAAAATCACGGAGGCTGAGTTCAAAGCTAAACATAGCATAGCATTGCCTAAGGACGTTTGCGGTAGATTATATGCGTCACTCTTAGGTCACAACCAATTAACAATGAAAAGATATGAGAGGACGTAGTACTCTTATCAGCATCGCGTCATAGAGCTACGTAAGTAGTATGATAGATTTAATTAAAATTTAAATCGATTTCATGAATTGATGTAAGCGTAACGGTTGAATGAAAAATATATATTTGAAATCAATAAACCTATATGAATGCAATAACAACAAACTACTAAAATCGGATGTAATAAATGTGTTGATGCTAACAATTCTGAAAATCTCTCTTGTCGATAGGTGGTCTTAAGTCAAGTACGCACTATTAAAGAAATATAATTAGACTGTCTATATACACCTCTTCTTCGTCTCAACCTACATCCATACTAGTATTTCAATTTTTAGTCTAGTCTTCGTCACTACTAGTTGCAGAGGGACCCCCAGTATCGGTAATACATAAGAGAGGACTGGAAAACACCATGGTTGACGCCTACTGATTTAGAAGATTTGTTTCTGATGGTTAAAGGACTAATAATGAAGCAAGATACGAAGTTTAGAGAACTATCCCAGCTTTTTTTCGACTAGCAATCACATTGCGTTTCATGGAAGGTGGAGAATCTTTCACAGTAGCCTGTACCTTAGCAGGAAATATCGCAAATGATACCAGAGGTTTGCGAATCCTTTATCTCAACATTGCAACAGTATGAAAGGTATGTATAAAATAACAAATTTCAATAAAAAAATGTATTCAATTTATAATTACAAAATCAATCAAAGATAAATACATCTCTTTACAATCAATCAATTGCTCCCGGTCGAAGGATGTTTTCAAAAAATATATTTTTTCCGATGTCGTCAACTGTCATTTCGTACTCACAGCCAGCGAATAAAGTGCTACAAGATTTTTGTAATCGGTACTCGCCGCGTCCTTAAAACAACCAAAACAACAAAGGTCGGTAGAAGTCTATCCGTTTGAATGCATTAAACAAATAAAAGATTAAAACTTTTTATACTGCACACTCGGGTGGAAGGAGAATGGATCATGTTTCCATTGCCGATGCCCACTCATGGGAAATGCTTTGCAACATGTCTACCGCTAGGTAACGAACCCGAGATCATTCGTGGGCAAAGATATTAGGAATGTTAAAAAAACAAAAACAAACAATAAATCAGAATGTTAAAGGAAAAATTCGAGATGGTATAGTTATATTTATTTATTCATAAGTAAGCTCCATGAACTAAAATTTTCCTGTTGCCATAAGCGTCCCACAAACGAAATTTGTCTGTCTGAAGTTTTATCTTGGACCATAACAGGAACAGCACCACGATATGTACCGTAGTTAGTGAGATATTTTATAATAATATTTTTTCACTTATAAACAGCTTCGTCAATCATTATCGATTCCGGTAATCCAAAGGAAGGAGGAAAAGGAGAGTTCGGATATAGTCGATGAATAAAAAAAAAATGAACAAAAGCCGCCATATAAAATCGTGAAAATATAATTTTACTCAATAATTTCAATATTGTAATTGAATCACAAAGGAGCGGGAAATAAGAATCAAGAAAGAGGTATTAATTTTAAATTGTAGGGCTTCATCGAACTCGACAATGAATTTAGTATTTCTTTTATCAATGAACTTCGTTTACCTTAATGAACTTTTTAAAAACTATTAAACAGACTCTAGAACAAAATGCTAATATAAACATGGACCTTAAAATAAACATTAATAAAATATAACTTTTATATATTTTTTTCATGAAACGGCGATTAAAGATCACGCGAATATCAATTTTTCTTTTCTCATTTTCGTCTTTCTTTTCTCCCAGTATTTTCTCATTATTTCTGCGTGTTTTTGCTTCCTTTCTTTCAACCGCGCAGTACTCATCCGTTGATCTTTATTTTCCACAAGAACCATGACTTCTGTTAATCTTTTTCTGTATTATTCTCTATCTAGGCAGTCTTTGTCTGTCATTTTTAATTTTTCTGCTTCATTTTATTTTTAATTTCCCTCTCATTTGCTTTACAAACCCTACTATATGCTCATGTATTCACGGATTTCGTTTAATAATTTCTTGTTTAGTTTCCCTTGGCCCATTCTTACCATGTTCCAGTGGAATCTTAGTCTTCTGATTCTTATTTCGTTTCCAGGTCGTCATCTCCCTGTATATTTACTGGTTGGATCTTTTTTTTGGGGCCATAGATTCTCTTGAGGATACTTCTCTCCATGTTAAATCATTTTTCTAGTTTAGTGAGGCATATTGTTTCCATCCATTATTTCACTTTTTATTATAAATATTAATTTTAAAAACCTGTACCACTACAACCCATGAAGGGCATTTACAGACAAACACACACACAAAACCTATAAAACTTCGTACCACTACAACCCGTGCAGGGAGGTGATATTCCCTAAGTAACACCCAACAGCCAGAGGTCTCCCCCTTATCATTGGTACCCTCTTTATACAGGCTGGTTGAGCCCCAGGAGGGTCCTAGATCCCATATGATATATTTAACAGTCAGATAAATAATATTCAGGAATACGTACATACTTACAGTTCTTAAAAGTGACAAGATGAAGAGATGGATAAAAAAAACCACAACAAGAAATAGAAGAATGTAGAGGGAAAGTGAATTAGCTTTTATTAATCTGTCAGTAAGTTATGCTAAAAATTATTGTTTCTAAAAATTGTAAAAGTTGTCTCTAAATTCTAAAATTACCTTTTTTCTATTTCTTCTTATTTTTTATCCAACACTTCATTTTACCATTTAATATAATTGTATGTATACATTGCTGAATACTATACATCACGGTTTATGCATATAGATCCTGAATTTAAATTTTTGCAATGGTTTGGACATGTGTTTTGATCAAAGTTAAATGAATGTTTAATGGTAAATGGAAATTCTGAAAAATTGGGACCGGAAGAAATTAATGATTTATTTTTGGAAATTTGTGGTCTGAGGTGGTTTTTGCTTTTGTCAATTTAGGAAGAATTAGGAGTAGAAGAAGAAAACCGGTAGAAGTTTAAAAAAAAATTAGATCTTGATATAATATCGTTTATAATATTTAAAGGTAATACACCAAACCAGATCATAATTCCCAGAAATTTGTAAATTCAATAGAATCGGTATGTCGAGCTCGGATTTAGAACATCACCTTTTGTTCGAATTATTTAGCATAGTTAATTATTCAATTAAATCCAATGATTAATTAATCAAACCATGATGGAGGATCCAGCGTAAATACCGACTTAATAATGAATTAGTATATCTACACCCAGAAGACCTTATTCTTCTCCCTGCAGACTTTTAAGTAGATTTATTTCAACCGTAGTTGATGGGATTAAATGTTTGGTAATTATTTATTAATTGAACAATTAGTATTGCTCCTGGTTCTTTCAACTGCTGAATTAATTAATTAATTAATCCGTAAAATGCATATTAACTAAGTACTCACTGTACGCCATTGTTCCGATTGCATAATTGTTCAAATCACCTGAACTCCCGTTGTATAATTTCTTTCTTTCACACAAAATTCACAAAACGTGTTCTTCTTCAGTCAAATCCAATTTAAAGTTTTTACTACCCGATTCAGAACACAGTTTTAAAAAAAATCTGCACCACTAAAATACATGAAGAGGTTCAGCACATGCAGAATGTGCTGTTTCTAATATATGATATTTTTTCATATGTCACACCATTAGATCCCAAGATTCTGAAGAAGCAACATTAATTCAGTTTATTCAGGTATTTTTTGAAAATGCTTTATTGTTATTTGTTAGTGACTTTTTGTTTTGTTTAATAACGATTCAGACAATTGGATGCTTAAACTGAGATTACATCTATTTACTAGAATAAGATATACAATAAATAACAACACACACATAAATATAAAAAGTATTCCTAGACCTACCCGTTAATACAAAGTTCGGTGCTTTGCAATACACTACCCGCACAACACTTTGATACACATCGAGAACTTTTTTATATAATAAAGCGATAAGCCATTTCTTATATATGATCTGAAAAAGAAGTTTCAGGTTTTTAAACATCTATATTTATGAAAAAAAATAAATTTTAAAATGGGTTACTGAGAAAAAAATATTATTTTGCATAGCGATTTCACACTTATTGAAAAACGTGTTACAATAGCTGCCATATGTCCTATAAATTGTCATTATAACGTCAATAATGGACCCTAACAATTAGTTTATGGTCGAATGCTCAATACTTAAGGGCTATAGGATGACACTATAAACTGAACTCTTCTTTAATCAACGTCCTTTTTAATTCCTATAATGATTATATAAATCGGAATCCCATTTACTGAAATGAACGACAAATCTAAAGCGAAAACAGACTGTTAAATCTTGTTTGTGAAAATCTGTATTTCCATGGGTTTCATTACCGTAATAAGTATCACTCAGGAATACTTATTCAAACAGCATTTATTAAAAGTCATGACAACATTTCCACCAGATCTACAGGTTCTGTTTACTCAGGATGAGTGCGAGTTGAAGGCACTGTATTATTCAACAGAGAATAGGCGACTCTCCTGAAATATTCAAACGCTTTCACAGTAAACTATAAGTGTGTAATTCTTTTTCCGAATATCAACTACCAATATCCCAATATCAACTTAAATATTTATCCTTCTTGAGAAAGGATTATATTCGTCGATAAAGTCAGTTACAAGAAGCTGGTCATAAATATGGAAAGAGCAAAGGTAAATTGACCCAATTACTTTTCCATTTTTAAATTATTCCCATCTATTCAGCAGTCCGTTGTTTCTAAAAGAAGATTGAACATTAGAACACATAGGGGATAACTGGGAATCAATTGGAAAGCAGGATGACGAACTGAAATTGATCTGCGTGTGTAGAACAATGGTAACTTAAGTGAAGAACTGGAGTATTTGTACTTGGAGTCAAAAGTTATCATCTTATATTATAGATATATTTTATAGATAATATATTTTAAAAAATAGGTGCACCTAGTCAAAAATAATAGGAGCATTCAGCTAAAATGTGAGTGCCAGAAATTGATATTCTGTA
Source organism: Troilus luridus (assembly GCA_964056705.1). Classification (NCBI taxonomy): domain Eukaryota; kingdom Metazoa; phylum Arthropoda; class Insecta; order Hemiptera; family Pentatomidae; genus Troilus; species Troilus luridus. The sequence goes on along the minus strand of OZ057412.1, from coordinate 65,079,483 downwards.
AAAAATAATAGTAGTTTGTAAAAATGGTGTTGTCAAAAAAAAAAAAAAAAGAAAAAAAAAAAGAGCAGATGGTCAAAATAATATCAGATTATAAACAAAAATAATGTTAGATTATAAAAGCTAGTACCAAAAGTTAAGATTCTGTCAAAAGTAGAAAACCTGAGCAAAAATAATTGTACTTTGACAAAATCGATATTCCGTCAAAAACAGAAGTACACGCTTATGTACAAAAATTAATTGGAGTACGGGATTAAAATATGAGCAGTTAGCCAAAATTGCCTGAAATCGATTCGGTGAAAAGGGAATGTACTCTGTCAAAAAGAATAGTAATTTGCTAAAATTTGAGTATCAAAAACCTATATTCTGCCAAAACTATGCGTACTTACACAAAAATTTGTCGTACAAGTACTTGGTCTAAAACAACAGGGGAACTCAGTCTAAAAGAATAGTACTTAGGCAAAATTGAGTATCAAAAATCTATATTCTTTCGAAAATAGGAGTACTTACCTACAAAAAAAATCTGTTAACGATCGGAGTACATGATTAAAATACGAGTACGAAAAAATCGATATCCTGTCAAAAATAGGTGCATTTCGTCAAAATAAATAGGAGTACTAAGCCAAAATATGAATACAACAAATCGATATTCATTAAGAAAAACAGTATTTAGTCAAAAATAATATTAGTACTTGTCTTGTAGATTGATATGAATTGGTTCCGTTAAAATAAACATTTTTAATTTTTTTTTTTAAACGGATAATAATTTTTGGATATCGCCAATTAGTTTATTAAGTTGGATTTTAAAAACTCGTTCAATTTTATTTTGAAAAATCATGAGATGATTAAGTTCATATACATATATAGAGTCGTCTTTCTTCCTTCGTTTAGAATAACAGATTCTTTCGGCTCTATCGAACTACATTATGTTGGATGGATAGGAATTCCGTTGTTTTGGTATTAGTCTCTAACAGTGTTTGTCGCAATACATATATTGCATTATATGGGACCGAAATATATTGTGGAGGGGGAAAGGGGGTGGCAGTTGAATATTGTAATGATATTGGAGCTCTAGGTTCAATAAAATCCATTCTCTTGAATTGCTCTTTCGTGGAAAACAAAATTGAATCCCAAACTGATTATTCAGCAATAAAATCGAATTTCGAGTTCATGATTATCCGTCCTTTAGCTTTACTCATCACATAATGAAGCTCAATTTGGACAATATTTTCCCACAAGCTGTTTGTGTTCTCTACATTAGTAGAATTATCTTGTCCATCAATTTAAAAATATTGCGACAAAGTCTATAGTTTTTAAATATAATTGCGGGATCCTCATAAAGTTTAGATACTTTGAATATTTAGTTAAATATATCAATGTAAAGAATGTAACAATCCAGGTCAATGAAAAATAACTAATCTTCGAATAATTAATTATATTGTAGGTCTCCAAAATAATATATTGGATTTAAAAACGTGGTTCAACAAATGGCAAATCAAAATAAATTACTCAAAATCCAGCCCCGTAAGCTTCTCTTAAGGAAAGATTCGAGTCAAGCAGTCAAAATTGACCACGACGATGTACCTTCTAAAAGTTAAGTACTTTACCTTAAACTATAATTGGACAAAAGACTTACATATCACCAAAATCCATTTGTTCTTTCTCTTTCCAACCCCCTGTTACCCAGACTTGTTAGGAGATTAAAGATGTCCTAGTGACAGAAACTGTTAATCATTATCCGTTTCATATTATTTTTGTTATTCTATGTACATTTGAAGAAATAGAACGATTAAGTAATAAGCAATGACAAACCCGTAAACCGTGAAGGCAAATAAATGGAAGGAATATTCATAATTCCGGCCGACAGGACCATAAATAGAAATAAGGTATAGCCAATGAAGAAGAAAACTGTCATTAAAATTGGCGAGGATACTAATAACTTCAAGGAAACCCACAGAGAGATCTAAGGACGAAATTATTTGCTTCTCTCAAAAGAGTTCTTAATTCAATTTCGGAAGACTACCATGCAGAGTATGAGAGAAAGTTGGGGAGAGAGAGAGTGAGAGAGTGGTATGTTTACCTCAATTTTTGTTTGTTCAACATTCGTATCGTTTTCTTACATGGATACCATTCTTGTATGTTTCCCTTCTACGGATCCTTGGAACACAACAAAGTACGTTGCATGTTCACTGCATGTTATTTTGGATATGCAAAGATATTGCGATGAAAAGGCAGCAAATTCTTATCGATATTAATTTGCGTAAAAAGACAAAATATATACTTTTAACGATGTTCACTAACCTTTTTCAACGAATTAGCATAACTTATAATACACTGGAAAACAAACAGTGTATGTTATACTAAATGACACCGAAGAAGTAAATATAGAAAAAATACTATAAAGATCAATGTAAAACATACATAAAAAATTGATCAAGGATACTGATATAAAATGTAGAGAGAAAAATAGTATTTCATATGATTTATCTAAATATGTAAGGAAGAAAATAGTTGGGGGTGCAGTCAAATAAGACACTAAATAAGTGGTTACTTATTTTAATTACGTGCCGACGTTTCGACCCACTTTGTGGGTCATCTTCAGGGCTGACGAGCAGGAGGCTGACGCTAGAATCTAGCGTCATAACTCACATTCTAGCGTCAGCCTCCTGCTCGTCAGCCCTGAAGATGACCCACAAAGTGGGTCGAAACGTCGGCACGTAATTAAAATAAGTAACCACTTATTTAGTGTCTTATTTGACTGCACCCCCAACTATTTTCTTCCTTACATCGATCATCCAGTCAACCATCCCTCGCTTCTCATGATTTATCTAAATGTTAAATACTAACTTTTACAAAGATATCATTTCCCATGATTAGCAAATAATAAATAAAGAAACAGAGTTTTAAACATACATGTTTTTAAAAACATAAACATACTTCTTACTAAGTGAAATAAGTAATATTTTAGTTATAATACCCTATGACCTCAGGGACCTAGGAGCTGGGGTTTTTTTTTTGGAGGGGGGGGGGTTTGATGAGGAGATGAAAAATTAGTGTTAAGGAGCAATAGAAGTGCAAGATTGAGTCATTGGGTTATCTCGTCCTTACCAAGTAGAATGGTGTGAGTCATTATCACCGTTTCAAGAAGTTTACTTAAGGAACAGTCATCATAAATAAAATAATGAGTAACAATTTATTTGATTTAAAAAAATACTCTTGGGATAATAAAGATGATGTAGCATAATGTATTACAAGGTTGTTATTAATAATTTTGAAATTAAAATATTTTATTGATTTTGGGTTTACTCAATATGAATCACTGACTGAGGAAATCAAAGCACTCATGAGCGCTTTTCTAAATTTTACATTAGAGAAAAAATGGATCTTGTCCTGGACTGGAAGAATGCCTTATATTGTGTACAAAGGTTCGTTCTTTAGTAAACAAAGCATTCTGTATTTTTCAAAAGTTTAAAAATTTAAAAACAAAAATCTCAAAAGGTGGACTTGCAATTTCAATTGCATAACAATTGGTTACTGCAGTAAGCGATTGTTAAGCAATAAATTCGATAATTAGTCGATGATGCCTCAATGAAATCAAACAGACAAATAATTCATTATTGTCAATAGTAAACCAAATTGTCTACCCAACTTCTAGGCCATCATCAGAACTGAAAAAAAATATAGCATCAATAGACCAGTACCAAATAGGGTAATAAAATAACGTAAACAAATTAATTGTTAGAATGATAAAATAATGCAATATAAAGAACAAAAGATTAATATAAGGACATAATGTAATTGAAAAAGATAGTTATAAATAAGTGATAAATTATAACATATAACTTGTAAAAAAAAAACCTGTACCACTACAACCCATGAACGGGTCTAGTGTTCAGTACATGGTAAAGACTGTACTGTTTCATGGACAACGGTGGTGTAGGTAGGTGATTTGTCCTAGATCACGCTCAACCGCCATATTTTCCACCTAATTTTGGGTACCCACTTTTAGAGGCTGGGTGAGCCCCAGGAGGGTCCTAGATGCTATATGATTTATCTCCGGCCGGTACCCGACTAAATAAAAGTATTGCCATTTGAAACAGGATTTTCGGCATGGCAACTCAGTGCTCTACCACTTAAAACTTGTTTATAGTTAATAAAAATAAAATAATAGAAAGGATAAATCAATGGAATTCAAAGAACAAGACAGTAATACATAAAATGATTGATGAAAAATTAATAAGGTTTGAAAGAAGGAAGATAAATACTAATAAACATTTCGATACATGAAAAACTAGACTAACCTTTCAAAGAATTTTATACTTTATTAAAAAATAACAGAAATATAAAAGTGTAAGAATATATATATTAGTATAAGAATTTTATACTTTATAAAATAAAATGTATTCATATTTATTGTATTTTTTATACATATATTGTATTGAATTTATACAATTAAATAAATATTAATCAATATTTAATATTGATAGTACTTGAGGAACTGGATAAACTGGTTTTAGTGTTATCAGTTCCCAGAATCAAATATTTGAATACCAATATAGTTGACAACTGATTGATAAAACAGCTAGCAGATATGTTGTAAAATAATAAATGACACTATATATTAAGGGTCTATCTACATTAAAAAAATAGTATATTTAAAATCTATTAAAGAATAAAAATACCATGTCTTTGACTTTTTGTAAGTTTCGTGGAAAAAGGGACAGACTCTCCTTTTTTAAGGCTATTATTGCTATTCTTTTTTTACAATATGTGTAGTACTACATATATTGAAGATATAAGATCTCTGATAATTTCCTTCCATTAGTTAATATGACCTTTCGAACGCATAAATAAGAATTAAAAAAATGTGAGAACCTAGTAGCGATAAGACTCGTTTTTGATATCTCAGTATACGTAGAAGGTTAAGGTATGAATAGAATTCACCACCTCTTAAGCATGAAAACAAGTTTAAGTATATACTAATAAGAAAAAAAACAGGAATATATTTTCACTGGGCAGTGTTCAATAATTATAATTGGGTTGCTGGAGTATATCTGTGATTTTTAATAGAACTAAATCAGTATTCTATGACCAAATGTTTAAGTTTTAAATACTCAGATATGAGCTTCAGATTGGGAATAGAATAATATTTCTTCTCTTTCACGCATCAGGAAGGGCCACTTCTTCTCCTGAAGCCTATTTTTTATACATTCTATTTCTTAATGTCTATCTTATAGTAATCACCTCTGAGTGAAGACATTTCTCTTCCTCATATTTTTTGTCTTTTAGCAGATCAGGGTGTTTTTTTTTAGTTTATTTCCAGTCATTTATTTGAGTTGATTATGTAGATGAATGACAATTAATTAAGTTGTATTGTACAAGATAATATACATTATTTAATAATGCAAAAGAAGGATCTTTTTCAAGATTATTAAATTATAAATAAATTATTCCAACGGAATATTGTTAAATGCGGGTTGAAATCGGAAAACACACTTTTTATATTGCTAAATATGTTAAAAGCTATGTCCAAAGAATTATTATAATCATTTTAATTCGCACACAAGTAAAAAAAAAAATTAGGACCGTGCGAGTAAGTCATATTCGTCGCTAGAGAAAACCCTAGGATTTTAGTTTTGAAAAAACACTTTCTATACAGCTATTAATATTTTAAAACTGTATATGTTAGACATATAGAATTATGATCATTTCGCATAGAAATCACATGCTGGTGACGAAATTTTGGGGTTCTGGATTTGAAAAACAACTATTACAAATATCAAGATTTTTATGCAAACATAAGCAAATCATATAATTTAGTTTTAAACTATAACCATTCCCTTACGTACACAAAATCTTTTATCAATATACGCATGTGGCATTTATTTATAATAATGTAAATTTTTAAAACGCATAACAGACAGTTTTAATTTACACATTGCTAAATTCAACCTTTATTTTCAAAAACTAGATCTCTTAGATTTTGAACAACATCTCTCCTTGTTATATATTATGTTTCGGGCACCGCTATATTGTTCTAGGTTTTTATTGCAAATATCTTTTTATTAATCTGATAAAAAAGCATTTTTTTTTAATCTGTCATATTTTTAGCTTTAAAATCAAACGCTGAGTGATGTTAGTGTTTATTGTTTATCATCATTTATATTTAATATTTCATTTTTCTTAAACCATTAACATATATAAGCAGTGTAACTATTTTGTTAGTTTATTTCATCAGGAACTCTTAAAACTATTCAAAAGGAAACCACAATTCCCAATGGCTTACGAGTTTATTCCAAAATTATGTGCACACTCAGCTCATATTTCTTAATATTTCTTTCTATTATATTAAAAAGAAATTTTCAGTGGGTAATAAATTTATATAAATATATTTTTTTAGCTTTCATTAGACTGAAAAGAATTTAATACAAGAATTTAATTACATCACAATAGGAATTCGCGAGACTCAGTTCACAACCCTCTTTTTTTCTCGTATTATTGTGTAAAAATCAATTTTGTATTTGAATAAACCAGTTAATTTGAAAAATGTACTGAGAGAAAATATCAATCTGTTTATTTGCCCTAGGACGATAGCTAGGCTGATTGATTTTGGGACTAAGTTGAAGACTTCATCTTCTATTAAGTCTGAATTGGCGAAACGTAAGCAGTATTTTTTTGCAGTATGGATTTATGTATTTATGGCCGAAATCATTAATACTAAGTGGAATATTTTGGAAATAATTATATTGCAGCCTAATAATTAATTTTAAACCAACAATTTTCAAAGCGACAAAGTCAAACTTTTGGGCTTGAAAAAATAGCTTTAACTGGTAGGTCTTCGAATCTTAATCTCACCAATATATTTCCATTTTTACATGGATGTATAATTAAAATTGTTTAGTACAGGAAAGGTTTATTGAAGGTGCCAGGAGTCATTTTTAATCTAATAGCAATCAACAAAATAAATTAAAATAAAAACTGAGACAGACATAAACCTATATATAAAACGTAAACAAAAACATAAAAAATAAATAAATAGAAAATACCTACGATGTTTATATAAGTTGATAGATTTCAGGTATTATGAGATTTTGAACTGGTTTTCCTTTTCTATATTGAAACGACCGAATTACTGTTTTCTACATAGTTGTACTTTTTAAAATGTATAAATACTTAAATCATTAATATAAAATTAAAAGTTAAAAATATAAAATATTTATAGAGTAAACTATTTATGAATATTCAATTATTGTTACCAATTGAGTAATTTTAGGTCTGTAAAAGCTATATACAGACCTAAATCTTATTACAAAATATAAAGCCCTTTCCTTCATTTCAATGTAAACCCTTACTGTTCAAAGAAAAGTCGATATTTATAATTTGTATATCGATCGAGTCTTGGGTGTTCTATGGGAGATGATTACGGGGAAGGTTTATTTTAAAGGAACATTTTCTTAAATAACACGAGAAATTCAGAATAGGCTATCTTATTATGTATTCTATTAAAATGAATGCCCATTTAATTTCAAGTAAGGTAGATCCTATTAATATTTTTAGTCAGTAGCATAGTGGGCCATTATTTGAAAAAGATTTTATTTGAATGAAAGATGACACATGACTTTTTCATCCGTTATTCGAATGAACTGGAATATATGCGTCATTCATTATTTATTAATCTTATATGAAAAATCCATTTTATATTCAATACTGAGTTAATGTCTCGAAAGAGAGCTAATTTATATTTCTATTTAATCCAGGTATCTGGAACCGTAAAAATTCAAAATTTTTATAGATATTACCTCCTCTTTTGTTTCTCAACATTGCTTTCTTTAAGCGGTCTTCTTTGATGTTGTACAGGCTTATGGCCGAGTCTGGCACCTCGGGTTACTTTACAATTTCTGTAGATTCCTACCTCTTGCATACTTTCCATATTCAATCCTATCTGCTGGTGTTCCTCAAGAAAGTATTCTCGGCCCAATCCATTACCCTTAATACAGTCGACATCTCAACCCTTCCTAATACTATCCTTACCACGTATGACGATGACACATCTCTATTATCAATCAATACTGATCCAGTATTAGCATTGCTTCAATCCCATACCACTGACCTTGAAAAATTGTGTCTAAACTGGTGGATTAAAATAAATTCCCACAAATCCCGTCAAATCACCTTTACCCTCCGCCGTAAACCAACTTTAAACATCCTATTGATTCCTGTGGAACAGGTCCAGTACTTAGGACTTCACCTTGACAAACATTTAACTTGGGTTTCTGATAATAGACTGAAACGACAAGAAACAGCTAGCCGTTTCAGGCTACTGCAACATTTATTGGGAAGACACTTTAAGCTCACAATGAATTACAAAAGACTCATATACATGACAATCATTAGACCCATCTGGAAACTCGGAGTAAAGCTTTGGGGCTCCACTAAGCCATCGACTCCCTCTCAATCCTTACAATCCAAAATCCTTCATAAAACCTGAATGCTCCTCACTTTGTTACGAACAAAGTAATTCATAATGACCTTAATGTCCTATTTGTTGCTGATTTGGCCCAAATCCGGTATCAATCTTTTCACGACAAACCTTATTCCCACACAAACAGACTAGTTTCAAACCTATCTACTTCTTCAATTCCTGATAATCCTCCGAGGCCTCACAAAATCACCTGGTCTCGTGACCTATGTTGAATTTGTTATATAAGTACTGCCACTGGGTAGTTTCTCTACTCGTCTTCATCGATGCCATTATATATCATTCCTGCTATTTACTTGTTGTATTGTTATAACAGTTGTAAATTTCAATGAATTAATCATACTAAACAAAATTTAGAATATTTCGTTTCTCTGTCCAGAATCAAAGTAATAAATGCTTCTGTCTCAGTAGACCCTGAAAACGGGCCTTACCCAGATTCTATTTAGCGCTGAGACGGTTAGCAACACAGCAACGATTCTACTCCCAATCTTCAAGGATAGACGGAACCCTATTGGATTCAACTGAAAGCTAGGGCTCTCCGGCCTTCCCGGAAATCTAAATTCAGAGAGAGAGAGAGAAAGAGGACCTTCATCACGGGGCGTATCTCAGGTCAAAGTTTGAAACTTAACACTACTAAAGGCGAATTAAATAGCACTAATAACCAACTATGTTATTACATTTAATTTTAATTTTATTTGTTATTAATTTTTAAATATTTTTATTTGAAAAGAAATAAAAATATAATTGAAATAAAAATAAATATATTATTACATCTTTCAGCGAATTTGGTTTCCTTCGCGACACGAAATATTCATTAAAGTGTCAATAATAGGTTTTTCTCAATGAGGGAAATCGATTAAAATAACGTTTGTTTTATTCATTTAACACCATTATATGATCCTATGGCTAATAGGACGATGGTACAGTAGTAATCCTAAATTTAACCAGGTATAATTCGGATCTTAAACGATTAAATGACACCGTACTGACTCAGGACCCCCCCCTCCTATTTTACGCCCTTTCCGAAGGACAATATATCTGAGGATTACTCTCTTTTAAAATTATATACTCTCTGCCGAGCTGCGAACCCGGGATCTTAGTATGTTATGCTAACAACTAGAGCAGTGGTTACTAACCATTTTTGTGCCACGTTCACCTTGTAAACATGAAAATGTTCCACGCCTCCCCCTGTTCAAATGAAGGCATTCCACACCCCCTTCCACAAAATTTGTAAGGGCTAAATGAAAAACAAAAAGTAATACATAAAAAAAAAACCTTTAGCTTTACTGTCACAAGATATAACAGTATAGCTTTCAATTTAACATAAAGAAGTACGTAAGAAAAATTGCCAAATCTAAGAGAGACTTTTTTTTACAACTAGTCTCGCTACCCCAAGGTTGGGAATCACTGCACTGGTCAATAGATAACCCTACCAGAACGAATGAATTGTTGTTACAGTGCTTGTTGTGTTTTAAGAAATTGCATAACGCGTATTAAAATAAATTTGTTGATGTTTGAAATTAATTCCGTCATTAAATTATTCATTTCAGGGATGGAATAGGTTTAATTAAACATATAGCGCGAGTAAACGGACTATAATTCCACTTAATACAGATTCGATTTTAGCAGCTCTTTCCAGCCTTAGTCAATTCTTCATAAATAAGAGACAACTTCGCAAATTAAAACTTTTTTATAATTCAGTAATAATTTAAAAGTATTACCTTTATAAAGTGGTCAGGATAAAAAGCGAATGACAAAAAAGAAAAACCTTTTTAAAATGTTCGCTAGTTTAGTCAACTTTTTATCTAACACACTTTGCCGCCTTATAATCGTTATAATCTAGTTCTGAACCTGAAGTTTCGGGAGCTTAAAGCATTACTTAACTAAAAAAACGGGAAAAGGTGAATTTTTTATTTTAATTACTTGAATTATTAAAGCGGTTTTATGAAATTGTAACAATTGTGTTAATGATAAAAAAAAAAAGGTGTCTGTTTCACAAGTTGTCGTTTCGAGTTGAGTTACAAGTTTTATCTATCGGTTCGTTTCATTTTTAATATTTTCCAAAAACACAACAACAAAAACAAATTTACTGTGAGCTATAGAATGAAAAATAGAATGTAATTATGGGTAATGAGTATATTCCGGGAAACATTTCATCAAGAAATACAAGTTTCAACTTACATTTCGTAGTTGTGATGATATATGTTAGTTGGAACGTTCATTTCTAGATGAAATGATTGCCGAAGTATACACATTTCCCATAATTACATTTTCTTTGCGTATCTTGTTTTTTTTTTCTTTTGACAATATTAAAAATGAAACGAATCAATAGATAAAACTTGTTGTAGCTCAAAACGACAACCTGTGGAACAGAGAACTTTTTTTTATAGATTGCATAATCTATATACAATGCAGAATATAATATATTGTTTATTTGGGAATGGACCCAGGAGCGAACATACTGAGGCATCGTGACGTATTTGTATATATGTATATGTGTTTGTGTATAAAGCGAAAGAGAGATAGGGGTAGAGTGATTTTTTTTTTTAAATCCAAGCACAACCTTTAATAATGTTCGTTAAAAAAATACCTGCCAAAAGGTAAAATATTAATGCGCCCGTTTCATGGAACTTTTGCTTAATTAACTTGCCTCAATTACCAGCCGCTTCCAAGTATCCAATCCCTCTCTTCAAACCGCTCCTAAAATAGCGATAAATAATTTATTTTTCAGCGGAAAAGATAGATTCAGCCACCGAGAACCTTACCTTATGAAATATTGAGCCCTATCAAGCTCTCTCCCGTACAGGCAGAAAAATCAAAGGAAAAATGTAGGGCTATCTATGATAGGCTATCTACTTGGGAATAATTGGAATACTTAAGAACAAAGGTCAGAAAAAATAAAATAAATACAAAAAGGTCATCATCATGTGAGGGTAGAAATTACATTTACAAACTTTTCAATTAAATGAGAACCCATATTGAGAAATGTGGGTGCTACCAACTAAAAATATATTTCAGGTCCATCAGTCATACAGAGTAATATTGCCTAACCCAGATTAGATATACAACAGTATCCTGGTCGCAATATAGAGACAAAAATCCATAGCAAACCTCTGAAAATGGAGGGAAGTTAAATAAATGATTTAAATAATTTTCTTTCATGCAGTTTAATGCCACAAATAACTGTGGTTGATTGCAGTATTGCAATGGATTGCACATATGGTTTCAATTTGGCCAACGAGAATAATTTTATTTTATCTATGGTAAAATTTACACTAATTCTAATTGAATGTTGCTGGGTGCTTTTGAGTCATTGAGCTAAATTAACACTAGATTGATGATCCAAAAAATACTAGTATATTTCATGAAACGATAAAATATTCAATCTATGTTTATATTGATTCGATGTATCGACTACAAATAACTGATTGTCATAATATAATGAAGGTACCAGATGTTCATTAATTAATATTTAGTATTAACATGGAGTCGGATTGTGAATTTTTTATATAAATATTGTTGTAATCCCAAATCATATTTTTATTAATAAAACATACCTTCAAACATCTTATATCAACAGCTCTGGTGAATAAGTGATTAAGTCGAGTTTTGTCCAGAGATAATTATTGCCGGAAATAGAATTGTGTTATTCTCGTCTAGGCCAGCGGCCAGGTATTTAAAGGTTGCAATAAATTTAAGAGAGCTGCATTTTTGATATGTTATAAGGGCATGTCTGACTAGTGCAAATTAAAGTTTGCTACCGAATAATAAGAAAGAAGAAGTGGTAAGAAGAGGTGTTCCTCACGAAAGTCGGCCAAAACTTTAATTTGGATTATTTGGAAAAAAATTATAAATTTTCAAAGGGACGTAACTCATAATCTATTAAAGCTATAGAGCTGCGATTGGGCTCACATTATAGCAAATTTAATCTACGTTAAAAATGGATACGATAGTTTTTTTTATTAAAAATGCACCGGTTAGGAGATATAGGCTAAAAACTGAAATAACTCCGAAAATTTCGATGTTTTTCGGTCACCAAAAGTTTTTCTATCCTTTTTTTCGGTAGCAAACTTCTTAGAATCTCTACTAGCCAGACATGCCCTTACAACATATAAAAAATGCAGCTCTCTTAAATTTATTGCAACCTAAAGCCCTTTTTTGGTACCTGGCCGCTGGTTTACTTTCCTTGGTTACTGGCTTGAAATGGAGTTGTGAAATAAGCGATAACTCCTTTTCAAACCAATGCCTGAGCAACCCCTCATCCTCTACGAAAATAACACGATTCCGCTTCCCTTTGTAAGAAATTAATTTTGGAATAAATTCGAATTAATCACTTAACCGGAGCAGTAGATATAAAATTCGATAATATGCGACTTCTAGGCACTGGATGTGAAACAAATGAATACACTTTTTTTGTACCCGCCATTTTGTATTCCAAAGGCTTGACGTTTATTTAAAAATCCAGCCCGAAGGTAATTATTCCGCAGGTTGTCGTTTTGAATTGAGTCATTACAAGTTTTACCTTTTCATTCGTTTCCATTTCAATATTTTCCAAAAATTAGATAATGCAATTTCGGGAGATGTGTACATCATTACATCTGGAAATTAACGATTCAAAAAACATATATCAACTATAATTTGAAATGTTGGTTGAAACTATTATTTCTTGATGGGATCATTACCAAAACCTACTCATTATCCTTAATTATATACTAAAGCTCACGATAATTTGTAATTTTGGAAAATATTAAAAATGAAACGAATAAATTGTTAAAACTTTTAACTAAACAAGAAGCAACAACTTGCGTAACAGCTAGCCTTTCTTTTTTTTACCGCCTAATGCTTTGATTTCAAATTAATAATTAAAAATAAATTATGAACAAATGTTATCAATAATTAAATCATACTCGTTAATTAATTATATCACAAAATAATAATCTGATGATAGAGCATGACAACTGAGAAATAGATGGGGGCCGTAGGAGATATTGGCTCTTCTAGGAACTGGGTGTGTGACACTAGCATATTCCGCACAAGGCTCCCGTCAATATACCATTAATGCTATTATGTATTGCAAAATGTATTACTCGCTCTATCAGATACGTTAATAAGGGCTGGAAGGGGTGTATTACGCGAAGGACTAATGTAGTTATAAACATTCATTTTTTCATCAAATATTTTCAAATAAAGGTTCAAAAGGGTAGACACCATCCTCCCTGATACACATGTCCCTGAGGAACCGTCAAAAATGGTAAGAACGGTAGCTTATAATAACTAATAATTAATCAAAGTATGAAATACATACACGAAAAACATTTCAAAAAAACTCTACATAACGAAAACCAAATCACCTGTTAACTGGACCAGTATTTACAATTAGCTATATAAAATTCTTTAAAAAATTTTTAAAAGAGTTTAAATGAATGCAAAAATATTGTTCTTAATTTAGTAAAGGTAGCTAACACATATTACTCGTAAATATCTGGTCTATAAGTGAAAGCAGAGATAAATTTTAAATTAGATATTAACTTTATTAATATTTATGTATGAAGCATAATTCATATTAGGAACAGCAGTGACTGAGCGATATGAAACCGTATTGGATTCGTTGTTTTTAATACTTTATTATTGTTTTAACGGTGTGTAAGTTATTATAGGAGTTTTGAGGTTAGAATCAGATAGATAGAATGATAAGAGATTCGAAAAAGTGGAATATTTCAGGTCTAGGGGGGAAAATATATAAAAATAACGAGTATGGTATCTCCGCTATGGTCCGTTCCGCTTTACAGCTGTAAAATATAATAATATATGGCCGCAAGCAACTTTTGTTTTAGCTAGAGACCCCCATCACTTGGATCCAGATTCCTGTGCTAACCAATAACTTTAATCCTTTTTAGATCCTCAACACCCTCTTAATATGCACCCGATATAGAAAAAGAGTTGTATGCAGGTATATATGAATTATTAACTAATTGAATGCTAGATTTTTAAGTTCGTTTCAGAAAATTCTACATTTTTCAAGGGGATTGGGGAAAAAAATACATGGCAACTAAAAGCATTTGTATATTTACATGTATATCTACAGCACCGTTGCATAAGTGGTAATGAGTTTCTTGTACTTAAGTAAGCGGGATCGAGTTATTTTCGTAGTGGAATAAGGTACTATGTAAGGCATCTGCTTCAAGAGGAGTTATTGTTTATATTACAACTCCAATTCAAGCCAAAAACTACGAGAATGATACGATTCCGGTTATCTGAAAGCAGGAAAAGAGTTGTAACTCTCTGGAGAAAATCCGACTTAACCACTTAGACCCAGATGCTGTAGATATAAGCATGAAAAATTTCTTTTCCAGGTCTTCTACGCATGCTTCATAGATATCCTTTCGATTTTTTTTTTAAATAATCCGAAAATACATATTTTACAAATAACCTTTTCACTAACACACTTACACAATATATATTTACTTTTTTTACAGACTTCCTGACAACCAAAACTGGGTTAAAAGTGATCCATTTGAAAAAATCATACACTTGCTTTAAACATTAAATTCTATTGTGATCCATATCAATAGCCGATTCCAGTTTAACTCGTTTCATTTCCCTTCAGCTTTGGTTCATAAAATAGATTACGTGTACTCAGGACAATATTAAACGGCACAATGGATATTGAATTCAGGGAATTTAAAAGCACAGTTTGTCAGAGCAAAAGTTTAACAAGGAAAACCTACAGGAAATAATAAATTCAATCCAGGGCATAAACAAGGAAAACACCACCTTGTTGTAGAACGGTAACCATGGCAAATCAGGCTCTGCCAGCAAATCGATTATTTAGAGGCGCAATTTAACAGTTTTTAACGTTACAATGACTACGTAATATAAAAAAAAAAAAAAACGCCAGAATAGTAGCATCATATAGAAACACCAGAAGCTATAATCCATATGAGGGCAACAACCGGCCCGCAAAACATTTTGAAAAGAGCAATTGAAAAAAAAATTTTACACTACTTACTTATACTCACGGAATCAAGTGAGCGAGGAAGCCGAGTGGTGGGAATCATCAAAGAGTGAGGCGACGCAGCAAAAGATTATTGCTTCTCAATTGTATTGTTCTACACTAGACGATTCTAGATCATCCCATCATCTTGCCTATACTGACAGGCCAAATAAGAAAAGGCAAACTCCGGAAGCTTACCGCTAATTTGGAAATCAGCAGCAAATGTTTCATAAACAAAGAACACGACTTGATAATATTGTGAAAGCTAGTTTTATAGTTAGTTCAAAATTGGCAAAGTTATTAAAACCATTTGACGAAGGAGAATTTACGGAGCGTATGTTAGAAGTTTGCAGTGTTTTGTGTCCTGAAAAGAAAAATTAATTTGAAAAAAATAGTCAAGACGAATCGTGGTCCTACGTATTGAAATGATGGCTAATGATATAAAAACAACATTGACTAACCGTATGGCTGGTCTTGAATCATTTTCTATAGCATTAGACGAGAGCACCGATTTGTTGGACACAGCTCAACTGGCTATATTTATTCGAGTTTTTGATAAAGAGTTCACTATTACTGAGGAAATGCTTGCTTTATAGCCGCTAAAAGGAACGACTACAGGAGAGGACATTTTTAATAAAGTTTAAAAGGTATTCACAAGTTTTGGCTTGCCATATTCAAAATTAGTTGGAGTATGCACAGATTACACCTTCTATGGTCCGCGTAAAGGTTTCATCGTAATTTTGAATGAAAAAGCAACTGGATTAAACGTGCAAAAAGATGATTTGATAGTCCTTCATTGCATTGTCCACCAACAGAACTTGTGTTCTATGCCCATTCGACTCCAGAATGTTATGAATGTGGTAGTAAAAACTATCAATTTTATTCGATCCCGAGGGCTTAACCATCGTCAGTTCAAGGCGATTTTGTATGAAATATCAGCCGAATATGATGACGTAACATTTTATTGTGAAGTCAGATGGCTAAGCAAAGGGAAAATGCTGAAACGGTTTTACGATTAAATGAGATAGCTGACTTTATGCAAATAAAAGATAAACCACAACCTGAATTGAGTGACCCAAAATAGATATGTAACTTTGCATTTCTGATAGACCTTACAGGGCTTTTGAATGATTAAAATTTGAAAAACTTCAAAAATAAGGACAGTTAGTAAATGATTTGTACAGCCATTTGATAGCTTTTCAGAAAAAAATCCGCTTGTGGGAGGCACATATGCTGTCTGGTAACATTTACCAGTTCACGCTCTCTGCGTATGAAAATATTGCTTATCCTCAATATGGTGAAGAACTCAAGTTACGGTCGGAACAATTTTCGAACAAATTTAGCGATTTCAAAAACATGGATGACTGTTTCAATTTATTTGCTAATCTAACAAAAATTAATGTACAAAATGCTTTAATACTGTTACGGTCAGAGAGAGAAAGACGGGCTGGAGGGATTAAGACGGATTAGAAGGATCTCGAAGATCCGAGAACGCCCCCCCACTCCCACGTGTCTAGAACGTTCGACCTTGCCTATATAAATACCGTCCACTGCGAAATAGAGTCAGTGACAGACAGTGTGATGAACCAGTCAGTGATAAGTGAGTCAGTAGTAAACTTTTGAACCCGTGTATCAGTGAACTGTGACAGTCGCGAGTGTAATAAGCTGCTTCTGTTTATTACTGTGTGACAGTTGTTACCTTTGGAGGATATTGCGGTCGGTGGACTTTTATTAGTGAACTGTAAGTGTTAATTGGTAGTTATAAACTTTAGGGTATTTGAACAAATTTATGTAAATAGTTAAATTATTTAGAATTAGCAATATCTTATATATTTTGGTTATTAAATAGGAGTTAGGGATTGCTTCACAAACTCCCTAGATTCCTAACACTTACATACTATCTCATTACCCACTCCTCAGAAACAGATGATTTGAAGTAAAATATAATAATTCCTAAATATTTTTATTTTGAAGAGAAAAGATTTGCCCCACGCCGGGATTCGAACCCGGGTCGTCCGCCTCACGGGCAACGGTCTAACCATTTGAGCTACCGGGGTCGCACCCCCCCCCTAGGACAAGTCGTGAGAACACGGGGGATATGGGATCGGTGAAGAGAACAGATTTGTCCTAGGTGGGGGGGAGGGGCGACCCCGGTGGCTCAAATGGTAAGAGCGTTGCCACGGTGAGGCTGACGACCCGGGTTGGAATCCCGCCCGGGGGCAAATCTTTTCTCTTCAAAATAAAAATATTTAAAAATTAAAGCAATAATTAAAAATTATAATAAATTATATATAATGATTCATATTCATCCTTCTTTTTTTTTTTCAATCTGCTGGCGTTTAAGGCAGTATCCTCGCCACAATTTATCCAGCTGACATTCCAACCCATCCTAATACTATCCTTACCACACACGCTGACGATACAGGTGGATAATATGTCAACACTAATTCAGTCACTGCATCACATTCTCTTCAATCCATTATCGGTAACCTTGAAAAAAGTAAAAACTGTAGGATTAAAATAAACTTCCACGAATACACTTTACCCATCGTTGTAAACCAGTGACTTCTTGTACTCCTGTACCGTTTAATAACATCACACTAATTCCTGCAGAACAGATCCGATACTTAGTACCACATATTGACAAACGATTAGAGTGGAATCCTCATAATAGATTAAAAAGACAAGAAATTATTAGCCGTTTCAGAATTCTTCCAAATTTACTAGACAAACACTCTAAACTCCCAATGAATTTCCAAAAAGACTCATATACATGAAAGTCATAAGACCCATCTGGACACACGGAGGCTCAACTAAGCTATCGAATTCCTCTCGTATTCAATCCTTACAATCCAAAATCCTTCATAAAATCCTGAATGCTCCTTACTTTGCAACCAATAAATTCATCCATAATGTCGTCAATGACCTATTTGTTGCTGATTTGGCCCGAATCAGATAATTTCTTTTCATGAAAATCATTATTCCTACTCAAACCCGATAGTTTCAAACCTAGCTACTTCTTCAATTTCAGATAATCCTCAAAATCGTTTGAAAGGATGGTCTCGTGACCTTTTTATTCGAATTCGTTGTTTGAGTTCTTCCACTGGGTAGTTTCTCTACTTGTATTAATCAATGTCATTATGTGTCTTTCCTGTCATTTACTTGTAAATTTCAAGGAATAAATTAATTGTTTTTTAAATGGTAAAACAATAAAAATCAGGACGCAGTAGAAGACAACTAAAGAACAGGTTTTTTACTTAAAATAATTTTAGTTTTTGTTAATTTTGAAGTAGTGTTTCTTATTCAAAGCAAAAAATATCACATAAGAAATACATTAACAAAAGTACTCATACATTTTACTCAAATGTATATTAAGAGTTTTGAAAGAAATTTAATTTATGGTGCATTTATCTTGTGACCCCACTTTGCAGTCACCTCGTCTAGCAGATTAGCACATTCTGGAATGCGTCAGGCGTCAGGCCGTCTGAAAGCTGAGAATATACAAGCTGTGCGGGCAATTAATTTCTAGTTTATAACATTAGTTGCCACTATTTTACTTTATTTATTATCCTTAGCAATAAGTTCGGTTATTATTAAGGATAAATCATATAGATAATATCATATAGACAAATTAAAATCTAAATAAATTTAGATTTTTAATGCCCGTTTTGAAATTAGAAATATGTGAATACGTAAACATACTGTTATCAGCAACTCTGAATATATAATTAGGATATAGAAAATAGGTAATTTATACAAAAAATAATAGGTGTTTATTCAAATATATTTCATTAAGGGTAAGTAAAACAAGTTTATTTTTTTGTGTCACTATAAAAGGAAAAAATAAAGGTTTTGTTAAAAAATTTATTTTTTAAAATAATTTATTATTATTCTTATGATGGTGATAATATATTGTAATATATATTAAAAAAAGGGTGATAATATATTATAATATGAAATTGACGAAAGTCAACGAGATCCTCATTAAAGTAATGTTCAATGAACATTCTTTCCCTTGTATACATCGCAACAATTGCGAGAACACGGGGATATAGGATCGGTGAAGATAATAGATTTGTCTGGCCGTTTTACGACCCAGGTTAGCTCAGTTGGTTAGAGCACCGCGCAAGAGACGCGGGCGACCCGGGTTCGAATCCCGGCCTGGACAAATCTTGTCTCTTCAAAATCAAAATATTAAATTGTTTTTTTACTTTAAAAAAGTTTTGAAAAAGCTTAGCCTTTATTTTTAATCTCTTTATTACATATATTTTAATAATTACAACTAAAAATAGTAATTAATTACAAACAAATAAAGGAATACAATAATTTATTAAGTGGTTGTATGAAGGAATACAAAAACGTATTAAGCGATTGTATGAAAATCTTTTATAAGAACTTTTTTAAAAGAAGAACTTTCCGAAATATTAATGCAGTAATATTAGTTGTTGAGCAAGATGTGGTGTTGTGTCGTCTTTCGATAGATCTACTCTCATATTTTTTGTTGGTCGCAGTATTTGTATGTGTTTATATTGCCAGAGATATGATTTTTTTAAGCATACATTGATTTTTTCTGCTGGTGTTGACTTGGAGATAACTGGAAGTGTTTGTCGAAAATCTCCTGAGTACGAGTAGAGCTCCTCAATTCCTAAAAAAAAAAAATAATCACTTCAGAGTTTCTTCGCAAGTCTTGTAATGTTCTGTCCATGGCTTTGGGTGATATTTTATATGTCATCGTGCATTCGTCCCAAATAATAATTTCAGCTTGTTTTAGAAGATCACCTAGTCAAGATGCTTTTGAGATTTTACATACCGGTAATTGTTCTTCCGCTATATTCAACGGTAGTTGTAGGGTGAAATGGGTAATTCGTCCTCCTTCCAGAAGTGTGGCGGATATGCCAGATGATGCTAGTGCAAGTGCGATGTGTTGTTCAGCACATATTCTGCCAGCCATAGATATATTAGAAAAGTTTTCACGGTGACACCTTGTGCGTCCAAGTAAATAATCCCACCAGAGTTGTTGTTGTTCCGGTCCATGATAACGTTGTAAAAAAAATTTTTATAGTCATTGAGAAGTGGTTTGTTGTGAGGACAAAGTAGTTCGTTGGGGCTGTACCTTTTGTTTTCCTTTGTAATTTCGAAGTTTAGCACACTGAAAGCATCTGGTTTTTTATCACTTAACATTTATCTTCTAGACGAATGAGTGTTTGATTGAAGATGTCGACGTTGAATTATCTGACCAGTTCTGGATTAGCTTGTCGGCTTTGGTACATTATGTCATGACGTTCAAACCCACGACGCATCATGATTTATATAACCCTATCAATGGGTACCCACAACAATACAAAAAAGACTTCGAATGTTCCACTGGATCTGGAATGTTCCCGAACGTTGGAACCCACGGCGGATCTTGCTTTATACACCCCTATCAGTAGGTAGCTCCATTCATACAAAAAAGTCTTCGAATGGTCCACAATGATATTCCAGACTATTCCACAGCATTCTGGAATACTCTCGAATGCTCTGGGAATTTCTAGAGGGCAAAAACTTCCAGCCCTTATATCTTCAAAAGTACGCCCTTTAGGTAAAAATGGGAACATTCTCATGGAGATAGAATGGCTACCACACCATAGAACTCCCTTGATCTTACCGGGACTCATTTCTGAGTTTTAGCAGCACTCACATTGTACACTTTATTTTATATTATAGATATATTGATTATTTTCAACATTATCGATGGTAGACCAATAATTGGATATTATTTCATATTTTTTTAATTAATTAGTTTTTATAATGTATTCTGGTACAATAAAAACCTGTATCGCTTCTAGCCACGATGATTCTTGGGTTGAGTGCATGGTAGATAATAAACTATATCTAAGGCAAAGGATCTACATGAAGTTGATTTGTCCTAGAAACACAGTCAACCGTCAGGTTTTCCCCAAAGAAGGGCACACAATTTATCGAGGCTGGGTGAGCCCCAGGAGGGTCTGCAGGTCCATCCTGGTCCAATACCAAAAGATTAAATGTCATAAGTATCAGCTCTCAACATTTGCTCAAGAAATAAAAATATAATCTTAACTAAACAGAAGGGCAATCCAAATAAAAATTAAAAAAACAAACAAAAAAAAACAAAACAATATTGCGGTGACGTCAATGCAAGTATTCAGTAATATAGAAAAATCTCTCCAGGAATGAAATTTCAGGTAGTAAAATGGCTAAAACTGGCTAAATAAAATGGGCTATTTATTCAGATTTAATATTATTTTATTGGATACTATTTTAAGACTAATTCAAACATAAAGGGGATTTAAATTTAGACAAAATGATAATAGTGATAGGATTTCTACTAAAAAAAATAACAAATAAATTAGGGAATTAAAAAGAATAAAGAAAAGGTTGGGTAGCAATGACCTACCTTCTATGCAGGTCATGTTACTTGAAGCAAGGTCATTGAGCTTCATGAAAGAATGAAAGCCTGGCAATAAAACTTTCAATCTGAATATAAAATAATTATCTTTAATACATTATTTATAAAAATTCATAATAGTTATAAAGTAATAATACAAAAAATGGCCATTTTCTGTAATAAAAATTATTTAAGTAAAAAAAATTGACTTGAATATCTGAATAGATTAAAGTTGCTGAGTACTTTTCTACTAAATACCTGAAAATTTTTCTATATATCAAGATTTAATTTGTTTTTTCTTTTTTTTTCTCATCCTCCATGTTTATTTAAATGCACAAGTCCTAACCCTAATAGACTACTACTTAAATAGTAGAATCTTCCTTTACTATTATGTATTAACTATTAATTTACTGCACTGTTGCATTAGTCACAACTAATCACATCAATATTTCACAAGAATAAAAAAAGTTTACATAATTTGTTGATGATAAATATAAACAGAATGTTTCAACACCCTCGAATAGCTAGTATTAAACTTTTAAAGGGCATCCTCATTATATAAAGGCAAGTAGCTATAACAAATCATGGAAATACAGCTGTTCACGTTTTCGTAATGATGTGTGAATTCCATTGCTCATTTCTACTCCCTGAAGGTACATTAGGATTCAGTACAAACATAAACGTTCCAAGAAAAGATTTCGCTTTATTAACTGTTCCCTTTGTGTTGAGATATATATTCCTAGTAAATAATACAAAGCACAATTTATTTTTTGTTCAAAATAGGGTAAAATAGAGAATTAAAATAAACTAAACAGCAACTGGAATTTTGTCGTTTTTTTCTTCCTAGTGCAAATAATTTAATTCTTTCTGTATATGCCAAGTAAAGTATGCATCATATGAGATAACAGATGGAAACAGATTGAAAAACAAGAAATATCTAAATAGAAGAACAATTTTACTCACAAAAACTTCAAACTCGTATAAAATAATAAAATATTCTTCGGCAATTTTTCTTCATTACACATCTGTTATTTTTTTTATTTTATTTTTTTAATAACGGGTGATTCCTTCCCTTGCTTGTATCACAGCCAGGATTCTCCTTGCCATGCTGCTGATTAAGCTGGCATCTCTTTCCTGTTCGATACCGTGTTGAAGGTCCATAAGAAAATCGAGTCGCCTTCGGATGCACCTCCCTACCTCATCCCATAGGTGTTCTATGGGATTAAGGTCGGGGCTGCGGACTGGCCACTGTAGGGTGACTATACCGACTTCATTAAGATAGTCGGTAACTACATTTGCAACATGTGGCCGTGCGTTGTCGAGCATTAACATGAAATCATCGCCTATGAAAGGGGTAAATGTCACTACATACTCTTCCAGAATTTTGGATATGTACCTATGTGCAGTTAGATTCCCTATCTGGAACACTTGGAGATCAGTATTCGCCACTAAAGTGATCCAACCCCTAACCATTACAGACCTACCTCCGTAAAGCTCCCTTTTGGAGATATTGGATGGTGCAAATCGCTGTTCTGGCCTTCTCCACACCCTAAACCGATGATCTGAAGCAAATAGTGAAAATCTCGATTCGTCGGAAAACAGTGCTTGAGCCCAGTCGTTTACTGTCCACGCTGAGTGTTCCCGAGCAAACATAAGACGAGATGCCCGGTGAGCTGGGGCGAGCTGAACTCCCGTAGCTGGGGCCCTTGATTGAAGGTGAACTTCATGAAGCCGCCTCCGCACCGTATCCACACATTTCGGGCAATTCGAAGCCTTTGATTGGTCTCCACGGCTGTCTAAAAGTGATTTCTTAACGCCTGCATCACAATAAATCTATCGTCAGCGGGAAGAGTTGCTCTGGGCCGACCTGAACGTGGCCTTCTGGTTAAGTTACCAATCTCCCTGTACCTCTCGACTGCCCTGCGAACGTTGGTTTCTGGTAACCCTAAGGACTTAGCCACATAACGCTGGCTTCTCCCATCCTCTACCAACGCGACGATCCTCGCGACCGTTTAGGTGGGTAACTGAACAGCAACAGGATAAGAAGAAAAAAAAGGTGCGAAAATGAACGGGAATGAAAAAATGAAACGTAAATACACAATAACTGCAAATGACTTTGTACGGAATTATTGATATGAAAGTCTTTCTAGCCGCTATCTAACCAGACCAAAACAAACAATACGCTCGGGATGTAAATTAAATACATATTTATCGAAAAAATGAATATGTAAAAATATTCATGATTTCAAAAAAACCTTTCTTCTTCTTCCATCGGCACGCCAACTCATTACTGGATTCTACCCTCTTATAGGGTAGTAATGTCAACACATTAGCGTTCTATTTCATAGAAGAGGTAACCCTAACAACGTTGTAGGGGTAAGAACCTCGGTCTATAGTTTCCGGATGGTTGTAGAGTGCTGTTCAAACAGTATATGTGTGCCCGTCAGAGTACCGTCCCCCAACATGGAGGACCAGTGGCTAATACAGAGGAGTTTACACGATTATGAGATAAGTTACCGCGTTGTAAAAATAAAAGGAGTGTATTGATCCATATTTTATAAGTGTATATACGGGATTTATTACCTAATTGTATAGCAGACCCTTTCTTATTTGAAGTAACCAACCTTCTTCATCAGATTGGGATGGTCAAGTTCATTCCACTGGCCCGCCAATACATAAAAACAATAATATTATAGGACTAAATAATAATACATTTTCAAAGTAAATATATATTTTGGTCGACATTTTTATAGTTCGATAAAACAATACATTTTTAATTTATATAAATTTTCTTATAATTTTAACTCTTTCAAATAGAATAAGCGCTTCGCCATAAAAATCTATAACAAAAGACATTAAAAACCAAAATTATTTTCATTACAAAAATGTAATTATTGTTTAACATAAGTAAATCCTTATGTTAAACAACGCTTACTATTTTTATATAAAAGAAGTAAACCAGTTTAATTAACTTATTATAGCAGCGACTGTCCTGTGTATCTCCACATATTTGTTTTATAATGTGGAGTGTGCGCTCTCCACTCCGATTTCTCAGAATCGAGCAGAGTACAGTCAAAGCAAAAGGTTATGGCTGGGTATTTGCCACGCATGGGATGTTTATATAGCTTCCTTGTGCCTCCGGTAGTTGGATATTGAACTCCAATTCAACCAAGCGTCCACCTACCGTTGAGGTTATGACTGAGTGGAGATGTTTGGGATCAGCTCTGATGGTGGGTAGGCGTTCTGTCCAAACCTTGGTTCACGTATCGGTCAAACGGATAGGTAATCCGTCTGTACCTTGGTATTTAACAAGTCACAATGAAAAATCTGGCCAGTAATAGAGGAAAACAGAAATACATCGTGTATTAAGTTCAAATTTAAATAAATTGTGCTAATATAGATAAATATAAATATTCTATCCTATATATTCTATATTTATAAGATTAAGAAAAACAGTTGCAGACTACTATTAAAAAATTAAATGAATCCATCCGATATGATCGAAGTTATAGTGAAACAGGTTAGTTATATGTGTCACTAAATTACCTTCAATTAATGTTTTAATACTTTATATTTCTTTAAAAAAAAGTTTTGTATTCTGATCGCACAGATTAGATTTAAGACCAAAGCGATAAAAGTGCGGGTTTTATCGCCAGCCATGGGCGAAGCGTCTACTTCTTCGCAGGCGGAAGTGAAATGGAGTCGGGCAACTTAAATTTAAGTTCTAATAATAACAATACTGGTTCCTGGGAGCTTGTTACTGGTCGTAAACGATCTTTACCAATTGAACCGGACCTTACAAGACAAAAACGACCAACGCCAATTCCAACACAATAAATTTCAAGCCCTAACCTCAACACCGGACGAACCATCAGAAAATACCACAAAACCAGTCCTAAACCAGAAACCGCCCCCAATTTATATTAATGGTGTAGAAAATTTCTCTGCACTAATTACATTCCTAGAAGAAAAAGCCGGACCAAATACGTTTACAGACAAATCTACGCTGAAAGGTGTAACTGTTTATCCAGATACACCTGAAACTTATCGAAAATTAAACGTAAGCCTTAGAAGAGAGGGGGCGGATTTTCATACTTTTCAGCTCCCACAGGACAGATGCCCGAGGATAGTAATTAAGGACCTTCATCACACTTCACCGATTAGCATCATCAAGGAGACACTGAAACAAAAAGGTTAAGAAGCTTCAAATGTAACCAACGTTTTATCAAGATTCAAAAAACCTCTTACAATGTTCTTTGTGGATATTACCAAAGAAACATTCACAGAGAATGTTTATGATGTAAAATCAATTTTTATACAAAAATAAATATCGAGGAACCGCGGAAAAAAACGCTATGTCTAAGGTGTCAGCACCAGAGGTTACTGAAACCACCCGCCAAGGTGTGTAAGGTGTGGCGGGCATCATGATAGCAGCTCTTGTACAAAAACTAGAGAAACCCCTGCAATCTGTGCCAATTATGGCGGCCAACATCCTGCCAACTATAAAGGTTGCCAAACATTGTCAAGAACCTCAGGATTCAGCGTAGCTCAACCTTCACAGCACCATCGTCTAGGACAACCGCAGAACGACGTCGGATATCAGCAGATACCAAGGAGTCAACCTGCAACGAAGTCGACACCACAACAACATCATGTTCCAACAGGTATGATGAATAACACTACTCAGCCGGTACCCCCCGGATAATGCTCCTCCTCAACTTTTTCAAATTTTAAATGGCCTAAATAACCTTATCCACCGTCTTTTTATTCTCCTCCAACAACTAACTCAAGTCACACAAGCCTGGAGCAACAGCCATGCCCCCTAATTTTTCAACAGCTGGCTCCTTGTCAATTCTCCTATGGAACGCTAACGGACTGATGCAACACCGGACGGAATTTGATTTATATTTACATGAAAAAAGGACAGACATAGCACTTATCACTGAAACACATCTTACACCACGATCTAAAATATTTATTCCAGACTATACTATTTACAGGACTGATCATTCAGACAAAACGGCACACGGAGGCTCCGGCATTATCATCAAATCGTCATTAAAACACAATCCTATTCACTTACCCATCACACCGCACATACAGTCAACTGGCATCACATTACATACAAAACATAAAAACATAACGTTTGCTGTATTGCCCCCCCTAGGTACAAGCTCACATCCGAAGATGTAAAAGATGTGTACCCCAAGAGGTAGGAACTTGTGGTATGCTCTTCATGAACTTGCATTAGATACTTCAAATCCTAATTCTCCCACTTACTAGTCTACTTCTAGACGTAAAACCCCGGACTTACTGGACTTTTTTTTATTACTTAGAACCGTATACAAGACTGTAAATACGAGTTCTGACCTCAGCTCTGATCATTCTATAGTCCAGATGACCCTATGCGAAGAACCTTCTGAGGCACAAAAAAGGCCTGCGCTCACACAGGGTATAACTGATTGGGGATTATATAGATCTTACCTTAACTCTGACCTCACAATCCCTGTTTCAATAAAAAACGAGACAGAACTAGAGTAAGCAGTGGAGATGTTCACAAGATGCAGCGTGGTCACCATCAAAACCTAGGTGCAGGAAATCAGATAACTTACCAAGCTACCCACAGTATATTAGAGATCTGATCAGAGCCAAGAGAAGAGCTCGTAAAAATTGGCAAACCAACAGACAACCTTCAGATAGACGGACATTTAATAAACTAAATAATGAACTGAAACGCCAAACTAGCAAATTTAACAGGTCAAACTACGACAATTACATTAAATCCCTTTCGACAGACGATGGAAGTTTATGGAAGCATACCAAAAGACTCTTAAAACATCGTGAGATGTCAGCACCTCTTAGAAAAGAAGATGGCTCTTGGGTTGTGTCGGACGTGGAAAAATCCGAGCTCTTTGCCGACCATCTTTCCGTATTTACCCCACATACTGACTTTATAAACACAGAACACGAAAACTTGGTAAACACACTTGACATTCCGTTACAACTAACACTGCCACCGCCCTCATTCCCAGAAGTACAGAAGTAGCAGAAATAATTAGACACTTACCAAAAAGAAAAGCCCCGGGCTATGACTTAATAAATGCTGAGGTGCTCCAGCAAATGCCTAGGAAAGCTCTAGTGTTTTTAACGACAATCTACAACTCAATACTTAGAACTACAAAATTCCCTATACAGTGGAAATACTCTTTTGTAACCATGATTAAAAAACAATATAAAGATATTAGCAGCCCTTCCTCGTACAGACCTATTAGTTTACTCTCCATTTGTTCTAAAAATTTTGAAAAATTACTTTATCCCCGATTATTAAAGTTACTGACAAACAAAAATATAATCCGTCATCATCAATTCGGTTTTCGGAAATCACACTCAACAACTCAACGATTACACAGAGTAACTGACTACATATCGACAGCACTAGAGCAGAAGTTATATGCAACTGGAGTATTTCTGGATGTCGCCCAATCATTCGAGAAGGTCTGGCACCAGGGGCTTCTCTTTAAACTCAAGACTGTACTACCACACACTTATCATCTAATTCTCCACTCATTCCTTGCAGACAGATTATTCTCAGTCCGACAGGGCTCAGAGCTATCTTCAATAAGACCGATCTTAGCCGGCGTGCCTCAGGGATCAATCCTGGCACCGCTGTTGTAAATAACATGTGTATATATGAACATGTGTAGATATTCCACAAAGTACTGACATACTGACAGCAACCTACGCTGGCGACACTGCCATAATCACCAAACATCAAGACGCGACGCAAGCCTCACTAAACTTACAAAAGTTGAATGAGTGGTGCCAACTATGGAAAATTAGACTGAACCACGAAAAGTCACAACACATCACTTTTACTCTTAGAGGCGAAACATGCCCTCCCATTTACCTTAACAACTCGTCTATCCCGCAGGCAGATGAAGTACAATACCTTGGACTAACGTTTGCTAGGAGAATGACATGGGGTCCTCACGTTAAGATGAAACGCCAATCACTGAACCATAAGCTCAATTTAATGTACTCACTATTGAGGAAAACCTCCAAATTAGATATAAGACAGAAACTAAACACGTACACTTACCTACTAAAACCAGTTTGGACGTATGCATTACAATTTTACGGGATCGCTAAACAAACTCACAGAAAACGACTGCAGACTTTTCAATCAAAAGTACTAAGACTTATCACCAAAGCACCATGGTACGTCAATAACAAAACTCTGCATACTGACTTAAAAATACCAACGGTTGACGAACACATACGAACATACTACAAACACTTTCAAGAAAAACTACACGGACATCCAAACCCGGTAATAGAACGAAAGGCCTCTACTCTCATGCCAGAGAACACTAGGAGGAGATTAAAAAGAACGTGGATGAGGGATTTGTTATCATTGGAAATTGAATCAAGCCAAGGGAGAGGTACCGCTGGGTACTGTTCTTCTTCTTGCCTTTCAAGTCATTGTATCATGTTTTTTTTCAGTGTCAGACTATCTGCTGGTTGTCACTGTTTTGTATTTGACAGGTGTAGATAAAAATATAAAGAGAGAAAAAAAAAATCAATCCATCCAACAATAAAAGTTCTCAAAGATTGAATGAATGTTCTTTGAGATTATATTAATAAATGCATACTACTGTCTCTAGATAATGATGAACTGAAAAAAATTTGAAGAAAAAAAAGATTTTATTGCTGAGACAGGTTTCTTCTTCTTGGCTTGAATGGACATATTAAAGAACATCATCATATCATTTGATTTTTTATGTTTCATATTAAGATGAACTCCTAATTGAAAAGTGATATAAATAACCACTTTCTTCTGTTTCAAAATAATCATGGATTCGGAATAATTTTAATAATTTCATGTTAATTACTATTGTTAACAATTAACCATATCCAATACATTATACGCACGGTGCAGAATGCTCAAAGAATTTTTTTATCGAACAGAAACACCCTTAAATTATAATATGATATTTATTGACATTATGATAATAATTTAAAAGTTCCTTTTTGTATTAAGAATTAATATTTGTTTTGTACAGTATTTTAAATCAATTATTATATAAAGCGTCCCGGGTCTAAAGCGGATTACTCCGGAATTTAAAAAAAATGATTTTTTTTTCAC
The DNA here is from genome assembly GCA_964056705.1 of Troilus luridus. NCBI lineage: Eukaryota > Metazoa > Arthropoda > Insecta > Hemiptera > Pentatomidae > Troilus > Troilus luridus. The sequence goes on along the minus strand of OZ057412.1, from coordinate 65,049,461 downwards.
ATATTTTGTTAGTTTTTAAGGCAAGGATTTTTATTTAACGCGACACATTTTTAAGTTTTAGTTCTGTTTGGAACCTTATGTTTCAGGTTCATAAAGCATTGCTTGACTAAACTATAGCGAAAATATGTGGAAAAAGTCAATTATAGAAATTTGGAGATTTCGCCTCATATAATGTACTTTTATATCTGTACATGATAATAATAAATAAAAAAGGCTTAGCGAACCCGAAGGCTCGATTCCCGTTACTACCAATCTCTGCATGCAAACCTCTGTCCACGGACCACCACCCAAATCCTTCAGATAACTCTTAACGGAATCTTACCACATACGTCTCGGTCAACCGACTACTAAACTTCTATTTAATGTCTATTATTTACTTATAAATATAGATATTTAAATAGTTGATATAATAACTAGAATGGTAATTATTCCGCAGGTTGTCGTTTCGAGTTGAGTCACAACAAGCTTTAACTCTTTGTTTCCCTTTTAATATTTTCCAAAAATGTTATATTGAGCTTAGTAATGGGAAAGAGAATGTAATTATGAGAAATGCGCATATTTCGGTAATCATTTTATCTAGAAATGAACATTTAAACAAACATATATCATCTATAATTTATTGTATTTTATTAGTTATTAATTTTTAAATATTTTTATTTGAATAGAAAAGTTATGTCCATGACCGGGACTCGAACCCGGGTCGTCCAGATCGCTAGTCTGGAACTCTACCATTTGAGCTATCCTGGGCCAAACAAGCACGCTTCTCGGTCGTGGTCATATCCTTTCTTTTCAATGATCCGAAGTCCCCGCGTTCTCGCATTTTTGCGATGTAAATGAGGGAAAGAATGTTCTTTGAACATTATTTTAATTTGGATCTTGTTGACTTACGTCATTATAATTATTATAATTTATTGTATTTTATTTGTTATTAATTATTAAATATTTCTATTTGAAAAGAAAAGATATGTGTCCAGGACCGGGACTCGAACCCGGGTCGTCCAGATCATTATTATTATAATGACGTAAGTCATCAAAATCCAAACTAAAATAATGTTCAAAGAACATTCTTCCCCTCGTATGCATCGCAAAAATGCGAGAACTCGGGGACTTGGGATCAGTGAAAAGAAAGGATATGACTACGACCGAGAAGCGTGCTTGATTAGGCCAGGATAGCTCAAATGGTAGACATATCTTTTCTTTTCAAATAAAAAAATGTATATTTCATCTATACTTCGAATCGTTGAAACTTTCAATTCTTGATGAAATGTAAACCAAAATCTATTCATTATCCATAATTGCATTATCTTTCCCATGCTAAAGCTCAATATAATTTGTATTTTTGGAAAATATTAAACATGTAACGAATAAATAGTTAAAACCTGTATATCAGCGCGAAACGTCAACCTTCGGAATAGATGACACAAGAATTATTCCGCTGGACTTAAAAAGAACTACCCCGGTAAAATCAGGTATAAGGCATTCAAAAAGTTCTAGTTTTTCAAGGACAGCGGTCATTACCGTGTGTATAACCTATTGTTCAACAATATGAGTTTTAAATAAAATTATCATTGTAGGAAAGAAATTAGTTGACTGGTAGATACTAATATAGGATGTAAATAGTTGGTGGTGCAGTAAAAAAAACACAGCAAATAAGTTGAAACTTATTATATTATATATGTGCCGACGTTTCGACCTACTGGGTAGGTCATCTTCAGGGCTATGAGAAAACAGACAAAAACATAATAGACTGTAAAAATACATAAGATAGAGATACAGAAAACATAACATAATATAGAGATATAGAAACTTTAAACGAAAAACATGGCTCCACAACGTATAAAGCATTCAGGAGGGGAGTATTAAAAAAATGTTTATAGCAGCTTAAAACATGTTATGGACGAACAAGAGACGAGACGAGTTCAGGGAACAATTAGACTCAAAACTATTAAATAAACCAACGATGAGTTTCAGAAAAAATAAAAGCCAAAGCAGCGCGGAGCAGAAGCCTGGGGAATTGCTTTACCTAGAAATGGATAGGTTTCTGTAGAAAGTGTTTCTTGGGAAGCGTACGAGCCGTCCTGAAAACATCCAACAAGCACGTGAGAATCACCTTTGCCATTATCGGCTAAGCACGGAACTATCAAGGCTGTTATGTATTCTGCCTTTTAAAATACATTATAAATGGAATGCAGTTCTTTTACAGTAATTACATTAGCCATTTGCCAGCAGAATAAACGGCAGATAACGTTTACTGCTAAAAATGAGCGCTTAAAGATATATCTAGAAATTACAATAGAACAAAACATGCTTATCAGCAATTAAAAATACTAATTATATTACTATTATATAAATTTATAATGATATATGACTTAAAATACAAAGTGAATAATCACGCTTTAGATTCAAATACAACTTAATGATACCAACATAGCTGTCTTATCACTAAAAATTTTTGTTAGCAATTATCAACTTCATTTACAATACATAATAAATACTGTATAATAAATGACTTATATATGGTATTAAATACAATCATACAATCATAGATCAAAGACCGATACTTCAGGTATATGCAAAATATAAATATATTAAGAATATATACAGTATATTCTTAATGCCCCATTCATGCATAAATGAACTACATCAACAAAATCATAAAAAGAAAATTTTAATAAATCGCATACCTATTGATTGGTCCTCCAAAGTGATGAACTAATTCCATTCGCACCTAAGAAACCTGTGAAGCTGATGATGAATATGGCTAGCGTTCGAACAACAATTACCAACACAGAACTTCCTTATCAAACATAAAAACATAACGTGTTTAATAACAACAAAGAACAGCATCCACCTGTACCAACACTAGCCGGCAGTCGACTGTCTGATAAAGCGGCTCCCTTTCGCGCCAGAGCTACTGCGCATGCTCTTCCTTAAAGAGCAGTCAATGTTTGAAGTTTCAGGCATTCGGATATCCTCATTCTGTCTTAATTTTGTGAACATTTTGTGTTTTTTTATTGTCCTTTTCTATTTTTTTTTTTTTAACAAAAACTATACAGTTACATTTGTGTACGGATATTTATATTGACTGACATGGCAACTATTGTTACCATCATAACCTGACACTGATAACACGTTTCTAGTTTATTCCACCTATTTTAATGATAATTTATGTAACTGCGTTATAAATTAAATTTTAGTCAAATATCACTCATATAATTCCTAACAAGGTACTTGTGTATTAGCCGGTCTCCATTACTTACTTACCTACTTCCTTATATCGTGTAACCTATTCTTATAACTCGCTTCATTTGAATTATTTGTGTGTGCGTTATTGTATTTTTTTTTAAAGTTTCAGTATTGATAGGTTTGTTTATTGTCTATTTAAATTTCTATATTGCGTATTAAATTTAATTGTGTGTTTTGTCTTACTCCTTTTGTTATTGCCTATTTAAAATGAACAGAATAACACTTTGGGAATAGCTGTCTTTAAAAGAAGAAGCTGTTAAATATGTTGAGAGGTTCGAAATAATTCCAAAGACGAAATTAAGTGAAAAAAGTCATCAAATGGATTTTGACAAGGATAGAAAAGGTGATGTTTTCGTCAGAAGTGTAGGGAAACATTTATATGAGAAGAGGAGCATGGCTAGAAGGATCTAGAATTAACATTTTATTATTAAATTTTACATATTTATATTTCTGTTGATAAGAATAAGAAAGCAGATATTATCAGTGTTCAGGTTATAAACAATGGCGGTTAACAGCCCCTGAAGGTCTGCCAATACAGAAGTAACTTCCTTAACAATAAGAAATTAAATAATTCCAAAATATTGAGTTTATGCCGGCCTTTTGGGATTATTAAAATTTTATATTATTTTACTTTACTGCCATTATTAGATCACAACCGCTGCTGTGCTTCCTTAGATCTCGAATGGGGTATACGTAACTAAGGTGTACGAATCCTCAATACTACTTTAATAACCATGCGAACCTTTAATAACCATACTAACTTTAATAACCATTTCTTGCAGTTTTCATGGACTTTCTTCCTGGGGATATAATCTTGGAAATAAAAATTATAAACAGAACACAGTTATTAATTAATTAACAAATTAATAATAGTTTATAAATAATAATACAAATGAGCATGATCTCAAAACTGGTCAAAATAATTACTGCAATTGGAAATTTAAAAAAAACTAAGTCACAATTATTATAACTGACCAGTATACGTTTCGCCAATTCAATCATCATCACGATATTCACTAATAAATTGGCATCAATGATGATTAGATGCAGAACATCCCATATCAACAGCTAAACAATTCACTAACCAGAGACAACAACCATGTTCCAAGACGTTCAATTAAAAATTGATTATAGTCATGCCATACTCCGCTGTAGTGTGAGGTTTCCTTCTGCACAGCCCGGAACACACCGTACGATCCTCCACCATTTCCTTTATTCTGTTCCATTCTAGATTTCTCTTCACGAATCACTCCATAACTCCTGCTTCCCAAGTATGTCGAGTCTTCCTCTGGACCTTCTTCCGTCAACCGTAGTCTCTTATGTTATCTTGGTCAGCCTGTTATTTTCGATTCTTAAGACATGTCCAAACCATCATAATCAGTTTTCTTAATAAATTTTTATATTAGTTCCACTCCGAGGTTTGCTCTGAGGTCATGAAGAATCCTATATTAGGTATCAAATCTCTATCGTTGTTAGCAAGGATTACTCTATCATCTGCGAAGACTATCAAGAAGTAGGTAACTTTATTCAAGTACATTTCCAGTAAAATGGAAACTTCTCATCCGGGGTTTGGCATGAGAGCTATCAATCTCTCATAGATAGAGATGGAATTCCCAGAATAAAAAGTCCCAGAATAAAAAAGAAAGGGGGGAAGCTACAACCTTGACTTATACCTTGTCTCATGGTGAAGACCAAATCTTGTGTGCTCCTGTTTTCTCTAAAACAATATTGTTCCTCCTGGTTGAGTTTTGGTTCCACTTTTTGTCGTAACTTTTTCACTAAGATCTTGGATAATATTTTGCTAGGACTATTATCACTTCTTTGGGAATAGAAATTAAAGTAGCAACTTTCCAGCCTCTCAAGGTGATGATTCCAAAATCCTCTTCTTTTTTTCATACCAAATTTTGGAGGAGAAGTAAAAGCTCTTTCCTTCTTTCTCCCTTATATTTAAGCGTGTCTGGGTTTACGCCGTCTTTTCAAGCCGCCTTTATCACCTCCATTGCAGCTATAGCATCCCAGAGTTCATCCTCAAAGAAGTAGTTTTCTTCTTCCCCTTCTTCATCGTGGTCCTCTTTAGCCATAATTTTTCATCTTTCCGTGATTCCCTATTCTTTTCGTACAGATGAACATTTCTTATCTTTGATTGATTTGATTACTTAATTACTGGTGGATTTTCTTTTCCAATGCTTTTTAGTACTCTGTAAAATTGTGTCTAATTTTCTTGGGCGTCTTCATCAAGCATCTTCTTCTGCAATGCTACCATATTTTTCACTTCTTTCCTCTTATTTTTATAGCACTCATACTTTGAGGTATGATTTTCTATGAGATGTTGCATCCAAAGTACCTTCTTATCTTTATCATATAACCTGAGTATCATCTACCAATACGCGTTTCTTGTTTTCCCTACTCTGACTGCACCACAGATCTCAGTTGAAGACTCAAGGTAAATTTTTTACAAACCTTGCTAGCAAAGTTCAAAGCATCGCTATACCATTTATACTTAGGATCACTGCTTCTTTTCTCCACTTCTATTTGTTTTACTGGAACTTTATGTTTTTAAGGGCATATTTTCGTCTGATAAGATATTTTAACTTTCTAGTCATCAAGATATCTTCTTTCCATATTTGGAGGAGACAGTGATCGGAGCCTATTTCAAATCCTCTTTTGACTCTGACATCCATGATATCCTTTAGGTAGTCATTTCAAACTAGAAAATAATCGATAATAGGTTTCTCTACTCTACCTGGATCTTCTCTGGTATAACCTATGTATATCTAGATGTGGAAATATAGTTTTACTAATAATCAGGTCGTTCGCTGAGCACAGACTCAGAATTTTTGCCATTAGCGATTAAGTTAACTTCTAACTTAAATTCATAGAATTCTAGGGCAGCTTTTCTTTCCTCACTCTTCCATTAAAGTCTCCTGATAATTGCTTCCCCAGCAGCATCACAGCTTTCTTTTTGCAGTTGGTCAAAGAAGGTTTCCTTGTAGCTGATTCAGAATCATTTGGTCCATAAGCAATAATATTTGTCCAAAGCTTCGTGCCTTCCTAAAAGTTTATGGCCATGATCTTGGAGTTCTCGGTCACCTGTGGTCTAGTGGTTAGCGTAACAAACTACTAAGCCCAAGATCGCGGGTTCGTAGCCCGGCAGGTGACCCTAGGATTTTTTTAAGGGAGAAAAAAATCCTTAGTTACGCCGTCCTTCGGAAGGGACGTTGAACGGGGGTCCCGAGCCTGTACGATGTCAGGTACTCGTTAAAAAATCCCTATCCTAATTAAACCTGGGTAGGCAAAATTTAGAGCTCCCACTGTAGCATCGTCCGATTAGCCATAGCAGCATAAAGTGACGTTAAATGAACAAACAAACAAACAAACATCTTGGAGTTCACAAATTTCCAGCTTTCAATAAGTGCTGCCAGGCTTCGCATTATGAGGCATGAGATGCTCTTTCTACCCCAAAGAAGAGAAGGATGCAGCCTTCTATCACTGTTTCTCCACTTCCTCGCTTCTTGGTTTCAGTAATACCGAGTATATTTATTTTCGCTTTTTCTATCTCGGATATCAACCCATGTACTTTATCACTCAACCCTCTGACATTCCAGTTTCCTGGTCTGATATAATTTTTTCCTCGTCAGGTCCTACTTCATAAAATCTATTCTATGCTTCTCGTTTCTTTACTTTTTATTATTCATAGTCAGTGTGCGGGTTATTGGTTATTGGTCCATAGGACCTAAGTATGCATCGACCCATCCTTCTCTCTCCATCACCTTCCCTGGTGTTATAGACGAGGCTACTTCCTGAGACAGTGCTTAGTTGCAAGGAGAACCCCTCTGAGAGGAGATTCAATCAAAAGCGTTATTATTATTATTTGAGTATTTGGCTGGTCAGTTATTTTACCGGTTATTAGAACATAAGTATCCAAAACAAAAGTGGCCAGATAGTAAAGGGGTAGTTTACACTAGTAATGTAGGTCGACTAATATCCTTTAAATACGCGGTTAATTTTTTTTTTAAAGTCGAATTGTAAACAAAACAAAACATTAAAATTAGGATGTGCTGAAGAGAATTTGTTTTTAATATGATAATTGGATCATAATAAATGATTTTTTTTTGTTCTGTAATATTATTAAATAACTATTGAGGTGGCATAGACGAACCGGGCTAGATTACTGCCTGGGGCTGATAATGTTTATTTCACAATCATCCACCGAAATGAATCTTGACACTCTTATTATGCTAAGAAGAATATACTTACCCTCCAATGACCTTTCTAACCCGGGTCCCCCACATTACCGTTGTGGTGCTCCGAGCTATCCAGGTTCGTACCTCCGTCAGACATATCCATTCTCTTCACTGATCCCGTATCCCCGTGCTCTCGCAATTTGCGATGTATACAAGTGGATGAATGTTCATTGAACATTACTTTAACAAGGATCTTGTTGACTAAGGTCATTATACTTTATTATAATTTATTTTATTTTATTTTTTTATTAATTGTTATAATTTTAAATATTTTTATTTAACCAGGATAGCTCAGTTGGTAGAGCAACACAACGGAAATGTGGGAGACGCGGGTTCGAATCCCGGCCCTGGGCATATCTTTTCTCTTCAAAAATAAAAATATTTAAAATTAATTTTGATTGTTTATTCGACACTTACAGTTAAAACAGAAGAGCTTTCAACAACCAGTGTCAATTTATTTTTCAGTTAAAAAAAAAATATTTGAACGCCTCAGCCTTAAACGAATTTAAATGTAGAGAAATAAGTTACCGAACCGAAACTAGTAAATCAATTATTTGTAAATTAGTTCATTAAATTTTAGAATCATTATTTAGTCACAAATATAGTTAACTAATAGCTGACTCTATCACGTACTGCTATCATAAATTTTATTATACTCAAACAAGTTTAAGAAATGAAACTTTACCTAATAATTAATATTAATATGCTTAAATAGAACTGAATAATCAAAGCAGCACGATTAAGTATAAGCTGCTGTATTTTCGATAAACAGTATTATCGGTATTCGGCTTTCAGAAGACCCCCGAACAATAAATATACAGCACTCATAGCCCTTTATAGTCTTATAAATATAGATGGATAAATATTTATAAATATTATACATGAAATTTATACATCAGTTTATTGACAAACTGAATATTAATTTATTAACCTGAAACCTGCAACCACTACTACCCGTGAACGAGTCTGGGGTGAACCCCCCTGAAGTACTGAAGTACATGGTAGGGACTGTGCTGTTTCATGGACAACGGTTCTGCAAGGAGGTGACTTGTCCTAGGTCACGCTCAACCGCCAGATTTTTCGCCTTTATTTGATATTAATTAATATTAATTTATTAATAAACGAAATCAACATAGATAGTTTTCCTTTATTAATTTTAAACTTATAACAATGTTTGTTCCAACAGTGATACAAGATTTCAATCATAGGAAATCTACATCCCTACCTACATTTAGTTTTTTCTTTAATAAGTTTGAGATTTATAAGCTAAAATGTCGACTTATAATATCAAGCTCATGAAAATATAGGTCTTAAAAAAACAGCTGACCGAACCATAAGTGAAAAAATAATAGTGGTATAATAATAAATTATTTAAATAAAAAGATAATTAAATCCATAATTACATAACGATTTCTTAACAAACAAAAAAAAAGTAATTTTTCTGGTTTATTAAAGGTTTGTATGAAATGAAGGACCTACTGTTCGGCAACCAGTGAGTTCAGTTACTAAGCAGAACTCTACGTCCAATGAAATCTGTTCGTTAAATTACACATTACATTGAACTGCTACGAAGTTGAATATTTATGAACCTTAAAAAACATGATCATTTCAGGAAAAAAAACGTTATCAACATTTTTCTGTAATCGGGGTTTAATTTTTATATTCTAACCAATTATTGTTTAACCGAATAGATATGAAAAACTGACGCAATATCCAAAATTAAAAATAATAAGGCACTTTGATAGTCTACCCTCCGAGCTTTTTAAGTTCGATGATGGGGTGCTCAAGAAAGCTATTCATAGGCTTGATTATTGGCATATGGATAGAAAAAGTTATGCCTAGGGCCTTGTACAAGACTGTCATCTGTTCTATACACAAGTAGGGAAGCCAACTGGAATGTCACAATATAGGGGTGTTTTCCTTCTCCCTTGTGGCTACAAAATTGTATCTATCAGATGCTGAGATCCTACCCAGAACGAGAGTTCGACAAGGTCAGAATGTCAACCACAGGGAATGGATCACCACAGGAACGTGTAGTTTTGAAAAAGTCGAAGAATCTGTCTATCTTGTCTTACAAGTTAACTTGAAAACGACATGACAGCAGAGACGAGAAGGAGAATAGTCCATCCTAATAGCAGAAATTTCTTCGGCTTAAGACAGGTTTTCAGAAGTCACCATATCATGTGGAGTACAAAGCTGAGATTGTATAATAGTCTGATGCCCTCTGTATTGTTGGATGAATCGGAGGCCTGGACCGTATCCAAGTCGGATGAGCAAAGGCTCCTTGTGCTTGAAAGGAAGATTCTCGCCTAATCTAAGGTCCAGTGAAAGTAAGCGAGAACTGGAAACCGAGGAGAAGCTTGGAGCTCTACACTCTGATAGGAGAACCGGAAATTATGGGAGTCATCCTCAGAGGTATAGATGAACCAGAAATGTTGCCATGATAAACGATGAAAGCCTTCATAAGGTAGATGATGACCGGTCAACTCTATAGATCAAGAACCATCGGGAGACCGAGACTATGAGAGACTAAGTCGTGAAGGATTCAAGCAATCTGCTTGGCGTGCGGAATGGGATCGCGGCTCACCTGCTAGTGAAAACTGCCTGAGGAGTCCCTGACTCAATAACTGAGTTGTTGCGCCTCTGATGATAATGATAATAATCAATTTTTTTTTATGTCCTTCCTGGGGATCACCCAGCTTCTATAAAGTTAATTGGGGCAAAAACCTGGCGGTTGAGCCTGATCTCGGACAAATCACCTCTCCCACTCTCTCACTCTCTATCCATCTTTCTATCATTCTGCATATATAAATATATATACATACATACATTCATATAAGGGAGCGGAGAGGCTCAGAGGAAGAGCACTGAGTTGCCATGTTGGAAATTCTGCTTCAAATTCCGCTGCGGGCAAGACTTTTATTTAGTGTGTTTGCAGCCGGAGATGGATCATAAAGGCTCTAGGATCCTCTGGGGCTCTCCCAGCCTCTATAAAATATAAGGGGGAGGGAGGAAGTTTAGCGGTTGAGCGTGGCCAAGGACGCCACCTTCTTACAGAACTGTTTTCCATGAAACAGTAAAGTCTCTACCATGTACTGAACCCCAGACCCGTTCACGGGTAGTAGTGGTACTGTTTTTTTTATATACATATAAGTTGTTTATACATTCTTTAGCTCAGACTTAGCAGGAACTCTTCAAAATAAAAGTAATATACCTGGACCGGTTCCAAATTGGAACTGGAATGGCTTGCTAAATATTATTTCGCGCCATTGACTTCTCGGAAATCTAACCGCTATTATAGAATGTCTTTATAGCAACTCAGAAATAACCCGTCTCCAAACCTTTGATTCTAATTAAAAGTAAACCTTGTTTAAAAATAAATGGGATAAGTTAGTCTAGGTCAGTCTAATTTAATAGTGTTTTTCCTCAAGAAGTTATAAATGTTATAATAGCTCAAATACCAAGCAGAGTAAACATATCGACCATGAGTTTATTTTAGTGTATATATTTTATATTGTATATATTTAATGGTTTCCTAAATATAGTTATACCCTCATAAGTTTTTTCATCACGTTAAGTATGCATTTTAGGGGGATAAACACCTTCCTGATAAATATCTATTATTTTCGAACTGTAAATCTTACAAAACCAACTGTTTTTTATATGCGGTTTAAGATTTATCGTCATCAATTAATCGGAAAATAACAATAATAATATAATAACTCGGATTATAGTTATCACTGTTGGAGATACACTTTAAGGAATGCGGAACTTTTCGAATTTAACTCAAGTGGCCAGTATTTCTGATGAAAATGTAAGATAGATAACTTAGTGAATTTGTCGGAGCCACTTATCACTATATTTTAGTACATACAACTACACTATGTCTATTTAGATCTTGAGAAATTTTAATTGTTTATATCCACAATATTCCATCCATAACTTGCAGCACCGGTACAATTAAGAGGGTGGCAGTTTTAGTGTGATGTTTTAAATTATTACTTATCAGAGAGACAATCTACTGAAAATATAATAAATAGCTTTCAAACATCATATCATCTTTACTTAAAGTTTGACGTTTCGGAATAGCTGTTTATTTATCTTTAGTCCAATAATCTACCGTTTTATTGTATTATTAGTTTCTGTATTTAATATTTTTCGTATTTTTTCTTTCTACGGCGCTACTACTCGGCGACGATTCCTGGCCTCCTCTACCAGCTTCTTCCAGTCGTCTCTGTTTTCGCAGCTTCTATCGCAGCTTCTAATTTTTAAAGAGTAAACAACATCTGCTTCATCGAACATTGAGTAAACTTCGTTGTTTGTTCTCCTTCGCTAGTTTCCATCTAGATAAACTCCACCGAAGATTCTTCGGAGGATCATTCTTTCGAAGACTAAGAGATCATCATCAATCTGCTTGGCCATTGTCCATGTCTCCGATCCATACAACAAAACTAGGCGGACTAATGTCTTGTACAGATGGAGCTTGGTCTGCCGAGATAGAAAACGTGAGGAAAACTTTGCATAGACCAAATTAGCACCTGTTAGCCATCCATATTGTTTTCTTTACCTCGGCCTTAGGTCCATTATCATCAGTCACTATTGAACCCAAAAAGGTGAATTGGGCTGATTTTTTTGTCTATTAAATATAAATTTCATTGGCTACTCACTACGTGTTCTTATTTAAGATTACTTTAGTTTCGTATTTCTCATATATATTTTAGTGAGCGGGGTTACTCGATGAGTAGAGTTCTGAGTTGCTATACTGACTGTTCAGGGTTCAAGTCGGATACTTACAAATAAATGATTAAATCATTTAGCAGCCGCTCCTGGGGCTCACTCAGTCTATACAAAGTTAGTAAACTTTATTAGGGAGCAAACCCTTGCGAATGAGCGTGATCTCATAAACTTTTTTCTTTTTTTTTGTGTTTTAACTTTTTATCATTTATCTACTATCAGGCATTTATCATATTTCATATCATTTGTTACTATGATATAAAAATAAAGGCAATGCAAATAGATAAAAAATAAACCTCCATAGATAGAAAAAATAATTTAATACACGCAGTAATACAGAAACTAATTAATAATTGAGAAACAATTAATTTTTTTGAAGTTTTGAAAGATTAACTAAAGACAATATAAATTTGGAGGTGTGAATAAAATATAATGTAAGTTTAAATAAAAAAGATTTAATTAAGGAAGTATATTAGTTCTTCATTCAAACTCTGCTCTCTGAAAAACACAAATAAAATAAAATAAAATAATACAAGAAATTTGCCAACCTCTCGATATTGTTACTCGGGGTAAAATATTGTAAACCTATAAACCTGATTATTTGGGGAAAATGTCTCTAAGGCAACACCAATAAATAGGGTAAATTTATTTATAATTCATTCGGTTTAAGTTTAATCAATTAAAATCTCTTGATATAGATCTGAATAAATATAAAACAAGCACAATAACCTGACATCGACTATTTTTTGCGACAAATACATCACACTCGATCATAAGGCATGAATAAGATAATAGCTATTTTCTAGAATATTTTGATTTTAATTTTAAAAATTTCCGTCGTAAACCAACGACTTCCTGTCCACCTGTATAGTTTAATAACATCCCACCGATTCCTGTAGAACAGGTCCGATACTTAGAGCTACACCTAGACAAACGCTTAACTTGGAATCATCATACTAGACTGAAATGACAAGAAACAGCTCGCCGCTTCAGGCTACTTCAACATTTACTATACAAACGCTCTAAGCTCCCAATTAATTACAAAATACTCATATACATGATAATCATTTGACCCATCTGGACTTACGGAGTAGAGCTTTGGGGCTCCACTAAACCATCGAATTCCTCTCGAATTTAATCCTTACAATCCAATATAATAATATCCTTCGTAAAATCCTCAATGCTCCTTATTTTGTTACGAATAAAGTAATCCATAATGACCTTAATGACCCATTTGTTGCTGATTTGGGTCGGCCGGATTCGGATCCTGTATCAATCGTTTTTATGACAAACTTTATTTCCACTCAAACCCACTAGTTTCAAACCTCTTAAATTCCTCATAATCATCCGAGACGTCTGAAAAGAAGATGGCCTCGTGGCGTTCGTAGTACTTTTTATTTGAGTACTAACACTGGCTAGTTCCTGTACTTGTATTTATTCATTCCAATATGTACCATTCATCCTATTTACCCTGAGATCTAGGACCCTATGATACAAACTGGGGCTCACCCAGCCTCTATATTGTGGGTAGCCAAGATAAGGGGATAAAATCTGGCGGTTGAGAGTTATCTTGAACAAATCACCTCCCTGCTCAAACCTTGTCCAGGAAACAGTATAGTCTTCCCTATCTACTAAACGACAGACCCTTCATGGGTTGTAGTGGTGCAGGTAATTTTTTTCCTTATTTACCGTTTCATTAATAGATTCCTGTAAATGGGTACAATGTGGTATAATAGTTGGTTCGATTTTTTTTATCCCTGAAAACTATATGAGAAATATTTGTTGAGGAATAGTAAACAATGAAGTAATTAATATATTAGTAAGGATGAGTTAGGAAGTATATAAATATTACCTACACTTGATTTTTATGGCGAGAATTCGGAAAAATTGTGGATGAGAAGAGTTCGAACAGGAGAGATTAGAATTGAATCGATAAGTTAATTCGAGAGTTCGGAGAATTATGCCTGCCTTATTTACGCCTTTCATTTGAATTGGCAATCAACAATATTTAATCCAATGATACGCGAATGACAATGATAACATAAACTTGCAGTATCTGAACTTAAAATTAAAAAAAAAAAGTTAATAAATTGCATGTTTTTGTTTTCTAAATAAATGACCTTCGTTTACTTTATATATAAAAATTCGTATTTCATTAATCGTATATTATTTTTATACTTTTCATACCTGTATTTTATTCAGAAACAGTCCGATTGGGGTTTAACATACTAATAGGCAGTTCAAATACCAACTCAATGATGGATTAAATTGGTCAGGGGGTGCAATCAAAGAAAACACAAAATAAGCAGAACTTATTTTCTAATTGTGCCAAAGTTCCCGCTATTTCCCCTGAAGATGAATTAAACGGTAGGCCGAAAAGTTGACACAATAAAAAAATTATTTATGCTTATTTTGTAGAATGTTGTCCAAATCAATTGTTTATCTTTAATTATGGATTTTGTTCCTATCTGGTACTTTCGAACTCTTTTAGAGATTCCATTTTCGTAAAAATTCAAATTAATCTTTAAATATTACTAAATGTCGAAACATGACAAATAATATTCGCTTCCACCTTGTGATTTTTTTTTATATCCAGGTTATAGAAATGCTATAAGACATCAGACAGGTTTGGTGATGAAGAGACTATTATTATGAATTTATTTATTATTTCGCAATTGACTGACCATTTTTAAAACTTTAAAAAAAAACTGATCGTTTGATTAAACGATATATGGAGGAAAAAAAACAGGAAAGATTATAAACAGTGATCCGAAAGGTATGTCTTAAAATATATCCTATAACTTCATTATCATTGTGTGATTTCATCCTTGAAATAGTTAAAAGTAAACGATAAAAATTATCTTCTACCTTTCCCGGATTCCAAGAAATGATAACAGTAAAACTTATGATAAAACGACACTACAGTAAATAAAAATATTACTTGTAAATTGATTTAAATTATAACTAAAATATTGTATGTGATACGGTACATTCGATTTTCTTTTTTTTTAACCCAGCTTAACTTCAAGAAACTTAAAACTAACGACATAAAAAAAAATTATATGAAATTTTGTTATTTCATGATCAATTTAAAATTGAGTTATAATACAGGTACTTATAGATATTATAAGATATTGAGAAAGGGTTATCCTCTAGCCCCTCCTTTTTAATTTAACCCTAGAAGCAGCCATCCGTGCAGTAAAAACAAATCCTGGAGGAACTATTTACAACCGCATGTCCCCACATCTAGCATATGCTGATGACGTCGTCATTACCGCTAGAACCCAAGAAGCATTACCAGAAAAATTTCAAGAATTTGAATAGGCGGCAATTCAACTGGGTTTTATGGTGAAATGTGTACACGAAAAACTCAAAATTGGAAAAGGTGGTGAATTGAAAAGTGAGTTTACTGCTTTAGTGCTGTAACCCAATTCAAGTACCTTGGAAGTGTGGTTACAGTTGACGACAAAATAGAGAGTGAAATACAAGCCTGAATAGCAGCAGGAAATAGGTGTTATTCTTCAGTTTCAGTTGAAATCGCTCAAAAGAATGCAAATCCAACTATACAAAACCATGGTAAGATCGGTAGTCATGTATGGGTGCGTGACATGGCTCCTGACCTAAAAATCAAAACTCATGTGTCAACTCATGGGGAAGGAAAATATTATGAAGAATCTAGGGCGGAGTGGGCGAAAATGGGGTATGCAGAAGAAGAAATAATGAGGAGCTGATGGAGCTATATAAGGAGCCGGACATGGCGGCATTGATAAAAAAAAAGCCAGAATTAGATGGAAGGGACATGTGGAGGGAATCTCAGACCACAGTTTACCAAAGAGAATACTCAATGAGAAACCAGAGGGCAAACGAAGCAGAGGATGGTTGATGTCGAAGAGGACTGGAAACTGCTTGGTCCACAAGACTGGAGGATAGCGCAGGATCGCGAAGAATGGTCAGCTGTGGTGGTGGAGGCCCGGTCTCTTGCAGGACCGTAGTGCCAAAATAATAATAATAATTACGCAGGTTACTCCTGATCTTCTGTTGCTCATACATTTTTTAATAAAGCTTCAAATCAAAGAGCTATTCTGAAAAATATTGAAAGATATAATAATTATTAATCTAACTCGAAACGCGATATACGGTTTGCGTTTTTCTTATCGTTTGATAAGAAGTACGATCTGTATCGAAGAATATTTGAACAAAAACTGAGCATTGTAGTGACCAGGATTATATTTGATAAAGGTATTTATTCCGTTAGATTATTTTGTTTCGACGAAGATCTTCCATTTTTTCTGCCGCATTTGTCTTCAAATCCTATCTTTAATACATTCTTATAATCAGGTTGATAATAATACCGTCGCTGCAGATTTCTGTACTTCCTCAATGAATTTTTACAAAGAGAAATATAACTTATTGTTCTTGTTGTATAACTCAGCCGCTACAACTCACTGCCAGAAACCGGCGCATGATATCCTAATTTGAGCCTCAAATCCAAAAACAATGTAACATTGATTTTATTTGTACAGAATACTACGTTCTTTGTTAAGGAGCATCATCGTTATCATAGAATGATAATAACATTTCCCTGTTGACTTAATAACTAAAATGTTAATAAAATTTCTTTTGAAACCTAGTTGTCAACGAGCTATTGACATTCGATATGTTATTAACATTTTAGCCATGTGATTCACTCATTATATTTAGCGATATCGGTAAAGAGGCCGAAAATAAGAAGCGATAAATCTATCAGAGGACATTATGATGGGTAATAAGAAAAATGTTATTGTTACGGTCAGAGCAGGAAGGAGAACCGGCTGAGAGGATTAGGCAAACAATGGGATTAAGCGGAAGGGATTATAGAATGGCGTAGAGCCTACTGGATCGGGCCTGGAAGGTTCTCGATCTTGTTCCGAGTAATGCCCCACCACGACCTACCTTGCCTATATAAAAGGACAGCGTTTTCGGCCGCGGCAGTCAGTAATAAGCAGTGAAGTAATAAGCAGCCGTTAACCAGTGGCAGTGTGTGTGAGTTAGTTAGTCTGTAATAAGTGCTTAGTGAGCAACAGTGACAATTAGTGGCCGTGTAATAAGTGTAATAAACTGTGTGGCAGTTTGTCATATTTGGAGAGTCTTACGGTCGGTGGACTTTAGTTAGCGAACTGTAAGTGTTAATTTGTAATTGTAAACTATAGTGTAATATTATTGTATTTGTACAAATTTATATAAATAGTTTAGTTACTTAGTATAAACAATATCTTATATTCTCTGTATATTATCTTAGAAATTAGATAACATTTAGTAGAATATTGTTATTGTTAATTGATATTAGTTTAATAATTCAACTGTTTTAAATAATCTCATTGTATTCTTTATAATTTGTTAATAAATATTAGATTCTTGAATTAAGTAATAGTTTAGTCCATTTTACACCCAGTAGCCCGTAACAAATTGGTGTCAGAAGTGGGATTTTGTGTAATTGTTGTTATTTTGTCTTGCATTTTGTAATAATTGGGCTACTGTTTGAAAAATGGCTTCTCAAAGTCTTAAATTGATGGATTTAAAAGTTGCGGATTTAAAACGGGAATTAGAAGAACGTGATCTGGATTCTTCCGGAAATAAAAGTGTACTGCAACATCGCTTGCGTCAATTTTTTGTAGAGTTAGGGGAAAATCCAGATGACGTTCTGTTTGAAACTGATTTGAGCAAGTTGTCTGCAACTTTTAAAAATGAATTAAGCAGTGTTAAAAATGAGTTAGGCAATGTAGAAAATAAGCTAGGTAAGGAATTAGGCAATGTTAAAAATGAGCTAGGTAATGAGTTAAGCACTGTTAAAAATGAGCTAGGTAATGAGTTAAGCACTGTTAAAAATGAACTAGGTAATGAGTTAAGCACTGTTAAAAATGAGCTAGGTACTGTAAAAAATGATTTAATGGATACATTAGAGTCTAAGTTAGGCACATTAGAGACTAAGTTAATGGAAAATGTAGATAATAAGCTAGCTAATGTAGATAATAAGTTAGCTCATGTAGATAATAAGTTAGCCGATGTAAATAATAAAGTAGCTGATATAGAATCTAGGCTAGGAGAAAAAGTGAACGAAATTAAGCTAAGAATGGAAGCTCTCGAGAGACGTAAGAGCAACCCACCGACGAACGATACCGACCATTCCTCCGAGGGCAGCCATCGTGACACCATTCTGCCTGCCTATGCTGGGGCGCCACCAACTCACAATACCATTCCAGTATTCGACGGGAAGACGCCGTGGGAAGACTACATGACTCTCTTCGAGACCGCGGCTTCGATCCACGGGTGGTCGCAGGAGACCCAAGCTTCAGCATTGTGCCTGGCCTTGCGTGGAGACGCCTTAGGAGTGCTGCAGGGGATGCCCATGTCGGAGCGGTCCAACTACGGGGAGCTGATGAGAAGACTGGAGATGCGTTTTGGCCACCGCCACATGGACCAGCTGTATCGCTCACAGCTGAGAAGCAGGATCCAGAAGACCAACGAGACTTTACAGGAATTTGAAGCGGATATTGCCCGGCTAGTGAGGAACGCCTACCCATCGGTCACCGACGATGTCTACGAAAGCTTGGCTGTCGACAAATTCCTCGATGGACTTCGGGACCCAGAGACACAACAAGCAGTGAAACTCGCCCGGCCGAAAACTTTAGGAGACGCATTATCCCAGGCCATGGAGTTCGAATCTGTTAGACAGTCTGTACGGGGCCATGCGCGCGTACGAGCAGCAGAAGCGGAGCCAAATGTAGTCCCCAGCTTTGAGGACCTAGTGACGAAAGTTTTAGAGGCTCTCAGGACCCGTAAGAAGGAGATACGCTGTTGGAGCTGCGGCCAAATTGGACACCCTAGAAGCAAGTGTCCATCTAAGAAGCAAGAAAAGCCACAGGAAAACTAAGTAGGGTTGATGGGAGGGGGCAACTGTCAACCCGTAACGTCAAAGGCCCCAGGAAGACCATCAGGATTGCGTCAATAGGAAGCAGAACGAACAGTTTCTACGTTGACGGGATGGTGAACGGGCAGCTGCGAAGTCTTCTAGTGGATACTGGCGCAACCATGACAATTTTGAACTCGAAGATTCCCGCTGAGAGGGTCTTACCAACCACTTGGGCATTACGGACTGCCACGGGACAGCCAGCCAAGGTCTACGGGGAGACAGTTGCCACCTTCATCATCGGGGGTCAACATCTGAGGCACGGTGCTCTCGTGGCAGAAATCGATGAAGATGTCATATTAGGCACGGACTTGATGATCGAATACGGGATTAAGTTGGATATGGCAAGAGGTGTGATGACGCTGGGAGAGGAGGAAGTCATCCTTCGGCAGGGAAAGGACCTCTACGCACGAGTGCTCTTACCAGAAGACACCACATTACCTGCACGGAGCCAAATCCTGACCCATGGGACGGTCGAAGGACAGTTACCGGAGGGTCAATGTGTACTACTTGAACCCGGAAGGCACGAAGAACAAGAGATCGGACGTGGCTTACTTGTTGCCAGGTCTCTCATCAAGGTCGGACGGACGACTCCAATCCGGCTAATGAACCTGAACAGCTTCCCGGTAACGCTGAAGAAAGGAACACCGGTCGGGGAGTGTACAACCGCTACCTCAGTGGTTCGTCAGCTGCAACGTCGTCCCACCGAGCTCCGAGGACTGCCAGAAGAACTAAAAGGATTTGTTAACGAGTCATGCCGCGACCTTTCACCTGAACAGGGCGAGGAAGTGAAGAACATGATTACCCGATGGCACGACGTCTTCGAGATCGGACCAGGACCACGGGGCAGAACGGATATCGTCCAGCACAGGATTGACACCGGGGATGCGAAGACCATCCGACAGGTCCCGCGGAGGCTGCCGTTAGCCAAACGGGAGGACGCCGAGAAGATCATAAAGGAGATGGCGGCTGATGGTGTCATTGAGCCTTCGAGTAGCCCCTGGATGTCTCCTGTCGTATTGGTGAAGAAGAAAGACGGCACAACGAGGTTCTGTGTAGACTACCGTCTTCTGAACAACGTCACCAAGAAGGACAGTTATCCGCTTCTCAGGATTGACGATACGCTGGACACCCTGGAGGGGTGTAAACTCTTCTCTACCTTGGATCTCCGCAGTGGATATTGGCAGGTTGGATTGGCACCTGAAGATAAAGAGAAAACGGCGTTTTCAATTGGCACTGGGCTCTGGCAGTTTACAGTAATGCCGTTCGGGCTTTGCAATGCTCCTGCCACATTCGAGAGGCTGATGGAAAATGTGTTAAGAGGTCTCTCTTGGGAGGTATGCCTGGTGTACCTAGATGACATCATTGTGCTGGGAAAGTCCTTCGATCACCATCTGAAGAATCTGGAGAAGGTCTTCGAACGACTGCGTGCAGCGAACCTTAAGTTGAACCCGAAGAAGTGTAATCTCTTCCGAAGGCAAGTCAACTACCTGGGGCATATTGTGTCAGACAACGGAGTTGCTGTTGACCCAGAGAAGATAGCAGCGATCACCAACTGGCCAGTACCTCGAGATAAGCACCAGGTGAGAAGTTTTCTCGGGCTCTGCACCTATTACCGGAGGTACGTGAAAGGATTCGCTAACATCGCAAAACCTCTTACCAGACTTACCGAGGAGAAAAGGACTTTCCATTGGGATCACGAGTGTCAGGCATCCTTCGAGGAGCTGAAGAGCAAATTGATTAGTGCTCCTATTCTGAGCTATCCACGCCCCGAGGGAAAGTTCCTACTTGACACAGATGCCAGCAACATCGCTGTTGGAAGCGTCCTCTCTCAGGTCCAAGACGGAGAAGAGAGGGTGATTGGATATTTCAGCAAAGCACTCTCAGCTCCGGAACGCAACTACTGTGTCACGAGGAAGGAGCTTCTGGCAGTAGTAAAGTCCATAGAGCATTTTCATAAATACCTATACGGACGAAGGTTCCTCCTGAGAACGGACCACGCGGCTCTAATGTGGCTGCTGAGATTTAAGTCACCAGAGGGACAAGTGGCGAGGTGGATCGAGCGCCTTCAAGAGTATGACTTTGAATCTGCTCATCGTTCTGGGACAAGTCACAGAAATGCGGATGCGCTGTCACCTTGTGATGAAGGCTGCAAGCATTGTTCTCGACAAGAAGAGAAGCAGGCAGCGGTGTTCAGGACTACAGTTGTCATCGACAGTTGGCAAGACGCAGAGGTGTCAAAGGGACAGGACGAGGACCCGGACTTAAAACAGATAAAACAATGGAAAATATCGGGGCGAGGAAGACCGGCCTGGCAGGATGTTGCTCCAATGTCGAAGAATGTAAAAACGTACTGGGCCCAATGGAACTCCATTTTAGTGGACAACGGGCTGCTGAAACGGGCATTGGAGAACGCGGAAGGAGATCAGCGTAGGCTACAGCTCATCGTTCCAAGGAATAAAGTGCCTGAAGTGCTAAGGGAACTACATGACGGTGTAACTGGTGGCCATCTTGGAGTTCACCGTACATTGGAAAAAGTTCGTGAACGCTTTTACTGGGCAAACCTTAAGGACGATGTGTTGGACTGGTGCAGGCGTTGTGCGGCTTGTGCGGCTTCTAACGGGCCAACAAGAAGAAAGAGGGCCCCTATGAAGAAGTACAACGTGGGAGCACCGTTCGAGAGGATAGCAATCGACATCGCTGGCCCTTTCCCTGTGACGGACGAAGGCAACCGATATATTCTCGTGGCCATGGACTATTTTTCTAAGTGGGTGGAAGCGTATGCCCTTCCGAATCAAGAGGCAGTCACGGTTGCAGACGTACTTGTGAAGCAGCTCGTCAGCCGGTTTGGAGTACCCATGGAACTTCACGCTGACCAGAGAAGAAACTTTGAGTCTGCAGTCTTCTCCGGAATGTGCGAAGCACTGGGGATACGGAAGACCAGGACGACGCCTCTTGACCCTCAATCGGATGGCATGGTGGAGCGCATGAACATGACAATGGGTCGATATTTGTCTAAAGTGGTCTCCGACCATCAGCGAGACTGGGACCAGTATCTTCACTTGTTCCTGTTAGCCTATCGCAGTTCAGTCCATGAAGCAACGGGGCAGACCCCCGCAAATGTGGTGTTCGGCCGAGAACTTCGTTTGCCTTGTGATCTAAAATTCGGGTTCAAGCCTAATGAGGAAGTTAACGGAGAGGAATACGTCACGAATCTACGGAAGCGGATGGATAATATCCACGAGAAGGTTCGTGCAAACATCCAGGGAGCCAGTGACAGAATGAAGGAGCGTTACGACATCAGGGCAGAGAAAGGTGGCTTCCAACCTGGAGATTTGGTCTGGCTACATGACCCTCGAAGGAGGCGAGGCTACTCACCTAAACTTCAGAACTCCTGGGATGGCCCGTTTGAGATCATCAATAGGATAAACGACGTCATCTATAGAATCAGGAAGCAGCCAAAAGGAAAACCCAGGGTAGTCCATTTTAACAGACTGGCCCCTTACAAAGGAGACCATGGCCCGACAGAAGACCAGCAAGTCAGGAACCTCAACAACGTGGAGACCAGTAAGGTATCAGTTGCACAACCTAAGGTACAGGGTTTCCGTGGAGTAACTCAGTCAGTATACAGAGATATCTTCTCGTTACCCGCGGACTATTCTCTGGCCCATTGTGTAGCCGAAGATCTGAGGACTTCCCGAGGGATTGCAACGGTCTTCAGGAAGAAGTTTGCTGGAACTGAGGAACTGGAACGCCAAGGACCACGCGTTGGGAAAGCACTCCACCATACGCACGAAGGACGACACCTGTTCTACTTAGTTACCAAGTGTGCTACTGAGCAGAAGCCCACATATGACGCACTGCGGCGAAGCCTCGACGACCGGCGGAGTAAGCTTCTGAGACTGCGTGTCACCAAGCTCGCGATCCCTAAGTTGGGCTGTGGATATGACGGCCTGGAGTGGAAGGTTGTCAGGAACATGCTTGAACAGATATTCGCCAACTCTGGAGTCGCCATATTGGTGTGCACGTTCAACCCCTGGAAAGGAAATGCGTCTCCATCGAGGGAAGCTCATAACCGCCCGATTTCTCCGGACTATGCTCTGGGGCAGAGCACTTTTAAGGAGGGGGCAGTGTTACGGTCAGAGCAGGAAGGAGAACCGGCTGAGAGGATTAGGCAAACAATGGGATTAAGCGGAAGGGATTATAGAATGGCGTAGAGCCTACTGGATCGGGCCTGGAAGGTTCTCGATCTTGTTCCGAGTAATGCCCCACCACGACCTACCTTGCCTATATAAAAGGACAGCGTTTTCGGCCGCGGCAGTCAGTAATAAGCAGTGAAGTAATAAGCAGCCGTTAACCAGTGGCAGTGTGTGTGAGTTAGTTAGTCTGTAATAAGTGCTTAGTGAGCAACAGTGACAATTAGTGGCCGTGTAATAAGTGTAATAAACTGTGTGGCAGTTTGTCATATTTGGAGAGTCTTACGGTCGGTGGACTTTAGTTAGCGAACTGTAAGTGTTAATTTGTAATTGTAAACTATAGTGTAATATTATTGTATTTGTACAAATTTATATAAATAGTTTAGTTACTTAGTATAAACAATATCTTATATTCTCTGTATATTATCTTAGAAATTAGATAACATTTAGTAGAATATTGTTATTGTTAATTGATATTAGTTTAATAATTCAACTGTTTTAAATAATCTCATTGTATTCTTTATAATTTGTTAATAAATATTAGATTCTTGAATTAAGTAATAGTTTAGTCCATTTTACACCCAGTAGCCCGTAACAGATATCAATAGGAAATCAAAACCTACGAAAAATTACAGAGGAAGATAAAACTGGGAAGGTATTATTAATTCTAGATCCTTTTATAGTTATAGATTCTTTTATTTATTAATACAGTTCGATAAATTATACAATACAAATACAGTAATGCCAAGAAATCCTAAAAGAACACTTGGTCTAAAGCCTTACAAAATTTACAAGAAACCTTACTAGCTATAAGAAATAAGACATTATCGATCCGAATTGCCGCTTCCAAGTACAAAATACAAAAAAAATACACTCCATCCGCAATTTCATGAAAAGTAGTTACATCGACCATGAAAAAATCAGCTTCTAATTGGAAATGGCCTTCAACTCTTGCTGAAATTCGTTTCTCAAAAGACGAAATTGTTCAGCAGATTGATAAACCGGTAAAAAATGGCTGGAAAGCGATATCAAGGCTTCAGTTAACAAAAACTAAATTGTACGAAGTGTTTGCTCAGTAATGTTATACCTAATCTTAAATATTAAAAAAAATTATGACTTGCAATCAATAGGAATTTATTATTCTTATGTGCTCTTGTATATAATATTATTCGATAAAATTGGTGCATACTCATTTTCCGTGTTGTTTGTTATATAAATAATGATCATACACAATATTGTGGGGTGACTTTGGTGCAAAGTCATGCTTCCTGCCGTTTCTAATCTCCCAATGTTACCCCAATCAATTAAGACAAATTAAATTTATTTTAGTTAAATACTCTTATTCTATTGATTCAAGAATTATTTTTCTGACATATTTTGTTAGAGGAAGTCTGACCTTACATATTAATATTTTTTTAGTATTTTAACTTTGAAATTTTTGATTATACCTTTTTTTAGATTTTAATGATACACAATTAATTAAAAGTAATAAATGAGTGTAATAGCATTTTTATTAAATATAATAAGTGTAGTAACTATGCCATATTGTCATATGTGATATGACATATGACATAATATAACTATGGCAGTGTAATAAGTCAGTATTATTAAAACTTTGAAATAAACATAACATATTTAAATGGAAAATCTAAGTTCACTAAAAAAATCATTCTATTGTTAACTTTTTATACAAAACTCCTCGGCTAAAAAACTTACATATCATATTATCTACATTGTTGTATATCCCTGATTTAACTGGGTTAATATACATTATAAACATACCTTTATGTCCTTTTCAGAGTTCTAACTAGGTCTTTTTCGTATTAGGAAACTAAAATATGATCATGCTTAGGATATATTTACTAGGTCGGAACTAAGATTTTTGCCAGAGGGGGTGTAATTTCATGCTTTCTTCATTTGAACTCTCCTTACTAAAAATATTTAACACAAATTATTATAATGAACAAATAACTTGAAGGGATAGGATTAACTAATGTTAATTACTGAATTGCAAAAAAGTGTAAATCATCTCAATTCTCCCACCATCATGCTCCCACCAGTGCTTGCAGTCAGTATACATAATTGCGTTTTAATTTGACCATGATAAATTATTGGCATTACTTTATAGGGTATTCTTGATTCTGTATAGGTGATTCTTGAGATTGGCTGTGGCTCAATCAGCATCTAAGCAGTTAATTTCATGAGCGGAATACCTGGAGGTTGTTCATGACCGTAATCAAATGACGTTTCTGATTTACCATAGGCATATAAATAGTACCGTTCCTACCAAATACTGAACGACAGAATTACAACCACCTTTATGGAGGATTTTTAGACACGTTGAGATAGAAGGATAAGAATTAGTATATATGATTAAATGATTTATCTCCCACAGTCTGAGGATTTGAACCCGGAATCCCTGAGTACGGTAACTCACCTCTCTAAACACTGAGCTTCTAAGGCATTCATCGTAAACCTTATTTTATAATATTCTCTTTAATACTCGAAAAACTTAAAAATTTACACGTAACTATTCTTGTTATCGACAAACATTGAACTAAAATTGGCCATAAAAATGAAAAAAAAATCCCGGAAAGGCCGTAAGTTGTATTTTTAAAACGAAATATGGCTCGGAGATATGAGAACGGCGATATATTACGCCTTTCTGTTGTTTACGAAGCCAGATCCTAGAAAACTATTTTAAGAATGGCTTCCACTTAACGAGAGATCCAGTTTACGCCAATCCCTATTTATTTACGATATGGAACGTTGTTGCCTTCGACTATACAGGCATTTTGGGTGCTGTAAACAAAGTGATGTTGGCGGACTATAACTAACAAGCCTAAAAAAAAAGAAAGTTAAAATAAATTCTGCTAATTTTTAAATATACTCGTACATATTCCAACTTTTAAACGCTTGTATCATTATTGAATTGATTTAATAATATTAGAGAGGACATTCGTTGACTGGAAGTACTAATGGAGGATGGAAATAGTTGGGTGGTGCAGTCAAAAATTTTCCACAATAAATAAGTGGAAACTTATTTTAAATAAGTTTCCATATATTTATTGTGTAAATTTTTGACTGTACCCACCAACTATTTCCATCCTCCATGATTTAATAATAATGATAATAACACCGCATGGGGAAGCTGTTGGTTCCAGTTGATGAGGTTTTATAGTCCCAGCGAAAAAAACACTGGAGTATATACTATAAATCAACCACAAAAGCATATACAACACCACACCATGCAAATCATATATACTGACCTAAAGGACGAAGAAGTTTAAGCTACTCTGGAGGACATCGGCAAGAAGTGCAAGGAGTCAATATTAGTCTATAGTGTATTCCTGGATGTTCTACCTACAGATAATAAGGGCTTTGTTTTAATCTAATGAAAATTATTTATTAATTGACAGCTTTTGAAAATGTGATATGAAATACAAAGAAATTTATCTGGTATTCGATGGTCTGAATTAGGCATCGGTAATGTGCCTTGAAAATTACTATGGAAACCACTTCAAAAGATTGCAATTAACAGACCACTGATTGACCTAATCAAAAGAATAATACCAGTGACAAATTAAAACAGGTAGTAATGTATCACCAGAATTGTCGACTAGTAAAGGCTTACTGCAAGGGTCCTGAAGGTCACCCTACCTATCTAAAACCTACATTAGAACACCTTTGATAGAATGGGATAAAAAATGTAACCAAGTGGGAGTAAGAATATGTAACAGTCATCTCCATAATCTATTGTTCACCTATGACCTGGTAGCTCAAGACCATGCGGATGCAGAACGTGTGCTATGAAAACAGTGGGATACGTCTCCCGCAATAACAAAACATATGCGCTACCCGCTATCATTGGTTTTATCGTGCATGCTATTTCTACCTATTGTCAGGAAAAACACTTCCTCTTTCTTCTTACTTAACACAAGGATCTTGGAGATGTCTTCTATGCTGTAGAGTCATGATTATTGTTCGGAATTATTCAAAGCCTCATTTTCCAACCAACAGACTGATTCCTTCACAGATTGAAGTGATCGTCCTGTAATGACAACGTCGTCTGCGAATGCAAGGATTAGGTTCATTGTGAAAAATATCGTGCTTCTAGGTCTTCAGGACAGAATTAAGTGTGAGTACAGTTAATGACTCGCCCTGTATGAAGCCCACACACATTCTGCCTAGGACTCGCCAATTCTTTCCTTCACCTTAACTATGTAATATTATGTGACCTCCATTATAGTCATCATCAATCATATTAACTTGGTTCGTATGCCCATTCCTTAAATGGCATTATACAGCTTCTTTCTGATTAATGAAGAAAATCAACATTTATTATACTCTATCATTTTTCCCAGGGGCTGCCTAAGGGGATTATTAGAGCAATTTTAGATCGATTTGTATATTCCTTCTTGGTACATTGGTTGTCTCTCGACGTGTGGTACGATGAGGTTTAAAGGAACTATTGAATGTAAGCAGAATTAATTAAACTGGTGGCCCTATAATTCCTCCAATCATTTGCATCTCCTTTCCTTTTAAAAATTCTGGTGGCTAAAATGTCATGACTTCATCAACATCCTCTTCTCCTGGCGACATTTTACTTTCACGGGACTCTTCTCAACCAGCAGGTTTGGGTAGCTCCTGAAATTGTTCTTTCAATCTTACTTGCATCTCGTTATCCAGCATTAGCCTGACACAAACGTTTTACCCTGAGCGTACCTGCCTCATTGAAAGAACATACCTTAGGTGTTCTGAAGGCTCACTTCTTCTATGTTTTGAATTTTTCCCTAAAAGGATATCTTTTTTGAGTGGAAAATAGTTGATTGGATAATTTTAATGGTGGATTGAATTAGTCATGGGGTGCAGTCAATGATAACACAAAATAAGCATAACTTATTTTATCGGGCCGACGTTTCGGCCTAAGGATGTAGGTCATCTTCAGGGCACCCTGAAGTGATGTGTCCAAACGCCAACAGTCAACTCATTTGACATGCTCAGGCAACCACTTCCGGTTGCCCTGAAGATGGTCTACATCTTAGGCCGAAACTTCGTCGCAATAAAATGAATTCTGCTTATTTTGTGTAAACATTGACTGCACCCCCTGACCAATTCAATCCATCATGCGATATATTTGTTTGTTTACTTATTTTTATTTTTTCTTCAAGCTTTGCTTCATGATACAGTTTACGAGTCCAACATTACTGCTTTTAGCACTTCTTCTCATTCTTGACCATATCAAATTTCGGCCTTAACTCACTCTCATATCTTTTTTGGAATATTTCTTAGTAGCATCCTCTATTATTTGTTTTAGCACGTCCACTTCTTCCTGAACCCTACCCTGAAGACAAAAATGTGGTCTATGTTAGTCGTAGGCCCCTTTGTTCAAGGGGTTCAGAAGTCCAAGCTCCATTGTTTGCTAGGTTATGTGGGAGAATTGTGTTAATTACGACTTGGAAATCCGTAGTAACAAAACATATCATGCGCTACCCATTACCATTGGTTTTATCGTACATGCTATTTCTACCTATTGTCAGCAAAAACACTTCCTCTTTCCTCGCATAAACGTTGAAGTCACGCGTCCCAAATTTATGCTTGGCTCGGTTGCCATTATTGAAAAAATAAAAATATCTTTTGCTTAGCAATTTCGTCTCACATAATGTATTGAAATCCATCTCATGCCTCAATAGTGTAATACCTGATTCTTCGATTCTGATAGAGCAAAAGGTACAATTATGGTATAAACATTCCACGTCCCAAATCGATATAATATTATTCGGTTACAACAAAATAAAAAGAGAGAAATAATAGTTCATTTGCTAATAGTGGAAGGAAATTAAAACCATAACAAATAAGGCCTACACTGTCACAGTGTTAATGACGGTCCGATTACGATGATTTTTTTTAAACCTTAATTTGATTATCTTTCATTTCGTTGCACAATCAGTCACAAATTAATACTTTCTCACTTTTGACAAAACGGGCTACCAAAGGAACCGAGAATTGTTCAATATTTATCATAATTTTTGGAGTATAATCTTTTAAGTAAGGGTTAATCATTGTTTTTTTACTATATTCAATACTTTTTTTAAAATTTTTTGAGAAATAATAATAATTTTTCATTAAAAAATTGAAATGGTGCTTTCTTCATATATCGTGAATTTCACTTTTAAAAAAGATTTTGATCTGGTATCAAGGAAGATTTTGTATAGCGATAAAAAACTTTCAGTAACAACATTGTGTATAAAATATGAATTTTTTCTTCTATCACCTCTAATAAAATACAAAATTGTTTTGGAAACCATAAAACGGCAAAATTAAAAACCAATTTATCAGCAAATCCAACCATTATAAAATCCTTTGGTACGAGTAACTTTTCTATTAAGAAATAAAATATTATTACTTTAAATATTAGTCTGTAAAAAAAATCATAATGTACGACTTTTAAATTCTTGGCGGATTCCCAATTAAATAGCGACTGAGATAACACAAAAAAATTGGCAAAGCAGTTGTTTCTTGCGACGTCAGTCATGACGAAGTTTTGACACTGAAGATGGTTGTTCCTAGCCAACTGACTAACCTCTAATACGCCAAAATTTTACCGGAATAGCTTTGTCTATTTATATTGTTATTACCTTTTCCTGGCCAAATATGATCAGACATTACTGTTGTGGCTGGTATACGAGTACAATCAGTCTATTGATTTTTCAACATGATTAGAGTTAAATGAATGGTAGCAATTTTTTTATATATAATTTTTAAACCTTTTTAGTTACTTTAAAAAAATTTACATAGTCATGAGTACTGCTTAAAGAAATGATAAGTCAAACATTTGGAATAAATTTGGTGTTGTTTTTTTTGAATTTCTGAATCAATTACAGTCTGAGTTATTTATATTTCATCATTTGTAAATTGACATTAGTCTTACTAATTTTCACTATTTTCTATTGACACTCCTAATAAAAATTATATACATTTTCAAAGTGTAGTTTCAAAGCATTGAGTCCTCGTATCTGCAGTTGAAGCTACGTATTACTAATTCCCCCGCATGTTACGATCATATTCATAAGCACCCCAACCTCCCCCCCCCTCCCTGTGATTGGTGAATAGTCATTACTAAAGTGAGGAATGTTTTCGTTTGTTATTATAGTTTCATTGTTATTAAATGGAATAGATGATCTCTGATGAGTGATCGTAACAGCACCCAAATTCGTTTGCATTTGAATCCATTATCAACTGGGAACAATTAAACTATGACAAATGAAATGGCTAAGCTTAACTTGTTATTGATGTTTTAAATTATCAATAGTATGAATTGCATAACTATTAACGACCTTCTATTTGAGTATTATTATTTTTATATCTATCGAATTCTAACCTTGAAAATAAATAGGATAACTGAGAAACATGTCGCTAGGCGTCGCCAGTCGCGCGTAATACGTCACGGGCATATTAATATTGCACAGCCCAATGATCATTCTTTGCCATTTTATATAACATTAAAAAATCAACTAGTAATTATAATTTCAGAGTAAACACAAAATGATAAATTAGTTTAGCTAATATAATTACTTTATATATATATACACTCTGACTTAACTATCGTTAACAATCAGGTACCATTTTATATTTTTATGTTGATGGCATGACGCAATATCCCAGTAGATGGAATAGATCTAATATTACTCGACGCCAAAAATCTGTCGCGGCTTTCATTGTAATCATATTTTTTCCATCTATAGATAAAGTTTTATAAGCTTATTTAAAGTCCATTCCCATTGATGCATGCTCAATGAATGAGTTATTCGATGGTATAATTTCTCTTTTATACTGACCAAGTAGGAAAAGTAAACAAAGCTGACCGCAAATGTTTGACACTACTTTCTGAAATAAACTTCTGTTTGCTGGTATTTGGTAGCCCCCCTTTAAGCGGACGAATTTGGTGGTTGGTTTTGCTCCGATGTTGTCAAAGTCCAAGAAGACATGTTCTAGTATTTCCCTGTAGTAAACCCAATGTGTATCTCTCTTCTTACTAATACCCAAATTAAAAGTGGTTCATTCAGACATTTTACATATTCTTCACAGATTCACCAAGTCAATGCTTTGTTCATTCTGTGTCGTGGATATATTGCTGGAGATCTGTTAGCCAGTCCGGTATTTAATAAAAGACGTTCTGAGAATCACTTTTTTCTTCAATTCGCAGGATCTCGTTCTCATTTTTTCGAGACCCAATTAGGCCTTAGTCGATTATTCAGTATTTCTGGATCGATAGAACGTTCGAGTTCTCTTTCTTATCCTAAAAAAAAAAGGTTCGGGGTTTATTCATACTACCCTACGACTGCGCCCTACAAATTGTGCGTTTGTCTGCATTAAAATCTAATTGATACTCTTTTTGCTAGACCACTGTTATATTAGGGTTTTAAATTGTATTTTATTTATATTGTATTTCAATTATATATTTGATGTTAATATTTTAAATCATATCTTACTTTGATTATCAAATTCTGAGTTTTTCTTCATTAAAATATTTATTACACCTATCGTAGTGTAATAATCACTTCTATCATAGTGTAATATTTCCATTTAGTTATGCCTAATGTGAAATTAGGCATAACTGAATGGAAATGCAATCTTTTTTTTTAATCTTTACGGAATTTAAAACCATACGGCTTATAAATTTATTTTTGATTAAGAAACAATAATTTAAAATTTAAAAAAATGAATTAAAATTTATAATTAAAGAATCAATAATTTTTTTTTACGAAATATACTTTTAATTTAATCCTTTTACTTTTCATTTCTCATTTTCGTCTTTCTTTTCTCCCAGGAATTTACTAATCATTTCTCCGTGCCTTCCTTTCTTTCGATCACGCAGTACCCTTATTAAATAAATAAATATTTTATTTTAATAAAAAACATATTTTAAATTAAATGTAAATTTTAAATTAAAAAATAATTTTAGTCCAACATACTCAGATATGTTTTTAAATATACTATCATTTTTTAAAATTTTAATATACGCACCATTTGAGGTTCACAGCATTAGGGCAGTATTTAATACA
The DNA here is from genome assembly GCA_964056705.1 of Troilus luridus. Lineage (NCBI taxonomy): Eukaryota > Metazoa > Arthropoda > Insecta > Hemiptera > Pentatomidae > Troilus > Troilus luridus. The sequence continues at coordinate 65,017,030 of OZ057412.1, read as the reverse complement.
TTCTAAAAACTTTATAAAATTACTTCAAATAAAAGGATTATGAGTGTGATTAATCCATGAATAACTAGTGATACTAATTACTAGTTAAGCGACTAACTTAATTGTGTCTCATTAAAAAGGAGCGATAAAATGATTAAAACGGAACATAGTGTGGGAGTTATCGCAGTGTCGAGAGTATCGCAAGAGTCGAAGAAATTCACAGTAAGTCACAAGACGATTAAAAGTGGTTTTAAAATAAGATTAGTGTTACTTTTAAAGGGATGACATGTTTATGAAATTAATTGATTGATGATTACCTGTTATGTAAATGAGCAGACTTGATTGAAAAGATTTCTTATGCTATCTTAAATATTTAATATTTTCTGGCTGTAAAAGATCGATTCTCAAAATTTACTCGTATAACACCAATATAGAATAAATTCAGAGTGTATCAAAGTTTCTAGAAAATATTGACTCTAAGCAATCCAGAAAATATAGGGATTCAATCTCACGCTATATAAAGTTAAAAAAATTTGGGTGAAATTAGAAAGGTTTTGTAAATAAGCAAATTTCAGCTATATTCAGCTAGGTTCAGCAAGAGTTGGCAGACAAATAAGGGTGGTGATATCTTGATCCCAATCATCTGATCTCAAGGAGCCCAAGCTTATAAAGTGTTGTGCACGTATAATTACCTCGTTATTCAAGATTAATAGAGGATTAACATTTTGACTTTTATTTATGTACAACCAGTTAGTTACATTAGTTTTGAGACCACATGACCCTCACTACAGACTTGTTTTCCTAAGAGACACTACATGTTGAATGTCGCTACTAATAAGGCAGAGTCTTCCGCGTTCATTTACATATTTTCTGTTTACTTTGATCCCTTTATTAATATATTCTATAGGTTCGCGGGATATGTGCTTAATATGAAAATTGAACAGCTTTGGCGACAATTTACAATCTTGTCGGATTCGTCTTTTAATTTCTACTAGTTCAAACTCCGAGCCATCAATCTTCATTTGGGCCATTTGATTCCAATAGAGATTATGAATTATGATGATATCCTTCTAATCTATACATTGTTTTTGTAAAAATAAGATTTTTTAAAACATTTGTACTATATTAAGAAGATATAAATCTAGGATTAAGAAGATATAAGTCTAGGACAAATCTTCAGACAAATGAGGAGTTCTGAGAAGTGATCTATAAAAATTTAAATAAAATATACTTATTGTTTAGTATAGTCGATGGAATATTAATAAACTTTTAGCTTGTCTTAATCTATACAAAGCCAACATAATCCTCCATCATAGTTTATTTATGATTTATGATAGTACTGTGTGAATACAAAAACTAAGTATGAATAATCACGCAGCCCACTCCAATCTTGTTCTCAAATGGTATTACTACAATTAGACAAATCGTTAAATCAAAATTTCAGAACTTAAGAAAGTTAATCAAAACAAAATTATGTTATAAGGCTAATAAATAAATAAGAATAATCAGTCGGTTATTTAGTGTTTCAAGGGATATATTCCGTGTACCCTACGGCATTCTAAATTTATCGATAATATATAGGTTACATACTCACCAATCATGCTATCAATTAAAATATGTCCTCAATAAAATATCAAGTGATGAAAGAGCAATGGAGTCAACAAAGCACATCATTAAAAACGTTTGACGATTTGTCACTCACCATGAAAGCTAATAACGTGTCTTCTTGCTTTCGAATCCCCTCAATTGGAAAAAAAACATACTTAGCCCTTTCAATGCGGGAATATAAAACCATCCGACCGGCTTGAAAGTTAGCCTAAACTAAGCCCGTAAAACACCATGTAGAAAGTTTACGTGTTTATAAATTTGGCTGAAAATTCTCATTAAATGCTGTTAAAAAAAGGCATTTGTATGATTTCTTAAATAAATATTATTATTAAATGGTGCTAAATTATATATTTTATCATATGATTACATTTTATACTTTACATATTTATGTCAAAGTTATTGTTTTCTTAAAGAAGTTTTAATAGACAGAAGCTTTTTAAAAAGCTGAAACCGGAACAGACATTTACTCAATGGTGTTGAACACAGAGGGTTGGGCAAAAGTTTTGAAGCAAAAACTACGATCACAGCCTCTACCATGTCAGTTTGAAGGTAAAAAGATGGGAGTATCAAATTATTCTCTCCTACCTGCTCTACAATAGCTTTATATAAAGGTCTCCGCACTGAAAGGGCTAAGCTATAGGTTACCATATAGTGCGATGATACATTAAAAGAAAAAAATTGGAAAGGGATTTCAATGGAAGGGATTCAAGGGATTTCATGCTTCGAACAATCATGAAGATGAACTCTCTCCTCATCCTCGATTTTTCGACATTAATTAAAGTGAAACTTCACTCTAAACAACCTATTACATTAGGAATAAACAGGGGATATAAATAAGTTTTAGACTGTGTATTTCTGGCACTTTAGAGTAAGTGCAGGATAGCACGTTCGAAATTATCATTATTATATAATTATTAAATATAATATTTGCTATTAGTGTACAGCGCTTAGTTGCTATGCTTAAGATTCCGGGGTAGAATTCGGCTGTGACGGATACATTATTAAATATAGTGACATCAATAGATACACCCTTTAGTCCCCCAGTCTCTATAAAGTGGGTACCCTTAATTGGGGGAAACTAGTGGTTTAGGGTAATCACCTCTCTGTTGATTAGTCTTAGAAGCAATGCGGCCCCTACCATTAACTGAATCGAAGGTCCTTCGTGGTTTTTAGTAGTAAAGGATTTTGTTTTCATGTTAATTAACTGTTTTAAAATAATTTTTCCTCCATGGTACAGGCATGTGTTAAATTGGCCTGCTTAGGATGTTTACAAGGAGCCGAATAGTCTAGAAAAAACATTTTGCCTTATCGAGTTTTTTTTTCATACGATACCCGAGAGGTTCTAGGAAAATCTTTGATCCACGTGGGGTGCTAAGAACAGTTTCAGACTGACGAGTGTATTTCTGAGAAGAGTGGGCCTCCTTCTCTGCTAGGTTATAAATATAATGGGCAACTGTCACGACAGCTAGCGTGCTCTAGTACACCACGCCATTAGCTATTATCGTCTTCGCTCATTGTACTCCCGACCAATCGGATTTGCCAAGGCTATCTTCACTGTCATCAATCAACTAATAGATTATTGTTTTGCCTTTCATCTCCAACTGTTTCGGATCTATGCCCAACTGTCCTCGATAATGGTCCTTAATAGTTTCTCATTAATACAATTTATCTTTCTGACTTATCCACTCATCCGCAGTTCAGAGAACGGAGCCGGTTGGTAGCCTTGATTACAGCTGTACAGCACTTAATGCGTGATTATATAGTTAAAGACTCTTCTGATGGATAACTTTTTTCTTTGCGGTGCCGGTTAATCAGCTGGGGATTGAAAAGATCCGCGGAATGGATCTTGACATTCATACTCTGGTTTGTATTTGGACAACCCTGTGTAAAATGATCCCCCCATTTGCCTTAATGGGAGTAGGAAAAGATTTTAAAAATCCTTTAAAAAAAAAAGTGAAAGTCGATTTTGGAAACACATTGGACAGGAGCTAGTGCACGTTTCACTACGACGGTTCTCAGGAATCCATTCGGACATAAATGTGATGTGTGTGTGATCTGTTGATTCTCATATGAGCCAACAAAATAAAAACACTTACCGCTGCTTAATAATACTTTCCTTGAAGAGATAGTAGTGAACTTTAAACTGTGCAGTACGTGTAAAATTCACTGGCCTCAGACAGTCCAGAAAGACAGAACAGAAAAATGAATAGTATATATTTGACTGTTATAACAGTAACTTCGGATATTTTTGGAAATTCAATTTTCATGCCTTTAAAAGAATAAATAAATAAAACATATATATTAAGTGATTGAAGATGTGTGTAAATGATTCGAACTAATCTTTCTTTTCAAGTTAGTTGAAGAGTCTTCTTCTTCTTCTTCCTTTTCTTCCTCCTCAGTGGCTCTCAGCGTGGAGGTGCCTCGGTCCAAGCGTTCCATCTGTCTCGGTCTTTCGGCAATGTCTTCATGGAATCCAATCGTTTTCCTCTTTTCTCCTCTATTCTAGCCACATTACCCAGCCATGGCATCCTTGGCCTTTCACTAGGTCTTTTGCCAGATTGTCTAGCTTCGAAAAAATTGCGTGGTCCGCGAACACATGTCCGAACCACTTCAACTGCCTCTTCTCTAGAATTTCAGTTAGTGGTTTCACCCCTGGCTCCTCTCTTATTCTGGCGTTCATGATGTGTTCCCTCCGTGTTCGGCCAGTCACTCTTCTGAGGTATTTCATCTCTGAGGCGGTGATTCAATCTGTCTAGAAGGACCCACCTCTCGCTTCCGTATAGTAGGGTGGGAAGGTAAATTGCATTTAAAATGTAAAGTTTTACCTTTTTCTCAACTTCGCGTTTCCCAACAACAGTATTGCATATTTGGTAATAAATATTGTTCGCTTTTTTAATCATGTTGGATATTTTTTGTTGAATTTTACCATTTCTGCTGAGAACTGTACCTAGGTACGTGTAGTCTTCTGCTGTCTCTATGATTTCTCCTCCCCAAGTGATCTGTACATCTTCAGGTTCTCGACCTATTTGCATGAGTTTACTTTTACTTGCATTTATTAACATGACTTTTCTCTTCAACTCCCCTTCCCATTCCACTACAGCTTGCTGAATATTCTGGACGGAGTCCGCTATGAGCACAATATCATCGGCATAGAGAAGCGTCTGAGCAAGAACTGTTCTCAGGTTCCATTTCCCTACTATTGTTCTTGCCGTCCTACGTTTACATATTTTTAAGACCTCATCCATCAGAATAATAAAGATAAGAGAACTCGGACTATCTCCTCGTTTGACTCCAGACTGCTCTTCTGTGCAAAGTGCTTTTAAGAATAATAGGCATTCATTCATAGGATAAAAATGTTAATCATAGTAATTTTTCCTACTTTTAACTTTCATTTCTCATTTATAGAATGATCACAAAGTTCTGGTGAAAAGAATTTGCGTCACCTGTTCCAGGTTTGCGACATTTCCTGTTGAAAATTCTTCTTCATTACTGTACGCTTCCTCTCTTTTCCTCCTGTGACCAACCAGCAAGGTGATTTATCTTTATGATTATTATTATTACTATAACACGCCTTTATGTTAGAGATCTGTTCTGCATTGCTGTAAGGGAAATATCATATAATTAACTATACAATTAACGAAATCTCCCTCTTGCCAAACTATGGATATTAATATTTAAAAAATATATACATGTATGTATATATCTACTTGAAGTTTAATATATGAAACAATTATAACTACTAAATATCGATACTCAAGTACACTGGATCTCTATTAAACAAAAAAGGCTATATTAAATAAATTTGTAAGTACCCTCATATAAAAGGCCATAGGCAAGGAAGTAGTACATACAAACATTTTTAATCAGAGGTTCATCTCGAGCAGTTGCTAGTATCTGAGTTCTTTTAAAAGCTCAACTTAAAAAACATGAAAAACGTGAATATAGAAAAAAAAGACACATTTAAACAGAAAAGAATTATTATTATGAGTAAAAGAAAATCATAAAATTATGGCAAAAAAAAAAAGAATATAAAAGTTGAAAATACAAAAATAAGTGAATTTATTTAAGTATATTTAACAAGACCTTTGTACATAATATTTTAATTATGCATTTCACGGCTTATGATGTCTATTTATAATTTTGCATAGCTAAATGCATATTTATCATTCATTTGTTAAGCTTACATAGAAAAAGAAAACTCTCACATTTACTAATTTCCCAGCTTGAAACGAATTGAAAAGGTTTATATTAATTTTCGAGGAAATTTCATTTAGTTCCGATTAAATCATTATGTAAAACACACCGTTTATCAAGTTTATTTATGCCTTTTTCATTTTTCTGCATTAATTTTTATGACCTTATATGATGGAACTACTCAAATTCAATCTCTAGACTTTTAACAAGCTATTTAATATTACTATGTAATTACATACCTTAAGGGCTAAAAAGGTAAAATTATACAAAGGGATTCTTTTACTAACTCGAACAAAAAGATTAGTTCAAATTATTTATATACCTCTTCAATAACTTACTGTCTATGTTTTATTCTTTTCAAGACAATGTAATCAATTTACAAAAACAAAAATCTGGATAACGACCAAATATTCATTGGTCACATTCATGGTTGTTTGTTCATTTAACATTACTTTATGCTGTTATGGCTAATCGGACGGTGCTACAGTGGGATTTCTAGATTTTGCCTATCCAGGTTTATTTAGAATAGAGATTTTTAACGAGTACCTGACATGTCCTGCGATCTTGGGCTTAGTAGTTTGTTACGTTAACCACTAGACCACAGGTCGCCTCTGTCACATTCATTGGTCAAAAAGGGATTCATTGGTCACTATTTAAAATGTAAATTTCTATTTTCTAAAATTATTTCGGAATTGAACTGAGTATACCAAATATTTTTTTAACACGCTTATTAGTTTCTAAAAAAAATCATATAAGGATAATTTGTTGATCCATGGAATAATGGATCGTTTGGTTAGTCTTTAAACCATAAAGATTAAAAAAGCGAAAATAAATAATAGTTTAAAAACTCGCTTAAATAGGAAACAAAATTAAAAAGTATAAAATAAGAACAGACTGACGAACCAAAAGATTAGTTTTTTCTTAAAATAAGCGTGGAGAAGTTTTTTTAGCTTCTTTTATAATGACTACTTTTATCAATATACGTAAGAATATTTACTACAATTAACATCAAGCTTTTCACGCATCGGGTGATTTTTTTTCCGTTCATTGCTTTATTCTTATTTTAAACTTACGAGTATTATTATTTTTTAAATAATCATTTTGTTTCCTATTAAAGTGTGATCTATAGTTGGTTCCTTGACTATTATCTATTTTCACTTTGTGATTAAACTTTGTCTTTCACTTTTCAAAAGATTTGCAACAGCAAAGAACTGTTGATTATTCAAATCTTCAATATATAATTATTTATCTATATTAATTTAGTAGGAAAACGACTTGAGACGCTTGGATATATCTTCTGTCATAATACTTGGAGAGATAAACGAGTCCAGGAAATGATCAGATAAGAAAATATCGTAACGTCACTTCACTATGTCAATCACATCTCATTATTGTTGTAGTTCATCGTGAAGTTCTTCCCGTGGTGTCAAGGAATCTATAAATCGACTCCAATGAATTCCATACACAGTGCTTCCTCAAGTCCTTATTTGAAAAGTGTACTTTGGAAATATATAAAATATCCCGAGGTACATTTTTATATATTTCTACTCATATAACTAAATAAATAAATATACTACACAGTACACTTGACAGCATTCAGAACGCATACCATGAAGTAAACTTATGTGTCATGTATAAAAAGGTAGGTTTAAAACTCAAAGGGTGTTATCATAAATCTGTTAACGAGAAATTTGGCATAATTGGTTCCCCCCCCCCAATTTTCATCTTAAAAAATTATCTTTTTCAATATCGAAATTTTAGTTTCTAGAGTTTCTGGAAACAATATTATTATTTATTTTTAACCAATATTAAATTATACTTAAAAGGCTCATCATAAACTCTCAAGAAGTGGTTCTCAACTTGGGGGCCATGAGTACAACACAGGGAGGGCGCGACACCAGTTAAAAATGAAAAATTCTGACTTGATTTTAGTTTTTTTCTCTTACTAGTAATATTTACCTTGGATTGGAACTTATAATGTTGTATCTTGTGACGGTAACACTAAATGTTTTGTTTCAAATGCAATGCTCATTGTTTTAGTTTTTTTCATATGCCCATACAATTTATTGGCAAGGGGGGCGTAGTAGGAATATGATTTGAACAGGGGGGGGTGGAAGGTTTTCATTTGAACAGGGTGGCGTGGAAGGTTTTCTTTTGAGCAGGGGAGCATTGTAAAAAAAATAAGTAAATAATTTTAATGGTACTTTTTCATAATAACATTTGAATGGAGTATAGTGTTAAAAATATCACTTTTTGCTAAGTGCTCAGAGTTAAAAAGATAACCTTTGCCCATTTTTTAAAAACTTAATTAAAATGCGAATCATTAAATATCTTAATACATAGAAAAATGGACTTATACGACTCTTAAAAACAACAGCTCAATATATTTTGGTTAGTGAGTTTCTGTATTTGTTCCTGTAAGGTTGGTAAGTATATGTAGTATTTGGTTAATGAGATTATGTAGTATTTGGTTGGCGAGTATCGAACTCACTGTAATGATGGCTTTCTCAGCATTTCTCATTTATATAACGCTGAGTTGAGATCAAAGCCAAGCAGAACAAACATGAAAAGTAATCTAAGCCAATAATCGAATTACTAAAGAAGCCTAGAATTACTAAAGGAAAGTTAAGACCAAACAGCTCACAATCTAACACGAGCTCAGAAATTTATTCCAAGTATGAACTGCCTGTCAGTAACGATAAGAAATAATTAAGCGAAGATTCATCTCCGAAAATTAAGATCATTCAGGAGAACAAACACTGAATTTCGACGATATAAATAAAATAGAAGTATTGAATGAGAAAAAAAACACATTTTTCGTTTTTGATAACCGTTTTATAATTTATAATTGATATTAAATACATATAGTCAGCTGTAGTGCACAAAACCATCTAAATGACAGAGTAACCTAATAGAGTAAGCTAAGTTTGACGGATTTTTGGATGAACCTTGAACCAATTTTTTTATTCTTCTGAAATGTTTTTTTTTATTTTTTTCGATATTTTGCATTAGTATCGATGATATGAGCAGTATTTCTTCTGTACATACCGACTTCTTTTTCTGTTATCAACATACAAAAATAGTAATATTAAAGGAAATTAATTGGAAAATATTACCGTCACAGTTACCCGATCTGATCAATGTTCTAACCTCAAATTTTTCAAAATCCTTGGTTATGGATTGTTTTATTATATATAACTTTATAATTTGAGTAACCTGAAATCCTCGAACTTTGTTTCTTTTTTCATATGATAAATCTTTCATTCCTTACTTCGCTGCCATATCGGAAGAGGACATATACTTTTCCGAGGTTAAAGATCAACGCGAAAATAATCGGAATTTAAAAAAAACATTTTGGCCTACTAAAAACCACATCGTTCCAAATATCTTTTTTTGTACTTTGTGAAAACTTTATTAGCTTTTTAACCGCATAAAAAAAATAACATTATAAAACTGGTGATTCGTCAATTTCAACGTTTTTAACAAATTTGGTAAAGTACTTATCTCATTCATACCAAACATTTTAAAAATTTATTTCAATAGCACATCAGTATTTTACCAGACTATATGAGTAAATAAATAAAATATGACGTATGCTCTTATAAATAAAAAAAATGCAATTATATAATGTACAACTTTTTTTTCGAGCTTAGTTTTTGTTTAATACAGGTTGCTTTTACGTGGCAAGGGAATTAGATGTAAGCTTTTTTGAAGGGAAAAGTATAAAGCCAAATATATTCCGAGAAAACATTCCCAATATTACAATGGCTTGAGACTGTTCCCAATAACATGAGAAATTACAGAGGGCATTAGATTGGCTTCTAGGAAGAGACCGCACATGGGACCTTTTGTCCAACTTCTCAGAGAATCGTGAAATGAAGACGACGGAATCAAATATGAAATCCTCATGAGAATGACATTGAAAAATTTAATGAAGTTCTAAGAAACGCTATTGACATAATTTAATGTTCGAACTCCATGAGACAACAATCAATACCTTGTATAAATACCTTCTGTATAGGGTCATTCCCTTTTCTTATATATATATATATATATATATATATATATATATATATATATATATATATATATATGCATATTTTGAATTTTTTTTTTAAAGATCCGTGAACAAAAAAGTAACAACAAAATCACATAACCAATTGCTAATAATAGATATATTATTTACATAATTATCCCAATTATTTACAAAAGGGGGAGCGGAGTGGCTCAGTGGTAGAGCACTGAGTTGCCATGCCGGAAATCCTGGTTCAAATCCCGCTGCAGGCATTTACTTATATTTAGCTTAGGGCTCACCCAGCCTCTATAAAATGTTATAAAAATAGGGTACCCAAAATAAGGGGGAAAACCTGGTGGTTGAGCGTGACCTATGACAAGTCATCTCCTAGCAGAATCGTTGTCCATGAAACAGTACAGTCTCTTCCATGTACTAAACCCCCAGACTCGTTCACGGTACAGAGGGATTTTATTTATTTATTTTTTTTATTATTTATTTTTTTCTAAGCCACCGAATTATTCACGTATCTAATCTTTACTATGTATCAAAATTCCATCGTTAAATCCTGAATGCTCCTTTTTTTTTTGAGATTTTAATTTTTATTTAATTTTAAATTATATACATACATTTTAAACATTGGTGGGATAATCCCTTACAATGAGAATGATTTTGCATACATGGTTGTTTGGTTAATAAGTTTTTGTTGTTGGTAAAAATTTAAAAAACCCAACAGAAAAAAGAAGTATATAGGATTTTATACAAAAGATATACATTTATAAGCGTACATACAAAACATTTTTATATACAACATTATTATTATATACTACATGATATAGCATACAGGAACATTGATTTAAAGAAGAACTCATTTCAATATATATATTATTTATAGTAGAATGTGTTTTGTTCGTTTGTGTCTGTATTTTGGTGTTGTTGTTTTTGTATAATTTCCTATTTCTTGAATGAGTATGTTGTCTGATAGTTGGCATGAGGTGAAGAATCTGAGGGTTTGTTGGTGTATAAATTCATGTATTGTTGGGATATCTAGTTCATTGTGCATTGTGGTGATTTGAGTATATATTGGATAGTTTTTTATGATTCTTAGACATTTGTTTTGGAAGGTCTGTATTTTTTTTATGTGTGTTTTGCTAGCTAAACTCCAGACTGGGCATGCGTAAGTTACCATGGGCCTAATGACTCCCTTATATAATATTTTCTTATTCTTTTCCGATAGTTTTGATTTTTTGTTGAAGTAGGGATACATTTTATATAATATTCTACGGGCACTATTTAGTTTATTGTTTATATGATGGTTGAATATTAGTTTGCGGTCTAAAGAGATTCCTAAATATTTAATATGGTTAGATATAGGTATTGAGGTATTGTTAAGTAGTATGGTAGAGGGGAATTTAGGTCTTCGTTTTGTGAAAATTATAGCTTCGGTTTTGTCAGTATTTAAAATCAGTCCCCATTTTTTCAGATATTTGTTAGTCTTGGAAAATGCTTCCTGTAGCCTTTTAATTATTGTGGTTATCTTATACGATGATGATAGTATTGCTGTATCATCGGCGAACAGTGCGATATCTACATTACTGATTTTTGGAATGTCATTAATAAATAAATTAAATAATATTGGACTGAGACAGGAACCTTGTGCTAGACCCGCAATTGTTGTTCTAATTGTTGAATGTTTATTGTTTGATGAAATAAAGAATGTTCTGTTATTCAAAAATGAGTATATTGTTAGAATTAAGTACCTTGGGATATTGTATTGTATTAATTTGTGGATGAGGAACTGAGGGGAAATCCTGTCGAATGCTTTTTCTATGTCAATGAGGATCATGCCTGTATGCTTTCTTAGGTTGAAATTTTTAGTGATAATGTCAACTACTCTCGCCAATTGACCGGTTGAAGAGTGAAAATACCGAAAGCCAAACTGTTCATTTACTAGTATATTTTTATCTGTTAAATGCTGGACCAGTCGATATTTTATTATTTTTTCGTACAGTTTAGACAAGATGTTAAGTAAACTAATGGGTCTATAATTGGATGTAATTTCCGGGTCTTTATGTGGTTTGGGTACGGCTATTACTTTTGCTCTTTTCCAAATGTTCGGGAAGTAATTTAATCTGAGGCAAGTATTGAAGATTTTGGTAATATGTATTATAGTTTTCTTGGATAGAGTGTTATAGGTCCGGGTGATTTTTTTATGTTTAAGGATTTTACTAATTTTGTGATTTCTTGGGGTGATGTATGTTTAAAGTTAATTTCTTCCGGTTTGGTTGATATATAATAGTTTACGGTTTTTTTCACTTTATTTTTATGATATGTTGTGGTTAAGGTGTTTGGTGAGTTTTGGATATTCTCAAAATGATCGGCAATCCGTGAAAGTTTTTGTTTCATATCAAATATATATTTATTATTATCTATTTTTAAAGGGGGAATGTTCGTATTAGCTTTTGTAAAAATCTTGTGGATTTTCCAGAAGGGTTTATCGCCAGTTTTAAATGTTTTCAGAGTTTTAGCCCAGTTGGAGTTTCTCCATTGGTTCAGTTTCAGACATATCAGATCTGTTAATTTGTTGGTGAATGTTTTTACTATATTTGTAGAACGGGTTTGAGCTCTGCGCCTATATTTGTTTCTTAGTTTTATCAAATGTTTTATATATTTGGGGAATTCATCTGTGTGGGTAGCAGCGTAGCTTTTGGGGATTGCTAGATGAGCTGATCTTTTGATCATTGGAGTTAAATTTTGTATGGCAGTATCTATTTCATCCGGATTTGAGATTTTAGGATTGATGTCTAAGGAGTTATCTAGGTATTTTTTAAATTGGGCCCAAATTGCAAATCTATAATTGTATTTGGCGATAGGTGTTTGGGTTATAGGTTTTAATTTTATCCGATACAGAACCGGGTTGTGATCAGAACTTAATGCTGGTATAGAAATTAGCCTAGAAATCATTTAAAATTTAAATTAGCACTGAAGGATTTAGTTACTAGTATATCTAGTGTGCTAGGTCTTGATTTCCCGTTGGTAGGGAAATACGTAGGTGTACTGGGATATACTATTTGGAGTTTCAAGTGAGTAGCAAATTTTAGCAGTTGGTTACCATTTTTGTTGTTGTTGTGACAATTCCACATTTTATTTTTGCTATTGAGGTCTCCCATTAGTAACATACTTTTATTTAATTTCATAAGGGTTATGATTTCTGTTTTAATTAAAGGTTTTTTAGGAGGTAAATATGCTGATATAATTGTTATTATTTGATTATTATTTAAGTTTACGTTTATAGCGACGGCTTCGATGTATTTTAAGGTTTGTATTGGGCAGTATTTGTGTTTCAGTGATTTATGGATTATCAACATAACACCGCCGCCATATCGGTTACGATCTGATCTGTATATTTTATAATTTAGGATAGAGATTTTGTCAATTTCGGATATATGGGTTTCTGTAACTGATAAAATATGGGGGTTGTTAGAAGAAATAAATTCTTTTAATTCTAATACTTTATTTTTTATTGAACGAGCATTCCAAGTTAAGCAATTTATGTAGTCAATGGTCATGGAGTTTATAATGTTTCCTTCCAATTTCATGGTAAACGTTTATTTTTAAACTCAATAGAAATTGATCATTAATTTTGTTGGGGAGAGCGACACCATAAAGGAAATAAAGCCAACAGGTGTAAATCTCCGACCCCGTGTCAATTAAATGCCGGTTATTATGAGCACTTACGATGTTAATGAATTTATGGATGAGAAAGAAAATAAGATTAATGCTGTTAGAAACAAAAGAGGATTAAAATAAGAAATATTTAAATGAACAAAAATTAAATTTAATGAACGAGAGAATTACATGTAATAGATAAAAAATATCAAAAAAACAAAAAAAAAAAAAACATATGGTTAATGAAATATATATAACAAGGAACAAACTAATAATTATGAACAATAACTACGCAGGCCTGATATTTACTGAATATAATTTATATGTATAATTTAAAGAAGAAATTAATTAATTATATTAACTATTAATTTAAATTTAATACAGCAATAATAGACTTAAATGTCCATAAGTGACAGCAAAAAATATGTCTCCGACGTCTTCTCTTCACCAAGGCCTTTAGTATAATTATTAATTAGAAATACCTTGTGAGAAGTATTATGTCAGGTACTCAACACGATCGGCGATCGTCATTACTCCCACTGCGTCGAAAGATGTTGATGATGCCAGGAGCTCCAAAGGTATTCGTAATGAATAATGTTTAATGTTAGACTGCACTAAGTCTACACTAAAAGAAACTCGCAATGAGTGTTCACTGATTGATGTTCAAAGCAACAATGAAATGTAATTACAAGAGGTACTCGTAATGAGTAATATTAGACTGCAGTAAGTCTACACTAAAAGAAACTCGCAATGAGTGTTCACTGATTGATGTTCAAAGCAACAATGAAATGTAATTACAAGAGGTACTCGTAATGAGTAATATTAGACTGCACTAAGTCTACACTAAAAGAAACTCGCAATGAGTGTTCACTGATTGATGTTCAAAGCAACAATGAAATGTAATTACAAGAGGTACTCGTAATGAGTAATATTAGACTGCAGTAAGTCTACACTAAAAGAAACTCGCAATGAGTGTTCACTGATTGATGTTCAAAGCAACAATGAAATGTAATTACAAGAGGTACTCGTAATGAGTAATATTAGACTGCAGTAAGTCTACACTAAAAGAAACTCGCAATGAGTGTTCACTGATTGATGTTCAAAGCAACAATGAAATGTAATTACAAGAGGTACTCGTAATGAGTAATATTAGACTGCACTAAGTCTACACTAAAAGAAACTCGCAATGAGTGTTCACTGATTGATGTTCAAAGCAACAATGAAATGTAATTACAAGAGGTACTCGTAATGAGTAATATTAGACTGCAGTAAGTCTACACTAAAAGAAACTCGCAATGAGTGTTCACTGATTGATGTTCAAAGCAACAATGACTTTAGGCGTCTCGCGTTACCAAGACAACGGCGGTCCATCGCCGCCGTCACCAAGACAACGGCGGTCTTGTTTTGTCGACATGAATTAATGTGATGCTTCACATTATCTATAAATATATATAATCTACTAACTTATAATTACAAAAATAAAGCTTTATGTACAATTATTCCAATATTTTTTCTCTCGTTCATTATAATCAAATCAATTACAAACTAAAGAATTAAATATGACAAAAGAAAAACAAGTAATGAAACTAATTAATTAAAATTGATAATAACGATATATAGAGGGGAAAAAAAGTAATGAAACTAGTTTAATGAGCGTTAACATACCGCCCACCAAAAATTTGATAAATTTTTTAAGGTTTGCCTACTTCTAGTGTTGATCTGGTAGAGGTAGAAGTGGTGCTAATTTGGATATTCACTTCTTGAGTTCCCCTTTCGGTGAACCAGTTCCACGGTTCCTTTAATCGTCGGTCTGCTCCAACAAAATTGGTTCCATGATCTGAGGAAATGAAAGCTGGAAGACCCCGTCGTGCAATAAAATGATCCAAGGCCGCCAAAAATGCATCTGTGGTGAGTTGTGAGACCAACTCTAAATGAGAAGCCTTTGCGCTCATGGAAATGTAGCACTTGGTAACAATTGATTTGCGTCTATGTGATTCCTTGATAAGAAAAGGTCCGGCAAAGTCAACACCAACATTTAAAAACGCCCGGCCTTGTTCGAATCTGCTCGATGGTAGTGCACTCATAAATGGGTTTATGGTTTGGACCCTGAGTCTGTGGGAGACTAAACATTGGTGAATACGGGAGCGTATGATTCGTCCTGCCGAAATAATCCAGTACTGGCGCATGATCAAGGAGTGCAGTAGTTGTGGGCCAGCATGAAGATAATATTTGTGAATATGATCGACGATAATTATTGTCAAATGAGACTTATAAGGTATTAGGATTGGAAATTTAGACTCATAAGGTAGTGGACTGTTCTTCAGATGACCGCCCACCCTGAGCAAACCACGGGAATCCAAGAAAGGAGAGAGAGATAGCAATTTTGGGTCCATACGTGTAATTTCACGATATTCATTAAACTCTAGTTCAAAATAATACCTCTGAGTGGCTCTTATGCAAGCTTCAAATGATCTTCTCAGTTCACTTAATCTTAAAGGGCCCATAATTTTATTATTGGAACATCTTGTGTTTTTAATGAATCTATGAACATATGCTAATACTCGTAGAAGTCTTGAAAGGCTAGAGAAGCATTCTATCCAAGTTATAATTTCAGGAGATTGTTTAGTTTCAGAAAACAGAACCTTTTCGTCTTTCGTTTCAGGTAAATATGAAATATTAGGAGCTGGGATTTCGGTTAGGGGCCAATCTGAGATAGGAAGTCGCATCCAATCGGGTCCGAACCACCAGGTTGGATCAGTAATTATTTCAGCGGGGTCGCAACCACGTGAAGCGACATCAGCTGCATTATAATGCGAACGAATATGGTGCCAAGATCCTTGTTGAGAAAGATCTAGAATTTTAGCCACTCTGTTAGCTACAAAGGTTTTCATTTGATGTAAAGGTAATCTGAGCCAAGCCATAACCGTGGCCGAGTCAAATAGTAAATATATCGGTGCGTCCCGCCACTGGAGCAAAAAGTCATGAAGGGCCTTCAACGTTTCACCCAAGAGCACTACGGCGCAGAGTTCCAGTCTAAGTATCGTAAGCAGTTTCAAGGGAGCCAACCGGGTTTTGGCAAAAACGAGACTCGTTGAAACGTCATCACCTTCAGTGTCGGTTCGGAGATATATCACAGCTGCAGAACCCTGCGAGGAAGCATCCGCAAACCCAATAATAGTAGCAGACTCTGGTCCGCTCGAACTAATTCTCCTTCGAAGTCCTACTTGTGATAATTTACTCAGGTCGTTGAAAAACAATTCCCATTGAGCCTGAATGTATGATGGAACCGGATCATCCCATCCAATATTGAGTTTCCACAATTTTTGGATAATGGTTTTCGCTCGGAAAATTACAGGTGATAGGTATTCCAACTGGGCACGTGAAGCGAGCGGATATTTATGTCCTTCGTCTGAGACAAGTTGTTGAATCACTCGTATCGCTAAGAAAGGAGAGCAAGACAACCCGAACGGGAGCCGGTTAAGTTCATATTCGAGTATTGCATCCGTTACATCGAAACGGAAAAACAAGTGGTGATACAAACGATCTTCAGGGTCAATTAAGATTAGAAGGAACATCTTGTATATGTCAGCGGAAACAGCGTATCGTGGTATACGAAATTTCAAAAAAACGTCATTGATATCATTTTGGAGTTTCGGCCCTGTCAGAAGATGACTGCTCATTGACCCAGAATTCGTTTGTGCCGAGGTATCAAAAACAATGCGTAGATGGGTAGATGAACTGTCCTTGCAAACGCCATGATGTGGTAGAAAATATTTCCCTGTTCGTGTTGCAAGTGAAAGATATTTCCTACTTAGGTAGTCCTCAAACACCGAGTTATATTCGAGCCTTAAAGCTCTGTCTATAGTCAACATGTCCTCCATTTTCCTGAAACGATGGAGGACCATAAACCTGGATGCTTGTAAATTTGGTGGGGGTTCACCTTTAGATCGAGGATGAACGATGGATCTTCCATGCTCAACTCTTGTCTGAGTCAAATAAAATTGTTCCTCGGCTACATTTTCTGGGTATAACCTTCTATCAGTTGTAGCTTCTTCAATGTCCCAGAATCTACTAATAATAGCTGGTTGTGTTTCACTTTCAACTACACTAAGCATAGTTTGGCAGTTTGAACTAGGTGATATGTTTGAAGTTGGTTCAACTAATACGCGCCCAATTGTTGTATTTGTATAAAATGACATTGGAAGACCACCATCAGTGCTGATGGTATTATTTAGTAGAACGTCTCTACTTAAATCAACATCTAATAAACCGTCGATTTGTTCTGGTTGATGACAAGTTGCGTCTACAATATTTAAATGTTTCACCGTATCCATTATTTGGTTGCGATTAATAACAGAAGGCATCTCTGCACTGATTTGGTCGAACACAACGGCCATAGTATCCAACTGCGGAAAATCCACTGTTTGTGGGATGATTGTGGTGGACACATGCGTACTAATTGGTTGAATAGAATCGCAGCAATTAACCTCAGAATTTGTTAGTTCTGGTTGATAAAATGTAGAATCTCCAAACTTAACCATTTCTTGGTTGGGAATAGGGACATAAGGCATTTCTGCACCGAATTGATCTATGACGATGTCCGTAGTACCCGACTGGGGCAAATCCTCCATTTGGGGTGCGATAATAGAGGACGAAAACGTTGCTGAACTATTTGCTTGAATAGAATAGCTGCAACTAACATCAGAATTTGATTGCGTTGATCGATGCAATGGTGGGGGAAAAACTACACCTTCATTTAATTCTTCAATTTTCTCATGTTTAAAGTCAAATGACAGGGCCTCGAAGAAATATTCACGGGTTTTATCCTTAATATCGGAATATTTCTGAACATCCTGTCCGTTTAATTTTAATAATTTCCAAATATCTCTATATATGGAAAGAAATTCGGCATGCCTCTTATCTATACGAGACAACCTCGCCCGAAATAACCTTCTCTTGCCAGGGTCTGTTATAGACGCTTGTCCCAAAGCGCAGGTTTTTCTAATATCATTGGCGAGATCATTGAATTGGTTGATCAATGATTCAAATTCAACTTCCGATTCGGAAAGTTTAGATGTTTTTGACATTATGTAAGCTGAAAATAGCTGTACGAGAAATTAAAAAATAACGGAAGATAATGCCAACAAATATATAAATAGGTTGCACTAACAATTTATGTGCGTGAACATAAGCAATATTAAATGCTCAAAATAATCGAGCCCGGAGGGCCAAATTTTGCTCAAAATAATCCGTCCCCGGAGGACCAAATTTGTTGGGGAGAGCGACACCATAAAGGAAATAAAGCCAACAGGTGTAAATCTCCGACCCCGTGTCAATTAAATGCCGGTTATTATGAGCACTTACGATGTTAATGAATTTATGGATGAGAAAGAAAATAAGATTAATGCTGTTAGAAACAAAAGAGGATTAAAATAAGAAATATTTAAATGAACAAAAATTAAATTTAATGAACGAGAGAATTACATGTAATAGATAAAAAATATCAAAAAAACAACAAAAAAAAAAAACATATGGTTAATGAAATATATATAACAAGGAACAAACTAATAATTATGAACAATAACTACGCAGGCCTGATATTTACTGAATATAATTTAGATGTATAATTTAAAGAAGAAATTAATTAATTATATTAACTATTAATTTAAATTTAATACAGCAATAATAGACTTAAATGTCCATAAGTGACAGCAAAAAATATGTCTCCGACGTCTTCTCTTCACCAAGGCCTTTAGTATAATTATTAATTAGAAATACCTTGTGAGAAGTATTATGTCAGGTACTCAACACGATCGGCGATCGTCATTACTCCCACTGCGTCGAAAGATGTTGATGATGCCAGGAGCTCCAAAGGTATTCGTAATGAATAATGTTTAATGTTAGACTGCACTAAGTCTACACTAAAAGAAACTCGCAATGAGTGTTCACTGATTGATGTTCAAAGCAACAATGAAATGTAATTACAAGAGGTACTCGTAATGAGTAATATTAGACTGCAGTAAGTCTACACTAAAAGAAACTCGCAATGAGTGTTCACTGATTGATGTTCAAAGCAACAATGAAATGTAATTACAAGAGGTACTCGTAATGAGTAATATTAGACTGCACTAAGTCTACACTAAAAGAAACTCGCAATGAGTGTTCACTGATTGATGTTCAAAGCAACAATGAAATGTAATTACAAGAGGTACTCGTAATGAGTAATATTAGACTGCAGTAAGTCTACACTAAAAGAAACTCGCAATGAGTGTTCACTGATTGATGTTCAAAGCAACAATGAAATGTAATTACAAGAGGTACTCGTAATGAGTAATATTAGACTGCAGTAAGTCTACACTAAAAGAAACTCGCAATGAGTGTTCACTGATTGATGTTCAAAGCAACAATGAAATGTAATTACAAGAGGTACTCGTAATGAGTAATATTAGACTGCACTAAGTCTACACTAAAAGAAACTCGCAATGAGTGTTCACTGATTGATGTTCAAAGCAACAATGAAATGTAATTACAAGAGGTACTCGTAATGAGTAATATTAGACTGCAGTAAGTCTACACTAAAAGAAACTCGCAATGAGTGTTCACTGATTGATGTTCAAAGCAACAATGACTTTAGGCGTCTCGCGTTACCAAGACAACGGCGGTCCATCGCCGCCGTCACCAAGACAACGGCGGTCTTGTTTTGTCGACATGAATTAATGTGATGCTTCACATTATCTATAAATATATATAATCTACTAACTTATAATTACAAAAATAAAGCTTTATGTACAATTATTCCAATATTTTTTCTCTCGTTCATTATAATCAAATCAATTACAAACTAAAGAATTAAATATGACAAAAGAAAAACAAGTAATGAAACTAATTAATTAAAATTGATAATAACGATATATAGAGGGGAAAAAAGGTAATGAAACTAGTTTAATGAGCGTTAACAAATTTTATAGTTTAAAATAAGCATGTAGAATAAATAGTTAGGCATTATAGCAGTGATAACAGAGCGAGATAAGAGGATTTGTTTACTACACAAGTAGTTTGTGTAGTGGCAGGTTATGAATATGTTGTGTGAAGTGATATTTATTTTTACTGGATTTATCAATACTGGAGTTTTATTGATATGTAAATTGGTAATTATTCTATTTTTTAGTATTGTGAGTAAGATAAATACAATAAATATTTTACTTGATTGATGATTGAATTGCTTGGATATGATATGACCCTTCATTTAGTCAAGTAGAGATAAAATACCTTCAATAAAATGAAAAATTTGGATATTCCGTCTTCCGCTTCTTTCATTTTGGCTATGATATTTTTAACATTTTTAAATATATCTGCCATTTTCAAAGAGCTGAACATAGTTTTGGCTTCTTTGATCATATCCATTATAGAGGGTTCTTTGTCCTGTGGAGTAAATGAGTTTGAAGGCCAATGTGATTGAGGTTTGGGGAGTTGTGGGAAATCTTCTCTTTTTGCTGTGAAATTTCTTATGCTTGATATAGTTTTTCTAGGTGGATTTTTACTTAGCTTAATGTTCAGTGTTTTTTCATATACTGGGCATTCTTTTGAATTTGACTGATGGGCTTCTTCACAATTTGCACATTTTGGGGAAAAGTTTTCAATATTTATATTTAAGCAATCCTTGGTTTTATGAGCTTCTGAGCATCTCATGCATTTTGGTTTTTTATTGCAATTGATAGCAATGTTGTTATATGGTTGGCAATTATAGCATTGAATTAGAGCTCTATTGGGATTGTATTTCTCCCATTTAATTATGCAACTGCATACTGTTTTTATGTTGTTTATAATTTGTACCTGGGTTTGATCTTCTAGTGTGATTATCCAAGCTGGTAGTTTGACTGGAGTTTCTTCTTTTTTATTGATCATTTGTATTATTTTATTTACTTTTAATCCTTTAGAAATTAAGTCCTGTTTTATATAATCTGTGTCTATGTTAGGGGGAACACCTTTAAGTACCATTTTTGGTTGAATTTCATTCTTAGGTGTGTAGGTGTGAAATTCATATTCTTGCTTTGTTAATTCTTCTTTTATTTTTTTAAAATCTGGTGAGTTATATGTTATAAAGATTGTTTTATTTCTTTTGTATTTGATGTTTATTTCACCACTTAGGTTTTCTTTGAGATTTTTCATTATGACTTCATAATTATCAAATATTTGGTGTACTATTATTGGTGGGTACGATTTGTTTTTGTTACTATGAATTGAATCGCAAATTGATTCAGCTAAATCTTCATCATCTGAAAGTAAGGAATAACTGTTGCTTACTGGAACATTATATTGGCTGGGTATTTTTCTTTTTTTTGGGTCCATATTGTGTTTCGAACTGGCTCCTGAGGGCTATGTTATGTTATGTAGATCCTGCACACTAATTTTCACTTTAGTTAATAATGAGTATTTATAACAGTTGATTATTGGTGAGGTTAGTATACACGTAAGCGCACGTTAAACACCTATCCACTGCACAGGTCAGAGGACAACTGTGAATGCTCCTTACTTTGTTACGAATAAAGTCATCCATAATTACTTCAATGTCCCATTCATAGATATTTTGGCCCGAACCTTATATCGGTCCTTTCATGAGAAACTTTATTCCCATTCAAACCAACTAGTTTCAAACTTCTCCAATTCTTGATAATCCTCCGAGGCGTCTGAAAAGAAGATGGCTTTGTAAACTTATAACTTGAATTTTTTATTTGAGTACTACCAATGAATAGTTTCTCTACTTGCATTTATCCGTCCTCTTATGCATCTGTATATAAAAAATTAGTAATCTTCAAAAACCATTGACTTCTGATACATACTTGTTTTCTTAAACATGTATCACATCCAATAATTAATTGCTTATCTCTTTTATCCCTTAAACTATTTACGAGAAGTTTTATAAACATCTATACATTCCGTTTGGAAGTGTTCATTCAGATATAGATCTTTCAAAAGTTGTCATCAAAAGGTTATATAGTTTTATTTTCTGCTTTTTATTTTGACGCTCTCTATAATTTAATTATAATTATATTAATTAATTAATTAATTATCCATTCATAATTTACAGTGGGTGGCACCAAATTTGGTGTGAGCACATTGGTAACAAATTAATAGAGCCGCCATGTAAAAAAGCTTGATTCTTTTCACAGGCGCTGTTGAAACTCGTATTAATGACGCAATTATTTTTAGTTTGAGTGATCAGTATTAATTAATGAAATTTTTATTTCAGTAACTATCCGTGGAGTAAGGTGATTAGGTAATCATTTTTTTCTGAGAAAGTAAAACTACGTAAACTGAAGGTATCAACAGTTTCTTTCCTTGATTTTGGAAAAATAAAAGCTCATAGCAAAATTATCGCAATAATAAAAACTTCTTTGACCCTGAGGAGAAATGAGAGAAAATAAATCAACTATTTGTTTTAAATTTTTTCCTTAATTTTTTGTAAACTAGAATATTATTATGTTAATAATTGTATTACCAAAACTATGAAGATACTACTGTTAAGTTCATATTACATGTTTTTAATTTTTTAAAATAAACTTTCCCAAAGAAAAAATCATTTATTTGTTTTTTTAATAATTTCCCTCAATTTTGTTTCTAGCAAGAGTTGTGAATAAAAAAGTTTTGATTATTTTATCCTGGCGAGCCCATTCCCAAAGATGGTAAATTTTCAAATCATTTTCAAGGGTGACAATTGAAATGGAAACGGTTACAATTGGACTAAAAAGGGTGACAGTTGAGTTGTAAAGCGTTACATTTGCTTTGGAAAGGGTTTCAACTCATTTGGAAAAGGTTACATTTGAATTGGAAAGGGTTGCTTGTGACTTGGAAAGGGTTCAAATAGACTTGGAAATGCTACATAAACACTGGCAGGCGGGCCTTATGTATTTTTTAAAGGAGCAAAAAATATTTGGTTATTCCGTTCTTCGGAGGGAACATAAAGTGGTGGTCCCGAGCCTGTGTGGTGTCAGGTACTCCTTGAAGATTTCTATCCTAATTAAATCTGGACATTCGACATTAAATATCGGATAATATAGTCATCAAAGTCAGAACTTCTTCCACGGCCTTCTTTGTCTTCTCCCTCATGATCACTCACAGAATTCGACACAAGTCTCCCAATATTCGAAATCTACGGAAAAGTGCACTCACATATTGCCTTCGCTCCAGACTTTGTTGACATTTCTGGTCATTTGGGGCCCGTACGAGTTCGAACTCGTAAAATAAAATTATGTGAAAGTCACGCTTCGGCATTTTAGTCAATATTGAAATATTTCCAAGTAGGAATATACAAAGGAAAACAAAAAAGTTTTGTTTGAAAGAGAATTAATAAGTGTTTACTTTTATAAAAGTAAAAATTTCAACAAACATAAAAAGTTCAATCCTTTCATCACGTATTTCTCCTAGTTTTGACCGTGTCGTCAAGTTCTTGTCTAAAGACTCCAGGGATCTACAGCATTTCATGGTCCTGTGTGGAGGGGTTCATTGGGAAACTAATATGTACAAGACATGGAGAACATATTAGAAGCGTAAAGAAGATGGATAGAAAGTAATCAGCATTGACAGAACATTTTGTGAATACCAACCATGCTATCGAGTGTGTCAAATTAGAGTGGTTAAAAAGTGTAAAGATATTAGAAGCAATCGAAATAGTAAAGCCCCTCGAAAATTTTAACAGAGAAGATGTTCATAAATTGTGCAAATTGTGGTTCCCAAACATAGCAGTGGCCAAAAAGAAACCGAAAACCCTGAATTAAATGACAAACCATTCCTAAAGCGGCCAATCAGATCACTGGAAGAATAGGCGCCGCCCCCGGAAGCTATAAAAACCGAAGTAGAGAAGAACATATTCAGTCTCAGATTAAGCGCTTGACGTCACGGTCGAAACCCGAAGTAATACGTGATGAATGGATTAAAAATATTAGCCGTGGTAATTTAAGAGAGTAATACACAGTTTACTAATTAGTGGTGTATTTTTAAAGAAAACATAAAATCCTCCATCATTTTCCGGGCAGCCTAAAATATTATTTGAGAGGTTTGCCACCAATATTTTGTTAAGTACTATTATTTTCATATTTTAAAACAGTAAAGGTCGGTGGTGGTAGATATAGAAGAACCTTGTGGAATGGGAAGTGGGAATGGCCTGAGACCGGTTCTCCACAGCCGGCATGGCGCTCACGTCACCCCTCTCAGTCAGATATGCAAATATGAATTCTATTTGGAAGCATTCCCTATCAGATATTAATAATCTCGTCTTTGTTATGTAATTTTTTTTCATTTACTTCACTTTGTTGGAACGGATAAAAGAATATAGTTTACTTTAATTTATTTAAATTCAAAAACGGCACAAGGAGAATGACATGGGGTCCTCACATTTGGATGAAACGCCAATCATAAACTCAATTTAATCTATTCGCTATTCAGTAAAAACTCCAAATTAGATTTCTGACAGAAATTATACACATACTTACCAAAACCAGTTTGGACATATGCATTACAAATTTACGGCATCGCTAAACAGACTCACAGAAAACGACTGCAAACATTTCATCGAAAGTACTTAGACTTATCACCAAAGCACCTTGTTATGTAAACAATAAAACTTTGCATATGGAGTTAAAAACACACACGGTTGACGAAAACATACGAACATACTACAAACGCTTTCAAGGAAAACTAAATGGACACCCAAACCCATAGAATAGAATAAATGGCTACGACTCTCATGCCTGAGAACACTAGGAGGAGACTAAAAAGAACGTGGACGACCAAGGGCGGAATCAGGGGGGTGGGCACGGGCGCACGTGCCCCGCCAGACAGTTTTTTGTGTACTGTGGAGAATCCATTATAGTACATAATTATAGGCAAATCACTATTGTGAAACTATTGTTTTCATTCCTAAAAGAAACAGCCGCACGGAAAAAAATTACAGTTAAATCAACACAATCAACTAGAAACAGATTAATATGGAGGCCTAACAAGTGGCTGGCTTCCCACACATTTCGGATTAACCGTCTCCATCACACTCTAGTTAAAATTATTAATGAAAACCCAGATAAACCTACCAATAATAATTTATTATTTAGACGTATTAGCTTGTTACCGATCCTTTAAGAAGTTTTTGAAAATATTCTTTTATAATGCATCCTAACAACACTTAAATCCTAAAAAAAAAAATCCTTCTCACCGGTTTGGATTCAACTCAAAGCTCAAGAAAGATTCCGTGGTTAAGCTTACGGGTAGGTCAGGAACATTGGTTTGCTTTTAAATCTTATAATCCACAAGACTCAAATCCTTACACTATGTCTTTCTATCCAAACTCTCTAACAGTCACCTTTTCACCTAAAAGTTGCCTTAGGTACTGAATGCTCCGAATGAAGACTACAGGAGAAAAACGAGGTAACTCACTTTTTCTTAAATGCCCATAGTAACAAAATTCACACGGAATCAGTATCATTATTTTTATTAAAGCCCATCGGATTGCTGGTCCTGTAAATCTGACAACGAAGGAAATGTTTGAAGGGCTCGAAACCCAACTCAGAGGAGCCACTTTACGTTCGGATAAACTAGTTTTTCCCATTCACAGACGTACTTATTTTGAGGCGTTTGAACTAGTATTTATACTGTTTTAATCACAAAATCGTGTTCGCCATCAAAAACTTTTACATAAACCCCTTTTCAACAAATTTGATTAAAAAAAAATCGAGTTTCCTCATTTTTCCCATGTAGTCTTGAAAGTGATTCAGGTATCCGATAATGCAGGGTCTTAGTTCCAACCCTCTATATTTTATATAATTCTGATTTTCCTTCAAATTTTGATAATATTTGCCCATGACACCATTATCCTATTCCGTCCTTGATGTTGGGATCCATATGATAAAATTTATCGGCGACTTCTGAACTGAAATTCGATAATTAAGTCACAAGACCTGTGTGAAACCTAATATTTGAGCCTATTGACTTAAATTATGGGAGATTGCTAAACTTTAACCATCAACGTTACCAATTCTTCCAATCATGCAAACAATAGTCAAAGTCTTATTACTGGTAAGTCTGCAAACCATAAACTGTATATCCCACTTATCCTCGACATTATTCCAAAGATTTATCCATATTCCATTAGAACTTTCCTCATCGCCCTAGCCCCTTAGGAATGTCCATAGCAAGCTCAAACCTCTCCTATAATTCTCCTGTAACGGCAGAGGCCCTGAGTGCTATTGTAAATATTCTATACGATTTCAAGGAATGGCAAGCATTAGCATTAACATTTTGAGCGTCTATGGCTCTAGTGCCCTTATTCAGTTTCCAATGGCTTTCAATGGCACTAGTGAAGGGGGGAGCTCAGTTGGAAGTTCCTTCAGTAGCTCGAAAATATTATCTACTGGTTATGAATGTCCTTATGACAATTTGTTATCTGTCCCCTACAGGTTGTCGCTTCGAGTTGTTTTACAAATGTAACTCTTTGTTCATTCCATTTTTGATATTTTCCAAAAATACAAGTTATTTTTAGTTTCAGTATGAAAAAAGGGGGTAGTTATGAGAAATGTGCATATTTTGGTAATCATTTCATAAGGAAATGAATTCATTTCATAAAGGGACGTTTCTACATATGTCATCTATACTTCTATGTTATTTGTAACGTTTATTTCTTTATGGAATGATTACTGAAATCTACTCACTTCCCATAATTACATTATAATTTCCATTCTAAACCTCTCGATAAATTGTATGTTTGGATAGTATTAAAAATTGAACGATTAAACTGTTCAAATTTGTTTTTACTCAACTCAAAGCGACAACCTGCGGAACCGATTCTATATTTTATATTTTTTTTGATTAAAATTAAATATAGATGTTAAATAAAAAAAAATCTTTTGTCTAAAAGACTAAGTACCGATATATACCGAGGTATACACATTTCCCATGATCACAGTCACTTTTCCATACCAAAGTTCATAGACTAAATGTAATAGCTTGTATTTTTGGAAAATATTAAAAGGGAAACGAATAAGATGTTAAAACTTATTATGATTCAACTCGAAGCAACAGCCTGTGGAATAATTACAATTCATTCATTTTATTTGTATTTAACTTAATTTTTTTCTACAACTTAATTACTGTTTACTCATTTTTTGTATTACTATACTGGTAAGACTAGTTATTTTGATTAGTGGATTAAATTTTTTTTACGTTGTGTTTATACTGGGTGACCAGATTAGTAGAGGCACTTGCTACTTGTTTTAAAAAAAAAAAAAATTCTAAGTTAATGCATCAGTCAAAAAAAAGTTGACTTGGAAAAGGTTCAAATAGGCTTGGAAATGCTATCAGTATTAAACTTATAAGACTATTGAAATGTTTTTTCAGTGTAATCATGGTGTGAATCTATGATGGCAATTAGGTTTAAAATAAATTAACTTTTAGAATAAAAACTGAAGGACACTTACATTATATACCCTTTTTTAAATAGTAAATGTCTTGATGAACTTATTGCAACAAATTTAATTTAGAGGTAATTATGTTTTATACAAAATATCATGCTAAAGCTAAATTTAAAGGTAAAATGCTAAGGTGGCTTTGAAGAAATTCCTTCATCAAGGAAGCTGAATTCTGAGATTATAAATAGTCTTCAAAAGGATTGGAATTTCTTTGTAAAGGATTGCATGATTATTTTCCTTGTGGGATAGGTTTTATGATGTACTTGATCATATAATGTTAAAAAATTAAACATTACATTTTCATTGTCAGGTTTTTGGTCACCAGCCAATAAATATAACACCTATTGACAACAAAAATATTGCATATGACAACAACCTTTCGAGAAAAAATATTGTTCTTCTATTCTAGCCCTAACAATGAAAAAACAATTGTTTTACACTAAATAATAAATAAAGTTTTACGGTAAATAAAAATAGTGAATTACAGTAAATAATTATGGACGCTAAGATCACATTCTAGCCAGAATGTTAAGTTAGATGCATAAATTGTTCTTATAAATTGATAAAATATGGTCCCTACTTCAACCAAAAGGTCTATATCAATATCTTATAAGCAAATACTGCTTGAGGTAGGGACAGACTTTAAAAGCTGTGAAGTTTGGGTTTTATGTTCTCTGTTTAAAACGTTTAATCAACTTTAATGGATTACTAAATATTCAACAAAATATTCGAAAGCAGCCTAACTTCTGACAGGGATCTGCAAAAGTCCGACATGTAACATAAATATCCGATATCCGATGTACAAAATAATTGAACAGAGCAAGATAAAAATGCACTGGTAATGTCACATATTTCTAGACTCGAGAAACACAAATAATATAATTAGTACTCTAATAATAGTCTTCGGTTGTAATTCGTGTCATGTAACTAACTCCCTTGGATGTGATCCCGCAAATGATGTGGACTCGTATCTTCCTCTTAAAATCCTGAACGTCACTTGGCCTCAGCCATTGCATCATTCAGAATTATACTAAAATGAGTCTGCGTCCAAAAAAAATCCACTCTCAGAGGGATAATGATGCTGACGTTAATCTTAACGGAAAATAGCCTCCTACGGCACCTATATGAGTCAGACACCGGATAATGTCAACATTCCTTTTGGTATAGCTGTGACTTCAGGAATCCGCGGAAAGTATGTTTCTACCTTCGATTCAACCCCGATTAATAAGTGGTTAAGTCGAATTTTGTCCACTTAATTCAAGTGAGAAAATTGAATTAAGGGAAACGGAATCATGTCATTTTCGTAGCATTTGGCTCGAAATGGATTCGTAACATAAGCAATAACTCCATTTCAAGCCACTGCCTTACTTAGCCCCTTAATTACTAAGAAAATTCCACTACCTAAGAATAAGAAAATCCATTTGTGGAAAATTCGACTTAACCGGGGATGTAAATTTAACATTGATATCCGTTTACCGATAGTGAATTAGTAAAAGAGTTTGTCTTAGTTATCGCAGAAGAAGTATGCCCAGAGCAGAAAAAAATGTTTGAAAGTCTTAGTCTCTCTGCTAGAACTTGCACCCGACGTACCGAAGACTTGGGTGTTAATTTGTGTGAACAACTCAGGGATAGGGCGCAGTCTCTTGACTTTTGCTTCTCTTTAGCGATGGATGAAGTTGGATACAGCACAGCTGCTCATATTTGTACGCGGCTTTGACGATAATTTTACTGTTTACGAAGAGAGCTTGTGAAAGTGTGCAGTTTGAAAGGTACAACTACGGGAGAAGATTTATTTCATCATTTGGGACAAGCCCTGGATTCATTGCAATTAAGCTGGGAAAAGTTAACCAGTTCACTACCGATGGAGGCAAGAACATGAGCGGTCAAAACAAAGGTGTTGTTGGGAGAATCATCAGCAAAGTAAAAGAATCTGGATTTACTGTGCCATAGATTTTTCACTGCATTGTCCATCAAGAGGCATTGTGCTCCAAGGTTATATCCTGGAAAGAATTAATGGACACTGTAACATCCACTGTCAATTTTATAAGATAAATGGGCTCACAGACCTTCAGTTTCAAAAGTTTTTGGAAAATCTGGAAGCTACTGTGAAGTGAGGTGGCTCAGTCAAAGTGCCGTTTTGGAACGTTTTTTTGATTTGAGGAAAGAAATTGGCAACTTCATGGAGATGAAAGGAAAGCCAGTCGAAGAGCTTACTTACAAGCATTGGATTATCGGTCTTGGTTTTTTGACTGATTTGATTATGTAACTGAATCAGCTCAACAAACGCATGCAGGGAAAATTCAAATTGATTTGCGATATGTATTCAGATGTAACTGAAACTGCTTATAAAGCATATTAGTGAAAGAAAGCTTGACCATTTTCCTAACTGCAAGAAAGCCTTGAAAGATGCTGGAGATAATTTTAAGTGGCAAAATATTACAACGAGAAACGTGTCAACTCCGACTGAGTTTGTAAATCGATTCACCGACTTTAAAAAGATCTCCCTTAACATGGAAATTTTCCAAAACCCTTTTGCAATTAATATTAATGATGTACCAAGCAATTCGCAGTTGAACATAGTAGATTTGCAAAGTAATGGCACACTTAAAACGGCATTTAAGGAAAGGACTGACTTGGTACAGTTCTACGGAGGTTTGAGTTCTGAAAACTTCAAAGAGTTGAAAAAGTTTGCTCAGCAGATAATCACTATGTTTGGCAGTACGTATTTTTGTGAGCAGACTTTTTCAATTCTCAACTACCGCAAAAATAAGAATTGTTCGCGGTTAACAGATGAACATTTAGACGCGATACTGCGCTTGTCGACGACTAAAATGAAAGCAGACGTTAAAAAACTTGCAAGTCAAATGCAGCCGCAAAAATCGCACTAGTTCTTACTTTTATGTTAAGTAATTAAGTATAGTAATTCAATTTAAATAGACATGATTATATGAATATATATATGATTAAAAACGTAGGTATGCGTTTTATTTCAAATATTAAAATTACATGTCCGTACATAAAAAAAAACATGCGGCCCGCACTGATACTCTGGCAACATTTGTGGCCCTCCTATAGCAAAAGGTTGCCAACCCCTGATTTACAGCATCGGATGGACCCTGTGGGGTCTGCAGACCCTCCTGCGGCTCACCCAGCCTCTCAAAAATGGGTTTCCTTAATTAGGGATATCCTGGTGGTTGAGCATGATCTCGCACAAATTACCTCCCGGCAGAACTGTTATCTTAGAAACATTGGTGTATCTACAATATTATTATTACAGTATTATTAAATAAGCATACCCAAATATAGTTACGATTATTAATAAACAAATCTGTAGCTGATTTTTAATGCAATCTTATAAATCCATTAATCTGTGGAAAAAAGTATTTAACAGAAGTTTTAATGTAAAGTATTAAAATACAAGCATCAATTAAATCAAATGATTCATTTTTAGGAGACAGCAGCAAACTTAACTGAGAGGAGCAAGAGCTGGGACATTGTACGCATGCTACGATCTCTGAAGACTCTTCGGTGTACTCTATCATTTATATAGACAGAAACGCGACTCGTCAGTAAACTCAACAGAATTCCAGTTGGTGTCCTATTCTAGGCGCGTGGTGTACCACATTCTTCTCAGCTCCTGGTGGGTGCAGCTTATGCAGATATATTCAGCAGACTCCGGAACGCCGTAGCGAAGACATGAAGAGTCGATATCTTTCCCTTACTTGGGCCCGAAAGATTCCATCCCTGTGAGGAATTGCGGAACCCAGTTCTCCGGGAGAATCCATATAGCAATTAGCAATGGTCACCCACCGCCGATCCCACTCATCAATGGAGTCTTTTCAGACTATTGGTATCCATTTCCTGAGGTTCTTGGCTATTTTGTACGGATATTTTCTGGTAGACCTGGTGAGCCTTGTTTTTTTTGGCTGAATTATAGTAAATCTTCATGCTAGAGAAGGTCGATGGATAACTCTCCTGATAATCCTTTAACCCCCTCATGTGACACAATCCTGTACGTTTTATTGACTCGCAGTAGAGCCGTCGGCTGAACCGTCGCCAATCTCCGCTTCTATCGGCATAAGAGATTTTATAAAAACGCAAGAGCTGCATACCGAAGAAACGGTTACTATCATCCATTTATACTTCTAAACCTGTCATTAATCCTTCAGCTTATCGTCCAATTCCACTCTTCCCTATAATGGCTAAATTATTTGAAAAGCTATTTCTTAATATCATAAAGCCTATCATCGAAAACAGCAGAGTGATACTGAACCACCAATTTGGTTCTTATCACTCCACTGTACAATAGTGCCACCGTATCGTGGATGCAATATCTATCGCTTTTGAAAAAAAAAAATATTGCTCTGCGATTTTTCTTGACATTGAAAAAGCATTTGATAGTGTCAGGCACAAGGGCCTTCTCTGGAAAATAAAACCTCACTTACCTCCTACTTACATTTTAACTCTACAATCTTATTTCCAAGACAGATTCTTCTATACTTCCGTTGACTCTTCGATTCCCCCCTTCTTTTCTCAATACAAGGGTTTACCGCAAGGCAGTGTTTTAAGCCCTATTCTCTATTCCGTTTACACCTCTGATATTCCGGAGCACCCATGCACCACCATCTATACCTTTGCTGACGATACAGCCATTATTTATTCTCACAGTGACCCAAACCTAGCATCTATAGCTCTTCAAAATCATTTATTTAATTTATAAAAGTGGTTCTATAATTAGCAAATCAGAATTAACGCCTCAAAATCGAGCCATATAAGCTTCTCTCTACGCAAAACTTCGTGACCAGCAGTCAAAGTTGCTAACGACGAAGTACCTTCCAAAAACTATTTATGTTATCTCGGACTATACTTGGACAAAAGATTTACATGGAGCGTACATACAAAATTAAAAAGACAAGAACTGACAAGACGCTACAAACAAGATGTGATACTAATGGACCACAGATCTTCACTTGACTTACGGAACAAACGACTTATCTATAACAGTATACTAAAACCTATTTGGATATATGGAGCAGAACTTTGGGGTTCAGCAAAACAAATCCACATACACAAGATACAAACAACACTGTCCGAAATTCTCAGAAAAATTGTTAAAGCACCATGGTATATTTCGAATCACACCAAACATAACGACATGAACATTCCCACTATATAATCATATATTCTTAACAAATACATAACATTCCACTCATCGACACTAATTCACCCAAATCCACCCGTTCTTCCGCTACTCCTTGTTGCCTAGACTTGATAAGAAAATATTAAAAAGACATTGGCGAAGAGACCTTCCCAACTAATGATATTTCCATTCCAAAACTTGATGTTCCTGTAGAAAAGTAAAGAGAATGACCTTTGGATCAAATTTTCTGGATGCGCAATTGCGCAGGTGCAAATGAAAATTAAAGTATAAATAAATTTTAAAAGAGGATATAGTTTTTGCTCAATTTATATATGAATTTTGATTTTTTTCTTTTGCTTACAATTATAACAAAAAATAAATTACTTAAGAAACTGTTTAATCTACGATAATTTAAAACTGATCCTGTTTAATTTGGCCTCAAGAAATAGACGTCATATAATTGATTTAACGAGCTGAAAGGAATTTAATTTTTCAATTAGCCCGGTAATGGACTGTTGACTGAGCAATGCTATAATGACCACCGTTCTTGGAATAAGAGCGTGCATAATTTATTAATAGTAATTACTACCCCTTTTGCGGTCGTAATTGTCCGAGGAGAGCAATTTTCTATAACAATAAATATTTTATGACATATCAAATTTAAACAAATAATTAATCCCATTCAACCACTAATTTTGATCAGTTACCAAAAAAAAAAAAAAACTTACGTAGACACCATATGACTCCCTTCTATTTTCGTTAGGCTTTAAATTGTTATTGTAAATAAAATTAAATTTTAAGTGATAATCTTCAATAATTAGTTGCTGAATTGTATATAATATAAGGAAGAAAATAGTTGGGGGTGCAGTCAAATAAAACACTAAATAAGTGGGTACTTATTTTATTCATTTATATCATTTAGTGCAGTACCCACTTATTTAGTGTTTTATTTGACTGCACCCCCAACTATTTCCTACCTTACTCAGATCTTCCAGTCAACCATCCCCTCGCTTCTTTTGTATATAATATAATTAGTATATAATTGTTACTGAATATTATTAATGGAAAATATCGATAAATGATCTTTAGCACCGTCTTTTACACATAAAGCAGTTGAGAATTTCAATTAAAATAATATCAATTTAAAATTAATTATAAATAAAATTTATGAACTGAATTTGTATTATAATATGTCATTCTTGTTTTATGATTCAAAAAAAGTATCACTTCCAGATTATTCCTTCCATTCGACATTTAATGGCTACTAGCATAAACACCTTAAATACAAAATCAAAATATAGTAATCTCATATCTAATTAATTTTTATAGCAACACCATTTTAGAGCTTTAAGTGAATAATTCGATGATCATGTGATGGTCAAGAAGGTAGATGCACGAATAGATGTTATAAATATCCAAAATAAAAAAATTTCATATTTGAAAAAAATCGTTACCACTACAATCCATAAAGGGTCTAAGTTTCAGTAAATGATAAGAGATTGCACTACATACAATATAACGGTTGTGCAGGAAACCTGGCGGCTGAACCTGATCTCCGATAGATTAGCTCACTAATCCTGATCAATTTTATCAAATATCTGTATAAAAAGCATACTAAGCTACTTCGCTCCCTCAATTTTTTATGACTGATCTTTTTTGGGTTTTGCGAAATGATCAACGACGAAACTAATCAACATAATTCCAGGAACGGTAATAATTGATATTTCTATTTAACTAAAAATAAAGTAAAGTAACTATTGCACTTCCTTTTTGCACATTAGATCAGTAACGTTTAACTAAACTGCGCAAAAATAAATGGAGATACCGCTAATTTTGTTGCATTCACTTTGCTAGCATTTTAAAATTATGTTTATTATAAAAAGCATTAATATTTGTTAGAAATTATACTATATTAAATATTGTTAAGTGTAATAATATAAATGCTAGGTAAAGTATGTATTATAAAATTAGCAATATCCCTATTCATTTTTGAGCAATATTTAATAAGAATTATAATATGCCAGTTGATATACACCACTTTCGTAGGTATCGATATTGTTCTCTGAATTAAATTCTGTTGCTGTTCAAACATTGGCCCAGATCTAATGTTGGCTGCGATTTCCGGAATGTACTAGGCCAGATCAGGATTTTCCTCGGAACTGAGTGTCCGAATAATAATTGACGCAGTATGATGATCATCAGAGGATCGAAGTTTGAAAATTTTTGTAAGATATTCAGGAAGTGTACAGATGGCTCACGGCTGTTAGATAAGGTGGAGGGCGCGGTTCGGTAGACTGCGCGGCGGATGCCGCCATTTCCATAGACAATGGGTCTAGACGGGCCGACATGGCCGGACTCAAGATGCCAATTTTCCGGTTGGCCGTCAATGGGGAAGAAGTGCCTCCTCAATTGGTTGCTAGAAACGGTGATGGAAGCATTAAGGTTGTTTGTTTCGCCGCTCTAACCGCTTCCCGTTTCATAAGATTATCTCAAAGGAGGCCATTAGATTAATCGACTTCTAGGAACATCAATGATGCAATTTAATACTGCAACATTCCCTGCCATTTGCATTCGATCCAATGCAATTCAGCATTCTGTAATAATTGAACAATTTACCGAGGTAAACAATATATGGGACCCACGTATTTTCTGGGGATTACATACGTCACTCAAAATCTTTAATGCTATAATTAATTAAATTATCTTAATTATGTTTATATTTATGTGTTTATTATGTTAAAAAATTATACTTACATCATTAAGTGGTTTTCTTCAAATTATAACTTATAATTTGTAGCACTAAAGTTTGACATGATATACTAATATATAAGCACATAAAAAGTACTCTAGAAATTTATTTTTATGATTTTCGACCTCCTCTATTATTTGGAGCATAGCTATAACGCTTGATGAACTTTTGATAATTTTGGGGAACTTGAGGGGATTGAACCCATATTGCTATCAAATCAAGAAAGCAACTAAATAACGAGGCTAATACACATCTGAAAAAAGATTCGATTGAACCCAGTCATTCACCTTGCCATATGATTGGTATTTGTAGTAAGATCACAACAATGCCTGGCAGCCAAAAAGCAACATGCTGAATCAACTCATTTGTGGCTTTACATAGGCGGCATTTGTCCTCGATTGCTTGATGCAGAATATACTTTTAGTAGGAGTGTGTTGCCATGACATGTTCCTGTGTTGCCATAAGAAATCCCTTAGTCTCAGGGAACATTTTCCTGTGGTCAACCAAAGGACAGAAGTTTCTAAAAAGATGCTCAGTGTATTCAAAGAACTGTAGAACACTTCCATGATTATATAAGGCTCTTCTCGGTTGCCATTGCTGTTGGTTCTTGCTGAAGCATATTCAGTGCTATTTAATCGTGGTCTAGGGCAGCAATGTTTGACAGCAGTGGTGAAGATAATGGGTAAATAGGCTCATTAAATAGGTTCCAAGCCTTGCTTTTTCTTCATGACCAAGGTATTCAAAGCTTTTACCAAATTTCCTGCTGATATATTAGTTTTTAGGAGAATCTTGACCAGTTTCTTCTTCTGAACCGGTTTATTTATTATTAAAGTGTATTACAAATATTAATGGACTTACAGGTTTTCCCATTCCATCTCTGGAACGGTTTCTTTTTTCATCTGTTATTCTTCATTAATGCATCTTAAGGAGACAACCGTAACCCGAGGGTTTAAAGGGAATTTATTTCAGAATAATAAACTTGATTTCACTATTTATAGCTATAATTAATAACAATCTGGACAAAACAATATGTATAAAATCAAAATAAATCGGTCAAATATTTTAGAGAAAACAGTTAACATTTTATAGAAATGATCTCTAATAATGTATCAGACAAAGGAAAATAAATAGATAAAGGAAAATAAACAATAATTAGAAAAACAATACATTTTTTTTATTAGGTACATTTACAGATTTATTAATTTCTTATTGATTACAATAAAGCATTTTACCTATACATATCAACAAATAAATAAGTTTTCTTTGTCATTTTTAGACAAGATGCAACTTCTAAATTCTAGAGACTAGGTTCACTCCTCCATTTCCAATAACATTTATAAAAAATTTATTAGATGGGTACATATAAAATGTTTTTATAAAATAATTCAAAAATGTTTAAAATAAATACCATACATTAAGAAAATAGTAGTCTTTAAATAAATATTCATCCCAACTTGCTTAACTAAAAAATCAGCATTTTTTAAAAAGTTTGTTTTTAGTTAATTTTGGAGATGCTTAGCTATGTTATTTAGCAGCAGTTAATACCTATCGATTTAATTCTAAAAAACAACACTAGTAGAAACAATACAATAAATAAATATTACCATATTCAAATATGATACAGTGTACACAAACTTTTAAAAAAATTTAAATTAAAAAGCGTTAGATAAATAAGTTTACTGTTCTAAGAGTTAGGTATCTCTATCATAGGCCAGTAGCATAATTGGAAATGTCAATTATGGAGGTGTCATGAATATGTAATGAGTAGTAACAAAATACCTAAATATTAATTAACGAAATAATAACTTTAATGTCATTTTTAGGTAGAGTAATTATTATCTATTATAAGATTCGTAAGAGAGAATTAAAACTTGAGTTCATTTGAGGAATTATTTGATTATTTGAAGAGCAATTATTTGATTAGTTAATGAAATTATATTTGATTCATTCAAGCTTTGTTTTTATTTTATTCCAAAACTTTACATTCCATGCTGTACTAATAGATGTCACAATTGAAAATTTTGATATCATTAAGATTATATAATAGACCATGAATACAGAAAAATAATATATTCATTTGTGACATATTCATTAAACTTTATATTAATATTAATTATATATTGTTTAATAACAATCAATATATAATTCTACAATCTAGGTATACAGAGTATCGATTCCTCTATTATATAATATTTTTTATTTAAAACTTAAATTTTGTATTAATGTATTCCTTGTTTAATTTGAATATAAAATTAGTGCGTTTATAATATGTGTTTATGTTGGTCCCTTTAATATATAAATACTATGGATTAATAAAGTTAATTGTGACAGTGACTAATATTAAACAGTCCTTTTTTTCCCACGATAATTCAACTTTAAATTGATAAAACACTTATAGCTATTAACTTATTTCCTATTGTATAATTTTTTCATAATCAGTTCTTTTTTGAACTTTTAGGGTAGGAATAATAAATTATATTTTTTAGCTTATCCTAGATATATATCTTGCACTATGTCCCCACCTGGTCATTATTTTACAGCAACTGCATTAATTGTTGTTAGCATAAGACATTTGTTACCAATCAGTAATCCGTATCAACTAAATTAATATAACTAGCGACAATAACCTCAATTTTAGGAATCGGAATCAATGGATCCACTCCTGGTCAAAAAATGTTTGCATACATACATTGTTTTATTACTAAACATAGTTTTATAATTATATTTTACCAACGTAATAAGTATATCCCAAAAGATTAGTTTATAGGGAAAATAGAAATAGATACTTTTGTTAAATTAAACAAATTGTTAAATTTTTTTTAGTGTATTTTTATCTTGATGAACAGAAAAAATGTATAGAAAAAACAAATTCTGTTATGTTTACTTATAGATATAGAATTTATTATTATTCTTTTTTTTAATTTGCAACAATGGGTTTTAGTTATAGGTACTTAGTCCTTATTAATGAAAGTTGCCTTAGAGAAAGAAGTCACTATAATAGTGTTGAAATAGAATTTAAATAATGTTTCTCTGTAATTTTATTTCTCTTGGTGGCAAAGTTCACTAAAAAGAATAAAATATAGAATTTAAGCCTGTTGTCGCAAACTAACGACTACACTTACTTAGAATTACCACTTGAATTTTAATAAGTGCCTTAACAGCATTAGTTTATGGGGCTCTTAAATTACTAAATAAAGTTAATCTAAAACTGAAAAATCAGAAATAAGCAATATTTAAGCATTAAATATTTCTTCATGCTTGGTAGGCAAAAT
Source organism: Troilus luridus (assembly GCA_964056705.1). Taxonomy (NCBI): domain Eukaryota; kingdom Metazoa; phylum Arthropoda; class Insecta; order Hemiptera; family Pentatomidae; genus Troilus; species Troilus luridus. The sequence continues at coordinate 64,977,954 of OZ057412.1, read as the reverse complement.
CACTAAAAACAACCCCACTGAGATAATTACCATTTAATATATAAGATGACTTTCATATTTTAAAAATTAACTTTTTTCCAGTAAAATATATCAAAATGCATGTTTGTTTTTTTAAGTGCAAAGAAATTTAAAGATAGTAAATAGCAATGAAATATTTATTTCAGGCAATATTTATTTTTCTTCAGATGGATATTTATTCTAATAGTATTTTTTTTTTAATAATAAAAAATCATTTAATTCACAAAATATGGAATAAGATTGCTTATATAACTGATACCTTAAAATAGTGTCACGGAAATAAAAAAATGTGATATGTCACGGAAATAAAAAAACAGATAAGTTTACAATTACTTTTCTTTCTAATTGAATTTAGTTTGATACTCAAACAAGATAGATTTCCTTTATTACAGTAAGAAAATTCAGATTGATTCTTTGAAATCAAGGTATGCTGATTCACATAAAAGTATTACTTGTTATTTATTTTTTTGGCACAATCACTCATTGTCTTTACACTGATATTATTTTTTCAATTGTTACACTACATTAAATAAGGGGATTATAACTAAACCATAGTTATAATATATATATATATATATATATATATATATATATATATATATATATATATATATTATATGTCTATAGCTATACCATATAAATATAATAATCATTTTATAGAAAAAATAATGTAGAAAGAACTATTTTCTAGAAAAATAACTATTGATTAGAACATTATATACACTAATTTATTTTTACATTAATATTTTTTTACAGCATATTTATATTACATTCTGTTGTCATAAATAAAATATAACAATCACAATTAGATAGTTTCATTAAACAAAAAAAAAAAAAAAAAAAAGAAAAAGTCTCAAACTGAGATGACTTGAAGGGTTGATCGTGGTGATCTGAAGCAAGCTGATTCTTCATGCTTATATAAATAAGAACGGAGAGCAAATGCTTTGCCACAGCGAGCGCATGAATGTGGCTTTTGTTCTGAATGAGTTTGAACATGAGCTCGCAAGTTTGATTTATCAGCAAAAGCTTTACTACATACCTCACACTTAAATGGTTTTTCACCTAAAATAAATGACTAGTTAAATATACATATAAAGACATCCATGATATAATGAATCCAGTACTTGTGTATTAGCCGGTTTACATGATACCTTCCTTCTAATCATAATCATATCTTATTTCTTGTAACTTCTTCATAACATTCATCTCATTTGAGTTATTTCTCTGTTCATAATGATATTGATTTTCGTTGGTTTTTTTAATGTTTTTCCTTGTTAATTTTGTTTGTTTTCCATAAAATTGTTCATTTAATATGTTCATTTTAAATAATCAATAACAAAAAAACACTAAATTAATAAATATATTAACTAAAACAAAAAGAAAATTTAAATAGACAATAAAAAAAATTAACAACCACTCTTAACCACCCCTTCATTGCTATTTTAAACACCATTCAGGTATTTTGTCCTCGAAAATAAAAAAAAAACTTGTGAAAAAAAGTTTTTTGTTGCTATATTTCCATCTTCATATCATATCCATTCTGTTTCCATTAATATGAGCTGTTATCAATGTTCAGGTTATAAACAATGTAGGATAACAGTCCCTGCAGACTGACTAATACACAAGTATCATGAATACTATTTTGGCTCATTATATTATATTATTCAAAACTGGTATTCTGTTTCCAAATTTAATTATGAATCTCAATCCTTATTGGTATTCATTTATCATTAAAGGCAATTCACCAAACCATCAAGTAAATCCTCAAGGTCAGACTGAGGACAATTCTCACACCAACTTATTTAATATAATTGGGCTACCATTAATTGTCCTTTTTAATATATGTCAACAACTTTATAAATATATTTACTTTTATACTACAATTTTATTGCAAATTTATCGCCTCTATAATGCAAGGAAATAGTCCATTAAGTAGCCATTCAATATCCTAATGATGTATTCCCATTCAAGTACCTTAAGGCATTGTCAGATATCTTTTGCATCCAAAAAGAAAAATTAGGAAGTATAATAGTTAGCTATTTAAAAAAGTAAATTTAACAGTACATTTTTATGTTTATTTTTTTATGTTACCAACAATGAATCCATATTTATAAATGATAAAAATTAATTTCAAAACCAACTTGTTAAAGATAATACAAAAAGTAAATCTTCAATATGCTGCTTGCAGTATAAATTTTGCATAAAGTTATATGATAATTATCTGAGTCGAATATATTAATACGCTCATTGATTAAATTTATAAAAAATATTTGAAACTCTTCATTAATTTCATTCCATTTCAAAGAGATAAAAATTATCTTTAACCCATTTATGGTTAAATAATAATAAGTTAATTATTGACCAATTGAAAGATTATCGACATGGTGTTGTGATTGTTGATATTTTATTGAACTTGTAAAATATCAATGAATATCATGATGTCCATCATGCATTTTATTTTATTTTATATTTTATATTGCAGTTTTATTTCATTTGCCCAATGATGCTTGATAAGAATGCACACACATAGGTAGTAACAACAATTTTAATCTTTAATGGATTTATTACGACAACCTTACAGCTACTTATCATCCTTATACTTATCGTTCCAACCTTTTTTAAATTACGTGGGAATACTTAGAATACTTTACGAATGTTAAGGTCTTCAGAGGATTTGAAATTGGGAGTGGCCACATGGTATTAAACACCAAAACCAGAATCCCTTCTGTGAAGAAACCTCAGTCAAAAGCCTATTAAAGGAATGAAATTAATCAGCCTCAGATTTTCCAAAAGAGCAAGAGATTCGGCAGCAAGAGATAAACTTTGTTAAAAGCCTCAACTAGCTATGGCTGGAACATTCAGCCAATAGGAAACATTCAGATTGGCAGATTAAGAGCTTAGACCTATCATAGAGGAGAAGAAGACCTACTGAAAAATCTATAGAAGCCAGAGCTATCATGACCTAATCATATATACAAACAGGAAGAAGATAGTTGTGAAGCCATTACAAAAGCATGGGAACGATCTCTTGATTTATCAACATCAAACTCTTCTGGTGAAAAATCAAAATACAGAAAGTCTAAACAAAGGTCAAATATAAAGAATGAGGGAGGAGATGTGGTATTAGAGAAGAAAGAGGCGCTGGTATAGGTACTACTCAAGAAAGATTATGGAGAATCTGGAAGTTACCCGGATGAGTGAACTAAGGCAGAGTTAGTGATTGTTCCGTCTTGAATTATTTTTGTTATTTTCTGCACCATCTATGGAACATTATTAATTTGTTATTATTAACATTTATTTTTGGTTGAGTTTGTGATTATTTCCACTACATGGGACATTCTCAGTATTTTACCAAAAATAGTTCTCAAAGATCATAAATCTGTAATGTTTTGATGCCTAAAGAATAATATTATGTTTGAAAACGTTTTATATGGTCTAAAATGAATGGATAAACAACATGGGATGGTAAAGTCAGGTAACTGGGAAAATGCTGGCTCTTTAACTCCACATAATAGCTCTTCAGACAATTTGATTCTTGGTATCAAGGATAAACTTTGGTGTATGGACTCAGTAACGTCTTCAGCCTTCTACTTTGGTTAAAATGGGTGGTTAAATTGTAAAATAATCATTCCTTACATCTATGGGTGAAATTATAGGGTTTGTGACTTGGTGATTAATGTTTATGTTGTGTACAGATAGAGAAAATTGAGTTTTATGCCATATATTTCAAACCAAATTACTTTCTTGATAATCCTATCATATACAGTACCAATAAACTAAAATAATTGTATCAATGTTAATTGTGTGAAAATCGATAAAGTATATTTACATCTTTCAGAATAATTTATTAAGCATGAATCTCTTACCTGTATGTGTCCTAATATGACCTTGTAAAAGCCAAGGACGGGAGAATGCCTTACCACAAATTTGGCATCTGCATGTTTGGCTATGGGTCCTGATGTGCATGCTAAATGCAGGAACTGATACGTATAGTTTGCCGCAATGAGGACAACTTTTAGCTTTCTTGTCTGATAAAGAACGATGTGTCTGTCTGTGCCTTGCAAGATTGCTTGATGTGCTATATCTCTTACCGCAATCACGACATCCATATTCCTGTTTACGAAAACAAAGTAATTAATATATTGAATGGTGCCAATATTAATTATAAATTATTTATCATTATAAAATTTAATAATGAAAATAATTATAATAAATAATAAATTATTATTGATAATAATAAACAAAATAAAATAAATAAATAAATATAAAAATAATTATAAAATTTAAGCAACTTAAATTTTAAAAGCTTTCAAATAAACATATGCCTAATTTATAATGTAAAATATACAAATTAAAATAAATATCTATCTTTGGATTGGCTGATAAAACCAGGGCAATCATTCAGCTGCCCTTAACTACCACAACATCCAGAGTCAAGTTCAGAGAAGTGGTTTCATTGGGAGTTAGGCAAGGGGATGGGCTCTCGTCCTGCTTTTTAACTATTTACTTGAGAAAGCCATTGATGAGTGGTGCAAGGGAATGAAAGATAGTGGCCAAAATGGAGTAAGATTGGGATAACAAAAATGAAACCCTCTACTGATTGCCTCATTTTTCGCAGATAATCTTGCAATTTTCTCTGACATATTCCTTGAACATGGCCACAAAACAAATTAACCAGCTTTAAGGAGAGGCAACAAAAGGAGGTATTCAGAACTCTTTGGAGAAAACAGAGTTGATTACTAACGTCAAGTCAGCACCAAAGGATCCAACAGTGAACCAAATCAAAATAAAATGGGCAAGAAAGGTTAAATATCTTGGCGAGTGTGTAGAACCCAATATTTGTGAATAAGAAGCCTTCAAATCACGTTTGAACGATGAACAACCAAGGCCATCTGCAGCGAAAGGTCCATGAATGCAAAACTCAGACATTGCACTGACATATGACCAGAGGTATGCTGTGTAATTCCTCACTAGAAATAAGAAAGATCTGGTAGAAAAATTGGAGATGAAAGAAAGAAATATCATAAGAAAGATTCTTGGCCTGCTTAAGGACCAAGGTAAATACAGGTGATAGGATAACAATGAACGGTATACTCGTGTTCAATAATTACCTGATGTTTTGAGAAAAAGAAGAATTTATTTTATGACCACTTATTAGGAATGAAACACATAGGATTGATACACTGGAATTTTACCTAAAAAATAAAAATTTCAAAGACGTAGAAAGGTTCAAAGACATATAAAAGGATTTACAGAGATGGAGATTAATAGATATTCAAGAATTCAACCGCCTCTGAAAGAAACTAAATATCCCCCACAGTTTTCAGGAAAAAACAAAGCTAGCGGTGAGAAAGAAATGAACGGAAGAAAGAAAGGAGCAACACCGACAACATATGAAGGAGCACTGGGCAAAGATCAAGGCTAAGAGAGGGCGATTGAAATGAGATGATCCTTAGTAGGCCAATACAAATATATATGTAAGCCATGCAGACATAATATTGAGTACAATTAATATATGAAATTATAGCCAGACATTGAAGTTAATGAACTGCAGCAGAATCGAGGTGGGGCTGAGGAGGTGTATTGGGGAGGGTTAGGGAGTTCCCCCACCCCATTTCAATTGGAGATAGAATCCAAAGAAAGCCAAACCTTAAAAACAATAACAACAACAAGCTCAAAATAAAGTCCAAGGATAGCTGGGTCAAACACAAAATAACAACAATATCTCCACCATAATTCTAGGTATTACAGTAAGAAGAAACTAGCCAGGTTGAGGAAAAGAGCAGCTGAAGTAAGCTAGGCAGTGTAAGGACATTGGTAAGGGTGCACAGCACCCTTCTGCACTGATCATTTAGTGAATTGTCAGATTATAACAACTAAAAATTAGATCTAACATATTTAAATTACTGTTTGTGTCAGGATTAATGACCCTTTAGCAATAATCCTTGTCATTTGTCAGTAAAAAATGCACCAATATAATTAAATAGTTTGTGATATTATTTAATTAAATAGTTCAAGTGTCATTTAAAATATTTAGCAAGCTCAACGAATATCAAAATTCTTAATGTAAGAAGAATTATATAATTATTTTTAATTCATTAATAAACATTAGACTTTTGGACTCTTTAGGACTAATTTAAGATTGGTTTATTTAAAGTAAAATAACTTATTAATGAACAAAGAGTAGATGTTACCCCCTTGGTCCTTAGTAGGGGCCAACAACAGAACAAACAAAACAAAATAACTTATTAATAGCTAGGTTAATAATTACATTAATGATTGTTTGAGAGTTGATTTTTTTTAAATACCTAGTATTAAACTTTTGAAAATTATTATATGTATCTTACTTTTCGGGGTGTAAGTGGACTTGAGGGGGTAGTGATGCCTCCAGCTGCAAGACTAACCTCTGCCAACTGAGTCAAGTTATAAAACTCATCACAAGTCGCCTTCTCTTTTTCTTCCTCATCATCTATGGAAGGCAGAATAAAAGAATAAAATTAAATAAAACATGAAACTAAACGCTTTTAATTGATTGATATTATTATGAACATTCTAGCTAAACTTCACACCAAAATATAAGCTTATGAAGAAACACAGTTCTGCTATGAAAATGTCGAATTAAATTTAATCATTGCTTTACTAGTTTTAGTATTCTCATTATTGGGGAAGTCATAGTAAATGAATCGCTAACTACAGAAAGGTAAATTGTCCAACTTTTGGGATTTTTCTTCTTAAAACTTGTCTTTCGAAAGAGATGGAAGGCATCAATGATTATAGAAAGGACAATTGTCAGCAAGAATGCACATTCTTGACAACAACTTCGATATTTTCTTTACTAAACATAAGGGACTAGTCCAAGAGAAAATCCTTTCTTTTGCCTAACTTGTAAAATTTAGAAAAGTTGACTAGCTGCCTTTTTGCAGTTAGGGAATCAAATATATTTTTGAGAAAAATATTTTCCTTAAATTTGTTATATTACTTTAATTTACTGGTTTTAATATGTTTAGTTTAGTAATATTTGGAAAAATAACTTTAAATGTAATTTTAAGATATTTATTTATTTTTACTATAAATAAATTAAAAAAGGAATGATAAAATTTATCTTTTTTGTGATATGTTTAGCTTGTTAACAGTCATAGATCAACCTAGTGGAATCTGCAAAACCTCTTGGGCTCATCCAGCCCCTATAAGTGTGTACTTTTAGATGGGGAAAACCTGCTGGTTAAATTAACCATCTCCTTGCAAATCGATTTATAAACAGTACAGCCTCTATCATGTACTGAACCCAATCCCTGTTGTATGATCATCAAGGAGGATTAAATGAAAGCTTTAAATATATTTGAGAAAATTGGTTAAATGAAGCCTTCAATCCTTTAGTCCTCTTATTTTTTATGGCTACTGTCATGAGTGTGGACATTTATGAGGTAGATGCAATGATGAACAAGCAATTGGGGATAGGCTCACAAGGTGTTCTGTTAGGAATTTTGTGGGATTTATTCTCACTTGGGGCAGTTAATATTGAAAAAAAAAAAAAGGGAATCACTTTTCGACACTCTGACACTGATTGATATGGGACGGTAAATACTAAAGAGCTAATAAGGTTTGAAAAAAACATAAAACATAAAGCCTGCTTCCTGGACTACCTCATCATTACTCTTGGTTGGGTCTACTGAACTTTTCGTCTAAAAGGATGTAAGACAAGCGATGGAAAAAATAAATTAAGTGATAGGGGCAAAGCATTGATCAAATAGTCTTATAAAAACAATCGATGGTTGAAAACCAATATCTTACATCAGTCCTTTCATTTGATTCAGATTCACACGTTGACTCCATGCCTGTTGAGTCATGGAAAGATTCAGTGTAAATATTCTTATCATACATAATCATTAGTAATTATGTTTTATAATTCATGATAATATACAAACTAAATATGGATTTAAAAAAATCCACTTGTTCGCTGTCCACAACCGAACATATTTTCTAGATATCTGGTACCTAAGTCACAGAATAGGATGAACCCTCTGTCATTAGATATGGCTTCCGATAAGAGATTTAATGCGCTAGTGATTTAATCTAAAATGTTTGAGGATCGCTACACTGAGGTTTTAAAAAAATATATACTCGTATTGGATGCTTAGGATTTTCATTTTCTATAATGGCCATTTGTAATTAGCAAAAAAAAAAAAAAAAAAATGGCTTCTTAAACAATCAGATTCATCATGATTATCAGATTAATCTCTATTATATGCTTCCTTGGATCTTGCCTGCTATTTCTTTTTTTCAGTGTATATCTGATAAGGAACCCTTTAGTATTTTACCATTTACTCGTTTTGGTGCATTTTTTTTTTTTGGCGAAAAGTCTTAGTTTACAGCAATCATCTTGAGACAAACATCACCTTTCAACTCCACAACAGGCTACTATTTTAATTTTATATTTATTTATTTTTAAGTTATTTCCTTTCCAAAACACGAAGTGCCTTGAGAAGTTTCCTATTAGGCTCTTCTTCCTCCTTTTTTTTTTTTTTTAATTTCTTTACTGAACTTGAACTAAAATGATATCATAGAAACCGGCCCATCTATGTTTATTTATTTGATAGCTCTAAAACTAGACATCCCAAATATTCCTAATGCTCATTATAAATCTATTTAATTGTCCGGGCGCCAAATCTAAGCGATAAAAAAAAAAAATAACTGTAGAAACAAGAATTACGGGCCTTTAAGCTTAAAATGGATTACAGCTTGGCACTATATACTGATTACCAGTAATAGATAAAGTTCCGAAGTCTCAAAATATACAAACAGGGAATGAAAAAGTCTGCCAAGTAGGTCATTAGTGCTTTCTCACTGTGTCTAAAGGGTCCATGAATGTTCAAGAAAAACAAATCTGATAATTTCATTGATTATCTCTACGTCTTTCGGAAAATTACATAAAAAATATATCAAAATGTATTGGCGCGAACAAATATATGATTCGATACACGGGATTATAAAAATATATTACCTAATATTAGATCGCTATATGGAAGAAACTCGAATAAGGAAATTAATACAAATTACCGACACATCATACCTTTGTCGACAATCAGTGCCTATTGGCATACAGTCTGACTACATACACTGTTTGAAAAAACGGAGGAGTTAAGGATAAAATTGAAGCTAATTTGACTGTTTACAATGACCAGGAGTATAGAATATGCCAACTGGATTTAATAAAAAAATGGGAGGGAGATGTATAAAGTATAGCTGATATAATGGTGATTAATACAATTTCGATTTTAAATAAATTACAAGACCATATTTGAATATTGGACGCAAAATATATATTTTTTAACAAGTACCTGACTCCGCACAGGCTCTGGACTTCCATGATACGCCCCCTCCGGAGATAGCATGGCATAGGATTTTTTACTCCCATTAAAAAATCTTAAGGCTACCTGCCGAGCTTCAAACCGGTGATCTTGAAAAATACCCTAACAACTACACCACAAATGTTCTCAATATGGAAAAGTACTTAAGAATAACAGAGGAGAACATTTATTTCAAAAGCCGCTTATGTCAAGATTAGAGACAATATTCAAATTCAGAAGAAATTTAGTTACTTTTTGAATTTACGAGTCAAAAAGTTCTTTATGGTATTTATAACGAAGGTAAATTTTCAAGGTTTCGAACCTTTGAGGGTTAAAGTTTATGTGAGCTGTTATATTTGAAAGTGGTATAAGTCCATTTTTTCATATTCCCGAGATCTTAAGGTTTCCATTTGAATTAGTTTAAAAATATAGGCAGAAAAGCAAATGCTTTTATCACTTAGCACTCTGAAAACAGTGATATTTTAAGCCCTATACAACTTTTTAATTTTATTATGAAATAATAATCATTAAAACCATTTAAAAGAATAAATAATTTTTTTTTTTAGATCCAACAGCTCATGACATCCATAATAATTATTTCCAAAGAAAATATAAAACAATGTAATGAATTGGGACGTGATGGTGGCACTTAGAGCAAAATTTAGCAACTAGCGTGATTTCGGCAAATGTTTATTGATGTCGAATTTCCTGTGGTATCTGTTTGGTTTATCTGCATTGTTTTTTTTATTTTTTATAACTGTAGGTTTTTTTATAATACGTTCAAAGCCGGATGTATAGCGTACACCCGACAAACTTTTACTCGCAATAAAAGCAACAAATGAATGAGCACTCACATGTTATGGTTATTTTCTCCTCAAAGGACCAGCGCGAACAAAGCCTTTTTTGGGACAAAGAACGGCAGGGGCGAAATACGCCTAAATTAATTGGAACCCAGCCAATTTCATGAACAGCTTTATAACACTTTCAAAGTTGCAATTTTATGAAAAAAAGTTATTTATATAGGTGATTTTCATAATGATTAATATCGTCAGAAAAATTAAAACATTAAATCTCTAAGGAAATTTGCATTACAATATTCGGCACTGCTCAACAGACGCATTTTTTTTTTTTTATATTTATTTATTGATATTTACAACTGTATAATAAAAATACATCTAGTAAATGTGCTAAGTGATACATAATGACATGTGAAAATGACAAGTAGAGAAACTACCCACTGGCAGTACTCAAATCATAAGTTCAACTAAGAAGTTGAAGTCACGGGGCCATCTTCTTTTCAGACGCCTCGGAGGATTATCGGGAATTGAAGAGGAAGCTAGGTTTAAAACCAGAGGGTTTGAGTGGAAATGAAGTTTGTTATGAAAGGATAGATAGCGGGTTCGGGCCAAATCAGCAACAAATGGGACATTAAGGTCGTTATGGATGATTTTATTCTTAACAAAATAAGGAGCATTAAGGATTTTACGAAGGATTTTGGATTGTAGGGATTGGATACGAGAGGAATTCGATGGCTTAGTGGAGCCCCAAAGCTCTACTCCGTAAGTCCAAATAGGTCGTATGATGGTCATGTAGATGAGTCTTTTGTAATAAATTGGGAGCTTAGAGCGTTTGTCTAGTAAGTGTTGAAGTAGCCTGAAACGTCGAGCGGTTTCTTGTCTTTTCAGTCTCGTATGAGGATTCCAGGTTAATCGTTTATCAAGATGCAACCCTAAGTATCGGATCTGTTCTACAGGCACCAGTGGGATATTATTAAAGGATACTGAAGGGCAGGAAGTCATTGGTTTACGACGTAAGGTAAAAGTGATTTGATGCGATTTTTGAGAGTTTATTTTAATTCTCCAGTTTTGTCACCATTCTTCAAGATCAGTGATATGGGATTGGAGGCTTTGGGATGCAATAATTGGATTGGTGTTGACAGATAATACACATGTATCATCAGCATACGTGGTAAGGATAGTATTAGGATGAGTTGGGATGTCAGCTGTATAAACTGTATAAAGGATTGGGCCAAGGATACTACCTTGAGGAACACCAGCAGATTGGGAAAATAGGGATGAATAGACATTATTATGATTAACTTGGAAAGTTCTGTTTGTGAGATAGGATTGAAGGATGAGAAAGTAGGTAGGCGGTAGGAATCGACGGAGTTTGTAGAGCAAACCCGGATGCCAGACTCGGTCAAATGCCTGTTCCACATCAAGAAAGACGCCCAAACAATATGATCCACGTTCTAATGCAGAGGAGACTACATCCACCACACGATGACATTGCTGAATAGTGGAGTGGGATGCTCGGAATCCAAACTGGTGATCTGGTATTATGTGATTTGCATCAAGGATGGGGTACAATCGTTTGAGGATGAGTTTTTCTAGGATTTTACCCATGCAAGGTAGAAGAGAGATAGGACGGTAAGAGGAAGGGTATTCTGGTTTTTTTTTAGGTTTGGGTATCATTTTTACAATGGATAATTTCCAGAGGTCAGGAAAATATGTGGAGCGGAGTACAGCATTATATATATAGGTAAGGTATAGAATGGCTTTTCTAGGAAGATGTTTTAAGATATGAATTGTGATGAGGTCGTGCCCAGGAGCTTTGCGTGAAGGTAATCTGTGAATAATGTTGGATATTTCTGTAGGATGGAATGCTTTGGGTGGAAGGGACATTTGGAGGGGAACATCTATCGCTGATTTTATATATTCCATATGAGTTGGGTTAATGATATCAGGATGTGGATGAAAGATTGTGGAAAGGTATTGACCAAATAATAACAGACGCATTTAAAGCAAATAAAAACGTTTCAATTTTTTATTCCTGAAACTTAAAAGTTAAATAACAAAAGTGCCATGGTGCTTTAAACAATAAAACATTACACAATTACTTGGACATACCAACAGTTTCCAACTATCTAATGTGAAAAAAACACAGTTTTCGTTTTCGACATTTACAGTTGCTTTAGGATTGATAATTGATAAAAAATTCTTAATGAGGCATGTATCAGTCACAAAAACAATGTAAAACGAACGTCATTGGGTTGACTATAGGCACTCATTTTTATTGAACCTAGAAACTGTTTTTTTTTTTAAATTCTCCTCAAAAGTACCGATTTTCACATTCGATAGTTTGTTTGTTTGTTTGTTCATTTAACGTCACTTTATGCTGCTATGGCTAATCGGACGATGCTACAGTGGGAGCTCTAAATTTTGCCTATCCAGGTTTTATTAGGATAGGGATTTTTAACGAGTACCTGACATCGTACAGGCTCGGGACCCCCGTTTAACGTCCCTTCCGAAGGACGGCGTAACCAAGGATTTTTTACTCCCTTTAAAAAATCCTAGGGCCACCTGCCGGGCTACGAACCCGCGATCTTGGGTTTAGAAGTTTGTTACGCTAACCACTAGACCACAGGTCGCCCCCACATTCGATAGTTGGAAGTGGTAGGGACGATATACTGATACACAGGTGTTATATGATGTATCCTCTTCTCTGTCACGTGTCTATTTATTAATACTTTACTCATCTGCTGATTATGCGGATTAAAATGTAAACATTGAAAAAGAGTAAAAAAAAACATAATTTTTTTTAAAATAGTTTTTAAGATAACTATTTTTAGTAGTTTATGCCATGATATTGTATTACTCACATGAAGCCATTATGTACATGGAGGGATTTTGAACCACTGCACGTAGACCAACGGTTTTCATTAAAAAATTTTCAGATCGTCTGATTTCACATTAAACAATCATTACATAGTTTTTGGGTCGTTGTGCAACAAGAATGGGTTTATGCATTCACTTATTGCAGTTTATGCAGATTTATGCACAGTTATGCATAGAGGTGATTTGTTCCAGATCACGCTTAACCACCAGATGTATTTCTCGGTTAAGGGTGCCCACTTTATTGAGTCTGGGAATGGCCAGGAGGGTCGTCAAATCCCACAGGATCTTACAGCAGTTGTAAACAGACTGAATAATTTATCTGCCACAGCCGGATTTTCAACCGACACCTTCGGTATCTCAGTTCAGCGCGGTACCCAATGAGCTACTCCGTTTCCTATCCATAAAACAAACCCAAAAAAATGTTAGTAATTATTTATACAAATATTAAATATCTCATAACAAATAAATATTTTCATAAGTAATTAAATAGGGGTTGGCCAACCGTTAAGCGGACAAGGGTACCTACCACCTTAGTTATCGTAATTTTGAATTTTCGTAGTTTGTTCATATATCCTACTTAGCAATATCATTTGAGCATATGCCAAAATCTAGAATTATATAAACACCCTCAAACAGTTTCCGTCCATATCATTCCATAATTTTTCCGATAATTTATATACATTAAATTGTGGCCAGAAAAGTTTTTTATAACTTCCGTACAATAATGATATCTTAAAAAAAAAAAAAATTTAAATACTGTTGGCAGCACTGTCCGGCATTGAGCAACCTGTTAGCTCAAAGAATCTTTAATTTGATTGGTAAAAATAGCCTAGCTATTTTTAGGCATTTTGCTGCCTTCGCTTCTCTGCGGTCCGGTTCAAAGTGTTTCGGAATACATTCCCACCTGTGTGATTTAACCTTTTGTCAGTTCGACATGAATTTTTGAAATTTAGCACAAATGTTCTTTGAAATAATGAAAAACAAAGTATGAATTTAGTGATTTTGAGTTCTTTTAATTACCTCCCAAGGAAGCATTTCTCTATCTTTCACTTCGTTAAGCTATTAACACCAAAAGTATTCTTCAATTTTTTTTTCAGATTTGGTAAACATATACAGCCCCGGTGAAAATAGTGATTAATTAGAATTTCCTCTAAATAGAGTTTCTTATACTTAAGGAGCGGAATCGTATTATTTTTGTATTGAATAAGAGTCCAAGTCAAAAATTGTCTTATAATGGAGCAATGGCTTTTCACACCCAAAACTAAAAGAATGACACAATTCCGCTTTCCTCATACAATTAACTGGCCATGTACAAAATTCCATTAGACCAATTCATCGGGGCTGCAGAAATACTCTTTGATGGATCCTAATAGTCAAATCTTTGTTTCGAAATCACATCCGAACATGTTGTTCTAAATTGAAAATATAAAATTCATTTGGCGGAAAAATAATGTTTACATGCAAATAAATGCGAACCTCAAACTTCTCGGCAGATGCGCAAATTGAAAACCTGTTCATAATGAAATAGTTACAGAAGTTTATCTCTAATTCTATTGTATTGTTCTGCCGGAAAACAAACGTACATACTGAGCATCAGTTCATTTGATAGTAAGAAATCATCTGAAAGTACCCAAAGATCAGTCTTAAACATACCATTAATGTGTGATGGAATAACTGGTGTTTTTTTAAAACTAAAAGTCTTCGCATAAAAATTTAAATCAGACAATATTATAGCAAAAAATATCACAGTCTATTAAAAACACTTTGGCATAGAAATGTTTCAACTTTTAAAAATAGTAATTCGGTGCAGAACAATGTTTATTGGCAATAGAAGCTTTAGTTACAGACAGTCGTGGAAACGGAATTTGTTACAAACAGATAAAACGGAATCGAAGCAGAAAAAACAGACAAAATTTCGAATTGAAACTGGACCAGACTTACTGTGGATTAATTATTGCAAAAGTTAAAACATTGTCTGTATGAACCCAACTGTAATTGTATCCTACAATAAATAGAAACTTTAGATTTCTTTCAAGCGGTCTACTAGTACTGGTATCGAACGATTTTCCGTTTTTGAGCTGTATAATATTTATTTAACAATACGAACCAACTAAAATGATGAAGGAACAACAAAGAGCAAAACACAAGCATTCCTACTAAAAATAGAATATAATACAGTACTAAAAGCGGCACATGTTCCTTAACATAAATGAACTGACAGCCACTACATATTTCATGTATATATTTTGCAACACAAACGGCCTAAATAATTGCTTCTAAAGTCTGATAATAAACAAGAAGGAAGGAAAAAAACAAAAAAAAGTTACTCATAAAAGATGTGTAACGATCTCTAGTTAAAACTGTTTCATGAACTATATAAAATATGAGAAGTCTTAAAAAAATTGTCACAGGAAACAAATTGGATATCAAGAAACAAACATATATAAATATGACACTCGGGTTTCCAATATAATTCAGCGATCCATTAATGAAGGTCTAGTAGTTTACAACTTATTTTGTGTGCGGAGAAGCAATCAAGTGCAGACCCAAAATTGCCAACTTTACTTTCCTGTACATCCTTCTCAAAATCAAACTAAAAAATTCTTTTTGACACATTTTATCTTTTTACCAATATTAATTTTTGTTTCCTAACATTAATGTAAGCGGAACTATGAGGGTTTAAAAATGGCACCAGTTTCGTCTTAAGTTTTTCGGCCACTCTAGACGGAGAATCGTAATTCTATGTTGAAAAAAGGTTAGATAAATCGTATGAAATCATAACGTAATATGTTATATATAATATAATAGATAATAATAAGGGTTTTTTATGTAATGGACTTGTCCACCTAAATGTATTAAACTTTTTAATTTATATTAATATTACTATTTGACCACTTTTTCAAAGGAGCAAGAGGATGATTCAACTAATCAAACAATAAATAAACATTTTATTTATTTTTATTTTTAAAGATTAATCAATTTTAAGAATAAATACACTTCCCAAAATCTTTGTTTTCATATAATACTCACTTGAAGAAACGTATTCACATATTTTCTTCATTCAGTTAGGAAAATTAATATGATAGCTCTTCATCCGCAGGCAGCGAATCCTTCATTTATTTGGGCCTGTACACCTAGGCATGCCAACCAATTGAAAAAAAAATAATCACGCAATAAAAATATTTTAATTTATGGTACAAAATTATTAAGTTTTCATCCGCTTGCCCCTTGTCTGACTGTGTCTTACTTTTCTTAATACTAGAAGTTACTATTGTAGTTGGGTTTGTATCCAGAAAAATAAAAAATGAATCATAAATTATTTTAAGAGATTATACCTCGTTTTCATGAAAACCACAAAACATATTTATTACACGCCGGTCAAGGTAGGTTAAAGTTGTAGGATATCATTGGGGCAAACAGGGTACAATATAAACAACAATATGATACAATGTAAAATGTATACAACAATCCAAAAGTTATACAACCTAGCATAATTATACGTTACCTTCAGATTTTTTTTTTTTTTTTTACCCAGCATACTCTTAAAATAAATTGAAAATGACACCTGTGAACCGTCAAATTTGTTTTCACTATAATTCTTTCCAAAAGTAATATTAATTTCTTTAGATTATTACACACTGTTAACATGAAAATTTATCCCGATTCTACTTCTGAGAGACGAAAAGATTTGGCAATGCAATGCAAGCGTTTCCTATTATGGTTTGGTGGTATCTAAGAAAGAAGTGGTAGGGCGTAGCAACATTTCAATTAAAAAGGCTCATCAAAGCTAAGTGAAAGTATAATAAAATCTGAAGAAACTCATTCGAATATCTTACCGAATTTTAAATATTAAAATTAAACCAACCTGTTTACTGTCGTTGAAAGGTTATGTGATTCAAAATCAACCATACCGTTCATGTAAAATACTGATAATCTTCGGAATTTTACAAAATGAACTTATTATTCCTTGCCACTGAACTTGAAACCGTATTCTTTGTATGATGAAGGTGGTCGTGGTTTAAAAATATGTTTTGTAAGGATTTCACACATGTTGATTTATAGAACACTTACACGCACAATCTGTTGATTCGATTAACCCAATCTTCGATATTACATTTTTTTTTCATTATTATCAAATTTGTGCGCATTTGAATAAAATTGAGTTATTTTTTTGAGAATCGTTTTAATATCCGACCTTAATTGCCTAATATACCAAACCTGATTCAACCACCTTGCTAGACTTCTGTCTTCAGCACTGATACTGACCGACCCGGATGAACTTGGACTTCAGGCTTTGCACTAACATAATTAGATTAGGATCTACTTGATGTGGTGGAGTCGAATCTTACCTTGATTGTGAGGATACCTCTTGTGTGTGAAGAGGAAAGCCCTGGGCATGACTGAAGGCAGGCTCCGAGTATAAATAGTGTTCTCCTGTTTACACGTGTTCACAGCGCCCCACCTTCAGCTGCTACGAATTTCACTTGTCTTTACTTACCAATTGTCAATTTTACTAACCTTTTTCTATGGATTTTTAAAATAAAAGTAACAATAATGTCAAAAGTCTCCTGGGTTTTTAAGTTTTAATTTATGCGACTAACTTTAGTTTAAACTCATGTACCCAGTGCCTCCTCACGCCATCATTAATTTTAAAAATGATTTTGAGAAATAGTCGTGTACAAATTACCAATGATTTATAAATTACTCAAAGCAATTACTTAAAATATGAAAATGATACCTGTTGCTTGAAGAGATTTCAAAATGTCTCTTATCATTGAGGTTAAATTGTAAATATATAAATTTTTTAATTAAAAAAATATGTTTTCATAGCATGGATCACATTGAGAAAAGATAACCATGAAAATAATATGTTCGAAATTTTTAGGGATGCTATTTTATTAATTTTGTTAATGTTTCTTTAAACCTGATAGTAATCAGGTCTGTTTTAAGTATAAAAAGTTATAGAATATCAGAAGTTAACGACATTGTAAAATGAACGATTATACATACAGCCCCAGTGAACAAGTGGTTAAGTCTAATTTTCTCCAAAATGTTTTTTGTCCTTAAATAGGCGGAATCGAGTTAATTTCCTAGTGAATAAGGGGCTAAGTACGGCAATGGCTTGAAAAGGAGTTATTGTTTGTATTACAACTCCATTTCAAGCCAAGAACTGCGGGAATGATACGATTCCGGTTATCTGAAAGCAGTTAACTATTTCTGGACAAAATCAGACTTGACCACTTATTCACCAGGGCTGTAGATGTATCAGCTGCTGCTCCATTAAGAATTTAATGATGTAATTCTGATAATTAATCAAAGTTTTACTTTTTCTTGGCATATTTCATCATCTATAAACTAAAAAATTGACATTCATCTTTTCTATCTCAAATATTTTTCATTGCTAATGACTTACTTTTCAGATTCAAATTATTGAACGAAATAAATAATCTGAATCTAAATAGTTATTAAGAAATAAAGTGATAGGTTAAAGGGGAGCAGAAAAACAGTGCGTTTGAATTGGTATTATTTTTGTATGGTGGCACAAAGTAGTGATATACTGCAGCAGGACAAACCGAAACAGAATCAAGAAATGTTTTCTGAACCCAATTCGATTTAAAATAAACGTTTATTATTCTCTTTCCAGGTTTTTCCAAGTCACCCTTGACCGAAGGATTATGAAACCTCTTCCACCAATTTGACAGGAAGTATGACAATTTAGCACATATGCTGGTAAAATGTCCATGTGTTTATTTTTGTTTTTACTATCAGTCTCCATCATAATGTTAATCATGAATATGAAAGGTTATTGTTTGCTCGATAACAGTCCATGTCAATCATTAGCATTGACATTCTGGACAAACATAAATGTAGTTTAGAATTACGCTTTTTAGATTTAAAAAGCACAAAGAGATATTATTGAAAACAAGATTCCTGATAACGAAATTATGGTAGGTCTCCTAAATGGTATATTAAGAAATAAAAAGGAAGATATACCTCTCCTTCCTGGTCGACACGACGTTATATGGGTGAGAATCCTTGACACTGACAAAATAATGCGCAAATAAATTACTGGCTCTGGAAATGGATTTCTTGGTAAGAAGCTGGGCCATGGTCAGGTTACAGAAGGTTCCAAATGAGGTTATAATAAATACGTTGGGACTAAACTCAACATTCTCAATTGCAACTGTGGGAGTATATTGCTATGGTATGGACAAGTCAAAAGAATGGACGAGACGCGATGGCCTCTCCGAGTTGTTAAACACTGCACTGAGCAGAGAATAAGACTCTGAAAGCAGCGGATTGAAGAAGCCAGAGAAGAAATGGCATATAGAGGTTTGACAAACTTCCCCAAAAGATCTGAATTCTCTTTGCAACTACTCTCCCACTCGTTACACAGGTAGCGATTCAAGCAAGCATAAAACGTAAAAAAGAAAACAACATTCTCAATTGAAACTGTGGAAGTATATTGCTATGGTACAGAACGTCAAAAGAATGGACGAGACGCGATGGCTCCTCCGAGTCGTTAAACACTGCACTGAGCAGAGAATAAGATTCTAAATGCAATGGATTGAAGAATCCAGAGAAGAAATGGCATATAGTGGTCTGACAGAGGAGGATTATATGAACAGGAGAAATTCGAGGGTATATATCTACAGAAGACCGGGGTGTAGAAAATTGGAAAACCCGAAGGATGACTGAATTTTTATGGTTTCAGGACGATCGATAAAACATGCGTAGGGAGACGAGCTTCCATCATTAATTTAAACATAAAACTCAAAGGCTATCTCACAACAATGGATATTTTTTATATAAGAAAACTAGTTTTAATGATAACCACTGGCGGATTGAAATCTCAAACTTCCCCAAAATATCTGAATTCTCTTTGCAACTAGTCTGCCACTCGGTCCACAGGTAGCGATTCCAGAAAGCAGAAAACGTTAAAAAAAGCACAGCAGTTTATTATTAATATAAGCAAATTGAGTGCCATTCTTTAGTATTTGGTTAACTATTGTGAAAGGAAATCTAGAGTTAGAGTCTGTTCTTGTGTTTACCAATTTACTCAGTATTTAAACCTTCAATATATTATTCATAATTAATAGTGCATCTAGGGTAAGTAAGCGCCAAAAGAATTATAATAAATATAAATATATTTATTTTGAAGAGAAAAGATATGCCAAGGCCGGGATTCGAACCCGGGTCTCCCACGTTTCCGTTGTGGTGCTCTACCAACTGAGCTATGTGGGTCTGGACCCTTTTACCTGTGCAAAAAGATATTTATTTTTATGATGCAACCCGGTACGATACATAGCAGTACCTATTTTTGATAAGGTGCCTACATGATGAGGTAGAAAAATGTTCTTAAGGTTCTCAATATCTTTTGTACCCTCCCCCCCCTGTTCAAATAAAATTCCTACTTGCGCAATAAACTGTATGAGTATATAAAAAAAAAAACAATAAGTATTACATCGATAACAAAACATTTAATTTTACCGTCCCTTAATACAACATTATAAAATTTCAATTTAAGGTAAAGAAATATTGGCAAGTGAGAAATAGCTAAATTTAAGTCAAAATTTTCATTTTCAAATGGTCTCGTGCTCCACCTGACTTATACACACGCCCCCCCCCCCCCAGTTTGGGAACCACTGCTCTAAATCTTAAAATTCTTTGTAGCCGGAACATGATTAAAAGTAGACGTTTTGCCTGTAGCAGCTTTTAGCAACCCCTGAGGGATAATATATTCGGATAAAGACAAGAAGAAATGGATCGGTTCTAGTGGATAGAGAGGCTAATTTTACGAATGTGACTGAAGTGAATGATCCCGACATTAGTCAGTTGGGCTAAAATTAGGTCCCATGGCCCTCCGCCAACAACCACCGGCCGAAATAACAACTGTTGCTCCCAACTTCATTTCTCCTTATAATTTTACTAATTAATTTAAGATATTAAATTATTTGTTATTACTTTAAAAATTATTAAACAGCACCTCTTTATAACTTGGTGTTGTTTGTTCATTTAACGTCACTTTATGCTGCTATGGCTAATCGGACGATGCTACATTGGGAGCTCTAAATTTTGTCTATCCAGGTTTAATTAGGATAGGGATCTTTAACGAGTACCTGACACCGTACATGCTCGGGACCCCCTATTTACGACCCTTCCGAAAGACGGCACAACTAAGGATTTTTTACTTCCTTTAAAAAATCCTAAGGCCATCTCCCGGGATGCGAGCCCGCGATCTTGGGCATAGGTGTTTATCCTAAACTCTAGAACACAGGTGACCCTATTTAAATATTTTTGAAAATTTCCAAATCACAAAGCCACTGTTCCAGACTTCTTTAAGCCATTATGCCAAATATAACACTGTTTTTTTTAAAGAGAAAAATGGAATAAGTTTAAAACTTAAAACAAGACAATATTAATACATTAATAATTTTAATACTTGATAATTTTTAAAAAAGAGAATGCAGTGAACTATACATGTTTTTAATTTAGAAAACAAACCTGAATTAAAACAATTAATAGTAATTATTTTATTTAATGAAAAATATTAATTTTTTCATATAAATACAATACTCATTGCATATACAATATTTAATAGGCTCACTAGGCGGGTGGGGGTACAAAATAAGTTTCAAACTGAACTTCAATTTCTAATATAATATGTGGGTAGCTTTACTAAAACGCTGAGTACCTACTGTATTGCAGTTAAATAAACGGTTGTACAGTTTGTAAAATAGGAGTTGGCCCCCTTAGGTGGACCTCTTTTAGTGATTATAAAATGATTGTAAAACTAAAAAATTACTCATAAGTTTCTGTCTTGATACATCTCTCATCCTTCTCCTACTATTTTTTTATTTGTATATTTTTTTTAATAAAGGACTGCAGGAAAGAATGGTTGGCAATTTTATTTTTTTAAATTTTCAATGGTGAATCTTAGTAATCGACCAAGAAAAAAAATTCTAACATCCCCAAATTTAAGCTTTACGTTCCAAGATACATAGGATAACCATGATGTTATGAAAAGTTTGGGAAAGTTGAGAAGTGATTTCTGGGCAGGCAGATTATTTTTCTTATTTCACTGAGGTAAGAACTTTTGATTTTGATGAAGATTTTTGTTTGAGATAATTTTTCACAAACTTCGAATATTTTAAGTCTGATTCGTCAATAGTGTTATGTACGAAAACATGTGTTCATTACCATAGGGCTTGAGTGTTTAATACCATAACATGTGTTTTGCTATTTATTTTAAATGGAAGCATAAAATATTTTAGTGAGTGAAAGAACTGTTAATCAATTGTTTTTGTTTTAGCAATCGATTTTATCATAATATGGTGTCGAACTTTCTATTGCCTCTTATGAGTTAAATTTTGTTCCATTTAAAATTATTAAATTAAAAAATTCTTTAAATTATTTGATCTGTTTGGGGTCCGAGATGGATCTAATGGGATCTAGGACATTCTTGGGGCTTACCCAGCCTGAATAAAGTTGGTACCCAAAAGAAGGGGGGAAAACAATGCGGTTGAGCGTGATTTAGGACAGATCATCTCCCTGCACAAACCGTTATCCAAGGAACAATCCTGTCTCTACCATGTACTGAATCTCAGACCCTTCATGGGTTATAGTGGTAAAGTTTTTTTTTAATTTTAGGAACGTTGACATCCTATGATTTTTTTAGGCTTCTAAAATTGTTTCCTATCTAGATCACGATCTTCTAAGGCACATATTACGATATAAAAATCGTTCAAATTCCCGGTTTGCAAATGCTGACGGTTGTTAGGTGCCAGTCTTGGCTATTTCGCAATTACCTGTAATATTTCGCTGCTAGTCCTTCCTGCTTAAAATGACCGATAATATGAATAAGAAAATGCCTATAAAAGGGAACACCCATCAATCATTTGAGGCAAACAGTCTTAATTAGTGTGCGAATGTCTTAAAAGTTCAATTACAGGTTTTTAACGTGTTCAACACAGGAACATTATTATAAACGAGAGCTTTTCAGTGTGTTACATATTTGAAGGTGATAGGATATGTTGAAAAAAATAATCATTGTCGAGATATTTATTCACCAGACCGTTAAGAGAAGAGTTTTAGCCTATCACAAATTCCAGGTCACTTAAATAATTTGAAGGCAATTTAAAAAGCAAGAAAAAAATCTGTTGCACACTTAGAAGATACCAGTTGGGTAGACGTGAAATATAATTAAAAAATCACTTTAAAATAATGATTAATAATTGATATTAATTTGTGAACACATAAGAAATGGATATAGAAAAGAAATAAATTATTGGAAATGATCGTGGCGGTGGGAAATGCTTATACTTCGCTAATCATTTCTACTAGAAATGAACGTGCCAACAAACAGATATCATCCAAATATTTCGAAATGTTATTTGAAACTTTTATTTCTTGATGAAATAAACTTGATAACCGATGTCTCCTCATTACCCATGGTTACATTCTTTTTTTCCATACTAAAGCTCACGGTAACTTGTATTTTTGGAAAATATTAAAAATTAAACGAATAAACAGTTAAAACTTGTAACTCAACTCGAAGCGACAACCTGCGGAACGTATACGTCCAAGATTATTTTGTATGTTTACATGAAATTGGAAAGTAGGAAATTTAGTAAATCAAATATATAACACACCATGACAGAGGTAAGAGTTAGAGCTAATAAAATACGTCTTTTTTTAAAAATCGGTATTTACATGAATGTAAAGGGGGGAGGAGGACAATGTCGGAATAGGAACTGATGTAGTAGAGATATTTGGATCCTTCCTTTGACTAGAAGTGATCGTCTTCTCCAACTATAGCCTACGATATCTCCCATTGCTCGGAAAACAACAGGTGGGAAAGTGCCCCCTGAGAGAGAGCATGAAGCTATCCAGAAGGCAGGGGGTACGGATGGTGGTCGCACGTGCTAGTACCCCCATCTGCCTGGCACGCGCTTACTATTATTAGTGACTGTTTTTTAAAGCTTCACCGGCTTCCTCCTTCCCTCCGACATTAAACACCGACAACTGTTTACACAGCCTCTCTTCCATCAGGCTAGGTCATTGGACTTGGCATCGATATCCTTCTGGATCGCCGTTTCTTGCCATAGGTCATGTGTACTCTTGTAAAAATGGGAAATATTACTTTTAAAAAACTTATTATAGCTCAATGTTATTATCCTTCAGAATGACAAGTTTTTTGGATCTGGTTTGAATAGTTACTAAATCAAATTTCATGCATACCAAATTATCGAAGACGCCATGTTTGTGTTTGGTGGTGCTACTTTTTATAAAATCAACGAAGTATTTTACAGCAGAATATCGATAATGGCATATTCAATAGTTAAGATCAGTGCTAAGACCTCCAAAAAGGCAACTCTTACCAGTTCAGGCTATAGATTTAACGAGATGATTAAGTACTAATGAAGTATAATGTACCCTATTCTAAAGCCATTTTCTGTATTTTATTAATTAGTAAATGTACAAGAACAAATGTAACGGTTTATTTTTTAATTTGTTTACTAAATATTAAGGTAGTATGCCTGCCTCAGCTTAAAACACAGTTAAAGCTGATCAATTGGAAAAATGTTAGAGAGATCGGAAAGTAATGTCGTTTCTATGCATGATCATATTCGTTTGCCATTTATCAACTCATTGTGTACTTCAAAGTCACGCCAAATATATTCAAATGTTAGTGTGATTTGCTTACTCGTAAATAATTGAATTTGAACTTTTTTTCTAGAATTATGGTGAAATAGCAGGCCAAATACTTAGACATTCTATTTTTTATTTTTTTAGTTTCAAAAGGTAAAACAATAGTAACACAATAGTTGCTATCAAAAACATTTACGATATTTATCCTAATGAATTAGACTTTCGTAAGTGCTATAGAAGGAAATCATTTCCGCATAAAAAGGAATCAAGAACTTAAGGACCTATATGGAGAACCTGGTATAGCTTCTTGTATAAAAAAAGCAAAATTGAGATGGTTGGGACACGTTCACAGAATGGATAAAAAAAAGGCTCCAAAGCTGATCGCGGAGGGACGTACAGATGGATAAAGAGGAAGAGGCAGGCCTACAATGCGATGGCTGGACGATGTGGACGCACACCTTAAGCTCCTGGGGGTAAGAACATGGAGAATAGCAGCGGGAGATCGTTCGAAGTGGAGAAAAATTGTCAAGGAGGCAAAGGTCCTCCGTGGACCATAGGTGATGCATAGATCATGAAGTGATATAGGTTGTTTCTACGTTTAAAATGGGTTATTTTGATTTTTCCCACTTGTATCGATCAGGAAGAAAAACAACTTCAGACAATGACATGATGAGGGCGGAAGTGAAAACAGATCCATGTCAGAAAATCGAGGAGCTGCCTTACACTCTTAAACAACCTCGGTCGACCATCCAAGAACATTTGTAGCAGTTTGAGAAAGTAAGCAGAGCAGGTGTTTGCGTCCCGCATAAATAATGTTAACTAAACGTAACTTATTGCTTCAGAGACAGAATACAGAAGCGCTTTTAAACGGGAAATCACTGGAGATGAAAAATAAGTTCTTTATGATAAACAAAAATGCAAAAGGCAGAGGCTCTATTCGAATAGTTCGCCAGGAAGTACAGCTAGGCAAAGTTTATTCCCAAAGGCGCTTTTATGTGTTTTGTGGAGTCTATGTGGGGTCGTTCATTTTATATTGCTGACATCTTGATAAACTTTTAATGCAGACATTCACTGCGAACTTTTGGATCGAGTGAATCAGTTTTTAACTGAAAAAGTGGACAAAGATCGTCAACAGAAAAGGCGCTGTTATGCAACACGATCATACAAGACCGTATTTTTCAACTGAAGATAAACCCAAAACAAAAATTGAATAGGGGTGAGAGATGTTCCCTCACCAACTGTACTCTCACAATATTGCGCCATCGGATTTCCATTAATTCCGATCGCTAAAACAATTTTCAAAATGACAAAAAATTGTAAATTTGGATGAAGTCTCTAGCTTTTCGCTAAAACTTCAAAAATTTGCACAAAAGATGGCAAAAGGTTGTTGACAACGAGGGTGATTACACCATTGATTAAAAATGTAAACTTGTAAAAATTTACTATTTGAATTTTATGTATAAAAACATTATTTCCCAGCCCCATAATAAATATAGGAATGGAATCCTATCAATAAGTACAGCGTTGGCAGGTTAGTTCCTGAAAAATAGAAATAGTAAATGATCAACACTTGCTTCAGGCAAATTGCCTGGCCTTTTTTCTTGTCTTAATCACTCCCAAATCTGCTTATTGCATTTTAATGCCCTTAATATTCCTAACTTTTGATTCTTAAGTAGAGGTAAAGTACACTTTATTAGTAAGCAGTTGCAGCAAAAAAGTACTCTAAAAACTACCAGTGTCCAGTGCCAGCCATTACTACAGATTCAGAAAAAAATTATGAATTTATCTTTCCAGTTAATAGTAGTACAATGATATGAATATTTAAGCAGAATTTAATTAAGAATGAATTTAAGTTTAACATGAAATGACCATACCTTAATTTACTGTCAATTGTTTTTGAATATAGTATTTGAATCAATGAATTTTTTTTTTTTTTTTTTATAATTTTAATATACCTAAAATGTCGCTGTTATCCATTTTGAAATATTTTATTATTTTTCTATCTCAAAAGATACAGCTACAAGTAATTACAATAAAATCATTTATTTTATCAGGTATTTTTTTTGCTTTTTAATATTCCTGTATTTGCACATGTGGATTATAAAATTAACAATCACATGGTCAATTGATGCTGTTTTATATGATTACCCTGTGCTATTGTATATTTCCTGTGGAAATACTGGAGTATTACATTATTTGCTGTTATAATGTAATAGAAATTTATTACATAACGTATATTTTTTATAATGTTAACTTTTTTCTATTAGTGTTCAAATAGGAACAATTTTCTGTTACTTTTTACTTTATCTACTATTTGGGTATTAATTTTTAATATTAAAAAAAAAGTTATTTCTTATTATGATATAAGGTTATAATACTGACCTTGATTACTAATATTTTACAGTCCAGTATAGTTTAGTTATAAAACCGCTCAGCACATTCTTCAATAACAGGTATTTTAAAAACATGGTATTAGGGTTATTTTATATTTTTAAAGGAAAAATATTCAATGTTCATATTTTATATTAATATGCTTTGTAGAGGGTTATAAACCTGCTCACAGATAATTTGATTGAGGGAGAACTTACTTGGATCCGAGGAAAGCATGTCTGTCTAAGTTAGCCTAGAATTTACGTTCCAATTACATTGTAAAACAATTGTCCGATCCTTATATTTAAATTGAAACCATTTATGCCCAAATTTCAATTTGCCAGTTATTTACTCATATTTATGATTTTCTGTATACATTATCTGTCACTCTTATTTCCTAAAGAACTCGTTCATTGGAGGTTATAGTATTATAATTTTCAGAATTCATGATAGTTAGTTCATAGATCTCAGTCCTTTGCAATTTACCGTTTTTATTAACAAACATTTTAAACAGATATTTCTGCTATTGATTTTATAATCAAACTGTGGTAAAATTATAGTACATGTTATAATAAAAATATTTTTTTTTTTTTTATCCAGCTCTATTATTTCTATTTCCTATAATATTTGCGGTTTTAAGGAGAAGCAGGGTATCAGCCCACTTCTCCCTAGTCAGGTGGAGGAACTGCCTTACTCCCCCATCCTACCTAGGGAAGGTGATCCAAGGGTGTGTACTGTAAGTGTCCTTTTATAAGTGAATTGTTTACTGTTCTGAGTCTGTTGGTGCTGTGTACTGAACGTGGAAACTGGGGAAACACTAATTCCCACTAGCCATGCACTGAGCTAGACCCAGCTCAGACTATCCTGGATGAACACAAATTAAGGAGGTTCTCACACCTTCTTAGGATAGAACCAAAGAGAATCGCCAGGACCTGAGGAAGGCCTCGCATATCCTGGGATGACAGCGTAAGGAATGGTTATAGGAGGAGAGGAATGGACTAGACTGAAGAAGAGAGCTGGTTCAAGAAAGAGAGACAGGGTTCAGGCTCTATTGTCAGGATCCTCACACTGAACAGGGGAAGAGGAAAAGTATATGATAATGGTGATGACTAAAATTAAAAAAAAAATAGCTTCCATTATTATATTAAAAAAACTCTTTTTTCTCATAAAATATTTTATATATCATTTGTGCTGAGTAAACTGTTGCAGAAGTATGTAACAAACTAGTGGTCTTAATAAATAACAGCATTTACTGCATGTTTCCACTATCATAAATTAATTTGCTCATAAAAATCAATTATATTTTCAAAGTTTCATACTTATTAAATTTGCTAAAATTTTACTTTAAATTAACTTGATCATTTATAAAATATTTTTTTAGGCTTAAGAAAGAAGAAATAATGAATTTATGGATGAAGAAATAGAGGAAAAAGGCAAACTGTGTTTTTGTATTAATGAATAATTTATCTTACTCCCTGTTTTTTCTAGGTTGTTATGAAATATCCAATACAAATAATATTTGTGTGCCTTTATGAATTGTTAGAAAGATATACTTTTTACAGTATTCGAAGTGAGTTATATTTAATTCATTATTTTTAGGCATATTATGATTTCAATGGTAATCATTAATAATTTTTGTTAAGACAGCTATCTTGGTTCTTTACTTTTCCGATGTTTTGAAGATGACTGAAGATGAGGCTACAGTTTATTTCCACAGCTTCATAATTATTGCATATTTATTGCCCCTTTTTGGTGGATGGATAGCTGACAGTTGGTTTGGGAAATTTCGGTATGTTCCTGTCATAATTTTACAATATATGGAAGTAAAGGTTCCCAGTTTGTTTACATTTACATATACATTTAAAATCATTAAGTTTATCCTGACCAACTAAAAAAATAAATTTCAGAAAGTAAAGAAAATAGAATTAAATTTATATTAAAAAAATTGTTCTTGTATAATATTAGACAACCTGATATACATGAGGAAGAAAATGGGGTCAGAAAAAATCCTCTTAAATTTATTTATGTCTCCTTGTAAGGAGACATATTTATTTTAAAGCCAAAGTTTTGGGCCACATTGCATGTCTTCTTCAGGGCTTATAATGGGGTCAATGATTGACAGTTTGCTGCCTCAATATTACAAGGGTGTATGTTACAAAATTGAAAAATCAAAGATTTTCATATCATATGGTTCTATGTGTTGAAAACTATACATAAATCTTTAAAATGTGAAAAATTCAAGACAGAGTATCATCTATAGACAAAAACTAGAAAGGAGTATGTTGTGAAGATTTTAAATCGGATAGACATAGTCCTATGCTCAAAAAAATGCAACAGAAATGAATACTTTTTGAAATAGTATACAAGGAAAACATTCATTACTTTGATTTATTTCTTGAAAAGAAGTACAGTACAGATAAAGCAGCAGATCTGGTACTATAGTTTATCAATCTGTTTCCCAAAGTTGAGAGTCATTATCAATCTGATACTAAGAGGGAGTTTATCGAAAGTGATTTATCAATTCAAAAATGTATGATATATGTATAATTTTCGTAGAAGGAACAGCTTTCAGTCCTGTCAAATCACACGATAATATATTTTGCAATGAGTATAACTTTTCTTTCAATAACTGTCAAAAGACCTATGTGATCTGTTTGCAGAAGTAGATCTTAAAAAAAAAAGAAAAACCTTTAAGCGAAGAAAAGAACAGTATGTTGGAGCAGAAATTATTGCGGATGAGCTAGTAATGGTATTGCTAGCTCAATATACAAAATTTTAAACATAGCAATAGAAGATTTTCCCTTATTGGTATATTTGATATTATTGAGTGATAGCTGTGTTCCACAAGACTGCAATAGTTTTATGAGCTTTTCTATTCTACAATAATATTCAACAAATAAGTCTGAATTTGAAAATAATCACAATCAAATTTCCCATACTAAGGCATTCATGAATTTAGGAGATGCAATTAAACGGAACTTGAGACAATCAGAATATTTCTCTACCTCACTTCTGTGAGTATTATTAAAGTGAATACAAAAAAGCATTACAAATACTTCAAATGGGAGACTAAGATTTTCTGGATCTCAACTAGTATTTTTCCAAAATACAATATAATGTAGTTCTGCTTTCAAAAGTTGTATCCTAGAATTCATTAAATTGTTTTATGACGTGAAGTGCTGAGCGCCCTGTGAATCTCACTAAAACTGTCGCTTGTTGTGTGAGGCAACAAAATCTGAGAAAACACTTAACAGCAGAAACTGAAGGAAAACCTCTGATTAATAAAATTATTTAATAGCTGACCTTCACCTATTTAAGATAGAATTTTTGAAGTCCATATATAAGTGTACGGCAGGATTGGATAGAGAATTTTATGAAATTACTTTTGCGAAAATACGTAAACATTTGAAGAGAAAGTAAACTTATTCATATTCATATAATGGTTGTATGTTACATTGTCATAATTATTGTTCTAAATAAATATAGTCATTCTTTCATTTTTCATTAACAGTTTTTATAGAAATCTTTTTCTGCTGTTCAATATCACCCAACTGAATTGAAATAAAACTGCAATATTCCATCAACTAAAAAATCCGTTGCTCAGAATCTTTGACATTGTTTTTCTCATTTTTATTTGTGTGTATCATAGAACTTTTTAAAACTAGGGGAGCGAGTTAACGACAAAACAATTATTGTTTACAAAAAATCAATCACAATAATTTTTTTGGGGATTATAAGCTTCTAACTTCAATAAATTTTTTCAGGACAATAATGTACTTGTCATATGTATATGTAGCAGGAGTAATAATATTAACGATTTCAACTTTAGCTCCTCAGTTATCACTACCAGGAAAGTAAGTTTAAATAGTTTTTTGTTTTGTTTCATTCTTCAATTTAGTGAATGGAACTAACTTAATTTCTTCTGTAGATCTTGTTTTTATTTTACTATAATTTTAGCAAAACATATTTAATAATAAATCAAGATTTTGGTCTAATTTTACATATATATTGAACTACGATTCAAACTAGTCATCAGTATAATTTTCCTTTAATTACTATATAGCTGCTATATCATAGTCTCAAAATCAGAATTGATTATAACATTTGTATTTCCTTTTTAGACCTGTCTGCTTATTCGGTATGGTATTAATCGCTATTGGAACTGGAACATTGAAGCCATGCGTGGTACCCTTTGGAGCTGATCAATTCACACTTCCTGAACAGCAACATGAACTGGATGATTTTTTCTCATTATTCTATTGGTGCATAAATGTTGGGAGTGTGGTTGCTTGCTTTGCTTCTCCATTCATTCGATCCAATGTGCACTGCTTTGGAAATAATCACTGTTATTCACTAGCCTTCGCTAATTCAACATGCACCATCATATTAGCTCTGAGTATAAATTCATCACTCATATGTTTTTTTGATATAAGGTAGAGTGTTGATTATTCAAAGTGGCTTAAAAGAAAAGATACAAGGAGGGATTGCCATTGCCATTCTTGTAAAATAAGTTTGAAGAGTATTTTTTCTAAAATTTGTTTTCCTGGAACTATTACATATTACATATTACTTACTATTATACTTAAAAGACTTAGAATTGCCATGAAGAAGATGTAAAAATATGAGCAAACTAACATTACAATATTCTTTGTGTCACTGCTACAGTCTATTCTAACGTCTATTATAAATCTGAACTACAAATATGTATTTTGTTAACATATGTATTACTCAATAAAATAATAATACAAATAATGTAATTGTTTGTTTTTTTGGCATTCTCCTTCCTTTAAAAGACAGTCGATTATCCAAAATTTTGATTATTCCAACTACATCTGACAATATTAGCTGGGATAATTGGGCTCTACTATATTTATAAAATATTTTATTATAGTATTTGTATTATTACTTAGGTACATTAAAATAAAAATAAATAGAAGTATAAATTATCAGTTAGTTGACATAAGGCATTAATCCTGTTTGAAAGTTTAACAATGCTTGAGAAGAATAAATACTTTTATCAATTGTCAAGAGCACTTTGAGACATAAAGATATTTACAGAGAATTGCTGTTCAGACAAATGTTGATATAACACCAAGACAGCAATGGCTGCACAAGAACTTAACTATGAAGTCATGGGGAGCGGGATAGAGTGCTATATTATTCTGCCAAAGTCCCAGTTTCAAATCAGGCTGTTACAGATAAATTATTAAACCTTCCTTGGACTCACCTAGCCTCTATAAAATGGGTATTGTTAATTGGGAGGAGTATTGTTACGGTTGAGAGTGATCTAGGACAAATCACCTTCCTGCAAATCCATTGTCCTAGAAAAGAACTTACTATGAACTCCATCAAGTTCAAACCAAATTAACCCTAAGGCGAAATATATAATAAATGATGGGCACAAAGTGGTCTTCATCGATCAAGCTCATGACCTGGATGTATTCGACTGACTACTGAAGACCGGTATGCCCTCAAGCTGCACGAATAACCATGGCTCTCACAACTGTGCTCACAGGTTCATTTTGAATCACTCTGACAAACTCAAGAGTTTTTTAAAAATTTTATTTTTTCCCAAGAAATATGTCGCGAAATTAATTTTCTTTTTTCTATAAAATCAATTTTCATTTTTTTTTCTCTCTTTTCTCTTCTTTCTATTGTCTATTGCTTAACTTATGTCATTATTTACGTATCATATTTCCTTTCCAAATATTTCCACGAAGCCCTTTCCACTGCTCCCGATCCTAAATCAAAATGGCAGCTCCTCTGAAAGCTCTCCCTCTGCAATCCAACATCCTCTAGAGCCTTTCCTGCTTCTCCCAATGAAATGAACTCGTATTTCTTGTCCGCCTCAATTAACCTTCTTCCTCCTCCGTCTTTTCACTAACGCCATCTTTCAACTCGACAATTTTTATTTCTTAGACATTTCACCTACCGACATTATTTCCTCCGTTCTTAAATCCCGCTCCACTGGCTCCAGTTCTACTGGCTTTGACGATATACGCGTCAAACTACTCAAACTATGCCTCATCGATATCCTACCTGTCCTACTTTTCATATATAATTTTTCACTACAAAACGCAGTATTCCCGACTTCTTGGAAAAAAGCCCTAGTCCATCCTATAAATAAAACCTCAACTCCACTATCTCCCAAAGACTACCGGCCAATCTCCATACTTTCCAACCTTTCCAAACCTCTCGAAAGAATAGTCCAGTCTCAAATTTCAAATTTTCTCGAACAGTCCAAACTCCTTGATCCGCTTCAATCAGGCTTTCGTCCTGGTTTTTCCACTCAATCTGCTCTTACCAAAATCATTACTGACATATATAAAGCCATGGACAACAAACAACTAACTGTGCTAATCCTACTAGACTTTTCAAAAGCTTTCGATTCCTTGGACCATTCCACCCTTTTTTCCAAACGTAATTTTAGTCCCCTGAAATTATTTCATTGATCTTGGCATCTTACACATTCAACCTGGAAGCTTCTCGTATCATCCCTCATCTTCCCCTCTTTGACTACTGTAGTGTGGCATACGGGGGCCTTTGGAAAATGCTGGAGACCCGCTTAAAAAGAATACTGAACTGCGCTTTAAGATTTGTCCTTGGTACTCCGAGGCGATCCCGGGTGTCACATCACTATGATGAGTTAAAGTGGCTCTTCCCTCCTATTCGTAGACAATATTTCCTTAGTGTTTTTCTATACCAATCTATTAACTCGCAACACCCTTCATGTAGTCTCCTCCAATTCAAATCCTCTGTCCTGCACCACAAAACAAAATCCCGCCTTTCCGATCTCTACATTCCATCCCACAGAACTAAGGCATTCGAGGGTTCCTTCTTCCCCCGCTCCACCACTGTGTGGAACTCAATCCCTCCTTTTATCCGCCATTTTTCTATACTGGCTTCATTAAAATCACTGCTTTTCCTTCATCTCTTGGCATCCCAAAAATCATCTCCAGGCAGGTCAATCTTCGGCTTGAATAAATTAATATTGAATACTTGATCTCGTTACCTACGTATTTGTTTATTTTTCCAACAACAAAGAAGATACAGACTTTGTAAATGCTTTATCGCATGCTAAGCCATTCACTTATTTTATTTATCAATTTCGTTGTTAACTGTTGCATTAATGTTATTTTGTCAATATAAATACCTATATTTATTTGCTACAATCAATTAAAATCCTGTCAAGTTTCATACTTTTTATTTATTTAAATTTATTTTTTTTCTATTTCTGATTTTATTATGTTTTGTCAATCTTGATTACTCCATGATTTGTATTATTATGTAGCCTTCTGGCCAGATGAATATTATGTTTATTTTATTTGTTCATTATTGTTATTCTAAAGGGACTTGGTCCCAGAATAAAGTTTGTTTTCTATTCTATTCTAAATCACGAGATATTATATATAATCAATATTTCCCCAATATTGATGTAATCCAGTAACTTATAATAACAAATAAATCAATCAATGACTTAAGAGTTAACTATTAAAACATGCTCCTCCAGGCCATTAGCCTTATTACACCCTCTTAAAATTTCTAAAATAAACTGTAGTAATAATTAGACATAGTGAATCATCAAAAACTATATGATTTTTAAAATATTTAATATTTAAATTAATATCAGTATTTATACTGATAAAAGTTTAACTATATTATTTTTCAATTTTAGCTATAATTACAATTGGAAAAAAATGGTATACCATCAAGGAAGCACATCATAATGTTGTATCTCAGTTCTTTTATTGCCTAGGTGTGAGTTTTTCATAATGCTTTTACTATTATTTTTAATATTACCTTTCTTGTTTTTTTTAAAGATGTTTAGAAAAGCTGATAAGAAATAATTCATTTGTATGATCATAAAAAATTTTATTTGTTTTTAGGATCTAGATAGAGATAAATAGAGTCTATCTCAAGCCTTAAACAATTACAAAAGATTTTTCATATTCTAGTACATTACACATTATTATTTATTTAGTTTATTTTACCTTAATTTAAATATCAATAGAATAATGTAATATATATCCAGTTAAAACCAATTAGTGCTATACAAAAAACTACAATTATTTATACAAAAAGAGACTATGTTTAAAGATGTAAAAAATATAAAATACATACAAAATTAAGCACATAAAAATAATAGTAATTCATTTCAGTATGGGCTATGGAGGAAATTAAAGTCTCATGATAATCGAAGTCATTGGTTGGACCACGCTGATGACAAATTTCCACAAGAATTGATTGAAGATTCTAAAATTATTATTCGCATTTTTACAGTAATATTACCAGCAATAGTATTTTGGGCCTTAAATGACAAACAGGTAATTGTAGGAAGTTGTGGTAGTAACAAGTATTAATAATAATAATGATAGTTAAATTTAAGTATAATAATATGGTTTTCCTAGAAGGATAACAAACCACATACATTTATTGGTATATATATATATATATATATATATATATATATATGTATATAGTAAAAAAGTGTGTGTGAAGTAAGCAGACGTCATATAAAAGCAGTTGTGTCTTGTTTCATCATAGCGGACACAAGTGCTCTGAATTATATACATTCATTTTTATTTACGAAGTAAAGATATCTAGTTATGCGCCAAGTATGTGGATTGATGTTTTATTGAAGGATAAAGGTTTTGAAAATCAGATGAGATGTTGCTAGAAGAATAATGTTATACTAGATACATGTGTGGATTCCTACCCAAAACAAAATTGTTGCTACATTTCTGCACTTTTGTATTTATATTTTTTATTCCACATCTGAGGGATAGTTCTTTAAATATTTAAAATAGAAAACATACTGCGCAAAAAACTTGTTTTTATGCATTTGGGGAAGTGAAAATCAGAGGATTTTCTGTTCTGTAGTTATAATTTATTTAATGTATTTGTTAGGTTTTGTGATATATTTTATGTGTTTGTTTAAT
This sequence comes from Troilus luridus, assembly GCA_964056705.1. Lineage (NCBI taxonomy): Eukaryota > Metazoa > Arthropoda > Insecta > Hemiptera > Pentatomidae > Troilus > Troilus luridus. The sequence goes on along the minus strand of OZ057412.1, from coordinate 64,941,951 downwards.
ACTAATTCACCATTACTGGTTTCTTTTGATTTTAGAGTTCGAGATGGACATTTCAAGCAAGGAAATTAAATGGCCAAATAGTGGAATGGTTTAAAATAGAACCAGATCAAATGAGTGTATTGAGCTCATTGCTCGTACTTGTAGCTGTTCCTCTATTCCAGAAAGTAATATATCCTGTCATGGGCAAAGTTGGCTTATGCAAGTCACTATTGTGTAGAATGTCTCTAGGTGGATTCCTGATGTGTCTTACATTTCTATTTGCAGCATTACTTCAGAGCCAAATAGAGGTTGGTGTTGATTACTGTTATTAGTGATATCATCTTGCTAATAAGAAAATTTTATATCTCTCTTAAGATGAAGTTACAAAGTTTTATAACTACTGTGACGATATGTATTTATTGCTTATTGAACCAAATAAACTATTAAATATTGCAGGCTTATAGAAATGAATTGAAGTTGAGTATAGCCTGGCAAATTCCTCAATATATTGTCCTTGTTTGTGCAGAAATTTTGTTTGTCATCAGTGGAACAAATTTTGCTTATACACAGGTACTCACTTTATTAGTTATTTTCTTCAGATGAGATTACGAATATGATATGATTGATCTTTTGCATTTTAGAGTCCCTTAAATATGAAATCCTTGGTTGCTTCACTCTGGTTTTTAACTGTATCGATTGGAAATATAGTAGCATGCGTCATAGTTGGAATAGGAATAAAAAATTTGGTAAGTGACCTGAGAATATTTGTTTATTTTTCTGTTATTAAACTGAAGAGCTTGATTCATTTCTCGCTGGTATTCCGTTTCAAAAGATCATTTTTATAAGTAGATGAATTTTTAAAGTATCCTTTACATTGGAAGTTTAATATCTACATTGTGCTAATAGTTTAGTTTAATATTTATATAAAGGAAAATCAATATAATTTTCACTATATTTATTTTTCATAGTGATAATAACATCAGTTGACATACATAGGGTTTTAACAAGTTTATCGACCTTAATTCTTCTATAATCAAATCCTGATCCAACTCCACAGGATCCGATGATACACAAAAATAGTTAAAAATCCTCTCTGAAATCCTGCCGGTCTTTTCTTCATATATAACTTTCTCCTTCCAAAATTCATATGGATGAGATAGACTTGATTTAATCATTATAGTAATTATTAAACAATCATACATTTAAGAATTTGCCTTATAATTTATCAAAAATTAAAAATATCTTATTTTTTGATATATTAATTGGGAATAAAGAAAATAAACCTACCCACTAATAGTCAAAAAATACTGTCACCTGCCTTAAAGCATCCCAAAGCAAATTCCACTAGAACCTGCCTGCAGGAAGACCCATAAGAGAATAAGAGATTATAAGTAAGAGGGTAAGCGTCCAAAGAAAGATTATTTTAGGAAGAAAGAGAGGAAGAAATAGAGGGGAGGAGACCACAGAGGTAAAGGGAAGCATAGAACCATCCACCAGAGATTAGCAATGTCAATGAGAGAAACGGAAAGCAGTCAAGGCCATGAAAAAATACACTCAGATAAATCTTAGTCCTAACATTTCCATGTGTACTGGATTAAAATTGTAAAATGCAATATTATGTGCCAATAAATTTCAAGCTGAGTATTCTCAAGTACATATACTCCTGCTCAATCTAAAACGACCGTTCTACTCTTTTACCTTCTCTACCAGAGGCAGAGTCCTGAATCACCTCCTAGGCTACAACTAGGAACAGAATGGCCACAGTACAGGACAAGCAGTAGACCGTACGAGTAGAATACAGCAACTAATCAACATCACAGAGTAAAGACACCAACTCAGAGAGTACAGGACAAGCAGTAGACAGTACGAGTAGAAGATAGCAACTCATCAACATCACAGATCACCGCAGGGTAGGGAGGAAGCCGCAACCAAGAATCACTTCAATTCACGGATGGACATAAAAACAAACAGTAATATAAAGTTATTTTCTTGTGTTCATGTATAGCAAAATGTATTCACTTCATTTTATCTTTATGCAGTCCACTCATATCAGAGGTACCATATCCAGTTAAGGGAATACCCTTTTATAATTTAAACACTCCCTTATGGTTAATAGTATATTTATTACCCATGAACAATTGTGATTCTCACTTCTCACTCCCTGAACAGCAGCTGTCTATTTATGAAATTTAAATTTTAGCTTAAAAGTCTTTGTTGGAAATAAATAATTATTTTCAATATTTATGTGTTTAGTTAATACCTCAATCTATTATTTTTATTTTTTCGCTTTTTTTTTTGGTTTAATACAATTACTCTATTCTTTTTTTTTTTTTTTTGAACTAATGTTTTGACCCTTATCTATTTTAATAGATTGATATTCTTGAATAAACTTATTTATTTTTACTACTGTAGTATTTTTGGCAAATATGTTTTATTCTTGATTAATTCATTTCTTTCTTTTTTTTTTTTTTATTTCTTTTTTCTTATTTATTTGATTTATTTCAGTTATAGCTAATAGACCTATCCCAGATTGCAGTTTTTTTTCTTCCTTCTTCTTACATGATTCTTTTGATTCTTAATTCTTACATGATATTTTGATATTTACTGAATACTAATTAAAATTTATGTTTAATAAAAAATTGTATTACAGGTTCTGGAATTCATAATTGATTCAAGTATAATGGCATTTTTTATGATTATTTTTTCCTTTCTGGCTTATCGCTTTTATCGATCAGATATGATACTATTAAATGGTATTGGAACAGAAAGTCAGCAAACAATTACGCCACAAAACTAAGAATATACCAGCCAAATATCTGAATACACCATGAATATTCATTTAAGATTAAGATTTAAAAAATAAAAATGTAAGAGAAAAATGAAAATTAGTTATTTTTAGTCTTCATTGGTTTAACATGAAAATATCATTTATTTTATATATTTAAGATAATTTTAAAACCTTACTAAAAGAAAACATTTTTTTCTTGTTAGTATTTTTTGATGAAGTATACAATCATTAAAAGTATTAGTGTATCACACAACATTGGTACCTATCAAAGATACTGGGAATTAGTGCGTAAGGTTTGATTTTATGTTCTTAATATAAATTTAAGTCCAAGGGCCAATGGGATATTTATTCAATGGATAAAGATACTGATCCTATTTATCCATTTTTCTTATCGATTACTAGTAGGACTGGTACTTCTCGTTGTCAAAATTGGCAATACTTCCTGTTTTTGGAATGCAAACTCGTCAAGTTTTCACTTTTTTGGTTTTCTATCTTTAATTTTTTAACTATGAACTTCACCAATAAAGTTATTGCATATTAAATTAAAGAGCATATTATTATAGGTTTATAATAATAATTTTTTAAATTGTAGTCAGGCCAAAAACGGCAGTTTTGTCCAAAAAAAAGGTAGCAGATAGTACTTTTTATAAGTCTATCACTTAGAAATGAGTTATCTTAAAGGAACAGTCACAGAATAAAAGTTGGAGAGCATAACATTCTGCATCTATCAAGCTCAAAAATGTTTAAATTTGGTTAATTAAACCTGTCAAAATTAGCAGTCTACTGAATTTGGTACTGTTAGTTTATTAGATGTTTCATTTCACTTTTCAAAAATGGAATAGCATTGATCTTAAGATATGCTGTAAGTATTCCCTACTTTGAAAAAAAATTCTGCCTGCAAGCTATATTCTGAAAAATTGTGATTAGCTCCTGAGATACGGAGTCATAAATTCTAAAAAAAAAAAGAAATCCAAAAAATCAAGCCTTGAATATACTAGTTGTTTCATATATGATTTTATTACTTTAAAGCACACAGAAAACGATGTGCCAGTTGATACAAAACATTGTCAACCAGGATCAGAAGAGTTATCTTGGGGATATTAGGAGGGGGAATTACGCAAATAAAAAAAAAAAATAATAAAGACGTTAAATATAAAGTTAGATAAGTCTAAACTTATTGTTATAACAATAACTAATTATTAAGAGAAGAGAGGAAGGAGAAGAATAATTGCGGTGACAATCATATATGAGTTACTGGCTGTAGGGCTATCTAAATAGGTATCAAAGAGATTACCTAGAACAAGGGTAGCAGTTGAACAATGCTGCCAACCTATAGCTTCACAAAGATTGTTCTTTAAATTTAATTAAACCTAATATAAATTGATTAAATGATAAAACTATAAATACAAAAACCTGGTTAAAGTTATTGGTTAAAAAAGATTAATTAAATGATAATGAAAATAAATATCAAATGCGAAGGGTGAAATATATGGAAAAATGTATGCAAAAAAATTCAGTAAAACAACGTTTTAAATGTAAGGTTTAATTAACTTATAATGATTAATTAATAAACAATTATTTATATCAGAAAAAAATATTATATTAAGAATAGAGATTAGCAGAGAAAACTGTTTAATTAAGAACTGTTTATCTTACTGATAAAAATGAATGAATTAAATTTTATTGGAAATACATTAAAAATGTTTCCTAAATGTTTTTAATTGTACGGAGGTTAGCACTGTTTGTCTATCTCAATATTTCCATAAATAAGCAACTGTGGAGTACCTTCTCTAAAGTCCAGTCTGGTGGAGATTCAGGATGTGGCTTTTACTTTGTTATTTTTAAAAATTGTTTATTTTTTTGTTTATTTATGACCCGGAGAATAAACAGTCAAGTCGAATTTTGGCCAGAAGGAGTTAATGGTACTAAGAGAAAGCGAAATCGTGCCATTCTTTTAGTGCCGTGTGGCTAAGCCAGGTCTTGGCTTTGAATAGAGTAATTGTTTATATTATAACTCCATTTTAAGCCAAATACGACGAGAATGACACGGGTTCGCTTCCCTCAGTGCAATTAATTTATTTTGGACGAAATTCGACTTAATCACTTCTTCACCGGGACTGCAGATGTTTAAAATGAATAAATATATTCTAAATAATCTATGTTTTAAATTAAACACCTATGGGTCGAAAAGACGAAGTTAGTTATTAGCGGAAGCCTTTGCACCTGCCCACGAGTATTTGTTATCGCAACAGAAAGCTGTATCTTGCTTTGAGAAGCTTAAGACGATATTATATTACGTCTGATGTAATGGTTTGTTTCCGCTATCATTTGTTTATTGACAATTATTTGTTGTTCACTTCTTCCATTCACTGCACTACTCTCCTTGACAAGGCCGCCAGACAGTTAGTCCGCTGTACGTCCTCGATGCACGCTGTGGTGGGATTTCTTGTGGAGGGGAGTGCGAGAGAAGTAGTGAAACAGTTTCGTTGGGGACATCCGGAGGAGCAAGGTAAGAAGCTTTGACTTCTAGGTGTTAATCGCGATCTTTAGTTGTAATATAATATCGTACGTTACTAATGATTGGTATGCTAATGTTGTATCAATGAACACTATGAGAGCACAATATGTCGTTCCTCATATTTTTTTAAAGATAGACTCACTTCTAATTTCAATTTTCAAATTCCTTGATAATCGCATACTATACAAGTTATATCCGTTTCAGGACTCTTATTTTTTTTTTTTTTAAGTCACAATATACTATTAAATATATTAAAAGTATACAGTACAATTTTTGATTTGTATAAGTGTTTATTTACTCCCAAAAAATGTTTTCAATATTCATATAATGCAAGAATTTATATTTTAAAATAAACATTACTGGTATCTCGTAACTCGAAATATCACATTAGTATTTCTAGTGAGGCACTACTCAAAAATCGGCAATTTTCGGTGGTGATTTATAGTATACCTATAATGACTCTTTATCACTCATCAAAACTGTATCATCCTAGCTTCAGGGCATGTCTGCCAGAATACACTTGTCACACTTAGTGTCCTAATGATAGTCCAAGCTCACAAATAGATTTTCCCGTTTTTACAAAAATGTAAGTTTTTGACTTATATGGTGAATACTAGGCCTAAATCCTTATATTGAAAGTTTTGATATAATTAAAACCGGTAATAATATACTTTTTTTTTAAGATAATTAATGAAATAATATACGACATTTTTTTTTCTAATAAATCTTTGGAGTACATAAAGTTATATTGGTATTAGGAAACGAAGGTGCAAACTTTCTTAGTTGAATATATATTTTAAAATTAGAAACTACGGAAGTTTTCTTTTTAAAGTCTTCCGGTTTCTATTAAATCGCTTTTGCAATGTTGGTAAACCTCTTACTTTGCTAATTAATTACAATGAATCGTTGGAATGAATATTGTGTTATTTATTTGTAATAATATTAAATTATACAAATATTATTAATGATAAACCTTATTTGGATCGACTTCACTACCTCATATTATTTAGGTTATCATGTAATGTATTTATAACTTATTATACATTAACGGAGACTCAATGAAGACAATATTTGAAATATGAATTAAAGCGAGGTAATAATTGATTCGTCTTAAGAGTTTAATTGTAACAGAATAATCTTATTGATTTTCAAATTAAACTAAGGTCCCTTAAGAATATCAGAAGTGTACAGAAATTAATAAAAATATGTCTGGCCAAACGGCTACATTATTGGAGTACTACAATATGTATTTACACAATTAATACTAATTAACATGAAATTAAATATAAACTAAAGGGTATGTTCTGATAGAGAATAAAAAATAAAAAAAAACATACAAAATTTACAGCAAAAAGAAATTGGCTTATAAACAAATAAATAAGTAGATATGAACACCTAATAATATAAAAAATAATATCATTATGAGTGAGGAATATTTACAGGAATATTTACTCATCAATCAATTGTGTTGATTATAGCTATTAATTTTTATTGGTTAGAGGGCAGCCGTTTGGGAAATTCAGGACATGTAGGAATAGTTTGGATTTGAATGTGGTTAAATAAGATGCATGACGGATATCAGCTGGGAGTGAGTTCCTAAGAGAGGTAGAACGAGCGAGAAAGGAACGCTCAAAAGTTTTAGTTCTGTGGGAACGGATATAAAGCTCGGAAAGGGGAGATCTTGTGCCCTGGGATTGGATAGAGAATTTGAATTGTAGGATACTATAGCTATAACATGGATGTTGTGAGTTGATGGTTTGGTATAACAAAGAACCTAAGAAATAGAGTCTGCGGAAAGAAGGGAAGAGCCTCTTCAACTCCCAACTAGAGGTGGTACACATAATACTTCCTCGGGACGTCGAAGACAAACCGAAGGTTTTATATCGGTCGTTATAGGTCAATCACTTACAGACCCCCTTTGGCACACCACATCTTTTCATTTTTCTTCAGTACATAGCCCTACTCTTCAAAGATATGGCGTACTGTAAATGTCACTTTAAACAGGTAGATCTCTCCTTATCGTCTGGTATTCATGAGTCAAATGACAATTGCCATTTAAGGCGTGTAATAACCACCTCAGACTTCTACACTGGAAGTTGAGATCGAGCAGGTGACGGTCGGTTTAATGATTTCACTTTTTTATTATCCAATAAGACTCATTGCTGTTGTTATTCCCTTAGGATATTTTTTTTATCTGTCTCCTAGTTTTCAGTGATTCCAAAGTGACTGGAGACCCGGAAGAGAGATATTTTTCTTGAATGAATGAATTCCTGTGTCAGTTTAATTCGGGTTTTTTTTTTTACCTTATTCGTTATTACTGGCTGGTCTTTACAGTGTATTTTAAAATAACAAGGGCTTTTAGCTGGCTATAAGATTATTAATAAAGATTGAAGCGCTAATTGTTTTAAATTTGGTTCTGGTCCTCAAATATCCTTTAATAATATTCCACTGATTGCTGTAGAACAGATACTTAAAATATCTTGACAAAGGTTTTTAACATGCAATACTCATACCAGACTGAAACGACAAGAATCTACATGCCGTTTCAGGCTACTAAACACTAACAAGAAAAACTTTTTAAGCTCCCAATTAATTACAAAAGACTCATACACACGACTATTATAAGACATACTCGTACTTGGTACGTGGTACTCGAGTAAGCCAACGAATTCCTCTTGTATACAATTCTTATAATCCAAAATCCTTCGTAAAATCCTATCATTCCTTTCATGACAAACTTAATTCCCACTCAAACCCACTACTACTTAGCTACCTGTTCAATTCCCGATAGAGCTCCTAGGTGCCTGGAAAGAAGATGACCCGGTAACCTTTTATGTTGAATTAGTTATTTGAGTAATTCCAGTAGTTGTTTCTCTACCAGCCTTTATGTCATGACATTAAGTGTCATTCATTCTATTTACTTGTTGTATTATTGCAATACAGTTGTAAAAAAAGAAGTTAATTCAAATAAAACTAGATAGAGATATCTAACGAAGTATGTATCATAAAGTATTCTGTTTGCTAAATGAATCAGAGTTTAAAATATTTTTTTTAATTCTCTACCTTGAAATTTTCAGGTTATTGAGGAATGTCAATAATTCTTTATTACCCAGATAGGAAACTAGATATCCAGGTAGTTGTTACCTCACAATTGGACAGAATATAGGTCACGATACGGATATATAGTTTTGTGGAAGCATCTTTTTTTACTGTTTATAACTGATTACATGTTCTTATCAAGTTTTGTTTTTGTTTAAGTGAAAGAAAATTATACTACGAGTTAATATAATATAATACCTCCTAGTCTTGGGATCGGCCGTTGAGACAGCTAGGAAGCTAGGGCAATCGTCGGCATTGGGGTATTTTCAATTCCCTATCATTAAACAACTGTGTAATTATTGACGCCTTTCCATTAGAACAAGCATCTTTTTTACATTTTCATTTTTTACTGTCACTTATTTTCATATTTATTTACTATCAAATAATTTTTAGAGTTACGTCTCGATAACTAGCTTTGAATGTAAATGTATAGTTCTAGTCCCCTTTTAGTTTAAGTTTAAAATCTTAGTTATTTGAAAGAAAAAATTGGTTTATGATGTTGTTTGTTCATTTAACGACACTTAATGCTGTTATATGCTGTTAATGCGTAAGCAACATGCTCAAGACTGGTGGCTCTAAAAACCTTCTGAATGAGTTCTATGTATTGTTAAACTTATCGACGGGCGTAAAATTAAACAATGCAATCTTACGAGCTATATCCAGTCAGTTACATATTGAGGGTGTTTTTCAAGTACAAATTAATAACAAAGAAGATAAAAATACCCTAAAACCAACAGTATGTCCATTGCTTTAAGTACTTCAGTTTATTAATTTTGACACACTCATTTCGAACTACGACATGGATGTACGAGGTGTGGCTATTAAATAACGAGACTGACGTTGCTGCGGAACATGTACGCATGCGCCAACCTCCATTGACTGACAGGTGTTTAGTGTGAAGCTTTCTCTTTAGTATGCAGTTAGTCTCGCTTCTGTAAACAATACCGTTTAGTCAGAGCCTACGTTCGTGTTAGTGTTTTTGTTTTTGTTTTTTCGGATAAAATGGTTAGTGCAATAATAGAGCTACGATTTATTGTGAAATTTCACTTTAAACTTGGAAAAACCGCTACTGAAACTTATAATTCACTGAAAGAAGTGTATGGCAGTGAACGTTTATCGCGGGCACGTGTATTTGAATGGTTAAGCGTTTTAAAGATGGCCGAGAAGCCGTTGAAGATGATTCGCGGCCAGGTCGCCCTTCAACGTCAAAAACAATGACAATGTTGAAAAAGTCGGTAATTTGATTCGGTCTGACCGTCGATTAAGTATTCGTGCAATTGCTGAAACTGTAGGCATTGATAAAGAATGTGTACGGCAAATTTTACATGACAAGTTTAACATGCGAATAGTGTGTCCCAAAATGGTGCCTAAAATTCTCACGTTGAACAACAAGCAGCTCGCAAAAATGTTTATACTGTCACTTTGGATGCCATTGAAAATGACCCAAATTTATTGGAAAGGGTAATAACATGCGATGTCTGTTCCCTAAGGTGAAATCTTCATTAAAAGGGACGAGATTTGAGTCCGTGGAAGCTGTAAAAGAGAAAGCGGCACGCGTCCTGAAGGAGCTGACAGAAGATGACTTCCAGCACGGTTTTCAACAGTGGAAAATTCGCATGGAGCGTTGTAGGGGTAGAGAAGGGGTGTATATTGAAGGTGAAAGTAAGTAATTATGTAAAAAATAAAAATAAATTTTATTGCAATGTCAGTCTCGATTTTTAATAGCCACACCTCGTATGTATGCAACTTGGTCTTATCAGTGTTTCATATTTACTGATTTATCACGATATCAATAAATAAATTCTTAATAAATGACTATACTTATTCATTTTATAACCTTGTTTTGTGTTCTTGTGACAGTTTCTTGTTTACTAAATAAACAAAATAAATCTTTATTAATTTCTATATGTTTTTCCTTACTTAAAGGGATTTCCTTTGAGATAGCGTATACAATTCAAACATTTATTTAATTAAAGATTCATTTTTTTACTGCTTGAAAATATTCCATTAATTGTATTAAAACATAAAATGGAATGAAATAACATTCTGAAAAGTTTTAATCGGATCCAGTCTGCCACGTTGGCCTTAACCAATTTTATTATTATGTTTAAAAAATATTTCTTGTTAATTTTAGTTTATAAATATTTTTATTTTTAATTTAATGTTCTAGTTCTGACTCAAATAAATAAAGGTATTGACATTAAATATGATTACCAATTATTTTCTTTAATTGCCACTTAATATTATTGTAACATCGTTTATTTATTATTTGGATTTGAAGATTCCCTTGAAACATTGCTGATGCCTTCAGACAGTTGATTGTTGGTAAATATTTATCTTTTCCTTCGGGCTATGTTTTTTGCAATTATTGAAGATGTTTGGTTGAGGTACGTTTAATATGTTTATGTTGTGAATATTTAAAAGTAACTATAGAGAAGTATGTTGAATGCATATATTATTTCTATAAATAGGAATGTTTTTTTAAAATATATTATATATTTTACCCGAAATAATTAACACTTTGAAATGAAGAGCTATTAAAAAAACAGCAGTAAAAGTATTAGTTGGTCCTTAAGAACGTAGCTAAAACCGATGTCAAATATTTGTATTAATGATTGCAGTTAATCCTAAATACTCATTGCACAACTATTCACAATTCTTGTAAGTCTTTATTTATCAAATAATTTTCTAATATGTTTCATTTCAACCTTAGCTATTAAATATTTTGCAAGAAGTTAACTTAGTTAAAATAGTCAGCGAAGGGTGAGAAGAGTGGGAGAATAGCGCAACCAAGAACTTAGGCTTTATGAACAAAAAAAAAATTGTAAAAAAATATCGATAAATAAAAAATAATAAACAATTTATTTTTAAATATAATCTGTGGGACACAATCACACCCCTGTTAAAAGTTATATCGGAAGAATTGAGAAGTTTTTTATCCAATAATAGTTTAAAACAGAGCTTCCCAATCTTTTTCGGTGTGCGGCTCCCTAAATAATTGATTTTTTTCCGCGGCGCCCTTAATGCATCTAAATTTTTGACTTTCTTGAAAAAATTGGAACACTCTCCTTTTTAAAAGGGATTTCTCATTTAACAGGGAAAAATTAAAAACAGATACTTACTATTTTCCTAGGGATGATATAAAATATCTAATTTCACATATTTCGGTAATATTGCCTAATTGTTTAATTGAATATTTCGTGGCGCCCTCATGACGGAACCGCGGCTCCACGGCACAAACTTTAGGATCACTGGTTTAAAAAACTAAAAATATGCTTAAAAAAGAAACAAAACTAAAAAGTAGGGAATGGAAAACTAAAATGTTTAAAATAAGAACAGATTGGTGAACAAAACAATTCATTTTATTGTAAAAAAAACGGTGGGTGTTTTAAAAAATATTTCCATTATTAATATGCTTTTACCCATGTCAATCAATAAAATAACACAACGATTAACATCCAGTTGTCACCGGTACTTGATAAATAGGCAAAGTTTAAATTTAGTTTCATATTTTGAAGTTGCAGAAAATCTAGATCAACGATCCCGTTACATACATGCAGGTGAAGGCACTAAAAAGCATAATAACGCATTTGAAATCAACTAAATAACTGTTTTAATTCGGTAAGAAAATCTTAGTTTCTCCTTTAAACATGAAGGTTTCGATTAATCACACTTTCTTTGAGAACGATGCCATCCAAACTTCGAGGAAAATGTATAATTATAATTAATTAAGGATGTAAATTCTCTTGTGGTGTTTATTCAGGTGACGGTTACAAACTTCAAGCTTATAAACACGGAACAGAAGACATTGTCAACCAGTAAATTTTCCCAGAGCTTGAGCAATTTCAAGGTTCATTAACTAAAATTATTATCTAAGGTTCATTATTAAAATTGTCGGTATGATATTTAAGTACATTTGTTTAAATTAAGAATCAAATATTAAATATGATATAACACAGTAGTTTTTCATCTGTAAAATATTTCTACAGTAAGAAAAAGTATGATTAAACTTAGTAAGCTTCTAGTTCTTTGAATCAAAAGTCGTCTTGCTGAACTGTTTGGCATTCTTGGATATTATGTCAGTTCATTTAAAATCTTTCTACTGAAGGTTTTATGTATTGAAAGCATTATTTTCCATTTTGGATGTCCAAATGCTTAAATTGCAAATAATGTTCCATAATTATAAAAACAAATTATTATCCCTCAGGATAAAAACTAGTTCGGTGGTGGTGGACAGATGTTTATACTATTACAGAAAGCGAGTTAATTCTTGAGAGTAATGTAGGTTAAAATGGCCGGTGTTCGAGTTCCGTTTTCATAGGTTCTCGGTAGCTGTCAGGAGCCAGTTACTTTAACTGACCTGTTAACTCTCGGGAAATAGTTACTCTAATCACGTTAAAAAACAAAAAACTATACACGAAGGGTTCATTACGCGGTAGGGACTCATCTCTTCCTAAACCGTCGGTTGTACATATGCTTTGACCATCTAGAAAGATTGCAATTTTAAAAGATTTTATAAACAGAAAATCACTTAAAATTACTTGTACCCTTTGCTTTCTCTCACTTCATATTAAAATTGTAACTATTGTATTATTTATATAACTACAGAACAAACATTTTTATTTCGCATAAGACATCTCATTTTTTTTATTTAGAGAGCTCAAGAACAAAATTCTGTGTTTGAGTGTTCTTTACGAACGGAATAATCATGTGTACGTTTTATTAAAAAATAACCCATCATTATAAACGCTGAAAGTTATTATACAATAGTTTATTATTTACAAACAATTATAAAACAGAAACATCTGGTGGCTCTATTCACGCGCCCTTTCTTATCACTTTGATTCAGAATTCGGGTATTTAAATGATCATAAAAAATGGGATTAGAAATGTTTGCGGAGATATTACGTTTAATATCATATGATATCTTGTATTATATATTGTTTAATATATATGATATCTTATCAAGATATCAAATAATTAAACAAAAGTGAAAAGAGTCACATAATAAGTTACAAAACAAAGACATCAAGTTCAGAAAATTAATTTAAAACAAAATAAGAATGTAAGTAAGATACTAATACGAAACTTTTAAAGTTTCTACTGTTCTGAAAAGGAAATAAATTAATGTATAATTTATATATATATATATATATATTGTTACGGGCTACTGGGTGTAAAATGGACTAAACTATTACTTAATTCAAGAATCTAATATTTATTAACAAATTAAAAAGAATACACTGAGATTATTTAAAACAGTTAAATTATTAAACTAATATCAATTTACAATAACAATATTCTATTAAATGTTATCTAATTTCTAAGATAATATACAAACAATATAAGATATTGTTAATAATAAATAACTAAACTATTTATATATCAATTTGTACAAATACAATAATATTACACTATAGTTTACAATTACAAATTAACACTTACAGTTCGCTAACTAAAGTCCACCGACCGTAAGACTCTCCAAATATGACAAACTGCCACACAGTTTATTACACTTATTACACGGTCACTAATTGTCACTGTTGCTCACTAAGCACTTATTACAGACTGATACTAATAATAACTAACTCACACACACTGCCACTAATTAACGGCTGCTTATTACTTCACTGCTTATTACTGACTGCCTCGTCTTATTACTACTGCGCGGCCAGAACAGCTGTCCTTTTTATATAGGCAAGGGAGATCGTGGTGGGGCATTACTCGGAAAAGACCACCTAGACCGATCGAGAAGGTTCTACGCCGTTCTATAATCCCTTCCGCTTAATCCCATTGTTGGCCTAAACCTCTCAGCCGGTCCATTTCCTGCTCTGACCGTAACACTGCCCCCTCCTTAAAAGTGCTCTGCCCCAGAGCATAGTCCGGAGAAATCGGGCAGCTATGAGCTACTACGGATGGAGACGCTTTTCCTTTCCAGGGGTTGAACGTGCACACCAATATGGCGACTCCAGAGTTGGCGAATATCTGTTCAATCATGTTCCTGACAACCTTCCACTCCAGGCCGTCATATCCACAGCCCAACTTAGGGATCGCGAGCTTGGTGACACGCAGTCTCAGAAGCTTACTCCGCAGGTCGTCGAGGCTTCGCCGCAGTGCGTCATATGTGGGCTTCTGCTCAGTAGCACACTTGGTAACTAAGTAGAACAGGTGTCGTCCTTCGTGCGTATGGTGGAGTGCTTTCCCGACGCGTGGTCCTTGGCGTTCCAGTTCCTCAGTTCCAGCAAACTTCTTCCTGAAGACCGTTGCAATCCCTCGGGAAGTCCTCAGATCTTCGGCTACACAATGGGCCAGAGAATAGTCCACTGGTAACGAGAAGATATCTCTGTAGACTGTCTGAGTTACTTTACGGGAACCTGGTACCTTAGGGTGTCTAACTGAAACCTTAGTGGTCTTCACGTTGTCGAGGTACCTGACTTGCTGGTCTTCTGTCGGGCTATGGTCTCCTTTGTAAGGGGCCAGTCTATTAAAATGGACTACCCTAGGTTTTCCTTTTGGCTGCTTTCTGATCCTATAGATGACGTCGTTTATCCTATTGATGATCTCAAACGGGCCATCCCAGGAGTTCTGAAGTTTAGGTGAGTGGCCTCGCCTTCTTCGAGGATCGTGTAGCCAGACCAAATCTCCAGGTTGGAATCCACCTTTCTCTGCCCTGATGTCGTAACGCTCCTTCATTCTGTCACTGGCTCCCTGGATGTTTACACGAACCTTCTCGTGGATGTTATCCATCCGCTTCCGTAGATTCGTGACGTACTCCTCTCCGGCCACTTCCTCATTAGGCTTGAACCCGAATTTCAGATCACAAGGCAAACGAAGTTCTCGGCCGAACACCACATTTGCGGGGGTTTGCCCCGTTGCTTCATGGACTGAACTCCGGTAGGCTAACAGGAACAAGTGAAGATACTGGTCCCAGTCCCGCTGATGGTCGGATACCACTTTAGACAAATATCGACCCATTGTCCTGTTCATGCGCTCCACCATGCCATCCGATTGAGGGTGAAGAGGCGTCGTCCTGGTCTTCCGTATCCCCAGTGCTTCGCACATTCCGGAGAAGACTGCAGACTCAAAGTTTCTTCCCTGGTCAGCGTGAAGTTCCATGGGTACTCCAAACCGGCTGACGAGCTGCTTCACAAGTACGTCTGCAACCGTGACTGCCTCTTGATTCGGAAGGGCATACGCTTCCACCCACTTAGAAAAATAGTCCATGGCCACGAGAATATATCGGTTGCCTTCGACCGTCACAGGGAAAGGGCCAGCGATGTCAATCGCTATCCTCTCGAACGGTGCTCCCACGTTGTACTTCTTCATAGGGGCCCTCTTTCTTCTTGTTGGTCCGTTAGAAGCCGCACAAGTCGCACAACGCCTGCACCAGTCCAACACATCGTCCTTAAGGTTTGCCCAGTAAAAGCGTTCACGAACTTTTTCCAGTGTACGGTGAACTCCAAGATGGCCGCCAGTTACACCGTCATGTAGTTCCCTAAGCACTTCGGGCACTATATTCCTTGGAACGATGAGCTGTAACCTACGCTGATCTCCTTCCGCGTTCTCCAATGCCCGTTTCAGCAGCCCGTTGTCCACTAAAATGGAGTTCCATTGGGCCCAGTACGTTTTTACATTCTTCGACATTGGAGCAACATCTTGCCAGGTCGGTCTACCTCGCCCCGATATTTTCCATTCCTTTATTTGTTTTAAGTCCGGGTCCTCGTCCTGTTCCTTTGACACCTTTGCATCTTGCCAACTGTCGATGACAACTGTAGTCCTCAACACCGCTGCCTGCTTCTCTTCTTGTCGAGAACAATGGTTGCAGCCTTCTTCACAAGGTCTCCTTGACAAAGCATCCGCATTCCTGTGGCTCGTTCCAGAACGATGAGCAGATTCAAAGTCGTACTCTTGAAGGCGCTCGATCCACCTCGCCACTTGTCCCTCCGGTGACTTGAATCGCAGCAGCCACATTAGAGCCGCGTGGTCCGTTCTCAGCAGGAACCTTCTTCCGTATAGATATTTATGGAAGTGCTCTATGGATTTTACTACTGCCAGAAGCTCTTTCCTTGTGACACAGTAGTTGCGTTCCGGAGCTGAGAGTGCTTTGCTGAAATATCCAATCACCCTTTCTTCTCCGTCTTGGATCTGAGAGAGGACACTTCCAATGGCGATGTTGCTGGCATCTGTGTCAAGTATGAACTTGCCCTCGGGACGTGGATAGCACAGAATAGGAGCACTACTCAATTTTCTCTTCAGCTCCTCGAAGGATGCCTGGCACTCGTGGTCCCAATGGAAAGTCCTTTTCTCCTCGGTAAGCCTGGTAAGAGGTTTTGCGATGTCAGCAAATCCTTTCACGTACCTCCGGTAATAGGTGCAGAGCCCGAGAAAACTTCTCACCTGGTGCTTATCTCGAGGTACTGGCCAGTCGGTGATCGCTGCTATCTTCTCTGGGTCAACAGCAACTCCGTTGTCTGACACAATATGCCCCAGGTAGTTGACTTGCCTTCGGAAGAGATTACACTTCTTCGGGTTCAACTTTAGGTTCGCTGCACGCAGTCGTTCGAAGACCTTCTCCAGATTCTTCAGATGGTGAGCGAAGGACTTTCCCAGCACAATGATGTCGTCTAGGTAAACCAGGCATACTTCCCAAGAGAGACCTCTTAACACGTTTTCCATCAGCCTCTCGAATGTGGCAGGAGCATTGCAAAGCCCGAACGGCATTACTGTAAACTGCCAGAGCCCAGTGCCAATTGAAAACGCCGTCTTCTCTTTATCTTCAGGTGCCAATCCAACCTGCCAATATCCACTGCGGAGATCCAAGGTAGAGAAGAGTTTACACCCCTCTAGGGTGTCCAGCGTATCGTCAATCCTGGGAAGCGGATAGCTGTCCTTCTTGGTGACATTGTTCAGAAGACGGTAGTCTACGCAGAACCTCGTTGTGCCGTCTTTCTTCTTCACCAATACAACCGGAGACATCCAGGGGCTACTCGAAGGCTCAATGACACTGTCAGCCGCCATCTCCTTTATAATCTCCTCGGCGTCCTCCCGTTTGGCTAACGGCAGCCTCCGCGGAACCTGTCGGATGGGCTTCGCATCCCCAGTGTCAATCTTGTGCTGGACGATATCCGTTCTGCCCCGTGGTCCTGGTCCGATCTCGAAGACGTCATGCCATCGGATAATCATATTCTTCACTTCCTCGCTCTGTTCGGGCGAAAGGTCGCGACATGATTCGTCCAAAAATCCTTTAAGTTCCTCTGGGAGTCCTCGAAGCTCGGTGGGATGACGTTGCAGCTGACGAACCACTGAGGTAGCGGTGGTACACTCCCCGACTGGTGTTCCTTTCTTCAGCGTTACCGGGAAGCTGTTCAGGTTCATTAGCCGAATTGGAGTGGTAGGTCCGATCTTGATGAGAGACCTAGCAACCAGTATGCCGCGTCCAACCTCTTGTTCTTCGTGCCTTCCAGGTTCGAGTAGTGCACATTGACCCGCGGGTAGATGCCCTTCGACCGTCCCATGCGTCACGATTTGGCTCCGTGCAGGTAAAGCGGTGTCTTCTGGTAGCAGCACTCGAGCGCAGAAGTCCTTTTCCTGCCGAAGTATGACTTCCTCGTCTCCTAGCGTCATCACACCTCTCGACATATCCAGCTTGATCCCGTATGTGATCATAAAGTCCATACCCAGTATGACGTCCTCATCTATATCTGCCACGAGAGCGAGGTGCTTCAGATGTTGGCCCCCGATGTGGAAGGTGGCATCTGTCTCCCCGTAGACCTTGGCTGGCTGTCCCGTTGCAGTCCGTAATGCCCAAGTGGTCGGTATGATCTTCTCAGCTGGAAGTGTCTTCGAGTTCAAGATCGTCATGCTCGCTCCGGTATCCACTAGAAGACTTCGCAGCTGCCCGTTCACCATCCCATCAACGTAGAAACTGTTCGTTCTGCTTCCTATCGACGCAACTCTGATGGCCTTCCTGGGTGCTTTGACGTTACGGGTTGGACATTTGCTTCTAGGATGTCCAAGCTGGCCGCAGCCCCAACAGCGTATCTCCTTCTTATGGGTCCTGAGAGCATCCAACACTTTCGTCACAATGTCTTCGATGCTAGGGATCACATTAGGTTCCGCTTCTGCTGCTCGAACTCGCGCATGGCCCCGTACAGACTGTCTAACAGCTTCAAACTCCATGGCCTGAGATAATGCGTCTCCCAACGTTTTCGGCCGGGCGAGCTTCACTGCTTGTTGTGTCTCTGGGTCCCGAAGTCCATCCAGGAATTTGTCGACAGCCAAACTCTCGTAGACATAGTCGGTGACCGATGGGTAGGCGTTCCTCACCAGCCGGGCAATATCCGCTTCAAATTCCTGCAGCGTCTCGTTGTCCTTCTGGACCCTGTTTCTTAGCTGTGAGCGATATAGCTGGTCCATGTGGCGGTGGCCGAAACGCATCTCCAGCCTTCTAATCAGCTTCCCGTAGTTAGACCGCTCCGACATGGGCATTCCCTGCAGCACTCTCAAGGCGTCACCACGCAAGGCCAGGCACAAAGCTGAAGCTTGGGTCTCCTGTGACCACCCGTGGATCGAAGCAGCTGTCTCGAAGAGAGTCATGTAGTCCTCCCACGGCGTCTTTCCGTCGAATACTGGAATGGTATTGTGAGTTGGTGGCGGCCCAGCATAGGCGGGTAGAATGGTGTTATGATGGCTGCCCTCGCAGGAACGGTCGGTGTCGTTCGTCGGTGAGTTGCTCATACGTCCCTCAAGAGCTTCCATTCTTAGCCTAATTTCGTCAACTTTTTCTCCTAGCCTAGATTCTACAACAGCTACTTTATTATCTACATTTTCCATTAACTTATTCTCTAATGTGCCTAATTTAGACTCTAATGTATACAATAAATCACTTTTTACAGTACTTAGCTCATTTTTAACAGTGCTTAACTCATTACCTAGCTCATTTTTAACAGTGCTTAACTCATTACCTAGCTCATTTTTAACAGTACCTAAATCATTCTGTAAATTACCTAGCTTATTTTCTACATTGCCTAGTTCATTTTTAAAAGTTGCAGACAACTTGCTTAAATCAGTTTCAAACAGAACGTCATCTGGATTTTCCCCTAGCTCTACAAAAAATTGACGCAAGCGATGTTGCAGTACACTTTTATTTCCTGAAGAATCCAGATCACGTTCTTCTAATTCCCTTTTTAGATCCGCAACTTTTAAATCCATTAATTTAACACTTTGAGAAGCCATTTTTCATACAGTAGCCCAATAATTACAAAATAATAACAATTACACAAAATCCCACTTCTGACACCAATTTGTTACGGGCTACTGGGTGTAAAATGGACTAAACTATTACTTAATTCAAGAATCTAATATTTATTAACAAATTAAAAAGAATACACTGAGATTATTTAAAACAGTTAAATTATTAAACTAATATCAATTTACAATAACAATATTCTATTAAATGTTATCTAATTTCTAAGATAATATACAAACAATATAAGATATTGTTAATAATAAATAACTAAACTATTTATATATCAATTTGTACAAATACAATAATATTACACTATAGTTTACAATTACAAATTAACACTTACAGTTCGCTAACTAAAGTCCACCGACCGTAAGACTCTCCAAATATGACAAACTGCCACACAGTTTATTACACTTATTACACGGTCACTAATTGTCACTGTTGCTCACTAAGCACTTATTACAGACTGATACTAATAATAACTAACTCACACACACTGCCACTAATTAACGGCTGCTTATTACTTCACTGCTTATTACTGACTGCCTCGTCTTATTACTACTGCGCGGCCAGAACAGCTGTCCTTTTTATATAGGCAAGGGAGATCGTGGTGGGGCATTACTCGGAAAAGACCACCTAGACCGATCGAGAAGGTTCTACGCCGTTCTATAATCCCTTCCGCTTAATCCCATTGTTGGCCTAAACCTCTCAGCCGGTCCATTTCCTGCTCTGACCGTAACAATATATATATATATATATATATATACATAGGCATTTTGATCGAGTGATGTGTTAGTAAATATTTCGTCTTAAATTTGGCATGATTATGATTACAATATAGTCTCCGACGTCAACAGATACTTTAACGATTATACGACTAAATCTCAAGAACTGGAAGTAAAACTTATATATACATTTATAATTTATTTTATCTTGGATTTTTGTTTAATTTTATAATCATGTTATCCGTATTTAAAAATATTAATGAGCGTTTCACTCTTTTATAAAAATCTATAGACTCCTATACAGTCTCAATGGGAGAAGAGAAAAGGGAAGAGCATGGAACAGGTGAGAGTTATCCCAAATTGTTAACTTTAGAGGCCATGGAGATTAGAAGCGATAGAAAGTTAAAGATACAGTATCTCGGCTATTTCCTTTCCGATTTTGGTAATTATTTTTTATTTAGTAGGAAATATTATTAAAATTGAATATCTTATAAGCAGTCCAAAGTCAGGTTGTATTTACGAGTTCAGAGGATCAACCTTGCCAAATTGAGGATCACTTCGGTGCCAAATTTCAAGAAAATAGCTTCAGTAGCTCTGCAGAAAAGTCGCAAACGTCGTATTATAAACGTTGGACTGACTTATTAAGGGTTCAATTGTGGTTTAATAGTTAGCATTACAACCTTCTATGCCCAAGGTCGCAGGTTCGTAGCTTAGGATTTTTCAAAGGGAGTAAAAATCCTTAGCTAAGACGTCCTTCGGATGGGACGTAAAATGTCCCTCCCAAGCCTAAGCGGTGTCAGGTACTCTTTCTAGATCCCTATCCTATTTATACCTAGTTAGGAAAAATTTATATTTCCCGCTATACCGTTGTCCTATAAACAATAGAATGATTATTTTTTAAAATTCAATATTTGAATCCCCTCATTTAGAACAGTAAAACCTAAAATAGAGAAGGGTTGCTAGATTTTTTGACACTTTGTTCGATTACTAAGTTCCGAAATTGAATATAATAAATCAAAATACATATTCGAATACTCACTATAATATATGTAATCATTTTTGACCATAGATTTGCGATCCGACCAATACCTTCAAGAAACATGTGAGTAGCAATAATTTTATTTGTTACCAGGTGCAAGATAGACAAATATAAATACAAAATCGCTTATTTGTTTAAATATTTATGAAATAGCTACAGCAATAAAACAAATTGTTGTTTCTAATGAGCGTTCATTGTAAATTGGTCTTGTTTCAAGGACCGCTGTAACCAGAAGTCCGCATCTAGAATCACAATTAGTAGGAAGAGCCTTTCGTTACACAGAATACTTTTTATTCAACAAGAGATTATTTTTTAGAGGTTGACTTGATACAACTTTGCGATATTCATCGAGGAAATAAATATATGCTTGGCCTAGGCAAATGTTAGCGAGGGCCGACCGACATACAATATATTTATGTCATACGATTTTTAGATTATGTATGTATGTATACATATTATAATAATACAAGAGCAAAATGGCAACCAGTGGATCCAAAGTATTAAAAATGATTTAACTGAAATTGGCATAACTGATAATAGTATGATACAGGAGATAACAACTTTCAGAAGGTGGATGCGTAGCTTTGAGGGTTTACAGTAGAGGTAGATGAGAGTAAGAAACAGCACCTGGGCAGAGGAAAGAAAGAAAGTAGAGAAAGGATGAAGAATTATTAAAGGAAGAAAAAGGAAAGAAGCCAGAAGAGATGAAATTACTTCACGCAGTCGATGGCCAACAACGAGAAGAAGAAGAATATAATAATAATAATTCTAATGTTCTTTAATGCAATGATGCTTTCTTTTGTTACTATTTTGACGAAGATAAACTGGCAAAAACTGCCTGCCAGCATGTGTTCTTAGTATGACTTGGAAAATTCCAAACAAAGAAGGAAATTTTTTATATTATTAAATTTATGAAACTTACTTCGTATTAAATAAAGTAAATTTAACATATAAATACATTTTTTATATTAAAAAAATTAAAACTTAAAAAAAAATATAATAATGACTGACAAAACGATATGTAACATCATCTCCATAACCTGGAAATTGTAATATCAATTGTTGGTTTAACAGTGATATTTAAGAGAAGTTCCTCTATTTCCTTGAATAGAAATTTCACGAGAGACAAGAGAAACTCCAGTTGACCAATGGAGAGAGTCCACTGTGAGAGGCCTCTGGTTCGGATCCCCTGAAGCAATGCATTAATATGTAATGCAACAACTTCCAGGAAAATCTAGGCGCACTTCTGTCGACTAGATTATGCAACCACATTTTGTGGCCCTAGATAATTTTAATAAGTATAGTACTTTTTGTATTGTATTTTTAATTTATGTTAATTAGTAATAATGCAACTGTAAAATAACTAGTATTATCCGTATAAACCTTATCTTAATGGGTTCACCTATGATGTGGTGGTTTACATCCCAATCCTCTATTCGCAGGTTCCCAGCCTGGCAGTTGACCCTAAAGGGATTAAAAAATTCTTAGTTGTGCATTTATTTAGAGGGGACATAAAATGACGGTTTCGATACCGTCCAGATTCTCGTTAAATATCCCTATCCCAATTATTCATGGATGGGTAAAATAAAGGACTCCCACTGTAACATCGTCCGATCGGCCATAGCAGTATTAAGTTACAATAAACAAATCAACAAACCAACAAACCTTCAATACTCGCTCATTAGAACTATTGGAAGGGGAGAAGAAACTTGTCTTCTCAACCTATCGTTAATAGAATTTCAGTTAAAATTGGAGAGATCTATAAGCTTCTAACCATTGATTTGGAAAGGAACAAACCAACCAAATATACAAAAGTGGGTTTGTGGTCAAAACGTAATTAGTCCTTACTAGAAAATAACCATTATCTTGGTTCTGGGATCACTGAAGTGAAAGATTGAACATGAACAAACACTTAAAATAAAGTGTGACGTTTGCATTGCATGAAAAAGAACCCAAATATTAAATATTATAAGTAAACGAATTATGAAGTAAATACGTTTTCAGCTTATAGAAAAAAATAAGATTTGCGTAAAAACATAAAATAAACTTATTTGAAACATTAACCAAATTTAACAAGGTTATTTACGTTGACCTTTTGTGCAAATACGGTTTTTTCTTTTGGCTAAATGCATACCTTTTACAAATTTATTATAATAAATATATCAGAAGACAATTTCCACAAATCTGAAGCAGTACAGAGACTTAAATGAATCCCAACAAACAATTACAAAACCACGCAATGTTATTTTGTATTAATTTTGAAAAAAATAAGCAATATTTTCATTTAACAATGAGGATGCCCCGGCTAGATGATAGAGTTAGCATTAGAAGGTTTGAGAGAGAGAAAGCACTTTCGTATTCCTAGAAAAAACAAAACATTTTCTACCTCTACCTACATCAAGACCATTGACCGGGTTAACCAAGAAGAAAAGTTGGCAATAAGATATTTATATAAACAACTCTCACGTTTCAATAATTATTTTTTATTTGTTAATAAACATCGCCAAACAATCAATGAGGTTTTAACAATCATATTTTTTTTAGTTTTTAAGGTTAATGAAGTGTAAATCATAAAAAAGAATAGAGTTATATATTAATATATATAACATGTATATATACATGTATGTACATATATATGTTTATAGCATACATTATTTCCTGGTGCATTTCTGACTCCCTCAATAAAACGGAAAGTCTGCACCAATGCTCTCGGACCATTTACTTACGTTCTTGCGGAACATTTGAAGTTGATCACATTAATCATTGCCGCAATGTTCCTTTTTAGTAATTAAGTAAATATCACATTAACATCAGCAAACTTGGTGAATGAGTGATTAAGTCAAATTTTGCCAGGAGTGAGTTAACTATGTTGAGGTAAATAGAATCGTGTCATTCCCATAGTTTATGGCTTCAAATGGAGTTGTAATATAAGCAGTAAATTCATTGAAAGCCAACCACTGACTTAACCACTTATTAACTAAGGCAAGAACACGGATTCCACTTCCCCAAGCACAAGAAACTCATTTTGGACGAAATTCGACTCAACCACTATTTTTTCGTATTTTTTACATTTTATTGTGAATATAAAATCCTGAAAATATTACATTATCTTCTAAAATCTAACGTTTAATATACCTCTAAAGATTTTTTTACCATAGCTTTCATTTTTCTAGAAGTGTCATACGAATGTAACAAGGAAAGTACCTGAAACTTTCTGTTTTATTTTAATTTGCTATTCAGACTAATTTACAAAAGTGAATAAATGCTATTAATTAAAAGACTATAGGGCAAAAAGTATAGTAGAGATTTGTTTATTTGAACTAATGTCGTCGGACGTGTTTCGGATAATTGAAATTCACATAAAAACAAAAAAGGAAAATGCCAAATTCTAAAAGGAAAATTAGGTCTATTGTTTAGTACACATACATGTTTCATAAAAATAAAAATCTTAAAAACTATATGAAAAATCATTATTTTGAAACATAGTTTAAAAATAAAAGATAAGAAAAAAATAGTTGTTAAATTAATTGGTTATAAATTTTAGTTCCTCTCCAGCCTAGCCACGCCTCTAATTATTTTAAGAATACTATTAAGTATTAATTAATAGTTCTAGAACATCTGAAATCGAGAACCTTGAATATCAAATTTATTTTTCAGGCATTGCAATGTTGAACGATACCTTTTTTAGTCTTTGTCTAAGCCACGACGGATAACACAGGTCTGCAAAAAAAGTAAAAAAAATTATTTTGATTTAGTTAACTGATCTTATGTAGCTTTTGCGCTGATTTCAAAAATGACATTTGTTTTTTTCTATCACGTAAGGCTTGCCTTCAAAATATAGTTGAAGTTAGAAAAAGTAAAAAAAAACGGAAAATTTTGGATTTGTTTTTATTATTTTAACATTAAGTAAAAGAAAACAAAACAACGATACCTAGCTAAAATGAGCATAAAAGTGATGCACAGGTGTTGTAAAGTTATTATAAGTCTTTGTAAAAACGTTTACTTTTTCCATCAAAGCTTCTTTTGGTACTTTTTCGGCTGTGATCTTGTGAATTTTCCCTTTTTAACATTCAACAGTAGTCTGCCATCATGTTGACATTCCATCGACCTTGGTATCTGCATTCCATTTCTTTTATATCATGATGGAAACGTTCTCCTAGTTACTCACTTATAGCCCCAAGTTTTTTCTGGAAAGTAGTCCAGATGTGAGTGTAGGAAATGGACTTGCAGCCCAGCATTTTGTAGATTTGTAACAATTCAGCAACCAAAGTTTTGTAGTTTGGGTCTTTTTTGCTTCCAAGAAACGCTGTTATAACAAGCTTTAATGAATTCCAGGCATTTTTTTCTTCCGTTTCCATTTTAGTGACACTGCTTTCATCTTTTAAACGTTTCAGATGTCAGCCCCAACAAAGCTTAGCATCGAATATACCAGAAAACTTTCCATGTTTGTGGTTCTTTGTGAATTGTGTTTTTTTCACAATGATACATGAAACACTCTCCTTGTTTGGGTAATGCTTTCACAAACTGTTTGATCAGCCTCGTTTTGATATGAAGTGGTGGAAGTTATATCTTTTTAGGATCCACTAAACTTTGTCTTTCCACTAAACGTTTTTAACTCTAGGAATAAGAGCCTTTATGATTGGCCACGTCTGCTTGTTTCCTGTCACGGCTATCCCATTCACAGAGGAAACATCGAAACTTTGTGTACCCACTTTGTTGACCTAGTAACATGGAATTAGCATTCAAATTCCCACAAATGGCCCATTTATGGTCAGAGCAGTCGAGCTTATTAAGACAACAAACTCAAGATTTTCATAGCATTCTTTCAAATGGACTGAGTATCCAACAGAGACAGAAGTATATCGGTTACCTTTGTGAAGAAGTACAGCTTTCAAACTCCTTTTTGATGAATCGATGAAAAGTCTCCATTCCTCCGGTTCATACCTGATTTAGAACATTCCCATGATTCCAGGTACATTTTTGCAGAAAACGAGGTCACAACCTTGTTTAAAAAAAGGGACAAATTCCTTTTCTCTTGATCGGTATTATGAAAATGAAACACCAGAGGCTAACAAATGTCTTTCTTTAAGTCTAGACCCTAAAATTTTCAGGTGAAATTTGTGAAGGGGTGATGGAATTCTTTCCGTAATCAGCACAAAAAATTCTGTTAAACCCTCTAGTTAAATATGCTACAATTATTTCATCGTAGACCTATGTAATTAACGTTCAGATTCTCGTCGCAATAATTATTTACTTATTTATTCTATATACACAAATAAACTCTAAACAAATAAAATTTCTTAGTACCTACGTATTTTATGTAGGTTGAAATATCAGCACCATTGACAATTTTACAACTGAATGATAAAGGTTAATTGATCAGAGTTTAATAAAAAAATCAATTAGATCTTTCAACTAATTATTTCTTATTATGGTTTTTGAAGGTATCTTAAATATTATTGTATCAGAAATTACGTAAGACCGACCTTCATGAATCTTTACAGCTTGTATTTCCTTATCATTGGTAAGAATGGTGAATTAAATGTTTAGGTAGTCCAGTAACATGGAAGTTTCTCGAGTGTGACAAAGAAAATCCCTGGAACGTTTTGTTGTTATTTACTCTTCTCTTTCATTTGCACTAGAAGGATTCATTTCATCTCATACATAGGTTTCAGGAGAAAAAATGTACAAAAAAAAAGCTTAATTAGTATTTATTCCAAACACTACCTATTGAGGAAAATAATGTTGTTTGGCGAATTCGTTTTCGTTAATCTGGCTGAAGCTAAATTATCATAAATGCCTTCTTCCTTTCTTCGGCACTACAGCCCGTCTTGGACTTGGTCTTCCTCCAAGTGATTCATCCACTATTCCCTGCCTTGTGCGTTTTCCTTCTTATCAGGCACACCTCGTATAGCTGCAGCATCCTTGTCTACTTCATCTTTTCTTGGGCCTTTCAGTGTTGCGAACACTCAAGGAGTTTTCATGACGTCTCAGTTTCATCCTTCCCACCGCAATCAGTTTATTTTGATTAATTTTATGATACAGATATCATTATATATAGAGTATAACTCACGTTTATCCCCTAATTCTCCATTCTATCCCTTTCTTTACTGGACTGTAAAACTTTTTAAGGATTTTTCTATCATAAACGCAAACTTTTCAGTATGAGACTAATGAAGATTCCCATAGATGAACACCTTTGTGTTTTTTTTTTTAGATCAACCTGGATTTAAATTATTTTGGCAAACCATGCAAACATGTATAATTTCATACTTCAGATTCTTCCATAAATTCCATATCAAGGTTTGTATATATGTAGACAAATTAAGGAACCCTAAGACAAATCCTTCTACCTTTTCACACGTGTAATTATCAATGGCTAATTAGAGATCTCTCCAACCCTCGGAACTATTCATCCGTACATTCATTGGCATGTACATTTTAATATCATTTATTATAAGCCTATGGGCATACTACGGGCAGCCTTCTCGATTTTTCTGAAGGACACTTTACATTCATTCTCAGTCCTGATTATAAAATGAATATTATGAGCGTATTCGAGTATTTGATTATTTTGTTATTACTTCACTCACGTCCACCTCAGTTATTGTCATACTCCTAAAATATACAGTCAACACTCCTAAACTATCCAAGGCAACCACACCTGGCCTGAAGATTCCGGCTATTGTTAGACTTACTTTAGGTACTTATAACCTTTACTTCATGTTTAGGTTCATATGTTATAATTGTTATCAATTTAATACAATGTTCAAAGTATCTACAGTGCTTTTTTATTTCATAATAGTTGGCGACGAGGTAAAAAATTAAAAATATTTTTTTCATAATTTCATTCAAATCCTGCTGATAAATACGATGCAAGATGGATCCAACTCAATTCAAGGAATTTCTGAAGAACTTCAATGCCACTATGTCGAGGGGGAGAGAGTCCAAGTAAGAGTCTATGTTAATAATTCACCAATCTGGCATTTTGGTGAAATTATCAAGAAACAGGGAACTCGTGATTATCTTGTGAAACTTGATTCTGGAAGAATTATCAATCAACTTCGTTCTTCATTAGTTCAAAAGAAGACAGTGACATTTGCTCCACACAACTGTACAGTGTACCTTGTTGTTGTTTGTTCATTTAACGTCACTTTATACTGCTAAGGCTAATCGGATGATGCTACATTGGGAATTCAACATTTTTCCTATCAAGGTTTAATTAGGATTAGGGATTTTTAACGAGTACCTGACATCGCACAGGCTCGGGACCCCCGTTTAACGTCCCTTCCGAAGGACGGCGTAACTAAGTATTTTTACTCCCTTTAAAAAATCCTAGGGGCTACAAACCCGCGATCTTGGACTTAGTAGTTTGTTACGCTAACCACTAGACCACAGGTCGCCCCGAAGCTGTTTTTAGACTTACTTTAGATACTTATAACTTTTACTTCATGTTTATGTTCAAATGTTATAAATGTTATCAATTAAATATATTGAACATATGTTAATAAAATAGTGCTTCTTTATTAGTTATAAAGGTCAAAATTACAAATTATATCAATGAATTGACAAACAATTCTGAATAGGATCAAGATGTCAAAGTATTATCACATAAACATTTCGGTACTTCCTTCTTTTATCTGTTATTTGTTTATCATTCAGATTTTATTTACTAAATATTTGCTGACACATACAGATATTATAATTAGACAATATAATTTTGAAATATATGCATAATATCTTAATTACGCATTTAAATAATTATATGAGAGCTCACTTAAAATTTATAATGTATTTTGTTTTCAAATTCAAATTATCTTCTTTATTAAATTTATTCATTTCACTCAAATTCATTTTAGGAAATTTGATAATTTTCTTAATTGTATTTCGATTTAATTAATTGTTTTGTTTTTTATTTTCTAAGCAATATGATTTATTTTTTCATGTATCAATATAAAAGTTTCAAAAAATAAGCATTCGGTATTATATCTGACTTCCCTATCCTTTATTTTACATGTCAAATATATAACCATCAGGTAGTTTTCTGTAAAGAAAATTATTTGATTCAGATTAGGGTAACAGCCTATAAGAGTTTCGTACTGTAGGGAAAGGTTGTCCAATGGTGCAATCCCTGTTACCTTACGGCGTCCTAACAGTTACAATATTAGTTGATCTGAGCTAAAAATATACAACTTAAATTAAAGCTATGACAAGAGATTACTCTTCTAGAACGTGATCAAAACGTATTGAATACCATGTTGGTAAAAGATAATCATTTTACTCCTAAATCAACTACTTTTGTACGCGATTGTTATGTAAGAATGTAAAAAAAGCAAAAATCTATTCAGATTTTAATGGAATTTTCCTAGCTGAAGGCTATGTAGGTGGAGGCCAATTCTGCTTTGACAATATCAGTGGTATCAGTAACTTCTGCCATTGATATTGTACTAAAACCCTCTTAACAACAATAAAAATAACCTTGGAGAATTATAAATGCCTGCTTAGTTTCCTTGTTTTTAATGTTTATGATGTCAACTGCTGAAGCACTTACCAATGCAGCAAGATAAGAAAATAGCAGAAATGGAATGATTAGTGTGTATTGATAAGTGTATAGTGATAAGTATGTATGTGTTGCTTTGGCGCAATGTCTTTTTGTTTATACATGAATAGTTGTTTATGTTAATTTATTTTTCAATTTACAATAATGCATTTTTTCCAATGTGCCTAAAGATCAAAGACTTGGTAATAATGACAAAATTTAGCTCTGTTAAACATAGATTTTGCACATATCTTTGACTATAATATCCTATTATAAAAAAAATAAATAATTTTTATGATTTGTGAATATCATTTTATGATCTTCATATCATCTGATAATGCATAATTATACGTTCTAGGCTACTTTTTTTTATTATTCGCATTGTTTTTCGTAATGTACAATTTAAATGAATATTTTGAATGAAAATAGTGAGTTGACCTTGATGAAATATGTGGAAGAAAATGGTCCGGGTAGAGGTCAATAAATTTCTCTGGATATCAAGAAATATTTATTCAGTAGCCAACGTTTCGACTTTGTAGGTCTTCTTCAGGGCTAAATATGCAAAATACAGACAATTCAAAATTAAAAAATTGTTTAGCAAAGAAAAAAAAAAAAAGACAAAAATAGAAGCATAATAAAAGCATGGTAAATGTAGAAAATGAACATTAAAAAATATAAAAAATTTTTTCCTATATTTTCTATTTCTTTCTTCATTTTTTTTACTTTGCTTGACAATTTTTTTATTTTTAATTGTCTGTATTTTGCATATTTAGCCCTGAAGAAGACCTACAAAATAGGTCGAAACGTTGGCTACCGAATAAATATTTCTTGATAGTCAGAGAAATTTAAATGAATATTGTTTTTTTTTTTAATGTCAAAATATCATTTCGAAATTAATACCCAAACATAAATTCACTATTAACAGGATTTTAAATGCCATCATATATCTAATCGTATTTAGTCAAGGTTGTGAGTGTGAATAAAGAGTGGAGTTATGAGAAAAATGGACTAGTACAAGGTCCTATTCCTCATATTTTTTATAAAGAAATAATTAATACCCGCTACGAATTTCAAATAAAAGCTTACAATTATTCTTTAATGTTGCAGGAGGAGTTACAGTTGAAAGATGA
The DNA here is from genome assembly GCA_964056705.1 of Troilus luridus. Lineage (NCBI taxonomy): Eukaryota > Metazoa > Arthropoda > Insecta > Hemiptera > Pentatomidae > Troilus > Troilus luridus. Next base: position 64,910,886 of record OZ057412.1, on the reverse strand, counting down.
AGTTACCAGGTAAGCTTTTTATATTTTTATAAGGCTCATTTGTATCATCTTAATACTCTTAAAACTCAGGAATTTTAGCTTAGAGTTAATTTTGGTAAAACTAGTCCAATGATACGGACTTCAACTAGAAGCTATAGTTGTTATTGCTGAGCATTCAAGGACAACCTCACCATTGTTTCACTTTGTTTTATAGTTTTGCTGAAATTACCTGTTTAAAATTTCAAATGCAACACACAAATACTCTTAAATGTTGAGTTATGACGTTGCAGCAAATGAAGTATTCTTTAAAAATACAACTTTTTTCCTGGTTTTATTCTATCTTGTGTGGATTAAGAAGCAAAAATGCAATACATTCAAAATATGAGTCAGTATTATATAAACGCATCACAAAAAAAAAGAATCATTTAAACTAAATTTTGTGTAGGTAGAGTTTGAGAGATTCTATATAATATACATTAATTACAAATCAGTATAAATAATATATAGAATCTATATCTATATTATGTAGATTCTACAAAGGTATATATAATAGTCTAAAAATTTCAAATTTTTCGGGAGAGCTTCTGTTTTCAATTCCCGATATGTTTAGGATTGATTGATTTGATTAGATTGGTCATTACAAGTGCAGAGATCGAAAGTGAAAACCACAACTTTTCAGGAAAATGAAAAAAAAACTGTTTCAAGGCTTATTCAAAATCGATACTTATCGTCAAATTTCCCTATGTCATTAAACATTGTTTTTGTGCTTTATAGATGACTCATACATATGTCTTTTACTTAAATTATCCATACTAAAACAAACGTCACAGATCGAAAATGAAAAATGCGTACTTCTAAAAATTATATCGTATTTGTACCGACGAGATAACCCTATTAATAAATCATCGTATTAGTGGCACGAATTCATATATATAAAATTGATATGTATGGTACGTAGCACTATTTTCCATGCTCTATTTTAGGGTCGCAAGATCTCATGTATGCGTTAAGTTTAATAAGTATAAATTTATAAGCTTTTTTTTTTGTCACTATTGCTTGTGCTCACTCATAAATCACTATTTCACCCATTTCTGGAAAATGGTAATTTTGTTGCTTTTGTGTTTCTACGGCGACAAGATGCAATAATCAGTAAATACGGTTCTGGGAAGAGATCCTTATATTTTTTTATTCTTTTATAATTTATTTTATTTTATTTTTTAAAATTATTATAATTTTTTAATTTGAATTATATTTATTCACATATAGTAAATTAAAATCATGGTTTTTGATCCCATTCCGTTCATTTCATGATAATTGGTTAATCAGGGCAACATATCGAATTAGCATGCGAATGCGCATTGACAACAATATATTAAAAGGAAAGTTCATGTTGCTACACCGTCCAATCGGAAAGTAAGAAATGGTGCCAAGGAGGAACGGTTTGTTGTTTACCGAATTGAAAAGGGTACTGGCAAAATATATGCTGATTTTAGGAGCAAACCTGTATCTTGATCTATTAATATTTAAATTTGTTTCTATTTTCGTTTTTGTAAAATTTATAATAATATGTTAAGGCATTTTACCACTGACGTACAGAATATCAACACAAACAAGGATACAGCTAATAACACCAAAAACAGTGAATCCTTTTATAAAATCAAATTATTATAGGTAAGGTCCTGCTTATTCTTCTTATCTACGTTTCGGACGACCCTAAGATCTTTTACGGTTTATTCGGCACTGATAATTGTTCGAAATGCGTCTCCGATTACTCTATACGCGATGAATAATATTTTTTCTTTTGAATTATATTTTCAGCATACACAAGTTGTATTTATATAATGAAATTGTTTAGTCTTTTACCTTTCATGAAATAGTCTAAACAATAATTTAGATAATCGTATAAAAAAAATATACGATTTATTTATTTCCTCATTCTCAACGGCCAAGAAATGAGGTGAAGGTCCATAAGACTTAAGTTATAACTTAATCCAAACAAAAATTTGTTGATTATAACTTCATTCAAACAATAACAGAAGCCTTGTGTTATAAATATCCTCTGCCCTATCATGGTTGGCATTAAACTTTACGAGGTGGAATGATATGTTCTGACATTAAAATTAAAAGAGCAATGTATTTTGAATCTCGTACATTAATTGAGTAAATATGCTTATAAATATATTTACTTATATTTATCTCTTGTAGTAGTAGTAATATAAGTATTGTAAATGTACTTATATTTACTGTAGCACTTTTTAAATAAATAAGTTTAAGTAGTACATTAAGTAAAATTAACGTGTTACATATTAACGCGGTAAAATATGAGAAACCCTAGCGAATATAAAGATTCGAATACCTACAACTATTAGAACATATTCTTCAGCGCGTGTGGATATAGGACAATCAAACAATATGTGCTTGAATTCAACTATATTATAAAAGTTTATGTAAAATTTAATGATAACCATTAATAAGGAGAAAACTCATTGCTTATAAATATTATAAACACAAATAAGATATTGGAATATAGAGGACTGTATTAATATCTTTTCATTGACATTTCTTATTTTGATTCACTTTACTTCTATTGTGTAATTTTTAAATATATGAGATTTAGAACGAGATAGGGAGTTGATATGAGATTGTGTGGTAGTTGGAATAAAATAATAAAATATAAAATATATGAAATACTAAGTTTTTATTGAAAATAAATTCTAATACTTCTATTTACAATACTTGTTTATAATCAACATTTTTCATTTTGTTATCCGCAGCAAATACGTATAAATTTTTCTAATTTTCTACTCGAGAGCAACAAGCTACGTATAGATGACCGTTAGAAAAGCAGGAGTCTTTGGGGTTGATGCCGCAATATTTTAAAGTTTGTCCTTGCGATTTGTTAATTTTAAAACTTTAGGCTAATTTGATTGGAAATTTCAGTCTTTTAAATTGGAATGGCAATTCAGTAGAGATCAGTGGTATTCTGGGGATAAATACTGTGTGTCCTTCTCCTTCCTAGAAATAAGTTCTTCTTCGACGATGTTATTCGATAGCTGTTTGACGATCATCCTTGTTCCATTACATAGTTTTGGTGAGTTGTGATTTCTGAGTAGTATGATCGGAGATCCAATTTTTCGTCGAAGGAAATGTAATGGCATTCCGTGTACTTGCAATGAATTTAAAAATTCTCTAGGGAAGTTGACACTTTCTTCAATGTTTACCGTCGTGTCGAAAGTTGATATCGTCGACAATATTATTTTTAGTTGCTAAACTTACCTTCTGTAATAGCCACTCCAGATTAGTAAAGTTATGAGCAATGTTTGGATAAATTTGGTCGGTGAGTTCGTTTTCAGTTGTGGCTATGTTGCAGAAATCACTGCTGAGTTCAATGAGGCCGGGCGACTGGTCAGTAGTATATGTGCCTTCGCCTATTTGTAAAAGTTGTTCAGCAAAATGTGCTGTTGTATCGTCTTTAGATAGTTTAACTCTCATATCTTTTGTTAGTCCCAGTATTTTTATGTGTTGCCAGAAATATGACTTTTTAAAGCATGCTTTGATTTCGTCTGCTGGTGCTTAGGGGTGGTTAACGTTAACGTGCATCGCGCTCTTCGACTGTTTAGTTTTTTCACTATTCGTTTTGTTTTAGCCGCTTTGCTTTGGAACTGGCAAGATCTCCTCCTCTTTTACGTTTAGGCATTGTATAAAATATAAATCAAAGCAATTAAGAAATACACTAAGTACACTTTAAGCACTTTTCACACTTTATTTTCGATTTATATTCCGCCACTGTATCACTTTGATTACTCACACTTCACTGTTTGTTTTTATTCATCCGCGGCACTTCATTGGTGAGAAACCGACGTTCCAACTTACGACGCATCATGCTTTATATACCCCTTGGAATGGTCTACAGTGTTCCATAATATTCCTCAACATTCGAGAGTGTTCTGGAACGTTCCACAATGATCAAGGATATTCCCGAACATTCTAGGCTATTCCCGTACATTCCAGAATATTCTAGAACGTTCTAACCCACGACAGATCTTGCTTTATATACTCTTATCAATCGGTAGCTCCAGTTATACGAAGAAGTCTTCGAATGGTCCACAATGTTCTAGAATGTTGCACAACATTCGAGAGTGTCCAGGACTATTCCACAATTATCTGGGATGTTACCTAACATTCCAGTATGATGTGGAATGCTCTCGAATGTTCTGGACTGCTCTAGAAATTTCTAGAGGGCGAAAACTTCCAGCCCTTATATCTTCAAAAGTACGCCCTTTAGGTAAAAACGGGAACCTTCTTCATGGACGGGAGATAGAAGGCTACCACACCATATAACTCCCTTGATCGTACCGGGACTCATTTCTGAGTTTTAGCGGCACTCACATTGTACACTTTCTTTTATAATATATATTGATTATTACTTTTTACCGATGTTATTTATTGTTATTTTATCTATTACCGTAGATACACTTTTCAAGTGAAGTTCATTTAGTTTTTCCCCTTAATAATAGACTAGCGACCCACCCCAACTTTGCTTGGGTAAAAAGGCATATTATGCCTACATAATTTGTCTGTGTAATGTATTTTTTTTTATTACGTACCGACCACTGATGACCACGTGAATATCATTGATTAGGCTTATTTGGGAGTCTTGATTTTCTTTCTTCCCATCTCAGCTAATGTAATTTATTATAATATATGGATAATCTCAAGCCTGGGAAAGGACATAGGCTACTTTTTATCAACACACCATAGAGGCGAAGTTTATATAAAACTGAAACTTGATTGACTAACACACCCAGCAGTCAATGCACCGCAGAAACCACTTAGAATCTTAACATCTTGAAATCGGCAGATAGGTTCTTTGGATAGCTTAAATGAGCACTAAGAAAGGAATTTGGACAATTCCACCCCCAAGGGTTTCCCCCTTAATATAATGGGTGCTCAAAGATTGTATAGGATCCGTCAGTTTTGAAGTTAGACATCTGAAATTTCGGCTGTACGAGTAACTTATAGTTTAAAAAAATTAAATTATTTATTTAAAATGATCTGTCACGAAAATTTATGTGGCAAACCAAATTCATTGCGAGCGAAGCCGTGGGCAAATGCTAGTTTAATATAAAGAAGTTATACAAATAAAAACAAAACCAAATATTTCTTTTTATACGAATTTATTACCTTGCACGTCAGATAACTGGACGGGATTGGGCAAGCGGTGTCTTCGGTGTAACCCATCGATATTCCAACCCATTTACACAAAATCTCGACAAATTATATACTTAAACCTTCCTGGTGAATCACTCTATCTATTGGTGAAGACCGCATGAAAATCCGTGCAGTAGTTATTGAGCTTACCGCGAACAAACGCGGCCGAGGACTTTGTTTTATAATATGTATAGTAGTTGTGATGAGTATATTGTTGAGACTATAATAATTAACTATTTATTTAAAAAATGACTAAATATTTTATTAATAAAATACATTATTAAAATTAAATTGAAATGATAATTTGTTATGTTTCCTTCCGCTAAGAATATAGTCGTGTGATAAAGTTAGGCTTAAAAAGATTTTTTCTATAGGCATATAAAGAGTAAATAAATATCAAATATCAGTGTAATTACTAGTAATATAGTGTAATACACTCAACGGTCACACAGTTCAGAGAGAGGTGAAAGTTATCTTTAAAATATTAAGATTACTTATCTCCTTTAGAAATTCAAGATGATTACTTTGTTTCACCTCCCTTTTAGACACAATGTTTCCTCGCAGTATATTGTACGCACGTGGTATTTAAGTTTAAAATCCGCATTACCGTTTCATAATACTGTTTTTAATTTTAAATATATTTTAAAATTAAAATTTTAAATAATTTTAAAATATACCCATCACCCTTCTGGGCTCTGAAAAACCATTTAATCGTCTATTTTATCATTCATATCTTCCAAATTCATATATACAATTTTTTTTTCTAAAACTATTTGAGTAAGCTTGATACGGGTGGATATGCATAACTAACTATAAATCATATACCGCTTTTTGCGGAGCACTTGCTCCAAGAAGTGAAAGTGGACCGATTAAGTTGAATGACGGGTGTCGAAATTTCACGTCGCACAAGATGAGTTCAAAATTCCTTTTATTAAGAATTCTATATGATTACTTAAATATATAAGAGAAGTAATGCAATGAATAATAGTCAGTTCATATGAAAGGTGAAATACATTTAACGGTAATTAAATTAGTTTCATTTGTCACAATTGTTAATAATCAGTCACAGCTGTATTCACTTTATTTTTAATTCTGATTTCATTGAACTTATTTATTAGTCATGAAGGAGAAAAGCAACATATTGTTTCAGTTCTTTAAAATTATTTCTTTAAAGTACTTTTTGCTCTCCGATACTTTCCCTTTGCATCACTCTTTTCATATCTTACCTTTTCACTCGATCACTTCAATATAAATATCAATTGTATATAATTAATTGATTATTTACTCGGCTAATAAACTTTATAGTTTTAATTTAATAAAATTATAGTTTGATTAACTAATATATTTCGTAAAATAGGCTAATTCACAAACAATCTTATCTTTGATCATATTATTGCATTACAGAGAGTTTAGTTTTCAATGTAATACCTATTATATTTGACCATGGAAGAAAGTTAAGTTCCAGGATTTTATATATATTTTGACTTTTAAATTGTTTGACCTCAAGTAATGATTTGGACTTTTAAATTTTAAAGGAAGTTGTATGAGGAATTACTTAAATTTAGAATGACAAATAAGTGCCGAAACGTTTTTTTTAATCATTTGTTAAATTTTTAATAACAATTTTTGACTGGAATATGGTTTTTTCTTCATTATTAAATTATATAAATCAAGAAGATTGAGTCCAGTGTATCAGAAATATCTTATAAAAAAAAGAAATATCTTATAAAGTAAATGTAAAATTATTTCTTTAAAGTACTTTTTGCTCTCCGATACTTTCCCTTTGCATCACTCTTTTCGTATCTTACCTTTTCACTCGATCACTTCAATATAAATATCAATTGTATATAATTAATTGATTATTTACTCGGCTAATAAACTAATATATAGTTTGATTAACTAATATAATTCGTAAAATAGTCTAATTCACAAACAATCTTATCTTTGATCATATTATTGCATTACAGAGAGAGCACTTGCCCGAATAAAAGTTATTTTAATAATTGTAATAATAATCATTGTAATTCATTGATTTATCTAGTTACATACTAATCATATTAATTATTTAACTATTAAGTTGTCATAAATTTTGTATCATCGCATATATTATTTCACCTATATTTGAAGAAACAATGTTGCTTCATATATATATATATATATATATATATATATATATATATATATATTTTTACAAAGACCTATGAAAATAATTAGGTTAAGGATAATAACTTTAGTGGTAAATTGCATTAAAAATATATGTATTATTTTAATTATAATAGAAAAGAAAACCCTCATTAAGTCATGTATGACATGTCATTTAAAATTATTTATTATTACTGAATAATTTAACTGAAAATTATAACGAATTTGTTTGTAATTAAGAAAGTTTTGTCTCATTCTTTATAAATGATGCATGTTAAATTATTTTTATGGATAGAAATTATTAAATATAATATATAAAATAAATTGAGTTTCTTATATTATGTTTACTCATAAATATATATGTTCGTTTTCTTATTTTCTGTTGCTAAATTAGCTCATGACTACTATCAGTTTCTCTAATTGCCTTGATCCGTGCCGTTATGGATAATTCCAGCCATTATATTTACTTGTTTTAATGTTATGGTGCAGTTGTGAATTTCAACAAATTAATCTTTAAAAAAAATGTACAAATGTTTGGCACAGCAATGAAACTTTCACTTAATCTAAATACGAGTACATTAATAGCTATAAAGTATAAATATTAACATAATAGCAACATAAAGGTAATATAATTTTAAACGATACATTTTGATTTTTACCATGATATAATATTATTCTAAGAGAACTGTTTTACTATTTAAAAACAAGTTCATTTAAATTAAAATGCTAATCAACCTCAGGTACCTATTGTTTCGATTAGCCAGTTAAGAGATAAATAACTTATTTTAATTTCTTATTTTAAATATTTAATTAAAAAAATAATGTTTATTTATCGAGACACTTATAACAATAGCCTTATCCAATGGCTTGACTTATTGAGATTTTAGCTTTCTCCTTTGAGCCCACGCTCTAACCAGAAGCGGATGTCGGTGATTATTAAGTTTTAATGTATATGAGCAATACAAGTTTGACATTATATTTTTTAAGCATTACATTTTTTTTTTTTAATTAATTGTATTGTTGTTACCATCAAATATTACTTAACATTAGGGGGGGGGGGGAAATGTTTACATTCATGCATAATAAGTGTATAAACTTCTTATACATAAAATAATCAGACCAATTTTTGGATTCAAAAATAAAATATTGTTCCGAATAACGTTCTATTTAACGGTAACTTTTTTTTTTTTTTAAATTGCATTTTAGAATTAATGAATAACTATTCAATTATAAATTATTTAAAACATTTAATTAAATTTTACAATAGGCAATTAACTTAATATTATATAAAATTCCAGTGTGCTACTGATGAAACCCAAAATGATGAAAGTCATATATTTATTTATTTAAATATGTTTTTGTTTTGAAGAGAAAAGATTTGCGGGATCCCGGCCAGGGAAATATTTTTTCTCTTCAAAACAAAAAAATATTAAAAAATAATTACTATAAAAATAACAATTAATAAAAATAAATGTATTTATTTATTTTTTAAACGTTTCGTAATCACACTAATTAATCTATCCTTTCATCAGCGTTTTCTCAAAATTATGTTTTTTCGATTTAATAGATTTCAGTTGTAACCTTACGGTATGAAAAACCTTGCTCGGGTTCTGTTCTCTTCGGTGCAACATTTGAAATGTTCTCCTTTCTTCTCTTTCCTATAAATTCCACGGATTCATTCCAATTCAATCCCTCATATCCTTTCTGAATCTATGAGACCAGATTTAATAATGTTATTGAAATATTCATATAACTCACAAAAGTAATGCATGATTATTCCCAAAAGGTTGAAATTCAGAAGTGTGCTTTTAATTATGTTTAATATTTTGTAAATAGGAGCGGAGTGGCTCGGTGGTATAGCGCTGATTGCCTTTTATTTGATCTGTTAGGAGCTGGCGATATTTTCTATGGGATCTAGCACCCTTCTGTGGCTCATCCAGCCTTTATAATGTGAGTACCCAAAATAAGGAGGGAAAATGAGGTGGTTGAGCGTTGATCTAGGACAAACACCTTCCTGTACAACCGGTATCCAAGAAACAGTACAGTTCCTAAAATCTATTGAACTCCAGACCCTTTACGGGTTGTAGTGGTACAAGTTAATGTTTTATGAAATAAAAAATTTTGTTTTCCATATTTAACATTGTTTTTGTTTTGTTTTATTAAAGGACCCACTTGACTTTTAAAATTTAATTTACGGGGTGAAATACTTTTCCCAAATTACATTTAAAACATTATTATTATCCTGTCGAATGTTTTCTAGGTAATACATTTATTGCAGTGTATTTTTTTTCCGTTCATAAGAGTTCTCAAATGAAGCCTAAGTAAAACCGACAATGAAGTCCCGTTACCTGTCCGTGACGATATTCTGTAGCAGCCAACTCGTAGTCCTGTATTACCATTCGGAAATATTCACACACATTCTAAAATTTCTGAACTTATTCACTTATGAACTTATTATGAAATTTATGAGATAAATTTATTTTGCATAGTTCTTAATTACGGTTATAAGTTATTACACTAAAATAATCTATACATTACGAATCAATATTTATCAATTTATCAAATCATAATTACTTTTTTCATTCTGTGGATTCCCTAAATGAGGAAAACCTTGGGGGTTTAGCGAAATCTCGAACAAATCACTTTCCTCCACACAATCATTTTCCTTGAAATAGTACAGTCTCTACCATATCTTGGGTTCAGACCCATTATGGGTTGTAATAGAACTGTATTTTTTTTTAAGTTTAAATTAAATAAGAGCATTGTATTTGTCTATTGCATATTATATAACCTTCATCAATTCTTTAAGTAATCCCCTTTCGAGTGTAATACTTACATCATGCTTAAGGATTATTATTTGGTTTGTAATGGAACAGAAAATAAAATTCATTTAGTTAAATTAATTTATGATAATATACAAAAATAATAAAATTTATAAATGTACTGTTAACAGTTTTCTTTACTAAAATATTCCTCTTTTACATATTCAAGATGAGGAATGTCTGTCTAACTATATAAATGATTAAAATAATGGACTGTTTATTTAAAATACGATAAGAAAAAGCCTTATTGCAGATGGTAAAATGGAATTTTTAGGTACAGAATTTACAATCTACATGAAAACTGCTATAATGATTTTCGTTAATCTCGTTATGGGAATGCGCTATTGGATGTTATTTAATATTAGCTAATTCTTATCCTGAAGGAATTATTTTAATTTATTTCGTAATGATTAATAAAATATTTAATTGGAAGAAACAGTTGACAAACCTTAAATTTAATGCTTTGTTTTCAAAAACCGCCTCCTCTAAATAACCTTTAATTAAATTTACTTGAAATAAATAACCGTCCCTAATTATCAGTGGTAAAAAATATATATTTACAGTTAATGGGGGATAAAAATAATTTATGTAGGAATTAGATAATTAATTAATGAAAGTGAAATATTTTATCAGGTGAAGAAAAAACTAACAATAAATGTTTTAACTCGAAATTTCACTCTTATCTAGCAATAAGAGGCACATTGCACGAAAAAAAGGTATTCTGGAAAAAATCGGTACTTTCTGAACTGCGATATGTGGTATCAGGTATGGCTTCAGAAGGTTGTCATGAAGCCAATAAAAACTCAAACCATTAAAATAATAGACTTTGATTTCAGAAAAAAAAAATACAACTAACTAGTACAGCTATTAAAACCGCTTTGGACATATGCGTAACAAATTTACTGCATCGATAAAAAGACTCACAGAAAACTATTACAACTTTTTCAATCGAAGATACTTAGACTTATCACTTACGCACCATGGTATGTTAATATCAAAACATTGCACAGACTTAACCGTACAAAAACATTCGAACATACTAAAATCGTTTTCAAGAAAAATTACGTGGACACTTAAATCCACTGATTTTACAAATGGCCACTACTCTCAAGGGGAACACAAGGAGACTAAAAAGAACGTAGGTGAAGGATCTGTTCGTATGAATATTAAATGAAGCCACATGAGAGGTACCGCTGGGTACAGTACTTCATGCCTCTGACATCTGCATTGTTATTACCACACACCAAGGACCTTCTTGTGACACGTCTGATTATTTTTTATGAAAAACTTTGTAGGCGTTTTTTGTGAGTTTGTTGAGCGATGCCGTAAATTTGTAAAGCATATGTCCTATATTTTTTAAGTTAAATTGGTTTTAGTAAGTAAGTGTATGTATACTAAATAAGATTTAGTGATTGGCGTTTTTATCTTAATATGAGGACACCATTTCATTCTGCTATCAAATGTTAGCCCATGGTATTGTACTTAGTCTGCCTGTGGGATGGGTGAATTATTTAGGTAAATGGGAGGGCATGTTTCACGTCTAAGAATAAAAGTGATCTGTTGGCACTTTTCGTGGTTTAGTCTAATTTTCCTTAGTCGGCACCACTCATTCAACTTTTTTAAGATATGCTGTAAGTTTTGTAAGACCTGCTTCGCGTAATTATGGTAGTGTCTTTAGCGTAGGTTGCTGTCAGTACGTCGGTACTTTGTGGAGAGTCTTTAAATGTTGTGTACAATCGTTGCATATTGTATTGATCCTTGACGCTCACCGGCTAAGATCGACATAATTGACATTAGTGATAACAGTTCTGAGCCCTGCCTGACTGAACAAACTCTCCCAGCAAGGAATGAAAGAAGAATTAAATTATAAGTGTTTTGTAGTATAGTTTTGAGCTTAAAGAGGAGCCCCTGGTACGAGACCTTGTCGAATGCTTGGGGGACATCCAAAAACACTCCAGTTGCTTATATCTTCTGCTCTAGTGCTGTCGATATGTAGTCAGTTACTCTATTTGTTGAGTGTGATTCAAATTGATGGTGAGGGATTATATTTGTGTCTGTCAGTAACTTTAATAATCGGGAATAAAGTAATTTTCCCAAATTTTAGAACAAATGGGAAGTAAACTAAAAGGCCTGTACTAGTCTGTAATGCATAAAGAGAAAAAACAATAATAATAATACAACTATAAGCTGTTTATAAGCAATAGAAATTTATAACTTATTACAAATGGTCAACTCTAAAGAAAATGTTAAGATATTTTTTAAATAGGTGAAGTAGCTTCGGGAGCGAGTACAAATACCGGATAAGCGTGAAAACCTCTTCTTGTTTTTCTCTTTAACTGCTTCTTTCTTCCCCATTTAATGGGCTCGATTGCCAGTCGGTCAAGTGAGAGTTTCCGGCTACTTCCCCACTGACGTGTGCCGTTTAACCAATGCCGTTCCAATGGATAAGTGGGCAAGCTATCACTAAGCCTTAATAACAACGACTTGCGGGGCAGCCTATGGTCTAGAGGTTAGCATAACAACCTACTAAGCCCGAGATCGCTGGTTCATAGCCCGGCAAGTGGCCCTAGTATTTTTTAAAGGGAGTTAAAAATCCTGGGTTATGCCATCGGCATATTAAAAATTCCTGTCCTGATTAGGCCTATGTAATATGTAAAATTTTGGACTCCCTCTGTAGTATCGTTTAGCCATTGCAGCAAAAAGTGACGTAAAATAAACAAACCACCACACCTTGCTAAGAGGTATAGGTTACAACAAGACTGTGGTGCGGTGGTCAATGTGCCCCTGTGGGCTACATAAGATAAAACATTATCTCATTTCCCTTCCGAAGCAGATAAACCCTAACTACTCGTTTCAATGTCTCTGGAGGCTAATAATGTATCTAGAATCCTTAGGAACTGATTTAAATCATGGTGTCTGTTATATTAGACGAGTGTTAATTGTATACTTACTCCTCCATACAATCCTAAAGATCAAGTTAATAGTTTTCCATGTGTTTCACATAGTCTTCTTGAATGTAATGACTGTGAATTAGTAATTATAAGAATTCTTGAAAGTGCGCATTTACCGTGTTGGTTACGATACTGTTTATACATGACAAAAGCTGATGGCATTTGCGGTGAATCGCAATACGAGTGGGAGATAGTAAAACATGAACAGCTGTCGCAACCATATTTTATTCGTGTCAGTAACTTCAAATTATTTTCCTCCGTTGTGAGATTAGTGTTATGAGCAGGACTGGAGAAGCAGGGGTCGATGTGTAATAGTCGGGATCTCCAGATCGAAAAAATAGAAGTCATGTCGAACCACTTTGGCGGGAATGACAGAACGCCTTTGTATGGAACCTTCAATGAGGTTCATACACAAGAAAGCAATGAAGGTAATTATTTAATATACATATCATATGTTTGAACTTTGTGTATTTAATAATTTAATTTTAATAACCTTTCTGTTCGTGTTGGAACATTACATATCCGACAATGTTTTTAATAATATGTTAAGAGTTGATTTCAACTATGAAAGGAATTGTAAAATATATGGGCTGCTTTCAATAAGTCGCTACCTTGGTATTACAAAGTTGTATGGTACACATATATGAACAGGAGAAAAACGATATCAAAGATTCTGAGTATCTTTTTATTTTGGGTCTTTGGATGGTACCCGGTCGCGATTTTTTGAAGTTTTCGACCCACAGAATCATTTGGTATCAAAATCTCTGATCTCTAATTTTGTAACATAAAACCTTGTCTTACTAAGGTAGCGGTACACCTTTTTTACTTTTGGTCTTTGGATGATACCAGATCGCGATTTGTTGACGTTTTGAAGATCTATGTATAGTTTTCGACCCACAGAATCATTTGGTATCAAAATCTCTGATTTTTCAATTTTGTATCATAAAACCCTGTAATACTAAGGTATCGAAGTGTTAGAGGGAATGCATATTCTATTCAGTCAAATTTCAATGGCTTGTTTATTTTATTATCAATTATTTTTTTAAATTTAATTAGTATTCTATTCTTTTTTGTTGCTGCTGTTGTTTTATATATATTTTACTAAACACAAACTATGTACAGTGAGCTTATTCAATACCTAAATGTTAAATATTTTCAACTGCTGACATTTCTGTTCCTAGCAACCTCAATTAAATTCACTCTTTTATTGAAGTGTAGGGGGAGGGTCCTTGCTTTGTGCTGATTGATAATAAATTATTGAAATATGTAACAAATAAATAATATGCAACAAAAAGAAAAGAGAGATTAGAAAAACAGTAAGGAAAACTCCTATTAATCCGAACTATTGATTGTTCGTAACCTCTAATAATAATATCAGTTTCCTCTACTTGTTTTAAAGGGGGAATAAATTCATAATACTGCAAATAAATAAATGTGAAAGGAAAAAAACTTTCTATTGTTAAATGTTTATATAAGACATGTCACGTAAAAATAAAACCGCATTTTATTAAAGTGAAAAATACTACAACACTATTATAAATAGTTATAGTGCTCTTTCCTTGCCTATAATTTCTACCTTCAGATAATATGGTCTAAAATGTTTCAAAATTCTATATTATAATTAAAGTATTCTGAGAAAGAAACGTTTAGAACGATTCACCCCGTCTGTTTTTTCTCCGAGACTGTTTAAAATATTTGTTAAGCACGATTTTTCTCAATATTGTTCTCAGATTCTTTACTCTTGCTCAAAATATATACCCATGCTCATAGCATTTGTATATAATAACATATTTGTTATTTTAATTTTCATATGCACTAATAGGCATTTATGTACTTACCCATGTACTCACCTTTAAAATCCGAATAAGCATTGGTTGTCCGGACAACCGCGTACTTTTCCTCCTGTATTTCTTCCACTCCTGCATTGACGAACGTCTTAAGGAATAGCATGGGCGATATACTGTTAGCATTAACTCAAACTTTCAACTACGTTCAGGCGCCAGTTTACGATTATGACCAGGAAATGAGGCATAACTCCAGTGATAAGGCTTGAATAACTTATTTTGGACTTGGTTTAGTCACACTTGTTTTACTCACAAATTAATATACCCCGACAAATAAAAAATAATGGAAATAAAATTATTATTATCTGATTAAGGTAAACTTGACGCATTAAAGAAACATTGATGACCTATAGATGTTTTTTTAAAGCAAGAATTATTGTTGTATTTAATGGCTGAATACATTAACTTCAATCAATCAAAATAGTTTAAAAATCGATTTACCTCATCGATGAATGAATTATATTTCTGTATATTCATCTTCTCTTTGAAAAACTCATTACTCCTGTATGAACAGTTATGGATTACCAATATTATCATATACAGTGGTATCTAAGATATCCAGAATTTTGCTTTAATTTGTATAGATATGATAATGATGAATAATGATACTACACAAACATATCTTGCACACTTGTCAATGTTGTCTTCGCTCAGTCTGGTTGTGATGTTACTTGATAAGGGGCTAAAAGGCCAGAGGAAGCAAGCGCTCTTGGATACCCTGTATCAATTAAAATGTTTACTGTTTATAAATATATCGTTATTTTTATAGATAAATTTATAACTTTATCACGTACTTCCTCTTCATCGAGGTATGAAAAAGAAAACCGAGAACGGATTAACTTCTACTACCGGACGGTTAGAAAATATTCTTATTAATCTTAATTAGTAGAATTACGAAATACCCCGAGAAAATTATGGGGGATTATTATTATAGTTTGAGACAAAGTCTTTCAACTATTGATAAAATAATTTACCCAGGCGTTTAATAGGCCCATAGAACATCAACCTCCTCTTTCTCTTACCCATTGAAATCTCTTCATACTTCTCATAATTCCTTCATACTTAAAAAAAGCTAAAATTGGAGCGACCGAAGAGTTGGACAGGACAGGATTTAGTGCAGGATCCCTCCAAAGAAAAACCTACGTTTCCTGCTGATTAACGATCGAGATGGATTCAGAGGCTGAAAGATCTATGAGAGAGAGCGGCAAAAAAAGAATACCTTGAGGTAGAAAATCTGTACGATAATTTTTAAATATTTCTATTTTGAAGAGAAAAGATTTGCCCCGGCCGGGATATAGTAGACTGTACGATTATAGTTCGAAGCAAAAAATATGTTTTCCAAATGTGTTTTTTATTATTCACTTATCATTTTTAATGTTTAAATAAAGCATTGCCTGTTATAATGTTAAGAAATCAAATGATTTCGAAATTACAGACGACAGCCTCGTTTCAAAGTCCGGTATACCCTTCCTTTTCCAACCGTTCACCAAATTAAACTCAACCTTGACGTAAAATAGGGGATCATCTATCTGTAGGACCTGTAAATAAGTGGTTACGTCACATTTCGTCTAAAATGAGTTTCTCGAACTTAAGGGAGCGGAATCATGTTATTCTTTTTGGTTATAAGTTTTTAAGACAGGCTTTGGTTTGAAATAAGTTTTTGCTTACCTTACAAGTCCATTTTAAGCCAAAGACTGAGACAATGACACGATCACCTTCATTCCGTACAACTTAATTTGGACAAAATTCGACTTGACCAATTATTCAGAGGAACTGCAGATATGATTTTATAATTAGAACAAAACCACCGTTTTATCTGCTCTTTTGATCGTTCACAGTCTTGATCGGATTTGGAACATTCTAATGGTAGTAGTTCATAATTAAATTGTTAATTGGCGTACCCAACAGTTGAAGAATTAAAAGTCCCTTTCCTTTTCATACTAAAAGCAAACTAAAGACGAAGCGGTCAAAAAACTTCTCTATAAGAAATATCTGCGCAGTGTTCACTATCTCTTTGGGGTTAATTATTATTTCAGCATGCTCGATTAATATTAACTGTTTACTGTCCAGCATGAAAACTTAAATTTAAAATCAGGGCTAATGATAATTAAAAAAAATATCCACAAGTCATTTTTTTTAACCTTAATATAAATGAACAAATACAACAAACTTTGACAAACTTTAACGTTTTTGACGTTGAACAAACTTTAACGATAGATAAAGCAAATAGTTTTTGTTTTGGACTTTTTAAGTAAATATACAGGTAAAGAGGGAGGGAGCGGAGTAGCTCAGTGGTAGAGCGCTGAATTGCCATGCTGAAAATCCTGGTTCAAATCCCGCTGCAGGCAAGACTTTTGTTTAGTCTGTTAGCAGCCGGAGATAGATCATATAGGATCTAGGACTCTCCTGGGGCTAATCCAGCCTCTGTAAAGTGGGTACTCAAAATAAGGGGGAAAATCTGGCGAGCGTGATTTAGGACAAATGACCTACCTGCACAACCGTTGTCCTTCAAACAGTACACCCTCTACCATGTAGTGAACCTCAGACGCGTTCACGGGTTGTAGTGATACAAGGTAAGGAGGAATCTGTGAATGGGTACAACAGATATAAAGCTCCAATGCATGTGAATCTACGTGTATATGTTAGCGTCATTTGGATTGTTCCAGTAATCTAGATCACATTGAAATGAATAAAAAGAAAATTACTGTTATCGCTATTAACACAAAAAATGTATAAAGAATAAAAGGCGGAATAAATTGGATGTACCAACAGGTGGAAAGATGTGCTCAACATGTATGAAATGTAAAAATATTTTATTTTTATTAGTTCTGATTTTAAAGTCCATTTTCTTTGCTGAACACAGAAAGATATATTGTTGATAATAATTACATATGCTAGTACAATAATTAACCTGCTAGCCTACATTTCGGTCCACGAAGGTCAGTTATGAAACAAGTAAGAGATCACTTTCACTGCACCTGAACCGGTTGAGCGGGAAGGTGTCCATGATATTTACGCTTGTGTTTACTGCAGGTTGAAAAGGTTTCGTCGAAGCTTCATTGCAGCAATGCAAAGCGGAATTTCTATAACAAAAAAATAAGATGACATAAGAACGATTACGACTGGTGCATAAAATTAGACATATATTTTTAAACAAGTACAATCTATGATTTCAAAAGGAAAGTTTAATACGCTCTAATTACAGTCATTTTATTACTTGTAATACACTGTTGTAGAGAGGGGTAAAGCTGTGTAGTAAACGAAAGATTACGGGTTCAGAGACCGGCTGAGGGGCATAATTTATTCTTTCTGAGACTCACCCAACCTCTATAAAGAAGGTGCACAAAACTGGAGGTTGAACGTAATTGGTCAAATCATCTGCCTTCAGAATCGCATCCTCTTTGTATATGCTGAGTGACCTCAGAGGGTGTTCCCAGTCTCGGTCTCTTACCCGAGATCTTTCGAAGCAGCTAATAACCATCATGTGTAACCAATATAAGCTAAAATAATCAATGAAAAACATGGTCCTCTACAATACTGACCTGCACATCATATATCGCTGAAAATTGAAAAAAATAAAATATAGTGAACTGTAACAACCTATACACGTGTTGGATTTAGTACTAGGTAAGAACTGTACTGTTTCTAAGCCAACCATTGTGCAAGGAGGTGATTTGGCCATTTGCAACTGTACAGTTCTTACCTAGCAACGGACGCTTTTCATGGGTTGCTATGGTTTTTATGGCAGGATATTTAAAAAAAAATATTTTAATAAGGAAGAAAATAGTTGCTAGACCGCTTCCAGTCTAGCTTCAGCTTCCAATAGCCCTGAAGATGACCCACAAGTGGGTCGAAACGTCGGCACATAATTAAATAAGTACCCACTTATTTAGTTTTTTATTTGACTGCACCCCCAACTATTTTCTTCCTTACTCTTTCAGTCAACCATCCCCTCGCTTCTCTTAAAAATATTTTAGTATGATTTTCATTTTTCTTTAACTTTATAGGGTCTGCTTCATTATTTTTATGACTATTGCATATACATAATGGTTTGAATTTTATAAAATTGTAACTTATTTGGTTATTTTTCCCAACCTACTAATCAGATGCACGTATTTTCCTACAAAAATATGTTGTATCAATCAACAGAAAATAGACATTGATGTTTAACGGTAGCTAGAGCCCATATTCATGAACAATTTTTCATCACAGACGATGGTATTGGAATCAACCAAACACAAAATACCAACACAAAATTCAAATACCAAACACACGATAAGTTTAACTAGCTGTATTCTATAGTATCTAAGAAATAAGAAATGGAAAGTAAAAGCTTTAACGAATCATGTGAACCAAGTAATCCGTGTTAACATTAACTGACAATAATATATTCTGATACATACTTATATCTGCATCCCGCCGGTGAATAAGTGATTACCTATTGGCCTACCTCCCTCAAAAAACGTCCTGACATCCTTGAAATATTTGTTACATCCCAAATTTCCCCCGCACATGCCAATATTGAATCCTTGGACGACCTGTCATCTGATCATAGTCCAGTCCTCCTTTTCTTGCACTCAAGTTTCGCTCCCAAGCCTTCCCCTCCCACACTGATTACAGGACGTGTCAACTGGGATGATTTTTGTTATGGCTTGGAGGACAAACTGGACTTGAAAATTTCACTTAAGACAAAACAAGACGTTGATACAGCCAACTTACAACTTACAACTTCAATCAGAAGCAGTTTACATGATAACATCACAAATCATACAATTATTAACTATCAACAGACTGATTTGTCATAGCATATTCGAATCTTATTAAGAGAAAAACGCAGAGCAAGATCGAAGTGGCATAGAACTCGATATCCAGCAGATAAAACTATCTATACAAAATTAACTAACAAACTAAACGCAGAAATCAAGAAGTTCAAAATTTAATTAACTGAACTGAAAATCTTACAACCACCGACAAACATTATGGATGACCACCAAAAAACTCCTAAAGTTCAAAGAATTTAATCATCCACTCCTTACTGAATAAAATACTGGACTAGAACTGACGGAGAAAAATCACAGTTATTTGGTCAATACCTTTCCAAAATCTTTCATCCACATCCTGATATCATTAACCCAACTCACATTGAATATATAAAAGAAGCGTTAGATGTTCCTCTCCAAATGTCCCTTCCACCCAAAGCATTCCATCCTACAGAAATATCCAACATTATACACAGATTACCTTCACGCAAAGCTCCTGGGCACGACCTCATCACAATTCATATCTTAAAACACCTTCCTAGAAAAGCCATTCTATTCCTTGCCTATATATATATATATATATATATATATATATATATATATATATATATATATATATATATATATATATATATATATATATAATGCTGTACTCCGCTCCACATATTTTCCTGGAAATTATCCATTGTAAAAATGATACCCAAACCTATAAAAAAAACCAGAATACCCTTCCTCTTACCGTCCTATCTCTCTTCTACCTTGCATGGGTAAAATCCTAGAAAAACTCATCCTCAAACGACTGTACCCCATCCTTGATGCAAATCACATAATACCAGATCACCAGTTTGGATTCCGAGCATCCAACTCCACTATTCAGCAATGTCATCGTGTGGATGGCGTCTTTCTTGACGTGGAACAGGCTTTCGACCGAGTCTGGCATCCGGGATTGCTCTATAAACTCCGTAAATTTCTACCGCCTACCTACTTTCTCGTCCTTCAATCCTATCTCACAAACAGAACTTTCCAAGTAAACCATAATAATGTCTATTCATCCCTCTTTTCCCAATCTGCTGGTGTTCCTCAAGGTAGTATCCTTGGCCCAATCCTTTATACAGTTTATACAGCTGACATCCCAACTCATCCCAACTCATCCTAATACTATCCTTACCACGTATGCTGATGATACATGTGTATTATCAGTCAACACCAATCCAGTTATTGTATCCCATAGCCTCCAATCCCATATCACTGATCTTGAAGAATGGTGTCAAAATTGGAGAATTAAAATAAATTCTCAAAAATCCCATCAAATCCCTTTAACCTTACGTCGTAAACCAATGCCTTCCTGTCCTTCAGTATCCTTCAATAATATCCCACTTGTGCCTGTAGAACAGATCCGATACTTAGGATTGCATCTCGACAAACGATTAACCTGGAATCCTCATACAAGACTGAAAAGACAAGAAACCGCTCGACGTTTCAGGCTACTTCAACACTTACTAGACAAACGCTCTAAGCTCCCAATTAACTACAAAAGACTCATATACATGACCATTATACGACCTATTTGGACTTACGGAGTAGACCTTTGGGGGTCCACTAAGCCATCGAATTCCTCTCGTATCAAATCCCTACAATCCAAAATCCTTCTTAAAATTCTCAATGCTCCTTATTTTGTTAAGAATAAAGACATCCATAATGACCTTAATATCCCATTTGTTGCTGATTTGGTCCGAACCCGCTATCTATCCTTTCATAACAAACTTCATTTCCACTCAAATCCTCTAGTTTCAAATCCTCTTCAATTACCGATAATCCTCTGAGGCGTCTGAAAAGAAGATGGCCACGTGACCTTCTTAGTTGAACATGCGATTTGAGTACTACCAGTGGGTAGTTTCTCTACTTGTCATTATATCATGTCATTATGTATCACTTACCCAATTTACTTGTTATATTATTGTAATATAGTTGTAAATATCAATAAATAAATAATAAAAAAAATTATTCAACGGGGCTGCAGATGTATTTTAATACTTTAAACAATTGTTTTTCGATACAAATTTCATTTTATATAGCCCTGTTAATTGTGTTAGTTTAATTATTTTCTAATGTAGGTTAGCACAAGTTTCTTAGTACAATTTTCTGCTGTTCTAAAACAGCATTATGTTTTTAACCATTCTTTCAGCATAATAAAAATATCTGGTAAAAAGACAAGTCCTACATTAGGAATCGCCTTCCAGGAGCTTGATGGTCCTCTCTGACATAACCTTGGGGTTGTTGTGCATGACATAGTTTTCAGGCGAGGGTGCTATACCGGTTCCAATTCTGATGAAACACTGTGATTCTTAGATCAAGAGCAAAGTACCCTTAATCCGAGTACTTATTAAAATAATTACCGACAATTCCGTTTTCCCTTTGATTTCACCGAATAGAAAATTACTTGTAAGAATGTTTTGTATTCGCATACAGAAGTTGTAACTATCGATACCTATACATATTATGAAACAAAGTCCTCTGCCTCGTCTGTCTGTCTGGTCGCGGTAAACTCAGTAACTACTGCACGGATTTTAAGCGGTTTTCATCAATAAATAAAGTGATTAACGAGAAAGGTTTTGGTATATAATTCTTCAATGTTTTTTTAATTGGTTGGAATATAACGATAATTGTTGGAGGTATAGGAAAAAGTATACCCTCCAGAGAGGTTTCATCAATGATACTGCCTAATCTCTTTTCCATATGTGGAAACAATGCATGGCGGTATATTCCTCTTTTTAGATTTACAATAGCTTACTATACCCATTTTTTCTTCTCAAAAATTAATAACTTATAATGCAGTATTTCGAAAGGTATTTAGACGAGTGGGTATTAATCCTTCATCATCATCATCATCATCACTGGGACTACAACCCGGTGCGTGTCTTCGCCGCATCAAGACGACGTCTCTTTCTTGCGTCAGGGTCTGCCAAGCTCTGGTGTTGAGTAGCTTCTTTGCGTCGGCTTCGACCTCATCGGCCCATCTCAGTAGTGGCCGCCCTCTCCTTCTCCTCCCATCCACATACCCAAAGAGCAGCCTCTTGATAGGTGTGTCCCCGTCCATTCTTGCAACATGCCCCGCCCATCGTAGCCTTGAGATCCTTATAAATTGTACCACATCCGGTTCCCGGTAAATCTGGTACAACTCTGCATTTTGTCTCTGCCTGTACTGAGTGCCATCCCTTACAGGCCCAAACATTCTTCTCAGAATTTTTCGTTCAAAAAACTGCAAGCTGATAGCATCTGTACGTGATAAAGGCCATGTCTCTGAGGCGTATGTCAGTACAGGTCTAATTAAATGATCTGAGACTTTCTTGCCAGCAAATGACTTCTTAGTATTTTGGCTAGGCCAAAATAGCACCTGTTTGCTGTCGTTATTCGTCTCTGAACCTCCTGACAGGGCATATTGTCTGCACACACTAGGGAACCTAGATACACAAAACTATTAACGCTTTCAAAGGTGTATCCTTCCAACCTAAGAGTACGTGGTGGTGGCCTTAAAGGGTTAGCAGCCACCATGTATTTGGTCTTTGTTTGGTTGACTTGAAGACCCATTTTCCGCCCTGCTTCCTCTATAGCCAACAAGTCCCACTGTGATCTTGCTATGACGTCTATATCATCTAGAATTTGGACTAACTTGGTGAGAATCGTACCGTTTCTTTGCCCTTCGGAGTCCCTTATCACCTTCTCTAGTGCTAGGTTAAACAACAAGCATGATAGGCCATCTCCCTGTCTCAGGCCCTTATGGTCGTGAAAGTCTCTGACAGGTCTCCCTGTACTCTGACTTGACATCTTGATCCTATCATCAGCAACTCTGTAAGATGGATCAGTTCAAGGGGGATATTCATTGTCACCATAGCCGAATACAATTTCTCTCTTATGACACTATCATATGCACTGCTGAAATCAATAAAGAGATGGTGGGTGGTGATGTTATATTCGCGCGTTCTTTCAAGCAGGGTCCTCAGTGCAAAGATTTGATCAGTGGTTGATCTCCTTCTCATAAAACCACTTTGGTAGACTCCTACCTCTCTTTCTGCATGCGGAAGTAGCCTCTGATAGATGATATTAGACAGGACCTTATACGTGCAGTTCAGAATAGTTATGCCACGGTAATTACTGCAGATTGTCTGATCTCCATTTTTATGGAGTGGTATGATGATGCCATTCTTCAGGCATAGTCTTGGTAATCCAAATGATATGAAGAAGGTCACTAATAACCTTAATCACTGCATTCCCGCCAGCCTTTAGCAGTTCTGCGGCTATGTTGTCAGATCCTGAGGCTCTATTGTTGTTCAATTTTTCTATGGAGTCTTGGATTTCTTCTTTAT
This sequence comes from Troilus luridus, assembly GCA_964056705.1. Classification (NCBI taxonomy): domain Eukaryota; kingdom Metazoa; phylum Arthropoda; class Insecta; order Hemiptera; family Pentatomidae; genus Troilus; species Troilus luridus. Next base: position 64,886,813 of record OZ057412.1, on the reverse strand, counting down.
CTGGTGGTTCGGTCAACTCGAAGTCATTGCACAAAACAGGAGATACATTTTCCACAGTGGGACCCTGGGAAGTTTCCAGAATACTTCTAAAGTGGTTAGCCCATCTGCCATGAATGTTATCTTTACTGGTGATTAACGAACCATCCTCTCCCCGGCAAGCATTGCTTCTTAGCTTGAATTCCTTTCGTTGGGCATTCACCCATCTGTAGAAGGCTCTTACATCCGCTTGGCATCTTAATTCTTCAATCTCTTTAATTTTCTCTTGTTCCTTTTTCCTCTTTTTACTTCTATGGATGCGTTTCTCTTCTCGCCTTCTGTATTTGTACTCCTTAACTACTTGTCGAGTTCTGTGTCTCATTAGCATACATAGGCCTGGTTTTTCCTATCTATACCTGCCTGGCATTCCAAGTCAAACCATTCGGACCTCTGGTGGGGTTTCTCCAAACCGAGCACCTCCTCTGCAGTTTGTTTGATGGCGGCTTTGCGGTACCTTATCTTCACCGTATCTTCAGGAGGACCAGATTCCAAAGTTTTATCCAATCTTCGGCTGAATTCTTCTTTGTACTTTGGTTCACGCAGTTTTTGGGTATTAATCCTTTCCATTCGAGTCCCTTTAGTTTTATGGGTATTACTTATTCTAGCTCAAATGCGTGATACCACCAGATAGTGATCACTATCAATATTTGCCCCCCCCCCCTGAATGTTCTCACTGCCACTAGACTAGACCTTTGGGTCCTACTCATCAGGATGTGGTCAATTTGAGTGGTAGTCCTGTTGTCTGGGGTAACCCACGTGGCCTTGTAAATATTTTTACGGTCAAACATAGTGCTACCAACAACCATGTCCTGGGATGCGGCGAAATTCACTAGTCTTATCCCATTATCGTTAGATTCCGGGTTCAGACTATGCCTTCCTACTAAAGGCAGAATAGCGGGCTCTCTTCCGTCCTGGGCATTGAGATCACCCAGAACAATCTTCACATCATGGCGCGGGCACTCTGTAAGCATCCTTTCAAGGTCGTGGTAGAAACCATCCTTAGCCTGCTCGTCTGCCACCTCAGTCGGCGCTTGAACTGAGACCAAAGAATAAGCCCCTAATTCTCAGCATGCACAACCGATGGTTAACCGCCTTAAAATCCATGACATGGTCCCTCATGACAAAAGCCACTCCAAACACATGCTGATTCCGGTGACAACTGTGGTAGTATGACCTCTCTTAGCCATGATTCCAGAGCCAACCCATCTTATTTCCTGTAGTGCAGTAATATCCGTCTTATATTTAGAAAGTTCGTCTAGGAGCAACTTTAATGCTCCAACTTTGCACAGAGAAAGAACATTCCAGGTTGCCAACTTAAAATTCCTTAGAGCGCCGGGTCGATACCGTTGAGACTGTGGTCATTCAATAATTTCATCCCTTACTATTTCTTTGTCCCAATCAACTTGTTGAAGATTTTCCGCATGCTTTACACATTTACGCCAATCTTCAGAAGTCTAATTTTCTATTGCTTCACAACGTTAACCTCTCCACATCAGCTAATATAAAAGTTTTATTTTTATCGGCCACTTCTCTTTTAATTTCAGCCCATATTGGGTTATATTGACACTGGTACGGAGGCAATCTCAAAACATCATGCCCTGCAGCTCTTGCCAGTTCATCTATTTCATAGATTTTATTGAAGATGAATCCATATTAACAGTTTAACAAGACTGAAGACAAGATGTTCTTATGAGAAACGCAGAGGCGGAATAACAATGAAAAAACAGAACACTAGCGTATCAAGGGTAGAAACCGAATAACTTAAACCGGGAGAACTAGGCAACAATGCTAGCACACTGTTGTCAAATATTGGCAGTTTTGAGTAAAACCACGCCCACATTCTCGCTACAAGCGGCAACACAGCTTTTTTTCTCACCCGCCTAATTCCATGTCGTTGACTATAAGGTCGGGCGATGGGGTCGCTACTTCCCTACGCCAGGTATTAATCCTTACCGACTTATATACTTTAGTTACCTTAAGCATTTCACGAGTATTATTAGAATATTGTATACCATATAATTTAAATGAGTATCTTATGTGTTATCGCAAAAACTTAACGCGCATGAAGTTAATTTGTATATAAAGAGATATTTTGTTATGCTATTATGTTTGTAATATCTACATAATAAAATACATTAGACAGACAAAGCATGTAGCCATATGTCTTACTACCCGTTCAAAGCTCTTACTACCCGTCACTAGTTTTGAATATATCATTACTTAGAGTTTGTAATAGGTATATTAAAAATATGTTGTTATTAGAATACCCTTGCAAGAACTGTCACTTTAATTATTATACTTCTAACTAATATATATAATTACTCAATAACTATTGCAGTCAAAACTTTTCCCCGGGTAAAAAGTTGACAATTTCCTCAAATACTTCTTTGCCTTATAAGTTCATCAAGTTCATTTATATAATCAAACATTTCCTTTCTCATCCGTCGATTTATTGTTGCCAAATCATAGAAACTCTTTTTTTTTTACTTTTTTTATTTAATTTAAACAAAGAACTTATATTACAAACTTAAATTCGTCATTTTTCGATTCGATTCGATGCCACTTTGAAACCTCTATTACGAAACCCTTCGTAATTTCTGAGCTAACTCGTAAAACCATCTAGTATAAGCGATAAGAAGAGGTTATTTACCTTCATTCAAGGCTGCAGTGGTTGGTATGGCTTTGAGGTTTATGGAAATGGCGGAAGCCTAACAAAATGCACACTGTAGTTGTTGGAATATAGATTAGTTTCTTTAAAATATAAGTTATTCTAGTCAGCTTTGGGTATCTGTTCCATGCATTGTCACTTCGAGTTGAGTCACAAAAAAATTGCTTTATTATGGAAAACAGAATGTATTTATGGGTAATGAGTAGATTTCGGTAATCATTTCATCAAAAAATAAATGTTTCAACGTACATTTCGAAATATAGGTGGTATATGTTTGTTGATACGTTCATTTCTTGACGAAATGATTACCAAAGTATACTAATTTCCCATAATTACATTCTCTTTTCCATACTAAAGGTCATGATAACTTTTACTTTTGGAAAATATTAAAAGGGAAATGAATGAAAAGTTAAAACTTGTGGCTCAACTTGAAGAGACAACCTGCGGAATAATTACCGGGCTTTGTAACAACTGGTGAAAAAGAGTCATTCATTTTAATTCTTTTAAAAAAATCTTTCATGTTTATATTATTAATTACATAAATGCATCTGTAGATTCAGAAATTATTAAGTTTATAGACATTTTTAAAATAAGTACTGCTAATTTTACATTAAAAGAAATTTTTTATTGTATTTATCAGGAAACTTGGTCTACCAGAAAAATTGTCTGTTCCCGATGTTTTAGAGGTTTTTTTCTAATTTGCAGATATTTTCTAGTTCATTCACACAATACTTCTATGGGTAATCGAACAATGCTACAGTGGGAGTACTAAGTTTTTCTTACACAGTTATAATTATATAAATCAACACTCATTCTTTTAAGATGGTCAATCATTTGCTTAGATGAATCAGTCATGAATAACTGATTTTGTTGCTTAGTTGTTTTTGTATCTTATTCGTAAAGATGATATGCATTAAGTAAAGAAATTATTGCATGCACTAATTTTATTTATTAACTACTGTTATTAATTTATGGAGGATGGAGATTGTTGGGGGGTGCAGTCAAAATGTAAAAAAAAAATAAGTGAAAACTTATATTTTATTTGTGCCGACGTTTCGACCTACTTTGAAGGTCATCTTCAGGGCCAATAGGAGTGGCTGCTCAGTGAACCTCAATCGAATCTTTAGTTAGAGAGGAAAATAGTTGAGTGGAAGAACTAATGGAGGATGGAAATTGTTGGGGGGTGCAGTCAAAATGTAAAAAAAAAATAAGTGAAAACTTATATTTTATTTTTGCCGTCGTTTCGACCTACTTTGTTCGTCATCTATTATTTATGTTATTAATTTACTTATTCTCTTTCGTCAACATCATGTCATCATTCATACTTTTTAGTTATTTGATTTTTGTTTATATTTTATTTATATTGTTTTGGCTTTTTAAATACCTCATAATTTGAATTATTATGTAGCCTCCTGGCCAGATATATATTATGTTTCTTTTTCAGTTCATGTTTTTATTCAAAAGGGAATCAAAACGAGGAAAAGGTTTCTTTCCTATTCTATTCTAATTATGATAAGGATCTCTAACCTATACCTGACACCCCACAAGCTAGGATGCCGTTTTATGTCCCCTCGAAGGACGGCGTAACAAAGGATTTTTACTCTCTTTGTAAAATCCTAAGACCATAAGCCCGCGATCTTCAGAATATTAGGTTGTTACGCTAACCACTTTACCATTGGTAAATACGAGTATTTCATTATTAAATATCGGAAGTTCGTAACACTGTGATTTTTGGGTGGTTTTAATTTCGCGGTTTTTCTTTTTTCTCTCACGTTCAGTCAACCATTATCGAACCAAGGTTAGTTATTTTTACTCTTAGTTTTCCCAAGACACAAATTACAATAAACTCTATAACAACATTCCTGGCCTTTACCTAAAACTTTTTTATGCAAGGTCTTCATCGAAACTTATTTTTGACCTCTAGTGCAAATTCATATTAGAGAATTGATTTATCTGGATTAATTTTTTCAAAAAAATCAGGTTTCTTTCTCTTTTAATTTTTTTTTTTTTTTTAATTTTTCTTTTTTCGTGATTAATAATAATTCACGGGGTGACCTACATTTGGTCTCATAAACTTTCTGACATCTATGTTTTGCCAAGACATGAACAATTAGATTTCATTTTTGTGAATCCGGCGTTGTACAAGTATACATATGAATATCCTTAACTTCCATTCATTTTATTTTGTTCTAATCCTAATTTCACATTAATTAATTTGATCATATTGACGTATGTTTTACAAAGTCATGATCAACTTAAATTCATGTTTGTGGATCCTATTTATGTTTATGTATACTATCTTTATGTCCACGTACAATATTCTTATGTTTAATCGTTTAACTTTTGAATTCTGGCCTTTTGCGAGATAGTTAAGTTTGTTAGTAATCACATTTTCACACTCCTAGATTTATGCAAATTTTATTTACCGATCAGAGGAATTTGTACTACTTCCCTTCTTACCTTTGTGTGCTAAGATCTTCAAACATATTTAGTAGATTATTTCACTAGAAGAATCCAATGGAAAACGTGGAAAAGAAAACATTCTGTGTCGAATCGCAGATTATCCAATGGCGAATCACAAGATATGTGTACCATCCTCTCAATACAATATAATGAACGTAACAGCATCGCAACAGATGTAATGCAAATGTAAAATTCTGGGGCTTATATGGAAATAATGTTATTTAGTTCCTCTTATTAATTTATAGTTCTTCTTATTTATTTATTTTTGTTGGAAATTCCTATGCAAAAATATTAGAGGCGTTTCCCATTCGTTCCAATCCGAAGAGAAAATAATAAACCCGCAGAAACTGGTTTATTTTATTCCTCGAGTTTCGAAAGTGATGAAACATTTTTTTGCGTATGCCTACTAAAAGAGAAATACGAAGTATTTAAAAATTTCTTTTTAATATGTAAAATATGCCTAAACTATGAGGTAATAAAGCCTTTTAGATTTTAGGGGAAAATCCGTTTTGTTGAAAATATGATCGACAGATAAAAAAAAAAAATACATTTTTTCTTCAATCTTGCATCATTCTTGAAATGCTTTTAAAATGACGTTTCTTGGAATGAGAAAAATATGTTATTCCCATTGATGTTGCATTGCATAACTTTAGATGAACTTTGTTAAATCGACTTTCCTCAATGCTAATATATTTTAGATTTATATTGGTGAGGGAATGCTTGCTTGACTGGATATATTTTCAGCAATTTTGAAATTGGTGGGGGGGGAGGAGGGGGGCGCAGTCTATAAATATTCCACAACTTATTTTATCTAGTGCCAAATTTTCGGCCCAAATTTTTAGGCCATCATCAGGGCAGTGGGAGGTATAGTTTAATAGCAACTAAAAGTTTTTTTTATTTGGAAAAATATCTATTTTGATATAAGTGCACGTAGTTTATTGTAGCTTGAATTCATTCATGTACTAATAATACACAAACTATTACTTGGTTTTAACTTTGCCGAAAACCTATATGGTGAAAATATCATAGAAAAACAAAAAATCCCTTTCTTTCTTTTTGTTCTTTTTTCTTATTACACGGAAAAGTCTGGTTTCAACTTGGGTTGAACAAATATAGTTTACAAACTTTAGCGTGCGTAATTCATCCCAATAATTTCTTGATCTTAGCATAGATGTATCTAATGGTTGCTAAGAGATGTGTTAGCGATAGAAAACAGCAAGCCTCTGTGTGGAAAAGTGAGATTAATATAAACAATATTCACTTAAACACAAAATATGAGGCGTTCAGGATTAATAACTCCGAAATTTTTAAAATTGACTTTTCCACATTTTTCGCCTAGTTTGGTCGAACCATTTTCTTTACCACCACAGTTTGCCACCTTGCATCTCAAAGCTTTAGTCCCGTTCTGAAGTTTCAGGATCATTTACTAAGCATTGCTTGACTAAACTAACGGAAAATGAGAAAAAATCGATTTTTGAAATTTTGAGTTGATCATATAATACCTTATATGAAAAACACACAGAGTTGGCTTATACCAAATTATTTCTTATTACAAATAAATAATCCGTCCTTTGCTTGCAACTTACTACTGATATATTTTCTTATTTATTTTTAATTTTATAAAAATTAATTATTCATTCCTGCTGGTTTTTGGGAAATGGTACAAGGGATCAGAAGCTTAAGTGTGACTTAAAAAATAGTTGTAAAACAAAACTATGAAATAATAAAAACATTATTAGATTGTCATAATAGATTCATTAAATTATATTTTTTAACACATCTGCTGCCATGGTATTATTTATATTGTACGTAGAAAAAGGTTCTATTTAAGGAATGGTATGTCAATTATTTTATCTATCATCCTAGTCGAATATACCGCCAAGTTTTTCGAGTACTATTTAAAGCTAATTGCGTTATGTTATCAAACGAGTGTTATCAAACTGTCTAACGGTCAAATATCTCCTGTATCGTTTCGAGAGCAATAACGTATAATGAAACTATTAGTTTAATTTATTTACTTAATCAGTAGTTCAATAAATTTATTTCGGTATTCGAAGGACCATAAAAAATAAATTACCAACTGTTCAACATTTTTTATACTGAAACCGTTAAAGTGTTTGGAAGTTGTGTATTATTTAAATAATTAGTTTATTGCGGTATTACGGATTCAGTAGCGGGTTGGGTTGTTGAAGTGTAAATATATTATACAAATTTATGAAAATCACAATTAGTTGTTTTATGTTTAGTCATCTTTTTGTGCTAATAAGCATCTGAATGTCCACAAGAAAATATTACCTTTATGTTAACAGAAAGATAACAGTTTGTCTTAATTTTGTTTAACAGAAACTATTTAATATGAAACATTTTAAGACAAGAACTAGACTAGTTCAACAATTACAATAATAATAAAAACTAAATAACTTAAATTTATCTATCAAGTACTATATTTGTTTTTCCCTTTACTATTATACCGATGATTTTCTATCTTAAGTGTGTTTCAAACCGAACAAAATAATGCTTCATGTAATTTGTATTTAATTATCAATTTATAATGTCTTCAATTTACAGAGAAGAAGTGAAACTGACAGGGGTCAAAGGTACATTAGACTAATAAGAATCCTTTGTTGTCAATTTACCAACAAGATACCAAGTTTTAACTCTCAGTTTATGTTTAATACATTCTTCGACAAGTAGCAAGTATGCTAAAAATAACCAAAAAAATATTAAAATTGAGAAAATCAAAAGAATTTTTCAAATCAGTACGGCAGATTCTGATTAAATCTTTAATATTTACTTTCTTATTAATTTTCATACCCTGATAATTGGTTTTCCCTTTTTTCTTATAAACGATAAGAAGCTCGTTGCAGATAATTGTCTTGGTTTAAAACACAAAGTGAGGCCTATATGGCACACTTTTTCCTTCAATTACAAATATTTAAGAAAACTTATAAACCACTTACAAAGAAAGGGGTACGCTGTATGTGACTTGCTGATTCTAGACCAACGCTCCATCCAGTTCCTACATGTTGAGTTGATTGCGTGTTCCGAACAGCTGACCTTATCTCAGAGAGTAAAGGTAGTAAACCATGAGGGTCATTTTACTCAACCTGCCCTAGGCCCTTACCCTATTTACTTAGGTACTTCTAATGCTTCAAATAGTCACAAATAGCATTACCCATAGCCCAAAATCAAAAAATATATATATACATTTTTTTTTAAATTAACTAATGTTTAAAAATCTATAATCTCCAAATACATATTGACTCAAAACATAAACAAACGTAAACGATATTGTTTTGTATATCTCATTTTTAATTATTCAATGTAAAATTTGTAATTCATTGGTAATTTAAACAAGCAAATAAATTGAATTTTCACTTGATCCAAACTATTACAGACTACACATATAGCAACTCGTACACAACAAGATTAAACCCGAAAATGAGGAACGACATAATGACGAACTAGTTCACTTAGTTCAGTCAGTATTAGTCTCCGGCTAGTACGTGAACGAACTAGTTCATTGAACTAGATCGTTCACGTACTTCTCATCTCTACTTATTTCAGTCAGTATTAGTCTCCGGCTAGTACGTGAACGAACTAGTTCATTGAACACAGGTTCATCCTAATCTGAATCTGAAATCCTAATGGCTCTTGTAATCAAGGTTCTAATGACACCATGTTTCTGGGCAGGGTGGTGATGTGAGCTTGCATTCAAGTATCGGTCAGTGTGGGTCGGTTTTCTGTATACCGAGTATCCAAACGGTTATCTTTCTTTTCAACTTTTATATCTAGGAACGGGATGCTTCCGATGGAAAGATATTCCAGGTAAATCTTAGTTCCCACGAAACCTTCGATGCATGGAAGTTTAGTTGACAACCCTAGTCGGGAAATAAGATATTAGATAGGGAGGCAATATATTAATGTGTTTGTGAGTGAAGCTCCAAATTTTTGTACTGTTCCACTGCTCAATTATGAACGTACAAATGTCAGAATTTTGCCTATTGCCATTGGGTTGCTAAAACGATTTTAAAAGAAAACGACCACAATATTCTACGCTAGTAATGGCATACGGACATCCTTGGTCAAATCTCGACGGTGGGAGATTGGCAATTGGAGGAACTAAATTCTGCGAACGATATCGGTACGTACCATCTTTACATTTGTGGAGAATTTTATGTGGAATAATTCTACAAGCTGAAACATCCCAAACAACCCAGTCATGTCGTTCCTGATGTGAATGCAAAAGTTGTGGAGAGGGGTTGAGATACATTCTAGAGTAATGGTAAATTAACTGATCAGCTAAATGTTCAATGTAGTATCGGAACTGAGGAAGTAATACTGGTTTTATTACAGTCGGAAATGTTACTAGCCTTGCATTGCTGGGCAAAGGACTGTTGCTAAAGTGACCGCCCACCCTGAGTATCCGATGGAGATCTATCGATGGCGATGATGAACGGACATGCATTGTAACAGATGGGGAATCCGTTTCGAAATAATGCTGTTGGGCGCATTGGGGGCAATTTATTCCTGAAGGCTGGTATCTATTCAATGATACTTCTCAATGGGTTGAGAAGTACCGCAACGATATAAAAATTGTTGGTAAGGTAGGGCATTTGGATGCACTACTACCTGGACGAAATTTATTCCGGAAGGCCGGAATCTATTCAATTGATACTCCTCAATCGGTTGAGAGGTACCGTTGCAAAATAGAAATTGGTGGTAAGGTAGTGCATTGTGATGCACTACTACCTGAAAAACCTTTGACATAAGTCCGAGGGCAGAACAAATCGAAAGCGTTTGAAATTAAGGGACGCGTGCCTAATATCCAATTGAAACTTAGGCCCAATCAGGGAATGGTCATTTAGAAATCCAAGCTCCATAGGCGACGATGCGTCTAATACCAATCGAAGTTTTGCGTAGGAGTTGTCTTCAATTATACAAAAAGTGGTAAAGAATATCGACCCTTACCAGCGGTTGACAAAACATGGTAGTTGTCGGGAAATTTGGAATAGTTTCCTGACAATAAGGGAATTTTGTTAATCCGGTGCGCTAATTTTGGGAACCGAGGTAATGCAGTGTAATAAGAGCAACTCAGATCTGGTGGCGACAACTCTTTAAATAGTGATTGGACCTTGTAAGGCCCGCTGTACTGCCGAGCGTGAGTTGAACTAAAAGGTCTCTCTGCCTTAACATGTGGAGGATTTGGTTCGACAACTGGAGCAATCGTTTCGATTTCCTGAAATGTTTTAATTGGTTTGTCCAATGCTCTTGCTTGCGATTGGTCGCAAGATGAAAAGGGCGAAATGGATGTATCTTGTACGGTGGAATGAGAGCGTATAGGTCACATGATGACCCACCCGAAAATAGTTTTGAAAGCGCTAGGATATCCGTCCCGTCTCACGCATTTACCCATTAAGATATGTCCGAACAAATCGGCTCCTAAAAGGAAATCGATTTGACCTGGTTTCCCAAATGAGTTATCCGCCAATGGGTATTGTTTGAAATGGTCATTTATATAGACCGGTACTGGACCAACGGGTACCTTTTCTGTAATCTTGGAAATAATTACAGCGTTACTTTGAAGCCGAGGCTGTTTACGATCTCTAGGCACTATAATACAGGAGGTTTCGTAATTCCCTCCTTGTATCGGACTATCCGCGAAACCCCTCATAGAGTGAGAATTAAGTCTTGTCCCAAGTCCTAATCTTCGTACGGAAGCCGAAGAAATAAATGATCTTTGTGACCCACTATCGATCAAAATACGAATTGGGACCAACTGCCCATTACTGTCTTCTATTCTAGCCATTGCTGTCCCCAAAAGGATGGAGACATCAGTTTCGGATGACGAGGATAAAACCGAGCCGTTCAGAGATTCGTTATTGTCGGTTTTGATATCTGATTTTCCTTCGGTTAATGCACTCGTTTTTAGCTTACCGTTGTTCTTTGGATAGTGAATGCGGTCTGAAGATTGACTGTCGGACCCACCTGTCGATCTACTTGTTGATGTAGGAAAATGCAAGAGGGAGTGATGCCGTTTTTTACAGTGGTAGCATGACCTAGGAGAGGTGGATTTACCAACATAATGGTCTGGCGACAAGCAATTAAAACAAACCTTAAGCTGCTTTATTTTATTAAAACGTTCATTGGGCTCTAGAGAGCGAAAACGTGGGCATCTATATAAACGGTGTTTTTTCTGACACAGAGGACAAATATTTTCTAGGCTAGAACTATCCGTTGACATAAAAACATGCTTGGCATTTTGGGGCCTACTGACTGAAGGGCCTTGAGAATTATGATCGAAATTCGAGGTTAGTGAATCTGCTTGAAGCTGAAAGGATTGCCGATGAATAAATGAAGAGAAATCATCGAAAGTTGGGACTTCAGATTTGGATCCGAAGTTGGTTTCAAATCGCTCGCGAGTTTTCGCATCGAGGAGCCTCAAGCAATAGGTAAACAATATGAATCCGGAAGGGTCCGGAAGATAACCGCGCTGTTAATAAATTTCTATCTTGAGGTCGGGTAGACATATTGGACCCAATAGTTCGCGTTTCTAATATGTCTCGAGATAAATAATTAAGTTCGTATTCAAGATCGAATAATTTAGTTTCGTTTTTACTTAGGTCTGATTTAGGGGCCATTATTTAATAGAATTAAAAAATGGACAAAACCTATAAAGAGTGCACACAAAATTAGAACAAATAAAATAAAATGTAAAAGAAGATAGAGAAATTATATTATCAATTTAGAAACGGTGTCAGTTATGACATGCGATCCGGCCGCCGGAAGACCAATTTTATGTTTGAGCAACATAGTTATTGGACCTTTCGATGAGAGCTCCGAAATGGATAAGGAAAATAAATTTCTGATTCAATTATACCAGATCGCATGTCATTTTGATTGTAAATTTTTATTAAACTAATAACATAAATCAATTTTCATAAATTAAATAACTAATACTTTTGATAATGAAAAACCAATTAATTAAATTAAAGAACAATTTAAACGCTTTTATAATGAGAAAATGAAGTTATTAAAATTAACTAAATTACAAACAACTAATTAATAACAAAAGAAAACAATTATTATTTAATCCTACGATAGTAAATTTAACTCTATTAAATTACAAATAAATAAAATGTTCAAATAAAATCTATTACAAAATAATGAACGTTTATCTGGTTTTGTAGTTGAGATGATATAATAATGAAAACTCTTATCTGTCTGTCGAAGTAGTTTCCAGTAGACAGTAGATTCTCGGCAGGGCGAGCTGGATGTTGAGACGACAGAGGATTTTCTTCGGCAAGGCGAGCGAAGACTTTGAGATAACAGACGTTGAGATGATCGACTGGGTCAATTCGAATTGATCGAATCGATGACGAGGTTTAAACTAATTACACCTGCAGGTGGGCAGCAAATTAGTATCTTCGTCAAATTCACACAAAACAATTTTGGGGTCCTATAGAGCATACGATGTGCACGGCTAAGGGCTCGTGTCAACACTGTCTGGCTCGGTCTAGCCGGAGCGAACAAAAGCCGCTCGACTCTCTTTTGTTTTTCTCTCTTCATTTGTAAAATATGTTTTCAAACTTATTACAAATATTACACTTAATAATAATCAAATAAAATTACCTTTAAAGTTAAATTATTCTAAACAACTATGAAATAAACGTTTAAATTATTATATTAAATAAAAATGTGAAAAATAAGTAAAGATAATGTTCTTTCTTTCACGAAAAAAATGATTTAATTTTTATGATTAAAACTAGTAATATTTTATAAGGTTACTACTTCACCTGGCCTTAACAACAGATTAAATAAACTATCTGCAAAAGCCGGATTTTTAATCCCTGACCTACGGTATGGTTAAACAGCGTGGTAGAGCACGGATGTCACTATGTCAGTTCATCAGTTAAAATATTAGTCTATAATCTATAGTTAATAGTCAATCTAGTTAATTCATACCAGAAAGTCTGTTTATTTAATTATTTTATATAGGTATAGTTCACCATAAATATATTCTTTCTTATAAATGATGCCCACTGTTTGTTAACTATAAGAAGAAAACATATTTAGATTTGAATGTTGAAGAAGTTACCCCTAGAATTTTAGCCGCCCCCATTAGCTGAGGCCAGCCCAGGCATGGCATGAGCCGGCAGTTAAACACGAGGGGTTCTAATCAAAAGACGCGCCACCGTTCCGCACTAAAAGCCCGTGATAAAAAGGGGCCGTAATTTGTTAGCGCATGCGGTTTAATTATCACCTCCCTCTAATTAGGAATGGCCGGCGCTTCAATAGCAGTGGCGGAGGGGGGAGCAGGAGGAGGGGGGACAGCCCTGGCAGATTGCATCGCGTAAAGTTTCTTCATACTTGGCAATTGTTCCTACGGTAATAAGTTAGTAAGTTTATCTAAAATGTGGATCATTTACAGCGTCTGATCCTAGGCGAAGCAAATACAACAAAATTGCACAGTTTATATAAATTTACAAAACACGATCTTAGAAGAGTGGAATCAAATCCCCGCCTCATTCACACAAAAATTAGTAGTTTCCATGGACCGGAATGTGTAATACAGGCTAAAGGGGACCCAACAAAAACATGAATTCCTAAAAGATATTGTTTGTGTTTTAAAGTTGTAATATTCATATAGAGTTTATTCGTATATTCGTATGTTTACATTTTAAATTATTTGACGTAATAAAAAATTCTTGGGCAAAGCATAATATTTTTTAACACGAATCAAGTATATAATGTAGTATAATGATTTTTAAACCTAATTAAAAATAAGTTCATATGACCAATTAAAATTATTTATAGATAACAAGCTGATGGATCCCGGTTGATACGATATGGCTACAAGGGTATTCGACCGCCGCGGCCTTGCCCCTAAAATACTGTCAATGAAGAAAGCTCCATGTCCCCGATCGGAACGTCGCTGTCTCAATCATTCAGGACAATCAGCGATGTAATCTTCCAGTACATTAAATTAAAATGAAGTAACACTATCATTGTGTTAATACATTGTTTAGACATGCCGTATTATATCCCTTTGTATTGGTATGACGTTAAACTTAAATTAATTAAACCACGTCTAAAAGCGATAGTGTTTTATTGATGAGGAAATAAATGCGGTGAGGTCGTTCTTGGCTTTCCATAATTGTTCTTAACATTGTTTTTACTTCGATCTAAAACCTTTTGATCTCATAATTATCATAAACAGTTAATACATTTGTGATTAAGTGATTGAGATTCCATTAAACTATTCCAGTTTGCTAAAAGTAGTTGTTCTCAATTATCTTTTTATTTTCAATAATTTGGAATATGTTTTATTTTATTGCAATATACTTTATTAAGGAATTTGATAATCTGCTGTTATATGAACACCTTGAAGTAGAGTGGAATAACATTATCATTTTAAATACCACACCAAGAATAATACTTAATTGTTATTTAATGACTTTATTAAATTTAGCACTTAATCCACACCCTACTCTCTGCAACTCTGTAATACTATTAGTGAATTATAATCTCATTATTATGTAATTGTATTTACTATTTTTTGTGATACCATGTAAGTATAACTAACACATTTAAGTTGTTTTAATGAAACCATGTAAGTAAAATGATATTTATGTTAGGTTATTTTATTTTTTTCCTAAATTTAACGAACGCGTAACAATCAATTGGTAATAAATAAAAATAACAATTAGATAAAAACAAATAAAAACCTTATACACAATCCTTATTAGTTATTTTAATCCTCAATTCATTTATATGCTGACTCTTATTTTTAAAAAGTATACATATTTCATATTTCGCATTTCAAATTTTAATGTTTGAAAACGAATTTTGTCTCTTCAGAAAAATTGGATTTGACTCTTGATAGACTGTGATATAAAAGTTTGAGGAAAAGGGAAAATAACCTTACAACTTCTACAGCCGCGTTTAGTGACTTTTAGTAGGGGGTAAACTTCTGGCTTCGCGTCTGCAACATGCTCGAGACTGGTGACACCTATCGGCCTGAGCATGAGTTATACAATTTCTCTAAATCAACTTTAGTTTAAGTGTTATAAAATTGATACTAATAATCACTTAAAACTTCAATAACTGGTTGAATTTTCCCCTAAGATTTTATTTCTTATAGGAGAGGTTCCCAATCTTTTTCGGTTTGCGTCTCCCTAAATTATCGAAATTGTTTACTTTCTTGAAATATGGAAAAACTTTCCTTTATTAAAGCGATTAGGAGCGAACAATTAAAAACAGATACTTACTATTTCCCTTGGTATAATATAAAGTATCTAATTTCAACTTTTTCGGTAATATTGCCGAATTGTTTAATTGAATATTTCGCAGTGATATATTTCGAAATATTCAATATTTCAATATATTGCCTTATGACGGCACCGCGGCGCACACTTTGACATGTTATAGTTAAATCTCTTATGACAAATATCTAAGGATTGTTGAACATAAATATGATAATAAATCTAAAAATAAAAATAAAAGCTATGTAAATAGGAATAAAAGGTATAAATTATATAATTAATATATTATTATTCAAATTAAATTATTGATATTTTGTATTGAGCTTGTGCAGCCCTTCATATTTTTGGTTTACGAAATAAATTACTTGAGAATGTATATAGTTATAGTTCGGAGTGTCAATAAATGTGAAAACCGCTCTAATGTTAATAATTTAAATTTACAAAGCTGAAATTTACATGATTGATTTTGAAATTGAAGAAATGACACATTTATATCAAAGTCTTGAGTTGTTTTTTTTACTATTAACGTTTTTATTGTTGTCTGACGTCCTTTTTGATCTGCGTGTTTAACTGTACTGGGTAGGGGTTAAAATCGAGGTTTGTTTGTTGGTTGTTGCTTCCCAATACATTTAAAGATGAAGATTTTGTTTGTTGACCTTTCTTGTTGATCATTTTATTCATTACCATTATCTTCGAGAAAGTAACGACCAAAATACAGAAGTAAGCATTACTTGACGTCCTAACATTGCACGAGGCCCTTTAGTTAGTTTTTGTGGAAGGCTGCCGAAATACTAATATTTTACGAACGTGGTGAAAACTGCATTGGCCTTCGCACATTGCAACTTCGACGAGAAGGATCTGTTGCTAATACGCCATCGAAAGAGTTATTTTTTATTAGTAAATTAATTAATGATAAACTAACATTAGTCTTTTATTCTAACTAGCCCACAATCCATTTTTAAAACATCTGACCACTTCAGTTTCTACAGTTCACACATTCTGATCTAATTATCTTGTTATCGAAATTCCAATTCCAATGGCTCACCTATTGTTTCAATTAAGAACTATTAATCTATATTATTTATGTCCTCCATTATAAAAATTTATAATTTGTATATAAAATTTACATAAAATTAAACATAGCCTTTCTAAGCCTATGGATGCTTGTTTTGTTTTATTTGTTGTTTTTTTATCATCTTTCCAGGAAAAGGCGGATAGTAATAATAATATAATTACATAAACTTCATGAATAAGGATTGTTAAAAATACCACCAAAACTAATGCGCATCAGTTCTGTTTGTTACGTCGCCAACACAGCAATTGAACTTTAGACACCTCATTAGAAGACATTCCAGAGTATCGTTTTTTAAATTTAATTGCGATTATCAAAATATACAATTATCATCTTTGACAATTAAACGAAATAAGAATTATAAAAAATATTATTATGCTTAGAGGGGAAACAATTATTTATTTGTAATTTATTATTTTTTATTAATTGTTATTATTTTTTAATATTTTTGTTTTGAAGAGAAAAGATTTTCCCTGGTTTGTATTCGAACCCGGGACGTCTGCATCTCCGTTGCAGTTCTCTAAACCACTGAGCTACCAGGGGTCGTTTCCCCGTGTATATACCGCAAAAATTGCGAGAACACGGGGATATGAAGAGAACGTATTTGTCTGACTTAGGTACGACCCCTGGTAGCTTAGTGGTTTAGGGCACTGCAACGTAGATGCAGACGACTCGGGTTCGAATCCCGGCCAGGGCAAATCTTTTCTCTTCCAAACAAAAATATTTTTTTTTTGTTTTTAACTGAATTTTATTTGATGAATTTCCTTCTTATACTCTCATCAAAAAGAGTTAAATTACTGGTGGATCTAGGCCAAAGAAAAAAAATTGTATTTATTGTAAATTATTCACAATTAGGCACACCTACAACAGAAAATTTATTGATTAAGCAAGTTTCTTTGGATAAACGAACTTCTATTGATTAATGTGGATTTAAAAACGTGAAGAAAGAGTTTAGTAATTTAAAGTTTCTAAGGGCCTTCGTTGGATTGAAAGGAAGACCTCAACAGAAATGCACTCGTTTATGAACTTCAGATTCACTTGTTTTAATGTTCCGAAAAATTCTTGTATTAGAATACATTTTCGAAAGATTTCCTCATAAATTTAAAAATATAATTTTTTTCCAGTTGGACTGGATACTCATCTTTGTTTTACAAGATAATCTATTCTGCAAACCAAGTATTAGAAGTAAATTCAGGATTGTTAATTTTATATGGGTATATTCTCTACTTGTCCGAATTGAGTACAACCTTTAAACTCCCTTTAAAAAATTCTAGAGCCACCTACCGGGTACGAACCTGCGATCTTGGGCATAGTAGGTTGTTACGATAACCACTAGACCACAGGTCACCCCATGGTGGGGGTTTCCATAGGGATGCACAATTCTGATAATTTCCATTCCTGAAGAAAAGGCCTATTGAACTGTTACATCATCGGGACATATGGCAAACATATATTTGTAGCCATTCTGAGGAGCGTTTTTTTAAATTGTTTAAATTCTTATTGCGGAATATTTCATCTACCTTGCTCAGTGATTCATTATGAAGATAGATTTGAATCGGTCCGAAGTCCACGTGATATGACAAAGACAAGGATATTTTGTCTAAATTGAAGTTTCTAATGTTTTCCGAGATAACTATGTATTTACGTAAGAGCTAGACACTCTCTATGATACTCAATAAAGATCTTATCTCAGGGCAGGTTACGTGTGTTTTACGTACTTTTAAAGTGGCAGCAATTGCAAGGTTCAGTTATATTTTGGTACCTCGGGAATATATTATCATTACACCTCATTCTACTACGACTATTTTTCTGATCAGTAAGTGATTATTATTATTATTAGTCGTAAAGCTCACAAAGTGAAAGAAACTAATTCAGCTTTTCTTTCTTCGCTCTATTTTGTTCCAGTTCTCGGCACTTTTGTCTCTGGTTTAACCTTCCATTTTTCAAGTTTATGTTTATAATTGTTTCTAGTGTTCATGTCTTCATTAGTGATTTTGGCTAATTCCAAGTCTTTCTTAATATTTTGGATCCGTCCCCCTCCATTAACAAGGGAAGTAAGTGATTATTTATTTCATCATATAATCCAAAACTTTAAATTCAATTTATCTGTTATGTGAACTTTTCCCATACCAAGTATTTGTTTATTATTCATTTATGTTACAGTTGCACCTGCGCAGTATTTCATCAAGCAAATCTGATCTCGTTGCTTTTTATTCATCTCGATTTGCTGGAATATGAAATTTTTGAACTGATTAATATTTCACAGCAGGTCTCCAGACAATTTTTTTTCTTTTTATTATTTTCTTAGGAAGTCCTGGTAACCGAGAGTAGAGAGGAATAAGAGGCAGAACGAGAGGATTTTGATGTCGTGATGGCGAGTGGAGTCTTGTGTATTTGCCATGAATATTGATTTTACAGTGGGAATGTCAATGTCGTTGAGTATAGTTTGATTCGAAATAAACCAAGGTGCATTAAAAAATTTTCTTAGAATTTTGGATTCTAAAAAAAAATTTGTATCTTGTTTTCATGGAGGTGTTCTGCTCCACATGTCCAAATGGTTCTTAGTATAGTATATTAGATTAGTCGTATGTTTCCTAGGTCAAGAGAAGATTTGTAGTCCAGAAGGTGCAATAAGTGGGAATGATTTTTTTAATTTTTTTTCATCAGTTTGAACCTTCTGCTTTTCATAATGTCTTTAAAACCTATAGTTACTACGATTTTCAATACTGTGCCGAAGATCGCGGATTCGTAGCCCTAGGATTTTTTAAAAGGGAGTATAAAATTCTTGGTCATGCCGTCTTTCGAAAGGGAAGTAAAACGGGAGTCCCGAGCCTGAACGATGTCAGGTACTCGTCAAAGATCGATATCCTTAATATACCTAGATAGGAAAAATATAAGACCCCCCCCCCACTGTATCATCATTCATAAGCCATAGCAGCATAAAAGAATGTTAAATGAACAAATAAACAAACATTTTATATCAGGATTCGTTTCTACTGAGATCCCAAGAGAAACAAGCAAGCCACTTTGGACTTTTTTGAAAAGAGGGCATGTTTACTGGTTGCTTGGCACATCTAAGACCATCACTTTCCCACCTTGCTAGCTTTGCGTCACTGGTATCTTTTAAGACCCTTGAATAGATAAGAGCTTTTTCTTACCAATTAGTCAACTTTGTTACTGCTTGCAATGTGAACAGAAACACAAACTAGTTTCAGGTTATTAAAATAAGCGTCTGTAATACCAGTTTGTAGTGTGGCTATCTGAAAAGATCGTAGCACCAACCTTAATACAAGATAATGACTAGTGAACAAGTTATGGCGGATAATATCGCATACAATTCCGTTTAAAATACTGCGAAGTGTTTTTCCATCATGGTGTTAAATTAATAATTTAGGGACTTATTAGCAAAAAAAAAAACATTACCATTTACAGAGCTCAATTTTTCTTGATGAGTGAAAAAAATCGATTATTTTAGTCCTGCTAATATCTGAAGTAAAAGGGAGTTTAAGAGATCACAGTTTTAGAGCAGTAACCCAATTCAAGTACCTGGGAAGTGTGGTCACAGTTGATAACAAAATAGATATTGAAATACAAGCTAGAATAGCAGCAGGAAATACAAAAAGTGTTTCCGTTAAAATCATAGTCTAAAAGAGAACAAATTCAGCTGTACAAAACCATATTGTACCATAAGGTAGTCATGTATGGGTGCGAGACATGGCCCCTGGCTAAAAAATCAGAACTTATGGTCAACACATGGGAAAGAAAAATATTAAGAATAATCTGGGGCGGAGTGGGCGAAAATGGTGTATGGAGAAGAACAAGGAATGAGGAGCTGGTGGAGGTATGTGGGGAGCCGGACGTGGTGGCTATGATAAGAAAGCCAGCCTGAGATGGATGGGACATGTGGAAAGAATTTCGGACCACAGGATATCGAGGAGAATGCTCAATGAAAAACCGGACGGTAAAAGAAGCAGAGGACGCCCTCGGATCAGATGGCTAGATGATGTCGAAGAGGACCTGAAACTGCTGGGTGGACGAAACTGGAGGAAAATAGCACAGGATCGCGGAGATTAGTGTTGGAGGCCAGGGTTCTTGCAGGACCATAGAGCCAAAATTATAACAATAATATCTGAAGTATTACTATTTTTTAAACAAACCGACCATGGAGGAGGAAAATCTGTGAAACTTTTGCAGAATGTCTTTACCAGAGCACGCTAGTAGTTGGTTTAAACAATAGATGCCACCTCTAACTCATGTTTTTATCTGTGACAATTGGTCGTCTTGTCACATGGTTATAAGGCATAAAAGATTATGAGGGATTTTAGCCCAAAACCATCTCTTCTCAATCAACTCTTTCGTAATCTTTATGGTAAACATATATTCTCAATAGCAATAGGAAGATCTCTTGTAGATGAAAGTAAAATATAATTCATAAATATATTGGAACTTTCATTAAATAATATATTATTGTTATTTGCAATTGAAACAAAACGAAAGTTTATTTTTTATTTAAAAATGATCCAAAATGTTTTCGCCAAACTTGTCAATTTCCGAAACGATATGGAAACTTCTACATTATTTAACGATTGAATGTTAACGATGTTTTAATTTTGTAATAGAAACATTGTAAACAATTGTAGTTTGTCATTTTTTAAAGATCAAACGCTAGTAAGTCACCGACACAGACGATTACACTTGTTGGAGTCTTTTGGGCATTTTCCTGACCTCTTCATTTAGTAGATCCAAGTACCTAATCAATTCTAATCTACATATTCGTACAGGTACCTATGCTGTATCAGAGCACAAAATGGGCGTCAATGACATATAAATTAATTGTTTTCAAACGTATTGATATTCACCAAAATAAGTTTTTTTGTTTGTTTATTTGTTTAACCCCCTTCATGCTGCTAAGGCTAATCAGACGATGCTACCAGTGGGAGCTCTCAATTTTGCCGACACAGGCATAATTAATTTACGAATCTTTAACGAGTACCTGGCATCGCACAGGCTCATGACCGAAATTTCACGACCCTCCAAAAGTGGTACATCTAATAATTATTTACTCCATTTTATAAATCGTAGTGCCATCTGCCTTGCTGTTCAATATTTTATTCTTCTAACAGCTTTTTTAGAGACAACATAATATTTTTCTAAAGATTCCACTGATTTTGTTTGATATCTATAAGTTTATCTTGAATATATAACTACATCAATTATGTTTCCTAATTTTGCGAGTTATGCTTCCGCTTTGTATATTTGTACACTAAAACTATTTAAAGAATTTAGCACTCTAAGGTATTGCTAATATTAGCTATAGTCTCATTGTGGTCAATCTTATCTTTTGTTTCTCTTATTTGCATAGATATAGTTAATTTATAATTCCTAGGATAATAGATGGTATATAAGATGCATGCGAATTTTGCTAATTTAGTATTTGTTCTCGATTTTTTCTGAATAGAATTTCGTAGATGCGACACCTCTTCCTCTTCTTATGGATTAAAAATATGGTGTTATAGTATCATCTTGTATAAAAGTGTTATTTGAATTTGTCGTTTACGCGAAGTAGCGTCGTTTCGAATTGTGAAAATATACTCGTATAGGTTTTGTTGAAATGGAAATGTCTCAAGATAGGAAGGTTGAGATACCACTCAACCTTTCTTCAAGGGTCGATGAAGATCTGAGTAAGTGTTTACGTTATCGAAATCCCAATCAGCTAAATCTTCCATCATATTAGATCTACAACCCTGGTGAGTAAGTGGTTAAGTCGAATTTTGTCCAGAGGGAAAGTTAATTGTATTTAGCGGAATAGTGCCAATCTCATACTCAATGACTTGAAATGGATTCGCAATATAAGCAATATCAAGCCATTGCCTGACTTACTCACTTATGCACAACGAGAATGCCACGAGATTCCGCTTCCTTAAGTACAAGAAACCATTTTGGATAAAATGATTTCGACTCAACAACTTATTCACCAGGGCTGTAGATATATACTCGTAAATATAAATATATATTAAAGAGAGCGTGGGAGCTAGAGCCAAGGACTATTAAATGCCTATTTAAACAATTTACAAACTTACAATATCTAATATTATTTATTAATTAATTCCACTTTGTTTAAAACGATTTCACCTCCTATAAGTAGCCCGGGAGCTGAGGCTATAAATGTGCATGAGTTCAAGGAAATTTAAAAAAAAAACCAAAACGTATTCTCACTATAGAAAAATATAAGAACCGTTTGGAGTCTTAAATCGATTACTATAAAATTTAATAATTAATCATTGGCGCACAGTGAGAGATATAATCGATCTTTCTGGACGAAATTCAGGAACAGTAAATGTTACACTGGTCGCGAATATAATACTGTTACGGGCTACTGGGTGTAAAATGAACTAAACTATTACTTAATTCAAGATACTAATATTTATTAACAAGTTAAAAAGACTACAAGGAAATTATTAAAAACAATTAAATTATTAAACTAATATCAATTTACAATAACAATATTCTACAGATTATAACCTAGGCCTTACTGTTATCTAGTTACTAAAATAATATACAAATACAATAGGATATTGCTAATACTAAATAACTTAACTATTTACCATTTTAGTACAAATACAATAAAATTACACTATAGTTTATAACTACAAATTAACACTTACAGTTCGCTAATTAAAGTCCACCGACCGTAAGACCCTCCTTATATGACCAACTGACACACAGTTTATTACACTTATTACACGGCCACTAACTCACTTAGCAATTACCACAGACTGACTTATCACAGACTGATACTGTAACTCACACGGACTGTCACTAGTTAACTACTGCTTTTTACTGACTACAGACTGATACTAACTGACTAGGGCGAAACAGCTGGCCTTTTTATATAGGCAAGGTAGGTAGGGGTGGGACAATTCTCGGAAGATCGAGAATTGTCTCGTTTCATCCAGGCTGAACGAAAAGGGCCTCGGCAACTTCTTTGATCCCTTCCGCTTAATCCCACAGCTCGTCTAATCCTCTCAGCTGGTCCTTCTCCCTTCTCTGACCGTAACAATACAAACTAACAAAATGGGTTATGAAGTGGAAATAAGTACACTCTCTCTCTCACACGTCCGTTTAAGTCCTTTTTTTAAATATCAGAGTACTGAATGTTCTATATAAGAACTTAGTACAGAGGGTGTAAACAATTTATATAATAAAAGCCTGCGCGGAAGCAGGGGTGTTTAAGGTTCCGCTTTTGATTAGAAAGATTACGGAAAATTAAAAAAAAAAGTACAGAGAATAAAAAAATCTATACTTATCCAAAGTCAAAAAAAGGGGTTCTGTAACGATTGTACTAACTATATCTTTCCTACTGATAAGTTCTCTCGTAATATTCACCTTAGTTCTAACTAGCGGAATCACGGAATACGCCGAGATAATCCGAGAAAATTATCGGAGATTTAAAATATGGTTTTAGTTGAATCCATTTAATTATCGATCAAATATCTCTGATAGTTTTTAGGGAAAACCTAAAACTGGGCAGTTCATCTTCATATAGATTTCATAAAATAAAAGATTCATACTGTAAAAAACTGAATACTGTAAAGAAGTTGGGTTTGAAATATAATAAGCCAATATATAGTTACTATCAGAAACAACGATCAACGATGATTTTGGTGACCTAGATATATTGTTATTTTAGTATTGTTGATGTTTTTTTTAGATATAATATTTGGTGATATAGGTGGAAATAAGTTTAAAAACGTCAATAAATCTAAGTATTTTGGGTTTATGATTTAGATAATGAAGATACGAGTAGGAATTAATTGGAACAGGTTGAAAAATTTCGGTTTTGTGTGTCTTAAATTACTTGAAAAATAAAATTCTAAAGGAAAAACAGGTGCATAACATAAATAAATATTGTTGTTTGCATATTACTGCCAGTATGGCAATGCTAGGCACTATTAAAATATTTTTTTACTAACGAATAACAAATACATTTTTGTTAAATTATTCATTATTCAAAAAATAAAAATAAAACATCTACAATCTATTATTTATTGGTTAAATTATATCACTTGATTAAAAAAAATATAAATAAATGCAAGTACTGTTACCAGATATTTAATCATCTAAGTATCACAAAAAGTTTTCAGACATTCATTCTTCCTCTTCTACCTGCTAAAAGGTCAAAGAGATATTATATCAGCATCCATTAGAGGAATACTAAAAAAAATTGTAAATTTCTCTTTCATCCAGCTATAACATTACTTAAAAAAAACCGTTTTTTTCTCAGGCGGTGGCTCTAATATGGGGGCTGAGAATGGAGTGCATGAGATGGAAAAAACACCTGAAAAGGTAATTATATTACTTACTATTAGCACATTATTGATTAAATATTTATAACACTACTATGAGTCGGTACCTTTAAAACATACATCAATTATTATTAAGTTAAATATAGGAATGGACGAATTTTCATAGTCATGACATTGTAATTATTTTTTTCCTATCACCCAGGATATCTTGAGATCCCAATTAGAATGCTACTTTCTGATGAGGCCAAGAGTTATTAAGAAGAACTAACAAAATAAAGAACTTCTTTGGTCTTTTCTTCGCTCTTAAGACAAAGACGACAGTTCAAATACTAGGCAAAATTTATCTTTGTTAAAACAAATGTTTGTAGGTTGTTACCTGTAGAGAGTTTATTTTTCTTTTGATAAAAAAAATATATATATATTTATATCCTGACAGAAATATTAAAATAAAACCAATGATAAGGTGCAAGATGCATTTTTTGAGATATTTTTGTAAAAAGATATTATCAATTCTAAAAATTTGACTTTATATCCTTGAAACATTTATGTTAAATGGAAAGTGTAGATTTAAAAGTGAATAATAAGATATCAAGAATAAAACTGATAACTGTAAATAAAAAATAAATAAATAGAAAAGCAGAATTATTTTGAAGTTCTGGTGAAGATCCTTGATTTTATAATAGAAGTAGGCTCTTAACAATTAACATGATTTATTTTGATTTCTTACCATGATTACATTCATAAAATAATATTAAATAAAAAACCGTCTTGAATAAACGAACGAAAAGTTTTTTATAAACAAACTGTCTTTTCAGTAATGAAGTATGCTATGACATGCCATTACTTAAGTAGACATTTTTTTCTATTTAATTATACTTTATTTTATTTCTAGTTTTATTATTATATTTACTTTAATTTCATTGTTTTCAGAAAATGAAGTACCCAAAATCTGTGTTTTTCATCATTATCAACGAGTTTTGTGAAAGATTTTGTTATTATGGGATGCGAGGTAATTTCATTAACCATATTGCTTATAACTTTTATTGGTCTAACCAAATAAAAATGTTAATTAGTTCAATGTTATATGAGCATTACTTGTGCTGGCTGTTGCCTAAGTATAATATAAAAATTATTAAAATGTTGTGATAAAACATTTCTGTACATCAGAGGTAAATTGATTTATAATTCTGTTGATTATAGTTGTATTATTATCTTTACCCTATTTCTATCATAAACAATCTATGAGGTCTATAAAACATGAATATTAAATGTAATTATTCACAACTATCCCTAAAAATAGTAGTCAGATCTGAAACTTTAGCTTGTTCTTTCCTAAATTTGAAAATGTGACTTATAGCAGTTTACCACTGATGGAACAGCATTATTGTAAGGAAAACTGAATTTCGAAATTATATATTCTCTTCTTAAAATATTTATAGTATCATAAACATTAAAATAATGTACTATAAAGTGTAACTTTCAGGTGTTTTGGCATTATACCTCAAGGATTCTCTTCACTATAGTGAAAATAATGCAACTATTGTATATCACATGTTTGTCATGTTGTGTTATTTCACCCCTCTCATTGGTGGTATTATGGCTGATGCATGGCTAGGAAAGTACAAGTAAGATTATTATTACCTGCATACTAAAATTTAAAAATCGCATATTTTATACTTTTGGGTTCAATAGTTAAATAATAAATATTAATACTAGTTCAATAATACTTGGATACAGAATAGACCAGTGGTTCACTGATGAAGACAAATTCAAGGGGGGCATGACCAGTTGAAAATAAATAAATCTCACTTAAATTTAGATATTTTTCCCACACCAGTACTTTTTGTTCTTTTTTTTTTAAATTTATTTATTGATATTTACAACTGTATACAATAATACATCAAGTAAATAGGCTATGTGATACATAATAACATGAGTTAATGGCAAGTAGAGAAACTACCCACTGGTAGTACTCAAATCACTAGTTCAACTAAGAAGGTCACGTGGCCATCTTCTTTTCAGACGCCTCAGAGGATTATCGGGAATTGAAGAGGAAGCTAGGTTTGAAACTAGAGGGTTTGAGTGGGAATGAAGTTTGTTGTCAAAGGATAGATACCAGGTTTGGGGCAAATCAGCAACAAATGGGACATTAAGGTCGTTATTGATGACTTTATTCTTAACAAAATAAGGAGCGTTGATGATTTTACGAAGGATTTTGGATTGTAGGGATTGGATATGAGAAGAATTCGATGGCTTAGTGGAGCCCCAAAGCTCTACTCTGTAAGTCCAAATAGGTCATATGATGGTCATGTAGATGAGTCTTTTGTAGTTAATTGGGAGGTTAGAGCGTTTGTCTAGTAAGTGTTGAAGTAGCCTGAAACGTTGAGGGGTTTCTTGTCTTTTCAGTCTAGTATGAGGATTCCAGGTTAATCGTTTGTCGAGATGCAACCCTAAGTATCGGGTCTGTTCTACAGGCACCAGTGGGATATTATTATAGGATACTGAAGGGCAGGAAGTCATTGGTTTACGACGTAAGGTAAAAGTGATTTGATGAGATTTTTGAGAATTTATTTTAATTCTCCAGTTTTGACACCATTCTTCAGGATCAGTGATATGGGATTGAAGGCTTTGGGATGCAATAACTGGATCGGTGTTGACTGATAATACACATGTATCATCAGCATACGTGGTAAGGATAGTATTAGGATGAGTTGGGATGTCAGCTGTATAAACTGAATAAAGGATTGAGCCAAGGATACTTACTACCTTGAGGAACACCAGGAGATTGGGAAAAGAGGGATGAATGGACATTATTATGGTTTACTTGGAAAGTTCTATTTGTGAGATAGGATTGAAGGATGAGAAAGTATGTATGGGGTAGGAATTTACGGAGTTTGAAGAGTAAGCACGGATGCCAGACTTGGTCAAAAGCCTGTTCTACGCCAAGAAAGACGCCCGAACAATATGATCCACGTTCTAATGCATAGGAGACTACATCCACCACACGATGTAATTGCTGAATAGTGGAGTGGGATGCTCGGAATCCAAACTGGTGATCTGGTATTATGTGATTTCCATCGAGGATGGGATACAATCGTTTGAGGATGCGTTTTTCTAGGATTTTACCCATGCAAGGTAAAAGAGAGATAGGACGGTAAGAGGAAGGGTATTCTGGGTTTTTTTAGGTTTTGGTATCATTTTTACAATGGATAATTTCCAGAGGTAAGGAAAATCTGTGGAGCGGAGTACAGCATTACATATATAGGTAAGGAATAGAATGGCTTTTCTAGGAAGGTGTTTTAAGATATGAATTGTGATGAGGTCATGCCCAGGAGCTTTGTGGGAAGGTAATCTGTGAATAATGTTGGATATTTCTGTAGGGTGGAATGCTTTGGGTGGAAGGGACATTTGGAGGGGAGCATCTAACGCTTCTTTTATACATTCAATGTGAGTTGGGTTAATGATATCAGGATGTGGGTGAAAAATTTTGGAAAGGTATTGACCAAATAACTGTGATTTTTCTCCGTCAGATCTTGTCCAGTTATTTGATCCAGTGAGGAGTGGATGATTAAATTCCTTGAACTTTAGGAGTTTTTTGGTGGTCATCCATAATGATTTGTCGGTGGTTGTAAGATTTTCAGTCCAGGTAATTAAATTTTGAATTTTGAACTTCTTGATTTCTGCTTTTAGTTTGTTAGTTAATTTTGTATAGATAGTTTTACCTGCTGGATATCGAGTTCTATGCCACTTCGATCTTGCTCTGCGTTTTTCTCTTAATAAGATTCGAATATGCTGTGGCAAATCAGTCTGTTGATAGTTATTAATTGTATGATTTGTGATGTTATCATGTAAACTGCTTCTGATTGAAGTTGTAAGTTTTTCTATGGCTGTATCAATGTCTTGTTTTGTCTTAAGTGAAATTTTTAAATCCAGTTTGTCCTCCAAGTCGTAACAAAAATCGTCCCAGTTGACACGTCCTGTAATCAATGAGGGAGGGGAAGGCTTGGGAGAAAAACTTGAGTGCAAGAAAAGGAGGACTGGACTATGATCTGATGAAAGGTCGTCCAAGGATTCAATATTGGCTTGTGCGGGGGAAATCTGGGATGTAACAAATATGTCAAGGATGTCGGGACGTTTTTTGAGGGATGTAGGCCAGTAGGTGGGATTTTTTGGGGCAAGGATTGAGTAACTCTTTGAGGATGTGAGAGAGGATAGAATATTTCCACAGGAGTTGGATGTTCGACAACCCCATCGTTGGTGTTTAGCATTGTAGTCTCCTCCAGCAATGAAACGCGGTCCAAAAGATTGGAATAGGGAATCTAAAAGGTTATGAGAGATGGAACTACCGGGAGGACAGTATACAGCTGAAAGTGTGATATGGAAAGGTCGTGAAGTTATGGATACTGATGTTGATTGAATAGCATCAGTTGGAGTAGAAGGGACAAGGGAATGAGAAAGAGTTTTATGGATGAGAATGCTGGATCCAGCATGTGAAGTGTTGTCTGGGTGGTCTGACCTATAAGTAATATAGTCCCGTATATAGAATTTCGTACGTTGAGTGAGGTGAGTTTCAGTCAGCAAAGCTATATCTATTTGTTTGTCATGGAGAAAAATGTCTAGTTCGTCACGGTGATTGAGTAGTCCGTTTGCATTCCACAAGAGGATAGTTAAGGGCTTTATGCTCATCGTGGAAGGTTAAGTGAAACTTCGGAAAGAAATCTTGTGAGTAAGACGATGAGTGGTTTGATGGTGTCCTGAAGATCTCTCAAGAAGGAAGATAAGATAAAGTTTATGTCTGTTGGATGGTGGACTGGATATACATCTGGAGGCTGGGGTGGATAATTTATTTGGAAAGGAGGGTTGGCTGGGAGTTTTTTTTTTTTTTAATCTTAAATTGGAACTTATAATGTTGTATCTTGTGACAGTAAACTAAATGTTATATTTTCAATGTAATACTTGCTTTGTTTTTTCGTATGCCCATACTTAATACAGCAAGGGAGGGGGGGAGGCATGGATGGCTTTAATTTGAACAGGGGGGGGGGGCGTTGTACAAAACAGGTTGGAAACCACAGGAACAAACAATGATTAGTAAAATAATTCTCATAGAATCAAGACCTCAGTATTGTTAATTTAAGAAATTGTTGCTTTACTTTATCTTTTTACCTTACATAAAATATCATTCATGGAGGATACTTAATATGACAACAATTTATAAAGTAATATTATTTTTTCGAAACAAATATAAAAGCTATTTATTATTTATTTAATACTATTGTAATTTATTGATATTTTAATAAAGTTATTTTTCAGCACCATACTTTATGTCTCTTTTATTTATGCTGCTGGAAACATAGTGCTTTCTTTTGGATCTGTTGAAGCTCTCACCATTCCTCACAAGTATGAATTATTCTATAATTTATAGCATCATAATAATGTAATCCAGAATTTATTGTAGTTGATGTATATACATTAGTTTACTATTCTCTACCAAAGCTATATTCACTTAGCTTAAAGTTTGTAAAATGGAACTCGATTAATGTTTGTGTAATGGAATTCTTGGCTTATGTTTTCAACTATGTATATTGGATATATATATAGCATGTAATTTATGCTATTTTAAATTTTAATAATTTATGTAACATATAAATTACATTAGAATATTTCAATGATTTGCTTAACCCCGGGACAGAAAATTCTCAAGAAACTACAATAATAAACTTATCGGAGCAATTAGTAGATGATATTTCTCTAGAACCACCAAACCCAGAAGAAGAAGTTGTTTTAACAGTCCTCCAGTGGATCCCAGGACACTGTGGAATCGCCAGAAATAAAAGAGCGGACTCGCTGGCGAAAGCAGGATCCCTGATGCCTCAGTTTTCCCCAGTACTCCAATTTGACGAGGTCAAGGCACTTAATAAGGGCAGCATCGTGGGGCGATGGTTAGAAACACATCCCACACAGGGCCTCCACGATGACTACTACAACTTAAGCAGAAGAGAACAAGTGCTTATAATAAGACTTAAGACTTGGCACAACCGGCTCAAATTGCATATGTACAGGAAGTTCAAAATAGGAACGAGCCCCCTATGCGATTGCGGAGAAGAGGAGCAATCAGGTGTCCATATCCTCCAGTCCTGCCGACTTCAGGAAAATGCCCGCAAACAAATTTGGCTAGAGCCAGTGACATTGGAGAGGAAGCTGTGCGGAGGCTTGGAGGAACTCAAGAGAAAAACCAAGTTTTTGTCTCTGTTGACTGATATAGTCATTTAAAGGATGTTGTTTTAAAATTAAAAAATAACAAGGCACCAGGATTTGATGATATTTCTGCAGAAATGCTTAAATAGGGTGGAGACCTGTTGTGACGTGAAATTTATGAACTAATCCTGGAAATATGGATAAAGAAAGAAATACCTAAGGAATGGTATAAGCCCATTACAGTGCCAATACATGAAAAGGGAGATACATTAGAATGCCAAAATTATAGAGGGATAACACTGTTGTGTTCAACCTTCAAAGTGTTATCGATACTGTAATTGGAAAGATTAATGATAACAGCAGAAGCAGTTTTGGGTGACTATCAATATTGGTTCTGAAGATCTACTGTTGACCACATATTTACCATCACAAACATGCTTGAGAAATGTAACAAATGGAATGTAGATCTATACTACCTCGGCCTTGACTACAAACAGGCATATGATAGCATAGAAAGAAATGAGCTATACAAAAATCTGACGCCCTAAAAAATTTATCAGATTGATAAGGATGACATTACAGTATAGTAGCGGTTTGGTAAAGGTCTAGGGCGAAATTTACAGAGAGACTGCAGTTTTGAAAATGTTAAACAATTTAAGTATCTTGGGCCCATTATAACAGAAGATAACAGATTGGAACAGGAAATAAAAGCTATTGGAAGGGAACAGATGCTATTGGTCCCTCAGAAACGTGTTCCGACATAGAGCTGTACCCAAAAGCCTCGTCCTGTTTTCATGTATGCTGGGGAGGCATGTATCCAAGCAGCAGTCGAAATTATTAAATACTTGGGGAAGAAAGATTCTTAGAACAGTATATGGCACATACAAGGAAGGAAATCGTTTTGGCATAAAAAATAAGGTTGAGGTCCTTCCATTTTCACAGAATGCATAAAAAAGGCTCCCAAAGCTGTATTGTAGACTGTTGTTGATTGTTAGTTCTGATGGAAGTTTGAATTAAAAACAATGATATGATAAAGTATTACCTTAATGCTAGTGATTACATCAATTTTTTATTTTTGGAATTAAGTTTTTTTGTTTATTTTTATGTTCTATATTAAATAATCAGTTTCTATTCTAAATTAAATTTTCAGAGAACTATCACTCCTTGGATTGTTTTTAATTGCGGTAGGAACTGGTGGAATAAAGCCATGTGTTTCTTCTTTCGGTGGAGATCAATTTGTTCTGCCTCAGCAAGAACGGCAACTTCAGCGTTTCTTTTCTGTTTTTTATTTTTCTATTAATGCTGGAAGTGTTCTTTCTTCTTTCTTGACACCCATGCTGCGTGAATACCACTGCCTAGGAAGCAATGAAGACTGTTACCCACTAGCATTTGGTTTGCCAGCAGCATTGATGATAGCTTCTCTCGGTAAATATAACAGATATTCATAAAATTATATTTGTGATTTAGTTAATGTCTATTACATTATATATTGTTTTAGTGACAATAATTTTTTTTCAATTTCTTTTGTTATTAGTTACTTAGCAAAACTTAAGTAAAGTAAAGTAATAATGCAAATAAATCAACAACAACAATATTATAAATATTACTTGTTATTAATATTATTTTATAGTGATATTCGTTTTGGGTAGTCCTATGTACAAGAGGAATAGCCCGAAAGGAAACATAGTCCTCCAAGTTAGTGGCTGTATAAGTGTAAGTACTTTTATATTATTTTTTTGTTTGTATTGAGAATTTTATATTACTGTTGATGAAAAATTCATGATTTTTCACCTGATGTACATAAATAGTTTGTTAAACTGAAATAAAAAAAGCATTATTGGACATGGGCACTCAAAAATGGTATCCTACTATCTACAAACTATTACTGAGGTCAGGGTTGCAATGGAAGTAGAGACGGCAGAAAGATCTCCGGAAGAGTGCCATGGAACTGGGGCAAAACATTAAGGCAATATAATAATAATTTTTTAATAATAATAATTACAATAATCTATCAAATTAATTACTAATTTACCTAAATCAAACAACCATTGGTGGAAGAGAAGAGGCATAAAATTTCCAAACATGACTAAATGACTGTTGATCTATTTGGAAGGGTCAAGAAGGTTACCAGACAAAAATCTCACCCTGTTCCATGAAACCCTTTTTTTTGGGCCTGCTTGTCATATTTGTTCAAACAACATGATTTTCGAGTTATGATTCTGTTGTAGAAAATGAGCTACATGATGAATCAAATACAATTTATGTAATTTCAAACAATAAAAAGAAAAAAAAAGATATAAATTTCAATAGGATGTGTCATAAATTATGATGAAAAACTATATATATATATATATATATATATATATATATATATTATATAAATATGTATATATTTTTTTTTTTTTTGTTTGGTTGGCTCTACAGACCTTGTAGATCTTTGGCCGCCTTTACCAGTCTTCTCCACCTCTGTCTATCCTGGGCCACTGATTTCCAGTTTGGTACACATAGCTCCGCAGCATCTTTGTTGACCCTGTCCATCCATCTGGTCTTTGGCCTCCCAAGCAGATATTAAGTCTCCTGCCAACTATTGTGGCATTCATAGTTGTGTAGAGGCGTCCTGAAGGATTACTTTGAGCTACATGTTCCGCCCATCTTAACCTTCTTGCTTTCATATCCTGAGATATCGCCTGACCAGTTTCCATGAGGAATTCTTTATTGGTCCTTCTCCTCCAAGAGTTTAGACTCTCATCCCATACCGCTCCGGTTATTGTGCTAAGTATTTTTCTTTCGCATCTCTCGATTCTGCTTTCCAGGGTGCCGGTGAGAGCCCACGTTTCACAGCCGTATATCAGAATCGGCTTTATTACCGCATTATACACCCTTAATTTTAAATTTCTTGAGATGCTTCGGGATTTAAATACTCTTGAAAGAACGAAGAATGCTCTGTTCTCACTTGTTATACGCTGGTCTATCTCAGTTACAAGGTCATTCGTTAAGGTTATTGTGGAGCCAAGGTATTTGATGTTATCTACTTTCGGGAACGATTTGCGATCTACGGAGATGCTGTTTTTGGTGTGGACTTTACGGCTTACTATTATGTAGTTTGTTTTTTCCTCATTTACCTGTAAGCCGATTTGGTCTGCTTCTCTCATCAGCGCCTTAGTGAGTTTCTCGATATCCCTTTCATTATTTCTGAGGACTGTTATATCATTGGCGTATGCAAGAATTTTATGATCCATTCCGACTTGGACCCCGCCATTCTCTCTTGATGTTGCTCTTATCACCTTTTTAAGGGCTATACTGAACAGTAAAGGTGAGAGTCCGTCTCCCTTCCTCAAACCAGTTCCAACTTCAAAAGCCTCAGACACATCTCCCTGTATCAGGACTCTGCATCTGGGGTCGTCTGTACACGCAGTCAATCTCACCAGCTTGCCAGGAATACCCATCTCAGTCATGATCTTCCATAGACAGTTTCTGTCCACAGAATCATATGCCCCTTTAAAATTAACAAATAATACGTGTAGTATACATATATATATAATAAAGGTTTTTCTTTCTATTTCTATACATTAAATGTATGGTATTCCTCTTGGCTCTGGATAGTGTTGCCTTCAGGCCCATTGTACATCTCTACATAACTTTAGTAGATTATCTGAATTTGAATGACCTAATAATTAGTTCTAATAGGATAATACGTGGATATTGGCCCATCGAACCCATTACATCTGCAAATAATATGGTATTGTCTAACACCATTGTGACCAAACCTGTATGTTTTAAACACAAATAAGGCTTCTATGTTTTTTATCTCTGAGTATATGTTTCACTTTCTTTATTCTTTGTTTCATCATTTGATGCTTATACTTATTGCATTTGAGAAAGTAGTTTACAATGAATGGTAAAAATAAATCAAGATTAATATAGCTCAAATATGCAACATGCTTTATTCTTTTAATTCATTCCTCTTTATTTTCATATAAAATACAGTTAATGCTTAATTTATTCAGTCCAGATTAAATTTTTTTATTTTATTTTTTTCATTTTTAGCATGCAGTTGCCAATAAACTTGGCTCTAAGGAACAGAAAGATCATTGGTTAGACTATGCTGAAGACAATTACAACCCAAAGTTAATAGCAGATATTAAAGTTCTTCTCAGAATAATATATTTATTCTCTCCTACTATTGTATTTTGGGCACTGTTTGACCAACAGGTATGTTATATATATATGTTATCTGCTGTGAAATGTGGCACAATCAATCAAATAAGTTTATTTAATAAATCTTAAACATAATAAATAACGTATTAATGACTGCAAGACTGCACACGTCCAAGAGGTAGACCTATGCATAAGTGAGAGGACTGTGTTTAAGACAATCTTTGGGGTTTGGGTTTGGGCAGAAATCTGTGAACAGTGATTGATTGTTGGTATTAGCCTTAAACATTTGGGTTCTCTGAGTTTTTAATTATTACTACTTTTTAATTTATTACTACTGTCTTATTAATTCATACCACTATACTAGTGATATATAGAGGAATTCTTGATAACTAACAACTCATTGGAATTATTAAAGCATTTATTCGATATTATTTTCAATTGTTATTGCTGTTTAATAAATAAGGCTTATATATTTAAACAAAGTCACAATTTATATAAGTCATAACGTTTCGGCCTTGTTAAGTCTTCTTCTGGAACATCAAAATAAATATTAAGAAATATCAGCTAAAAAAACTGTGTAATATTTTATATTTTGTTTAAGTCCAAACTGGAACGAGTCAATTTTTGAATGAACTAAGGGAGCAATTTCTGTCCAAAAACTAGTACAAATGCTTCAATCAGTGGAAATAAGCAGTAAAAATAATTTTAAATAATAACAAATTAAAACAATAATAATTTTAATATCTGTAATAAATAGGAATTCCATTATTACCATTATAAGAGTTAGTTATCACGATTCTGTATGTTAAAAATAGTGCTGCATGATGAATTGATATGGCAGCTGTACTCTGAGATGTCGTTTAATTTTATTCATTATCTAAATAAGTTTAAGGAGCAGAGTGGCACAGTGGTAGAGCACTGAGTTGCCATGCTGGAAATCCTGGTTCAAATCCCGCTGCAGGCCATGACTTTTATTAAGTCTGTTTGCAGCGGGAGATGGATGATATAGGATCTAGGACCCTCCTAGGGCCCAGCCAGCCTCTATAAAATATTATAAAAATAGGGTACCCAAAATAAGGGGGGAAAATCTCGCGGTTGAGCGTGACCTAGAATAAGTCACCTCCTTGCATAACCGTTGTCCATGAAACAGTGCAGTCTCTACTGTGTACTGAACCCCAGACTCGTCACGGGTTTTATCTAAATAAGTTTAATAATTTTTAGGGCTCCAAATGGACATTTCAAGCTAGTCGCATGAACGGAGATTTAGGTTGGTTCACAATTCAACCAGATCAAATGCAAACCCTCAATTCCGTACTTGTACTTATTTTCATTCCTCTGTTTGAAAGTGTCATCTATCCAATATTAGCAGCGTTACGATTGGTGAGAACATCTCTTCAAAAATTGGTAGTTGGAGGTTTCCTGGCGGCTCTTGCTTTCCTTTTGTCTGGAACTCTTGAGCTACTTATCCAGGTGATTAAGTTTACTAAAATGAAAGACTATTATTCAAATCTTCAGCAATGTGTCATTTATTTTTTATTTTTTTATTTTCAAGCAAGAGAATCCATTATTACCAGGAAGTGGGCAGTCAGAACTTGTACTTTACAACTCATTAAACTGTAGTGCCAACATAAATGGAATCCCAACCACACCACAGTTACCACCTTTAGGGTTTCTCGACTTGAATGGAATCTCCTCTGAACCTGTGAATGTGACCATTTCAACAGAATGTGCAGGGTCTTGGACTGGTACTCTTGAACTTAAAGAAAAGAAGGTATTCTAAAATTTTTGTTTCTCATTTGGTGAAGAAAAAAAAATACTTTAAATTAATTAAGCTAAGAAACAATAATAAAAAATTCTCTTAGGTTGCTTGTTTAGTTCACCATATGGTAGTCCAATATACTTGAGGACAAAAAAATATTTCCTGCCTTAGCACTCTTAATACAATGTTGTTGTATGATTAACACCTTGTTAATTGAAAATTTTTTAAAATTAGCAATAAGTGTGAATATGAGAATCCTGATCATTTTATTGGGTTTTTTTCCAAAAAAAAGAAACAAAATCAAGTTAAGTGCTACTTAGTTAGAGGTATGCTTGCTTATAATCTCATTAGTCTAAATTGTTTTCTTATATATTGTTTGCACTTCATTTGGATCATAGGTTTTTGCTTTTGACAGTGTTTAAGTGAATAACAAAATCTTTTTTTTCCAGGTTCTTTCTTATATGCTTTTAAATCAAAATAATAATCTCTCGCTGATTCAATTAATGATGACTGGAGGAAATAATGAAATTGTTAAGTCTCAAACTTCTAGTCCCAAACTTAAGTAAGCTATTTTAAAAACCTTTGTAGCATAATATACCTTTCAGCTATTTTTGCTGGTTGATTCTGAATATCTCAAGAAATTGATTTAGGCATGTAATCTTGTGAATTTATTTAATATTTCTAACTCCTTACTCATATTTTACATTTTTGAAGGTTCTCAGACATGTAACATACCTATGTTTTAGAACTGTTTCTATAAAAACTATATGTAAAGAAATAAACTATGATTGTATGAACAGATAAATCAATTATATTTTTTTAGGATTCTTTATTCTGGTACTGATCAATTGTCAATATCAGCGAAAACTACTGATAATATGAGAAACTTTACTGTTGATTATGGATCTCATCAGTCAACGCAGGTTGAAATGCCTCTGTTTGGAAGGTAATTCAATTACAACCATGAATCATTTTGAGTAACTTATTGAATTTAGTTATTTTCTGAAGCTATCTATTTTTTCCATGGTCTTATTGTAAGATAAGTAATTAGGAAACGAATGAACGAGTATCAATGTATATTGGAATAATAGTCATTAAATGCTTAGATAAGGTGCATCTGGCTATAGTAAGAAACCATTCAGCCAATAATATACTTCACTCGTTTAATCATTAGGAATCAACTACAAACAAATGTTAACAATTTTCAATATATAAAATAAAATAGAATGGAATTTTGTCTCCTCCCCGATCAAATAATCAGAGTATCCCACTTCAGGGCACAATGGAGGATAGCGGAAATGAGATATTTTGATGTCAAAATGTGGGGAAAATAAAGAAATTTCAAGTGAGTAGTTACGATTAGCAATGTGCAGTTAAGTCAAGCACTTAAATAGTTTTGATAACACTGCTTAATGAGACACAATGTTCTAATCAGAAATAGGAAATGCAACCACTGTGAGATCTTTGTGACCTGATTTATTTCATTGAAATTTAGATAAAATATTTGTATCATCTTATATATACTCACAACCATGAGAAAGGATGCTATTATAACTTATTATACTGATGACCATCCCGTATTATAATAATAGGTACCTTATGATAAATAAATTTTGATTTTTTCACTTTATTAAATCTCTGTATCCTCTGCATAAAAAAGCACACATTAATTAACAATAATTTTCCTTATAATTATTTTTTTAGTAAAAATTTATCTGTGTTTCAGAGAATTTGCACATAGATATATTATTATTTTACAATATCTTACATTTTATATATATTTGGTAATTTTGACCTAGTCTTTATATTAATCTATAATATTATAATCTTTATATTACAATCTAATTATAATATTAATCTATTTGAATCACATGACGTAACTGGAACATTGCTGAGGATAGCTCACTACTCGTTATCTCTCTGTTGTCACTTTCTTTCACTCACTCTTCACAAAACTGTTTGAAATAAATGATTGAACTCTCTACTACTAAGGGTAGACTACCTGATGGAAAGTAAATAAGAATTAAATATAGCATGTGTTCATTGCCTTTACACTTAACCATGGTTCATATTCCCATGTATGTATGTATCAACATGCCCATCACTAATTCACAGTATGTGCTTGATTTGGAGCTTCTCCTTGTCAAGAGATTTCTTTTAAGGATTTAAAAAAAAAAATTCTACTAAAGCCCATGAAGGATTCAGTATATCTATCAATTTTGAGATATTTGATTTGGCTAGAATAGATTACCAACAGAGGTGGGCTGTACCCAGATATTTTAATTAATTTTTTGTATCTTTATAGGTATTCAATTATGGTTAATGACAAGTTTTTAACAGACATTACCTTAAAGCAAGGTGGGATTTATGTTTTAATGTTGGAAGGAAACCTAGATGCCATGGTATGTATGAGATGATTATTATTAATGAAATATTTAACAAATTTTCAAGTAGACATGAATAAAATCAAAATGGCTACAAGTTAGTTAAAGTTGCAAAAAATGTATGATTATATGTTGTCTTTTTCAATGGCTCTTATTAATATTTATTTAATTATCTGATCCCTTCAATAATTTCTGATTATTGTTTTATTTATAAATCATAGCATATTTGTTAAGGATGTGTTACGGTGAATAAAATAAAATGCTTAATCACAATGGGGTCAAGGTCAGAATTATTGTACTGTCGCCCATAGGTATGATAGATAAAACCATTCCCTTCAGTTGCTTCTATCTCCCAAAACAATAGTGCTTAGTGATTAAAAAGTAAATAAAGATACAATTTTTAAAATATAATTTTTTATGCTTGATCCATTTGAATCCTTTCAAAGTCATTTGAATAAAAAATATAATTTTACTCAATTTGAACCGATCCCCGAAAATTGTCTCTTCAGGCAAGTTCCTGCTCCACCTGTTACTAAATCTTCTACTGAATGTCACTATAATATGGCATGGTGTAAACGTTTCTTTAGCAGATGTGACAACTTTCATATAAGATCAACATCTTTACTAAAAACTAACAAGAAGGTAATTTTATTTTCATTAGAAGACATAAAAATTAATGGAATTAAGATACCAAGCATCAGATATGCAGATGACACAATATTAATAGTAGACTCAGACATAGGACACCAAAGACTGATTGATAGGTTGAATCTTACCATCGCAGAATTTAACATGAAAATAAACAATGATAAGACCAAAGTCATGAACATTTCTCGATCACAGAATATACCACTGCCTGTTATACATCAAATGGTAATTATCGAATGAATGAATTTATATAGACAAGATAAAATATTTAGGCTGCTGGGTAAACAACAAACTGGATCCAAATGAAGAAATTAAATGCCAAAGTGAGCAAGCCAGACAAACCAACACAAATGAAAGGACTGCTTTGGGACCCACATATCAACTTGAGATTTAGGATTCGGCTACTTAAATGTTATGTTTGGTCAATACTACTATACGGAGCAGAATCGTGGATACTCACAGTCCCAGCCATGAATAAGTTAGAGGCTTTCGAGATGTGGACTTACAGAAAGATATTTAAAAAATCCCTGGACCGAACATTAAACAAATAGATAGGTTCTCGATCATTAAAACCAAGAAAGAGAACTACTCCATACCATCAAGGTCCGCAGAACATCTTACCTAGGACATTTACTAAGGAATCAAAAGTATTTTCTGCCGCAACTGATCATACAAGGTAAAATAGAAGGAAAACGCGGAATTGGAAGAAAAAAGGTCTCTTGGATCAGAAACATAAGACATTGGACGGGTTTGAACTATGAAAAGTTAGCTCAATTGTATCAGAATAGCAAAAGGAATCAATTTGCTGGTGACAAATTTGCTGAAGAAATCGCCAACCTTTATTGATTGAATAAGGCACCATAAGATGAAGAATTTTATTTGATGATGGATTGAATTGGTCAGGGGGTGCAGTCAAAGAATGCACAAAATAAAAAAAAACTTATTTTATTGTGCCAACGTTTCGGCTTAAGTAGGCCATCTTCAGGGCTGGGAAAAGAAACAGAAAATGTTTTATCTTGTAATTTATGTTTTTTTAATTACATAACTAGGGAGTGGAGTGACTCAGTGGTGGAGCACTGAGTTGCTATGGCGAAAATCTTTGTTAAATTAGCAGCCGGAAATGGATCATATGAGATCTAGAACCCTCCTGGGGCTCACCCAGCAAAAATTTTAAGGGTTTCCTTCAACCAAAAATTTCCTTTAATTCATGTTTCCACTTTTTTCTGTCTTGTATATCTTCCTGGCTCAGACCACTGCCATGCATACTTTCCTCAATGCCTTCTAACCATCTTTTTCGTGGTCTTCCTCGCCGTATCTGCCCTTCGGCACTCCAATTAAAAATTGAATTGGGCAACCTTTCTTCCTTCATTCTTCTGTGATGACCATCCCATTCTAATCTTTTATTCTCTATATTTTGGAGGACATTTTGTTGAACTTGCATCTGTTCTCTAATATTGGCATTAGTCCGTCTTTCTAGTCTGGATACCCTGGCAGCTCTCCTCCAATAGTCCATCTCAGTAGCAAGTAGCTTTTCGTCCATGTCTCTGCTCCATATAGCAATATGCTTTCAACTACGGACTTGCATATGAGCTTCTTGGTATCATTCGTCATATTGTTGCTCCAAAGGACAGAGTTAAGGATTCCAATAGCTTTGCGGGTTGTAATTATCCTTTGTTTTATTTATGGAGATGGCTGTTGCCTATCCTTACTCCCATTTGCTTACATTTTTTATCCCATTCTTTTAAAGCCGTTAAAATGTAGATTTTAAATAGGTAGGGTGACATAGAGGAGTTAGCCTTTACTAGTTGAAAATTCTGGTGACAAATTCCTACCAATTTTAATTTGACACTGGTTGCTGCTATATATTCTTCTGATAAGGTCTAGCAGCAGTCTGTTAATAAAATTCATTTCAAGTGCTTCCCATAATAATTTTCAGGGCACATTATTGTATGCTTTTCCCAGGTCTACGAATACCAGGCAAATTTCTTGTATATCTTCCATTATCAATCTGGTCCGCTATCAATTTACTCAATTTCTGGCCACCGTATTTTAAAAATTCCACATTTATTCCTCCTGGTCCTGGAGCCTTTCCATTCTTCAGTCGCTTTATTTCCTCTATCACTTCCTCCTCTGTCAGCTTCATCCCGACTCCCTCATTTTCCTCCAAATTTTCCTGTTGAAATCCTTCTCTATATTCGCTTAGCAATTCCTTATAATAGGTTGTCCATTCCTCCATATTTATCATATTTAATCTTGTTTTATGGCTGCTCGCCTTTCTTATTCCCTTGAGCATGGACAAAGCTTCTGCTGACCGAGCAAATCCTAAATTGAAATTAATTTCAGCACAATTTCTCTCCCATTGCTCGTTTTTTATCTTCCTGGATATCCTTATTCAGCTTATTCTTTTTATTTATGTATATCTTCCTCTGTTCCTCACTTTTCGAACTCAACCATTTCCTGTAGGCCTCTTTTTTCTCCTGAATTCTTTCCTTAATTTCCTTATTCCAGGCTTCCTTTCATCCATTTTCCATTTTACATCCTAAGAATTCAAAGGCTACATTTTCTATTTTTCCTTTAATATAACTATAAATCTCTTCAGCACTGCCTTTAAAGTTTTCATCTACTTCTGAGTTCATTCTGCTTTGGAAGTGCATTTTAATGCTTTGATGTTTAAATCAGGATATCTGGTACTCTTGTTCCTCTATTTTTCTTTCATTTGTCCTCATACTTTTTGGACCTTTCGCGACTTTCTTTAGTGATTTCCATGGCCATGATAACTGGGACTTCAATAAATAGTGAACCGACCCTCACTACACGAGTATCCTGAACATTTACGGAGCTTGACTGTCTCTTTATGATATAATCAATAATTGGCCTTAAGCCCATTTTCCATTGGTGCCACATGAACTTGTTGATAGAATGTATTTACAATTTTAAGGTCAACTTGTTCACAGAATTCTATCAACCTTTTTCCGTTTTCATTCTTTTCATCTTCGCCAAATCTCCCAACCACTTTGCTTCCATTCATGTGTCCTACTCATCCATTCATGTCACCCATAATAAATATTTCCTTTCTCTTTAGTATCTTTTCAATCACGTCTCTCAATAGGTTCCAAAATTCATCCTTTATTTCTGCCTTCATGTTCACCAGTTCCCTCGCAAACAGTGTCATGTTCACCATAACAACTCTCTCATTTAAGCACTCCCATCCTATAATATTATTTCTTAGCGCTTTCCTTATCATTATCGACACTCCAGATCGACACTCTTTGTTCCTTCTTCACGCCGCTCCAAATATGAATGAAGTCACCTACGATATTTTCACCTTTCCCTTTCTTTTTAGTCTCTGATAGCACTATCGCATCCATTCAGTAATTTTTCATCTCTATGGGCAAAGTATCTATTTTGGTTGATATACCTTGTACATTCCAGCACTCAAAATACTTTAACCATTTCCGTTGCATTTGTTGTGCCATTTTAATCAATCCGGCTTTTCTTTCTATGGTTTCTTTAGCAGCTTAATATTTGTTAATGATGATCGAGGGGCTGGCCCAGTACACCAACCCCCAACCTGGAGGACAAGGGTTTTGATATTGGGGTCTCCTTCCCCTAGAAAAGTTACCTTCTCCACGGTTTTGAGCTTTGTCTGCCCATCATAGGTCATTTAGCATTACCCAGGGTACACCACCTGGAGGCAGCCTACACTACACCCCCAGGGTACCCAAAATAAGGGGGGGAATCTAGGACAAATCACCTAGGAAGGTGGTTGAGTGTGATCTAGGACAAATCACCTCCCTGCACAACCATTGTCCATGAAACAGTACAGTCTCTACAATTTACTGAACCCCAGGTCTGTTCACGGGTTGTAATGGTACAGTTTTTAATTGCATAACTAGTTCGGCAAGTGTGCCTCATGGTTTTTGTCAACACCTAGCAACCACCTTCAGATTGCCACCCCTAGTGTGTCATGATTCTTTTTTTCAGACTTAAAATTGAAATAAATATAAACTTCCTTAGATGGAGATCCAACCATAGAAAATCAGGTACTCTAGGACTCTTATATTTAGCAGGCATTATTATAATTTGTAAATTTCATTGAAATGAGTTAAATTTATTTATTTTTATTTATTTATTATTATAATTATTTTTGTAGACCAGCCAGCTGTTGACTGTAGTAAAACCAAACGGAATGAGTATGTTATGGCAAATTCCTCAATATGTGGTTATAACATCTGCTGAGATTATGTTCTCTATCACAGGCCTTGAGTTTTCATATAGTGAGGTAATAGTTTTTACATATTGACTTATTATTAAAACTAATCTAAATCAGAAGCATAATAATTTGAATATTTTTTAAAACGTATTCATTAATTTACAATAATTTTCTAGTTATTTGATCTATAAATTCTATAATCATAATTGAAATATTGTTGTGAATTAATACATATATATTAGTGAAATGAATATTTGAGGTATTCAAGATCAAAAGCGGATAACTCCAAAAATTTAATTTTT
This sequence comes from Troilus luridus, assembly GCA_964056705.1. Taxonomy (NCBI): domain Eukaryota; kingdom Metazoa; phylum Arthropoda; class Insecta; order Hemiptera; family Pentatomidae; genus Troilus; species Troilus luridus. Next base: position 64,842,344 of record OZ057412.1, on the reverse strand, counting down.
TCACATTTATTGCTAGTTAAGTCAAGCAATTTTGTTTAACAGGACATTTTGCTGCCTTATTTCTCCTTGTTTTAGTCCGGATCTGAACCTGAAGTTTCGAAGCATAAAACATTGTTTGAATAAACTAGCGAGAAATGTGAACACCTCATTTGTAATTGAACTTATATTTTTTCAATTACTTATGTTGGTTATTTGTTTCATTGTCTGATGCAAAATATTGTGCCACGCTCATGTATGAAATAAAATTGGTCGGTATTTACGAAATGCTTAGGGAGCCGAGTGGCTCAGTGGTAGAGGTAAAAATAGGGTACCCAAAATAAGGGGGAAAAAGCGTGACCTAGGACAAGTCACCTCCTTGCAGAACCGTTTTCCTTGAAACAGTACAGTCTTCTACCATGTACTGAACCCCAGACTCGTTCCCAGGTCATAGTGGTTGAAGGTTTTTTTTTTTTTTTTTTTTTTACAAAATGCTTGAACTGCTTTATAATTATAAATAAAACTTTAAAATAAAAAATATTATGATGTTGATTGTTTAACAGTATCCAAATTCCAGAATAGGTTTGAGAAATTCATTCTGGAGATTTTTCACTAAAATATAGTCAACATTCTGGTTGAAATTTCTGAAGTTGAAGATGACTAAATGAAAGCCATAACTGAATCGAATCATTATATAACTGCCAGTATTCCATTATCTAACTGTAATAGATTGCAAAACAGTTAAATGTATCATATACAACAATTATGATAATCACATGACTTATTAAGTACCCTGTTATTTGGTCCTACATGAATTGAAAGAAACTCACCTTACACAAAGAACAAATATTTTTGATAGGCATTTTGAACATTATGCATTAGGCTCTTTTTTTAAATGAATATCACTGGCAATAAAAAGGGAATCATTTACTATAAAGCTAATAAAAAAATATGTATAATGTTTAATTCTATTATTTTCTCTTTTTATAATGGATATAATAATTACGAGAGATAGTTTACTAATACTTCTAAACTTTTTTTTCAGAGCCCTGACAGCATGAAATCTGTCATAATGTCTCTATGGCTACTAACTGACTCATTTGGAAACATCATTGTTTTGATTATAGCTGGATTTAAAATGGCCAATGCGGTAACTTTTTTTTTTTTATGTTAATAAATGCCGTACAAACTTTATAAATCAGGCATATGTCGATCAAACCATTAACTTACTTACTTTCATTAAGCACTCATGTGCTATTTGTTAATGCATTAGTAAATAAAGCACAACAAAAAAATTGATTTTCTTTTGATGTTCTGGACAAATATATAAGTAAATATTAAATACTAAATACACATATATATAATTTAAAAAATATTCTGTGATTAATTTATATATAAAAAAAATATCTTCCTTATTAATTTTTATTTCTAACATATTTCAACAGTACATCAACATTTAAAATATCATTTTAAACTTCTTTGTAATGGACCTTTTATTTCGTTGTATTAAATCTATATTTCATATCTTATCATCAATTATTCCATAAATATATTTTGTATATAAAAAAACAAACCTGCTGTAGCCAGTGTTTCAACAAAATGTTACTAATACACAAAACAAAACATTTTATTTCAAATTTTCAATTCCATTTTAAACAACAAGAAAAAATTAATTCATTGCTATTAATATTTTATTTGAATATTTCAGGCTTATGAGATGTTCCTCTTTTCTGGATTAATGTCTGTAGTAATGTTTTATTTCATTTACCTTGCTTGCCAATACACTTATGTTGACCGATTTAATAAAGGAAGTGAAAAGAAGGAAGAAGCAGTTATAGAACAAACCAGAATTTAATTAGCCTAGTCCTTCATGAAATACTGTGGTAACCCATTTCTTGGATGAGGTAATGTCTGTAACATCTAGGCTGTAAAAAGTCCTTATGACTAATCTTGTTTATATTAATGTAAATCAAATAAAGAAATCAAAGGGTATTGATAAGAGCAGGAGGTAATATTGTAAATATAATTTTAAAGTATTGTAAATAGTATATATAAAATTTTAATTTTTAGACATTTTTCACTTGTATTTTTTTCCCCCAACTGTATTAAGATCTAATGTTTGTAATTAGTTTTAGGTTATTTTTAAGGTTATTAAATTAAGACTATTTATCAGAATCCTTGATAGGATCCTATATCTTTTTATGAAGTCATCTTAAATATGAACATTCTGTCTAGCTGTGACTGAGCCTGTTTTATTTGTGGTATAATATAAAATGTGTTGCAAAGCTAATGATGATTTGATATTTTTTTCTGTTCAATTTTATATTACAGTTATTCAATATAATTTTGTTTATTTGCTTTGAAATAGGAATTTTTTGAGGACGGTTAAATTTTTCAAGCTCAAGCTTCAAGAAAATTAGATTATAACCCAACTAAACATGTTTTGGACGATGTTTGTTGAAGCTTAAAGGTATAAAACCATTTGTTTATCAACAACTAAAATGGAAACTATAGCAATTGCAAATGTAATGGTTTTAGTGATTCTAACAAACTTTGTGCATTCTTTTTCTTTTAATTTCTGGATCCATTAACGATGGGCTCTACATACCATTAAGAAGTGAGAATCCAGTAAATGTATATCATGATAAAGTTATTTAAATTAAATTGGAAAAACTTTCATTGTTATTTTTAAATACATGTTCAAATATTCATGAGAATTAATTTTAATTCTCTCTTATACATTTATATTTTCTACCAGTACATTATTTTATTTTTGGGGCATATCATGTCTTCAAATTGTATGTTATCCCAACTCAGTCTGGTGAGTGCTCAGTTATAACTAAATAGGCTTATCTTTTAGTTGTTTTTTTTAATAAGGATTTTCAATTAAAATTTTCTGAATTAATATCTTGTCCATTGCTAGAAACCACCAGAATTTTTTTTATAATCCAACAAGCCTTCATCAAAACATTTTTGTGATTTGACATTACTTGTAATATATAATATAATGATTAATAAAGGACTTAAAAATGACAATAAACTTTTTATTCCAAATTAAAAATAGTAAGAATGCACAAAATTTTTTTTTTATCTAAAAATTAAAATATATATTTTTATTGAAATGTATGTACTCAAACTTACACCGGGCGGTGCTTTTTAAAAAAAATGGAGTTCATCGAGACTTTGAATTTTAACACCTTAACTCAAGACTGAAAAAAATATTACCATATGTTTTTATAATATTTTCATAGGCCATGGATACCAGTAATTTGAAAATTAGACCAATGTAAATATTTCTCTAGCCTTTGATATTTTAAAATTAGTATGTATTATTTAGTTTAAATATTATTATTCTTAATATTGAATTAATATCTAATATTAACTATATATTGTAGTGTGTTTAATATTTTGATATAAATTAATTTAATGTACCTAATGCTACATAAGGAACTTTTTAGTTAATGTGATTTTATAATCTATTCATGATTTGTAAATAAATAATAACAAAAGGAACATTTAAAAACACAAAAAAAATTGTTCCTTTTTATGAAATTTGTGATCAAATATATTTTTTTAAGTTACTGGAAACGTTTGTAGCAACAAATTTTTTCAAATTATGTGATTTTAATAAACGTATTTTTAAAAGTATGTTGCATTTACTCTTACACAATTACAAAAATAAGTAGTAATTTTCAATTAAACTTTGATACATGGCAAATATAACATTTTTGTAAGAACAAGAAATTCCTTAGAACAACTGTTCCATGTCAGCCTGCCTTTTATTTCAAAGTGGGTCATTTGTTAAAAACATTTTACAATTATAATAATTTTTAATAATTCAATTATATTAAAACAATAATTCTTTATCAAAACTTTTATAAATTAATTGAAAATATTTCAAATACAAAAAATGAGCATATTTTTTTAGTTCAACTAAAAATAATCATTAAAAAATCAATATAAAAAAACTAAAATCAAAAATAAATTTTTTGAGAGAATTTTCTCTTCCCATTCGCCAATTATTATAACCATACTCCACACTTTATGATTTCAATTCTTTTCCTCTCCTTACTCTCCAGTCACATCTTTACCAGCCTTTTTCCTCTACCTGATATATTTGTACCACTTTAATAGTCTTTATAAAAAAAAAATGCATAGGTATACTATTTTCAATAAAAATCAAACTGTATGTATGTTTGAACCTGTTTCAATAATTATAAACAAAATATAAAAAATAATGATAAACTAAAGGTTTTTTTAAAAGAGAAAGTATTACTGAGTAGGGATGCGGAAGACGGTAGAAGAGATAATAAGGGACTGCCACATTTGCCATACGGCCAAATATGACCGCCACCCTCCCGTAGGATTACAAACTGAGACGCGGACACCCACGGTACCGCTGACAGAGCTTCAAATAGACACCTTCACGTGGAGAGGGTTTAAATGGGTAACAATATTAGATACGTTTAGCAAAGCGGCCATGGCCCACCCAGTAAAAGAAAAGTCGGCGGCGGCGGTGAATGGGGCTCTACAGACGTGGTACCAGTGTTATGGGGTGCCAAACACGATCTCCTCGGATGGGGGCAGAGAGTTCGATAACGCGCTCTTGCGACAGGAGATGAAAAGGTTGGGAATCGAGTGGCACTGGAACACGCCCGGACATCCGAAAAGTAGGGGAGGGATTGAACGTCTCCATAATACGTTGGGGGAACATCTCCGAGTATTTCACGCGGATAAAGGGTTAGAAGCGGATGAGGCGATGCCCCGAGCAATAGCGGCATATAACCATTCCATACATATGGGCACCGGGTTTTCCCCTTTCGAGGCTCTTTTCGGGTTACGCGCACGAAGGAGAAACGAGGGGGAGACGGTTGTGGACGAAGGCATGGCCGAGCAATTAAATACAAACAGAGTAGAGCTCGAGAGACATTGGGGCAAAGCACATGGACGAATGGCCGCAGAGAAGAGTAGGAGAGTAGCGCGTGAGAACGAGGGAGTAAGAGATGTCATGGGTACGATTAAAATAGGCACTATTGTTTATAGAAAGATCTTGTCGAATCGTGCGAAGGAGGTCCTCAGGTATGAGGGTCCATTCAAAGTGATTACGATTAGGGAGCATAATCTTGTCACTATTCAGAGTCTGGTTGAGCCCAGGAAACGGAGAACCGTTCATATTGAACAACTTAAGGTTCCGGCAGGAGGGCCGATCATAAAATTGTATTTATTTCAGTTTATTATTGGATATATTTTTTTGTCCTCTTTTTCTATGTAGTTTTAGGAATTTAGCGATATATAGAAGTATATAATTTTTTTTATGTTTTGTATGTTTTGTTTTTGGTAGAGTTTCCTTGTCATTGTAAATAAAGTTTAGATATAAGCCTTATATTGTATATATCCAGTGATGCTATAGAGTAAGATAGTATTAAGTTGGTTTTGTAAGTTGTAAAATTTGTTTATTTGTGACGATTGAGTTTAGCTTATACTATGTTGTTGTACCAGTATTTTTTTTTTTTTGTTTTTTTTAGAGTTTACGAAGATGTTCGTAAACTGGCAGGAGGGAGTTAAGATGAGACTAAGAGCTGTATATCCACTAATACCAAACTAATATAAACAAACATTGTAAATACTATATATAGAGAATTATAGGAGGAATAAAGTCAGTGTTTAACCAGCCTTCAAGTGTGTTATTTGTCCCTTAACCTTCTTTTTTTTATGCTTTGGAGTAGTGAAGTCTTTAAGTTATATATATATATATATATATTTATATGTAAAATCCAAGTACTGGATATTTAGTTAGCCTTGATTGAGGTTATGGAACTTTCATATTTATATTAGATCACCTGGTAGTAATAGATGAGAATCTGTGTAACGTTATTAGTTGGATTACAACCTGTAATTTAATTAATCTTTTCAGGTTTGTATTGTTTAGTTGTGTTATGTAAATAGTGTATTAATATGTCTTGTATATCTTTTAAAACGATAATATGTAATCTTTTCAGATTAATAAAATCAGTTATTATCCAACTTATAAAATAAATTACAAGTTGATATAAATGGAGGACAAGAAAAAAGGAGCAAAATTATTTGTTCAGATAATCAAAGTAGATGAAGAGGAACACGAATTGGTGCAGGTATCTGAAGATAAAATAGTATGGTTTTTATTACCAGAAGGTTATAGAAACCAACGCCATCATGAGGTATTATTAACTAAATCAACTATTAAAATGCTGTATCCACAATTAGGCCAATTAACGGTTATAAGAATGTAGGAATCAAAATTGATGAAGAAATAAGAAAGGTATATCTTGATGAAAATGACAACATCTGGTTTAATAGTATTCCATTAGAGGAATCGAATTTCAGGGATTTTGATACGAATACTGGCAAATCCGGTCATGATTTTTTTTAATTCAGAAAATAAAAGAATTAGAAAATAAATTGAATTCTAATGAATGCATCTTCAGGATGTTGAAAAGAAATTTATGATAGAAAAATTCAATAAAAATCAAAATGCTACAGAATGGATGGATGGTTATGAGTCTGAATGTCGGAGACATAATGTATTCACTATTACAAACATCATTGAAATTCTTCGTTTTTTTGTAGAGGGACCGGCAAAAGATTGGTATGAGACTTAAAAAAAATAGGTCTTGAAAATTGGTCGGCCTGGAAACAATCTTTTTTTTTCAGTATTCTTAGATAAAGGATGGTCTCATATTAGGAAAGCGTAAAGTTTTAAGTATTTAGGAGGTTCATTGGTTGATTATGGATTGGCGAAAGAAAGGTTATGTTTGGAAGCCGAAAGTAAAAGTACGCTTGTATCAAGAATCAATATGATCGTGATGGGACTACCATTAGCAGTGCAAGATAAGTTGGATAGAGAAGAAATAACAACTATGGAAAAACTGTTTTCAGAACTAAGGAAGTTAGACGATTCATTTTCCAGAAAAAAAAACATTAGCCAAATCAACGAGTTAGCGTACCCTTGGAAAAACCCCGAGAGAAAACCGATAATTTACACAAAAGTAGCTATACTACATTAAAGAGACCCTGCTCCATTTGTGAAAGTTTAGGTTGGGTGACTCGGTATCATTCAGAAAAAGAATGTAGGAATAAAAATATTGGTGCATCAAAAAAATCAGTCAATATAAATGAAACACAAGCGACTTTCTGAGAACTCAGGCGGGGAAAATGCAAGCGATAAAAATTTAAACTAGAAGGCACGGAGAAATTGAACCCATTAATCATTATTCATGTTCTCATTGATAAAAAGTTGAACATCAGAGCTGTTTATGATAGTGGGTCAAACGTAACTTTAGTAAGTCAACGAGTGATTGATTTATTAAAATCAAGTTTTATGAAAGGAAAGTCTGTGTTTTTAAAACTATCAATGGGTTTAATTTCAGTTCTGGCCGGGCAAATATAAAACTAACGATTGGTAACGTTACAAATAACCTTAACGCATATATCATCAAAAATAACCAGTTTTCATATGATTTACTCCTAGGTCTAGATGCCATTCATAAATTTAACCTTATCCAAGATGAAAATTTAAATATATTACAAAGAGTGAATAAAGATAGAATTTTAGAAGTAGAAAATAGAAACGAGGTAGAACTGAATAAAATTTTGGTCAAAGATGATATACTTTCGAAAAATAATGAAAATAATAGATTTAATAATTTTGAACTAAATATTAATGAAAAAAAAAATTGAATGAATCTACAACCGATTTAGATCATATAAAAGAGGAATACAGAAAAACAACAAATTTCAAAACTAATAGAGAGGTATAAACAGGTATTTGCTAAGGATTAATTTGAAGTTGGTAGAGTGAAATCGAGAGAAGCTGAAATAAAGTTAATGAAACAAGAATGGGTTACTTCACGAGCATATAAATGTTCTATACCAGATGAACAGGAGATATCGACTCAAATAGAAAAATTACTAGAAGCCGATCTTATTGAAGAGTCAGATTCACCATTTGCATCACCTGTAACGCTCGCTTTTAAGAAAGAAGATGGTCGCAGAATTCGGCTCTGTATTGATTTTCTTTATTGCTATATATATATATATATATATATATATATATATATATATATATATATATATATATATATATATATATGTAAAAGATAATTGCATAGGTTCAATGCTTAGCGGGATATTGGGATGACGGCACTGAGCAACCATACCCGCAGTACACCAATGTCATGCAGAATAGAAGCTAAAAATATAAGAAAATGTAATCGTTCATAACTACTTTTTTATTTTCAGTAAATACACCATAAAAGGTGCAATTTTATTAACCAGCCGTAAAAATAAATATATTATTAATTTAATTTACTTGTTTCAGTATTTAAACTATAATGACAACTAAATTAATATGATGGGGCAACAAAGTGAACAAGATCCTTGTTTTTAATATCCCTAATATATCTTTGGATACATCATTTTTTTTTGTTTTTTTCCTCTGAAATCTCTATATACTAATAACCAATTAATAATAAAACAAAATTCTTGAAATATGTAAATGGGACAGTAAATTTATTTTTAAAATGCGTTAAATACTGATCTAATAGTGTTGATGTTGTTTTCGGAAATGTTCTGTAGCACTTATTCTGTATATTTAAAGGATTATTGTTAAAATTATGACTTAATTATTGGAATTTAATTATTTGGTAATTAATCCGTAAAATGTCGCTTCGAGTTGAGTCACAGCAAGTTTTAACGTTTGATTCGTTTTCCTGTTAATATTTTTCGAAAATACAAGTTATCATGAGCTTTAGTATGGAAAAGAGAATGATAGAATAGAATAGAATAGAACAAAAAACATACTTTATTCTGGGGCCAAGTCCTTATAGAATATAGAATAACAATAATGAACAAATAAAATAAACATAATATTCATCTGGCTACGTAATAATACAAATCATGAAGTAATCTTAATTATTAAATTTCTTGTATAGGTTCCCCACCCTCAAACAACTTTTAAAAAAAAAACTTACATGTTTAATAAAATGTAGTTTAGTTATTTTCATACTTACAATATAAGTGTGAATAACAAATAAAAACCGTCTCAACCACGTACCAGTTTTGATGAATGAATTTAAATGGTTTTAAGGCCCCCAGTTTTAGACCGAATGAGGAATCAAAGGATAAGAGAGGAGACAGGGCAGAAAGAAACCTCTCATAGACAACATCCAGAGAAGGAAAAGGATGTGGTTCGGTCATGTACAAAGAATGCCGATAAACCGTCTGGCAAAAAGTGTATGGGAAGCGAAAACAGAGGGAAAAAGACCTCGAGGACGGCCAAGAAATAAATTGGATGACCTGATGGCGGAACTGGCTAGAAATAGGGGACTCTCTCTAGGGGAAGTTAAGAAACTTGCCATTAATAGAGAAGTATTTAGGAAATGGATACAGGCTGCCCCGACACCGTAAGGTATAAGGTAAGGACAAAGAAGAAGAAGAAGTTTTGACATAAATAACCTCTTATAGGAATTTTTTCGATAGGATAAATCATTTAGGAATCGTGGGTGGAAAAACGAAAGTGACCCACTATTTCAATGTAGAAGACTCTTATTTTTTATGTCAATATTATAAGTATTAAAAAAAATCAGTTTTCATTATATAATGATTTTTTTGGCAAGGACTTTTGTGGATCTCAGTGGAATGGAACCGAACAAACGCACCGAAAATAATTCAAAATCCTAATCAAGGTGCCTAAACCTAATGAGTGATGTAGACCGGCGTGACATGGAGAACATGAATATCCCATAGTAGACGGAGACCGCTAGGAGTCAGCTGACTCGACAACCTGTTGGTGGCTTGTCCCACTGTCCGGCATAGCTAACTAGCTCTTCTCTCTGTCCTCTATCAATCTTATCTTGTACTCCATTTTGATTATTTATTAAAATTTAGATATCAATGCAGAACAGTATAAATGATTTTAATGTTGGTTGCATTAATGTAACAAATAAATATTAACCGTAACTTGTGTTAAAGAAAGTTATTTAAATTTATTAAACTAAAATATGAGGATTCAAAATTTGGTGTATCTATTTTTTCAAAACATTATTTTTTTAAATAAGTTTTGTAATGCCAGCAATGGTGTATTATATGTGTTTGTTTCAAAACCGTCTAGATCCGTCTTGATCAAATATTCCATTTCTTATCAAACTCGGTCACATCCATAACATTAAATGAAAATGCATGAAAAATCAAAACTATGTTTAGTTATATTGATTAAAGTGATTTGTTTTTTAAATATCTATTATATTTATTTTTCTGATATCGATATTTTCTGGTCAAAGTATAAGCTAGGTGTATCCGACATATTTTTTATATTAAATGAGATTTTAAAAAAGAGAAGATCATAAAAATTTGTCAGTGATTATTGTTTGAAGTGATTTGTTAGCAAAATAACGAAAAATGATAATACAAATTTGTTAAATTGACAATTTTGACAAATGGAATATTTTTTTTTTTGGTCAGTCCTCAAAAATTAATGAAAGTGGATAAAACCGGTTTTGAAACCAAACGCCTCATATATGAATTATTTAATCCCAATCTTCATGAGCTGCTATAGATTTTTTATTTATATCTTTTACTGAACATCTCAATGTTCTCATCTTTTTTTAAGCTTGTTTTTAGTAAGAAAATAATAACGAAAAACTGTTACTATGACTCATTAAGGGTTGTGGGTTTAGTACATGACAGATATTGTTTCTGAGCCAACGGTTGTGCAGGAAGGTGATTTGGTTGAGATCACACTCTATTGCAAGCTCTATAGAGCTATGGACTATAGAGTAAAATAAAAAATAATATCGCGTATGAACTATACAAACAAATTCTGTTGAAAACATTTTAACAAAAAAAAAATTCATTAATACATAGCATTTTTTCTTTAAACAGTTGATAATAAATGACAATAATAATAATTATTATTACGAATATTACTATTTTACAAAATTAAAGGACTCTAATAAAATTGTATTGTGTTATAAACGACAATATTACTGGTAAATATACGTGTCATTTAGAATTTTGAGGCTTTTTACCGAAATTGAGAGAGTATAGCTTAGTTATTATTCTTTACTTTGACTTAATATATTCTCATATAATAAAGCAAAATATTGCAATTGTGAAAAAATGAACTTAATTTTCAAAAGAAATAAACCTTTTTGTATCTCCAGAGTTCATTGTGGTCTATGATGTAACTAACTCTATTCCCAAAACCAACAGTTATATGAAACTCATTTAAAAAATATCCATCTTTTTTTCTTTCTTTTTTTTACAATTTTCTTTGCAAGGTTCTAACGATTTCGATCAACCCCTTTATACCAATGGACAATCCTCATTTAACTCCGACACACTCCGGCAGGTATTGATTGCCCAACTTCCACACTGGCTTTCTTAAAGGTACTATCAAATTTGATAATATAAAACAGTTAAGCACCCCTCATTGTTTGTGATAACAAAATATTGATCAATGTGAACTTAATTAAATTAGGAAAAAAGTACATTTTCCCTCGATGAAGACAGATATTAATTAGGAAATTTTAGACCATCGGAAAATATTGAAGGGTTGCAAAAAAATAAAAATATAAGAGCTCTTATCACCCAGAAAATCGTAGTAAGTTAAAAGAAGCTCCATTTCACACAAATGGAACCTCTCTTGGTTCAACATTCTCACGATCACGACTTTGGCTGAGGATAATTTTTCCCTAAAGAATTTTCCTTGATACTTCAGGATTATACACTTAGAAAATAAAAGCAATACTGGGAAGCAACATAAAGTAATGAAGATTAAAACAACAGATATTTAAGTGATTGATAGGAATTGTTTATATTGCTATTATGTTTAAAGAAAAAAATGTATATACAAATTTGGGCAATAAGAAGAAAATTTATTTTACATAGCATGGTCATTGAGAACTATTTGAAAAGTGGATTGAACGTTGTTTCCTTTTATACAATAGGCTAATTATTAAACCTTCTTCTCTCGTTTGTTCTTATCTCGTGTGCTATCATGTTTTACTATAATTCATTTATTTTCCTGTGCTGAAAAACATCGAAAAACTTATCACATGTGTGTGTGTTTGTATATATATGTGTGTGTTTGTATTTGTGTGTGTGTGTGTCTGTGTGCGGTTGGGGGGGGGGGGATTTATACTTGTGATTACCTACAACTTTTTTCTTTACTTTTGATGTCGTCTATGGGATCTATTATGATAAAATATTTAATATTGTTTCACAATAGACGTGCAAGAACAGGCATCTTCGTAGTTATTTTTTATTCTATTTCTATTTTTTGAATATAAATATATTTATTATTTTTTTAATGTTAAAGAAATTTAATTAATGCCTTCTCTTGTTTCTAATAAATGTGTTATATTATTTTCATTGTAAAATGTTATTTAATTATTTATTTTTAGCCAACTATGAATATTTAATAGTTGCTATTTCATATCTTAGACTCGTTCCCTAATAAATCCTTACATTTCAATTCAATATTATGTATTAAGAAAATTTAGTTACTTTTTACTTATATTTCTGTTTGCTTAAGAAAATAATTACGTTGTAATTTTCATTCTCAACTTTAATTAGTTCCCCGCTTCTGTCTTGAAATTAAAATATATATTTATAATGGTCATTCTTCCAAAAGTTTTATATTGACGGGGAGGATTGTGAAAAAATATTGTAGGATGAACATCTTAAAGTATTCGAAAATGTGTCGCATTACTCAACATCAAATTTTAGAGTATCCATCCGTTTAATATACTCATAATTAAAATCATCGCGAAAGTTGATATGTGCTTGTAAAATTGTTGATAATAGTAAGATTCGAAATCCTAAAAAGTTGATAAGCGCTAAGCCGACAAACATTTCCGTGGCGTAAGCGGGAGGATTGTATTAAGGATGATGTTACTTATTTAGGCTCCTTGACAAAAGTTTGTAAACAGCGATTGCAGGTATCGTTTCGCTAACACTTGGAGCTAGGTTGATACAGTTTTGTTGAGTGATACAGAGATAATTCCCAATTTCTTTCATAGTGATAACTCAAAAATACCGAATTTTGAGTTGTTTGTTTCACTTTAGAAATACAAGTGCGATATCATTATATCGCATATATATGTGTGTGTGTGTGTATGTATATTTACAATATATTATACATATAAACTGTATACAAATTTTATAATACACAGAAAAGGTATTATACATTGTTAGAAAAACTTTAACATCTCTTATCTCAGTGTACGATGGAAAGAAGAAGATAACATAGAGGTTACATATTTATTTAATTTTATGTCTACAGCCCCGGTGAATAACTGGTCAATTGAATGTTCTTGAAAATAAATTTCTTGTACTTAGAGAAGCCGAATCGTGTCATTTTCTTAATGACAAAGGAGGTAAGAGAGGCATCGACTTGGAAAGGAGTTATTGTTTATACAACAACTCCATTTCATGTCAAAAACTACGAGGATAGTAACGATTCTGCTTCCTTCAATTCTTTTACCTTCAACTCTCTCTGGATAAAATGCCACTTACCACTTATTCATCGGGCTCGCAGAATTACCCCTTGTCATGGTATGTTTTGTACGATTTGGCTGTCCGGAAAATAATGCAGAATTATGTTTTCTTTAAAATATCCCTCCTAATGGTAAACAGTATATGTCTGTTGGACTTTTGATTTTTATAAATGTAAAGAGTTATTAATAGTCTTTCAAACAAAAATGTTTGTTCACCTCTGTAGTATTTTGCTACTTCAAATGTTCTACTAATTTTCTACCACTACTAACTACCAATCGCCTTGGGATGGTCATCGGCGGTTGATTTGCTGACTTCGAGTTTTCCAGCCTCAATTTGTTGTTCTGGTATTTTCATCCAGCAAAAATTCAGTGTTTACTAAGATGTCAAAGCGTGATTTTCGCATTATTTTGGTTAACTCATACCGAGCCAGGCCCAAACGGCCCGAAATTGCAACGGAATCTGGAGCGAAGGTGGTATAAGTGAGTGGACTGTTCAACTGTGATTTCAGATATTTCGATACGAAGACTCAAACCTTAAAGACAAAGAAGACAGTGGTAAAAGTTCTGCCAACTTTCAAGCTTTATCACCTTGAAACGGTCATCGACGGTTGATTTGGTGACTTCGAATCTCCCTGCCAGTTCTAGATGTGATTTTCTTCCTCCAAAGCTTGGAGAACATCGTGGATCAAGGGCAGAAGTTCTCCCTCTCGAAAACCTTAAAACCACCTTTGAACAGTGCGCTCACTTATACTCTGCCTTCGCCCCAGACTTCGTTGATATTTCTTGCCGTTTGTGTCCTCCGTTTGAACTCGTAAAACAAATGATGCGAAAATAACCCTTTGACATCTTAGTAAAGACTGATTTATTTCTAACTAGCAAAATGTTACTGAGGTAAATAAATTTTTTTTTTTGAAAGAGCTTACATAAACATTAAGAGTTTACTATTTCGGAGGGGTAGTAATATTATATTAGTAATAGTAATATTATTTAATAACGTTAAGGCTCTTTTCTGTAAAGATTATTAGCTATTGCTATCTATCCTCGAATGATTTGTGATTTTTTTTACTGTTTCCGTCATCTTATTTAGTCTGCTTTTGTTTATATTTATTGGTTGGCCTTTTGATTTTCAGCGAAAAGTGCGACATGGAATCCAGCCTGGCCCGTAAGAACGGCTCCGAGAGGTGCCTCGGAAGGCCTGGTGGGGAGATGTACCGGGCGCACAACATCAGCGGGGGCACAGGAAAGGGAGATATTTGAGAAGTTGCAAAAATCTTGATACAACATAAAAATGTACAAAGGTTGAAAGGGGGTAAAAAATAAAAAAATAATTCCAAACTAGAACTGACTTGTCCAGAAGGAAACGAGAGTATCGAGGGAACATTTTTGAAGAGGTGCAAAATTAAATATTTTCATCAAATGAAGAGTTGCTTGAAGTCCTTTGCTGTCATACCTCTTCGTTAAAGCTGTCCAAGCTTGATTGTAGCTGTCGTGAGTGAGATTAATCGAGGTGATAGTCTGAGCTGCTCCACCTTTCAAAGAGGACTTCAAATAGTGGAATTTTTGAATAGGATTTAATTCTGGATTATTGTGAATCATTGAAGAAAAGGTGTCTTTGTACGACGGCCAATCTGAGATATTTCCAGAAAATGTAGGAATATTAATCGTAGGAAGGCGTAATTGGGAATGTTCTTCTCCTCTGTCAATATTTGACCTATTTCCTGTGGATTCAGTAGGGGCGAGAGAAGAACCCAGTGCTAATGCTTCATAATAGGTGCCACGAACCTCTTTATAAGCCGATTCGAATTCTATGAAGAGCTTCTTTAACTCTTTTGCGAGTTTCCTCAAATTTGAATATAATGTTGAAAACTTTTCGAAAGTATTATCTAGTCGGGAAATGCGAGCGGCTAAAATTTTTTGTTTAGTCGAGTCAGAACCCATTAATAAGCCTGCGGCTTATTAAAAATTAAATTACTATCTGAATTCTTTTATTTTCCTTTTAGCTAATTTTACTATTATAAGAATTATATAAAACAAAAATTATATCTGTTTTTTAATGTAATAAAATATCCGTTTGGAAGAAAATAAATTACAATAAATAAAAAAATAGCTACGAATACCCGACATTCGTTTATCAAAATTACATGTATCTTTGAAGATAACTTAAACGATACATGGACACACGGTTTATTTTAATCAAGCCTTGATTTTATCATATAAGTAGGCATTTAACACTTCACATGATTTATTTTGATTTCTTACCATGATTTCATTCCTAAAATAATATTAAATAAAAAATCTTAAATCAAATGTCTTGATTAAAATGAAAAGTTTTTTATAAACAAACTGTCTTTTTAGTAATGAAATATGCTATGACGTGCCATTGCTTAAGTAGATTTTTTTTTCTATTCAATTATACTTTATTTTATTTCTAGTTTTATTTTTATCTTTGCTTTAATTTCAATGTTTTCAGAAAATGAAGTACCTAATATCTGTTTTTTTCATCATTATCAACGAGTTTTGTGAAAGATTTTGTTATTATGAGATGCGAGGCAATTTCATTAACCATATTGCTTATAATAATAAATATTAATACACATGTATTCACACTTATGCTGTTTGTATATGTAAAATTGCAAATAAAGTTGTTGTTTTAAAAAAAAATATATATTAATACTAGTTCAATAATACTTTGATACAGAATAAACCAGTGGTTCCCAACCAGGAGGGTGAAGACAAATCAGGGGGGGGGGATGACCAGTTGAAAATAAATAAATCTCACTTAAATTTAGTTATTTTTCTCACACCAGTACTTTTTGACCTTAAATTGAAACTTATACAACATTAGACTTGTGACAGTAAAACTAAATGTTTTATTTTCAATGTAATACTTGCTTTGTTTTTTCGTATGCCCATACTTTATTAAGCAAGGGAGGGGTGGGAGTCTTTCATTTGAACAGGGGGAGGCATGGATGGCTTTAATTTGAACAGGGGGGGGCGTGGTACAAAACAGGTTGGGAACCACAGGAACAAACAATGATTAGTAAAATAATTCTCATAGAATCAAGACCTAAGTATTGTTAATTTCAGAAATTGTTGGTTTCCTTTATCTTTTTACCTTACATAAAATATCAGTCATGGAGGATACTTAATATGACAATAATTTATAAAGTAATATTATTTTTTCGAAACAAATATAAAAGCAATTTATAATTTATTTTAATACTATTGTAATTTATTGATATTTTAATAAAGTTATTTTTCAGCACCATACTTTATGTCTCTTTGATTTATGCTGCTGGAAACATAGTGCTTTCTTTTGGATCTGTTGAAGCTCTCACCATTCCTCACAAGTATGAATTATTCTATAATTTATAGCATCATAATAATGTAATCCAGAATTAATTGTAATTGATATATATATATATATATATATATATATATATATATATATATATATATATATATATATATATATATATCAGTTTACTATTCTCTACGAAAGCTATATTCACTTAGCTCTTAATGTTTGTAAAATGGAACTCGATTAATGTTTGTTAAATGGAGTTCTTGGCATATGTTTTCAACTATCTATATTTGATATATACATATATCAGTATACATATATACATATATATATTCAGCGATTTGCTTAGCCCAAGCACAGCAAATTCTCAAGAAACCCCAATGATGAACCTATCGGAGTCATTAGAAGATATGTCTCTAGAACCACCAGGCCCTGAAGTTCTTGTAAAATAATAATTAAAAAGGAACAAGGATTTGATGAGATTCCTGCTAAAATGCTTAAATATGGTGGAGACCTGTTGTATCGTGAAATTTATGGATAATCCTTAATTTTTAATCCTGAAAATATGGATAAAGAAAGAAATACCTAAGGAATGGTATAAGCCCATTACAGTGCCAATACATGAAAAGGGAGATAAATTAGGATGCCAAAATTATAGAGGGATAACACTGTTGTGTTCAATCTACAAAGTGTTATCGATACTGTAATTGGAAAGATTAATGATAGCAGCAGAAGCAGTTTTGGGTGACTGTCAATGTTGGTTCCGCCCTGGAAGATCTACTGTTGACCACATATTTACCATCACAAACATGCTTGAGAAATGTAACGAATGGAATGTAGACCTATACTACCTCGGCCTTGACTACAAACAGGCATATGATAGCATAGAAAGAAATGAGCTATACAAAAATCTGATCCCCTAAAAAATTTATCAGATTGATAAGGATGACATTACAGTATAGTAGCGGTTTGGTAAAGGTCTAGGGCGAAATTTACAGAGAGACTGCAGTTTTGAAAATGTTAAACAATTTAAGTATCTTGGGCCCATTATAACAGAAGATAACAGATTGGAACAGGAAATAAAAGCTATTGGAAGGGAACAGATGCTATTGGTTCCTCAGAAACGTGTTCCAACCTAGAGCTATACCCAAAAGCCTCGTCCTGTTGTCATGTATGGTGGGGAGGCATGTATCCAAGCAGCAGTCGAAATTATTAAATACTTGGGAGAGAAAGATTCTTAGAACACTATATGGCACATACAAGGAAGGAAATCGTTTTGGCATAAAAAAATATGGTTGAGATCCTTCCGTTTTCACAGAATGCATAAAAAAGGCGTCCAAAGCTGTATTGTTGATTGTTAATTCTGATGGAAGTCTGAATTAAAAACGATGATATGAAGAAGTATTACCTTAATGCTAGTGATTACCTTATTTTTTTATTTTTGCAATTAAGTTTTTTGTTTATTTTTATGTTCTATATTAAATAATCAGTTTCTATTCTAAATTAAATTTTCAGAGAACTATCACTTCTTGGATTGTTTTTAATTGCGGTAGGGACTGGTGGAATAAAGCCATGTGTTTCTTCTTTCGGTGGAGACCAGTTTGTGCTGCCTCAGCAAGAACGGCAACTTCAGGGTTTCTTTTCTGTTTTTTATTTTTCTATTAATGTTGAAAGTAATCTTTCTTCTTTCTTGACACCCATGCTGCGTGAATACCACTGCCTAGGAAGCAATGAAGACTGTTACCCTATTTATTTATTGTTACCCTGTTATACTGTTGGGTTTGCCTGCAGCATTGATGATAGCTTCTCTCGGTAAATATAACCGATATTCATAAAATTATATTTGTGATTTAGTTAATGTCTATTACATTATATATTGTTTTAGTGACAATAATTTTTTTTCAATTTCTTTTGTTATTAGTTACTTAGCAAAACTTAAGTAAAGTAAAGTAATAATGCAAATAAATCAACAACAACAATATTATAAATATTACTTGTAATATAATATTATTTTATAGTGATATTCGTTATGGCTACTTCTATGTACAAGAGGAATAGCCCGAAAGGAAACATAGTCCTCCAAGTTAGTGGCTGTATAAGTGTAAGTACTTTTATATTATTTTTTTGTTTGTATTGAGAATTTTATATTACTGTTGATGAAAAATTCATGATTTTTCACCTGATGTACATTAATAGTTTGTTAAACTGAAATAAAAAAAGCATTATATGGACATGGGCACTCAAAAATGGTATCCTACTATCTACAAACGATTACTGAGGTCAGGGTTCCAATGCAAGTAGAAACGGCAGAGAGATCCCCTGGAAGAGTGCCATGGAACTGGGACAAAACATTAAGGCAATTAATAATTTTTTAATAATAATAATTACAATAATCTATCAAATTAATTACTAATTTACCTAAATCAAACAACCATTGGTGGAAGAGCAGAGGCATTAAATTCCCAAACATGAATAAGGGAATTAACCTTTTTGATCTATTTGGAAGGGTCAAAAAGGTTACGAGACAAAAATTTTACCCTGGTCCATGAAACCCATGTTTTGGGCCTGCTTGTTATATTTGTTCAAACAACATGATTTTCGAGTTATGATTCTGATGTAGCAAATGAGCCATATGATGAATCAAATAAAATTCAAGTAATTTCAAACAATAAAAAAAAAAAAAAAGTTATAAATTTCAATATGATGTGTCATAAATTATGATGACAAATTATCCTCTTGGCTCTAAATAATGTTGCCTCCAGGCCCATTGTTCATCTCTACATAACTTTAGTAAATTATCTGAATTTTAATGATCTAATAATTAGTTCTAATAAGATAATATGTGGATATTGGTCCAGCAAACACATTACATCTGCAAATAATATGGTATTTTCTAACACCATTGTGACCAAACCTGTATGTTTTAAACACAAATAAGGCTTCTATGTTTTTTATCTCTGAGTCTATGTTTCACTTTCTTTATTTTTTATTTTTCATCATTTGATGCTTATACTTATTACATATGAAAAAATAGTTTATAATGAATGGAAAAAATATAGTATCAAGATTAATATAGCTCAAATATACATCTTTCTTCTTTTAATTCATTCCTCTTTATGTTTATATAAAATACAGCTAATGCTTTATTTATTCAGTTCAGACTAAAATTTTTTATTTTATTTTTTTTCATTTTTAGCATGCAGTTGCCAATAAACTTGGCTCTAAGGAACAGAAAGAACATTGGTTAGACTATGCTGAAGACAATTACAACCCAAAGTTAATAGCAGATATCAAAATTCTTCTCAGAATAATATATTTATTCATTCCTACTATTGTATTTTGGGCACTGTTTGCCCAACAGGTATGTTATATATATATATATATATATGTTATCTACTGTGAAATGTGGCACAATCAATCAAATAAGTTTATTTAAATCTTAAACATATTAAATAACGTAATAATGACTGCAAGACTGCACACGTCCAAGAGGTAGACCTATGCATAAGTGAGAGGACTGTGTTTATGACAATCTTTGGGATTTTGTTTTGGGCAGAAATCTATGAACAGTGATTGATTGTTGGTGCTAGCGTTAAACATTTGGTTTCTCTAAGTTTTTAATTATTACTACTTTTTAATTTATTACTAACGTCTTATTAATTCATACCACAATACTAGTGATATATAGAGGAATTCTTGATAACTAACAACTCATTGGAATTATCAAAGCGTTTATTTGATATTATCTCCAATTGTTATTGCTGTTTAATAAATAAGGCTTATATATTTAAACAAAGTCACAATTTATAAATGTCATACCGTTTTGGCCTTATTAAGTCTTCTTCTGGAACACCAAAATAAATATGAAGAAATATCAATTAAAAAAATTGTGTAATATTTTATATTCCGTTTAAGTTCAAACTAGAACAAGTCAATTTTTTAATTAACTTAGGAAGCAATTTCTGTCCAAAAACTAGTACAAATGCTTCAATCAGTGGAAATAAGTAGTAAAAATAATTTTAAATAATATCAAATTAAAACAATAATAATTTTAATATCTGTAATGAATAGGAATTCCATTATTACCATTATAAGAGTTAGTTATCATGATTCTGCATGTTAAAAATAGTGCTGCATGATGAATTGATATGGCAGCTGTATTCTATGTATGTCGTTTAATTTTATTTATTATCTAAATAAGTTTTAAGGAGCGGAGTGGCTCAGTGGTAGAGCACTGAGTTCCCATGCAGGAAATTCTGGTTCAAATCCCCCTGCAGGCCATGATTTTTATTTAGTATGTTTGCAACGAGAGATGGATGATATAGGATCTAGGACCCTCTTAGGGCCCACCCAGCCTCTATAAAATATTATGAAAATAGGGTACCCAAAATAAGGGGGGAAAATCTTGGAAAAAAGGACGTCACCTCCTTGCAGAACCTTTTTCCTTGAAACGGTACAGTCTTCTACCATGTACTGAACCCCAGACTCGTTCACAGGTCGTAGTGGTTACAGGTTTTTTTTTACAAAATGCTTGAACTGCTTTAAATAATAATAATAAATAAAAAACTTAAGAAAAATAAAACTTAAAAAAAAAAAATTATGATGTTGAATGTTTAGCAGTATGCAAATTTCATAATAGGTTTGAGAAATTCCTTTTGAGATTTTTCACTAAAAGATAGTCAACATTCAAGTCGAAATATCTGAATTTGATGATGACTAAATGAAAGGCATAATTGAATCGAATCATTATATAACTGCCAGTATACCATTATATAACTGTAATAGATCGCAAAACAGTTAAATCTATCCAGAATGTATACAACAATTATGATAATCATATGACTTGTTAAGAACCCTGTTATCTGGTCCTACATGAATTGAAAGAAACTCGCCTAACACGAAGAACAAATATTTTTGATAGGCATTTCGAACATAATGCATTAGGCTCTTTTTTTAAATGAATATCAGCGGCAATAAAAAGGGAATCATTTACTTTAAAGCTAATCAAAAAATATGTATAATTTTTAATTTTATTATTTTCTCTTTTTATAATGGATATAATAATTACGAGAGATAGTTTACTAATATTTCTTAATTTTTTTTCAGAGCCCTGACGGCATGAAATCTGTCATAATGTCTCTATGGCTACTAACTGACTCGTTTGGAAACATCATTGTTTTGATTATAGCTGGATTTAAAATGGCCAATGCGGTAACTTTTTTTTTTTATGTTAATAAATGCCGTACAAACTTTACAAATCAGGCATATGTCGATCAAACCATTAACTTACTTACTTTCATTAAGCACTCATGTGCTATTTGTTAATGCATTAGTAAATAAAGCACAACAAAAAAATTGAGTTTCTTTTGATGTTCTGGACAAATATATAAGTAAATATTAAATACTAAATACACATATATAAAAAAAAAAAAAACCTGTACCACTACAACCCATGAAGGGTCTGGGGTTCAGTACATGGTAGAGACTGTACTGTTTCATGGACAACGGTTCTGCAAGGAGGTGACTTGTCCTAGGTCACGCTCGACCGCCAGATTTTTCCCCCTTATTTTGGGTACCCTATTTTTATAATATTTTATAGAGGCTGGGTGGGCCCCAGTAGGGTCCTAGATCCTATATGATCCATCTCCCGCTGCAAACAGACTAAATAAAAATCATTGCCTGCAGCTGGAATTGAACCAGGATTTCCGGCATGGTAACTCAGTACTCTACCACTGAGCCACTCCTCTCCCACAAAAATATACACATATATATAATTTAAAAAATATTCTGTGATTAATTTATATATAAAAAAAATATCTTCCTTATTAATTTTTATTTCTAACATATTTCAAGAGTACATCAACATTTAAAATATCATTTTAACCTTCTTTGTACTGGAACTATTATTTTGTTGTATTAAAGCCATATTTCATATCTTATCATCAATTATTCCATAAATATATTTTGTTTATAAAAAAACATAAACCCGCTGTAGCCAGTTTTTCAACAAAATGTTACCAATACAATAAACAAAACATTTTATTTCAAATTTTCAATTCCAATTTAAACAACAAGGAAAAATAAATTCATTGCTATTATAATTTTATTTGAATATTACAGACTTATGAGATGTTCCTCTTTTCTGGATTAATGTCTGTAGTAATGTTTTATTTCATTTACCTTGCTTGCCAATACACTTATGTTGACCGATTTAATAAAGGAAGTGAAAAGAAGGAAGAAGCAGTTATAGAACAAACCAGAATTTAATTAGCCTAGTCCTTCATGAAATACTGTGGTAACCCATTTCTTGGATGAGGTAATGTCTGTAACATCTAGGCTGTAAAAAGCCCTTATGCCTAATCTAATCAAATAAAGAAATCAAAGGGTATTGATAAGAGCAGGAGTTAATATTGTAAATATAATTTTAAAGTACTGTAAATAGTAAACATAAAGTTTTAATTTTTAGACATTTTTTCACTTATATTTTTTTTTCCAAGTGTATTAAGATCTAATGTTTCTAATTAGTTTTAGGTTTTTTTTAGGGTTATTAAATTAAGACTATTTATCAGAATCCTTGATAGCAACACTCTGTCCAGCTGTAACTGAGGCTGTTTTAATTGTGGTGGAATATAAAATGTGTTGTATACATGCACACACATAAGACCATTTTACAAAAATAATTACATGCTATATTCATGATTACTTAACAACAAATTTTAGGAAGCGAAAAATAAAACAGTAAAAGTCTATTCAGCATAAATTTTAATTTGTAATTTATGAAGAAACTTAGCACTTGTCAAGACAGTAAAAAACTAGTAATGATTTGATATTTTTTTCTGCTCAATTTTATATTAGAGTTATTCAATAAAATTTTGTTTATTTGCTTTGAAATAGCACTTTTTTGAGGACATTAAATTTTTCAAGCTCAAGCTTCAAGAAAATTAGATTATAACCCAACAAAAGATGTTTTGACAATGCTTGTTGAAGCTTAAAGGTATAAAACCATTCGTTCATCAACGACTAAAATGGAAACTATAGCAATTGCAAATATAATGGTTTTAGTGATTCCAACAAATTTTGTGCATTATTTTTCTTTTTTGTTTTATTTTAATTTCTGGATGCATTTACATTAACGATGGGCTTTACATACTATTAAGAAGTGAGAATCCAGTAAATGTATATCATGATAAAGTTATTTAAATTAAATTGGAAAAACTTTCATTGTTATTTTTAAATGCTTTAAATATTTATGAGAATTAATTTTAATTCTCTCTTAATTCATATTTCCTACCAGTACATTATTTTATTTTTGGAATTGTATGTTGTCCCAACTCAGTCTGGTGAGTGCTCAATTATAACTAAATAGGCTTATCTTTTATTTTATAATTATAAGGAGTTTCAATTAAAATTTTCTGATCTTCAGATAAATTAATATCTTGTACAGTGCTAGAAACCACCAGATTTTTTTTTTTTTTTTATAATCCAACAAGCCTTTATCAAAACATTTTTGTGATTTGACATTACTTGGAATAGATAATATAATGATAAATAAAGGTCTTAAAAATGACAGTAAACTTTTTATTTCAAATTAAAATACTAAGAATGCAGAAAATTTATTTTTAATCTAAAACTTAAAATATATATTTTATTGAAATGTATGTACTCAAACTTACACAGGGCAGTCCTTTTTTTTTTTTTTTTAAATGAAAAGAGTTCATTGAGAATTATTTTGGAATTTTAACACCTTAACTCAAGACTGAAGGTCACCTGTGGTCTAGTGGTTAGCGTAACAAACTACTAAGCCCAAGATCGCGGGTTCGTAGCCCGTCAGGTGACCCTAGGATTTTTTTAAGGGAGTAAAAAATACTTAGTTACGCCGTCCTTCGGAAGGGACGTAAAACGGGGGTCCCGAGCCTGTACGATGTCGGGTACTCGTTAAAAATCCATATCGTAATTAAACCTGGGTAGGCAAAATTTAGAGCTCCCACTGTAGCATCATCCGATTAGCCATAGCAGCATAAAGTGACGTTAAATGAACAAACAAACTCAAGACTGAAAAAAATATTACTATATGTTTTTATATTTTCAAAGGCCATAGATATCAGAAGTTGAAAATAAGACCATTGTAAATATTTCTCTAGCCTTTGATATTTTAAAATTAGTATGTAATATTTAGTTAATATTATTATTCTCAATATGGAATTAATATCTAATATTAACTATATATTGTAGTGTGTTTAATATATTGATATAAATTAATTTAATGTACCTAAAATTACGTAAGGAATTTTTTAGTAAATGTGATTTTATAATCTATTCATGATTTGTAAATAAATAAATAATAACAAAAGTAACATTTGAAAAAAAAAAATTATTGTTCCTTTTTATGAAACTTGTGATCAAATATATTTTTTAAAGTTACTGGAATCGTTTGTAGCAACAAATTTTTTCAAATTATGTGATTTTAATAAACTGTTTTTTAAAATTATGTTGTATTTACTCTTACACAATTACAAAAATAAGTAGTAATTTTCAATTAAACTTTGATACATGGCAAATATAACATTTTTGTAAGAACAAGAAATTCCTTAGAACAACTGTTCCATGTCAGCCTGCCTTTTATTTCAAAGTGGGACATTTGTTAAAAACATTTTACAATTATAATAATTTTTAATAAATCAATTATATTAAAACAATAATTCTTTTTCAAAACTTTTATAAATTAATTGAAAATATTTTAAATACAAAAAATGAGCATATTTTTTTAGTTCAACTAAAAATAATCATTAAAAAATCAATATAAAAAAACTAAAATCAAAAATAAATTTTTTGAGAGAATATTCCCTTCCCATTTGCCAATTATTATAATCATACTCCACACTTTATGATTTCAATTCTTTTCCTCTCCTTGCTATCCAGTCACATCTTTACCAGCCTTTTTCCTCTACCTGATATATTTGTACCACTTTAATAGTCTTTATAAAAAAAAAAATGCATAGGTATACTATTTTCAATAAAAATCAAACTATATGTATGTTTGAACCTGTTTCAATAATTATAAACAAAATATAAAAAATAATGATAAACTAAAGGTTTTTTTTAAAATTTAATTTAATGATATTTACAACTATAATGGTATTATAACAAGTAACTGTGCTAAAATGTATAATATGACATGAAAAACACTTGTGGAGAAACTACCCATCATAGCACTCCAATAAAGTTCTATAGTAGATGATCTCGAGGCCATCTTCTTTTCAGACGCCTCGGAGGGTTATCAGGAACAGTACGGGAAGCAAGCTGAGAGACTAGCGGATTCAAGTGCGTATGGAGCTTGCCATGAAAGGATAGGTATCTAGTTTGGGCCAAATCAGTAACATATTAAGGGATATTAAGTTCATGATGGATGAGTTTGTTTGTGACATAATAAGGAGCATTGAGGATTTTACGAAGGATTTTGGGTTGTAAGGATTGGATACGAGATGAATTGGATGGTTTAGTAGAGCCCCAAAGCTCAACTCCGTATGTCCAAATAGGTCTGATAACTGTCATGTAAATGAGTCTTTTGTAATTAATTGGGAGCTTAGAGCGTTTGTCCAGTAAATGTTGAAGTAGGCGAAAACGTCGAGCAGTTTCTTGTCTTTTCAGTCTTGTATGAGGATTCCAAGTGAGACGTTTATCCAGATGGAGTCCTAGATAACGTATCTGTTCGACAGGGTTCAGTGGAACTAAAGTTTAAAATCATTCATAATAATACATAAATCAAAGTGGTAATATAATTATGAATTACTAGAACCAATGAGATATGAATTTGTCTACACTATTAAAATCATCACAATTTAATTCCCTTGTTTTTAATTTTAACTGAGATGTAATTTAACTTCAAAAAGGTTAAATTTCTTGAAAAGCACTATAATTATTTTTTTAATTTCAAAATAAAGTAATTTATATATTTTTCTATACATTTTTCACAATGTGTTGTTATATTTACAATCACAGAACTGAAAAATTCAGACTTTTGTCAGGAAATAAAGTCTGAAAATGCGTTGGAAGGAAGTTGTCCAATTTGTGTTAACAGATGGGAAACCAATGGATAAGTCCTAGCCTAGCTCATTTTCTTCACTCTCTGTCCTGAAACATGAGGTCTGGTGTTGTCATATAAGAGCTCCTTCCTATTAACCACTGCAGGCCTTTCTTTGATAAGTTTTTGTAGCTATAAGATGTGAATGTGACGTTTCTCCTCTGGGTAGAAAGAAGAAATACATTATTCCTGCCAATGACCACCACTAAGAAACCATTAATTTTTTTGGATTCAAATTTGGTTTGCCATGTATCCCGGTGTCGATTGTTACAACTCCTTTTCCAGAAAGTAGTGGTAATGTTTCTTGCAGGCTGCTGAGTGTTCAAGTTTAATCTCATAAAAAATAAAAAAATACAGGAAAATCGTTTGTTGCCATGGTCATATTTGATGGCATACTAAATAATGTTCATTAAATTTTAGTCATCGTAAATATTATCAAAAAACAGAGAATTGATAACGAATCATTACGACCATTAAACATAAACATAGTAAACAACAGAAGTCCACTATCTGCACTTTGAATTTTAGAAATAATAAAAGTGAACAATCCTGAGCTGTAACAGAATTGTAGCGCTAAAACATGATCCTTTTTGTAACACAAAACTGGATTAAAATAGGAAATCATAAAAGCAAAATGGTATATTAGGCCGACTGAAAAGTTTGTAGACTGACATATAATTGTGTTACTAGAATTAAATCTATATGATTTTTAATTAGTTGTAGAATACGCTTATAAGTCTTTTAGCTGTCCGAAAAGAGCTTCATGAGTTATAGCATTGTGAGTGAAGCAACATTTGTTAAAGTAAAAAATTATTTAAACTGAAGTTTGTGTACTAATAGAAGCTTTGCTTTATCAAGAAAAAAAACTGGCTTCAACAGTTTTTTTCTTGATAAACATTATTCAAAGTCAGCACCACGAAAATCAACCGTAAAAAGTGGTTCACTAAATTTAAACTGGGCCAAATTAGCATCGAAGACATTACACTCAGTGAACGCTCAAAAGAGACTATAACTGACAAAAACATAAAAAGGTTGTCAAAATAATTATAAATGTCCGTAAATTCAAATTTATTGAGAAGGCTGAGGCTCTGAAGATATCAAAAGAGCGTTTTGGACATATCATGCATGGATATTTTGACATGCTAAAACTGTGTGCAAAGTGACTGCCGCAGGAGGTCATGTTCGAGCAAAAGTTTTAACCTGCCGTTGCCTCGGAGCAATGTTCAGTGATATTCGAGAGAATTTTTCCGTTGATATGTGAGAATGGATTCATCACTACAGTCCACCGTCCAATCGACAATTAGCCAATTGGACTGCATGCGATAAACAGAATCCAATGCGTGGAAAGACGCAACGGTCGACTGGCAAGGTTAAGGCATCAGTATTCTGGGATACACAAGGTAAAATATTCATTGATTACCTTGAAAAGGTAATATTCATTGACTGATAATATAATATTCATTGATTACCCTGAAAACAGGGTAAACATTCATTGAAAAATGGTTACCAGCGATTATAACAAAGCGTTTTTGGAGCGTTTGAAGGATAGAAACACAAAAAAACGGCCCATTTGAAGAAGAAAATGTGTTAATTCGTCAAGACAATGCACCATGTCACATGACAATGAAAGCGATGGCAAAATTGCTTGAATTAGGATATGAGTTGCTTTACCTTCCACCAAATCTGCCCACCAGTGACTCATGTTTTTAAATCGCAAAAGAATGCTCACTGGAAAGATATTCAGCACTAATGAAGGAATAATCGCTGATAGTGAGGTCTATTTACAGAGAAATGGTACTATAAAAGTGATATCTAAAAATTGCTTGATCGCTATAATCGTCGTGTCGCTCTCGAAGGGAATTATGTCAAATAATAAAATCGAATTTTACCAAAAAAATGTGTTTAACTATGTTAGCATACAAACTTTTCAGCCCACCTGGTATAACAAAATTACTACACTATTTATTTATTTTTGGACCGATAGTCATAATGTTTGATTTATATTTTAAGCAGTAAATAAACCTTTAAAGATTTAAACATAAATCGTTAAAGACGAGAATTCTTCTATATGAAAACGTTATAAACAATTAATTAATTGCCCTCGTTATAAAATATAGCAATAGGATGTCGCACCATTGTAAAACGGAAAATATTGAACCTATACTACAGACATTATCTTCTTCGAGTGCTGGGTACTAATCCGTTCTATATCTCTCGACTGCCTGTCGAGTTTCCATCAGAGATATGGTGTATCAGATTTTTTTGTTTTTGTTTATTTTTCTCAAATCCTTCATGAGTGTTGTGGTTACAGTTTTTTTTCAGGCGCACTAACATTTTAAAATCAGTTATCATATTGGTAGGAGACAAGTGGCTCTTAAAGATAGCAGGCAAACCACTGAGAGTTTATGTTGTGAACAAGGTACAATCATTGCATCAAAAAATTACCGAAATGGAACTCGAGGAAATTTAAATTAAAATAATTAAGACTAACTGTTCAGTGATAATTATATAAGTATCTATATTCCCAGATATTTTATATTACATATATTTACTTCAAAATATTTTCGCTGAATACTTAAAATTATTTTCGTTTTAAACGTTTTTTATAAAAAAAACTACAACCTAGAAATTCTGACGAAAAAAGTGAAAGATTAGGTAATTTAAAGAAATCGTATTGTCTAATATAATCAAGAAATTTATACTTTATAGTGTTAAAGTCGAAAATTGCTACTAATATTGACACAAAAGGCTTTTGCAACTTTAAACTTTTACCAGAGACTGAACGCATGGTTTACTACAGAAAGGACAATAATCCGTAAGATAGTGATCTTGGCAATGTCTTCAATATTTTCTTTGATGCAAATAGGGGAGTAGTCTAGGACAAGATCACCTTTTTTTAGTCTCTCTTGTAAGATATAGAAAATTAGACTAGTAGCCTTTCCGCCGTTAGTGATTAAACTAAAGTTTATCTCCAAAGATTATGTTTATGGTAACACCTACTTGAAATATAAACGTCATACAGGGAAGAAACACAAAAGGGAAAGCTTATCAACACCTTTGACCGATTAAAGGGGTTCATGTAAGAGAAGTGAACCTTTAAACCGGGAAAAAAGTCCGAATCAGGAAAAATTGTGAAAGAGTCTATTATACCCATTATTCTTTGTGCTTGATAACATTTTTACATTTTCCTGATTATTTCTTCAGAGTGAAAATATAATTCTGGTCTGATGAAATTCTGGACGGTTTCAACGTTAGAGAAAATATATATATATATATATATATATATATATATATATATATATATATATATATATATATGAAAACGAAAACAAAAAATATTAATATAACATTTATAATTAATTACAAAATCTGGTAATTAAGGATTAAAAAATAGCGCTCTGTTATGGCTTAATCAGCGTCATTACTGATTAGGCGACTGCCTGTCTGTCCAAGGTGTCAGTGCATTGCTAATGGCCTAGTTTGATCATTGTCGCCGTGTGGTTAAACCGATCTGTCAGTCCTCCACCGAGAAAATTCTTTAAGGAAAACACATTTTTCGGATAACATTGCGTAAACAATAAATACCCAAACACCCTTCATAAATATTTGTAAAAGAGTGATGTAAACAGGAAATAAATTAAACGATCATTTTTAAAACAAAGTTCGTAAACAACACGTGGGAAACAACTACCAAAAGTAAAATCTATTATTAAAAAATATACTAGTTTTTATTGAGAAATTCATACTACATAATATGTATATTATACAGAAATCATATTAATTTTAGATCAGCCATTCTGCTTATTTAATTTTAATTACAATTAGGGCAGCGGCAAGGTGTTTGAAGGTCGCAATAAATTGAAGAGAGCTGCATTTTTGATATTGTTACGGGCTACTGGGTGTAAAATGGACTAAACTATTACTTAATTCAAGAATCTAATATTTATTAACAAATTAACAAGAATACACTGAGATTATTAAAAGCAACTAAATTATTAAACTAATATCAATTTACAATAACAATATTCTACTAAATGTTATCTATTTCTAAAATTATATACAAACAATATAAGATAGTGGTAATACTAAATAACTAAACTATTTATATAAATTTGCACAAATACAATAATATTACACTATAGTTTACAATTACAAATTAACACTTACAGTTCGCTAACTAACGTCCACCGACCGTAAGACTCTCCAAATATGACAAACTGACCCACAGTTTATTACACTTATTAAACGGCCACTAATTGTCACTGTTGCTCACTAAGCACTTATTACAGACTGATACTAACTCACTGTAACTCACGCACTATCACTAGTTAATGACTGCTTATTACTCACTGACTTATTACTCACTCGTCTTATTACTACTTATTACTACTGACCGCCGGCCAGAACAGCTGTCCTTTTTATATAGGCAAGGTAGGTCGGGGTGGGGATTTCTCGGAAGAAGACCGAGAACCACCTAGACCGACCCAGAAGGATCTACGCCATTCTATAATCCCTTCCGCTTAATCCCATTGTTTGCCTAATCCTGTCTAGGCAGATCAGAAGCCGGTCCTACTTCCCGCTCTGACCGTAACACTGCCCCCTCCTTAAAAGTGCTCTGCCCCAGAGCATAGTCCGGAGAAATGGGGCGGTTATGAGCTTCCCTCGATGGAGACGCATTTCCTTTCCAGGGGTTGAACGTGCACACCAATATGGCGACTCCAGAGTTGGCGAATATCTGTTCAAGCATGTTCCTGACAACCTTCCACTCCAGGCCGTCATATCCACAGCCCAACTTAGGGATCGCGAGCTTGGTGACACGCAGTCTCAGAAGCTTACTCCGCAGGTCGTCGAGGCTTCGCCGCAGTGCGTCATATGTGGGCTTCTGATCAGTAGCACACTTGGTAACTAAGTAGAACAGGTGTCGTCCTTCGTGCGTATGGTGGAGTGCTTTCCCGACGCGTGGTCCTTGGCGTTCCAGTTCCTCAGTTCCAGCAAACTTCTTCCTGAAGACCGTTGCAATCCCTCGGGAAGTCCTCAGATCTTCGGCTACACAATGGGCCAGAGAATAGTCCGCGGGTAACGAGAAGATATCTCTGTATACTGCCTGAGTTACTCCACGGAAACCTTGTACCTTAGGTTGTGCAACTGATACCTTACTGGTCTCCACGTTGTTGAGGTTCCTGACTTGCTGGTCTTCTGTCGGGCCATGGTCTCCTTTGTAAGGGGCCAGTCTGTTAAAATGGACTATCCTGGGTTTTCCTTTTGGCTGCTTCCTGATTCTATAGATGACGTCGTTTATCCTATTGATGATCTCAAACGGGCCATCCCAGGAGTTCTGAAGTTTAGGTGAGTAGCCTCGCCTCCTTCGAGGGTCATGTAGCCAGACCAAATCTCCAGGTTGGAAGCCACCTTTCTCTGCCCTGATGTCGTAACGCTCCTTCATTCTGTCACTGGCTCCCTGGATGTTTGCACGAACCTTCTCGTGGATATTATCCATCCGCTTCCGTAGATTCGTGACGTATTCCTCTCCGTTAACTTCCTCATTAGGCTTGAACCCGAATTTTAGATCACAAGGCAAACGTAGTTCTCGGCCGAACACCACATTTGCGGGTGTCTGCCCCGTTGCTTCATGGACTGAACTGCGGTAGGCTAACAGGAACAAGTGAAGATACTGGTCCCAGTCTCGCTGATGGTCGGAGACCACTTTAGACAAATATCGACCCATTGTCCTGTTCATGCGCTCCACCATGCCATCCGATTGAGGGTGAAGAGGCGTCGTCCTGGTCTTCCGTATCCCCAGTGCCTCGCACATTCCGGAGAAGACTGCAAACTCAAAGTTTCTTCCCTGGTCAGCGTGAAGTTCCATGGGTACTCCAAACCGGCTGACGAGCTGCTTCACAAGTACGTCTGCAACGGTGACTGCCTCTTGATTCGGAAGGGCATACGCTTCCACCCACTTAGAAAAATAGTCCATGGCCACGAGAATATATTTGTTGCCTTCGTCCGTGACAGGGAAAGGGCCAGCGATGTCGATCGCTATCCTCTCGAACGGTGCTCCCACGTTGTACTTCTTCATAGGGGCCCTCTTTCTTCTTGTTGGTCCGTTAGAAGCCGCACAAGTCGCACAACGCCTGCACCAGTCCAACACATCGTCCTTAAGGTTTGCCCAGTAAAAGCGTTCACGAACTTTTTCCAATGTACGATGAACTCCAAGATGGCCGCCAGTTACACCGTCATGTAGTTCCCTAAGCACTTCGGGCACTTTATTCCTTGGAACGATGAGCTGTAGCCTACGCTGATCTCCTTCCGCGTTCTCCAATGCCCGTTTCAGCAGCCCGTTGTCCACTAAAATGGAGTTCCATTGGGCCCAGTACGTTTTTACATTCTTCGACATTGGAGCAACATCCTGCCAGGTCGGTCTTCCTCGCCCCGATATTTCCCATTCCTTTATTTGTTTTAAGTCCGGGTCCTCGTCCTGTTCCTTTGACACCTCTGCATCTTGCCAACTGTCGATGACAACTGTAGTCCTCAACACCGCTGCCTGCTTCTCTTCTTGTCGAGAACAATGGCTGCAGCCTTCATCACAAGGTCTTCTTGACAAAGCATCCGCATTCCTGTGGCTCGTTCCAGAACGATGAGCAGATTCAAAATCGTACTCTTGAAGGCGCTCGATCCACCTCGCCACTTGTCCCTCCGGTGACTTGAATCGCAGCAGCCACATTAGAGCCGCGTGGTCCGTTCTCAGCAGGAACCTTCTTCCGTATAGATATTTATGGAAGTGCTCTATGGATTTTACTACTGCCAGAAGCTCTTTCCTTGTGACACAGTAGTTGCGCTCCGGAGCTGAGAGTGCCTTGCTGAAATATCCAATCACCCTTTCTTCTCCGTCTTGGAGCTGAGAGAGGACACTTCCAATGACGATGTTGCTGGCATCTGTGTCGAGTATGAACTTGCCCTCGGGACGTGGATAGCACAGAATAGGAGCACTACTCAATTTTCTCTTCAGCTCCTCGAAGGATGCCTGGCACTCGTGGTCCCAATGGAAAGTCCTTTTCTCCTCGGTAAGCCTGGTAAGAGGTTTTGCGATGTCAGCAAATCCTTTCACGTACCTCCGGTAATAGGTGCAGAGCCCGAGAAAACTTCTCACGTGGTGCTTATCTCGAGGTACTGGCCAGTCGGTGATCGCT
The DNA here is from genome assembly GCA_964056705.1 of Troilus luridus. Taxonomy (NCBI): domain Eukaryota; kingdom Metazoa; phylum Arthropoda; class Insecta; order Hemiptera; family Pentatomidae; genus Troilus; species Troilus luridus. The sequence goes on along the minus strand of OZ057412.1, from coordinate 64,808,261 downwards.
GCTATCTTCTCTGGGTCAACAGCAACTCCGTTGTCTGACACAATATGCCCCAGGTAGTTGACTTGCCTTCGGAAGAGATTACACTTCTTCGGGTTCAACTTTAGGTTCGCTGCACGCAGTCGTTCGAAGACCTTCTCCAGATTCTTCAGATGATGAGAGAAGGACTTTCCCAGCACAATGATGTCATCTAGGTATACCAGGCATACCTCCCAAGAGAGACCTCTTAACACGCTTTCCATCAGTCTCTCGAATGTGGCAGGAGCGTTGCAAAGCCCGAACGGCATTACTGTAAACTGCCAGAGTCCAGTGCCAATTGAAAACGCCGTCTTCTCTTTATCTTCAGGTGCCAATCCAACCTGCCAATATCCACTGCGGAGATCCAAGGTAGAGAAGAGTTTACACCCCTCCAGGGTGTCCAGCGTATCGTCAATCCTGGGAAGCGGATAACTGTCCTTCTTGGTGACGTTGTTTAGAAGACGGTAGTCTACGCAGAACCTCGTTGTGCCGTCTTTCTTCTTCACCAATACAACAGGAGACATCCAGGGGCTACTCGAAGGCTCAATGACACTGTCAGCCGCCATCTCCTTTATAATCTCCTCGGCGTCCTCCCGTTTGGCTAACGGCAGCCTCCGCGGAACCTGTCGGATGGGCTTCGCCTCCCCAGTGTCAATCTTGTGCTGGACGATATCCGTTCTGCCCCGTGGTCCTGGTCCGATCTCGAAGACGTCATGCCATCGGATAATCATATTCTTCACTTCCTCGCTCTGTTCGGGCGAAAGGTCGCGACATGATTCGTCCAAAAATCCTTTAAGTTCCTCTGGGAGTCCTCGAAGCTCGGTGGGATGACGTTGCAGCTGACGAACCACTGAGGTAGCGGTGGTACACTCCCCGACTGGTGTTCCTTTCTTCAGCGTTACCGGGAAGCTGTTCAGGTTCATTAGCCGAATTGGAGTGGTAGGTCCGATCTTGATGAGAGACCTAGCAACCAGTACGCCGCGTCCAACCTCATGTTCTTCGTGCCTTCCAGGTTCGAGTAGTGCACATTGACCCGCGGGTAGATGCCCTTCGACCGTCCCATGCGTCACGATTTGGCTCCGTGCAGGTAAAGCGGTGTCTTCTGGTAGCAGCACTCGAGCGCAGAAGTCCTTTTCCTGCCGAAGTATGACTTCCTCGTCTCCTAGCGTCATCACACCTCTCGACATATCCAGCTTGATCCCGTATGTGATCATAAAGTCCATACCCAGTATGACGTCCTCATCTATATCTGCCACGAGAGCGAGGTGCTTCAGATGTTGGCCCCCGATGTGGAAGGTGGCATCTATCTCCCCGTAGACCTTGGCTGGCTGTCCCGTTGCAGTCCGTAATGCCCAAGTGGTCGGTATGATCTTCTCAGCTGGAAGTGTCTTCGAGTTCAAGATCGTCATGCTCGCTCCGGTATCCACTAGAAGACTTCGCAGCTGCCCGTTCACCATCCCATCAACGTAGAAACTGTTCGTTCTGCTTCCTATCGACGCAACTCTGATGGTCTTCCTGGGGGTTTTGACGTTACGGGTTGGACATTTGCTTCTAGGATGTCCAAGCTGGCCGCAGCCCCAACAGCGTATCTCCCTCTTATGGGTCCTGAGAGCATCCAACACTTTCGTCACAATGTCTTCGATGCTAGGGACCACATTAGGTTCCGCTTCTCCTGCTCGAACTCGCGCATGGCCCCGTACAGACTGTCTAACAGCTTCAAACTCCATGGCCTGAGATAATGCGTCTCCCAACGTTTTCGGCCGGGCGAGCTTCACTGCTTGTTGTGTCTCTGGGTCCCGAAGTCCATCCAGGAATTTGTCGACAGCCAAACTCTCGTAGACATAGTCGGTGACCGATGGGTAGGCGTTCCTCACCAGCCGGGCAATATCCGCTTCAAATTCCTGCAGCGTCTCGTTGTCCTTCTGGACCCTGTTTCTTAGCTGTGAGCGATACAGCTGGTCCATGTGGCGGTGGCCGAAACGCATCTCCAGCCTTCTAATCAGCTTCCCGTAGTTGGACCGTTCCGACATGGGCATCCCCTGCAGTACTCCCAAGGCGTCTCCGCGCAGGGCCAGGCACAAAGCTGAAGCTTGGGTCTCCTGTGACCACCCGTGGATCGAAGCAGCTGTCTCGAAGAGAGTCATGTAGTCCTCCCACGGCGTCTTTCCGTCGAATACTGGAATGGTATTGTGAGTTGGTGGCGCCCCAGCATAGGCAGGCAGAATGGTGTCACGATGGCTGCCCTCGGAGGAATGGTCGGTATCGTTCGTCGGTGGGTTGCTCTTACGTCCCTCGAGAGCTTCCATTCTTAGCCTAATTTCGTTCACTTTTTCTCCTAGCCTAGATTCTATATCAGCTACTTTATTATTTACATCGGCTAACTTATTATCTACATTAGCTAACTTATTATCTACATTAGCTAGCTTATTATCTACATTTTCCATTAACTTAGTCTCTAATGTGCCTAACTTAGACTCTAATGTATCCATTAAATCATTTTTTACAGTACCTAGCTCATTTTTAACAATGCTTAACTCATTACCTAGCTCATTTTTAACATTGCCTAATTCCTTACCTAGCTTATTTTCTACATTGCCTAACTCATTTTTAACACTGCTTAATTCATTACCTAGCTTATTTTCTACATTGCCTAATTCATTTTTAACACTGCTTAATTCATTTTTAAAAGTTGCAGACAACTTGCTCAAATCAGTTTCAAACAGAACGTCATCTGGATTTTCCCCTAACTCTACAAAAAATTGACGCAAGCGATGTTGCAGTACACTTTTATTTCCGGAAGAATCCAGATCACGTTCTTCTAATTCCCGTTTTAAATCCGCAACTTTTAAATCCATCAATTTAAGACTTTGAGAAGCCATTTTTCAAACAGTAGCCCAATTATTACAAAATGCAAGACAAAATAACAATTACACAAGATCCCACTTCTGACACCAATTTGTTACGGGCTACTGGGTGTAAAATGGACTAAACTATTACTTAATTCAAGAATCTAATATTTATTAACAAATTAACAAGAATACACTGAGATTATTAAAAGCAACTAAATTATTAAACTAATATCAATTTACAATAACAATATTCTACTAAATGTTATCTATTTCTAAAATTATATACAAACAATATAAGATAGTGGTAATACTAAATAACTAAACTATTTATATAAATTTGCACAAATACAATAATATTACACTATAGTTTACAATTACAAATTAACACTTACAGTTCGCTAACTAACGTCCACCGACCGTAAGACTCTCCAAATATGACAAACTGACCCACAGTTTATTACACTTATTAAACGGCCACTAATTGTCACTGTTGCTCACTAAGCACTTATTACAGACTGATACTAACTCACTGTAACTCACGCACTATCACTAGTTAATGACTGCTTATTACTCACTGACTTATTACTCACTCGTCTTATTACTACTTATTACTACTGACCGCCGGCCAGAACAGCTGTCCTTTTTATATAGGCAAGGTAGGTCGGGGTGGGGATTTCTCGGAAGAAGACCGAGAACCACCTAGACCGACCCAGAAGGATCTACGCCATTCTATAATCCCTTCCGCTTAATCCCATTGTTTGCCTAATCCTGTCTAGGCAGATCAGAAGCCGGTCCTACTTCCCGCTCTGACCGTAACAATATGTTGTAAGGGCATGTCTGAATAGTGAAAATCCAAGTTTTCTACCAAAAATACGGATGGGAAAACTTTCGGTGGCCGAAAAACCTCGAATTTTCGAAGTTATTTCAGTTTTTGGCCTGTATCTCACAATTGGTCCATTTTTGATTAAAAAAACCATTAGAGACCATTTTTAGTGTAGATTAAATTGTCTACAATTTGCGGCTCAGTAGGTCAACTAGATTCTGAGTTATGCCCCTTTGAAAGTTAGTCATTTTTTCCAAAAAGTCCAAATTTTAAGTTTTGGCCAACTTTCGTGATGAACACCGGCCGAAGGATTGATCCTACGATGAAAGTCATTAGCAATGAAGTTGTAGTAAATTTAATTAGCTTAAATTTAAGAACATACCGAGCTAATCGATCTAAAACAGCTTGTTGATTGTAAATTATAAATATTTACTTGTAAATTACTTGTAGAAAAATTAATGGTAGTACTAGTAGGCACTACTATGCCACCCAGTCTCCCCGAGGTTTTTCGGCCACAAAAAGATTTCTCATGCGTTTTTTCGCATATCCTTATCAAGGCATTCTTGATGCATTGTTTGAAAACTGGGAAATTCCCGCCGACTAATGGTTTGCTTCATAAATTTCAATTTTCCAAGAAAAGCTGAGATTACACCCTTAGTTTTTATTGAATTGAGGCTGTCCCCTTGTAATTGTAAGTTAATGTCATTAAATTTGTTTAACAAATCTGTCAAATACGCGAAGTTCAAATTGATCAGGTTTTCTTTTAAATCTGGATCTTTACTTTCCAGAAACTCTAAAACTGATTCAAAAAGTGAGTAAAACCGTGTTAAACATGTACTTTTCGACAACCAGCGTACTTCAGTATGTGCGAGCAATCGTTGGAAGACTTCATCATTTTCATCGCACAATTGTGCAAATAAACCCGTTTTCAACGCATTGCTTCTTATTTTGTTAACTGCATTAATTACAAACAGATTTACAGGTTTAACAGATTTCGCTACAAGTAACGAGATATTATAAGATCCCCGCAAGCCATCATCTTTACTTACAGATGTTAAAGCGAACATACTGTGCTCGGAGGTCTACTTTCATATGTTTCCATTCTTAGATGATGATCTTTGAGCTTCGGTGGTTTCACAGAGTCATTGCTCAAAACTTTGTTGCATAAAAGGCATATGGGCAATCGCTTGTCTGCCTTTGATGGAAGAATACCAAATTTTAAATAATCAATACTACAGTCGACATTTCCTTTTATATTCAGCTATGTTTCGTATAAGTTACCTACCAGTATATAAAATAAACTTTGTTTTAGTAATCATAAGGCGGTCTTACTTAACAAGATCTGGCTATTTTAACAGAATAGGATTACCTAGTTAATTATTGCAATGAAATAAACAAAGTACCGAAACCAAACCGATTCTAATTATTAAAACAATAAATCGCTTCATGAACCTCTATCATGTATTAAGGTCCATAATAGAGTTTTATGAGTAGGGCTGAACCGATTTTAGTGTAATGTAAAATATTTTTTCATAAATATTTTGAAATATTTCTGTAAATTCGATAGAAAATACTTTTAAATAATATTTTGATATAAAAACTCCGCGATTGTAATTATTCATTTATTACTTATATGCACGTTACGGGTACGTAAAGACGCGTACAATTTATGAAAATATATTTAATTAAGTCATTCAGCGTTAGGAACCTGAAGTATTTACAATAATGCAGGTCAATCATAATATATATCTCCTTTAGTGAACCGCCACACAGTCGGGTAAAGAAAACTAATACATTACTAATAAAGTAGGGACAAAAAGTTCAACCTTTCTCGGCTTTCTGTTCTTTTATGGAAGTATCTAATTATGACTCTGTTCAGTATTTACTTTATAATACGTACCTGCCACACGCTAACATTAAAAATATACTTATTACTAATTAATATAAAAATATGTATAACAAATAGGCAGGTATTTATACGATGTTGCAAGATTGACCAAACCGAGTGACCAACCGTCTGTTCACTTTCTGGCAAAATAAGAAGGTTCGTACCGCTTGGTTGACAGAAACCGAGAAGAACATTAAAGAACTGGAAATAAAAGATTTCCAAAACAGACAGTCTGTGAGAAGCACCCTGAAAGAGGTCCGTGGTTTTTAGGAAAAACCCTGAAGGAGAGGTACCCCCTGGATAGAAGAGAGAAACGAGTTACACCGGCAGAGGATGCGGCAATACTGGGCAAAGATCATACAGTTGAGCAAGCGTTGTCCAAAGTATTATCTTTAAAATTCGAAACAAGAAGAATAAAAAAGAGGCAGGTAAACACTAGCATCGATTCACTTTACTTTTCTTTTCGAAATTCCGTAAACAAGTTAATAATGTTTATCCTTGTCATTCCTATTTATATTGGTGTTGTTTGTTCATTTAACGTCACTTTATGCTGCTATGTCTAATCGGACGATGCTGCATTGGGAGCTCTAAATTTTTCCTATCCAGGTTTAATTAGGATAGAGATTTTTAAGGAGTACCTGAACATCGTACAGGCTCGGGACCCCCGTTTAACGTCACTTCCGAAGGACGGCGTAACTAAGGATTTTTTACTATCTTTAAAAAATCCTAGGGCCACCTGCCGGGCTACGAACCCGCGATCTTGGGCTTAGTAGTTTGTTACGCTAACCACTAGACCACAGGTCGCCCTATAATTATATTGGTGAATAATCAAACAAGTTCATGCAAGATTGCAAGCACACACACCACAGGTCGTATTTCGTCCCTTCGCACTTCTAAACAAGCGTTGCGGACGGCGGCGGCGCTTTGCAAGTCTCGACACGTTGTACTGAATATGGAACATTTTTACATGTGGATATGGAAGTTTTTACAAGTAACAGTCGCTGAGCTTCTTCAAATATTATCTGCCTACATTGATAGGTGAAGTGAAGCCAACATTTCAGTTCTTCACTATCGAAAGCAGATAAATTTTCGTGGACCCTCGCTTACGAATTGTGAGCCCGCATTTTTTTGTCACGCCAACGTAGACCCTCGTCGAGTCTCCCGTGGCCCCCTGGGTGTCCACTTGGACCACATTAGGACCTAGTATATGCATTATGTATTATTAGTTTAGATATTGTTATATTATTATTATTATATGTGGATTTTTCCAATATTCATAAACCTTGACCATTTATTTTTTATTTAATGGTTATGCAACTTATATTCCACTCTTTAAATGACACTAAAGTACATATCTTTTATATGGTTTCTTATCCTTATTTAATTTAATTAGATTAATTTATTATTATATAATATGTTCATTTATTTCATCTATGTTTTCCTTCAGGCTGTATATATTCCTTATATTTACTTTGATTTTAACTTTTTTCTCTTTTATTTCCTTCACATTTATGTTATTTATAATTGTTGTTTATAAATAATATGTAGAGGTCACCTGTGGTGAAGTAGTTAGTATAACAGCCTACTATTCCAAAGATCGCGGGTTCACAGCACGCCAGGTAGCCTTAGAATTTTTTTAATGGAGTAAACAATTCTTAGTTATGCCGTCCTTCGAAGTGGACGTAAAATGGTGTAACCTAGCCTATGTGGTAACAGTTACTCGTAAAGGATCTCTATCCAAATTCTTGGAAAATTTAAGGATTCCCTAATAAAAATTAAGGTAGCATCGTTCGATTAACCATAGCAACCTAAAGTGGCGTTGAATAAATAAATAATAATAATATTATAATTTATATTACTCTCTTCATTTCTTTACATTATTATCAATTCTGTACATAAATTCTGTTATTCTTCCTTGGTACTGGAATGTTTTATATAAATATTTTATATTTCCACCCTAACCCTGAAGATGGCCTTCATCTTAGGCCGAAACGTTGGCACATTAAAATAAGTTTTGCTTATTTTGTGTTATCATTCAATCCATTAGCAAATTAATTTTATATATTGACCAGCCCTCTCCACTGCCTTCTCAAATTAATAACCATGACTCATTTATATCTATCACCCTACCACTGCCTATATTAATACTCCTTTCAAAAATTTTCCTTAATCACTTTTAATCTGTGCCACTCTCGTAACTGTTAAGGTATGCTGACATTGTCTTTTTATTGTATATTTCTAAGCTTTATTTGATCCATTATTATTATTATTATTAATACTATTTTGTATTCATCATTTATTTTTTGTAATTACTCTCTTTTTATTGTTTTATTAAACTTTTTAACTGGTTTAATTAATTAATTAATTAATATTAATCTTTTCACCATTGTTTATTATAAAGGTTCCTAATAACTATTTTATTTTTATTTGCTTTGAGTCTTATTAGCTCAGCCCGTATGAAAACATGTTATATTTTTTAAAACGTCAGGATTCCAATAAATATTCAAAATCAATTAAAAAATTTGAGATATTCACCTCTACCCGAGCCTCAACTGAAGTTCATTAAATTTTGTGATGAAAGATCCTAGCTTTTGTTAACCAGATGATAAAATAATTATTACTAAAATAAATGCATACACTGCTGTGAAAATTATACTCATAATCAAATTTGGACACTAACGTCGAATTGAGTAGTGCCTAGTAACTTATTTTAATCATATTTTTTTCTTTGGGCATCCGCTGCGTGTCTTCTGGCAGCCAGGTGTATTTCAGATATTGAGGAACTCCATAGCAGTACTTAAATTCTGGATCTTTTTTTACTTATCTAATCGGGCACGTCGGTTTTTCCTCCAGTTCCACAATGTCTATTGTAGGACGAAACAGGCATCTTCATCTTCTCTCTTCATTTCTTTTCTTGATCGATGATAGCTTATTATCTTCCAGGGAATTATTTGATATCTCTTTTGCAAACAGTTCTGGATCGTATCGTAGTCTACAGTGCCCCGGAATCGACTAGAGTACAACTCTTTAAATACTCATTAGTTGTTCCATGATCTCTTGAAAGCGTTAAGCGTTGGATTTTTGGTGTCCACAAAATAGCGAGGATTCCAAATGTTTACCATGTTTCTTTTATTTTCATAAGTTTTTCCACTTAATTCAATCCTTTGAAAACTTTATAATGTATTTTTTTCAATATTCTCTTTTATGCATTTGAATGATTAAAAAAAAAAATATTATTGACACATTTTCAGGAAAACAGACTTGTATCATTAAATTGTAGTGCTTTTATTGTTTTAAATTTAGGAATGTTAACTGATTTCTCCTGAGCAGTGCAACTATTTGATTTGACAGAAATTATTTAAAAATGTATGTCTAATATTTTACGAAACAAATCACTTTTAGGATGAATTCTTCTCCCCTTCCAAGAAAAAAAGAAAAATTCACAATTTTTTGTAACGTCAAATATCATTTTTACAGCAATGAAGACATTTAGAATAAATTAATTTATGGTGTATTTGGTCTGTCCCTGTTGTAGTAGACACCTTTGTGCCTAATTTTTCTAAACACGTTTTGACAAAACGTGAATGTTGAAATGTTTTAAACCAATAAAATCAGAATTTGATAATATAATTTTGTTTGTTAATAATATATATATTCTTTTTACACTTCTAATTAAAAAAAAAAAAGAGATCCAAAAAATTTAAAATAAAAACAATCAAAGAATATTCATCGATATTAACATATCCATCAAAATTCTTAAAATCTGGTACTTTAAAAAATTTCATCTAGAGAGCTATATCACACACAGACATGAGTTATTACGCACATTTTTGAGCTATTCAATCACTCTTTATTGTAGTTTTTTATGTTCGTCTTCTGTGAAAGAGGAGTTTCTATGACAATAGCCAAAATAAATTTTAAAAGATGGTTGATTTTTTTGGTAAACAATTATTTTTGGAATTATTAAAAATAAAAACTGTTTGTAATCCTGATTTTTTTTTGGAATATGTTGGACGTTTTAAAGCTACTGATTACTGAATAAAAAATTAGCGGAAACTTTAGGATTTTTCCTTCTATTCCGTAAATATTTTATAATATTCTACTTTCAAGCACATTCAGTATGCCTATTGTATAGATTAGAATGTTTCTAGTGCTCGTGATAATAATAATATATTTTCTCCCCAATTACTTCAATATTTTACGACCCGTATTTATTATTGCACATTATATGTACAAATTGAATTAATTAAGAAGAAATATTTGAATTAATTTTTTTGGTACTTTCAATAGACAGAAAAATATAGAATATAATAATTATACATTAATAGGAGTTCATGTAATTTGAAAATTATACATTCGGAACTAAGAGGGTATAAGGTCCGCCATTATGACCAGTGGCGGAAACTTTAGGCTCCCCCCCCCCCGAGAATTGAAAAAATAAGTTATGATATAAAAAAATAAATAAAAATATAAATTAGATACCTTTAAGTGTTAATCATTGTATTTCTCTAGAAAAGAAGCTCAATCATAAAAAAAATTAAAATCGATCAAATTTAATAAGTTTTATTTTTATTTTTCTATTTTAATGTGAAGTGGACTATATTTACTAGCCAATAGAATTGATAAGGAGACTAAATCCCCATAGTGACTTACGGATCAAGTAGGCAGACGTTTTTTTGAAACCGAATCAGTGTGATTGGTCATGGAAATTAAATTAAATACTCATAACACTATGTGAGATAAATATTTACATTTAAACTAAACACAATTAAACATCAATTGTCAATGCTACAAACAGCGAATTGTTTGTAACACGATTTCTCAGAAACAATTGTTAAAGATTCGTTTATTATTGATCATAAAAAATTAATGTTTTCCTTATTGAAAAAATAAATAAAACTAAAATTTTCCTTCTTAACGTGAGGTATTATGTAAAAACATTATTCTTAATAATTAATAATTAAAAACCCCCAGTGTCACAAGAGTTATATATTAACAAGTTTTATATATAAAGAAGTCAACATAAATAAAGAGAAAAAATAGAGTACATTTTTTTTTTAAACAGTCTAATGTATAATAGAGTGCTTAGTAAGTCAATGAATTGGATAAGTTGATGTAGGAACAAATCCGAGTATAGTACTGTATTGAGTCACTACTCGCTAATGTCAATCAAATTTTATGAAAGAATATTTATAGTTTTTATTGGGCAACATCTAACCAGATCTAGGCGTTAATGAAAAAAAAGAGTTATTCTGCTTCCCTTTCTTGCTTCCACCAATCCTTTCTTATCGACGTGGCCTATTAGGGACCACGTCCCGATTTCAATTCTTCCTTTAATTTTGTTATCTCTTCCTTTCTTTCCAAAATTCTTTCATCATTTCACTGTGCTGCTTATTTCTTTACTTGAAACACATTGTTCTAGGTTTCTTATTCACTCTTCCCTGGAATCCCCCCGTAGTCAAGACCCTCTTTCTAAAAATCTCTCTGTTCACATTGTCGTCTTCCCTTATCTCATTCTTTTCAAAATATTTCATTATTTCCTGAATCCAGCTGTTGTCAACCTTGTCTATGTCGCGGAATATTTCATCATTAGATCTTAATTTCCATACTTCTGTTCTTTTCACTTAGTATAAGATTTTTCTCATGATTCTTCTTTCTAGTACATCAAGTTTATCTTATCTATAGTTTAATACTAGATATTCACTAACATATAAGCATTTCAGTTTCACCACTGTGCTATAGTGCCTTACTATAAGATTTTTAGATTATCACCCTTTGTTATAATCATTGATTATTTTTTAATGCATTTTTAATTTTTAACTAATGAATCTTTATATATTAATAGGCAACGAAAAAAATCGCCTTCCTAATTTAAGATTTGATAATTTATGATTCAAAATTTATTATATCTGGAATCTCTAATTGTACTATAAAAAATCGAGGACTCCACCCGTCTCATTCACTCACAAACGGTCGCTACAGTCCATGTAGGACCAGGCTCTCCTCCCATCCTCCTCATCATCCAGCCATCTTAAGCGTGGCTTCCATCGTTTTCTCACACCACCTAGATGGTCACATCAGTTGCTTGTGGAGTCTAAACTGGTTCATCCTCCCTACATGAACAAGCCAAGCCAGCCTTCTCTTCTTTATAATGTAAGGTAATAATGTCGGGCTATGGGTTCGCGATCATTGACTGGTCCATCCGCTTTTCTAAGAACCTTCCTTTCCCAAACTCTAAGAGCTTTCTCCTTGGTAATTGAAGGAATCGCATCGGGGGAAGCTTTAGTCTCTAAAGTGGACTGGTCCTTTCTGGAATGCTCCATTTCTTGAGTACTTCTTATACTTGGTCTTTTCTTTTTTTATTTTCAAGCTAATTCCCTTGCTCTATCCTCAAATTCCTGGAAAGCATCTGATAGTGCTTCCTTTGTTCTAGCTGATATACGAACATCGTCTGCCAATGCTAGATGTTGAGATAACCTTGTGTATACTTTACCATTCGGGTTGGTTTTTACCTTCCTTATGGCTACCTCCACCATAAGTTTGACCAAAACTGGTGATAGGGGGTCTCCCTGCCAGAGGCTTCTATTCTCTTCAAACTACTTTTAGAGACCTCCATTCATCCTTACCCTGCCCTTTGTAACTTATAGGGTCTTTTTTACCAACCTTATCAGTTTTCCAGGCATTTATAGCTCTTTTGTTCCTTTCAGCAACTGTACTCTGTCAATGTTGTAGTATGCTTGGTAGAAATCAATGAATAGGGGATGTAAATCAACATTATATTCACATGTTTACTCTAGCACCTGGCGGACTGTAATCATGTAGTCAACAGTGGATCTTCCTGGTCTGAAACCAGTTTGGTACTCTCCTATTCTGTGCCTAAGTGTTTATTCTTTGACAAATTGCGATAGATAATACTTTATAAGCTAAAGTACTGCACCCATAAGCCCCATAAATACTGGATTCTCTAGGGATTGATTTTTTTTCAAGAAATAAATGTTTATAAAAAAAAATCATGATATCTATTTAATCCCAATGGATAATAATTAATATATTATATATCTTATCCGTTGAGATTCAATGCTGATATACGACTAATAATAAGATGAACTTCTATCGTTAAAAAAAGGGAAACAAAAGACCCTTTTCTTCGTAATTTTTAAATTAATTAACCTGAACTAATTTTAAATTCTAATTAAGAAAAAATACCACTTTAATTCATATTACGGTAAAAGAGAAGATTATTACTTTATTGACTTTTTAAGTTCATATTCTAGTAAAATTTAATATAAATCCTAATTTAGCCTAGATTAAAAAAAGAAATAATAAATTTGATTCTAAAAACCATCAGCATTAATTTTAATTAAGAGTTAGATACTTTTAAAAAAAATATGGATACGTAAGCAGATCATAAATGAATGTTTAATCAATTTCCATTAAATCAGTTTCTCTTGACCAATGCCATGATATGACAATACTTGATTGCAATAATAATGACAATACCAAAAAAAAATCTTGCTCTTATACTTTATCAGATCCTAGTGCATCTGGTATCTCATAGCTTTGTCTTCTTCAGGTAAGTTATTAGTAACAAAGCTTGTAGTTTCTGAAAATAACTTTTTGGGTCCCTTGATTTTGAAAAGAATTGTTGAAATCCTGAAGACAGAGATTCTTGAGGACACTAGTTTATTTATAATTTTTATGTCACTGAACTCAATGCAGTGGTTAAGAAGTTTATTGAGAACTTCTTGGCCCAAAACTGAAAATTCTCCAATTCGAAATCTTTCGAGGTCGAAAAAAAACATAAAACAAACATCTGCACCACTATAACACTTGAAAGAGTCTGAGGTTCAGTATATGGTAGCGACTGTAATGTTTCTTGGACAACGTTTGTGCAGGGCGGTGATTTTTCCTAGATCATGCTAAACCGCCATATGTTTCTTCGAGTTCAGGAAAATATAATTAATGTTTACTTGAGAAGAAGAAATACATAACTTGAGTCATAATTTTAATTGAGTTTCATGTAGGTAATTTTGTTGCTAACACATGAATAAAGCGAAATAACCTTTCGAAAAAGAAATGGACATATTTTTTTTTTACTAAGAACAATCTGAGGCGCCACTCGACGTGGTTATTCCGTTATCTGGTTGATTTGAAGCATCAATTGGGAACACGGGGACGATATTATAACTCAGTCTGCCTCCGTCTCTCCTCCGTGGAAGGTTAAGCATCGTCAGGTATATCTAGATCTATTAGATACGTATTTGGATGTTATATTAAATTAAATATTTGCGTTGGTTGAACAAATATTTATTTAATGTATAAAGTAAAGTATAAAGTAGAACAGACGTGTAATAACTCGATAGTACCATATTACGTTTTATCGACTGATCTATACTTACAATTCGAGACTGGCTGTGGCAGATAAATTATTCATTGTGATAACACCTGTCGAAAGACTCAGCGGGATCCGGAGACCATCTTAGGGCTCACCCAGCCTCTATAATGTGTTCTGTAACCCTTGAGTTAAGATGAAAAATCGACCAAATCATCCTTGGTATTTTACTTGAAAGGTACCTTTTTCGGAAATAAGACTTTATTTAAATAATTATTCTGCAGGTTGTCACTTCAAGATGAGTCACAACAAGTTTTAACTGTTTATTTTTTTCATTTGTAATATTTTGCATTCAAGTTATCGTGAGTTTTAGTACGGAAAATAGAATGTAACTATGGGTAGTGATTAGATTTTGGTAGTCATTTCATCAAGAAATAAAAGTTTCATCTAACATTTCGAAGCATAGATGATATATGTTTGCCGAAACATTAATTTCTAGATGGAATGATTATCGAACTATTCACATTTGCCATAATTACATTATATTTTTCATAATAAAGCTCTTGATTATTTGTACTTTTAAAAAATATTGAAAGGGAAACGAATGAAAAGTTAAAACCAGTGACTTAACTCGAAGCGACAACTTGCGGAATAATTACAGAATGTTTATTAAATTAAATCTTTTCGTTGGTTTCCCCACTATTTATTTAATGTATAAAATAAGTGGTAGAAAGTACGTGTAATAATTCAATATTACGTTTTATCTAGAATTACAGACTGAACTATATCTCGAATTTGAGACTGGCTGTAACAGATAAATTAAGTATTCTAATAACGGCTGTTAAAAGACTCTGTGAGATCCTCTAGGGGCTCACCCAGCCTCAATAAAGTGGTCTGTAAACCTCTAAATGAGAGGGAAAATCAGCTAATTCATCCTTATTTTTTATTTGAAAGGTACTTTTTTCGGAAATGGCAAAACATTTGTTTTCCCCTCTTGTTTCTTCGTGATATTAAAAAATTCGCGTATCTAGAATCTACCCGATATATCCAAGAGCAGTTTAAGTTTTGAAATTCATTTGACCCATTTATTTGGCATCCTTTGTGTCCAATTAACCGTAATTAGGACAATTTTCTGTCTCCGCTATTTCGATTTTTAAATTTCCTTGAATATACGACTGAAGTTGTACTGCCACGACCTATTTTTTATAACAATTATTACTATTAGAAAAGCTAAATTATTTATCTGTAGCTTAAACAATTTGGGAGCGCAAAATCAAGCTGTGCAGATTGCACGATCCCTTAAAAACTGAATGGTAGTAAACGTAGACAATTATTGGAATTCTTTGATATTTTGAATATGATGATAATAATTTAAATGGCTGATGTTTTCAACTGAGACGAAATAACATTAAAATCCTTCAAATAATTAGCTTAGGAACTACAGTATGATTTATGGCACTACTCAGTTGTAAACCTCCAAGCCAAGGCAATAAACAGCAATAGTGTTAAGTATAGCTATCGTCGCTACATTTTATGCAAAAACAACTGCTTCGGCTGCAACTATACTGGTATCGGTTTAGTATATGCCTACTACAAACTGAAAGTAAGACCCATATCTCTTTAAAACGAAAAAAACTCGATCCGAAGTCAAATCAAATGATAACTACGGCATAGATACAGACAAATACACACACACAGATACACTAATGCCCAAAATTGTGTCAGACATTCTTTGAACATTGCAGTTAAAGACTACTATATATATATATATATATATATCACTACAAGTCCTAGTATTTGAATATTTCCAATGTCCAATCCTTAACCGACATGTGATTGAGTTTCCCCTTTTCTTGGCTGTCTTTTGAAAGTTTATCATTTTGAGCAGTTTATTTTCTTATATCCGCTACCAAATTCTTTTAAGAAAAAACATGTACCACTACAACCCGTGAAGGGTCTGGAGTTCAGTACAGTCAGAGATTGTACTATTGTACTGTTTCTTTGGCAAAAGTAGTACAGGGAGGTGATTTGTCCTAGATCACGCTCAACCGCAAGATTTGTCCCCGTTATTTTGGGTACCCATTTTATAGAGGCTCGGTGAGCCGCAGAAGGGTCATGGATCCCATAGGATCCATCTCCAATCGCTAACTTAAATTAAATAATCTTGCCAGCAGCGGGATTCGAACCAGGATTTTCAGCGTGGCGACTCAGTGCTCTCCCACTGAGACACTAAAGCTCACGATAAGTAGTATTTTTGGAAAATCTTAAAAATGAAACCAATAAACAGGTAAAACTTGTAGCTCAACTGCAAAAAAACAACCTCCGGAAAAGTATACTACTTCATCGTACATTTTTAATGCGTCTGGATGTAATCAATAATCATCATGTTACATAAAATAACTGTTGGTTCTTCTGAATATTTTTGAAGTCTTTGTTAAGTAAATTAAAATTATTTCTACTATACTTTTTAATTGAGCTTATTGGCAACCTAGGAATTTGCCTACAGTTGTCTCTATTATTAATTACCTTTACCAAACAATGTGGAAACTGGCAAGGGGTTAGAACCAAGGTCTGGATACGAGAATTTATTTTTTGAACGCATACACACATAATTAAAAGTTTTATCGTCATGTGTACAACTTCAGGTATTCAATTACTTCTCAATTATCAATCTGCTACCGGTAATTAATAATGGAGGACACTGTAGGCAAACTGCTAAGTTGTCAATAAGCCCAATTAAAAAATATAGTGGAAATAATTTTAATTTACAACAAAGACTTAAGAAATATTTAGAGGGACCAACATTTATACTATAGAAGGGCAAAAACCGCTATTCTATTAGTTTACCACTCACTTTTTTTATCCCTTAAAGGAAACAGGGAAAGGATAAGGCAGGGGGCAGCACAGGGTATAGAGCGATTAATAGCAGTGGTGAGTCCCAGGTTCAAGTCCATCTGTTGCAGAAAAATTACACAATCCATTAGATCCTGTGGGACCTGAACACCCTCCAGGGGATCACCCAGTCTCCACACATTGTGAACTCTTAATTGTGGGAATACTAGGTGGTTGAGCTTGATTTTGGCCAAACCTACCTGCCTGCATAGCCGTTGTCTAAGAAACATTACAGTCCCTACTGTTCATTGAATCCTAGACCTTTCATGGGCTGTAGCGATACTTTTTCTGAAAGTACTGTAATCCATTCCGTAATATAAGTGTTGAATTTAATCAGTTTTCAATAATTAGTTGTGCTAAAAAGAAATAATAAAACATACATTCCTCATCTCGATCACCTTTTTTCTTATTTCTTATCTATAAATGTCAAGGGAGAAAAAAATCTTGTTACACAACTGCTTAGAGTATTATTTATTGTATAAAGAAGGACAATTTCTTTTGTTAATCTTTGCAACTTCATTATTAATAATTAATTTGGCCGTAATAATTAATTTGGATAACCCTCTTTTGCAGACATTGATACTGATAATTATATAGACGAAAGTGTATTACTTTATTTAAATACAGTTGTTGAAGACCCAAACAAATTATGGAGTTGCCTGTACAAAAGAACATGAAAACGTACCCAAGTATCTGTTAAATCTTTATGTTTAAGTTATGATATAACTGAACTGTCATTATTCTATTTGCTATGTTTCTATGTTAATATCTTATAGTGAAGATTAGAGTTAGAGATTAGGTCACTAGTTAAAATAAAAATAATTTTATTGTGAAGCATTGTGAATACTGCATTTGACCTACCTGAGCAAGATTAACTTATAATATCATGTACACAAGAATGTTTAATGCATAATATAATTTAACTTCAACGATTACACTCGTGATTATCAAGATATCGTCGTAATCAAAAGTTTTCCTTAACGATTTGAGTATCATTAAAAAAAAACACATCTTCAAGTATATGACTTTTAGAGACGTTTGTCATACATAACTTCATATTTCTAGTGTTTTATGTAATATACAATACATTTTGATGGATTAGTTACATGACTCTCCGCTGCTTCAAGTATGTGATGTTTTATTTATTTACATAATTAATTCTTGTTCAGAAGAAAATCCACTTGTGAATTCGATTCTGTAATAATGTAATGAGTATTTATAATATAACTTGCTTTATTATAAATACTCAGTGGAATAAATAATGAATAGATTGTACAGCGAAACTTACTGTTTAAGAACACACTAGTTATCAAAAGAACGTTATTTATTTAAAATAATAAAGCTATTTACTTACGTCAACGTAAGTCCAAGTTAAAGTAATGTTCAATGAACATTCTTCCCCCTGTATATGTTACGTTAAATGTACACTTTTACCGTAAAATGTGTACATTTCCCAAAAAGTTAGGTATATGTGAAGTGAATATAATGTATATGTACATTTCCCGGCAAATGTGTACTCTTGCCTTCACGTTTTGGTAAATGTATACTCTTACCTTCATGTTTTAAGAAAAGTTGGAATACAAATAAATTAAAAATGTTGTTGCAGTAAAAAAATATTTATTTAAATAAAAAAAAAATATAAAAAAAAATGACAAACAAAACATACTTCTCTTTGCATATTCTATAATATGTCGTAGGTTATGATCCCAATATTCATAAAAACAATTTTCGTCCTAGTTTTTCATGACCGATACGATGGGAATCAAACAAATAATAATAATAACATACTTTTCTTTATTATAACAGTTAAATTTTATAAAACTATAAAGGAACATATAGAAATTTCATAATGAAAAAAGTTTTATTTATTTGAGCAAGAATTGCTGTTGTGGCACTTGGAATTACATAATATTCCAGCATTTTTACAACTGCATTTTTTTTTAGGAACATGTTCCTTTACAGATGCATCTTTTAAAACCTTGTCCACCAGTTAGGGACTGCATTCCTATAATTTCTCTTACCGATGCTCACATTTACCAAAACGACATGGTCATTGTGAATTCAATGTACATTTCCCTTCTTTGAAATTGTAAATGTTAGTTGAATGCACATTACCCAAACGAGGAGGCAAATGTGCACATTTACCGAAAATGTGTACATTGGCCGCCATATCTACATCAACAGGTGAATACAATTTCACTTTTCATACAATGTTTGAAGAATTTTTATTATTTGTAAAAAAACGAGTGATAGAAGTTGTTAGTTATTCTTACTCTTACTTCTTTCAGTAGTATGTGATAGTTGTAATTTTGTAGGGATCTAAAGTATAAAAAGTACGACAGCAGCGAGAAGTGAACTATGTTACTTGATTTCTTTTGTGCAAGCTTACAAACTTTGCCCCCCTTTTTCACCCCCTTAGAGGTAGAATTTCGGAAAATCCTATCTTATCGGATGCCTACGTCATACAAAGAACACCCTCCAAGTTTCAGGTCTCTACGATCAGCGGTTTAGGCTGTGCGTTGATCCCTCAGTCATTCAGGACACAGCATTTTATATGTATAGATAATAGTTTAAATAATAGAATTATTATTTACTGGTATATACGAGAATTTACAGCGATAGAAATCTGATTTATTGATTGAAATTTGCATTGTTTTTATGTCGAGCATTCAATTACGGTTTCTAGGAAAGCTGCAAGAGGCGAGCAAAAAAAATTGTTAACACTTCGTGGAAAAATATATCATATAATTCAAAAGCCTATTAATATTTCGCTCTTCAGAATGAGTGCTTCATCAGATCTTTGTTAGGCAAGTCTTCATTTAAATGGAATTTCCCGAAATAACGTCTAAGGAAATTTAAATAATGTTTAATTTCAATAAAAATCTCGAAACCGGGTCGCCCAGATCGCTAGTCTGGAACTCTACCAATTGAGTTATCCTGGCTCAATCAGGCTCGTTCCCCGGTCGATCCCGGATCGCTTCGAGTCCCGGTCCTGGACATATCTTTTCTTTTCAAATAAAAATATTTAAAAATTAATAAAACCAATAACTAATAAAATAACATAAATTGTAATAATATATAATGGCGTAAGTCAACAAGATTCAAATTAAATAAATGTTCAAAGAACATTCATCCCCTCGTATACATCGCAAACTGCGAGAACGCGGGGACATGGGATCATTAAAAAGAAAGGATATAGCCATGACCGGGGAGCGAGCCTGATTGAGCCAGGATAGCTCAATTGGTAGAGTTCCAGACTAGCGATCTGGGCGACCCGGGTTCGAGTCCCGGTCCTGGACATATTTTTTCTTTTCAAATAAAAATATATGTGATATAAGTTAATTCAAACGTTCATTTTTACGTGAAATAATTAGCGAAGTACAAACATTTCCCATAATTAAATTCTCTTTTCCACAATAAAGCTCATGATAACTTGTATTTTTTGGAAAATATTAAAAGGGAAACGAATACAAAGTTAACACTTGTTGTGACTCAACTAGAAGCGACAACCAGCGGTATGATTACCAATAAAAAATTACTCCAGAAGAATTCCCTAAATTACAGAAATCAATGAGGAAACCACCGAGAGTTATCTGGTATGAAGTTAGTATAGCACTTAACACCAATCACCTTCAATGGATTTTACGAATTGAATTTCAAAGGTATTCTGTAATCAATAGGCGTTCGATAAGTTTTCAAAGGGAAACAAATTCAGAAAACAATAAGATCTTTCCTAAATTTCCGAAACGAAACTTCCATTTGCCAGTTCAGGGTTCAGTCATTTGATGAAATAAGACAGAATAGGTTCAACTTAACCCATTTGTTTGCATAATCATTTATGTATGATTACCGTTAAAGTATTTTTGTTAGTCTTGTCAACTTCATTATTAATAATTAATTTGGCCGTAATAATCAATTTGGATTACCCTCTTTTGCAGACATTGATACTGATAATTATATAGACGAAAGTGTATTACTTTATTTAAATACAGTTGTTGAAGACCCAAACAAATTATGGAGTTGCCTGTACAAAAGAACATGAAAACGTACCCAAGTATCTGTTAAATCTTTATGTTTAAGTTATGATATAACTGAACTGTCATTATTCTATTTGCTATGTTTCTATGTTAATATCTTATAGTGAAGATTAGAGTTGTCTGTATTAGGTCACTAGTTAAAATAAAAATAATTTTATTGTGAAGCATTGTGAATACTGCATTTGACCTACCTGAGCAAGATTAACTTATAATATCATGTACACAAGAATGTTTAATGCATAATATAATCTAACTTCAACGATTACACTCTTGATTATCAAGATATCGTATTAATCAAAAGTTTTCCTTGACGATTTGAGTATCATTAAGAAAACAAAAAAAAAAACACACCTTCAAATATATGACTTTTATAGACGTTTGTTATACATAACTTCATATTTCTATAGTTTTATGTAATATACAATACATTTTGATGGATTAGTTACATGACTCTCCGCTGCTTCAAGTATGTGATGTTTTATTTATTTACATAATTAATTCTTGTTCAGAAGAACTCCACTTGTGAATTCGATTCTGTAATAATGTAATGAGTATTTATACTATAACTTGCTTTATTATAAATACTCAGTGGAATAAATAGTGAATAGATGGTACAGCGAAACTTACTGTTTAAGAACACACTAGTTATCAAAAGAAGGTTTATTTATTTAAAAAAAGCTATTTACTTACGTCGACGTAAGTCAAAGTTAAAGTAATGTTCAATGGACATTCTTCGCCTTATATACATGGCAAATTGCGAGAGCACGGGGATATAGGATCGGTGAAGAGAATAGACATGTCTGGTCGAGGTACGAACCAGGATAGCTCAGTTGGTAGAGCGCCACACGGAAATGTGGGAGACCCGGGTTCGAATCCCGGCCCTGGGCATACCTCTTCTCTTCAAAAATTATTTATTTATTCAGTACTACTTACCTTTATTTATTTATTTTTTGTTTATCTTTGCTACAATTATGCCTCACCAATTTTCTCCAGATTTCGATCGGTGAGGGTGATACTGAAACAACAAATTCAGAAAACAATAAGATCATTCCTAAATTTCCGAAACGAAACTTCCATTTGCCAGTATAGGGTCCAGTCATTTGATGAAATAAGACAGAATAGGTTTAACTTAACCCGTTAATATATGCAAGTTTGCATAATCATTTATGTATGATTACCGTTAAAGTATTTTTTTATTGCTTTGATAACTCACACTGTAATACTATGTGGCTCAGTCGTGTCATCTACTAGATCAAAATCTGAATACAAATTAAAACTTTTTTTTGGAGCTAGCTTTATACAAATTTCTTCATATGTAGGAATTTCATAATAACTTCTAATTAGGTGTTTGTTTAATTGCTGTGGGTCAATGGAAAAGCACAGCACTAAATAATTTACCCACTGTCCTGTATTAGCCACTTTCTCAAAACTCTACTGATTTTCTAAATTGTCCAACGTTGTATTCAATTTATCCTTGATTCTTTATGAAACCCTGCGAGATGAACATTTTACACATAACACAGAGCCAAATTTTAACAGAAATCTGTACATACTAGGAAAACGGCCAACATGAGGGTTCTTTGATGTAAAATTAGAAGAATTGTTTTGTTTTTTCTGATTACATATATAAGCTTTTTTAATTAGATTCAAATCTACACAAGTTTTCCGTTTCAAAATTATTGCGCACTTTTTTTCTGTTACTATTATAAGTAATGCTTCACACAACTGATTCTTACATTGAATTTTTAGCTTAACGCTTCCTTGAGGTTCAATTTTAAATCATCCAAATTATCCAAGGATTGTTGAGGTTTGCTCGATTTATAAAGTCTAGGTAAGCCTCATAACTCAAACTTCAGGAATTACGTTCATTTCAGCTCTTATGTATAGTTTGAAAATAAAGAAAATTGTTTATGTAATTTTTTCAAGTCCACTCTTGTGGTTTCTGGATAGTGTTTACCTTGATTATTTAAATGCTAAAATCTTATTTTAAATTATCTAAATTATTCTTTTCTACATCTAGAGAGTTTAAATTTTCTTTGTAAAATCGGCTTTCCTACACATAAACACTCCTACTAGATTTTCTAACTTCTCAGGTCTACCATGTTCAATCAATACGTCGTATAGCAATTGACACTCTCTATAATTATACTTATATTATATTATATGCTCCAAATAAGATCTAAGTGTAATCTATGAAGATTAAACTAGTTCTTAATGACTAAACGGCAGATTAATTCGCTGCTTTCAACACCGATGCATTTTTACTGTGTTATTATTTGTTCATAAACTGCAGTAATTAAAGTAAAAGACTTTTAAATCTACTATTGAACCGATGCCTACCAAATGTGGAAGCGCGAGCTAAAAGAATGAAGAAATTCTCTCCTGTCTCTTTTACATACCTCTCTCTGGGCCCTGTTAATGTACCTAATAATAAATCTGCAGTAGATAAATTACATTCAGGTGTTAGAATTATTCGGTCGTTTAGTTTGAGTGGCGTAACCTACGACAATTATTGCGGGTCCCACACCATTGTTTCGTCTGTGAACATCGAACTGTGCCTTCCATATCTTTTAAAAAATATTTTAGTGTCGATTAAGTTTTTTTAACAACAAGGAGTTTCACCTGTATTCTATTGGGTTGTTTCCTACGAAATGTCCGTTTTTATTATTTCTAAATTTCAAACAGGAATTAGTTGACTTATTTTATTATTATTTATGATAGTTATGTTTACAGATCATAATGAGCGGTTATTGATCATCTCTCTTTTAATCATTTTTACTATCCCTACAGTTGAATAAACGTTGTTCAGTATGTCATCAAATATGACCATGGAAACACGCGATTTTCCTGTATTTTTTTTTTTTTTATGAGTTGAAACTTCGACTATTATCAACCCCAAATTAATTAATTCATAATTTAATTTCTACTCTCTACCCAGAGGTGAAACCACCACATCCACATCTTACTACAGGGATATTGACATAATCACAACTAAAACTTATATGCAATGGTTAGGGACGACAACGCTTATACACATGAATCACGGCAGACAGTGAAGAAACTAAACAAGCTGGTTTACGAAGTCTCCCTGTACCCATCTCATTCACAAGACCTATCTGCAACAGATTTCCATCTGTTCAGAAATTTGAACAACTTCCTTACTAAAATTTGTGAAAATGATTTTCAGGTCAAAAGCCCATTTTCAGAATTAGCTTCTTCATAAAACCCTCAGTTTTACGAAGAAATTAATTATCCAATAAGTTGTTTTGCTAAATAACATTTCCTTTGAAAACGGACATTTCTCATGAAACGAGCCAATAGTAAATGTTTTAATTAAAAATGCTTGCTACATTTCTAAAAAAACACACTATAATTTATACAGTCATTTCAAAATGACGAATTATATTGGAGATTGATAAATTTTGTGAGATTTAAAAAAACAAAAACAATAAATATCGCATTGAGGCTAATAATCATTCATTATTCCTTAGGAATTGGTGCAAAGATGACAGCTGAGAATCAAGTGGAAATCGCTGATGATAATCCTGAAAAGGTAATTCAAATTATTTTAAACTTGTTCGATATGTGTACCTTGTATGTGTAATACCTGTCACTTGGGATAGATATAATATCATTTTAAAAAAGCAATTTGATAAATTGGACTGTTAAGTGTGCCGATGGATCATGAGTGCAATGATGAGATGCAAGATTTTAGAAATGAAAAAAGAGAAAAGACAATATCTACAATCATAATATTCATTTACATTTGCTTAAAGGTGTTATTTGCCATAATCGGAATTAATCAAAATTTGTTTAACACCTGGAAAAGAATAAGAGCTCTCTATATCCCTTCTCATAGGAATGTTCATAAATAAATAATGTTCATTAAATAGTTCATAAATACATATTACTATAATTACTTTAATTATACATAAATAAAATACACAAAGTGAGAGAAATGCTTTATTGTTTCAGCAGTGCTATCCAACTACATTGAGTATAAAGGGAGGGGGTGGTTCATGAGTAGAGCGCTAAGTCCCCGTGCCGAATTTCCCGGGTACAAATCCGGGTGGGGCAGATAATAGACAATTTATTTAATCTATTTACATATAGGGATGGACTCTGTAGGAACTGAATACCCTCCAGGGGATCATCCAACCTCAACAAAAAAGGCACAAGTGTTGTAGTTGAACGTTTTTTTTTAATTTTACATTATTTTAAATTATAACTGCTAGTTATTTCCACTAATTATGATCGGTCAAGAGATAAGCAAAAACCTAAGGATCCTTTAAGTTGAGTTCGGGACTTTATTATAATTATAATTATAGGTGCACTAATTAGACAATTACGTCAGGTTGCTACGCCACCATGGGAGTTACACCAAAAGATCATGTTATTGTTGATCAATAATCAAATAGCCATTAAACTTAGTTTTATGTTATTCACATTTTATAATTGAAATATCTGACTATAGTCTTCCTTATTAGTAATAATTGTTGACACAATATCACTGATACACTCTTCCTTATTAGAAATATTTGTTTACATAATATCATCACTAAATATTGACTATACAATATCAAAAAAAAAGACGTAGACATTTTTTTAAATATATACAAAAATTACAGAGTTTTGGGATTTACCTGTAGTATTTTTATGGAATATAAACCAATTTTATTGATTTTAAAATATATAGAAATATGTTTTTTTTTTTTTGCAGAAGCTGAAATATCCTAAATCTGTGTTTTTCATCATCAGTAATGAGTTTTGTGAGAGGTTTTCCTATTATGGCATGCGAGGTAACTAAGACTAAAGTTTTCATTCCTTAAATTCTCTCTTAGATAATTTATTTTTTTATACACTATAATTATAAAATGAAAATAGCGATTGGAAAAATAAGATAAATGGATAGTATTCACAATCTCACTTGGCATCAAAGTTGCTATAATACTCAATTCAGGACTATGAGCGCTCCATTTTTAAACATATTGTATCTGTAATTTCATTATTTATTTACTTTTTATTTATATAATTTTTTGGTATGAAGCCTTTACTTATTATTATAATTCAGTGGATTTATAACTTATTTATTCAAGTGGATCTTACTTTTCGTTTATTTTTCACTTATATTTTGATCTCAGCTTAAAATTAGTTATAACATGGTAAGTGAAGCAGAAGATGAGCTTGCATACTGTCTTGAAATACCGTCCATTTTTTTGTTAATGCTAATTCTTATAATTTTATCCTGATTACCAATTCAATGACGCTTTTTAAATTTTATTGATCCAAATAATCAACATTTTTCGAATGCAGGAAGTTGATAAAACTATTTGGCAGATATTGGCAAGATTGCCCTGCTTCTCTACTGCTTCCTATTTTTGAATTTCGACGAATAGCGCAATATCATAATATATAGCATATATTATATAGCATAATATATTATAGATATTCACAATCATGTAGACTGTTATATATATATATATATATATATATATATATATATATATATATATATATAACAGTCTACATGATTGTGAATATCTATAAATAAAAACCTACATATATAGCGTTCTAAACGAGCACTTTGGAGATCTACTTTATCGAGATATTCAATAGTATCCTAAATTCTATTGAACCACTAACTATTAAGCATTGCGTTTTTGTTTTGTTTCTTCTTCCTATATTCATATTTAATATTGAATAATTATTAATTTACCATATAAATATTAAGAAGAAAACGGTACGGATGAAAGTCAAAAAATAATTCCTTAAACAGAGAAACTATTTTTTTTTTTAGAAATCGACGTTTTGGCCCACGTTACTGGGTTTTTTCAGGGCTTAGTGGTCTCAAGTACGGGAAGTCAACACTCATTAATAGTTGTATAAGGAAATTCACAATAAATAGCACGAATTGGCAAATTGAGAACTGTGTTAATATTTATTCAATCTGTTATATTTGTTATTGTTTTGTTTTTTTGTTTTGACATCTCTATCAATTATATTGAAGCAATCGGTATTTAGTAATTTAGATAAAACAATATCTTATCTGGATAAAATTTTCTGGTATGAATCGTGTCCCAATCCATTATTTCTTCAACGCGTCATTTCTTTATTAAGTTGTGCATTCCGTCATCATTCAACTTAATCGAGAATCAAACAAAATCCAGTCTTATAATTAAGTTGACCACGGCACGGAATTCTTGTCTTATCTCACTTCTTTCATGAAACAAAAAGATACTGTTACGGTCAGAGCGGGAAGTAGGACCGGCTTCTGATCTGCCTAGAGCGGATTAGGCAAACAATGGGATTAAGCGGAAGGGATTATAGAATGGCGTAGAGCCTTCTAGATCGGTCTAGGTGGTCCTCGTCCGTGTTCCGAGTAATGCCCCACCACGACCTACCTTGCATATATAAAAAGGACAGCGTTTTCGGCCGCGGCAGTAGTAATAAGACGAGTCTGTAATAAGCCAGTGAGTAGCAGTCGTTAACTAGTGGCAGTGTGTGTGAGTTAGTTAGTATTAGTATCAGTCTGTAATAAGTGCTTAGTGAGCAACAGTGACAATTAGTGACCGTGTAATTAGTGTAATAAACTGTGTGGCAGTTTGTCATATTTGAAGAGTCTTACGGTCGGTGGACTTTAGTTAGCGAACTGTAAGTGTTAATTTGTAATTGTAAACTATAGTGTAATATTATTGTATTTGTACAAATTTATATAAATAGTTTAGTTACTTAGTATAAACAATATCTTATATTATTTGTATATTATCTTAGAAATTAGATAACATTTAGTAGAATATTATTATTGTAAATTGATATTAGTTTAATAATTTAACTGTATTAAATAATCTCATTGTATTCTTTTTAATTTGTTTAATAAATATTAGATTCTTGAATTAAGTAATAGTTTAGTCCATTTTACACCCAGTAGCCCGTAACAAATTGGTGTCAGAAGTGGGATCTTGTGTAATTGTTATTTTGTCTAGCATTTTGTAATAATTGGGCTACTGTTTGAAAAATGGCTTCTCAAAGTCTTAAATTGATGGATTTAAAAGTTGCGGATTTAAAACGGGAATTAGAAGAACGTGATCTGGATTCTTCCGGAAATAAAAGTGTACTGCAACATCGCTTGCGTCAATTTTTTGTAGAGTTAGGGGAAAATCCAGAGGACGTTCTGTTTGAAACTGATTTAAGCAAGTTGTCTGCAACTTTTAAAAATGAATTAGGCAATGTAGAAAATAAGCTAGGTAATGAATTAAGCAGTGTTAAAAGTGAATTAGGCAATGTAGAAAATAAGCTAGGTAATGAGTTAAGCACTGTTAAAAATGAGCTAGGTACTGTAAAAAATGATTTAATGGATACATTAGAGTCTAAGTTAGGCACATTAGAGACTAAGTTAATGGAAAATGTAGATAATAAGCTAGCTAATGTAGATAATAAGTTAGCTAATGTAGATAATAAGTTAGCCGATGTAAATATAAAAGTAGCTGATGTAGAATCTAGGTTAGGAGAAAAATTGAATTCAGTTGAAAGCAAACTTAGGCAAAGAGTAGAAGCTCTAGAGGGACGTATGAGCAACCCACCGATGAACGACACCGACCGTTCCCCCGAGGTCAGTCTTCATAAAACCATTCTGCCCGCCAATAATGGGACGCCACCAGCTCACAACACCATTCCAGTATTCGACGGAAAGACGCCGTGGGAGGACTACATGACTCTCTTCGAGACAGCGGCTTCGATCCACGGGTGGTCACAGGAGACCCAAGCTTCAGCGTTGTGCCTGGCCTTGCGTGGAGACGCCTTGGGAGTTCTGCAGGGGATACCCATGTCGGAGCGGTTCAACTACGGGGAGCTGATCAGAAGACTGGAGATGCGTTTCGGCCACCGCCACATGGACCAGCTGTATCGCTCACAGCTGAGAAGCAGGGTCCAGAAGACCAACGAGACTTTGCAGGAATTTGAAGCGGATATTGCCCGGCTGGTGAGGAACGCCTATCCATCGGTCACCGACGATGTTTACGAAAGCTTGGCTGTCGACAAATTCCTGGATGGACTTCGGGATCCAGAGACACAGCAAGCAGTGAAGCTCGCCAGGCCGAAAACTTTGGGAGACGCATTATCCCAGGCCATGGAGTTCGAGGCTGTTAGGCTGTCTGTACGGGGCAATGCGCGAGTTCGAGCAGCAGGAGCAGAGCCTAATGTGGTAACCAGCGTCGAGGACATAGTGACCAAAGTGTTGGATGCTCTCAGGACCCATAAGAAGGAGATACGCTGTTGGGGCTGCGGCCAGCTTGGACACCCTAGAAGCAAGTGTCCAACCCGTAACGTCAAAGCCCCCAGGAAGGCCATCAGAGTTGCGTCAATAGGAAGCAGGACAAACAGCTTCTACGTTGATGGGATGGTGAACGGGCAGCTGCGAAGCCTTCTAGTGGATACCGGCGCGAGCATGACAATCTTGAACTCCAAGACACTTCCAGCTGAGAAGATCTTACCAACAACTTGGGCATTACGGACTGCAACAGGACAGCCAGCCAAGGTCTACGGGGAGACAGATGCCACCTTCCACATCGGGGATCAACATCTGCAGCACCGCGCTCTCGTGGCAGAGATCGATGAAGATGTTATATTGGGCATGGACTTCATGATCGCATACGGGATCAAGCTGGATATGTCGAGAGGTGTGATGACGCTGGGAGACGAGGAAGTCATACTTCGGCAGGAAAAGGACTTCTGCGCACGAGTGCTGCTTCCAGAAGACACCACTTTACCGGCACGGAGCCAAATCGTGACGCATGGGACGGTCGAAGGCCATCTACCCGCGGGTCAATGTGCACTACTCGAACCTGGAAGGCACGAAGAACAAGAGATCGGACGCGGCGTACTGGTTGCTAGGTCTCTCATCAAGGCCGGACGGACCACTCCAATCCGGCTAATGAACCTGAACAGCTTCCCGGTAACGCTGAAGAAAGGAACACCGGTCGGGGAGTGTACAACCGCTACCTCAGTGGTTCGTCAGCTGCAACGTCGTCCCACCGAGCTCCGAGGACTGCCAGAAGAACTAAAAGGATTTGTTAACGAGTCATGCCGCGACCTTTCACCTGAACAGAGCGAGGAGGTGAAAAACATGATTACCCGATGGCATGACGTCTTCGAGATCGGACCAGGACCACGGGGCAGAACGGATATCGTCCAGCACAAGATTGACACTGGGGATGCGAAGCCCATCCGACAGGTTCCGCGGAGGCTGCCGTTAGCCAAACGGGAGGACGCCGAGGAGATTATAAAGGAGATGGCGGCTGACAGTGTCATTGAGCCTTCGAGTAGCCCCTGGATGTCTCCTGTTGTATTGGTGAAGAAGAAAGACGGCACAACGAGGTTCTGCGTAGACTACCGTCTTCTGAACAATGTCACCAAGAAGGACAGCTATCCGCTTCCCAGGATTGACGATATGCTGGACACCCTAGAGGGGTGTAAACTCTTCTCTACTTTGGATCTCCGCAGTGGATATTGGCAGGTTGGATTGGCACCTGAAGATAAAGAGAAGACGGCGTTTTCAATTGGCACTGGGCTCTGGCAGTTTACAGTAATGCCGTTCGGGCTTTGCAATGCTCCTGCCACATTCGAGAGGCTGATGGAAAACGTGTTAAGAGGTCTCTCTTGGGAAGTATGCCTGGTTTACCTAGACGACATTATTGTGCTGGGAAAGTCCTTCGCTCACCATCTGAAGAATCTGGAGAAGGTCTTCGAACGACTGCGTGCAGCGAACCTAAAGTTGAACCCGAAGAAGTGTAATCTCTTCCGAAGGCAAGTCAACTACCTGGGGCATATTGTGTCAGACAACGGAGTTGCTGTTGACCCAGAGAAGATAGCAGCGATCACCGACTGGCCAGTACCTCGAGATAAGCACCAGGTGAGAAGTTTTTTCGGGCTCTGCACCTATTACCGGAGGTACGTGAAAGGATTTGCTGACATCGCAAAACCTCTTACCAGGCTTACCGAGGAGAAAAGGACTTTCCATTGGGACCACGAGTGCCAGGCATCCTTCGAGGAGCTGAAGAGAAAATTGAGTAGTGCTCCTATTCTGTGCTATCCACGTCCCGAGGGCAAGTTCATACTCGACACAGATGCCAGCAACATCGCCATTGGAAGTGTCCTCTCTCAGCTCCAAGACGGAGAAGAAAGGGTGATTGGATATTTCAGCAAGGCACTCTCAGCTCCGGAGCGCAACTACTGTGTCACAAGGAAAGAGCTTCTGGCAGTAGTAAAATCCATAGAGCACTTCCATAAATATCTATACGGAAGAAGGTTCCTGCTGAGAACGGACCACGCGGCTCTAATGTGGCTGCTGCGATTCAAGTCACCTGAGGGGCAAGTGGCGAGGTGGATTGAGCGCCTTCAAGAGTATGACTTTGAATCTGCTCATCGTTCTGGAACGAGCCACAGGAATGCGGATGCACTGTCAAGAAGACCTTGTGAAGAAGGCTGCAAGCATTGTTCTCGACAAGAGGAGCAGCAGGCAGCGGTATTGAGGACTACAGTTGTCATCGACAGTTGGCAAGATGCAGAGGTGTCAAAGGAACAGGACGAGGACCCGGACTTAAAACAAATAAAGGAATGGAAAATATCGGGGCGAGGAAGACCGGCCTGGCAGGATGTTGCTCCAATGTCGAAGAATGTAAAAACGTACTGGGCCCAATGGAACTCCATTTTAGTGGACAACGGGCTGCTGAAACGGGCATTGGAGAACGCGGAAGGAGATCAGCGCAGGCTACAGCTCATCGTTCCAAGGAATAAAGTGCCCGAAGTGCTTAGGGAACTACATGACGGTGTAACTGGCGGCCATCTTGGAGTTCACCGTACATTGGAAAAAGTTCGTGAACGCTTTTACTGGGCAAACCTTAAGGACGATGTGTTGGACTGGTGCAGGCGTTGTGCGACTTGTGCGGCTTCTAACGGACCAACAAGAAGAAAGAAGGCCCCTATGAAGAAGTACAACGTGGGAGCACCGTTCGAGAGGATAGCGATTGACATCGCTGGCCCTTTCCCTGTGACAGACGAAGGCAACCGATATATTCTCGTGGCCATGGACTATTTTTCTAAGTGGGTGGAAGCGTATGCCCTTCCGAATCAAGAGGCAGTCACCGTTGCAGACGTACTTGTGAAGCAGCTCGTCAGCCGGTTTGGAGTACCCATGGAACTTCACGCTGACCAGGGAAGAAACTTTGAGTCTGCAGTCTTCTCCGGGATGTGCGAAGCACTGGGAATACGGAAAACCAGGACGACACCTCTTCACCCTCAATCGGATGGCATGGTGGAGCGCATGAACAGGACAATGGGTCGATATTTGTCTAAAGTGGTCTCCGAGCATCAGCGAGACTGGGACCAGTATCTTCACTTGTTCTTGTTAGCCTACCGGAGTTCAGTCCATGAAGCAACGGGGCAGACCCCCGCAAATGTGGTCTTCGGCCGAGAACTTCGTTTGCCTTGTGATCTGAAATTCGGGTTCAAGCCAGACGAGGAAGTTAACGGAGAGGAATACGTCACGAATCTACGGAAGCGGATGGATAATATCCACGAAAAGGTTCGTGCAAACATCCAGGGAGCCAGTGACAGAATGAAGGAGCGTTACGACATCAGGGCAGAGAAAGGTGGATTCCAACCTGGAGATTTGGTCTGGCTACATGATCCTCGAAGAAGGCGAGGCTACTCACCTAAACTTCAGAACTCCTGGGATGGCCCGTTTGAGATCATCAATAGGATAAACGACGTCATCTATAGGATCAGAAAGCAGCCAAAAGGAAAACCCAGGGTAGTCCATTTTAATAGACTGGCCCCATACAAAGGAGACCATGGCCCGACAAAAGACCAGCAAGTCAGGTACCTCAACAACGTGGAGGCCAGTAAGGTATCAGTTGCACAACCTAAGGTACAAGGTTCCCGTGGAGTAATAAGATCAGGCAGTATACAGAGATATCTTCTCGTTACCCGCGGACTATTCTCTGGCCCATTGTGTAGCCGAAGATCTGAGGACTTCCCGAGGGATTGCAACGGTCTTCAGGAAGAAGTTTGCTGGAACTGAGGAACTGGAACGCCAAGGACCACGCGTCGGGAAAGCACTCCACCATACGCACGAAGGACGACACCTGTTCTACTTAGTTACCAAGTGTGCTACTGATCAGAAGCCCACATATGACGCACTGCGGCGAAGCCTCGACGACCTGCGGAGTAAGCTTCTGAGACTGCGTGTCACCAAGCTCGCGATCCCTAAGTTGGGCTGTGGATATGACGGCCTGGAGTGGAAGGTTGTCAGGAACATGCTTGAACAGATATTCGCCAACTCTGGAGTCGCCATATTGGTGTGCACGTTCAACCCCTGGAAAGGAAATGCGTCTCCATCGAGGGAAGCTCATGACCGCCCGATTTCTCCGGACTATGCTCTGGGGCAGAGCACTTTTAAGGAGGGGGCAGTGTTACGGTCAGAGCGGGAAGTAGGACCGGCTTCTGATCTGCCTAGAGCGGATTAGGCAAACAATGGGATTAAGCGGAAGGGATTATAGAATGGCGTAGAGCCTTCTAGATCGGTCTAGGTGGTCCTCGTCCGTGTTCCGAGTAATGCCCCACCACGACCTACCTTGCCTATATAAAAAGGACAGCGTTTTCGGCCGCGGCAGTAGTAATAAGACGAGTCTGTAATAAGCCAGTGAGTAGCAGTCGTTAACTAGTGGCAGTGTGTGTGAGTTAGTTAGTATTAGTATCAGTCTGTAATAAGTGCTTAGTGAGCAACAGTGACAATTAGTGACCGTGTAATTAGTGTAATAAACTGTGTGGCAGTTTGTCATATTTGAAGAGTCTTACGGTCGGTGGACTTTAGTTAGCGAACTGTTAGTGTTAATTTGTAATTGTAAACTATAGTGTAATATTATTGTATTTGTACAAATTTATATAAATAGTTTAGTTACTTAGTATAAACAATATCTTATATTATTTGTATATTATCTTAGAAATTAGATAACATTTAGTAGAATATTATTATTGTAAATTGATATTAGTTTAATAATTTAACTGTTTTAAATAATCTCATTGTATTCTTTTTAATTTGTTTAATAAATATTAGATTCTTGAATTAAGTAATAGTTTAGTCCATTTTACACCCAGTAGCCCGTAACAATACCTTATTGGAATTTTTTGTTAAATCCGTATAAAAGTATTAAAACAGGGCAATTAATGTTAATTGATACAATCAATTTTTTTATTTGTTTCAAGCAAACTTTACACTAAAACATTTCTTAATTTGCTAATTTTTTCTGATATAAAAAAAAAAGGAAAAAGTTATATTTTAATTTGGTTTTAGGCTGTATTGTATGTTTCGTTTTCAATCAACAAGTCCGCTTCAAATACCCCTGAAATATATTGAAAATAACAAAATATTCATTTAAATGTTTTTTCCAAAATATAAATGTTCAAAAATTAATACAAAAGATGGATTTTGCATTAGAGATTCCGTGCAACGAATTTCCCACCATGTTTTAAAAATTACTGGATTGCGAAAGGGTAAAATGCATGGAACTAGGGAAGAAAAACAATAAGAATTCATTCACAAGATCGTGATGATATGATGCTATATAATTTACAATAAAGCAATCTAGATAAATATCTGCATCTCAACCAGATATTTCTTCCACTATATCTTACAGGCTCATTCAGTTTCAATTATTCTACATAAATAAATAAAAGATATCATAAAAGAAATAATGTCTGTAATTAAATAAATAATAAATAAACCCATTCGTCGTAAATGACGACATGTCGAAGTTTTAGGCCATCATCGGGATAGCATATAGTTATACCCTAAAAAAAAATAGATACAGATAAGATAATGTATTCCCACCACTTCA
Organism: Troilus luridus; assembly: GCA_964056705.1. Classification (NCBI taxonomy): domain Eukaryota; kingdom Metazoa; phylum Arthropoda; class Insecta; order Hemiptera; family Pentatomidae; genus Troilus; species Troilus luridus. Next base: position 64,773,533 of record OZ057412.1, on the reverse strand, counting down.
TTGACCACACTCTCCACCAAATTCTTCATTAAACCTACAGTCAACTATAACCAGAATACATTTTTTTAAATACTAAACTCATTAAAAACTATAAAACCGAGTGTCGGGTATCAATACCTGTTTTTTATTTTTTTTATTTCTTTTTTTTATTTCCAACGAATAATTTATTGCATTAAAAGCTATATATTTTTGTTATATATAATTCTGAAAATAATAAAACTCATTAAAAGAAGAAAAAAAGAATTCAGCGAGTAATTTTTCAAACATCACACTTAATATTAAAACGCAGAGAATAGTTTATCTTTGAATAACAGAACCTATTTGAAATCTCTGAATTTAAAATCAATCTATTAATACCACTGCACGTGGCTAAATATGGTCAGTTACCATTCATTAGATAAGAAGAAAATCAATATTGCCTCACCTTGCTAGAAAACGATCATTGATATTGTCATAATTATTTATACAACTACCAATTGAAGACAAGCGTGGATGAAGGTGTATTGTTAACAATTAAAATTTAAAGGAAATTACAAATACTGTTTTTAGGTGTAATTTTTCATGCAAAAAGAGTGAACATATTTTTTTCCCATAGGCAAAAGGTCGTTTGTTCATTTAACGTCGCTTATGCTGTCATGGCTAATCAGAAGATGTCACAAACGGAACCCTAAATTTTGTCTATCCAAATATAATAAGGATAGGTGTCTTTAATGAGTACCTGACACCGCACATGTTCAGAACCTCCATTTTTCGTCCATTCCGAAGGACCGCAGAACTAAAGATTTTTTACTCACTTTAACAAATTCTATTAACAAAATCCTTAGGCCATCTACCGGGCGGGGTTTATTGGCTATCTTGGCATAGTTGGTTCTTATGCTAACCACTTCACCGCATGTAGCCCTAACCAAAAGGTTAAATGTAATTTGTTTTATGGTCATCAAAGGAAAAAATCATATCAGTCGATCTGAGTGTCTTCCTCTACAGTTAAATCTATGTGACGAGCATAAAACAAGACTTATCATTGATCCGATTTTGATGATGTTTACAAAGATTTTGAGGGCTTTTACTTCATGTTTCCATGTCGATTTCAGATTCCATTAACTATTTTCCCTTGCGCACGCCTATCTTGTTTTCATACATATGCACCTCTATCTTATTTTCATAAATCTCCATAAGAAAAAAAAGAAAAAGAAAAATGCACCTCATAGTTGGCAGTCAGAAAAAAAATTGTTCGGCATGAATTACATCCCCTATTTTTGCTTAACCTTGATTATGAAGTACTTAGATACTACACTAGACTAGGGATAGAAGAAGACTACACAATCCCATAATCTCCTAATTCACAAAAAAATATACATCACGAATTAAACACGGTTAGCACCTCAGGGAATCAATAAACAGAAATATTCAAAAGTATCAACAACAACAAAAACATACATATATATAAATCTCATGTCCAGGCAAATCTCCGAAACTACTGGACCGATTTTAATGAAATTTCGCAGAGATATGAAAAATGAAAATTTATATTTTTTTATCGTAATTGATAATTATTAATTAACTAATTAAAACAGAACTATGAAAGATTTGAACAATAACGACGAGCTATTTGGTGGTGCTGTTGCTATTACTATCTGGTGATTTCCGACAGGCATTGCCAGTCATTCCTCGCTCTACTTTTGCCGATGAGACTAACGCATGTTTAAAGCAATCGTTGTCATGGCGAAATGTTGAAACACTTCAATTGACCATAAACATGTGAGTACAACTACAAAATGATCCATCGGCACAAATATTTTCAAAACTATATTGGAATCGGTGAAATAGAACTGCATCCGTATACACAATCCATAAAACTGCCAGACAATTACTCCACTGTTGTTCAGACAAAAATGAATAAATTAGGGATGTCTTCTAAATAATTACATGGACCATAATTGGCTTAGTAATCGTGTTGTTTTGGCAGAGAAAAATGCTGATGTGACTTTCAAATACAACAGTTGTTACCAGGTGATCTAATGTCCTTTTAATCAATATATACTATTGTTGATGAAAATCAAGCTGTAAATTATCCAACTGAATTTTTAAATTCTCTCGACATATGAATGCCACTACACAATCTTCGGTTGAAGATCGGTTCACCTATTATACTTTAAATTGAATCCACCTTTATCATGCAATGGTACACGTTTGGTCATCAAAAATATCACCGGAAATGTTATTGAAGCAGCCATGTTGACTGGAATTTTTAAAGGAGATATCATCCTCTAGCCACGTATAATACCGTTCAAAAGACTTAAAACAATTTTCTAGACGCTTGGCTTTTGCTATGTTCATCAACATGTCTCAAGGTCAGACAATGTCCATTTGCTATTTGGACCTAGAACATCCATGTTTGGGCAATTACCTGTTACATGCTCATGTGTGGGTAGATTATCTAATCTATTTGTATTAGCAAAGGACAGATTAACCAAAAATATTGTGCATCGATTACCACTCAATTAAATTGAAATAAATAGTTAATATTTAAAATAGTATTATTAGCCATAGCCATAGTGGCCGGGTCAGCTGGTATATACATATATAAGTATATGTATATATATTGTAATATATATCATGTATAAACGTTAAATTTTTGTGATTTTTTTCATTTCTGACAGTACCAGAATTGACAAAACGTTAACAGGATAGTTATTTTAGATCCATATGGGGCATTTCAATACTTTACTGATAGTAATATATTTCTTTTTTGTGTTTTTGCTAAATTAAATTCTAGTTGAAACATTTTCCAATTTTTAAAAAAATGTTTATTTTATCTTCTTACATAGATAGATTTGAAAGCAAAAAAAGAAAAAGAAAAACCTCTTGTAATAAAAAAATACAAACAACCAACATCATAATACAACAATATTTGAATATGTCAATACGATCTTTAACGACAACAATTATCACAACTAACAATTCCAAAACCATTATCTATAAGGAGGTACTTGAAATTTTATCACCGACAGAGTTCTTCGTAGTGTAATTGGAATGTTTTATTGATTAAGATAACGGCGTATTTTCTTTTAGTATTTAGGACGAATGCATTGCTTAATATTTGTTCTTCAAATAAGAAACTTGGGTTTGGATTTATTTCAGAGGAGTAACAGCTCAGGACCAAATTCACGTCAAGCAATTGTTTAAAAAAGATGAAAATTTTCAATGAGAAATCATATAAACAAATTTCAAACTTAATTAAGAAATTTGGAATTCATCTCATTTCATAAAAAAAAGTAATTCAAACACAAGGACTCTACTATTACTGGATTTATAAATAGGTCGCTTTGTCTAAAGTATATCACTTGCGGTTATTCCATTTATCGATATAAAAAATAAAATATTATTTCTTAACAGTAAAAATAAATAGAAAAGATTTACTTGCAATTGAATAAATTTATAGAACTATATTTATTGTGACAGACAGAATCATTAACGTTTGTTAACTTCCTGAGCCACTCTAAGAGTAAAATGGAGAAAAAATTCGACCTTTTGTTCTCAGGAAACAGTTTATACAACTACTGGTATGATGAAATAACAAAAGATAATTTAAATAAAAATTAAGCTTTATTTAATCTAACCTCCATGGATTCAACAAAGGAATACGACTTTAAAATTATTATTTAAAGGATTAAGGATTAAACAATTATTTAAAGAAATGCCAACTTTGCAATATTAACCTAGCAATAGTCCACATTTTTCAACTGTTTTCGTTCTACAGCGGTAAGTTGATGGAAATGTTGATACCCTTAAACTTAGCACAAAGATACCACTAAATTATCCTAGAGAACGATTGTGGTCGGGCCAACATAGTTATATCATTTTATTCGCAAATATAACATACAAAATAAAATAAAAATCTTGTCTTTGGAGATGATTTTTGTTTATGACCCTATACTACTTAAGTTGGGTTGTCCTCTTCCTTCACTCAGTTGACATGTGTAAATATTGAAACTAAATTGTGTCGAACGAAAAAACAAAACAAAAATCATTACTTTTATTTTGAAGAGAAAAGATTTGCCCCCGGCCGGGATTCAATCCCGGGTCGTCCGCCTCTCCGTGGCAGCGCTCTTACCATTTAAGCTACGGGGGTCGCCTCCCACCTAGGACAAATCCGTTCTCTTCACCGATCCCATATCCCCATGTTCTCGCAATTTTGCGATGTATACACGAAGAAGAATGTTCATTGAACATTACGTAAATTAGGATCTTGTTGACTTACGTCATTACATTATTTATAATTTTTTTTTTATTAATTGTTTTAATTTTTAAATATTTTTATTTTGAAGAGAAAAGATTTCCCCCCGGCCGGGATTCGAACCCGTTAAAATTAAAACAATTAATAATAAAAAAAATCATTACGTCTTATTTATCACATCACGCGTCCTTACGTGTATGCACCATGTATTTAATTATGATTTTTTTTCGAATTATCAATTGCCAAAAATTCATGTATTGATAGTTGTTTATAGTCTTATTTTTCTAATATCTTTTTATATAATAGTTTAGATGTTTAAATATTTTTAACGAAAATATTCAATTTTTTTTTTTAATTTTGCTAATATTATATCACATATTAAAAGAATGGAATTTTAATAAATATAAAACCCATATCTAGTTGAAAGCGTGTCCTTAAATCAATCATTTATATCATTTGTACATTTGTACTTCTTGAAAGGCATCTACTTGTCCTCTGAAACATTGTAGTGGGCATAAGGTTCTGTGAAAACTCAAAAAGAAAACCATGTTTCATTGAATTGTGATAAGAATTGAAAACTGGTAGAACTCTCAATGACTTTAAGACATTAATTTAAACATCCCCTTGAGGCTGGATTTATCATAGGGGGATAAAATAGCAACTTAGGAGAGAAAAAGTTTTTCTTTATTATAAGATAAGTCTTAGCAGACTTAGTGGTCTTACTTACAAATGACAATATTCTGCTTTCTCTGTCATCTCCAACCTGCACTTGGTGTTTTGAAGGGTAAGTAAAAATCCCTTACTGGAAGTAATTGTCATATTAATCAATATCCACAAGGTCAGAAGTTATCAGTTATGTTTGGGCTCCTGTTAATAACCCCTAAGGTGACTGCTCTACTGGTGAAGGAGTGTAAGAAAATGTTGAAATCACTTTCTTGCCTTAATAATCTTTAAGTAGAATGTGCTACTGGCAACTATTGCAGGAAATGAGAATGCAAATTAGCTTGGAAGGAAAGGGGCTTAGTCTATCTGGAGAGCAGAACCTTCAATAGGAAACTCAAAACATCAGCACAAAGAGGTTCTGGACCATGTGACTTCTAGGTCTAAACTGCAATATATTCTGATTGATTATAGAATTCATTTATAATTCATAGGCTACTGAAGACTCAGGGTATCGACACAAGTCCGATAAGTAGGTAAGGAAACCTGTCACTTAGGTGAAAAAGCACCAGGAATGGTACTATGCTATAAAGCAGGGTATGACTGAGTGCATCAATAAAATATAGTTTTCAGGGCTGGGATAAATAATACCCCTAAGACTTATTTGTGTAATAAATAGATGGGATAAAAGCATAATACCTCAAAGTTCATTTTAATAGCAGTTACAGGTCTTTATTGGTTTTCTTAATCTAAGAAGAAAAAAACCAACGTGTAGGACTGGCTTCCACCACTGTTACCAATACTCATGCCCTAAGAACTAAAAATTATTTCAAATGAGCCAAAGAAAAGAAATTGGAAATGATAACATTCAAAAAATACATTTCAGCTTTGGCATAATAAGTTTACAAATAAGTATGGCTTTATACATTGAATATACGACATTATTTTAATAAGATTATATTAAATGGAGAATGCAGTTGTTTTAATTAGTAATTAGAAAAAAAATCTTAAAAACAATTTTCAAAAATATGATTTTATTTTTTCTTTGAAAGATGCTATTTAACACATTTCATTATATTTTAAAAACAATTCTTTACAGGTGTGCTTCCTTTGTACCTTAAAAACGCTCTTAAATACAATGAAAATTCATCAACAATAATCTACCATGTCTTTGTCATGCTGTGTTATTTCACTCCAGTTTTTGGTGGCATTATGGCTGATGCATGGATTGGGAAATACAAGTAAAAATAAATTTAGTTGTTTACGTTTTATTTTTATAATTTTAATCAATTATTTATCAAATCTTGCAACTTAATTTATTAAATACTAAGTCAATTTCTTGACTGAAAGAATTGAAACAATTGTCATTTTGTATATTTGGCTTATTTTTTTTTAGACTTATGTGCTTTAATATACTCGATGGATGTGGTGTTCATATCCCTTCAATTTATTTAAATCAATTATCAAGTCTGATATCAAATATAGTTTTACTGCTTGAAAATAATATTTAAGAACTTAGTAACCAAGTTATTAATTTTATTTTTATTAATAAAACAAGAAGATAAAAAAATATTGGTTCCCCTGAAATTACAAACACTTATTTTAATAAATTTTTTTTTATTGGAACCAATTTTAAATGAATAATTTTGGAAGGGTTGCATCACTAATAAAATATTTTTTAAACCAAATTTTGTTACAATATAGTAATTATACCATTATTTTTAGTTAACTATAAAATGTATTTACAGTAAACTGTTAGTTGACGGTTGTAAATTAGTAAAATCATGGTTTGTCAACCCTAGGAGTTTATAATAATTATTTTAAACATAAATAATTATAGCCAGATATTATTGTGAAACCAAGCTAGACGTTTATGAAGCTATGACGTTTATGAGAAGCTAATTAAGATCTATTTATGCCATAAGTTAACATGTCTAAAATATTTGATTCCTGAATAACTAATAATCCTAAAAATATTATAATTGAGCTAAATTCATTTTGCCATATTATTCTACACTATTAATTTCTTTTTACACTATGTCATGTAATGGATTGTTTCATATAATATGTCCATTTCTATTATTTCTTAAATTCAAAGTGGAATTAGAGGACTTCTGTAGTTTACTATTGTGCAATAACTGTAGTTTTATTGTGCTTGAGCAATTGGCATATAACTTAGGCACTTGGCATCCCAAGTTCCAAGAAACATTACCATTGCAAGGGAATAAATAGTTCATTTCTTCCTTCTAACCAGAGGTGGAACCATCACATCCACACCAAAAAAAAAAAACTGCATTGGGTAATCAGAAGGAACCTTACACTTGCATACAATGCCAGATCTGGTGATTCACAATATACAGTGAAGAAACTCATCGAGCTGGGTTATAAAGTACACCCACGCCCACCTTTTTCCCGGACTTATCTCTTAACAGATTTCTATCTGTTCAGAAACTTGGACAACTTCCTTAAGCTTAAAATTTTTGAAAATGATTTTCTAGTCAAAATTTTATTATCAGACATATTTCATCACAAAATGGACTGAATTTTATAGTTCTGAGTTTAAAAAATAGACAATGCATTGGGATAATGTAAAGAAAATTAGGTTAAATATTTTGAATAAAAATGTTGTGATTTCATAAACTTGTTTTACTAAATAAGATTTCCTTTGAAAAGTGACATTTCATATGAAACAACCCAATAGTATCTATATCTAGTGTTTACTGGAACATAGTATTCTTGTTCATAAATACTAAAAAAATGTCTATTTTCCTTTTTTTTCAGGACAATTTTATATGTTTCATTGCTCTATGCAGCAGGTAACATTGTGCTCTCCATTGGATCTGTTGCAGGTCTGACTCTCCCACACAAGTATGTTCCAATTTATTAAAAAATGTTTATAAAGACAACATAATTTCTATAGTTTTTATAATTCCTTCATATTTTATGTTCATACTATGTTGGTTCATTAATTTTTCCTAAACAGAAAAGAAAGCTGCCAGTTATTCTCAAGATTGAACAGTAGTTTAATAGGTCCGTCTCTCAATCTTACCTAAAATGAGGAACCAGAAATTTTTAAACAAATCAGGACAGTTAAATTAAAAGAATTATTATATTAATTTTGTTAGATCACACATTTAAACAGAACTATTTTCTTTTTTTTTTTTACAATCGTCAACATTTTATTTTATTTTTCCACTAAATTCAGACTCCTTCTACTAACTTAGTGGGGTCACCTGTAGTGTAGTGGTTAGCATAACAACCTATTATACCCAAGATCGTGGTTAGCAGCCCGGCAGATGGCCGTAAGATTCTTTAAAGGGAATAAAAAATCATCAGTTATACCATCCTTCGGAAGGAAAGTAAATTGGGAGTGCCTGTATGGAGTCAGGTACTCATAAAAGATCCCTATCCTAATTATACCTGGATATTTAGGTATAATTTATACTTATAGCATCATCCGATTAGCTATTGTAGCATAAAGTGACGTTAAATGAACAAACAAGCAATTATGCATAGGTAATCGCTACACTCGGTTTATACTCCTCTACAAGGCCTGTTAAACATTAAAATTGATATTTCCAAGTTTGTTAAGACAAAATTTAACTATAAATAAATCTGAACGATGAAGAGGTATCCATTTTATAAATTAATGCACCGTTATATACTTATTTCAAAATTAGTTCCAAAAGAAAGGCCTTATTCGGTGATGGTTCATTAATCTTTGTAGTGATGGGAGAATGAACTGAAGTAACTGCAAAGACATTAAACCAATTTCTCTTCTCTAAGTTATCATCAGCTGTAGTCATTACAATAATAGAAAAAAAAGAGAATCCAATGACAACAAATTCAGATACTTTTCTTTTTATTCAGGAATCTCCTTGAGTCGTTATTTTTGAATCCTTACCACTCACCTCATTTTCTACCGCTTAGATATTTTATTTTATAATGAAATATACAATAACAATCTTGATTTGATATTTTCAGGGAATTGTCACTTCTTGGACTTTTTTTGATTGCTATAGGAACTGGTGGAATAAAGCCTTGTGTCTCATCTTTTGGTGGTGACCAGTTTATAATGCCACAACAAGAACGAGAGCTTCAAAGATTCTTTTCTGTATTTTATTTCTCGATAAATGCTGGGAGTGTGATTTCTTCATTTCTAACACCAATGCTACGCCAGTATCATTGTTTGGGCAGTGAAACAGATTGTTATCCATTGGCATTTGGTCTTCCAGCTGCTCTAATGGTAGCAGCAGTCAGTGAGTAGTACTTTAAAAATTTTATTTCTATCAATTTCACTGTTAACTTTCCAGTTGCCATATGACCTCATAGTTCCATAGGTAACTATTCTACTGCTTTATCTGAATGAAACCAGTAGAAGCCACCCCAGCTATCTAACCAAATTCTAGTTGTTTGCCTTCCTGGGGTAATTAGTGCAGCAAGGGACGTGGATACTATCCTTGATAATTAGTTCAATCTTAATAGTCACTTTCACAAACTAAATGCATTGTGAAAACTACCGTGGCACAACACTCCTAAGTTGTGCTTATAAAGTCCTCTCCAATTTGGCATATTAAAGACTACTACCTCATCCCCAGGGAGAGGTAAAAATGTACCAACGTGGATTTTTGAGAGGTAGGTCTTGTTTCGATCATATATTTTTCCTGAAAACTCTAATGGAAAGGATTAGAGAGTATATTATCCTCACCACCTTTTTGTGGATTTCAGTAATGCCTATGCCAGTATCATCAGGGGAAAACTGTATCATGAATGGAAGATTTGTTTCTATCCTCAACATTGCTGGTGTAAATGAATTCACAAGTTACGTTTGCAGGAAACGTTCATTCAGTAAAAATTCATCAACATTATTTCCAGCAAAACAGAGCTTGTGTGGCAAGAAAACACTTCTTTCAAGAGGGTTATGAAACAATATGTTATGGAGATGTCCACTAACAGATCCAACAGTTGTTGCAGAGAATAAAGAAGAAAACAGAACAAGAGGCTATGCAAATAAAGGGAAAAAATGAAAGAGAAATAATTTTTTGTGAAGATGACCCTAATGTTTCAAGTGATACTGAATAATTATTAAAAGATTTGATTATCTAGCTCATAGATTAATGATTTACTTTAACATTACTCTCTATTGTTTATGAGGGAAAAGTAACTGCCAAACTTTAGTTTTATTTTAATAATGACTATTCTATAATGAAATTTTAAATGTTTAATAAAACGTTGGTCATATTTCTGTTTAACTTATACTATAAGTTTTTTTTTCTTTCAAAATACACTTTACCCTTCCTTATGACATAGGAATTATATTATTGTCATTTCGGATTAATAATACTGCCTTAGATAAATTTAAGTTGTGGAAATGTGAAAATCCACTTCACAGATCATGTAAAAAAAGTGTAACCAACAAGTGGAAAGTTAATAATGAACTAAAAAAAATTGTATATAATTTCGTAAAATTAAAATATTATTAATTTTTTTTTTTAACTTAGTTTTCTTTGTTCTTGGAAGCCCGATGTATACACATATCAAACCTCAAGGTAACATTGTATTGGATGTTAGTGGTTGCATAGGTGTAAGTAAATTTACTATATTAATTCAAATATAATATTATTAGTATTTTTCCCAAATGATTATTCTCACATTATATTTCAGCATGCTGTAGTTAGAAAAGTTAAGTCAAAGGAAAAGAAAAAGAATTGGTTAGACTATGCCGATGATAAATATGATTCAAAATTGATAGCCGACATAAAGGTTTTAATGAGTTTAATAGTTCTTTTTTCTCCTACCATTGTCTTCTGGGCTTTATATGAACAACAGGTACATTATGGATATTTCTCTTCCAGTATGAAATATATGTTATAAAATCATAAATAGATGCTCAGAGAAGAGTGTTTATTTTTATGTTTCTTATTAATTACTACTTAATTGTCTTTCAATTAACTAATTATAGCATTTATTATCTATACTTAACACTTGTGATTATGCAATTTAAATCTACACAAATGTTATCACTTTATAACTATAGTAACTATTTAATATTAATTTTCTTTCCAAATATTGTACTTCACATAATCATTTTAAATGTTAAAAGGTTTTTTCTTATTAATACAGGGAGACAAATGGACATTTCAAGCAAGTCGCATGAATGGGGATTTAGGATGGTATACTGTTATTCCTGACCAAATGCAAACCCTCAATGCTGTTCTTGTACTTGCATTTATTCCTTTGTTTGAATACTTTCTTTACCCGATATTGGCAAAATTAAGACTTGTTAGAACTTCACTACAAAAGCTGATATGGGGTGGTTTCCTTGCTGCACTGGCCTTTGTAGTTTCCGGTATTCTTGAACTCAAAATAAAGGTAATTTAATTTTTACAGTACTAAGGTATATATTTTTTGCATGTTTGCTGTGCAGAACACTTTTTTTTTTCAAACTATAGATTCTTTAAATGTTTGTACTAGTTCAATGACTACCAAGCTCTACTATGGATGAATAAGATCTTTGGAATAGGGAGTGTGTGTTCATATATTTCATTGAATATATTAAAGATAATAATATAAAAAAAAAGAAAAAAATATTATATAAAAGAAATTCAATAAGTTAAATATAATATAAAACAAATTAGTCTTTTGGATCTTCACTAATGAACAATAAATAAATTTTGTTGCAGGAGCTAGGTTTAGAGAGAGGCTAGTTAGAAGTAATGCTCTCTTGGTTTCCAAATTTAACAATGCACTAAGGTAGATGTAACGTATGTGTCCATTAAAGTCCCTACTAATATTGGACTAAATACTAATATTGGAGATCATTCAGAAATTATAATAATAATAAATTTTATTAAGATAGTAATCCATCTATCATGCTTAGTTCAAGGCCTTATTTGTTTATTAATTTAACGCCACTTTATACTGCTATGGCTAATCAGTCGATACTTTAGTGGGAGTCCTAAATTTTACCCCTCCAGTTGTAATTAGGATAGGGATCTTTAATGAGTATCTGCATCACACAGGCTCATGGCAAAAAAAACTTTGGGGTTTTATATTATATTTTATTTTATAATGTGGGGTTTTTAATTAATTTTTTGTTTTTATTTTGTAGGAAAATGAGCCTTTATTGCCGAGCAGTGGTCAATCAGAGCTGTTGATGTATAACACTTTTAACTGTCCTGCCAGAGTTGATGGGATTGGCAACACTGTCAACATAAATCCTTTAAGTTTTTATGACTTTAATGGAATCCCTGCGAAAACTACAAATCTTACAATTACATCTGAATGTGGTGGTTCTTGGTCTGACAAAATTGAGCTACAAGATGAAGAGGTATTCAGATATTTAAAAAATTGTGTTCATAATCGTTTTTAATGTTTTAAACTCTATATTTTTATTGAAATAAATCTTGAAAAACATGTGATTTTAAAAAATTTCATGCATTATTACATCATTAGTGTTAATACATACTTTTTAATTATTAAAATAAAGAAATAAGAAAAGTGAGCAGTAGTGCTTCAGAGGTAAGATAGTATTAGAAATTATTTTTAACAGTACCTAAATTACAAAAATTTAAAATATCATGCTGTACAGAATAGGAGGAGAGGGTTAACAAAAAACGCATACTTTTAATTGTCTAGAATACATTTGTTATAAATTTATTTTTAATATTTTTTTATTGGAGTGCTATCGATGGGTAGTTTCTCCACAAGTGTTTTCATGTCATATTCTACATTTTTGCACATTTACTTGATATAATACCATTATAGTTGTAAATATCATTGAATTAAATAAAAAATAAAAAAAAATATATATTTTTTTAGCAGTTAAATAAGTATTACAGCTTGAAGTAGATGACATTTTATTTTCATACAATTCATTTGATTTTACATGTTATCTTTTGAAGACATCCAAGACAGCTGATCCCAAATGCCAGGGAATGACCATAGTAAAAAATGAAAGTTTCCAAATTGTTCTTAGAGCTCCAATGGCATATTACGTGTTAACACTAATAATTTCAATGAAAGGTCATAAATAATTTTCATATTGTTTCTAAAAAACATTTCCTATGCAATCATCATTTAATTATTATGAAGTATTATGTATATTTAACTGTAATAACTATATAATATTCAATACCATCCTTTTTGTAGTAGTAAAAAGTGTCCTGAAAATATGAGTTGACTATTGTTTCACATATTCACCAAAATATTTGCACCAAAACCATGCCTTTAAATCATACTAAAATCAAATATTAAATAAACTTACATATTTCCAACCCCCAAAACCGTATTGTCATGAGACAGATTTAAAATATCTTACTTTCTCTGATCTAATGGCCTTTAATTCAGTTCAAAAAGTCAATTATTTTTTATCATACAAATTAAAATATTTCTAGATGTTGAAAAGTAGGAAAATTTTATTTTGAAATTAGCAAAATAAAAGAATCATTGTACATTTTATTTACATAAATTAATTTTTTTTAGGTATCTTCTTACTTAATTCTCAAAGGAGCTACCAATATAAATATGTTTTTATTAAATCAAAATGGCAGTAGTGAAATGCTGAAATCGGACAGTACATCGCCCAAACTAAAGTAAGTTATAAATATTTTTATTTTGAAGAGAAAAGATTTGCCCCCAGCCGGGATTCGAACCCTGATCTCCATAGTAAAGTAAGTTATATGTCAGAGAGAAAACAAGAGGGAGGTAGTGAAAATGGGTATAAATGTCAATTGTTTCTTTTATTTTCATACCCGTCTTGCTTCTTTCTTTTATCATTTATTCATGAACATATTGAGTTTAAAAATGATGCATCTAATAACAAACAAACAAGCATGTGTCTTTTACTAATCGACAAAATTCCCATAGCAATATGCCCTTACATACTAATTTACTCGTGAGCTCCATAAATACATTATTATTAGTGCTAGAAAACAACCCAAAGGAACTACACATTTTTTGAGGCAATTTCACAAGTACTGTTGTATTGACTTAAGCATCTCAGACTACCTAGTATATATTAAGATGAGAGTAAAAAGGTGATAAAGTGCAGGGAAATCAACAGTACAGTTAACGATACGAGCACAGATTTATTGGATATAAACACTATATAAACATAAATAGACAGGCAGACACTTCACACACTAACATCAATCCAGCCATAACACCTGTAGGACGCCAACTGACTGACTAAAATGGTGAACACAACATGGATGACACTAGAGTCTAGGGCATGCGCTTACAAGGATAACCTCGGCTGTGATCGGCTACCTTCGGATTCCCGAACCCCTCTCCGCCAACTAGTAATCCGCCAGTGTCTTTCCGTTTCCTATCTTTTAATACTTTCTGTTTACCACCAAGAGCGGATTTAGGGGGGGGGCGCATGCCCCCCTGACCCCCGGTTTTTTATATACTGTGAAGAAAAATATATTAATAAAATAACAGAAATAACATGAGTGAAACTATTGTTTTAATATTTTAATAAACCTTAGAAACCTTTCTATAAATACTACAACTTTATTTATAAGTTATTGTTCATTTTTTCCTTTTAATTTCGTTTCCTACCTTTTAATACCTATCTTTTAAGAAATTACTCTAGAACATATTTTAACTTTAATAGAAAATAAAATAATTAATAATTCATGGATTAAAATATGTGTTTTGCTGTACTAATTTATTAAAAAGAAATACATCCGTAAAAACTTCCTAGTGCTTTTGTTGAAGGTCGTTTAGGGGCGGAGGATGATGATTTTTCATTAATTGCGCAACATTTAAAATCAGTTGCAGCAATAATGAAGGCAAATAGAATTAAACGGAAACAAACGTTTTCAAATATTAATGAAATTTCAAAGGGAAAGAAAAATAAACAGAGGAATTTCTTTTCTACAAAAATTTTTTTTAAAAAAACAGGACAAAAAATAAATTTACCAACTCAAGTGGAAAAAGATCAAATCGCTCTCACACTTTTGCTTAAAGAGAGTAATTAAATTAAAGTAAATCACAACAAAGTTCATTGATTATTTAGATTATAAAAAAATAAAATATGGGGAATGAAGAAGGTCCCCTCCTCGTGGTGTTCCCTGGATAGACATAACTAAACGACCTAGTAAAAGGTAGGAAACGAAATTAAAAGGAAAAAATGAACAATAACTTATAAATAAAGTTGTAGTATTTATAGAAAGGTTTCTAAGGTTTATTAAAATATTAAAACAATAGTTTCACTCATGTTATTTCTGTTATTTTATTAATATATTTTTCATCACAGTACATAAAAAACCGGGGGTCAGGGGGGACATGCGCCCCCCCCCCTAAATCCGCTCTTGGTGGTAAACAGAAAGTATTAAATGATAGGAAACAGAAAGACACTGGCGGATTACTAGTTGGCGGAGAGGGGTTCGGGAATCCGAAGGTAGCCGATCACAGCCGAGGTTATCCTTGTAAGCGCATGCCCTAGACTCTAGTCATGGATGACATCGTCCACAGCCAACATAATCTTAACTGTCACTTTACAGTGTTAACTGTCTATAATACAATATAGTTGATACACAGAAGAGGAATTACTTCAACAGTATATGCATATCTTCATTATTTTATATTTTAATAAATACAGTTATTTTATAAATATCCAAAAATATTCATTTAATTAAATTTCAGAGTATTGTACAGTGGATTGAACCAACTGTCAATAGTGATGACATATACGGACAGCATTCAAAAATTTACAGTTGAAAAAGGAAAACATCAAAGTGAAATGACTGACATGCCACTAAGTGGAAAGTAAGCAATATTTCCTATAAACTTTTACTATTTCTTTTAAATACAATTAATTTTGACTAATATAAATGCATTTTATTTTTGTGATTTGCTATGTGTATACGGTTATTTTGGAAAAAAATAAAATATACTGTTGGTAATCAATCTAATGAGTGATATAATTGAAAAATAAAGAAATGATATATATATATCCTTAATTTATATGGTTTCTTCATTTTTAGTTTGCTTTAGTCTTGATCCCTATGATAATAATAAGTCAGAAGTGGATGGTGGGTGGATTCTAGATCTAGATCAAATGAGCTAAAATTAGATAATATAAATTTAAAAGATAAATTAGATGGAGCTGACAACAGAATAAATAAATGTGCTACATCTATAGATATAAAAATGTCTTTGATTTGCTTAGTTGGGTTTCAGATAGATTCACAATGACAAAATTATATCAGGCTTTGATTTGTTGCAAATTAGACTATAGATCTTTTATTTACGGTTCTGCCCGAAGTTGAACTTTAGCTTAGCAAGATTCTATATGCAGTACCGAAATCCGGATAGCAGTTAGTGCTTTCAGAACGAATCCTATCCTCAGTTTATGTGCAGAAGCAGGTTTATCTCTCTTCTTGCATAGGAGATCCATCAGTATAAATTAAAAAATAGTCTGGGATATTTTGGAGTGCGTGAGACAACCGTTTTTTATATTCTGAAGAAGTAGTATTGTTTTTAGGAAAGTGGGGAAGATTTAGTACTGTTCTAGCTAGGTGGTTTTAGGGTCCAAGATAGTTTCTGGATTTCAGATTGAGAGGGCAGAATATATTTAAGAGCAGAAACAAGCATAGAAATTCTTTTTTGTCAAAGAAAAAATTGAGTTTGGTTTTTGCTATTTTCATAATTTTACATACAGCATGAGAGATTTCTTGTATCACTATTACTTATTTACCTTAATTTGACAGATAGTTCATAATTTCCAACAAAAAAAAAGATTAATTAAAAAAAATTAATTTTTTTCAGATATTCTGTTACTGTTAATGGCAAAGATATTACTGAGGTCAATTTAAGCCAAGGTGGAGTTTATATTTTAATGTTAGAAGATGGAGAAATTAATATGGTCTGTTGATCAAATCTACAATAAACATTTTTTTTTTCACTTGTATATAAAATGCACAATCTGATTCCCTCATTTCCTTTCAGGTGAGCCAACTGCTAACAATTGTCCAGCCTAACTCAATAAATATGCTTTGGCAAATTCCGCAGTATATAATAATAACAGCCGCTGAGATAATGTTTTCTATAACAGGGATAGAATTTTCATATAGTGAGGTTGGTATAACATTTATTTATTTTGTTCCAATTTCATTTTACTCTATACTTCCTTGTAAACATGCTTAAAGATTATATTGTATAAAACTTTTTTTAAACAATTTTTGTATTAAAATCAAACAAAAAGTTAATATTTTTAGCTTCAAAGGACCTAAAGCCTCAATAGCAAGTACCCAACCTCCTGTGGTACCACCTTCCCTCTATTTATATTTATCCTATATAAATAGTGCACAAAGATTTTTATTTTTACTTTGATATTCTTTTTAATACTTAATTATTTTTATAAATTATTTACTTCACATTCGATATTTATATTACTGTTTTACATATATAACAGTTCCTGGGACAACATCTAATTGACTGTTGTCACAAAAAATTGACATCACCTTCACTCCCTTTTTACAATTAAAAAAAAAATTGTTCCCATCTATTTCTTTTAATATTAAATGATAATCAATTTATTTTCAGAGTCCTGAGAGTATGAGGTCAGTGATATCTTCACTATGGCTGTTGACTGACTCTTTTGGCAATATTATTGTTCTGGTAATAGCTGGATTCAAAATGGGTAATGAGGTAACTAATGAATGATATAATTTTTTTCTATAAAGAAATATATTAATATATTTCTTAATATATATGGGTGAATAAAAACCGTTTTCGACCAAATATTTGCATCATTATTTTTTTATATAAAATAATTATTATACTCAAATCATAGTCCATTGTTATCTACCGTCATTAGCCATCTGCTAGCCAAATGTTTGATCCCACGCCGATAGCATTCCTATTTTCTCTAGCCTATAGGCTGTCTTCAATGCTTCTGCTTCAATTAGAATGTCTAGAGATGTTAAATCAAGTATAGTCTCCAGTGAAGCGGTAGGGGTGGTTCTCATGGCCCCAGTGATCATGATGCACCCCAGCCGCTGCACCTTCTCTAACCTTGATCTATTTTGTTGGATGCCAGCTCTGTGCCACCAGGCTATTGAGCCATAGTTTAGCACAGGTCTGACTATTGTTGTGTACATCCACACATGCCACAAAGGTTCTTACAAGTCCACAGAATTC
Source organism: Troilus luridus (assembly GCA_964056705.1). Classification (NCBI taxonomy): domain Eukaryota; kingdom Metazoa; phylum Arthropoda; class Insecta; order Hemiptera; family Pentatomidae; genus Troilus; species Troilus luridus. The sequence continues at coordinate 64,755,484 of OZ057412.1, read as the reverse complement.
TAGTGGCTTTCTTGGTAACATAATCAATATTTTCAATCCAGTTTAATTTACTGTCCATAATAATGCCCAGGTATTTAACCTTCTTGCTAAATTGAATGCTTATCTCTTTCATCCTAGGGGGGGTGAGCTCCCTCAGTGCCCTTTAGGTAGTAAAAGGTACAATGACCTTTTTATTAGGATTGATGTTCTTTCGTGCACCATCTCACCACCATTCTCAGTGCAATTGTCATCAGCTCTGAGATAGTTTGCTGATCAAAGGCCTTGATGGTAATTGCTATGTCTATCTATGCTAGCCTATCGCTTGGAAACCTGCCTCATTCAGGAGGTGTAGTAGTTCATCCACTACCAGGTTATAATGATAAGTGCTTTAGTCAGTAGTTCGTTTAACAACTCCAGCTGATAAGTGTTAGAAGCCGAAAGGGGGCATTCTTTAATTAAATCTTTTAAGTTTGTCCTAAAGCCTTCCCAGTTTGTGTTTCTGAGATTTGTATAGATTGCAGACCTTGAGGTTGTAACCTCAAGTTCCCAGCTAATATATTTATGATCAGAACTGGAAAAATCTTTAGAGACATGCCAGTTTATGATGTTTATCATTCTAGTTGATCTGAAACTCAGAGTGAGGTTCCTCCTATGACCTCCTGTCCGTTAAATAATTCAAAAGTCGGTGTATTACCTTTGTTTACTATGTCTAGATTATTTACTAGCAAAAAATCCAGAAGGGACTCACCTCTACTGTTAGTATTGCTGCTGCCCCAGATGTTATGATGGGCATTGGCATCGGCCCCGATAATTCCCATCGTTCCCTGTCTTTTTAGACAGTCAACTATTCTCTCAAGACAGGTCGATGGGACTTGTTCCTCGTAGGGTAAGTACACTGAGGCCAGGATAACCTCCTGTCCCCCGAAATTGGTCGTGACTGCTACAGAATCTCTGGAACATAAAGACCACATTGGAAAACAATTTAAATCAATTTTTGGAAGGATCCAGGCTGTGGGTCTTGGGCTGTTTGCTTGAATTAGTCTATATCCCTTCAGGCCCAGTCCCGCAATCCTGCTATTATCGCTAATCCACGGCTCTTGTATGAGTATAATATCAATGCCATGACTTACCACATACTGGTGCCGAGTTCCACTGCCTGCCCTGCAGTGATGAAGATTTATCTCTAGAGCAGCTTGATCATCATAGTGGTGAGGGGGGATCCCCCCCGGGAAGTGGTGGAGTTTCCTTCTTCCCACTTCCCGGGGAAGGCCGCACCAACGGCCTGACTCCCCGCCCCGAGATCCCTCCTGCCTCCGTGCTCCGTATGCTGCCGCCTGGTACCAAGCTTGACAGTAACAGATGCAGTTTGACCCGAAGTGGACCCGGACGCGGAGACACCAGCCGCCGACACAGCCACAGCCCCCCACTTTTTTCCCCACCTCTTCACTAGTTGTCGCCTCCTACACAGTCGCCACTTCCTGTGTAGTTGTGTCCTTTCCTGGAAAGAATTTTACCTGTAGGTTGTGGAACCCATGGTAGACTCTTCCGTTTTTGTCTTCCATGGCTTTGGCCACAGATTCAGGAATGGATGCCACTATGTACATCCCATTTTTATGGGCCTTATTGCCAAGGATCTTCCATCTTTCAGTCTGCAGGCACATGTTTTGAACCTGCAGATTCTGTAGGCATTCTTTGATACCTTCTACTCTAAGTTCTTTGGGGTCGCAGATTTTCAGCGGCGCTCCCTCACACGGGGAGAGCTCTGCGATGTTACTAACGAACCACTCCCTGGTAGGCTCATCCTTGCAGTTGACCACCAGTGCTCCATCTCTCAGAGAGTTCAGCCTTTCTCTCTCTAATTCTTTTCAGGAGCTTAAACATAAGGCCCTGAAAATCTTCATTCTTCAGTTTCTGGTGAGGATATTCTATGTGGGCAACTGCAACCTTGATGCTTGATGCTGCTCAACTATAGTCCAACTTACCGATTTACTTACAGTTTCTTCACTGTTTTACAGGGTGAAAGAGTCTCCTGCTTCTCCCTGCCTCTCTTCCTCTCATGCTTGGAGGTTGAGGGTTGAGTTACGGCGGGAGTCGCCTTTTCTTTGGCAAGTTCTTCCTTTGGCTATGTGTCATTTTCTTCCAGACTTCGTCTGGAAGCTTGTTTATATTAATCTCAGACGTGGTTGTCAACTGCTTTGCGGGTGATTCCCTTTCCTCTGCAAGGTCTGAGACCTCTTGTTCTAGGTTGACCATCAGTTCAGAGACCGATTAGCTAATTCCTGACGAGTCAGTCATGTTGGATTCCATAGAATCCTCATTAATTTTTGTTATATTATTAGGGTTCATTTTGTTCCCACGAGTATCAAGGATTTATATGGTCACCTATAGCAGAGCCTTGTTACTATAGGAAGGCATTTATTGAAACTGGAGGTCGCCCAGGTGTCCGGAGTTCGCATAGTAGGACTGAATCACCCTCAGCCATCCATCCAATAGCCTATGCAGTTCCGTCTGGATTGGGGGATGTTTTTCGACTTCCCAGTCTAGTTCTGATGGGTTTCGTCAGTGAGGAGGAACTCCCCACTGTGCAGGGCTACCATGTGCAGGACGAGGGTCTTCACCTCGCTTGGATTCTGGTACTAATAAAAATTCTCAGAAGCCAAGACCCAATCGGACTGAGAGATGCCTATCTCCCTGAGTGCTTTGTAGCTACTCTTCACCCCCATGCTTATTTTAAGTGTAGTAATGGTTAAACTAAGTTGAGTGTAAAAACTATACTACCCAGAAACTAATTTATATTTCATTAATTAATTAATTAACAAGAACATAATTATTAATAACTGTTTTTAATTTGGTAATATTTTGCAGGCGATTGAAATGTTTATATATGCTGCATTGATGGCAGTCACCATGTTTGTATTCATATACCTTGCTCGGCGTTACACAAGGTCGAAGAAAAAGACTGAAGAACTAGAAGATAATAGCACAGTTCTAGATCAAACAAAGATATGATCTCGTACTAAATAGCTCTAAAGGCTGAAAAATACTAATGATAGCCGTAATAAATTTTGTAATTTTAGGTTTAGTTATAAAGCCAGAATTGACAAGGGGATTCTGTTCTTATAATTTAAAATTGTATATAAAGGTTTATTGTGAAAATTAAGCATTTTAAACGTTATAGAGGCAATTATATGTTAAATAAGTGGAATAAATAAGATTAAAAGATCTATAATCTAAAAGAAATAAGTGGGAAACTAATTGTAAATGTCCTTGTAGTGAGTTATATCAGTATTATTATCAGACTTGTTAAAGTTTTAAGTCCAATGCTTATTGCCAATAATAGTTTATTAAGAATATTATCTATTATATAGAAAGTAACTTTGAAAATTTTATAGACGAAATCATTTTCATACTTTTGAAACTCGAGTTGAATCTCCTGATACTTGAACTAATTTATTTATTTATAATTTCTTCCCAACATGTTACAATATTCAGAAAAAAGAGCAAAGATATTCTAGCATATAAAGTATTAGGAGTTCATTGTTACAAAATTTTAATTTACTTGTTTGCATTGTTACTTCCTAAGGTATATAACATAAAAACAGATATAGGATGAATTAGTTTAATTCAAGTTTTCATGAAAAAGAATGTGGCGTTAAAAAAAACCAATCATCATATGTACCAAAGAAAAATAAAAAAAACAACTTAACTTCTTCTTCATTCTCTTATGTAAAGGCCATGATCAGTAATTATTTACATTTAATGTCAATGGACTAAATTGATAATTTATAAAATGAGTCCTATTTCACTTGTTGGGATGCAAGCTTCTAACTTCTTTATAAGAAAGTTGGCTTCAAAAATTGTAAGATTAGAGATTAGAGGAAAAATTATCAAATAAAACTCTAATGGAAAGAGTTTTAAAGAAGTGGATGTTACAAGGACCATTAAAGAAGACAGAGATGGCCTGGACTTAAACTATTGGATATGCTGGATTGCCAAGATGGGTGAAAATGACTGAATGAATTTGTTTGTACGTTCTAGAAGTTAAAATTAAAATTTATTTTTAAATAAAGCAATACTATGGATTATAGTTATAAGGAAACATCTCACTGATGGATCCAGTTAAAGGGTACACAGCCCATCTTAGAAGATGAAACAAAGTTGTTTAATGGTGACTGTTTTTTATTTCAAATATCACCTGTGTGATAGAATAATGCATTTGGTTGTTTAACATGAATTTTAAATCAGAAACAAACCGTTTAAACTTTTGATTTTTTAAGAAGGGTGGGGGAAGATTGGTGGTTTTTCAATTAAGTGCTACCATTTCACAGGTTTACCCCCACCCCCTAGCCCCACATTAAATTCTTGGATCCACCACTGATATGTCTGGATAATGGACTGTGTAAAGGATAAGAAAATGCTATCATTGTGATATTTGTAAATATAAGTAATGTTTTTTTTTAATATAAAATTTATAAATATATAAATTATTTATTTAAGGAACTTAAAAATTCCTAAATTCTCAATCAGTTTTTTTATGAAACCTTAATATATAATGAAAGGGTATTTTATATTTTTTGAAAACCATTCTCTAAGTAGATCAATATAACAAAATTTATTTTGCTATGGAAATGGTTGACCACAGATATAAAGAATATGTAGAAATTGGTCAGGCTGTGTGAAATGGACATTAACCTACTAATAAGTGAATATTATTATTTATTATCTATATAGTCTTATTATATTATATACTCTTACTTTTAGGTCATCATCAGGGCTAAGCAAAATAAAATAATACCAAAGAAAGTAAAAAAAAATTAATTTAAGAATTATTTAGAAAGTAGTCAATAAATAGAAATTACCTTTATTTTTTACATTTTAATCTTCTGTTTCTATATTTCATTTTTTTATCATTGTGTATTAACAACCCCTAACCATTTTATAGCTGTCTTTGGTATTGAACTGTTGATGTTATTTTGTTTTTTCTTAGCCCTAATGATGGTCTGTAAGTTACACTGGAACATCAAGAGGTAATAATAATTATGTATTAGTGTGTTTTATTTCATTGACCACATACCTAACTAATTTCTACATATTCATAAAAAAAATGTAAGTAATTAATTTATAGGAATAGTCAACTTGTTGATATTTAAATTAAAATCAGAGATTCTATTAATAATTTCTTAGATATAAAAAAATATATTTAACAATTTATCAATTCAAGAGTATTATTATTATCATTAAAAAATTGGTAGAAAGGTATAACAACAACTATTTCTAATATCATTATAATTTATTTAATTTTTTTATTAATTGTTATAATTTTAAATATTTTTATTTTTGAAGAGAAAAGATATGCCCAGGGCCAGGATAACAAAAACAAAGGGGGGACAATAACAATAACAAACCGGGAAACAATAACAATAAAAGTCGCTGACAACAGGCACAGTCTCTATGACCAATATAAAAAACAGACGTGAAAAGAAAAGAAATAAAGAAAAGCGATTGAGACATTCTCAGTACGAGCAAGCTGGTCCGCCACGCCAATGCGATGTCTCATAGGACCAGTTGAGGGAGTGAAGCTCCCAAGGGAAATAGGGTCCTGATCAAGAACAAACACCTAGCTCTATCCATAAATCCTCTATCTATAGGAAAAATCGCTGAAAATCTTCAAAACACTGCAGGAGAGGGTGGAAGGGGGGGTAAATCTTGATCATAAACAACAGGAAGAGCCGGATTAAATCTAAGTAAACTATAACGTGAAGAAGTATAAAGAGGTCGTCAAGATGAATGTGCGGGGATATGTTTTGGCAAAGAGACTCTTAGTTCTTGCTTCCTCACAACTCACAAGACGGGATCCCGGTGGTTGGGACAGGAAATGATACCTGCTCCTGACTGATTCAAGTACACCGCTTGGTGTACCCGACTCATGTCGGTTGTCATCGAGATCACGGCCCCATTTCGTGACCGGAAAATTACCTGGAACAATATTCCGTGAAAGACTCAATGACTTCGTGGGTTTTCAGCAATATAGCCCTTTTAAGGTAAAATTCTTAAAGAGAATGAGAAACACTATGACATGATACCACAATATGATCCCTCATTGAGTAGGCAACAATATTGAATTTAAGCAGATGTAACTCGCGTATGGAACCATAACAAAAGTCGCTGACAACAGGCACAGTCTCTATGACCAATATAAAAAACAGAAAAACAGACGTGAAAAGAAAAGCAATTGAGACATTCTCAGTACGAGCAAGCTGGTCTGCCACGTCAAGGCAATGTCTCCTAGGATCAGTCGAGGGAGTAAAGTTCCCTAGGGAAATAGGGTCCTAAGCAAGAACAAATAGCTAGCTCCATCCCGGCCCTGGGCATATCTTCTCTTCAAAAATAAAAATATTTAAAATTATAACAATTAATTAAAAAAAAATTATAATAATATATAATGTCGTTAGTCAACAAGATCCTAATTAAAGTAATGTTCAATGAACATTCTTCCCCTTGTATACATCCCAAATTGCGAGAACACGGATATGGGATCAGTCTGACCGAGGTACGAACTGAGGATAGCTCAGTTGGTAGAGAACCACAACGGAAATGTGGGAGACCTGGGCTCGTATCCCGGCCCTGGGCATATCTTTTTTCTTCAAAAATAAAAATATTTCTAATATCATTTCATGGTATTTAATTTTCATTAAAAAATTATCAAAATGCTAGTGAACCATAACACTGCAGTGATCAGTACTGGTTGAGAGCTGATATTGATAAATTGGACGTCCATCAGCTTTGAAGTGCTAAAATATTATATTAGTCGGCAATTTCATTTTCCCATCAGTACTAAGGAATAAATGAATAATACATTTAGAAGGTAGGTGTAGAATTTCCTCTTGACATTCCATAAAAACTAGCAAAAATCTTCCACTAAGTTCATTCACCTTTCTCTATTAAATTATTCATAAAATAACTTATTCTATGTTTTTTCTCACCTTACTGAATAACTCTACCTATTTGTCACTATCGGATATTTTATAAAATGGTTTATAATCTTTTTTACCGTCATCTAATGCAAGTGTTAGCTTCAATTTCATACTTCTGAGTTTTTCCCCTCCCCTTAGACTGAGGTTGGATCTGGGAAGGTTAAGGGGTCGTTAGAATTTGTTTTATTTCTATAATCGTTACATTAAGTAAAATGTTATATAAAATGAGAATAAAAGTGTGATGGAATATGTGAATTCTTTTTTCTTCTTGGTATTTTTTTATGTGTTAAACTCTCAAATAAAGAATTAACAATCATTTGTAATTGTTCAAATTCACCCTAAGACAAATTCAAACAAATAAATTGATGAAAAGTGTCTTGAATTTTACATTTCAATCACTGCTTTCAAAATGAAACCTTGAATTTTTTTCATTCTATACCATAAGACAGCCACATAAGTACATAATATTTAGGGGTAACATAAATAAGCAGGCATGTAAATTAAGCCAAATCCTGCCTTATCGCACTTTCTCTATCTTCAGTAGACCAGAAAGGAAATTTTGGTACTCAGATCCCCATTCTAGATCCAGTTCCTTCAGAAATAATTCAAGATTTTCGTTTCCAAAATCTTGTTTCCATTGTTAAAAATCAGAGACAGGGATCATAAGGTATACAAAAAAAAAGAAGAAAAAAATAGTTAACACAAGATATAATTTATAACTAAATATTAGACAAAAAGAAAACAATAAAAATATATACTATGATCACAAATCATGTAACCAAATAAAACTTAAAATAAGCTTTAAATAAAAATAATAAATGCATTGTATTCACATGAAGCAACTTTGCAACTTTTGCAATGTTATATGCTATTAAACATTAAGTATTGCATATAAAAAATATAGATTTTTTTCTTTTCGGTTTTATTTTATACAAGAATGTTATCAAAATCAGGAGTACCAGCCTTGTAGGACTGGAGAAACTTAGCGTGCTGCTCCGGTGTGCAATAATGACTTTTTACTGGAGGGTCTTCTAACATTCCCTGTGACCACTGAAACTGAACACAGAAAATCATAAATATATCTCAATATCTTAAGAAGCTAATCGATGAAGTAGACAATTTATTAGTACATTATAATAAATCTTAATGATTAAATATAGCTTTAATCAAAGAAAACTATTAAAAAGCAAAATGGTTTACTCAAAACAAATTATTAATTAACGTAAAATTTATGAGGAAGAAAATGGTCCAGGTAGAGGTCAAAGAAAGTTTTCTATTCAAAGAAATTTTAAAGGTCAACTAATATTTCTCAACATAACTTAAAATTTACTTATTTCATTTATATATGAATAAAAAATTATCAATAAAAAAATATTGGCATTCTTGCATTAAGGGTAGTGTGTCACAATATTGCTTAGTGGTAACAAAAGTATCAATTTTTCAAAAATACAATGTAATAAAAATATCTTTGGCTTATTGACTTAATTTTTTTACTCAATATATATTTAAAAACAAATGCTGGCTCACCATTCTTTGAAAGCGTTCCTTGGGAACTTTGAATTGATCACCTCCAAGAACCCTAACCATTTCCAGACGCTCACACCATGGCCAAATCATATAATCCACCATCCCAGGCTCGTCACCTTTGATAAAAATGTAGTAATAATCAATAGAGAAAGATAAACTGCAGACAAATAATTTTAATAACTAATTAAAAAAAAACTTTGAACCTTTGGTTTACATGTAAATTAAACAATACTGTGTTTAAAATTACTTAAATAAGCAATCACTACCCCAACAATTTTGTGATAATGATAAGTGGTATACAGTTTTTTTTAAATATTCTAGCTTTATAATTATAATTTAATTAGTCTGGGGGTGCAGTCATAAATAACACTAAATAAGGTAAACTTATTTATTATAAGTGCCGATGTTTCGGCCTACAATGTCCATCTTCAGGGCAAAAAGGAGAAGCGGCTGAGCGAACTGTCAACTGAATTCCGTTATTATAGTTATAGTTTCCAGAAATTGGATAATATTGTATACAGATAAAATGCCATGACAATATGAAAATTTATAAGTTATGTACTTATATCAAATTAATCAGAGGTTGTACAAATTGTCACTTCACACTGATTATTATGGTTACCAAAAAATTGCCAGGTAATCGAAAAATAAATCTACAAGAGTACAAAAAAAAAAATACAAATGACAGACTAGAGGAAATAAAGTTAATTGAATAATTTTTAATTTGGAAGGTTAACACTACCAAAACAACCTGCAATGTATCTAACAGTAGTCCGGAACCTATGAAGTCTATTCAAGTAAGAATTTAGTTGTTTTCAAATAAGGAGACTGAACTATCACATAAATGAAAAGTAAAAGTGGACTAGAAAGAGAGAGAAAAATTTAGTTGCCTTAAATTAAATAAGGAACTTCAATGGAAGCATTTAAAAATATTTTACTACTAAAAACAATAAGTAAATTACCTGAAAAATACAGTGTACCCCTTTTGGCAAGTTCTTTCTCAAAATAATCCATTTCTTCCAAAATTGGAGCTAAATGATGTGCATCCATTACAGGACTAGTATATAATTTATAAAGCAGGTTAATGACCTAAACAAGAATTTAAAAAAAAAAGTTTATACAAGTTTGTAAAAGTTAGGTAATGAAATAAAGGTAATAATGAAACATTTTAGTAAATTATTTTTACTAAATAAAAATAATTTAGTTAGTAAATTCTTTATTTGAAACTAACATAATTAAAATTATGATTGAAAAAAAAACAGGAAATATTACTATAACCATTTAACTCACTCTAGAAAATCGATCTATAACTATACGATCTTGAGCCTTGCGAAAAGGATCTTTTGGGAATAGAGGTCTTTGTGGATATTTTTCATCAAGATAATCAGCTATTATAAGACTTTCATACAAATTAACACCACCAACATACAGAGCTGGTACTTTTCCGAGAGGAAATCTTTCTAGGTACCAATCTGGTTTATTTTTTAAGTTTATATTCACAACATCATGCCTAAAAATATATATAAACATAAAGTAAATAAGTAAACATAAGTAAAATAACCAGGACTAGGTCATGAAACCTCATTAACAAGCATTCTTAAAAACAAACCCAGTGAAAAGAGTATAGTTAAAGGAAAAGCTTAGTTTGGATGGCTTCAATGAAGAAATACAAATTAAGAGACACTTATGTAGCGTGCCAATATTTTGGGTAATTATTCTTATTCTTGAGGCTTTTGATAATGACCATTTTAGTGACTCAGTGTTACGTTGACAACAAAATACAGCATGGTCTTGCCTTTACCCTGCCATTTCTCTCCCTTTCCCTTAGTTTCTGTTATTAATTGTAATTATTGAGATCGTTAATATAAAAAGGATATGATGATTACAGGGGAGAGGCAGAGAGATTTCAAACTTTTAAATTTCTATTAAATAATAATAATTATAAAGATTAAATAAGTGTAAAATAAAAATATAGTGTTGTTTTATGTGTGTTGATTTAATAGATTAAAATTGTATTAATTGATGTTAATAATATTGTTACATTTATTTATAATAATTATTCCCTTAAATTGCTAAGGCTAATATTTTTAATCCATTCATCAGATGTTTCTTCTGGTTTTGAACCAGAATTCGACCATTTCGAAACCAGAAGAAACACCTGATGAATGGATTAATGTTAATAATATTACCAAAAAAGTGCGAAACAATAGGAAATGTATATATTTCCCTACTTTCGAGTAGAAATGAATGTCACAATAAACATTTAGAAGTATAGCAATAGATATAAGATAAACAAAATATATAGAAGTCAGTTGTTTAATGCACTTATAGTCAGTGACAGCGAGGAAGGTGGAGAATGATCGACGTAACACTAAAATGGCTGCTATCAAAAGCCACAAGGACAGGAATAATTACCATATTTTGTCCTATCATCAGGACTAAGCAAAATAAAATAAAAACAATGACAATACTAATACCAGTAAGATATAACAACAATAATATTAAAATGTATGATAAAAATATGAAGTATAAAGGTAAATAAAAGTGATATTCTTTTTAAAAATTAAATTGTACGATAAAAATACGAAGTATAAAGGTAAATAAAAGTTAAATTCTACAATACATACAAACAAAAATATGCTTTACCTACCACCGAAATAAAGTCACATATTGGGATCAAAAGGATCTAACATTACAAAATAATCAAAGTGGTCATATTGACGATAAAATATCTAATAACACATAATAATATGCTTGATATAACACTTTTTTAAAGTTTATTTTAAGAATGATTTTGTTTAATCGGTGATAGGTTTGACTTCAATTATTTTTTGTAAAAATAGGACTCTACTGTATACTAATTACAAAATTCACTCCATTATACAAAGATTGAGCTCCATTATACAAAGATTGAGCTCCATAGTTCTATGAATTAATTCATTTAAGATAATCATGAGGAAAAATGCCAATATAGATCAAGAGTTGAATGAATAAAAGTTAGTGAAAAATTGACCCGATTAATAAAAAAAAAAGATATATATTCTATTTAATATCATTGTTAGTCTATTACAAGGAATCCGCAATCACTTACGGAATATTTTTTGCATTTAAGACAAGATGAATTCTTTGTGCATAAGGGCAAAATCTCATACTGTAGAATCGGATCTTCCCTTCTTGAAGTGGTACATCTTTTGAACCTAGAAAAACAATTATTAGAAGAAAATACTTCTAAAATCACATATCTAAAGAAGAAGTGTTGTAAGATTAAATAATGAATAAATATTTTCTTTTAAAAACATGATAAATATGGCTTTTGAAATACCTGGACCTAAATGTTTCAAACTCATTTTTTAGAACTAGTTAAAAAGGGTTCAAAACTTCAAAACCGTAAATATGGAACAAAATAACACCGAACAACTTCAGAACTAATGAAGGCACTTAAAACTACTAAACTACTTGAAAAGTACTTGACTGACTTGTCAAGAGAATTCCAATCACTGAACGGCATAGACTTCTTACCGCTACTATTTGAAAGATGACTTCATAATAATCGATTAATACCAAGTTAGTTTTAAAAAACTGCTAAAATGACAACATTCACAAGCTTTTTACTACTATAAATTAACGATGAGAACGTATTATCAGCAGCGGTCGCAACAATAGTGATAACCGGAGTCATTTATGCTACCTGATTTTTATTTCATTTACATTGATATCATTAAAATCATTATTGCTTTAATAAATGAAATCATTTAAAATAATTATCGCTGTCAACTTCTCCTATCTCGTAAAAGTCTCAGCTTAAGTTGTAATAATTTAAACTATACAGTTAGGGCCCAAATAACTGGAAAGGAACCCTAAGGTTTTCGTCAGGTTAACCGACCATCGGAAGCAGAGTCGAGCTGAGCAGACCGCAGTGGAGCAGTCAGAAAAGAGTCAGCAATGGTTTGCATAGAGCAGTGGTTCCCAACCTTTTTAGTTGTGCGAACCACCAATTTTGAAAGGAATACTTACAGGTCCACTGCCTAAGTATAAATTTACAATCAATACACAACCCCAATAGACGTCTGCACAAATTAGACGAAAATTTTCGAACATTACTGAAATATTTCAATGCAAAAAAAAAATCTATAGAAAAAAATATATTTATTTATTTATGATATTTTATTTTATTTTATTCTGCGTGGGCCAGTACTACGAAGCCCCCGAGTTATAGTAGAAGGTACTGAACTTCACTTTTTAAAAATTATTATTTATTGAAAAATGAACACTTGAACAAATATTAATTACACTAATTGGATACAAGAATAACGGCACTACTAATAGAGAATAACTGATGATGGCGGCTGAGGATGGGCAAGGATATATAGGGTAAGTAGGAGTGGGGTAGCGGATTCTAAGAATCGTAGTGCAGGTGGCCGTGCAGGTGGTCATAACTCCTCCCTGCTCAGTTTGAAGTGTCCTCACGAAACCAGAAAAGGAGATATGCGAGGGTAAACTCGAAATTCTTGTGGAGGTTCTGGATCTTGTGCTGGTTTATCGATGTCCATAGGTTCAGGTTGATGTTCTGGAGAAGTTGCCATCCGAGTCGGACGTCTATACATGTGAAGGAAACAGCGGCGTAGTTTAGCTTGGTATTGAAGAAAAATGAAGATGAGTAAAAGAATGAAGAGAAGTAGGATTAATATAGTTGAGGAATTTTGCTCAAGTGATGGAGGGTCTTCAAGTTCTTCCAGAGAAAGTTGGTGCAGATTTATAGTATGCAGTTCTTCAAAGGATATGTTCAAAGGTTTAGGTTCGTTTAAGGATAACACGTTGGATATGCTGAGGGGTAAATGATTTTCTGTATAAGAAAATGGAGGTGGGAATTCAGGAATGTATTCTGAGAATTGTAAGTTTAGGAGGGAAGTAGGCCGCAAACCTAAATTAATACTAACATTATGGCGAATAATAGTTAATATAGAGTGATTAAAGACTAAGTATTGGTTTACAATAGGAACATATGTAATAAATGGCTTAGGATTAGCTAGTTGGTATTGATTACAATATTTGTTAGTATTATGATATATAAGGTTATTGATACATTTGTTATTAACATTAGAGATATTCGTACAATAATAATAATCTAGGATAAGGATACAATTCCCTGTATATAACTTAGTTGTACGTAAAATAAAAGAAGGGTTGACATAAGTAGTGAATACAGAATTATTAGACATATAAGGATAAGATAATAAAAGATAACTTTCAATAAGAGGTGTTTCTAATGGGAGTTTTACAAAGTAGTGGAGGTGAGTAGAAGTTAAAGAGCAATGTACTTGTCCTATTTGCCAAAGAACATATGGAGAATTCGATAATAGTCGTACATGTTGAGTATCTATAAGTGATTGGATTTCCGAGGCGGAAATAATGCTATTATGAATTATATTTGACTTACAAAACTCTAAAGATATATCTATGTCATTAATCTTATTTATTAAAAGGGTTATAGTGGAATATAATAAAGAGTAATAATAATTAGTATGTATATCATGTGTGACATTAGCAATTAACAGTTTTTTAATATTATTGTTATTGGTTCTGATAAATTTTATTTCTTCATTAAATTCATGTATCAAATTAGAATTCAGTGATACTTGAGTTTTGATATTACTGTCTAAGTGTCGTTCGTTAGTTTCGAGTGTGCGTATAACAATATCATAACGTTCTTTGTCATTAGCGTCCATATTACCTGTTATCCAAGAAATAGCAGTTCCTAGTCCATTAAATAATCCTCGTTTAGATCGTCGGGGAAAAGAGTTAAAAAGGATATGGTCAAGTTTATCTTGGGCATAATTAAGATGGGATTGCAGGATTAATTTTTGAGAGTTGGTTAAAAGTGATTCAATTGAGCCGGTATAATGTTGTTTAATGGATTTAGTATAGGGGTTGTATAGCGGTAAAGTAAAGGCAATGTTTGTCAATTCTTCTTGGATCATAGTTAAGTTGATAGAGTGCATGTATGTGTGATATTCTGTCAGCATAAATGAGCTCTGTGTCTGAATTGGAACAATACCGGGTCCATTGGATAAATCTGTTATTCTATATGGTGTTGCTAGTCCCAGGTGTAGGAGAAGTATTAGGGCGTTCATGTTCTTCGTTCCTGAAAGAATGACGTTCGTATTTAGTTGGTCGTTTTAGTTGGCTTGGGTGGATTTTTATTTGTTTCTTGGCTACCTGAGCCTTTTTTGTTACAGGATTATAAATAGCTTTTTTATATTTTGGTTTGGCTTTATTCCGTTGATGAGTTTTTATATAAATTTGTCCTTGTGGAATGTCAATATTTTCTCGGTTTTCGTTGAGTTTGTTGGTTCTGTTTTCTTTTTCTTTTTGTATTATTTCTTTAATGGCATTGTGTATAAGTTGTCTTTCTTTATGATACTCGTCAGTTAGTTGGTCAAAGATTATTGGTTCTATGGAAGGGTTTTCCGCGGTTTTGCCATAAGTTATTTCATTTGGGGATAGTTTAAGTATCGAATTAGGGGTATTATTATATGCTATTAGGGCAAGCCTAATTAATTTAGAAAGAGAAAGTGAATTGTCTTGTTCTTTTAGAATATTTAGAATTTCTGTAAAAGTCAGGTGTGCTCTGTTTAGTAAGCCGATAGAATTGTGATAATGAGGGGTTGCAAAATGGATATTTATATTATGGTATCTTAGGAAATTTTCAAGGCATTTGTTTGAGAATTCAGGTCCGTTATCCATTAGGATTTCTTGAGGGATGGGGAATAAGCTAAGATATTCTTGTATGCCATTTATTATTGCAGTTCCGTTAGTTGTTGGGATTATTTGAGCGAACAATTTTTTTGAAAAAGTATCTATTATTGTTAGTATGGCTTGATTAGAGTAAAACAACACGTCTATTTGTAGTTTTTCAAAAGGTTTGGAAGGGGTTTCAGTCAGTTGAAATTTCGGTTTAGGTGGGTTTCTGTCGTACTTGATTTTTTTGCAGATTGCGCAGTTATTGATATATTTAGTGATGTCAGTCAACATACCAGGCCAATATACTTTTCGTCTAAGGGCTTGATATACGTCATTTATTCCTCTGTGACAAGTCTTTCCACAATGTTGGTTGATGATAAATTGTAATTGTTCGTCTTTGTTTTCTTCGTCCTGAGCAAGAGTGAGATATTTTTTAATTTTTACTGTGGGGAATTTTGTTTCGATTATTTTTTGAAATTGCATAAATATTTCTTGTAGTATTTGGTCTTCAGTCTGTGAAGTTGGATTGGAGCAATATACACCGTAAGTTTTGTTGGGTTCGAGATATTCTAGGCATGTTTGTTCTAAATCATTTACATAGGGCCATGCTGTATGCCATATGTGTCGTTTTTTTGTTCCATTAAATAATGTTTTAATTTCATTTTTACTACTGTTTCCTCTTTTCAATAAAATTTGGAGTTTTTCTACATTTATGGTTTTTTCTCTGTTATCTACGATGTGTATTTGGTCGTTTGAGCTAATTTGAGAATGTACAGTCATTATGCTACTACTGTTGTCGTTGTCTTGTATCTCTATATTTAAATTTCTTGCTAATTCTTCTATGTCATCTGTGTCAATTACGGGATTATGTCTGGATTTTAGAAAATTATCAATTACGTCAGTAGGGTTTAATTCTTCGTTACTGTTGTTTAGGGCGTTTAAGTCGTGTGAGGGATTTCTAGAGAGAGCATCTGCTACTACATTGTTTTTACCATTGATATATTTAATGTCGAAATTATAGTCTGATAATTGTCATTTCCATCGTAGGATTTTTCCATTGGGTTCCTTCATATTGTAGAGATACTGGAGGGGTTTATGGTCCGTCTGTATCAGAAATTTCCGTCCATAAACGTAAGGTCTGAAATATTTACAGGCCCATACGATAGCTAACAATTCCTTTTCTATCGTGCTTAGATTTTGTTCGTGTTTATTTAAAGTCCGTGAAGCATATGATATCGCTAAGTCCTTTTTGTCCACTGTCTGTGAGAGTACAGCGCCTATCGCGTAATCTGATGCGTCTGTTGTGATAGTAAAAGTTTTATTAAAGTCTGGCATAATTAGGATAGGGTCGTTTTGCAAAATTGTTTTGAGTTCGTTTATTGCAGTGATATAGTTAATGTCATTAATATTTATTTTATGGTCTTTTTGTAATTGTTTTGTAATGGGTTTTGCTATTTTTGCATAGTTTTTAATCATTTTTCTATAATATCCGGTTAGTCCTAAAAACTGTTTAATTTGTTTTTGGTCCTTTGGGATAGGGAAATTTTTGATGGCTTCTACTTTTAGAGGGTTAGGTTTGATTCCGTCTTTCGTAATGATATGGCCTAGATATAATAATTCTTGTTTAATGAATTCGGTTTTGTCCAATTGTAGTTTTAAATTGTACTTCTGTAGTAGTTTAAAGACACTAGTCAAGTGTTTTATGTGTTCCTGTAGGTTGTCAGAAAATATTATTATATCGTCCATGTAAACCAAGGTATTAGGGAGATTAGCAAATATGAGATTCATCGCGCGTTGAAATGTAGGGGGAGCATTTTTTAGGCCGAAAGGCATTCTAAGGAATTCGTAATGTCCGTCTTCTGTGCTGAAGGCAGTTTTTGGAATTGAATCTGGATCCATTTCTATTTGATGGAAACCAGAGGATAAGTCTAGAGCACTGAAATATGTGGCACGTCCTATTTTTCCTAAGAGGTCTTCCATATTGGGTAGGGGAAATCGGTCGTCTATTGTTTTTTCATTTAAATTTCTATAATCGATAACCATACGAACTTTTCTTTCTCCGGAGGCATCTATTTTTTTTGGAACTACCCAAATTGGGGAATTATATGGAGAGTTAGATGCCTGTATAATTTTGTTTTTGAGTAGTTTTTCAATTTCTACTTTGACATTTTCTTTATAAATTTGTGGATATCGGTAATTACGGGTGTAAACGGGGTTTTCGTCTGTTGTCCGAATAGTATGTTTCAAAATAGGTGACGCTGTCAAGTGTTCGTCCGTTTTTTTAATTATTTGAGGAAATTGACTAATTAAGTTAATTATTTCTCTCTTTTCTTCTTTATTCATATGGTCACTGCGAATGAGGTTTTCAATTTCTTTTTCATCTAACCTATATTTGATTTTTTTGTTATCTATGATATCTACTTCGTCTACGTCCATAGGCTCGGGACAAATGGTCATGAATTCTGGGGCGTAAATGAGGCATTTCATTTTGTTTTCTTTTATGGGATATAATCCTTCCTTAATTATGTAATTATTCCTTTTTTTTTCATTAAGCAATCCCTCCGTTAATCCTTTTTTATTAATTATTTCTAATTCAACATAATTTAACCCTTTATTTAATGTAATTGCATTTTCGGTTTTTTCGAAATACAATGGTATTTTCTTATCTTTATATACTAAAACGTTTTTTTCAAAATCTAATTTAATTTTTAATTTCCTTAATGTATCGTTACCTAGTAAAATATCGTATTTGTCAGAAAATTTCAATAAGTATATTTTAATGTATTCGTCTATTCCTAAATAATTTTGCAAGTTCACTAAAATATATTCCGTCCCACAAACCTTTCCGGCTGGTGTAGTTACTGTAAAAGTTTCAGGTATTCGCGGAATTTCGGGTTTTACGATTTCAGGGTTCACATAATTTTGAGAGGATCCGGTGTCTATCATCCATGTTCTATTTTGAAAGTCTTTATAGTAAGGTAAGGTTTTATTAATTAAATTTAATTCAAATGATTGTTGTTTGTTGGACTTACACAGTTGTTCGGACTGTAGCCTGTATCTAAAAAATGTTCGGCTCTTCGTTGTTCTTGTCTTTCTTCCTCTTCTTGTCGTTCTCGTAATCGTCTTTCTGTTCTATCTACTTGTTCTTGTTTCAGTTGGAGTTCTCTTATTTGTTCGTTTAACTGTTCAATTTTTTGGAATAGGTCAGGAGTTTCATTAGTCGGGACTTCTTCGCTGAGATACGTTAGTTCGTAGGGAGAAATCATTTTTCTTGTATTGGGTCTGTTCCAGGTTCTCATTGATACGGTGTTTTGGGATTCTCGATGCGGATTTGGTCGGTTTGAATTATTGAAGGGATGTCTAGGATCGTTAGGGTTCTGTGGTCTTTGTCCACTAGGTGGTTTAGGAGGAAATTGAGGTTGCTGATTGAATGAAAATGGTTGTTGGTGCGTTTGATGGTGAGAGAAAGAAGGTCGTTGTGTTTGTTGATAAGGGAAAGAAGGTTGTTGTGTTTGTTGATAAGGGAAGGAGGGTTGTTGGGTTTGATGACGAGTGAAGGAGTGCTGAAATGGTGGAGAAGAAGGTTTTTGGGTGTTGTTATTGTTAGGATTAGGATATTTGCTTTTGTTATAAAGTTGGTCAATCACAAATGAACACTTAAGGTTTAGCGTTCTTCTGTATTCCTCGAGGGTGTTGGGGTTAAAGGTCATGATATGATTGGAGAGCTGCCAAGGAAGGCACGCATACATGTGGTGAATTATTTCCTTTTCTACGTAGGACATAGCGGAAGTCAATGTTGTGCTTGTCAAACCGTCTAGTTTTAGTCTGGCAAATATAAGATGTCTTAGGATTTCTAGTCTGTTTAAGAAGTCAGTGGGTGTTTCTTTGTGAAATGGTTTTGTCGCATAAATCTCTGCTTTAAGGGATTCGTATGACCTACTGTCGGCAAAGTTTTGTTTTAGTTTTGTTAAGAGTTCTGGTACCGTATTTATCGTTTGTGTTAATATTAAAGATTGAGCTGAACCGGTAAGTTTGCTTTTTATTTTATTGAGCAAGTACAAATGATTCAGATCTTTCTGTTGTATTCGTGCGTCACAAACGAAGTTAAATATATTTTCTACTGTTGTTGAAAAATAAAGTAAGTCGTTCGGGTTTCCGTCATAAGTTGGAAGATGGTCATAGTCCTCACGTCGTATTTCGTGTCTAATGGAGGTTGCCATTTTAAACTGAATTTAATGAATTACACTTAATGAATAAAATAATGAATAAGGTTTAAATTGTTAAAATTAAGTTAATGTATAAAATTAAGTTAATGTAATATCTTATATAATATATGGTTCACAAATAAATGTTTAATCTTACGAAAGTCCAGTTTCTACTGTAGATATCTCGGGGTGAATGACCTCGGTGAAATCCTGTGAAGATCGAATGAGAAGGGATAAATGATCGCTTCGTCGTATTCGAGTCCCTGCTGTTCGGGCGCCAGTTATAGTAGAAGGTACTGAGCTTCACTTTTTAAAAATTATTATTTATTGAAAAATGAACACTTGAACAAATATTAATTACACTAATTGGATACAAGAATAACGGCACTACTAATAGAGAATAACTGATGATGGTGGCTGAGGATGGGCAAGGATATATAGGGTAAGTAGGAGTGGGGTAGCGGATTCTAAGAATCGTAGTGCAGGTGGCCGTGCAGGTGGTCATAACTCCCGGCCAATTGGTTGGGAACCGCTAGTACAGAGGAGCCCAGTATTTTTTTCTTATAACTTGTGCTACAGTTCTTAAAGTTCTTGTGTTTAGTACAATAAAGAGACTGTACTGTTTCTGGGACAACGGTTGGCCAGGAAGGTGATTTGTCCGAGATCATCCTTAATGGAAAGATTTTCCCCAAATAAGGGAACCTATTTTATAGAAGCAGGGTGAGCTCAAGGAAAATGTCCGATAGGGTCCACCCGTGGCTAATAACAGATTAAATAATTGATCCGCCACAGCTGGATTTAAGCAGGGTCTACAAACTGAGGTACCCTGCTCAGTCATGCGGTTTGTTATTGCATGTTTGTCACTTGTTATTATTAAAACATAATGTTTTTATTTAAGAATAATTAAGCATGTTAACACATTTAGCCTTTATTAAAAACTGAATCATAAATATAAAAAAATCATATATTTTAATAATAACAACTGACGAACACGTCAGGTATATCATCAATACATATTATAAAACAAAATGTGGTAAACTCAATAACTATTGCACGGATTTTTCATGCGGTTTTCACCAATAGATAGAGTGATTCACTAGGAAGGTTTAGATATAAAATTTGTCGAGGTTTTGTATAAATGGGTTGGAATACCGATGGGTTTCACCGAAGACGCTGCTTGCCTAATCCCGTGCAATTACCTAACATGCAGGATAATAAATTCTTATATAATGCTTTTATTTTTATAATTTCTATATAATAAAGTACATTAGCTGAGATGGGAAGAAAGAAAATCAAGACTCCCAAAGAAGCCTAACCAATGATATTCACGGGGTCCATAGTGGCTTTTTTTTTGTTTTACTATCAAGATAGTACGTAATAAAAAAAAATACATTACACAGACAAATTATCTTGGCATAATTTATTAATAATTTCCCTTATTACCTGAGCAAAGCTGGGGTGGTTCGCTAGTGTGCGAATAAAGTGGCCGGAATTTTACAGTAGTATTTTTATTAATAAATCAGTTATTTCAAAATGCCTAGCACGAGTTGTGTAAGATACAGTAAAGCAGCCGCCTCAACTGATAATGGGACAGACTAATAGTAATTGATCCAGGAATTCCTAGTCCTACAATACAACCGACCAAGGGCGTAAGTTCGATAACGAACTCTGTCGAAAGATGGTTCAGGAGCTTCAGCGCTGCAGTAAGACTTCGTACCATCCGTAAATTAATACTAAATACAATTAAAACTAACATAAATCGTAGCATTGATGATTCAAGTAAATATAAAAGGCTTAGCAAACTCGAAAGCTCGATGCCGAGTTTACTACTACCGGAGGCTGCTAATAAATATCCGTCCCCACATCGCTGCCCAAACCCAAATCTCTTAGTTCATCCTTGACAAAATGCTTCCAACTTAGCATCGGTCTAATCCTCGGTCGATTACTAGTCTATTCAACGCTTATTCATTTTAAAGGAATTCATTCTGTACTAAAACCAACCTGTTTGTTTGTTTCCTGGGGTTTTGGGGCGTAGAACATCTAGGTCATCAACGCCCGTTGGTTATTAAGCTTTAGGTCTTCCTATGGTAATCCACCTATCCGGGCCCGACAAAGAACGAAGCAAGAGGCGCGCCCAGGCCTTAAGGAGCCGGCAGAAGTGCAGAAGGCGCCCAGGTCCCACAAGTCAAGTGGTGGTTATATTCTGAACTGTCCTTTTTACAAACCATTGCGATAATATCACTTCAATTATATGAACAGAGTATACGCTTGCACAACACTAAATGCTTAAATTTTCCCACGTATAAGCTTATTCCAACTTACCTAAATCACTAACTGCTTCTTCTTCTTCTACCACAAGATAGGAACCTATTCTGCGCCTCTTACCACCAAACTACTTTGGCGTTATTGTCGGATACACCGTGGGCTACTAATTTTTTTCTAGTATGCTATAAAAAAAAAGTTGCAATTTCTTACATTAGCCATTTTTTGGATTCGTTACCAATTAAATTTGACCGCATTACTGAGTTCTATTCAGAACTCCTCTCGGGCATGAGGGTACAATAAACAATACATCTTGCTATCGCGTGCGAGGACATTGTGGCATCAATACAATTCTGCCACGTATCTTCTAAAAAAAAGTGCTGTATAAGTTCTAAATATCAGGAGACCTTTGTAGGTATATATAAAATTGGTATTTCTAATAAACCATTAAAACTATTCTCTTTGTTGTAGACCTGGACTTGAACCTGGCACAATAAAAACAAAGAGCTTTATGTAGACGAATTAAAAAAAAAGCAGGAAATATGAATAGTGTAAGCAGTTTTTCGAATTTATAAAACCTCCACTTGTTGATTTTGAAAAAAAAATCGTTTACGAAGGTGAAGAATTTTCACATAAAAAATCCATAGTAAATTTCATTAAAAAATAGTAAAATTACAAAATTTGTAAAAGAAAAAAATTTTGAAAACGGAACTAAATTTCATTCCGAAATTTCTTACAATCTATATAAACGTCCATTCTCCATATAAGATCTTAAATCTGCTCTGTCAAACAAAAAGTGTTCTGCTAACGTCATCTATTCTAGATTAGCTCTCTGTATAATAGAAGGCATTGTTGATACCGTCAGTATTAACAACAACTTATTTAGATCCTTGTCAAAGCGATTGCTAGCAATAAATTATTATGTTTGATTATCCTTATAACTCGCACTTCAAATCTATAAAAAAATCTTAAGTTCTGGAAACTCCAAATGGTTTCTACTAAAGGAAAGTTTTTACGCTTCCAAAAACAAAAATAGTTAGTACATCTCCTGGGACCCACCAACCTTTGGCGTAATAATGCCTTCAAAATATATGAAAAATTGCACCGCTTTTGCTTTTTATAGTAATGCCATGGTACCAGACTCGTTAACCTTATCTTTAAGAGTTAAAAAAACGTACTTGATCCAATCAATGGGTCAACATATTTAAGAGAACTTAATTATGGTAGAAGGAACTGCAAAGTCAGTTTACTTCACCTGGGTTTTTGACCAAACTAATATCAGAGGAAAGGAGGTGGCTGAAAAAGCAGCCTCCCTCCTTAGTTGCATAAAGCATATTGGGATTAGGATACCTTCTGATTTCTTGTGGGACCAGAACCTTTGTGCTCTGCTGTAAGCTGTATTATAAAATTAATAATATCCGGCACAACAACTTGTCATCGTGTCTGGGCCCCCTCCAGGATTCTCCGCCAATCAGCTCTATCCTGGGCAGCATCCATCCAGTTTCTAGCATTAAGAAGGGTACATGCATTCTCCGCTAAAGCTTCCTGCCACCTCATGTTTGGTATCCCTACTTCCGTGTGACATGGATTCCTTCTGTGTGGATCTTCTTAGGAATCCGAGTGTCCTCCATCCGTGCCACATGACCTGACCATCGTCTTCGGCCAAGTTTGATTGTCCTGACATCTGAGGTCTTATATCTCTCTGTTGTGTCGCCGTCTCTGTCTTTTTGGTCCGAAAATCTTCCTCAGGATTGTCCTCTCGAAAATTAAGAGTCTTTGGTAGAGACCAGGCCTCTGAGCCATATGTGAGTACCGATCGAATCAGGGTTTTGTAGATAGAATAGGGCTTTGTTTCCCTAGAGAGGAACCTGCTAGTTAGTTGGTTCCTTAGGCTATAATAGCATCTATTAGAAGAATTAATTCTTCTTATCATCTTTGTGGATTAATTTCTGCTTCCTAAGTAGACGAAGCTGTCAACGCAATCGAATCGGTATTGACTAACTTCGAAGTAATCCTCTTTTTCTTGGGTTCATCCTATTCGCTTAGTCTTCTGTATGTTGACATTAAGCCCAAGTTTCTTGGCTGTCTCTTCGACTGCTTAGAAAGCTTCCCTCAACGCCCTTTTAGATCTTGATTTTGATGTCAAAGTCATCGGCATACCCTAGGATTTGAACTAGTCTGTTAAACAGGGTTCCATCCACCTGGATTCCAGAATTTCTTATGGCCTTTTCTGCTCCAAGGTTGTAAAGTAGGTAGGCGAGGGCATCACCTTGTCTCATTCCCGTATCTGTGTGGAATTCTTGTGAAAGATCTGATTCGACTTTTACTAGACATTTTGACCTTGTATTGTCATTTTTACAAGACGAATGATCTTCTGGGGTATATTCAGATCTTTTAGGGCTCGATATAATTACGAATTATCCTTAGTGAGAATATCTGGTCCACCATAGACAGCCCCTTTTCTAAAACCTGCTTGATAATTCACATGCTCTTTCTCTGCATGTGGTGGGAGCCTTGCAAATAAAATGTTCGAAAGGACTTTATATGAGCAAGACAGCAGGGTGATTTTCCGGTAGTTTTCACATTCTGTCTTGTCTCGCTTTTTATGGATCGGACAGATGGTTGCCTTAATCCACTCAGTAGGCATCCGCTCCTCTTTCCATATGTCGAGGATGAGGTTCTGTAATGCTTTCTTTAATTCTTCTCCCCCATACTTCAAGAGCTCTGACTGAGTACTACCATTCCGGGGGCTTTATTACTTTTTAGTTTGGCAATGGCATCTTCGAGCTCATCGTCATCTGGGGGTTCTGCATCTTCCATAGGCTCCCCCCTCATTATGTTCAAATATGGGTTCTTCTCTACTCGGGGATTTTTTGAAGAATCTCTATATCTCTCAAGGACCTCATATGTTTGGGTGAGGAGGGTTCCATCTTCATTCTTGCAGCAAGTTACCTTGGGTTTGAATATGTGTTTCCCTTCATATACTTTCCAGAAGAATTGCCGGCTTTCATGTGATCTTCTGAAATCCTCTATATCTTCCATCTGCTTATTCTCCCATGCCCTTTTCTTCTTCTGGTGGACCTTCTTTTTTGCTCTTCTAGTTTCCTTATAGACAGCAGTTGTGTACCTCGTGTCCCTTTGTATCATTTTTGCGGTTTGTCATAAGCAGGCATTTCTTCATCAAACCATTGTGATTTGCTTTTTTTTAGGTTTATATCCGATGGTTTCTTCTGCTCTAGATATTGTTGCGTTTTTTATACATCCCATTGTTTGTCAATGTCGTCATCTGTGTTCCAAAGTTCATCAGCCAGTATCCCTTCTATTCTTTCTTGATAGGCTATAAGATGGTTGGGTTCCCTGAGTTTAGTGACATTGAACGGTCTTCCAGTCTGATTCCGGCAATTGCTTGTCACTGCCATTCTGGTTCAGATTCTTGCAATGCACAGGTAGTGGTCTGTATCCATGTTTGCTCCCCTGTATGATCTTAGGCTTGATAGGTCTGACTTGTGCCATGAACTTAAAAGGAGGTGATCAATCTGGAGATCTCCTTATGAATGTTTTTCTTGGGAACAGCATACCTCCTACTACAAGTCCATGTGTAGTTGCAAAGTTTACAACCCTGTGCCCATTATCATTGCTTCTTTCATGGAGATTGAATTTTCCTATAGTTGGTTGATATCCTGTTACCTGTCCTACTTATGCATTAAATCACCAATCAATATTTTTGCATCATGTTTTGGGCATTTGCTAAGAATCTTTTCTATATCTTCATAGAACTGGTCTTTATCTTCCTCAGAAGCTACTTCGGTAGGTGTGTGGCAGTTTATTAAGGAATAGTAAAATTTCGCCTTTATGAGAAGGTAGTACAGCCTCAGACTTATCACAGAGAATTTCATTACTTGCTGACATGCTTGTCCACTCACCACGAATCCTATCCCAAAAATATGGTGTTCCATGACAGCTGTAGTGTAGAGTGTGGTGTTTCATTTCATGCAGCCCTTCATCTAGCCAGCGAATTTCCTGGATTGCTGCCATGCCAGTTTTGTATTTATTAAGTTGTGTAAGAAGAGACCGTAGGCCTCCAAGTTTATTGAGGGTTAAAATGTTCCAATAAGCGATACATAAGTCCTTATGATGTTCTATGGGTCTTTCCGGTTTAGACGATCCATCTTCATCTTTTGGAAGTTTTGTGACAAAGTTTTTAGGGGAAGAGGATAGTCAACCCTCACTTCCCGAGTCAAGTGGAGGGGCTGCTACCTAGGGTGTGTACTGTAAGTGACCTTGTGTGGAATGTTCTGTAGGTTGTGTACTGTATGTGTGTTTGAGTACTGTTCCCCCAACCTGGAGGGCCAGTGGCTGACTGCAGTACAATGACCAGGAGATGGGGTCGCTAATTCCCCACTCTATTATTTAAGCTCAAAAAACTCAATAGGTTTTCACCTTACCATACAAATTCAAAAAGGGTGGGAGTTATACTCAAAGAGCACATGTAAATAAATGTAAAGACAACATTAGGCAAACAAATTCTTAATGCCCTTCTAAATTGTTTTTTATCTAATTTTTTAATGGGCTCTGATGAAGACTGAGGTTCTCTGAGAACATTCCCCCTTTTCTCTGGTTATGAATTTACTTTTCTTTCTTCATTATAAATGGTTCTCTGCACTGACAAAGTGTGTAAATTAAAATTAAAATTTTATATAGCAATCATTATTTATCCAAACCTTTTTAAGTACACAATGTTCTGAAATATATATATATATATATCTTCTGTGTTGTAACTTCAAAACAACCTGAAAAAGTAATAAAAATTAACAGTCTTATTAGAGGAGGATGAGGAAATGTTAAATGTTGGTTTTACGGAAATTTCTTAATGAGGAGCATATGGTTTTGCGGAAATAGGGGCATATGAGCGGATTATGGGTGTATTATTAACCATTTTGTAAGCAGGCACATTATCTTAGTTATACACTGTAACAGAGTCAGTGTCATTAATTTTCAGGTAGTCACCTCCAAACTGATAAGGGAGTATAATCAGGATTTAGGTAATTATTCTGCAGGTGGTCGCTTCGAGTTAAGTTTCATGTTCAAAATTTTCATTCATTTCCCTTTTAATATTTATCAAAAATACAAGTTATTAAGATAATGTACCTAATTAGGGGAAAAGTGTATACCTGGGTAATCACTTACGTACATATATATCATCTGTACTTCGAAATGTTAATTGAAAACTTTATTTTTTGATGAAATCTGCCCATCACAGTCTTTTATCCATATTAAAGCTCACCTGTACCACTACAATCCAAGTAGGGTCTGGCTTTCATTACAGGGTAGAGAGTGTACAGTTTCTTCGACATTGTGCAGGGAGGTAATTTGTCCTAACTCAAACTCATCTGCCTGATTTCCCCCTTTATTTTGGGTACCCACTTTATAGAAGCTGGGTGAGCCCCAGGAGGGTCCTAGATCCCATAGAATCCAACTCCAACCACTAACTTAAATTAAATAAAAGTCTTGGATTTCATTGGAAACAAGAATTGACGTGGTGGAATAATAGCTTCCTATTTTGGGGTACCAAAAAAAAGAACCATCAAGCCCATGAAGATTTTGCCAAAATAACCTCCATGATGTCAGTATTGGCTACAGCATACTATTGTTGATTAGGCATACAAGAGGGATAGGGTCAAAATCCATACTCAATTGCCAGATTCATCCCTTAACTTAACAAAAAAGCCAGTTAGTAAATTTATAGAGGCTCCATAGGGCCTAGGAAGTTCTTCAAAACCTTAGAGATATGCAAAGGAACTATACCATAATATAAATTCTCTCTCTAGCGGAACTTGAAACCAGGGCTGGAAGTCAAGGATCCAATGCCATAATCATTTCAAATATATTCAACAGAGCTCATAACTAACCAATAAATTATTATCATAAATCATTTGTGTAAGCTTCCAGGAAATTTATTTCATACAAAAGACCATTCATTCAGACTTTTAAAAAAGGCCTTCAACACATTCCAAAGAGGATAGACAAACTTTAATTACTTAGTTAAAAAACCGATCCTATGATCCTTGCTCTTACATAAAACAAATCAGGATCTCAAAAAAAAACTAATGAATTCTTCACACCCTCCTCCAAGACCTTTTTATACTTTTGAACAATCAGAACTCTAATGCAATATTAATTTATAATTTTTTCCATTATTTAATTTCAAAACTTGAAAATATAATTAATTTAATCCTGTAAGATTTTTTTTTTCAATTTCAAGACAATGAGTCTAATTTAATAATTGAATTGTAGTATTAACTTTATTTCTGTTCAAAAGGATATGTATCCCCAAAATGTATTTCTTCGTTCAGAGAGAGATTAATTCTGATATGGTTGATAATGATTTACTTATTAAATAATTGCAAAAAACATCAAAGTTTTACAGCATCCAAGTGATTCATCCCATTAAGATTTGAATAAAACTCCAGCATCTTGGGTTATTATTACAGATTCTTTCTTGAATATTACTTCTTTCTTCATCAGTGGCTTCATATTTCATACTCGATTAATCAAGGGACTTTTCATTAACAAAAACAAATTCCTGCATAAAAATACTAGGTATAAATGACAGGTTTAGCAATTCACAAAGACATCGTTTTATTGACTATTGAAGTACTGAGTGAAATATCTTTCATAACTTTTAAACCAAAGGTTGATCACAACACGAAAATAACAAAAATTGTTATCATAAAGATGACAATTAAAAAATAGGAACAAAATAGTGTAGATAAAATGCTATCCTAAAGAAGCTACACATGTACTATTTTTATTTACATATAAATAATACTTATTATCAGTTCATAATAACAAAATAGCAATATTTAAATATTTCACTATATTTTAGAAAATCTTTTTAGGAATAAATGACATTATTCTACATAATTTTTTTTATGTTAAGTTTCTATAACATTTTGTCAAAATGGTGCTTCAAAGTAATATGATTGCACAACGTTCTTTCTTCTTTCATTTTTCTTTCTTGATTTTTTGTATCTATCTTGACTATTTGAGCAATGTTTTTGAACAAAAACAAAAAATGATTAATCAAACTTACTATTGTAAACAATGATCAACAATATTAATTTAATACAAACAGAAATCTCATATTTCTAAACATAAAAATATATTATAACTTTAAAATATAGTTATTTACAAAACTAGTAAATAAAAAAATATAAATAAAGCACAATAGACAGCTTAGATTTATACAATCTATAAACAGGTAAATACTTATTATACATTTTAAAGTTTTTAAAAAGATACTAGCTTTTTAAAGCAACTCCACTTCAATGGCATATATCTATATTAATAGTTTTCTTTTCTTGGGTGATTTTGTTTTTTGCCTAGATTTTCTTTTCTCCCTTTCGTTCTCTTCTCTTGGTTCTTGATAATCATTATAATATGCCCGTGATGATAATGAAAAGTTTATTAGATCTTCGGCAGCACTGAGGTGTTGAAACTCTTTGAGCTGGGCGGGAGTTTTGAATTTAGGTTTATTTTGTTCTTGATGTTCAGGAATGAATGTGGTAGTAATTGCTCCAAGAACTGAATTCTGATCTGAAGGAATACATGTAATGTTAGACTGAAATATTGCATCCTCGTGCTCAATATCAGCTGTGTTTGGGTAATCAGGATGGGAGAGATAATCAGGCATATAATTTAATGGGGGAGGAAGAGAAATGCATGTAGAAGGACAGTTCATATTCATAGCATTTAACCTATACTTCTCTTTGACCATTTCTACCTCAGCGATACTAATCATAGGAGTATTTGGATATGAGATTTCTTTTCTTTCATCTTTAACATAAGAATTTAATAAGAATGATTTTCTTTTCTTAATCGGTAATTTAGAAAGCTTTATTTCCTCCCTTATAAGTTCTTTAATTTTGGCGTACAACCCATCCATTTCTGGTTCCCAAACCAATAATTTAAGTCCATCAGTTTCTAACGATTCTTTCATTTCATTCAAAATACTATTATCAAAATTACCAGAAAATGTCTCTATATAAGCCAAATCTTTAGGAAGACGAGACAAATTAGTCACAGCAGACTTCCAATTTTTCATAATTATATTGTAATTTTGTGAGCATCGAAAGCATGTACACCTAGGTGCCTTAATGTCTTGTTCAGAAAACAGAGGAAAGAGAAGACTGATCCAAGTATGTCTACTCAGTTTTTTCCAGTACGAAGAGAGTTTTAGATGAAATTTATAGATTTTATTATCATTTTTCAAAGTAAAATCATGAATAAGGCCTCTTTTCTCTGGAGGAGTTTCTGAAGATCTTTGCATATTACTGAATTCTACAGTTCTTCCTTTGATGCATTCTTCCAATTCCTTTTCTTCATTAAGTTCTCTTGAAGATTTGTGATTCAGGCTTCTTACATTAAATTCTCCTGTATGGATTTCTTCATTGAATTCTTCTGAAGACAATTCTTCATTATTTTCTTCTGAAGATATCTCATTTTGTTCTTCAGATAGTATTCCACCATTAGGGTTTTCAAAAGGAATATTTATTGGGGTTAATGGAAAATATTTATCATTAAAATTACTTTGAGGTCTTTGAAAATCAATGGAATTACTGTTAGAGAGGACTTTACAGAGAGAATGAATAGCACCAAATCCCGGAGTTGTGCTAAGGTCTCCAACACTTGAAGAAATCTCAGATGTTTGTCCTTTATTAAAACAAAATTGAGGTTTATTTTGCGAATTAAAAAAATCAGCTTCCGCCGAAGATTTGTCTAGAACAAATTCAGGTTTTGAATCAAATTCAGTATAGTCTTGATATGGATATGTGTCAGATGCATCCAACGGGAACACATTTTCTTTTGAGTGTGAAGGTTCATGTTCAAGTTTAATATTAGGTACGCCAGTTACATCTAAAGGGCTGGATGGAAGTTCAATTTCAGCAGCCACATCCATTGTGTCACCTTCCCAGAAACTATCAGCATGGTATGTATTATCTTTTTTTATTATGTCTTCAATTTCTACAGCATTGTGACTATTTTCTTCTTCAGTGGTGTACCCTAAAGGCATTTCAGTATTCTTCCATTTATTTTCTAGTTCATTCTCATTTTTTAACTTACACAATAATGGTTTATTATCCAGACAATTATTAATTTCATTTGATAATAAACTGTCTTCAATTTCACTTTCTAGATCCATGTTAGTCCAATCATCCTCCTACAACAAATTTTATGTATGTATGTGTATATGTATTTGTATAATATATATATATATAAAGAAACAAAGAAATACCTTTTTTTCAGGAGTGCTAGAAAAATTAGTAGAAGCAGGATTAGGACATTCTAAAGCATAGAGCAATTTTGGATCGCCAACTGCATTCATAAACATCTGTAAAATTATAATTATAAATAAGGTGCAGTAAATAATTCATTCATTGAAGGTTGTCATAAGATATTTCTTGAACAAATTAAATTCATAAAAAAGCTTTCAAGTAATAATAAATTTAAATGCTTTATAATTAAAGATTTTGTACAATTATTAGTTTTTTAAATAGAGGTATAAATAAATTTGCTGTCAGACCACTAGGGTCGTATGAAGGGGGTTTTTGTAACGTTTATTGATTTTAAATAACCTGTTGAGAGCAAAAGACGTCCATTTTGAGAAACAAATGAATATACTAAAATCAACATTAAAACTCTTGATTCATGACTTTCTGCGAAGAACAACTGAAATTTATAAATAATTCAATCTTGATTTTTGAAGAGTTTCATCAAACGGTCAGAAAATCACCATTTAATTTTTAACATTGCAAAAAGGAGATGGCCCCGTGACCTTCTTAGCTGAACTTGTGATTTGAGTACTACCAGTGGGTAGTTTCTCTACTTGTCATTTTCACATGTCATTTGTATCACTTAGCCTATTTACTTGATGTATTATCGTAATACAGTTGTAAATATCAATAAATAAATAAATAAAAAAAAACATTGAAACTGGCATTCACTTAAGCACTCATGACCATACAATTTTAAATGTGCCTGCACTATATACATTTTCTGTTAGCTCTACAGACCTTGTAGAATCTTTGGCCACTAATTTTCATTTTGTTACAAGAAGTTCCAACGCATCTTTGTTGATTATATCTATCCACCTATTCTTAGGCCTCCAGCAGGGTCTATTACCAATTATTGGTACATTCATAGTTGTATGCATTGCTTTGAAACACCTCCTTAAATCCTGTGATTGATATCATGAGATACTGACTGACCAGTTTCTGTGAAAAATTCTTAATTGGTCTTTCTCCTCCATGAACTTAGGCTACGATCCCACATAGTTCTGGATATCTTGCAGGACTTTCCTTTCAAACCTCATAATTACGGAGCTAGCTAGAGGTTTGGCTTCATTAAGGCATTGTACACAGAAATTTTAAATTTCTAGACATTGCTCCACTCTGTTTGTTCTTGTTATACACCGGTCTATCTAAGGTACAACAAACTTAGAAAATAAACATTATATGAAAAAAATTTATATGTAACATCATATAAAATATTATATGAGGTTATTTTGAAGACGAGATATTTAAAGCTATACTTTTAATAGGTGTACTTTTCGGCTTAAATTAATAAATAAAAGACTCAGTGAATTCGAAGGTTTGATGCCGATATTACCGATCTCTGCTTATAAGCCTCAATCCACGGTCCACTATCCAAACCCACTAGATCACTCTTAATCCCAGCTGTCTCGGCCTACCCCTCAGACATTTACCAGTCAGTACAGTACTTATTAACTTTTTAGTACTTTCCGGCTTAGTTTCATATACTTTGTTTTGTCTTCATTTGTCTTGTAAGGTAATTTGTTCTACTTCTTTTATTAGTCTTAGTGAGTTTCTCAATATCTTTTTTATTATTGCTTCTGAGGACTGTTATATCATCACTACTGTGACTGCCAATTTCTATTGGGTATGTTCTTGAATTTTCTCAAATAATTTTTTTATTTCCGTTATAGATAGAAAAGAAAATTGATGATGGGAAATACATGGTACTTTCGAGAAGAAAAGATATTTAGAAATATCTTTCAGATATTCCAACGTTTCCTTCATAGTTTTTTGTTTGAAAATCTGATTATGTCATTGTATAAATAATCTGGAGGCCTTATATGTATTTATGTATTACATAAATAAAACGATTATCAGCAGAATCAACTAAATTATGTTTAATGAAATTTTGTAATAAAAATATAAAACATTGGAATACTGCAAATTGAAGCAAAATTTCTATCTTTGTTCTCATAAACAGATAATTATTGGATCAAAAAGTTAGTGTAGATGTGTGGGGAACTTATTACAAGGTCTTGCAAAATTAATTAATTCGGAATTGATTTTAATAGATTAGCACTCCTAACAATAAATTACATAATGAAGAACTATCATAATAGTTAGATTTAAAAACCACAATAACTCATGGTTAAAAGGGCACTTAAAGAGAACCACTGATATTTACACTCTGAAAAATTGAATCAGATTCCTGACTTCGGCAAGGCTTGTACATACCACATGTAAAGATGGAGGTGGTGCCTAGAAGACCTGAGCTTGTTGTAGTTGTTGCATTCAGATCTAATAATTCTACAAAATCCCATTTTGGATTTATGCTTAGTTAAATGTAATTAAATGCTTTCTTATTTGAAAATATGCTTGCTTAAAATTAAATTATTTGTGCTACAGTGCCGATTTCTTAATATATTATACAAAACATTATTAAACAAACCTCAATTTTATTATAAACAATGTATTTAGCCTCCATGAGAAATTGTGTGATGTTGGTTTCAGATTCTGGAATACTTGGAAATATATCTCTTAACATATAACTACAGCAAATCTGTTCCTTAAAATCAGGAGGTGGTATCAGATGTTGTTCTGCCATTAATTGTATCCTTTTCCTTTGTTCCGCACTACTCATTATTCCCTTCCACATTTTGAAAGCAAGCAGATATCTTGTGTAGGTAATCACGTCGACAGAGAAACCAGGAGAATCCCTGAGTACTCTCCTATTACAAACAATTATTTTTTATGAGACAATAAATAAACAATTCATTTTACCAGGTTGTTACAAAAGTCCTTGTACATAAGTATAGCTATATTTCAGATTATATATTCCAAACATTATTGAATAACAATTTTCTAAGAAAAGGCCATTGTTTTCAACTGCTTTCTCTCATCTTTCTGGCTGTAATTATATTTGATGCAGGTACCACTCCTCCAGTTAAATAATCTTCGCATCTAATTTTAATGTCCTTGTAATTATCTCAGATCATTACATTATATGTAATCATCTCAGATTATTACAAATACGACCTTTTAAAAAATGGCCTTTAACTGAAGGTGCAATTTCTGGGCTATAAGCAGGAAGCCCCAAAACTTTTATTCCTTTCAGTTTCTAAAAGTTAACCTTTGTCAAACGAGAACAATGTGCAGGGACATTGACATGTGTCAAAATGGCTCAATTCCTGTTGACTGAAGCAGTATACTACCCTAATATTATATAAACTCTGTCTAGCCAATGCAGCCACGCCTCTTGGTCACTACTCAGCTGCCTCATTTCCTGGGGGGTCTTGCCCCTCTCCCCTCCAATGCACTGAATAAATTCCTGACAGGAAACTGTGGGATGGCCTCTCGGGCTCCTCCTAGTGAGTCTAGCTTTCATGACCTTCCTTGGCTCTTTCTCTTCATCCATCTGACAAATGTGGAAAAACCACTTTAGTTGTCAGTTTTTTATGGGATACCTTAGCTCAGTCACTTTTAGTTCTTCTCCAATGTTCTCATTCCTGATGTGGTCACTCCTGGTCTTTCTAACAACTCTCCGTCAGTCATCAGGAATTTCATCTCTGCAGCTGTCACTTGTTTGTCCAGTATATATATATATTTTTTTTTTTGGGGTGGCAATGAAGTTGCACTGCGACCATTTTTGATCTATTGTGCGCCCCTATGCCCCATCTATATGCGATTGTTACAATCTCATATTAGCCAAACTCACAAATCTAAGTATACTTGCTGGGTTAATTAGTTCGCACTGCCTGGGGTCGGTGACTCTATCCAGACCAAAGGTTTTAAACACTGTATATCAGCAAACCATATTATATAGGCAGATAACATGATAGGGTGATTCGTACGCTGTGTGACAAAAGTGCCATATGGGGACATCCACCAGTCACAACCTGAACATGTGGGCGTTATTGCCTCTATGATTGTTTTTAGTGCTTCCCTGCCCAGATCCAGAAGAGCTATACTCATCTTCTCATTGAAGCCGTCAAGGAATAGTTTTGTCCAGTATAACCCAGCTTTCACTTCCATAAGTAAGGGATTGGGAGGTAAACTGATTTGTAAATGCACATATCTGTTTCCTTACCAACATCCCTATGCCCAACTAAACTGTTGCAGATAGGGTAGTAAACCTGATTGGGTTTGGAAATTCTGTTTGCTACTTCTGGGTCAATTTTTCCCCTGTTGTTGATGATTGTCCCTAAGTAGGTGTATTCTTCTATAACTTTAAGTACCTCCCCATTAAAGATCAGCTGGAAGTCTTCTTATTCCTCTCTTGATAGTACTAAGACTTTGCTTTTCTTGCTATTTATTGTCATTCCTTTGCAGATGAGTGCTTCCTCCATTTCCACCAGGGCTTGCTGCAGCTTGTTTTTTGTGTTCGCAATCAATACTATATCATCGGTATACATATTTCACAGGCTTTGAAACATAACATTTCCTAATTTCTATTTGCCGATGAGCGTTCAGGGAGGTTCAGGCTTACAGATTTTATGAATTTAAATATATAAACAATATAAATAGAAGAGGACTTAAGCTGTCGTCCAACCTCACATCTCTCTCTAGGGGAAAAGACTTAGACTTAGACTTAGTTTAGATCGAGAAATGCCATGTATATATTTGTTCCTTTTTCTTTCTCTACTTTTTCTGCGATGCTTTGTAATAGGAAAGTATGGTCTTGATTCTGCCTCCCTGGGAAAAATCCTGCTTGTTTGTTCTCGACTGCAAGCCTTAGTTTTTTTTTCTAAGATTGAGATGTACAGTTTGTATGCCACCGAAAGCAAGCTAATAGGTCTATAGTTTTCACATTCAGTGGAGTTACCTTTTTTGGGGACAATAATGCTGAACTCCCAATCCTTACGGACTTTTTTTGTATCCCATATTTCTTGGAGAAATTTGTTAAGTTCTTGACCTCCAAATTTTATTAGTCAACCACTGACTCTACTTCTATGGGACAAATTTCTGTGATAGCTGCCTTTGTGCTCAGTCCTTTTTTCCTGTAATGTCCCGAAAGACCTGGAATCACAATTTTTTTACTGACATTGCAGGTCCATTTTAAAAATGTAAACGACCCCATTAAGTCAACTCAAGTCACAAGAAATTTAAGGATTAGCTGATGAAACAATGACATGAACAGTTGGAACAAAAACATTCTAATAAGATTAATTATGAGAGTTGTGGTCATGCACAAGGACTTTTGTACTGAGCTATCTCTAAATAAAAAATTTCTATTAAAAAAAAATAATACATATAAACACAAATATAACAAATATTTGGACTAAAATTATTTTATTTTTTTAGAAATATAAAATATTGAATAATTTTAATATTCATCTAAGTTAATTTTGAATAATTTTAATAATCATCTGATTAAATATTGAATAATTTTAATAATCAATCAGAATATAAGATGAAAATAAAACGATTCCATATTGAATACTAGAGGATTATATTGGATGTAATATACATTGGCATTTATACAAAAACTATAGCTATCATCAATTAAAGCTTGCAACTAAAAAAGAGAAAAATATGTGAAACGAAATGAACTGTTTGTAAAATATTAAACCCCCTATAATTCATACAAAAAGGACCAGGATATAAAGGAATACAGTGGTTTGTGGCATTACAAGAGACTAAATAACAGGAAACACACAATACTTATACATTTGTTTTGATTAATGTTTATATACATAAATATATGTTTGTATTATATTAAAAACAATAAAAGAACAGAAAAGGTTGTTCTTATCACAAAATAAGTGATGAGTAAAAAAGTAGGAATTCAACAATTACACATAGGACCAGACTTTTTTAATTTCAAGTGAATTCAGACATTATTGCACAGTAAATAGGTCGAATAAGATTTACTGAGGAGAGTAAACATTTATTGTGGAACAAACAATTAAAGACTGAGATAGTACCATTATCAATTCTTTTTCATGAATGTTTTGTCATAATGACCAGCACAGTGACAGACTAATGGACATGCTATACTGATAAGTGTTTAATTATGCACTTGAGTTCACTAATCTTGATTATATTAACATGTGATTACGATCGCTAAAAACATGCGCGGGCTTTTTCTCTCGTGGTGAAGTCTAAAACTGTGATAAATTCTTTGTTGTGTGTCTAATTCCAGTGACATTTTACCAGTCTATTCAAGTTCTGTGAAAAAACCTAGTCTACGCTTGTCAGGTTATAAATATTGTGGTGAATTGTTGATTGTAGTGCTCAGAGGCCCCATGGACTGGATTATCGTCATTTCTGATTGACGAATCTAAGGAGTTGGTTTCTGGATCAAGAATTAAGAGTTTCATCGCGATACTTCATTAAGTTTTTTTTTTTTATTGTTACATGATTATTGTTAACCTATCTATTTGTTAATTTTGAATTTGATTTATTTTTATCATGGAGTGGGAAATTTTGTTGTGTAGTTGAAATGAACGTAAACCGGTATAAATTACAAATAGGTCAAAGAGTATGGGTTCTGAGATCCGGAGGTACCGTTCAAGAAGCAACAGTTGCCTCTTTCATGTCTATGGCTGCTGCGGGAGGCGGCGAAAAATTTTTTTTTGTTAAAGTAGAGGGGCAAAATGAGGAAGGCCAAACATTGGGCAAAACAGTATCCGTAGATGATGTTTACCCAGCCATGCCAAAGTTCCCAAAGACATCCGGGAATTCCAATAAAGAGGTAAAACAAAATGAAGAGGATCATCTATCGGAGAACGACAGTAAACTCTGTCCCAGGGGGGTATAATGGGTAGGGTAACGGGGGCACTGTAGTGGGAGATGGGTGCGGGTGTCTCCCTCACTCCTTGCGGATGACAAAAAGCTATAGCCCCCTACTCACTGCTTGAGTCATCACAGTGCCCCTTATCCCTATCAACGCCTACTGTCACCTCCAAGCGGTGCCCCCTGGGGAACTCATATGTCTAACAGGCATTACGGACTCGCAAACGACAGAGGTGGGGTCCTGTGTGGGCCTCCAAAAACACTCAAGCCAAAAGGTAGGGATCTCGAGCTATGGCTGGATGGTAGGGGGTGTATAAACATAGTCTTTAATCGACCCACTTGGGGCACCTAGTGTATTTAGCCCGATGGAGGGAGAGGATACAGTACCTGCAGTGTATTTAAATCCCCCACACTCATGGGAACAAAATGAGTGCAAAATAAATCCAAACATTAATACAAATTTTAACTTACCAGTGTCTGAGGAAGAGCAATGTTCCATAGACACTTCTTTACCTTTTAATCCAGCAATGGATGCAATTGATGACTCCTCAGTTGAAGCCCAACTGCAGGCACTCACTATGGAATCCCAAGGACTGAGAGTCAATGCGGGGTCGGGGGAGGTGGTCGCAGCCTCCACCGATGGTCCTCTTAGCTCAGACAGGATTAACCGGCAAGCCCCTGGAAGCTGTATGTGCTCAACATACGTCTGGTCCTTTCCGCAATGTCACCAAGGGAAAAAGCAGGCGCGATGTGCAAAAAGGGCTAAAGACCTCATAGACTGCTGCATTGCCAATACCTCAAAGGCGGAACCATTTCATGACGTTAACGATGTAACTGCAGGGTTTCCATTGGAGCCGGCGGCCAAATCGACTCAGAAAGGGATTCCAAGGTCGGGAAGGCATGTCGCGGCAGAAGCACCCCAGAGGGCGGCGCCTGTCAGAAAAGGGGGGTTTCCTAAGAAACCAGCGAACAAGGCAGGCACATCATCTGCGTCTGTGCCAAGGAGCACTGCTGGTGGGTTAGGTTTCTCCACGTAATCGCCCACTAGTTCAGGAGCACCCCACGCACGGACAAGCGCGAGGACCACCACGGCAGAGAAGAGGCTCAGAACATCCCCGGGTAATACGGCTCCTGTAGCCAAAAAGCCCAAGGATACTCGGACTGTTTCCAAGTCGTACTCGAGGGCAGCCGTGGATAAGCGAGTTGGAGTTGTTCCTAGCTACTGCTCTGAGGCCAGGTTGTCCCCGAAGGAATACGACTTCATCAAGAGTCACGTCTTGAAGAAGTTGGATGAGGTTGAGGAGGGGGGGATGGTGCAACCCCAGTTCGGTGGTGTTAGCTACAGAATGGGTGGTTGCGTCATCGCCTGTGCCAACGATCCAACGATGGAGTGGCTTGCTGGCGCCTTTTCTGGCATCGTCTTGGAGAGGAGTCTAACTCTTTGAATTGGCAACGCGGGTATACTGACACAGCAGGTGAAGGTGGGAGCCTTCTTCCCCACTGATGGCGTGATCTCTAACGAGGTCATCCTCAGGAGGTTGAGGGTGCAGAACGGCTTGGATATTGCCGATGTAACATGGTGGCAGATCCACCATGTCAAAATGCTTGACAGTGTGGCACGTCAAGGATTCTATGGTATCCTGAGAATCCCTGAGACAAGCATAAGCAGCCTTAGGAAGTGAAATATGCAGGTCCATTTTGGAATGCATAGAGTAACCCTAAGGCTGCTCAAGAAGAAGTCTGCCGTGAAGGAGGGCACAGAGCAGGCAGTTCCGGAAGCTGGGGCTGCTCTAGACAAGTTGGACGAGCTCGCCTTGCTAGCGGGCTCCTCGGACTCGGAGGACAGCTAAAAGAAGCATGGAGCTGCTGCAAATTAACTTGCATCACTGCATTGCAGCATGCCAGGTGCTTCAGCAGTATGTGAAATGTAAGGATATTGACATTGTATTAATACAAGAACCTTACCTTCTTAATGGTAGGATTGCGGGGCTGAGGTGTGCTGGCTACAGCTTGATAGCTGTGTCACACCATTCAAGAGCCTGCATCCTACACAAAACTATGCTAAATATGCTCCCTCTCTGGCAATTTTGTTCTAGAGATCTTGCAGCACCAAAGCTGTCCCCATCCGGGGAAGGAATGAGGGCTGATATTATCATTACTGCTGGATATCTGCCCTACGAAGAAGTCAACCCCACTTAGATCCTGGAGAGGATGTTGGACGGTGGGGGTCTCAAATATCTTAGCTGCTCTAGATGCTAAAGCCCATCATAAAGCCTGGGGCAGCCACAACAATAACATCAGAGGTGAACAAATATTTGAGTTCATCATTAATTCTGGTCTTGAGATATTGAACAGGGAGAATAGGGCAACCTTCTGTAATAGGTTGAGGTCGGAGGTGATAGACTTAACAATAGCATCAAACGAGGTAAGTACTTACATAAACCACTGGTATATATGTGGCATGTATCTGATGAAGAGACATGCTCAGACCACAGATATATTAGATTTAACCTTAGCCTAAATGTTCCCCCCAGGTCCAGCCAGCTGTACAGGAACTCTAGACGAACTGACTGGGGGTCCTTCCACAGCAATCTGGAAGAGAACGTTAGGAATTGTCCTAAGGTCATAAAAAACACACGGCAGCTGGAATTCCTTAATGAAGCCTTGACTGAAGCCATTATGGAAGCTTACACCAGCAGCAATTGTGTGTGCTATACCAACTCCAACAGGAAAACCTCCTGGTGAAATGACAATCTAAATAAGCTTAGAAACAGCACCAGGAAGCTGTTCAATGCTGCTAAAAGAACTGGTAAGTGGAATACCTACAGAACCTCTTGTTAACGCTCATTAAGCTAGTTTCATTACTTTTTTTCCCCTCTATATATCGTTATTATCAATTTTAATTAATTAGTTTCATTACTTGTTTTTCTTTTGTCATATTTAATTCTTTAGTTTGTAATTGATTTGATTATAATGAACGAGAGAAAAAATATTGGAATAATTGTACATAAAGCTTTATTTTTGTAATTATAAGCTAGTAGATTATAGTTTATAGACAATGCGAAGCATCACGTTAATTCATATGTCGACAAAACAAAACCGCCGTTGTCTTGGTAACATCGGCGAGGGGTTAGTATAGACTTACTGCAGTCTAACATTACTCATTACGAGTACTTTGGTAATTACATTCATTGTTGCATTGTGCTTCAGTCAGTGAACACTCATAACGAGTTTCTTTTAGTGTAGACTTAGTGCAGACTAACATTACTCATTACGAGTACCTTTGGAGCTCCTGGCATCATCAACATCTTTCGACACAGTGGGAGTAATGACGATCGCCGATCGTGTTGAGTACCTGATATAACACTTCTCATAAGGTATTTCTAATTAATAATTATAATAAAGGCCTTGGTGAAGAGAAGACGTCGGAGACATATTTTTTGCTGTCACTTATGGACATTTAAGTCTATTATTGTTGTATTAAATTTAAATTAATAGTTAATATAGTTAATTAATTTCTTCTTTAAATAATACATTTAAGTTCTATTCAGTAAATATCAGGCCTGCGTAGTTATTGTTCATAATTAATAATTTATTCCTTGTTATATATATTTCATTAACCATATGTTTTTTTTTGTTTTTTTTGTTTTATTTTATCTATCTCATGTAATTCTCTCGCTCATTAAATTTCATTTTTGTTCATTTCAATATTTCTTATTTTAATCCTCTTTTTGTTTCTAACAGCATTAATCTTATTTTCTTTCTCATCCATAAATTCATTAACATTGTAAGTGCTCATAATAACCGGCATTTATTGACACGGGGTCGGAGATTTACACCTGTTGGCTTTATTTCCTTTATGGTGTCGCTCTCCCCAACACCTCTCTTACGGAATATCACAAACAGGTAAGGAAAACTAAAAGCCAGGCATGGATGAAGTACTGCAGTGTTGTGGACAATACTCCTGCTGCCTGCCGTATTAAAAGAGCCCTATAAATCGGGGGGGGGGGGGATCCAATGGTATAATCCCGGCCCTGCTGAAGCAAGGATTTCCGGTTATTGGGACCTACCTGTTGGCACTATTGCTTTAGGATATATCCCTCTGAAGTGGAAAACATCCAAGCTCTGCTACCTCGCAAAACCTGGCAAGGGGTCATATGATGATCCGAAAGCTTTTAGACCAATCAGTCTGTCATCCTTCTTGATGAAGACTCTAGAGAAGATCTTAGACAGACACATTAGAAAGGGTGCATTGGTGAATAATCCCATACATCCGCTACAATTTGCATATCAAGCAGGGAAATCCTGTAAGGTTGCACTTTTCCAACCTGGCGTCAAGATTGGAGAAATCTTTGAAAAAGGGCGAAACAACCGTAGGCATCTTCGTTGATATTGAAGAGGCCTTTGACCGAACCCCCTACAGCACCATAAGTAGGGCCTTAACACGTTGAGGGCGCACGTCGTTCTGGAATGACACTAATACATCAATGTGGCGGGCGCGTGTCATCACAGAACAACGGGCGCTCGCTCCCTCCCACATCTGTTTGGGGAATTTCTGCGACGTCATTTCTACCTGAATCCCTTTCTTCAACGGCAATGTTTACTCAGTATGCTTTCCCCTTTCTAGGCGTGTAATGCGTTCTTGTTTAGGAATTTAAAAACTCATTCAAATCCCCTTTTAAACATTTCTTTTTAAAGGTAAGTTTTCTGTCTTATTTTTCTAAATATCTACGAATATCTTAATAGTATATAACTTGTAAATAGTGTAAATAATGGTATATAGTATATAGTATATAAGTAAATTAATATAGTTTAATGTAAATATTTTTTATTTTAATAGTAAGTAAATAAAATTAATATGGTTAAATGTAAATAGTGTTATTAGTGCGTAAGTAAATTAATATAGTTAAATATAAATAGTTTGCATTTTGATAGTATGTAAGTAATTTAAAATTTTAGTTGATAAATAAATATTAATGTTTATTGAAATAAAATGTTAAAAAACAAGATTGTTTTTTTTTGTCTCCTAAAACAACCCAAATAAAGTTGAAAATAGTATTTTATTGATCATATCTTAATTTTATAATAAATTTTAATCAAATGTCTACTTGATTGAAACTTATAATCAATATAAATGAATTATACTTCAATTTGATTGATTAATTAATTATTAATTGGTCGATTAAGTATTTGTTAATTAATTATTAACTAATTAATTAATTAATTTACGAGATGGAGGGTAATAACAATTTAAACGTGCAGATTACTGCGTCCGCTGTTAACTTGTTTCTTGCCGCGTGCGCAAGTCATTCTGGAATGACATTAGTTTTTTAGCGGTAAATATTTTTAAAAAATTTTTTTTATTATTTTTCCCTTATTCTACATTAAAAATAAAGTAAAAATCATAAGTTAGAAAAAAAAATTATTTTCAGCCCACTAGTAAGTACTACTATCACGGATCAGCACTGAACGTGTTAAGGTACAAGGAGGTTGAGCCAGTTGTGTGCAGATAGATTAACTCCGTGCTGGAGCACAGAACTCTAATCTCTGAACTGGGTGGCACCAAACTGTGGATAAAGCCCAATGGGGGCTGTCCGCAGGGTGGTGTTCTATCGCCACTGCTCTGGTGTTTGGTGGCGGATTCAGTTCTGTCATCGATCAACGGAGCGGACTTCTATGCAAAGGGGTATGCGGATGATGTAGCCATTCTTATAGGAGGTAAATATCACTGTGTAATCTCTGATATACTCAAGACAGTAACGAACATTTTGTCGGGCTGGTGCTTGGACAATGGTTTGAATATCAACCCACGTAAGATAA
Organism: Troilus luridus; assembly: GCA_964056705.1. Lineage (NCBI taxonomy): Eukaryota > Metazoa > Arthropoda > Insecta > Hemiptera > Pentatomidae > Troilus > Troilus luridus. The sequence goes on along the minus strand of OZ057412.1, from coordinate 64,711,927 downwards.
ACGTTCTGGCAGAGTGTGGTAATAAGATTACCATCGCTCAATGGAATTCAGTTATGTTGGAATAACACTGTGAAATACTTATGTGTGACGCTGGACAACAAACTGAGTTGGAATCAACACGTCTAATAAAGCCATTAGATTTCTTTGGGCCTGTAAAAGGGCAGTGGGCAATTCTTGAGGATTGAAACCAAGAATGATCTACTGGCTGTATATAACCCCCATTAGACCCATTGTGACCTATGCAGCCCTTGTGTGGTGGCGAGGCGCTGGTAAAAGTGGACCCAAACTCAAGTTGGAGAAGCTACAAAGATTGGCCTGTCTACCGATGACGGTTGCTATGAGGACGACTCCGACTGCTACAATGGAGATGGTGCTTGGTCTCAGACCTTTATCATTAGAACTTGAGTACTGCGCCTTGGTCTCTATGTACAGGCTGCTTAAACAGAACATAATCCCATCGCTTTCGGCTCACTGCATCTCATGGGAGTTTTTCACAAAAATAGAAGCCGATCGCATTCTAGCCATGAGATCGGATTCACAGTTACGTGACTTAATGTCACCCAAATATAAGGCCAAAATTGACACAGAAAAACGACACAGACCTTGCAATGGCATCAACTGTTATACAGATGGCTCTCTTTCAGCCACTGGTGCTGGGGCAGGGTACTGGAGGAAAGATAAACTTAGGGAGGTACCTGGATCTCCCTAGGTAGGTATACTTCTCTATTCCAATCGGAAGTACTCGCATTAAATTACTGTGCATGGTCACTACTAGAGGAGCAGAAGTCTTGTAGAAGGATAACTTTCTTCACAGTCAAGCTACCATTGGTGCACTAAGCGGGCACAGTACTAACTCACGGATTGTTTGGGACTGCTACGCAGCTCTCAACAAACTGGCGGAGAACAACAGGGTCAGCATTGAGCGGGTTCCTGGACTCTGGCATCCCTGGTAATGAAGAAGCTGATAGGCTAGCCAGGCTAGGATCGGATAACACTCCCGAACCAGTATGCGACATTAGTCTCAGCTACGCTAAGCGAAGAATAAAGGGCATATACCTCGCACACTTCGGTTGCGATTATTATAATCATTGAGATTATAATAATTGCTTGTAATGGGGCGCACAATAGATCAAATTGGTCGCAGTGCAATTTCAAGCCCACTTATAGAAAAAAAAAATCTGTCCCATATGTGCCCTAAGTTTCAAGGGCGATAGCAAAGAAACACCCCAGGGAGGCTAATACTAACAAATTAAGGGGCATAATAAATAGTGGCTCAAATATTATGAATGGAGAGGATGAGGCCAATAGCATCAAGACATGTATCACTGAGTGATCGGCTACCTTCCACAAATTCTTGCAGGGCAATAATTTCATTGCTGCTGACTACGATCTATCTGGGGAAAATTTATTGAATTTCCTAAAAGACATTAATACTGTGCTACCAGGCCCAGAGCTCCCAGCCGTCAAATTTTATAAAATGAGAAATAAAAATAAAAGCGATATGACTGGAAAGGGTGCTGGAAAGGTTTCAAACCACAGAGATCGAACAAGGCGGACAGGAGTTGTCGGCAGGAACAGTATCAATATGAAGTGGCGCAGTATAATTATTATAATAGAAGAAAAAAGGTGGTACAAAATATAATGAACGCCGACACTCCTAAACAGTCCCCTGTGAAGGTGGCTGATATTGAAAGTCATTATAAGAGCCTCTTTGAAAATAAAAATCTCTGCAAATGTGCAGATTACGAAAAATGTCCTCCGGTTCCAAATATAGTCTCCACTGATGTCCAATCGGTTAAAAATCGACATCATTGGATACATCGCCAGGGCCAGACGGAGTCTTGATCCGCACCATAAAATGTGTCAATGTTTCGCATATAATCAACTTAATAGCAGAGATCATGCTGAAGGTGGGATATGTTCCAGAGCCTCTTCGACAAGGCAGAACCATCTTGGTTTATAAAGGAACAGGGGATACCAAAAGCCTCTCATCATGGAGACCCATAACAATTCCTACTCCATTGTGCACCGCGTCATAGAGAAGGTTCTGGACAAAGAATTAAGGAAACAGAACACCTTTAGCAAAAATCAAAGAGGCTTTATTACGGGCCTACACACGTCAGCGCTAGGATCATAGACGCGATCATAAAAGACGGAAAAAAAAAGAAAAATGATTGCGCGGTGGTTTTCCTGGATGTGGTTGGCGGTTTAAACAACGTCGGTCATGATCACATGGTCAGCTCATTAGAGGCAAGAGGTTTGTCACCAGACCTGGGGAACGTGATAGCGGCTCTCCTTAGCACGAACAGGATTAAGATATGCGTAGGAGCCCACTCAACAAGCCAAATCAATGTTCTGCGAGGCGGACCCTTGTCGCCAACGCTTTTCAACCTGACCATTGACCACTTATACCGCGACCTGTGTGACGAAAATATGTCCAAGATGTTTGGTTACAAACTTACGAATGACCAAGAATCTGTAGTCCTCACCGGATTTGCGGACGACCAGGCTGTTTCGGCACGGGATGCCACAGAAAGAATCATCAACAGCGTCCAAAGGATACCTGTGGAGATTAGTTTGGCTGTCAACCCAACCAAGAGTGTGGGTATCTTGATTGAAAAAGGAGAGCTACGGATGATTGCACTCTCCATCGAGAATGGAGATGTCATCCATACTTGTAAGGCAGAAGAGCGAATAAAATATTAAGGATGTACATTCTTGGGAGAGCGTGTATTCGATGAGAAAGCGGTGACTAAATTAAGCGGAAATTTAGACAAATTAGTGAGCTCTTGTCTACTCAAACCGGAGCAAAAGATCAACGCTGTCAATCAGTACCTGTTCTCGGGATTTACCTATCCTTTCCGAACCGCGCCCCTAACAAGGACCTGCGGTGTTAAAAGGCATAGAATTTAAATAGCCGCAGAAGTATCAAGGCCATTATCGGGCTCCCAGCAAACACCTCTATGGGCATGATGTACGCACCGAGAAGGTATTGAGGCCTGGAACTGATCTGCTGTCAATGGGAAGCTCCACTGCAGCATTGGTCAATTGCCCAGTGACTGTCTAATGTCCCAGGTGCCCTGTTCCAGTCTATATTTAATTATGAAACTGAAGTAGCTCAATGTGTTGAGACTGGGAGATGATCAGGGCTTCCGGAGTGTGAGACCTCTACGACAGTCACTGCGAGAGAATTCTTATGAAAAATGGGCTAATTGCAGATTGTAGGCCGTTGGAGTCTGTCATTTCAAGGGGACACCGAAAGTCAACAGAGATATACCGAGAAACAGGTACTCTCGGGATCGGAGTGGAGCAACGCCCTAAAACTGAATATCAACTATGCGCCCCTGCGTGGAGTACCAGGAGCCAGCGGACAGATGAGAGAAGTTGGGTCCCTCTGTCGCAAATGCGCCAGAAAGTCTGAAACACCACCCCATGAGCTGGGTAAATGCCCCAAGAACTCCCTCCTCATTACACGCCGACACCATAGGGTCAAATACAAATTAATGAGGCTCCTTAAAGAAAAAGACTTCGCCTGGTTTGACGAGGTCTATTGTATTGACACCGAGGGATCCACAAGATATGCGGATATTGTCGCATTTCCGAAGACCGGAAAGATAGCGTGGGTATTGGATCCAACGGTGAGATTTGAAAATAACGACCTTGACCAGGAGGGTGGAGTGGAAAGGGAAAAGAAGGAAATATATGATAAGTGCATCCCTTTCCTAAAGGAGAAATTCCACGAGGGCCTTCGGAAAGAGAGAGTTCACCGTGAGAGGCCTTTGGTTTGGGACTCGCGGAACGATTCCGAAAAGAACATGGTGCTTCCTCGATGACCTGGTTGTCAGTGGCAGGAATGTGGCAGTGCTCGCTGAAAATATTATACTCGACTCCCTGGGGATAATTCACCATCATATATATAGTAGCTGATATCCCACACGAATGTTTTTTATTTTGTTGGCTTTCTCGTTATTAAGAAGAAAAAAGAAAAAGGGAAGTAAAAAGAAATAGGAATTTTACTGTAGTTCTAAAGTAAGTATCTTGATTAATGGCATGAAAAGGAGAAAACGAATATTCATAAATTTAAAATTGTAATGTACAGTATGTCCTATATGGATTGATCAGTATGTTGTGTGTTATGGCAATCCAATGTAGTTGGACAGTACTGCTGAAAAAATAAAGCATTTCTCTCTCTATAGTGAATTCATTTAATAAAAAACTTGAATGGAAAATACAATAACTTGAAACTTTTCACTATTTCAAAAAATAAACTAGCTGTATCACAAATCATTCCCAAAAAATTTTAACTAGCTGTATCAAAAGAAAATTTAACTAGCTGTATCACAAGAAATTTTAACTAGCTATATCACAAGAAATTTTAACTAGCTGTATGTATCCTATAATTTATTTTCCCAATAAAATTTAGTATTTTAGTCGGCACAGTAATTATTACTTTTATAGGGACTGTTTAGCGGAACAGTTTTACAACTGTAATACTTTAACTATAGTGTTTCCATCACTTTAAATATTATAATATTTAAAAATTATCACTATCAAAATAATAATTAATAAAAATAAACTATAAATAATATATTGACGTAAGTCAACAAGATCCTAATTAAAAATGTTGTTCAATGAACATTCTTCCTCGTGTATACATTGCAAAAATTGCGAGAACACAGGGATATAGGATTGGTGAAGAGAACGGATTTGCCTGACTTGGATGCGACCCCTGGTAGCTCAGTGGTTTAGAGCACTGCAACGGAAATGCAGACGACGGGTTCGAATCCCGGCCAGGGCAATTCTTTTCTGTTCAAAACAATAATCATACAATAGTTTTTAATAGAAAATTACTCTGCATTAATTGTATTCCTAGAAGCAAAATCAGGGCCAACAAAATTTACAGTCAAATCTACACATAACCCTCCTAATACCGGGTAAGGTCGCCAACGACCCCACAGCTCATATTTTTGACCTTCCCTAAGTCAAAAACAAATTTATGCTCAGTAGGGTCCTTAGACTATTTGTAACACAAAGAGTAGAGTCCTAACGAATTCCATACACAAAATAAATCACTGTAGATTAATTTTTTCTAGAAAACGAGAATGGGGTCCCGGAACGACCCCACTAAGTAGTTACTGTTAACCTTATTTCAGATCGCAATAAGTCACAGATTGTGCCTTTTCAGGCTCTTTATATAATTTTCTAGAAGAATATTTCAGTTATGGTGTTAGTTAATATGTTGGTTACAGTGTCAGTTTGCCGGCTCGGGTTCCAATGACTGCCAACAGCTAAGTAAATATTTTCTGGAAGTTATTCAAGCTTTGGTGTTCTTTCGTTGGAATTCTCTCGCTTTCACATTATTTTTTAGAAAGAATCAAATAATAAAAATTTAACTGAATTTGGAAAAATCAACCACAGTGTAATAATTTTCTGTGTGTAGTAATAACTGTATCATTTTCAATGACAATCTTATATATGTTACCAACAAAAAAAGAGATTTTCCCCCACCATCGAAATTTCAAGGTAGGTAGGTAGAACTGCTTATGGACACTCAACATCAAGGGTCTTCAGTGTCCGTCGTTCAATCTATATTATTTATTTATTTTTCCTTTGTCCTTTGTCATTTTTTAAATTTTGTCAAAAAGGTTATATTTTTTTAGAAACTTGATGGCTGTGTCTATATTTTTATTATTATCGCCTAGTATAGTTGGGAGGAATCTTTGTAATTGAGCTTCCTGAAAATAACTATCCCAGAGGGGGCAGTCCTCCAGTATGTGTCTAATTGTTAGTTGTGCGTTATTACATGTTGTGCACTTCGGTGGACTGTCCTTTGTTATAAGGTAACCATGGGTAAGTCGGGTGTGGCCTATTCTAAGTCTTGTTACAACTACCTCTTCCCTTCTGTTACTGCGGTTGGAACTTTTCCATATTTTTAATTCATTTTTTACAGCTTTAAGCTTATTTCGTTCCTCGGTGTTTTCCCAAAGCTGAATCTAATCTTGTTTTACTCCATATTTTAAAAAGTGGCATATATCTGATGAGGTGTAGATACTTGTAATATCAATCGATGACAATGCTGCTTCCTTGGCAGCCCGGTCTGCTGCTTCGTTACCTTCAATCCCCACGTGTGATGGAATCCAAACCAAAGATATGTTCTTATTCATATCTTTTAACATTGATGCATAAACTTGTGCTTTCCTTATAAGATGGTCTTTACTATAAATGTTTTTAAGTGCCATAAGAGCAGATAGGGAGTCCGTGTATATTACGAAGTTTTCTTCTTCGCATTGCATAATATAATAGAGTGCCGCGCAAATCGCATAACTTTCGGCAGTGAAGTTGCTGGCCAGAGAGGGAAGTTTATACTTGCCGATCCTGGAGTCTGATACAAATGAACAACCAACATTATTATTTAATTTAGAACCATCTGTATAAAATTGTTTTCTATTACTATATTTTCCCTTAATTTTTTTATATTCTGCTAAATACATGAGTCCTGTAGTGGTATTTTTAGTGAATTTTTTAAGCGTTAAATCTATTGCAGGTAGTTTTGTAGTCCAAGGTGGGTAATTAAGTTCATTAGTTGTTGGTTCCAAGCAGCTGATTTTTTCTATATATTTACCAGCCCTAATACCTAATGGAGCAGGTAGTCTATGGTTTTCTTGAAATCGTCTATTCTTCGGTTTGAAAATGGGTTTCCATGCTGGGTTGTTATTACTATTTTTTAGCCTTCCAATGTATCCACAGGCGAGTTGGTGTCTTCTCAAAGCGAGAGGAGCAATACCAGATTCAACACATAAACTAATCACTGGACTGGTTCTGAAGGCTCCAGTAGCAAGACGGATGCCTGCATGGTGGACTGAATCAAGAGCTGAAAGCAGATTTTGATTCGACGATGAGTAAACAAAGCTACCATAGTCTAGCTTAGATCTTATCAGACTGGTATATACCTTAAGCATGCCTGATCTATCCGCTCCCCATGAACGTCCAGCCAGAACTTTTAAAATATTCAGTCTCTTAAGTGTTTCTTCTCTTAGACATCTAATATGCTCTTTCCAGTTAAGTTTACAATCAAGAGTTAGCCCTAGAAATTTAACTTTTGTTTCGAAACGTAAGTTCATGCCTCTGTAGGTTAGCGTTGGAAAAGGAGTAGGCGTCCTGCGTTTAGAAAAAAGTAGACATTTAGTTTTTTCGGTGGAGAAATTTAGACCAGATTTCATAGACCATGCTTCTAAATTCGCTAAACAATTTTGTAGTAATATTTGCATTCTCTTTACATTTTTAAATGACAGTAACAGAGCAAGATCGTCTACAAATAAAAATGTTTTGATTTGTTTAGGAATAATCTCTGTAACTTTGTTTATAGCTATTGCAAAGAGAGCACAGCTTAAGACACTTCCTTGTGGGATTCCGTTGGTCATTTCTTTTACTGAAGACAGGTGATTACCTATTCTAACTTGGAAGGTCCGATTTCGTAAAAAGTTACAGATCAGCATGAGTAGCCGACCTCCAATTCCCCATTCACGTAGCTGTTGCAGGACGAGAGATCTTTTCAAATTATCAAAGGCTTTTTCGATGTCGAAATATATACCTATACATTCTTTTTTCTCAGCAAAGCTGTTGAGAATTTCATATTCCATTGTTACCAGATGATCTATTGTAGAGCGTCCTATTCTGAAGCCACTTTGTACGTTCGATAATAAATTATTTTTTTCTAGTACCCAACTTAGCCTTTTTAAAACCATCTTTTCTAGCAACTTGCATATGCAGCTTGTGAGTGAGATGGGCCGGTAACTTGAAGGAAACAACCTATTTTTTCCAGTTTTTAAGACTGGTATTATGATTGATCTCCTCCATATCTCAGGAAAGTTCCCTGTGCTCCAAATCTGGTTATAGAATGCAAGAAGCGCGTCTATTGCCGGTATTGGTAGATTTTTCATCATATCATTATGTATTTCATCCACCCCTGGTGAGGATGGTTTCAGCTCTTTTAAACAGGAAAGTAATTCTGCTTTGGTAAATGGTAAGTTAAAAGAGTTTTCTTTCTGATCGTCAATACTATCTGTCTCGGTTTCTATTGTCGGTTGTGGTTGGGTGGAGTAAATATTTGAGTAATATTCAACAAAATGCTCGACCAATATATCGGGATTTTGCTCTATTTTGTCATTGATTAGAAGGGTCGGTTGATAGTCAACAAATCTTCCCATAATATTATTTATCTTTTTCCAAAATATTCTGGGTGGGGTATTTGATGAAATGGTGTTCAAAAATTGTTCCCATGATTCTTTCTTCTTTTCCTTGATTATTCTGCGAGATAGCGAGCGGTTCATTTTATAGTTTATTAGATTCTGAAGAGTTGGTTCTCTTTGGAAGACTTTAAGAGCCTTTCTTCTCTTCTTAATTGCTAGTTTGCATTCATTGTCATACCAAGGGACTCTTTTCGATTTGACAATAGTGGAGCTTTTTGGGATTGAAAGTTCCGCAGCTGCTAAAATAGATTTTGTAATTTGATGATTGCTTTCATCGCTATTGTTTGTGGTTGATATATCAGAGGTAGATATCAGTATATTGTTTTGAAATGTTGTCCAGTCGGATTTTTCTGTTATCCATCTAGCATGTTTTGTTACCCGGGTATTAATGTATGGGAAAGTGATTATTATGGGGAAATGATCGCTAGAATACTGATCTTGAGAAACTTGCCAATCCAAATGAGTATATAAACTAGGTGAACACCATGTCAGGTCGATGCACGAGAATGAATGGTATGCTGGACTTAGATATGTTGGTTGTCCTGAGTTTAAAACTATCGAGTCGGTACCATCTATAATTCGCCTAATAGTATTTCCTCATGTTGTGCAGTACGAAGAACCCCACGAGGTATGATGGCCGTTTACGTCGCTCATAACTATAAAGGGAGAACGGGTATTATTCAGAAGATTAACTAATTCTACCTCATCAAAATTATCAGGGGGAATATAAACATTATAAACAAAAATGGGAATGTGAAGAATGACCTTGACTACCACTGCTTGGAGGGAGGTATTAATCTGAATTAACTCAGATACAACCCTTTTATTTACGGCAATCAAAACCCCACCACATGCTCTACTTCTATAATCAAAATCTTTTCTATAAATATTATAATCCTTCAGGGTAAAAGTTTTATTAAGGGGTAATTTACTCTCTTGTATACATAAAACTACCGGTTGGTATTTATTAATTATAAGTTTCAGTTCCTCATATTTTCCCGTTATACCATTACAGTTCTATTGTATTATGTTGGTTGGAGTTGTCTTAGTAAAAAAGAAAATGTAAATAGGTTAGAATATCGTTGATTAGATTAAATTTATTAAGTATAAATAAAATGGAAAACCTATAATAAAATCAAAAACTACCTACTAATTGCTTTCCATTTTTTCTACACTTTGTTCACTATTTGGTGATTTTTTCCTGGTCGTACTTCTAGTTCTTCTTCCCTTTACTTTTGTCCATTCGGTCTGTTGACCTTCAGGACACTTTCGAAATTTCAAGGTTTTGCACTTTAAAGATAAGCCTAATATAAAAACCAAATAACAAAAAAAAATCTGGCCAAAAGTTTTTACAACACAAGCGGCAAGATTTCTTTCAGAGCTGATTCGACCATTTTGTTAAAATAATAATAGCCATTAAAGGTTTCACTTGCCTAAATCTCAGCTAATTATGAAGACAGAATTAAAATATTTATTGAAATTTGATATTTATTTATAACAATAAAGGGCTTTATTGTTTTATTTATTGTTATAAAAAAGCCTGAAGTCTTTAATTTTTCATTAAGTGAAGAAACCATACTACTATAACAACTGGTTTTCCAGGATTCAGTACAAATATCTTCTGGGTTATTGCAATATAATTTGCTTTGTTTATAATCAATCAACAGACATTATTATTTTCAGTTCATAGAATAATATATTAAATGATTTTTTCATAAAATATTTTTTCCAATCCAAATCATAGATAGTTTAATAGTTCTGGAAGAACAAGGCATGCACAAACTTACATATTAAACTAAACAAATTTATTAGAAAGTTACCAACCTAAATATCAGATCACTGAGTTCCCAAGAATCCCTATTGATATTCTTTGTTTTGAGAATAGTGTCTATAATGTGAGAATAAGAAGGGCCTAAAATAAATCGTAAAATATTAGGACCACAAGTTATGAAGAAGAGAGAAAAAACTTATAAAAAACAAAACAAGTTAAACTCACCAAAATAAATAAACAAACAAGATGTGATCTTACTCGCTATATTTTCCAAAGTTTCTGTGCCAGACCTAAAGGATATTAAAACAATCACAATCACAATCATAATATTAGGGTTAATTTAATTGAATGACAGATAAACTGGACTTCTACATAAACCAAAAAAAGAAAATTCGGTACTTGCCTGTTAGAGGGGCCCCACTACTGGTAACACTGGAGGATATAGCAATCTTGCAACCTTTCATCATTTGTTATTGTTTGTTTAGGAGTGTGTTTACCACATTTTTTATTTATAATAATATGATGTAAGTGTGGGATCTTCCTAAAACTGAGATAGCAGCAGTTGAATTTTTTAAAGAAAAAGGGATAATGCCTCGAAATTTTTCAACATAGTCTCCCTGTAGACTTATGCATTTGGCCCAGCGATGTTCCAATGCCTTGATCCCATCTCGAAATGAGATTCCTCCAGGCCTGCAAAATACCTCTCCAATTCGGCTGTTAGTTCTTCCATTGTAGGAAATCTCCGTCCACCTAGGAAAATTTTCAGCTTGGGGAAGAGATGAAAGTCTGTTGGTGCCAAATCAGGTGCATTAGGTGGATGAGGCAACAATTCATGAAGTTTTGCCATGGCAATAGCACTTATGTGCGGGCGGGCGTTGTCTGGTGAAAGATGACTTTTTTCCTTGCCAAACCAGGCCTTTTTTCGCGTATCTTTTACTGTAGTTGGTCTAGGAGGTTTGCATAGTATTGCCCCGTAATTGTTTGGGCAGTAGGAAGATAATCTATCAGCAGAATGCCTTTTGCATGCCAGAAGACTGAGGCCATGACCTTTCCGGCCAAACGTACTGCCGATGCTTTCTTCGGTGGTGGTGACTCAGCATGTTTCCACTGCTTTGTCTTTGGGGTATAGTAGTGGACCCAAGTTTCATCTGTAGTCACAAACCGGCGCAAAAAATCTTGTTGGTTGCGCTGAAAACGGGCCAGATTTTGTTTGGACATTTCCAATCTGGTGCGTTTATGGTCCAATGTCAAGAGCCACGGCACCCATCTTGCGGATAATTTTTTTATTCTCAATTCTTCAATTAAAATGTGATATACCCGTTCAGATGAGATCCCTACAGCTTCAGCAATCTCTCGCACTTTCATTCGACAATCCCCCATCACCTTTTTATGCAGTTTTGCGATAAATTCTGGGGTCGTAGCACTTTTTGGTCGTCCACTATGCGGATCATCATCTAAGCTCTTCCAACCAAATTTAAACTCGCTGGTCCACTTGGCAACAGTTGAATATGAAGGAGCAGAGTTCCCCAGTGTTCTGAAAGCTGGCATGAACTTCCTTTGCTCTCATACCTTTGTTTACAAAGTACTTAATCACTGCTCGAATCTCAGTTTTTTCCATTGTCACAAATCACTATGCAAAAAACAACAACAAAAAATCGTCACTACCACTCACGCCACGTGCTCACTCACAAAGGATGTGTGATTATTGCGCGGGAACCTCATAGCTTTAGCATTGAAATCTAGCGGTGATTCCAAGAACATTTTCAAACCACCCTCGTACTATTGTACTATTATGTTCATTATCACTATCTTCCTTTTTTTAAATTACTATTGTATTATTATGTTATTAATTGTATATTTTGTTGTTCCTTTTATTTTCATTACTATTCTATTATTGTGTTATTATTAGTTATTTCAAAGATATAAAATCATTTTTACATGTTATACGTTATAGATTTTCACATGTTATACATGGTTACGTCAAAACTACTAACCGCCTGGATGTAAGGTTCAGAAAGCTTATCACTGGGGCCCCTCTAACAGACAAGTACCGAAAATGTTTTGTGAAGAAAAACAATGAAAAAAGTATAATATACCTAGAAGCCTCAATTTCCAAATCCAAATACAGTGCCATAAGATCAGACATTTTGGATAGAAATGCGGATTCAACAGGCTGAAAAAAATAATTAGAATTTAATTCTCTCCTCTTAAAGTTTTGTTTAAAAAAAAATTAATAAGAAACAATGTGAGAAAAAAAAATATGATTATTGGTTAAATAAAAACTATTGATTAAATAGAGTATCTTTATTTTAATTTTACTAACAGAAGTTTCTGTTTATTCTATATCATAATATTAATAAATATTATTAATCTAATTGAACACACCACACATTTTTTTATGGTTAATTTGAAAATCGCCTAAGTTATAAGTGGTAGTTAGAGAAAAATATTGTTATAACGAAAAAAATATTTTATTTTTTTATTATTAGCCAAGCATAAAATTTTTAAAAATACATACCAATTTCAATTCAGAGTATGACATGTGAAAAAATATCAATACTTCTAACATGGACTTTTTAAATTTTATTGCTCTGATTGGTTCAGAATAACATTCCTTAAGAGATTCAATAACATTTCTGAAACATGAAAATATAGCAATGTAAACAAGTAACAGCAAAAATAATAAATAAGGAATAATTGAACATTGTAAAATTCAGCTCTACAGTGAGGCTAAAGTAAAATAAATATTGTAGATGGCTTAAAATTAGAACTTTAAATTACATTTTTAAACCAAAAAAAAACCCAGAAAAAATGTAATCATATAACAAAATAAAATATTAAACATGCCAAACCTACATGACGGATTTTTTAAGCGCTGAGATATTGCTAAACTGATTTCTATCTACAGACATCATCATTCGAAATAAGATTTACTAATATTTGATATTAGAGATCTATCCTTGGTTCCAGAAATGTTCCCTCATATTACAAAAGAAAAAGTACAAAGTTGGACTGATTAAATTATAATTGCTAAATGATTGAATCACTGCTTCTGTAAATTATTTTAGTAATAAAACATAAGCAGTTACAACCGAGTGTTTTTACACATAGTTAAAAAACCAAAACTTTTAGCAAGTGGCTAGCAGAATTTAAAAAAAAAAAATTTAATTATGTTTTTAAAAATGAAAATCAGTATTTAAATAAACAATATTGGGGATAAAAATGGGTTAGTTTATAAAATCAAAATAACAATGTTTTTAGCAAAAAACACTTTATAACCATTTTATAAGATTTATTTTTCTTAAGAATAAAGGAATAAGGTTTCTCTAGAGAGATTGTTACTCAATCTTTCTATGAATTCTCTTTATCAACTCAATCAATTTTATCAAAGCTAATAATGATTGATAGGTAATTTTAAACATTGATTAGTTTTTTTGTATCTGTTCCACAGGTCGTCGCTTTGAGTTGAGTTACAACAAGTTTTAACTGTTTATTCATTCAATTTTAAATATTTTATAAAAATAAAAGTTATTGTGAGCTTAAGTATGGAAAATAGAATGTAAGTTTGGGTATTGAGTAGATTTCAGTAATCATTTCATTAAAAAAATAGAAGTTTCAACTAACAATTTGAAGTATAGATAATATATGTTCATTGAAATGTTCATTTCTAGATGAAATGATTACTGAAGTATACACATTTCCTATAATTACATCATCTTGATAACTTGTATTTTTGAAAAATATTAAAAGGGAAATAAATGAAAAGTTAAAACTTGTTGTGACAACTCAAAGAGACAACCTGCGGAATAATTACCTAAATCCTGACTATACTCCCTTATCAGTTTGGAGGTGACTATCTGAAAATTAGTGATAGTGATGCTATTACATTGCATAACTAAGATAATGTGGCTGCTTACAAAATGGTTAATACAGTCATTATCCACACATAGGCTGCTCTTTTCCATAATAAAGTTCATGATATTTTTGGAAAATATTAAAAGGGAAACGAATGAAAAGTTAAAACTTGAGACTCAACTTAAACCGACAACCAGTGGAATAATAATTTTCCAATTTTTTTTTTCAATCAATATTTAAAGCATTACATAAGACTTATCCTTACCTAACACTAACACCTAGATGTGTTTACTTAGTTCTCACATTCTGTTACTCTTTATACCATACATTAACACAGTTTCTTTACCCGCCTTGAACTCCACATCTCTCACTCCCCAAAATCATGTACCCCAGCTTGAAAGTAAAAACCTTCATTCCAGGGTAAATATTTACAATTCAATTTTCCTTTAAAGTTTTATTCCTTACTTCTTCTTGCTTAAGAATAGAAGTAAATAACAATTTAAAAATTATACTATAAACTTACGTATAATAGAAGCTCATTAACTTATCGAGGCTTGTTGCATTTACAGTTATATTGTTTTGATGACAAAGCTTAAAGAATTCAGCCATCCATGGGAATGTGTTGATTATATTTAAATGATAGGGAGTAAACGATGAAGGAGATGGTGCTGGACTTATAGGTTCTAAAAATAAAAATAAATCATTATAAGTAAACAATTACAGCCGCATAAGAAAGTTTGGCTTTAAAACAATGTATCTGTTTATCAGCGGGGGTTAAGCCAATTTTTTAAAACTTGATTTCTACATTATATTGACAGTATTCATGAGTATAAATCTAACCACTATACCAAAAAATGAACACTCAAAAAATAATGATTGATCATTCTACACAAGAAATTGAATGTAAACTTATTTTTGATTTCTGGTAAAACTCTGAAGTTCTACCTTAGCGATACGGTTATATACTTAAAAATATAAACAAACATTACCTATTTAATACATACATAACTAATTATAGAATTACGTGAAAAAAATTAACAGATGACTATTAGGGCAAAGGATTAGTATAGAGTCAGTTTTTATGGATGATAATTCCTGTACATATTACACTGAAAGATTAATAAAGACAATCATGAGAAAAAAACATGATTTAAAACAAACCTTGAATCAAAACTGACATATATTTGTTTCCAATTTGAAGTGAGAAACAAAAATTTCTGGCATTGGAATACAAGAGAATACTAAGCCAAACAAATAAAGAGTTCACTGATCTTGGGGGGAAACTGTTTAAAAACAGGAAAGAATAACGAAAAAGAGGTTAGATACAGAAAATATGGAAAATACCACATAAAAACATGTACAATTTACCAAGATCTACTGAAGCATCAACTTTGATGGCCCCAGAAGAGGCAGTTGAATTTTCTTGAAATATTGTCGTCATTGTCTAAAAATTGTAAACACTACACTTTGTTTGAATTACAATATGTGCCAAATGGCAATTATATGATTTCTCAAATAAATATTTTTATTATTGTTGCTTGAATTCATTGCGGATAGCCTAACCATTCATAACCTTATCAACACTAACAAAACCACAAACAAACCTCCAAACATCGATCTTATATCGACACATAGTGAAAAGAAAAAAGGCCTAAGATTTTATTTAAATTTGAGAACTTAATAAGTAATGATGTCAAATTTCTTCCAGTATTTGAAGCCGTGTATGAAACCATCGTAAAATCAAAACATACTTACCTTCAGAAGAAATCAAAATATAAGGTGCAGAAATCAAAAATTTACTTTCACTTTGTAGTTCCTTCTATTCTGCATCAGGACACAGTAGCTCAAAATCCTTCAATGGTCACTCAAAATTAGTATTTGCCGGTTTTCAAGTTCCTAAGTAGAACAGTACAAATAAGTAAAGACTCAATGACTTCGTGGGTTTTCAGCAATATAGCCCTATAAGGTAAAATTCTTATGGAGAATGAGAAACATCAACATCCACCCCCCTCCATCCAGGACCCCTCGTTAGGTGGGTAACAAATTGAATTTAAGCCGATGTAACTCGCGTATGGAACCATAACAAAAAGTCGCTGACAACAGGCACAGTCTCTATGACCAAAATAAAAAAACAGACGTGAAGATAAATTATTAAAGATAAGAGATTAAGACATTCTCATTACGAGCAAGCTGGTCCGCCACGTCAAGGCGATGTCTCCTAGGACCAGTCGAGGGAGTGAATTAAAGATTTCTCTTCAAAATAAAAATATTTAAAATTAAAACAACTAACTAATAAATTATAAAAAATTATAAATAGTAATATGACGTATGTCAATAAGTTACTAAAATAAAAGTAATGTTCAAAGAACACTCTTTCTCGTGTATACATCGCAAAACTTGCGAGAACTCGGGGACATGGGATCAGATAAGAGAAAAGATTTGTCTCCGGCTGGTATCAACTCCGGTAGCTTAGTTGGTAGAGTCCTGTCACGGTAAGACAGAGGACCCCGGTTCGAATCCCTGCCGGGGGCATATCTTTTCTCTTCAAAATAAAAATATTTAAAATTAAAACAACTAACTAATAAATTATAAATAGTAATATGACGTATGTCAACAAGTTCCTAAAATTAAAGTAATGTTCAAAGAACACTCTTTCTCGTGTATACATCGCAAAACTTGCGAGAACACGGGGACATGGAATCAGATAAGAGAAGAGATTTGTCTCCGGCTGGTATCAACCCGGTTAGCTTAGTTGGTAGAGTCCTGTCACGGTAAGACAGAGGTCCCGGGTTCGAATCCCGGCCGGGGGCATATCTTTTCTCTTCAAAATAAAAATATTTAAAATTAAAACAACTAACTAATAAATTATATAAAATATTTTATTTCAATTAGAATTAATACACAACAATACATATAACATATAACCATGTAAGAAACCTTCCATTCTCTCTACTCTTAATCACATGGCGGAAAACAAAATAAAGATACAACAGTCGTCGGCCACTTTAAAAAGGAACCATCTATGATAATGTTGAAGGCCTCCTTTATTTGAAAAGGAAAAACAAACTATGATAGAGAAGAAAAAAAAATGAGGAAGGAAAGTATCATACAACAAAATTTAAAAAAAATCAATAAGTACGTAGTTAAATTAATAATACATAATGAACAAATGTAAAAGTCATGTCAAAAGGTACTATTCAATATCTTCAACTTTAACTTGGCTGTTGCAGTCATAATCCTTGAGGTATGCTGGTCGACGTCTTTCTCTTTGAGGGCGAGTTTTAATTCGAGGAGTACCATTGCGGTGTTCTAGCGAAGGCTTAAATTCTGTTCCGGGTCCAAAATATCACCCAAGTCTGCGGGTGGTTCATTCGCAGAGGGAGTCCGATTCAGGTTCAGTTGTGGTGTAGGTGGTAGCCAGTCTGCAGTAGGGGGAGGGGGTTGGTTCTGCTCCCACGTCACTTCAGCTGATTGTTGGGATTTGTCCAGGATTGGTGCCATTTTAGGCAACTACTGAGGCACGTCGAACGTAACATGGCGAGTCGTGCGGTTACTTTTTCCTGACGTAACACTGATTCCCTGAGATTGAGGAATATGCTGTGGTTCAGGAACATCAGTTAAAACTAGTTGATTCATATCTTTTAGGGTACGCCCAGAGTCAAGTTTAATTAAATAATGCCGAGACCCCAAACACTGGACAATTCTTCCAAAACACCAGAAATTAGTGTGATAAGCTTTAATAAATTTTTAGTGAATATGTAACTATTAATTTAATTAAATAATTTTCCAACTTATAATCAGACTTGCAGCTACTAAAACCCGTTTTACACACCAAAATTATTCATTGTATTGAATGTTTTCTCAATGGGTGCATCCAAAATTGGCGATTCCGAACTCTTTTATGTTTTTCATTCACATATGTTCGATTTTTCAGAGTTTATTAGAATTTGAGGATCGCATTTTCGTCTGTTTCGTTTTATCCATGTTACTGTTTTCTGCCCTCAGTTATCATGAATTAAAAATTGATATTTGACATTGAATTGATAACAAATTCGCATTGACCCATGGCCTCCCTGAATATTCTCCTAGATCCGCCAGTGCTTCTATCCTCTCAAGCCTATTTAACTCCCTCTACCTTCTTCTACCCCCTCTACCCTCCTCTACCCCCCTCTACCTTCTCTACACTCTCTACCCCCCTTTACCCTCTTCTATGTTTTCTCAATGGGTGCATCCAAAATCGGCAATACCGAACCCTTATATGTTTTTCATTCACATATAGATAGTTATATGTTCGATTTTTCAGAATATATTATAAATTAGAATTTGAGGATCGTATTTTCGGTTGTTCCGTTTTACCCATGTTACTGTTTTCTGGCCTCAGTTGTCATGAATTAAAAATTGATATTTTATCTATCTTCATTCATATATGGATCGTATACATTGATAACAAATTCACATTGACCCATGGCCCCCCTGAAAATTTTCCTAGATCCGCTAGTGGTATCAAAATATAATTAAATTAAAGTTTTTTTTAAAAGTTAATTTTAATGAGCTGGAGTTGTCTCGGTGCGGCATGGCTTTAGATACAAGTTAACACTGTACGTATTGTTAACGTAATGTCAAGTTCCACAAACAGAGATCCGGACTTAGTCTACTATCATGTTTTCCTAGGCAACTTTGACTATAATCGACGACTTGAAATCAGGCGGGTGAGAAAAAATGCAGTGTTGCCGCTTGTAGCGAGAATGTGGGCGTGGTTTTACTCACATCTGCCAATATCTGACAACAATGTGCTGGCATTGTTGCCTAGTTCTCCCGGCTTCAGTTATTTGGTTTTTACCCTTGGTACGCTATTCTTCTCCATCCTCAGGAGGTGTCTAAGCCATCTCACTGTTTTCCTCAATTAGCTCGTTGGCTGGTTGAACATTCAGTTTCGACCCTCTATCTTCCTGAGAAATCTCATTTCTGCTGCTTGTATTCTGGATTGGTGTTTCTTTGTAAGCGTCCATGATTCTGAAGAGCACGTGAGGATAGGGAGGAATGTTGACTTAAATACAGCCACTTTCGTTTCCATTACTACTTCTCTTAACCGCTTCAAACATCCTGCCGTCGGCACCAATTCTCTCGGTCACTTCAAAATTGCTTGCCAAAATTTTTATTTTCCTTTCAGAGTCCTCTGTAATGATTTCAAAATTAATTTTGGTCGAAGGAAACTCTAAGAAATAAGAGTTTCTTTCTTCCTTTGAGTGGATCAACAATTCTTCAACAAAATTCTTCTCGAAATAAAGTACTCTAAAAAAGCTATGGAATATGGAAGTCATTCCCATATCTTGAAAGTTTGAAAATAAGGAAAATGATTGAAAGTTTGAAAATGAGGAAAATTGTTACACTTAGATTACCAGAAGATTTTTTTTAATTGGAAAACATAGCACCTATGAGTATATATATTATCGATATTTAAGAATTGATTCATGTAAAATTAGGAACATTATAATTTTGTGCTGTTGAAATGAAGCTTTGAATACTACTGATTTAGTCTATTTCTATGGATTCATGACTTTAGACTCTATTAGTGACGAGATGAAGTGTGCCAGGCATAAACAAATATTGGATTTCTAGGTTTTGAACAATCGTTTACACTATTCCAATAAAATCATTTAGAATTTTGACATGAATTTTGTCCAGCTAGCTCCTACTAATCGAAACACCGTGGGCCGATGTGGACACGGCTCGGGCTGCCTCGGGCACACGTTGCCTCGGCCGAGCCATAAATTGTCGGTTTTGGAAATGCTCAAAGGCGCCTCATTCTGAGCTGCTCGCGCGGTGTGGACGGATGTAACGACGCTCGCGAGCCAGTGAATTAAAAATGGATTCGTCTTCTTTTTATATATATCCAGGTAACATAAGGGCCGTAGCAGCTAAAAACACGTGATTTTCCATCGTATACGGAGAGAAAATAAAAGCTCAAACTGGCTCACCTTGGCTCGCGAGGCCCGCTCGCAACCTTTCAAATTTGCCTCGGGTGCCACGGCTCGCGACCAGGAAGTCCGAGTGTGGTTCGCGAGCCGTGCTCGGTTGATCTGCACCCGGGTTATGACAAACAATTGAGCAAACAAATTCAATGGGAGCGATGGCGTTGCATGTTTTTTCAAGCAGACAATTTAAACTTTACTAAAAAATGTAACTTGTACTTAAAATAAATAAAACAATAACATAGATTTGGGCAAACAAATTCAATGGGAGCGTTGGCTTTGCATGGTTTTAGAAAGTTTGGATAAACTTGGTAATAAAGTTTTAAACACGACTATAAATTTTCATTTCATTCACGCAAGAGAACACTTCTCTATAGAATATGTCGATCCGAAGATAGTAAGCACTCCAAATGCCAACTTCTTCACCTCACTGTAGCAATCTAGAAGACTATTCCATGCGTCGAATATAAGTGACTCAACTCGCGGCATTTCTTTTAAAGCTTTCCACTTTTGTTGCGTTACGTACGTAAATTTCAGGACCTCCAACTCTTACAACTTGCTTTTGAACTCTGTTAATTTTCCACTCCACAAAGCTTTACTTTTTAAATCGATCAATTGCATTTCTAGAGATCCAGTATAAATTCCAAATGGCTCAATGTGGATTTCGTTACTATTTGTGTTGAGAGGATTTACAATGAATGTTTTGAATAGCTTAAATCTGTCAGCAAATTCATCTTTAATTTTTTTTATAACTGTGCTGAAGTAATTCGTGTCAACAGTTGCGCTGGTATTATCGCGATATTGCTTTAGAAATAGCAAATGAAGTAATTTACCGCTCTGAATATCTTCTGCAAAAAGAATTAATTTTTCTTCAAAACAAACCAATTCTTCTAGCAAAAGCATAGGTTGGGTTTCCCATTCCTTGCAGTTTTAGATTCAGCTCATTTAATTTCGCTGTGATATCAACAATAAAGTAAATTTTTTTGCAACCATTTGTCGTTCTCTAATTGAGGGGTGATTAATGCTTTTTTCATTTAGGAATGTATTTATTTCATTAAAGCACAAAGCAAAACCTTTCAACACCTTACCTTTGGAAAGCCATCGCACTTTATTGTGAATAAGGAGGTCGGAATACTGAGTCACCATTTCGTTTAAGAATTCTTTAAACTGACGATATTAGAGTGATTTCGGTGGTGGAGACTATTACGGCCGGAAATGTTTGGGCACAAAGTACTTGGTGTATTATGCAGTGAAACGTAAGAAATTTCGTGGTTTATTTTGCTCTGAAGAATCGTTGTTGCACCATTATTTTTTCCTGCCATACCTCTAGCTTCATCAGATGCTCTTGAAACGATTTTATTTAAATCGATGTTATTGTCTTCAAGGAATTTTTGCACGGCATTCACTATATCTTCCCCTCTAGTTTGTCCCGAGAGCGGTAGCAATCCGAGAAGTTCTTCTATTGGACCTTTGGAAGACATATACCTAACAAAAAGGGCAACGTCTGCCATGTCTTTTATGTCACAAGAATCATCTATAGCATGTGATAAAGCAGAAGAAAGCAAATACGTTACATTTGAAGACAGCGGATAATGGCAAATCTTTTATTTTTTCAAGATTTCTGGTTTGTTTTTGAAATCACGAAACAGTTCTTCAGATCCACGTATGAAGCAGCTTTGGCATACTCACCATCTGGGAATGGTTTGCCTTTTTTTGCAATACCGCGAAGCTTCCCAGATTAACATTACTTGTAGATTGCGTCCCGTTACTTAACATGGAACTTGATTGCTGTTTTGTTTTTGGAGATCGCCGACATTTTTTTTTCGTTCTTCGCCGGCTGAATATTTACTAGCAAATTGAGTATGTTTTTAGTGGTGTCTCTCTATATTTGATTTCATATTGTGTGCGAGTTTTTTGGTGGCCAATGTGGCAAGTCGGAAGGCAATCTGAGTTGGATATGAAAGCGAACGACTCCGTCCAATCCCGATTGAATTCGCAATGCTCTTCTTCAGTTCTTCTTTTTTTGTTGTTTTTTTTGTAGATACCATGCTTGCGGTGGAGCTGTAATAAAGAATTTTTAAAATTATTATTTAGGTATCCAAAACAGCAGATGACAAGTTTTTTAATTATTTACTTTTTCAACGTATACCTAAGTAAATACATACGAGAAGCTAGGCATAATGAAATATAAGTTATCAAAGAAACATTTTACAACGATATTCCCCAATTAAAATAAATAATTCTCTAATAATTTAATGATTAAAATAAATAATTTAGACACGAAACACTGTTTGTCTCACTCTCTCACGTACTTATCATAGTTACGTCGCATCTCTGTTCGCCTCCCGGCGCAGTCTGCACATTTTAGTTTGTTTCTTTTATTTTGGCAAATAGTAGATACTTAGTTTACGAGTAAAGGTGTTATGGCCCAACTATGCCGAAATCAATGAAAATTGCCAGGCATCTAAGCAAATTGGAACCTACATAATTTATTTATTTTATTTCTTTGTTATTTGTTATAATATTTAAACATTTTTATTTGAAAAGAAAAGATATGACCAGAGCCGGGATTCGAACCCGGGTCTCCCACGTAACCGTCGGGGTACTTAACCAACTCAGCCCTCCTGGTTTGCTTCTCAGTCAAACATATCCTTTATTTTCACTGATCCTATATTTCCGTGTTCTCGCAATCTGTGATGTATGTTCAAGTAATGTTCAATGACATATATTTTCTTTTCAAATAAAAATATTTAAAAATTATAACAAATAACAAAAAAATTAAATTATAATAACATATAATGACGTATATCAATAAGATCCAAATTAAGTAATGTTCAATGAACTTTCTTCCCAGTGTATACATCGCAAATTGCGAGAACACGGAGACATAGGATCAGTGAAAAGAAAGGATATGTCTGACAGAGAAGCGAACCAGGATGGCTGAGTTGGTTAAGTGCCACGACGGTTACGTGGGAGATCCGGGTTCGAGCCCCGGTCCTGGTCATATCTTTTCTTTTCAAATAAAAATATTTAAAACCTACATAGAATCATCTGACGACGGCATCACTCGAGAGCTTCCAAAGGACTGACGACAGTGACGACGCGTGTCACGGGGGAGGGGTGAGAAAGCGAGTACAAGTGGCTGAGAAAAATTGGCTCCCAATCCTCGTTAATCGATTCAGAATGATTTAACATTTTTTTGAAATAAAATAAATAATAATTGCGTATGGAACTAAAGAGCCGCAGCTTCACATCCAAAGAGCCGCATATGGCTCGCGAGCCGCAGGTATCGAATCCTGGTCTAGGGTACTACAGAGAAAACAGCCAAAATAATAAAGAAGTTTAAAATTACAACTTACACTACTGACATTAAGTTAGTCAGGTTTTGCGCAGTCCGTAAGACGACATAAGTCTCAAGATGCCAGGAATCTACAGCATATGTTCTTGTGGAAAGGAGTACTTTGGACAAACGGGAAGAATAATATGTATAAGATATAACATATTAGAAGAGTAGAAAAGATGGATAGGACGTCATCACGATTGGCCGAAAATTTTGTGGATATTAGTCATGCTATAGAGTTTGACCAAATTAGAGTGGTTAAAAAATATAATAACACGACTGAATGAAATATGTTAGAAGCGATCGAAATAGTGAAGCATCCCGAAAATTTCAACAGAGAAGAATAATACAAAGTAAGCAAATCATGGCTTCCGAAAATACCAACGGTAAAGAAGAAACCAAAAACCTGAAAGAGAAGATA
This sequence comes from Troilus luridus, assembly GCA_964056705.1. Lineage (NCBI taxonomy): Eukaryota > Metazoa > Arthropoda > Insecta > Hemiptera > Pentatomidae > Troilus > Troilus luridus. Next base: position 64,688,319 of record OZ057412.1, on the reverse strand, counting down.
AACCATTCAGAAGCCAATCGGTCGAGCCACAGCTAATCTGAGACTGCTCAATCGAAGCCTAGCCATTTGATCAATCGAAGGCATTAGAATCATATTACTGGAAGAATCAGCTCCGCCACCGGACCCGAACAGGTATAAATAGCGCTGGAGAGAAGGACAACTTCAGGCTCAGATGAGGCGAAGGAGTGATTCTACGATGAAAGTCCAGCAAAATGGAGTTTTAGTAAATTTAATTAGCTTTAATTTAAGCACAAAACGAGGCCTGTAGGTATTGTACTTCTCTTGTTAATATAAAAAAAAAAATGAAAATTGGGGAAAGCGGGCGTTTTAAGAAAATGACCTTGCACGCCTCGGATCGATCTAAACCAGCTTGTTTAATTGTATAGTATAAATATTTACTTGTAAATTACCTATACAAAAAATAATGGTAGTACTAGTAGGAACTACTATGCAGAGGGGGAGGCAACCAGTCTCCCTGCGATTTTTCGGCCACCAAAAGTTTTCCCATCCATTTTTTCGGTTGCAAATTTGGATTTACACTACTCTGAGATGCCTTTACAACATATAAAAAATACAACTCTCTTCGATTTTTCCCGATCCTCAAACACCCGGCTAAATTTGGACTCTTTCGAAAAATTACCAAGGGGCTTAACTCAGAATCTATTAGACCCACAGGCTCGGTTTGTGCTTAAATTAAAGCTAATTAAATTTACTACAGCTTCATACCCCATGACTTTCATCGTAGGATCACTCCTTCCGCCGCTGTTTCTCACGAAAGTCGGCCAAAATTTAAATTTGGTTTTTATGGAAAAAATGACCTATTTTCAAAGGGACGTAACTCAGAGTATATTAAAACTACAGAGCTGCGGTTGAGCTCAAATAAAAAAACTGAAATTACTCCGAAAATTTCGAGGTTTTTCGGCCACCAAAAGTTTTCTCATCCGTTTTTTTGTCAGCAAACTTGCATTCCCACTAGTCAGACATGCCCTTACCACATACCAAAAATGCAGCTCTCTTCAATGTAAATGTATAGTACAGTTATACAGTACAGTTATACCAGTACCTGGCTGCTGGCCTATTAGACAAAAATATATTACATTTCATTTATTAATTACAATTAAACTAATAAATGAAGAATAAATAAAAAAAAAGTATGAATTACCTCCTAATACAAAATATTTAAAGAAAACGATTTCCCCAAAACGAAGAAGAAAATAACTCAACAATAATTATAGACACACACACATACACACAGACATTATAAACACACACACACACACACACACTTACTCACTCACAGACAGGCATATATACATACAAATTTGGTCTGGGAGGCTGAAGGGAGCTTTAATCTACCAATACATGTTATCAGTTAAGCAAATAAAGGATTAAATAGATACGCCAATATTAATTTCAACAAGATATTTACTATAGGTATCCATATCAACAACACCGTTGTTGTTATCCACTGGCGTTAATGACCTTAGGTTAGCAGGCCAATAAAAAAAAACTTCGAAATCGTAAAACATTGCTTACTTGGTTTGTTGGACACAATTCTTTTCCCCATCCGGATCCCATTCAGCCAAATCAGGGCCTGTAGGATGATAATCTCTTGATTTTATGTTTACATAATATTTGTGGAACATCTATCAATCCTAACAGAGTTAACAGGTTTTCTTTTGAACGATTCAACCTGATCATTGAACAAATCATAATTTTAGAACTAAAAAAAACACTTATGTATCTGACCGAAATAAAAATTTTAAGATAGATAATAGTTTTAAAAAAACACGCTGTAATAGGAAACAAAAAAAAATGAAAATAATTTTGAAGTTTAAAATAAGAATAGAGTGAACAACAAAAAAATGTTATAGTAAAAAGACTTGGGGTGCTTGATTGTTGAACGGTTGTAAATATTTTATTCACTGATATTGCTAAAATTCTTTTCAAATAAAAATATTTAGATATTGGTAAAAGTCATTATGAAAATACCTAAAAAGCACCGTGCGCTTTTTTTGCGATAAAATGCTTTTTTTTTTGTTCATCTAAAGTATTTAAAACTTATATTAAATTCTTTTTGTAATATTTTGTTTCCTACTAAAGCGTATTTTTTTTTTTTTTAAACTTAGCGGGTTTTAACTATTATTTTTACTATTTACATAGCTTACCATTTTAGTGTCATGTTTGAAGTTACTGAATTGGGCCGAAAGGTTTCTACAGAATTTAAGTAACCTCTTCTCTGACAACAGAAAGAAGACGGATTTGATTCAATGACTTTAAAAAATATGTATTGGTAACTTTTTCGAAATTTTTAATTTAAATTTAATTGATATTCATTGAAAAACTAACTATTGAATTAATAATGAAAAATAAAACTGTAACATAGTGTTCTGAACAAATGAGTTACGGCGTTATGGTTATATAGTACCAGCAAGACTGAAAGGTATTGAGGGGTTTTAATGTAGTCGTTCCTCTTGTATATTTAGTAAAACTGTTGCCTTCCTTATTAGTCAAGTTATCCTCTCTGTAAAATAGCGAATTCATTGTTGTTATTATTAATGAATTTAAATATTTTCAGCTCTTCCATATGTTCCACTGACCTTCATTAACCTATCTACTGCAAATCAAGCGTAATTTTATTAAATGTTTGACATGACTGCCCCTTTTTGATTAGTTTTGATATGTTCAATTTAGATGGGCAATATTGTTTCCATCATATTCCCACTCATTCAGGGAAACTCAAGATGATAGTTAACGTCAGAACTCAAAGAATAAATGGAGAAACTTCATCGGGGGTACAAAGAGAATGTTCAACCACCATATAAAAGTCTGTTATGGCCTTCCGTTAACTTCCAGTCTTAATGAAACCAAAAGAGAAATTGCACAACTATATGTTACATCTAGCCGTAATACCAAATTTCAATTATATCTGGTCCAATGTTTTAGAATCAAATATTATTCGTATTAAAATATTTCGTCGCGGCATTATCGGATGATAAACAACGCTGTGAAATGTTAAATATGAACGTACATACAAATCGTCGAAACTAGTCAACATGGGTCCAGGGATGATCGAAATAAACATAACGAAATCTGAAAATAATCTGAACAATTTTCGTAATTACAAGACTTCTTTTAGAAGAAAGTAAATATAGGCAACAGTATTGTACAACACTAAACAAACATATTTAGCCGAATCAGAATTCTATTACGATTTTAAATTATTAATCGTAAGGGTTAATATTTTTAACTAATAATTAATAATACTTTTATTTTATAAAGGGAACTAACAAAAAATAATCATGACCTATTAATAGGTAAATAGGCCATTTACCCTGAGCATTTAAATTTCTAATATTCATAACAAAGGAAATGGTTCTTGAACTCACAAGGAATTGAAGAAGCTTTTCTCGAAATAGCCCTAACTATATCAGGTAAAACCAACTTAACCCTTGGTTAGGACCGTGATTAATGGCTATTAAGTTGTATGCTGAAGATGAATAAGAAATGAGAACCACCCAAAAATTGAAAGGACGTTTAGTGACGACAAAAATATGGATTTAGATTGATAAATACATAATACCTGGAGGAGAACAATAATACAGAACTAATATTATAGTTTCATTACAGAAAGATTCTGATTCATAGAAATTATTTCTGAATGCACCAACTCCTTATTTTTATTAATTAATTCCAATAAAAATAATACTTTGTGGTCGAATCACTTCATTCTCTTTGTATACATTTTAAAACTTCTCTTACTTATATTTTTTACTTTCTATGTTCATTTTACTTTTCTACCTCTCATCTCTACTTTTACACCTCTATAATCTAGATTTCTATCTTTACTTTCCACTTTTCTTTTTCCGGTATTTACTCTTTGACATCATTTTTGTTACATTTTCTTTCATTTTACTTATGTAAACTCTCTAGGAAACTATTATTATACATTTTATATTTTATCTATATTCTACTAGCTTTTACATAATTTTACATCTCACCTCTGATGTTTATACTTTTTCTTTTTGTAAACTTTCTGTTTACTTCCTTCTTTTATCTTTGTAATTTTTACATCACCACCTTTCTGTACATTTACTCTGTAATATTTTTATTCATATATATCCCTCACTTTTTTGTTCTATTTCTCTACATATATTTTTATATTATCATATTATTGGTACTGTGATGTATTTTTGTAGTTTTGTCTGTTTTCTTTCTTAGCCCTGAAGATGACCCACAAAATAAAATAGGTACCCACTTATTTAATGTTTAATATGACTGCACCCCCAACTATTTCCTTCCTTAAAACAAAAATAGGTTGCCTCTCAACTTCATTTTTGACATCCACTATTTCTTCAGCAGGTTTTGGTTGTCAATTTTACAATAGAGGAGTAATGAAGACTAGATTTAATAATAGTAATAAGTTATAAGTTTTTAAATTATTCTAGGGTGATTCCCTTTAGCAAATAATAAGGACTTTGTTTTGGTTCTTTAACTATTCTCCTCTTCTACTATTTTCTTTACCTTGAAGCTGAACATACACGATATAACTGTATTGAGCAGCTATAGATGCAGACATTACTTGTAAAGAAATGGCAATATTAGGCAAGCACACGAACATCATGATAAAAAAATGAGTGAAAAATGTCTAGGTTATATCATATCTAAATATTTTTACCTTTTTATTTTAAAATGTATTTACTTACTAAAATGCAATTATAAAAATACAAAATACAAAGCCTTAAATCTCTAAAATATAGTAAAGTAACAGTTACTCAAGTATAATCTAATATTGGACTCAGTATTATTATTAGTAAAATAACTGTACTTATTATATATATTATAATAATATAATATAGTATTATTAGTGTATAACTATATTGTAATTAGTTTAGTTATCTTCTGGCATTTTAGGGTTTAGGGGTAGCTTTGTTTTAGATTTGGGTTCTAAAAAATATTTTATGTTCTGTTGAATATTAGCTCTTTTCTTTATATTTATTCTTAAATGGATTTCAGCCTAAATTCTTAATTGAAGAGACAGTATTAATCCAAGGAAATCAGCTTGTCCTAAAACTGCTCTATTTGTTCTTTCTGTTAAGAATATTGTAGAATGTACCTTGCTTTAATTTGACTTCTGGCATCCTAATGCCTGAGAAATTTTTCCATTTTCTAAATAACGCACCCTCGATCATTATCAGATCTTAATGTCTTGCTATGTAGATTCATTTTGTTCTTAACAAGCACACGTGTAATGTCACACTAATCTTTCATTATATAAGAGTATATCTCCAGTAATCACTGTTTGAGCAACCTCAAAATAGTTGTTAGACCTTTCGATGAGAGCTCCGAAATGTATAAGGAAAATAAATTTCTGATTCAGTTATACCAGATCGCATGTCATTTTAATCAATTAAAAAACTAATAATTCCTTCACTGAATGAAAACCTTTTTCCAGTCATTTGTGCAATACAATTAAACAACTAATACTTTTGATGATGAAAAAAATTAATTAAATTAAAAGAACGATTTAAACGTTTTTATAATTAGGAAATGAAGTTACTAATATTAACTAAATTATAAACAACTAATTAATAACAAAAAGAAAACAATTATTATTTAATCTTACGATAATAAATTTAACTCTATTAAATTACAAATAAATAAAATGATCTAATAAAATCTATCAAAAATAATGAATGTTTATCTGGTTTTGTAGTTGAAATGATATAAACAAAAAAAAACTCTTATCAGTCTGTCGAAGTCGATTCCAGTAATAGATTCTCGGCAGGGCGAGCTGGATGTTGAGACGACAGAGGATTTTCGTCGGCAGGGCGAGGAAGATGTTGAGACAGTAGAGGTTGAGATGATCGACTGGGTCAATTCGAATTGGTCGAATCGATGACTATGTTTAAACTAATTACACTTGAACGTGGACAGCAAATTAGTATTTTCTTCAAATTCACAAAAAACAACTTTGAGCTATAGCTTGCGATGTGCACGTCAATAGGCTCGTGCCAACACTGTCTGGCTTGGTTTAGCCAGAGCGAACAAAAGCCGATCGACTCCGCTTTTGTTTTTCTCTCTTCTTTTGTAACATATTTTCAAACTTACTACGATATATTACACTTATCACTAAACAAATAAAATTACCTTTTAAATTAAATTATTCTAAACAACTATGAAATAAACGTTTAAATTATTATATTAAAGAAAATGTGAAAAATAAGTAAAGATAATGTTCTTTCTTTTACGAAAATAATTTAATTTTTTTACGATTAAAACTAATAATACTTTATAAGGTTACTACTTCATCTGGCCTTAACAATCACCAATTGAGACAATTGGTGAAGTATAATTCCCTCTTAATGATGAAGTATCCATTAAACAGCACAGCTCAATATTTATTAGTTACAGAAATTTCTTCGCTTAAAATAAAAAATAAATAAATAAATATCTTCTTGCTTGGCGGAAGGTTAATGATCTCTTGAATCTTATTATACACCTTTTTCCCTGACTAAAAAGCTAAAAGTATCATTCACCAATGGATATCCCTCGCTAATCCATGGTTCTATGAAATCAACTAAAATCATATCAAGCAAATATTTTTAAAATATAACTGCTCTTACTAACATCAACAAACTCATCAATGACCACGAAAACCCCCACCAATTCTCCTCAACCACCCTCCATTCTCATAGTTAGATTAATTCCATATTTCCAATCCATTTCTGATGATATTAAATAATCTTTGTGCTCCTCCCTCTATTCCCAACCCATAATTTCTTTTAAGTCCCGTAATAAACTTTTCAACCTCTACTACTTTCAAAGATCCGATACCTCTTTAACACTGCTCTCATGTTGTAAACTGAAACTCCTGCTCTACTTCTAATTGAAACTCTTTCTGCATTAGTAAAACCAAAAACCTCCTTAAACATTTCATCACCCTTACATACAAATTCCATTCCTTCTTATGACAGTACTAGTTCCAAAGTTTCCAAACATCCATTATCTTTAAACTACAAATTACAAATATTAGTTGATAAAATACTAATCATAATGATTAACTATTATGTACAAATTATTAATTAGTAAGTTGAAAACACTAAATAATCTGTTTTTTATATCCTGTTTGGTTTAATATTTGTTTAGTTGCTCTTACACTCAACATTGCTCCAGTATTTATTTCATTGTTATATAATTTTCTCCTTTCTTCTCCTTATCATAATCCTTTTCTTCTTTACATATGATTGTAACATGTTATATCAATTTTAATTGAGAATATAGATAGCTCTAACACAACAACATAATCATTTAAATAGTAACTAATTTCAAACTTATTTTGACTTTCACCAACATGTCATTCATTATATTTTGTAAAATTATTTCTCATGGAATTTTACTGTGTTTTATTATGTTCATAGATTTTATTTAACTCTTGTTATGTTATTATTCCTCATCAATTATTTTAATAATCTAACCTTTCGTTCATTGTATTTCATAACAGTTTTTAGACAGAAATGGAAATTCCTATCATTTCTGTATAAAAACCGTTATATTTTCTTTGGTATGTTTATTTGTTCTTTTATTATATGGAATAGTACTACTTTTTATTATTATTTTATATTGTTATTCTCCTATGTTTTATTATTATCCCAAATCCAATGGCCTAAAAATTAGGCCAAAATGCATTGACTATGTCCCCATCCCAGACCACTTTCAGCATTACTCAAGCAATAAATAAAATTAACACATCACCTCTGGAAAATAGTTGACCAAATGGGTGGCTACTGAAGGGAACACCAGATTGAGAATTCTTGGGTTGTTAAAACTTTTTAAAAATTATTTAATAAAATAAGAGCGATTCCTTAGTTAAGGTAAAATAAATAGAGTCCTGCATGCTATAATTGTATTTTACTTACCTACATGCAAGGTGATCTATTAAAAAAAAGTAATGAAAGACAGGAAAAATAGATGTAAACCACAAATATAGTTCAAATTATATTTTACATTGGTGGAGATAATAATAAATTTATTGGAAATAAAATAATCCAACATAGTAGGACATGATCAATGATCACAAACTAGAGTAACAAAGAAAATAATACCAACAAAATACATTTAAATACAATGCATTCTACTGTTACAAGAAAAACAATAACAGCTATTAAATCAAAATACCAGAAAGGGTTACTCTATTTATAAATAACAATGATAAATAATTTGGAAACTAAATAAAATTAGTCACATTTCTATTTGACTATTACAAATACACAAAAATAATAGATCAAATTTCAAATATAACTAAACAATTTTCTTAGGTTACTGCTAGTAAGCATACAAATAGGAACTCTTTAGAATAATGAACTATAAAATTAAAGAGAAGAAAATATCAGTCTCTTAAGAGTTTACTTAAATCACAGTTAATATAAAAAATCTCAAACATCTCTTTTACTGGCCCACTTATTCTACACCGGTCTACTTCCAATTTAACTAATGAAAAACTAAAAAATAATCATTGTGAAAAAATATTAAGATATTAAACTTTATGAAATATGATTATGGTTAATGTTTATTGAATACATATCAGCCAGTTTTGATCAAAAGATTTATGAGACTGGTTAATTTATTAGTTGACAATTTTTTCAAAAGTAATTTTCTAACCCATAACTTTAGTAGCATGAAAAATTGTTTTATTACAGACTTAATTTACAATGGAAAAACAATAATTATTTAATCCATTTAAGCAACATGTAAATTACAAAGATTATGAATAATCAATAAATTAATTCAAATTGAAAACATATTTTCCTTTAACAGATAAAATTTTAACATCATTTACCAATATTTGATTAATGGCCAAATGATGTAATTATTAAAAAAACTTTCAAAACTAATTCAGAGCAACAATCAAAAATATATAAGAAAAAATAACACTAGGCTTATATCTCTAAGCTGATAGGCAAAAAGATAAACAAAGTTTATCAGTTATTTACTCAATACAGGTTTACATGACATGAATATTTAGTAATGTGTTAATGCTCTGAGGTTCTTAAAAAAAAAAAATCATTTCAGATTTCACACCCTTTAACTTATTTTAGTTATCTAACATTTTTCTATATTAATGCATCCAAATCATTATTTTAGGTCTTATTTCTTTTTATTCTTACGGGGTCTTCTTGAAGACTTTTTAGTTTCTTTCTTCGCCGCCAACTTAATTGGCAGTACAGGAACTAAACTTTGGGTCATTTCTGAACTTAAAAGCTTCCGATCTGTTTCTACTTGCATTAAGTTATCACTATCATTACCCGACATAATTTTAGATTTGTTGCATTCCAAGTTATGATATCTAGTAGCAGCCTCTGCAACTGATCTATAATTAGAAATATTTTTACTGATTTCAGATGACTGTGATTTAACAGTAATGATAGGAATTGAGCTAGATATCCTTCTGGTATTGTCATTTATTGAAATAGGATTATGTTCCACCTTATTTTCTGAAATATCCTTCAAGGGTTCTAGTTCAGCAATGCTAATCATAGGAGTGGAAGGGTATGAAATCTCACTATCTTTGATGGATGAAACTTCTTCATTTGAAGTAATCCTTTTTTTCAAGGGAAGAGGAGAATCAACTTCGTCGGTGCTCTTTTCTAGGTATCTTTTTGAGGTATCTGCCATCTTCAAAGTTAGACTTTTTTGATTAGTCGAAAACCAATGCAGATAAACACGGTATTCAAAAATAATTTGAAAATTTAAATTCAAAACAATCATGTTTATACAACACTGTAAGCAATAACATCTTTGTATATCTGATGGTAACATAAAATAATTTGTTGATAGATGATTAGATCCAGAAGAAACGTGTAGCATTTTTTCTTGACTTGTACTCTTAAAATTATCTTCTTTAAGAGTTTCTTTATGTAATGTTTGATAATGTGGATTATTAAATTTAGATTTGTTTTCATAATTATTCACTTTTAATAACTGAGGTGGAACCGTATTTTTCTCATTTACAAAATTTTTATTTCTCCATGATAGCATTGAAACAACGTCAACAATGTTGTTTTTGATAGAAATATTATTGTTAGCTTCTTCAATTAAAATTAAATAATTTCCAAAAGCGTGTAAAGGGATAGGCATCTCCTTAATTTTATATTCCTGAAATCCATAATCATTTTTGTGTGTTAATTCATTTCGAGCATTTTGATAGGCATTGATTAAATTATTGCTGTAAACTTGCAATGTGGTTAAAATGAGATTATTTGTCGAATTTGGTCCACAACAATTATCTGACCTCATCACTTCTGAATTGGTTTCGGCTGTTCCTCGCACTGGAATTGAAGTAGAACCACTGATAACTGGCCCATGAATCGAAACATTTGTGGAATTTAATGAAGAAGAAGTATTTATAACGGGTAAACTATATGAATTATTAACAACCGGTGGAAAAGGTTGAGAAGTAGTTACTGGCACAGGTATTGGCACATTATTAATAAGACCATAATAAGGATTTGTGTTAATTGGCAAACTGTTGGATGGAGAATCTGTAGTAGGTAAAGCTGGATTAAATCCATTATTTTTCTTCCGTATTGAAGAATAGGGAGGCAATCTGTTGACTTCCCTTTTATTGGAGTTAGGAATAGAAGACCTAGGTATAAATTGAGGCAGTCGGTTAGGAATTTTATTGAAATTTAAAGTTCTGAATGAATTATAATGTTCAGGATTGATAATTGTTGTATAGGTTGTATAGGATTGTTGTGCAGGACTCTTAAACCCGCTTGGTTTAGTTTGATTAATAGGTGAAGTATTGACCATAATATCAGATGGTGTATCATGTGATTGCTTTTTGTGTGAAGGTTGCGCAATTGATGTTTTCCTGTTCCCTTCATTTCCACTCTTAGTTTGGTAAGAATGATGAGTCGGTTGATCATTATTTCCAGAATGATCATTAACAGGTGATGGATAAAGGGGTCCAACATTGTTTGCTGTTAAGAAATGGGGATCTGCTAAGATTTGACTTTCAGTTTGATTTCTCATATGTGGACCAGAATTTGTAATCGTTACATTATCATGTGGATTATTTTGCCTGGTAGTACATTGATTAAATGTCATTGGATATGATTGTTTCATCGGGTAATTACAGTCTCGGACATACGGTGCAGGATTAATGCCTTGAACCTGATTAAAATGCATTTGTGGAAGTGGATTTGAATTATTTCTAGGTAATGGGTAGGGTGTAAAATTACATGTCACTTTCCTAACCAAAAAGCCATCTTTCATACAACCTGAAACTGAATCATTCATAAAGCTATTTTTCAGAACTTCTTGCCTATTAGACAATGTATGGGGAGAAACTTTTGTAAAAATGGGTTCTAGATGATTATTACTACTATGAACAGGTGGCAAAGAACAGTTTGTTTGAGGCAAAGAATCAATTGATCTCATTGAGTCAGCATAAGTATTGGGCTGTTCATTATTCATACTTGATGGAGTTTCTTGTGGTAAGGGTAACAAAGATGTGATAGAGGGAACTACATGGGATTGGTTAGTTACAGTTGGTTCTTCATTTATGAGGCCTGAACTCATTTGCATTCTACATGGTTGAAACTTTGGATTGTAGGATCCTTTTGGCTGAGGATCCTCTTGAGGGATATGCCAGTCAGCAACTGGTGTAGATGATACATAGTTAAAACGATTTGACAGCCTTTCAGACATTAGAGAGGCCTCTTCATCCTCCAGATTTTTATTGCAATTTCTTCTGACATATAAAAGTGATGAATCACTGTTTTGAATGTTTTTACTTTCATTAGAAACTGGCATAAGCATTTTGTTCTTATCAACATTAGAATCAATATTTAATACATTTATAGCTTCTTTCACAATAGAGTCTTGCGAGAGTGTTGCAGTCCTTATGTTATTTGGTGGATCTGTTGTTGTAATGTCAGCAGGTATTTTATTATGTTGAATATTAACAGGTATTGAACATTGTCTTCCTAGGATATCCTCCCTTCCTCGGGCCAGAATTGATTCCATATTTGCACAACCATATAGCTGTTTAATTACTTCACGTGTGACATAGTTATTGTCTGAATTAAATAAGCGACATTCTTTATTTGGTTCTGAGGGAGTTTGAGTACATGCATCATTCTTATTTATTTTTTTGAGGTATTCAAGAGACAGTGCAGTCATTCCACTAAGTTCTTCAACAGGAGCATATTTATAATGACTATTTTTTAATGTTTTAATTGTTCTTTTACTTTTTTTCCCCAGAATTATGATATTTCGCAAGCCAGACTGTATTTCTTTTAAAGCTTTAACATCAGCCATTTCTTCAATTTTTTGTCGCTGAAACATAAGTTATGCATGTTCATTTAGTACTTCAGTTTATTTGACACAAACTAGAAATTAAAGCAATAGCAGTAATAATTAATGAAGCATTACATCGCTAGAATATATAATATTTCATCAAACATTCCATCATTTATATTAATAGTAATGCTAGTTTAAATAAATCAAAATCCTGAATCCCCAGATCTTGATAATAAATCTTATGATTTCTGAAAAATCCTACAATTATGGTAGGATGGAGAGGAGGTGAATGGATACGTTAATAAGATATATTACGTAAGGTTGCGAAAAAATTGGCTTAATTGTAGAAGACTACATTGGCTTACAGAATAAAATTAACTTATTTATAACAGATAACATTGATTTAGGGATCATCATTGTATAATTCACAATACATTAAAACAACAATTATTATTTGATCAATATCCATCAACATTGAAAAATATTTTCAATAGAGATTAAGGGGATTAATAACTGGAAATAGGTTACTAGGAGAATCTAGGAAAGCTATACTCAACCTGTCATCAATTTTCCTATCTCACTGCGAATTCCAAGTGAAGTAGGGCATTTTCTCATAAAAAAATTCGATAAGTTCTCAGCCCAGCTATTTTTAAAATATCTATTGACCGAATTTACCTTCTATTAAAACTATTGAATATGCAACTGATCACTTGTAATCAATAAGGGGATGGTTTAGACCAGTGGTTTCCAACCTGAGGGGTGTGAATACAAGTCGGGAAGGGGGGTGGGGGGGGGAGACCAGTTGAAAAAAAATTCGCAATTAGTTTTGGTTATTTTTCTCTTACCAATACTTCTTTATCTTAAATTGAAACCTATTTAAAGTTTTTAATGTAATACTTGTTTTGTTTTTTTCACATGTCCATACAAATTTTGTGTAAGGAGGGGGTGCGAGACGCTTTGATTTGAACCTTGGGGGGGGGTGTGGAAGGCTTTTGTTTGAAAAAATGGGACGTGGTACAAAAAAGGTTGTTAAAAAATAAGGATTTAAAGTTCCAACTGAAAAATATAACAAGACTTTGATAAAAAAGTTCGATAAAAAAAATACTACATTGAACTGAAAATTTAAATTAAGAAACAGGATAGTGATGAACGTCTTTTTTGACTGATAACATTACCAAGATACATTACATTAAATATCTTATAAAATACTTTTGATAGATGTTTTAAGTCATAAAATTTACCGAAAGTACATAATACTTTTAAATGTATATGTTTTTTGGGTACTTGAGTATATAACGCACGGCACTAGCAGGCCAATGTTCTGTGCATGCCCCAGCGGTTACATTTTATAACAGTTACATTTCTACCAGTTACCTTGGATAACCTTACATTTTTGACAGACATCATTGTTTGTTTACTAGTCTGTTCGAGCGTTGTTGTGTTTGTTGCTCAGTTGTTCTTTGTTATTAATACAAGATAATGTCGATATTTTGTTGTTTCGTGTTTGTTAGTTATACGACAATCCTTTTTTGGGATTTGGCAAGAACGGAGGAAGATGCAATTCATTTTTGCCAGGAGAAAAACATTTTGCAGAAAAAAAGGAAATGTAGCAACTCCCATAAAATCTTTTCAAATCCAGATTGAATAGAGACTGTTTTCAATCCATGTTGAACTGTATAGCAACCCATTTTCCACCGAAATGCGATTGATTGTTAAGTTTTTAAATAATTTATTGAATTTTAAATATTTTATATATGTTCCATTATTTTACATCCTACACTTATTATTTATGATTAAATGTACTTATTATTTATTTATTATAATTATAGTTTTAAATAATTATTTTAATTTAAAATCGTTTATATATTCCATTATTTATTGAGATCTCATTATTATATTATTTACATTATATATTATATTATTATATATATTATTATATATATTATTTATTTATATTATATATGTTATTGTTTTATAATATGTTATATATTAAATTATATTGTTATTACTTGGATTTATTTATTTCCAATATTATTACATTCCTATTTTGAAAGGTTAGCCAAGGTAACTGGTAGAAATCTAACTGTTATAAAATGTAACCGCTGGGGCATGCGCAGAACATTGGCCTGCTAGTGCCGTGCGTTATATACTCAAGTACCGTTTTTTGTAAGGACTATTCACTACAGATGCAGCATTAATACTAAAATTATTAGACACAATAAAGCCAACTGGTTTTTGTCTGGAAAAAGGGGCTTACATTTTTTTTTTTATGTATTTCTTATATCATAATAATATTTTAGTTTAGTTTTCCTTCATTTTTTGTATCACTCCCCTTTTTTGAGAATTTCTTTTTATTTAATGTTATTACTACTACTATTAGTAGTATAGTAAAAATCAATGTAACTGTGCATCAGTAAACATCTTACACATGGATTTCATGTAGTTATCCAATAAGTAAATATTGTAAAAAAAAATGTATATTGCTTAATCGTATGTTTCAAGTATTTCATTCTAATGACTTTTGCTTAAATGTAAATAATTAGAAAATAATACAAAGCAAAGTTAAACATACCTCAGGTGTACTGGATGATTTGGAAGTAGGCTCTTTGACAAGACAAGTTTCAACAATTCTTGTATGTTCCAAGAATATCTAAAGAAATAAAAATATAAGAAATATATTTTGTGCTATTGATGACAAGTTAACAGATTATGAGGTTATGCATTGATTATTTAAATAGCTACTAATGTTTGTTTCTTTTTAAATAAAACAAGTTTAAATTACCTACCAATATTATTCTAATGATTTGTTAGTTTGGCTGATCTGTTGTTTGAAGATGGCACAAGAAAAAATTATTTTGTGATTTTTTTTTTAAATTTTTCAGTAAAAGTTTTAAGTGGCAAAGATGAAACATGGAAACAGTGTCCTAGGTGTTGATAATTTATTACAAATCTACATTTCTGTTGTTTTTTATTATTTTATTTATATGTTTTATTGACTTCTGATTTTTTCTAAGCTATGGTTTACTTTTATTTTATTATTATCTAAGTGGTAGTTTTTGAACAACACTAAAATTAATCTCATTATTTTGCTATCATGATATTAATAATAATTTGAGTTAAAATTAAATTAAGCTACTGATTTAATGATTATTGAAATTTCATGGTAAAAAAAAGAAAACATTGATTACCTTAATTTTTTTGCGCAATGGCCAAGGTGTTCCTATTATATAAGTTACTAAGTCAATATAGCATTTACGGAAGTTACAGCGCAATATTTCTTTTGCCAATTCAGAAGGCTTTTCCATTAGCTCTTTGGGTGGTTTAGCCAGATGAGAAGCTAATTTTATAATGTTTGTCCTTTCATCGACATCTTTAGTTATCTGTATCCAGCTCTTAAACACTAACATAGATCGAATAAATGATTGTTCTGAATATTGTGTTGAAGGGAGACCTCTAACAACTCGACTGGAAAAGTAGAAAAAACATTATGTTTATATTGATTATAGCTTATTCCAACTGAGTTATAACAATGGAAAAAAAATAATAATGGACCATTGAAAAAAAAATGTCTTATATTAAACCATAAAGAAAAGCAAAAAGATAATAAGCCTTAAGTACTAAATGGATAGGAAACATAAGTAGGATGTATGATGAACACCCAAAACATTGTAACAAAAAATCTCAAATGGATTTAGATCTCACGGAAAACCGGGGGAGAAATGGAGGACTCAGTGGCTGATGATCTAACAATTGAGGCGTTGACATTGAAAAGGAGGTAAGTGCCAAAATTGCCGAATTTTTTTTTTTTCTCACTGAAACAATGTTCCAAGGCCAATAGTGTTGAAAGGGGGTTAGTTCCTATTTATCACCCCCTTTATCACCTAGTTTTGATAGGGATTTTTTTTATCACACTAGTTTTGAGCGATGTCACAAGATGCCGCTGGTGGCAATAGAATAGTTGTTGAATAATTTTTACAAACAGTGAAAATTGTTTTAGTGAAAAAAAAAATTCTGCAATTTTGGCACTTACCTCCGAAATTTCTGCAATTTTGGCACTTACCTCCTTTTTTCAATGTCAACATCTCAATTGTATTAATATCATGCACATGAGCACCAAACCAGAATCAGTGGGAAAAAAAAAATATGGAAGTATTCAGAGTGAAAAGGAAAAAATGAATATCAGAGTCATTGGAAAGATTGAATGGAAAAATACCACCCGTTACTGAAAATGAAAAAACAAAATAAAATAAAAAGAAGTCAAACTGTTTTCTAATATATTGCTACATCTCTTAGAGCAGAGTCGGCAACCTTTTGCTATAGGAGGGCCACAAATGTTGCCAGAGTATCAGTGCGGGCGCACGTTTTTTATATGTACAGACATGCAATTTTAATATTTGAAATAAAACGCATATCAACATTTTTAACCATATAAATATATTCATATGATCATGCCTATTTAAATTGAATTACTATACTAACATAAAAGTAAGAACTAGTGCGATTTTTGCGGCTGCATTTGACTTGCAAGTTTTTTAACGTCGGCTTTCATTTAAGCCCTTGTCAAGAGCAGTATCGCGTCCAAATGTTCATCTGTTAACTACGAACAATTCTTATTTCTGCAGTAGTTGAGAATTGAAAAAGTCTGCTCACACAAATACGTACTACCAAACATAGTGATTATCTGCTGACCAAACTTTTTCAACTCTTTAAAGTTTTTAGAACTCAAACCTCTGTAGAACTGTAGAACTGCAAGTCAGTGCTTTCGTTAAATGCCGTTTTAAGTGTGCTATTGTTTTGCAAATCTACTATGTTCATTTGCAAATTGCTTGGTACATCATTAATATCAATTGCAAATGAATTTTGGAAAATTTCCATGTTAAGGGAGATATTTTTAAAGTCGGTGAATCGATTTACAAACTCGGTTTCAGTTGTGTTAACACGTTTCTCATTGTAATATTTTGCCACTTAAAATTATCTCCAACTTCTTCCACGGCTTTCTTGCAATTAGGGAAATTGTCAAGCTTTCTTTCATCACTATGCTTGATTAACAGTTTCAGTTTCATCTCAAATGACTTTACATCTGAATACATATCGCAAATCAATTTGCATTTTCCCTGCAAGCGTTTGTTGAGCTAATTCAGTTCCGTAGTCAAATCAGTCAAAAAACCAAGATCAATAATCCAATGCTTGTTAGTAAGCTCTTCGACTGGCTTTCCTTTCATCTGCATGAAGTTGCCAATTTCTTTCCTCAAATCAAATAACCATTCCAAAACGGTACCTTGACTAAGCCTCCTCACTTCACAGTAGTAAACCACGTTGCCATGATCAGCTTCCAGATCTCCAAAAAACTTTTGGAACTGACGGTGTGTGAGCCCATTTATTCTTATAAAATTGACAGTGGATGTTATAGTTTCCATTATTTCTTTCCAGGATATAACCTTGGAACACAATCCCTCTTGATGGACAATACAGTGAAAAATCCAGATTCTTTGACTTTGCTGATGATTCTCTCAACCACACCTTTGCTTTGACTGCTCATGTTCTATCATGTTCTTACCTCCATCGGTAGTGAACTTGTTAACTTTTCCCAGCTTAATTACAATGAATCCAGTGCTTCTTCTAAATGATGAAATAAATCTTCCCCTGTAGTTGTACCTTTCAATCTGCACACTTTCACAAGCTCTTAATAAACAATAAAGTTGTCGTCAATGCCGCATACAAATATGATTAGCTGTGCTGTATCCGACACGTCCGTACTTACATCCATCGTTAAAGAGAAGCAGTCAAAAGACTGCACCTTATCCCTGAGTTGTTCACACAAATTAGCACCCAAGTCTTCGGTACGTCGGGTGCAAGTTCTATCAGAGAGACTAAGACTTTCAAACATTTTTTTCTGCTCTGGGCATATTTCTTCTGCGATAGCTAAGACAAACTCTTTTACTAATTAACTATCGGTTAACGGACGTCCACTTTTTGCTAGAACCTCTGCTACCCTGTAGCTGGCACGAACATTCGGTTCGTTGTTGTCTGCCACAACCTTAAATATGTTTTGTTGATTTTTTTAATGATGATTTCAAAGTGGAAATTTTCCTTTTTCGTATTTCTCCTTCAAGACAGTCAAATTTAACTTTGTGTTCAGTGTCGTAATGTCGCTTCAGATTATACCCCTTTACTACAGAAATACTCTTTAGAACAAATCAAGCATAACGGTTTTCCATTAAACTCGATAAAAAAATATAATTTAGTCCATAATTCGACCATAAATCCTAGTGGATTTATAAGGTCTTCTGCTTCGGTATTTTTTTCTTGCGGACTTCAGGCTTGCAGGCCGCACCGAGATGGTCCACGGGCCACATGTGGCCCCTGGGGCGCCAATTGCCGACCCCTGTCTTAGAGAGTAGCTAACTATCTATTAGTAACATTAAATATTAGAAGCAAACAACTTATGATTCTTTATAAAAAGTGGACTCTACAAACATGTTTATGAATCGATTGACAGAACCAAATATAAACAGTTAATTTAAAAAAAGAATAAAGATATTTAAAAACTATATTAACCTAAAAAGAAGAGAACTTATTTCTTCAAATTTATTACAAATGTTATGTGATTTTAATACTGTGTCTAATGTGAATCTATGTTGGTGATCTGAAACAAATAATAAATTAATGATAAATATAATAGGGACAGATAATTGATGATGTAATAACTATATTAAAATAAATAAACTCTTACCAAGACACTTCTCCATGATATATGTTACTCGACTTGATATTGCACCCACACACTCAGAACTATTTCTGAAATTATTTTATTTTAATTATTGAAGAGATCAAAAGTTAATTATAAGTTATGTAACTCTATTCTTTATACTCACTCAGATGCTTTGATTTCAAAATCAATATATATCGCAATTAGATCAGACATCCTTTGATAATAAATGCTGTTGAGAGTAATATTCTGAAAATCATAAACACTGTTTAATCATAGGATGTCTAAGGCTGTGAGGAAGGTTTTTCAATATCTCTCTTATCAGCATACATGCACCCATAGAAGGCAAGGACAATGAAAAGGAAAAGGAAACCTTTCATGGAAGGCTAGAAAATCTATACAATTCCCTACCCAAGCATGATGTGAAAATAATTTTGGGAGATTTCAATGGTAAGATAGGAAAAGAAACGATATATTTTTCCCCATAATAGGCAAGCACAGCAAGCATGAGGAAACAAGCGAGAATGGACTCAGAATGGTTGATTTTGTGATGACAAGAAACACCTTAGAATAAGAAGCACCTTTTTTCCACATAAGGAAATACATAAAGAATCATGGACCTCCCCAGATGGCATCACCAAAAATCAAATTGACCATGTACTCATTGCTGCCAGACACGCCAGTGATATATTTGATGTTCGCAGTTGCAGGGGAGCTAACTGTGACTCAGACCATTATCTGGTCAAGATTTTATATAAACGGAAGCTGGCCATACAAGGAAAAGGAAATGCAAGCAATGCCACCATCTATAACGTGGAAAAGCTGAAGGAGGATGCTGTAGCCCGGCAATTCAGAGATAGGATCGCAGATAGATTAAGCGACAACTCATCTACTGGAGTGAATATAGAAGAAAGATGGGCAAGCCTTAAAGATGCTCTTAAAGGTGTAGCAGGGGACATTTTTGGCGCAGCACCGAAAAGACAAAGTAATGACTGGTTTGATGAAGACTGCTTAAAAGCCATAGAGGAAAGAAACAGTGCCAGACAGAAAATGATCTAACAAAGGACCCGAACTACGGCGGAACATTATAGAACCAAAAGAAGGGAAGCAAAAGCAGTATGTAAACATAAGAAAAGGCAGCAGGAAACCAAGAAGCTAGATAAGCTTCAAGAAGACTTTGCAGCCAAACAGACCAGGAAGTTCTATAAAAGCACCAGAGAATTCCGAAATGGATATATACCAAGGCTAGAATTCGTTAAAGATAGAGAGGGGAACATGATTGGAGATAGAAGATTTGTTCTGGAAAGATGGAAGCACTTCTTCATAGAATTATTAAATCCGAATAAAGAAGGATCAACTTATGATAAAACAGCATTATTGGAAAATGGAAGAGACTCGTCGAACGTGGATGAAGAAGAAATTCCACCGGATAGGGAAGAAATAGCGGAAATAATTGGAGCACTCCATAACAACAGAGCACCTGGAATAGACGGTATCCCGAATGAGGTCCTGAAGTGTGGGGGTGAGGCGGTGGTGGAAGAAATATATAACCTCGTATTTGATGTATGGATGGAGATGAGGATGGCACAGGACTGGAATATGGCAGTGTTGTGCCCACTGTCTACAAGGTACTTTCAGTTGCAATAAATAGGAGAATTATGGCATGGACTGAAAGAAATATTGGTGAATACCAAAGTGGCTTCCGGCAAACTAGAAGCACAACGGATCATATCTTCTCCATAGGGCAGATGCTAGAGAAAGCATATGAGTACAATGTTGACCTCCACCACCTCTTCATAGATTTCTGCCAGGCCTACGATAGTCTTGACAGAAATGAACTGCTCAAAGTAATGAAAACCCTAGGGGTCCCAGAAAAGCTAGTCGGATTGAGTGCGATGACCTTGGAAAATGCCAGATGTAGGGTAAAGATTCAAAATATGATATCAGAAGATTTTGAGGTGGAGAATGGTCTGCGCCAGGGAGATCCCCTCTCACCTGTATTATTTAACATAGCACTCGAACAAGCTGCGAGATCAATCAGGACCAACCCAGGAGGAACGATATGTAATAGGATGACCCGACACCTAGCGTATGCTGATGACGTAGTGATATCAGCAAGGTCAAAAGCGGCGCTTTCAGGAGCTTTGCAGGAATTTGAAGAAGCTGGGAAAAAATTGGGTCTAGTGATAAATAAGGAAAAAACCCAATATATGATTTCCACAAAAAATGATGGGCAGGAAGAGCTGAGTCATGTGCAACTGCTCCGCCACACATTTAAGAAAGTGGACAGCTTCAAATATCTGGGGGCTTTAATGACACGAAAGAATGACATCACTGCAGAAATCAAAGCAACAATTTCAGCAGGGAACAGATGTCTCTTTGCACTGCGAAAAGCATTAAGATTTCGAAACTTGTCACGGAGGGCAAAATTATTGATTTATAAAACAATCCTAAGACCGATTGTTACATACGCTAGTGAAACGTGGGTCCTGACACAGGAATGCGAAAAGATGCTGCAGATCTGGGAGAGGAAGGTGCTTCGGCAGATATTTGGGCCAGTATGTAATGAGGCCAATTGAGGTCTAAAAATAATAGAGAGCTTCAGGACATACACCATGCACCAGACCTAGTCACCTTTATTAAATCTACCCGTATAAGATGGCTTGGGCACGTAGAAAGAATGGGAGAAGATAGGTACCCAAAGAAGCTACTATATGGCAAACCAGGAGGCAAAAGAAGAAGAGGAAGGCCCAGGCTGCGATGGCTAGATGATGTAGAGAACGATCTGCAGAGGATGGGGATCAGACAGTGGAGATGTCGAGCTGCTGACAGGGAGGACTGGAGAGGCGTTGTTGCGGAGGCCAGGGCCCTGCAAGGTCTGTAGAGCCATGGGAAGAAGAAGAAGTGCTTTAGAAGGACCACAAAAAAGAAGAGTACATGAATTATATAGTAGTCTGGCCAGAGACACCGACCAGTACAAATAACTCTCTCTCTCCTAATTTCGTTTGCTCTTAGTACAGTTTTTGGTAGTGCTATTTTTCTTTTTATTTCTTTTCTTCTCTCTATATATATCTTTATTATTATTTATAGTATATTATACTACAAACATACTCCAGAAACGCAGAGAGAAGGTTTTTCAATTGATCTGCCAAGATAAGTTCAGCGACCTTGAAGACGGAGAAGTATTTGTTCCTAATACCAACAGCATTAGGCAGTATCATAAAATTATAAACAATCGTAAGTTATTTACATACGTTAATATTATTTGTTTTCATAATGGTTCAGTGCACTATTTGCAACATGAGAAAAACAATATAAGCTGCTCTAAAAGCAATCTTATATTTCACGCTCGATGCATTAATCTCACTGATAAAGATTTTGAGGCTCTTAAATCAGCCATAAAAAATCAGTGGCTATGCACAAAAAATACGGCAACGGGAGTAAAATCTACACTGCATCAAAAACTGTCATTATAAGATGTTTTAACGGCTGTAAAAGAAATTGATAATAACGTTAAGGAGGAAATTAAAAATATCATAACGGCTATTGACAAACAAGGGGACCTTGCATTTGAGTTCAATGATAGACTAACAACAATAGAAAAGCACCTAGTGGGACAATAAAAACTTATTGAAGAGACATTGGCGGAAAATAAAGCCCTAAAGGCACGGGTAGGGGATCTTGAAGTGTGGTTAAACAAAAGCGAGCAGGGCCTATTATCTAGGTCCCTAGAGATCCGGGGGATCCCAGTCTGAGCCCGGGGAGACCATTTCTGCGCTATTAACTAACATCGATACAGGCCTAGGTATCAAATTAAATATGGAGGACCTGGACACAGTGCGTCGTCGGGGAGGCAGGAATGATGACCCGCGACCCCCACCAATCATCGCACACTTAGTGAAGCCATCAGTAAGGGATGACTTGATACATGAAAGGAAAGCCAAAAGAGATTTTTCAACGCGAGATATAGGTTTGCAGAAAAATGACTGCCACCGCATCTATCTACTGGTTAGCCCGTCAGAAGAAGGCAGCAGGAAAGATAAAATATGTGTGGTTTTCCGCGGACAGAGTGCGTTGTAGAAAAGAAGATGGTCACCAGGTGGTCTTCATAGATCAGATCCAGGATCTGGATGTCTTCGGGCTACTATTAGAGTTTTGTTTTCCCGCTAGCTCCATGACAACCTCTGGCACTTACCACGGAATTATAGATTTGGCTTACGTCTTTACTGTACTATTAAATTCTATTTACTGGTCTGTATATTTATTTCTTAAGACCTTGAATACATTACTTTTAAGTTTGTTCATGTTTAAGCATCTATCCCATCTTCTTTTTTTTTATCTATTAATTTACTTTTCTCATTACTTATTCATTATTTTCTCTTTTTACATATTTTAATAGTATTATCATTTCTGAACTATTAATATTCTTACCTGTTTTTTGTTTTATCTTGCATTTCTTTAACTATTTGGAACATTTAATAGCTTTTCACTTAATTTATCTGCTAAAATTAATTGTTCACAGCATTTTCTTCTCTATTACTTTGATCTTCTCTCCTACTTCACCATCATGTCCAGTGTCCTGACCTCCTGTCACGTCAACACCCAATCCTTACCTGCCCATTTCGATGAATTCCTTCAATATTTTTCCAAAAACTTTTACCATACCATTGGAATTTCCGAAACATGGCTAAAACCCCACATCCCCACCTCTGTAATATCCTTAGCAGACTATTCATTCCTCCGTCACAACCGGGTAGACCGGACTGGTGGAGGAGTAGGTCTTTATGTACACAACTCCCTAAAATCACGTATCCTTGATTCCTCACCAGCAACGGTTTATCCTTACACAGAATTCCTTTTTGTTGAAACTTCTTTTAACTCTAACCCTCTCCTATATGTCTTAGTATATCGCTCTCTATTGGTCCCTCTTGATTCTATCTTACAATCTACTCTTTACAACTGTATTCGTCTCTATAACCACATCATAATCCCCTGTGATTTTAATACCAATCTCCTAGTCCAATCCAATGATCGACTATACCTTGAAAATCTTTTTTACTCTCTACACCTTTCCATTGTTCCATTGTCTCCCACCCATCACACCTTCCTATCCGACACCTGGCTAGACTTGTTTTTCATTGATTCAAGGCAGAACCTCATTTCTTCCACTCAATTACCCGTTCCATTTCTGTTCTCTATGATCTTATCCAAATTTCATACAATATCCAAACTCCAGTTATACTAGCTAAAACCATAACCTTTTGCAACCTAGATACTCTCAATCCAGGGAATACCTCACCCTCTCTTGAAACCTAGGATCGGAAAGAGATTTATTCTTGTGCCACTATTGATTCCATGGTTGACATACTTACTTCCAACCTCAAATATATCCTTGACATCCATGCCACCCACTGAAAATCTCAACCTTCCATCACCAGCCTGCTCCCTGGATGTGTCAATCAATTAAAGATCTTCAAAGGAAGCGTGAAGTTGCTGGAAGACGCTTTAGACGCACATGGCTAACTGATGAGTATCAAACGTTCAGGGCTCTCAGCACTTTGAGATAGTCTACAATCAGGGAGGCAAAAACCAAATACTTCCACAAAGCCCTTTTATCTGCTCCCGATTCCAAATCTAAATGGCATCTCCTTCGAAAGCTTTCTTTCCTTTATTCATCTTCTTCTAGATCCTTTCCAGCTTCTCCCGATGAAATAATCTCGTATTTTTGGTCCACCTCAGTTAATACCTCAAATTCATCCTATCCCATATTTTCCCTAACGCCATCTTTCAACCCTGACAACTTTTACTTCGCTGACATTTCACCTAATGACATTATTTCCTCTGTGCTGAAATCCCACTCCAATTCCGCAGGCTTTGATGGGATTCCTGTCAAACTACTTAAATCATCCCTTATCGATATTCTACCTGTCCTACTATTCATATACAATTTTTCACTGCAAACGCAGTATTCCCTACCTCCAGGATAAAGCTATACTCGATCCTATCAACAAATCCTCTAACCCTGTTTCACTCAATGACTACCGCCCAATCTCAATTCTCTCCAACCTTTCCAAGCCTCTAGAAAGAATAGTCCAGTCGCAAATGTCAAATTTCCTCGAACAGTCCAACCTCCTTGATCCACTTCAATCAGGTTTCATGATTAAAGAGAATAATGAATTGGTCTCTTAGATTTGTGCTTGGTACTCCGAGGCGATCGCGCATGTCCCACCTTTATGATGAGTTTAAGTGGCTCGTCCCTCCCTTCCGTAGACAATATTTCCTCTGTTCATTCTTATACCAATCCATTTACTCTCAACACCCCTTTATTCACAATTTTTATAGAGCCAAGGAGGGTTAAAGGAAATGCGCTCTTGTGCCGAACAAAGTATGAATCTGAATGAATGAATCTGAGGAATAAGAAATTTTTAGTGAGTGGCCTTCATCGACTTTAAGAATGCCTATAACTCGATTGACAGATAAGTTTAATATAGACCTTAACCTCCATAGCTTCCAGAACCTGATTCAGAATGTTATGGAGGACTAATTTCGAACTCTTACGAAATTAAGATGAGAGTTGAGCACTCCACTCCCTGTTCTTCAATTGTGTACTGGAAAATGTAATTAGTGAGTGGAATGTAGTTAGTTAATGGACGATGGTGTCCAAAATAGAGTATGATCCAGTTACATGAAAATGAACATCTCTACTGATTGCCTAGGTTAATAAAACAAATTAGCCAGATACAGGCACAGGCAACAAAACCAGGTCTTCAGATCTCTTTGGAGAAAAAACTATTTATTACTAAAATCAAGTCGGCACCAAGATAGCTTACAGTAAAAAAGGGAAAAATTAAATTATCAGAAAAGCTATAATATAACCCAATGTTACCTTTAATAAAATGGAAATGATGTACTCACCTTCAGCATACGCAACAAAAACTCATGCATTGTTGCAGTCATAGGACCTAAAGCCATTGAATTTTACGATGATTTGCAAAGAATGATATGCATAAGACTGACAAATTCGATCTTAACCTATTTTAAATAAATTTAGACTAAGCCAGTCTGGTTAATATAGGTTGAAAATTACTTACAGCAGATGGACCTTACTTGTGTATACCGCTACAACAAAGAACTTCCTTACCTCCTAGTTAAAAATAGGGTAGTTTAAGGAAAAATCCGAGGAATTCATAGCTCCAAGAAGAAAAAAACCGAGACACATACATGGAACAAAAGATTTCCAAGATCGAATCCTTGCCTAGTAAAATTGGCATTCTTTCCAATTTCCTCAAAGAGCCAAGACTATCAAACCAAAGATTTTTGATTGATGAAATCATCACACACACCTACTGGAGGGGTTCAAATATTCAAAATGAATCAGATATTGATAAAACTAATGGATAACTTGATACAAAAATTGGCAGTAGCTGCCAGTATCTGGACCAGGGTGAGGAGATAAACTTAGGCACCTGAAAGGTAAAAATAAAATAAAGCATTCACTACGATGGAAAAACTTTTCTACAGACAGTTGTCTTCCCAAAAAGTAATGACCAAAGACAGTTTTCCAAACAAACAAGCTTATGATCGAAAATTATAAAAAAAAGGGGGGGGGGAAGTACTCCTAATTCATATAAGAAGGATGCATACTGATTCTAAGAGGTTAAAGATGGAGTATATTATTTAGCAATGATCCAAGCTGTCACAATACAAAAAAATGATATCACTGAAGCTCTGAATAAAATATTGAATTAAAAAGAAACAGTTATCTTCAGTCAAAACATTGACATAGAAATTTAAGTGAGGTACTGCATATAAACAAAAGTAAACTGAAAGATGCAAGTAACAAGGAACCGTCCAATAATGGAGTAATTGATAGTCTCAATGAAAGTGCCTTCTTTATGAGGAGATAAAAAAAAATATGTAAAGGGTATCCTTCGAAGATGTTTCGGTAAGAACATTTAAAAAGCTTCATAATAAAAAATATGACTCGTATTTTAGCATTTTTATATTTCTTTGGTATTTGAAAATGGGCCGATACAGACCAGGATGCTGTAGGCTCATATTTAAGAGTGAATATTGTAAAGCGGCAGGTTTGTTAGTTAGGATTCTTCTGTAATGTGGCAAGGTAGAGGGACATTATTTCCAGCAATTCAAAATCAGAAGTTTCTGAATAGTGTCGACTGTGTAAAACAGTATTTGAATCAATCCAGCATCTTGTACCAGGTTGCAAAGTGTTGGCAAGAAAGGAGTATTTGCTGAGCTTATAATTCAGAGATTATGGTGAACACTATAAAAGAATCAGACCTATTTATTTATTTTTTTGGATCAAATGGAGAAAGCTATGTTGTGAGGGGGTTATGAAAATAGATAGAAAGTTTATGATAATTAAAAATTAATTAAATTATTTTATTTTTTAGCCCCACCCTTGACTTTGGTCCAGGCAGAGGCATTCTCCGGTAGGAGATATATGTTAATAATCATCATTTCATTACAAAATTAGGTAATCATCTATTGACTGGGTACATAATTGGATTTTGTCACAATTCTCAAAGAAAAAATTACATAGTACTGTAGGAAAAAAACAAACAAACTTACTTACCTCTTTTATTTCTTCGAACATTAAATGAAACATAATCAGTGTTTTAGACATTGCTTTAGCAGTTTTCCAAGTGGTTAGAAACCTTTTACGGCATTGCACACTTTTTTTAGATATTTCCCTGAAATGATAAAATCATAACTAGAAACAGTTCAATTGTACTGTGATTTGTAATTTTTTTATGATTACATGTAAATTAATTTGAGAATGAAATAACTTAATTTCATAAATAACTTAAGTATGAGACCTGATTCTTGTTTTCAACTTAACGTGTTTTTATTGTAAGATGCTGTGTTTTTATTGTAAGATGCCGTGACTGCATGGATCTATCTAATAGCATTAACAGAAAAAAAAAACAATAAGCTAGATATTCTGATTTTTTTAATACAAGCTGAGAGGTATAAATTACACAATGAAGCAATACAAATATTTCTAAATTTAATCCATAAAATATTCAAAAATATTATTTTATAATTTTAAATTAAACATTAAGGCACTTTAGCAGGCATCGCACTAACTAAAATACAGAGCGGCATGGCCCACGACAACGCACGGGCGCATACTACGCACAAAAAAATTAAACGAATTAAAATGTGAAACTTACCTTATTCACTCAATCTTTCGCAAAATGATTTTCGTTTAAACACTTGGAACAGAAAATGATACAACTTAAAAAATTCTATCTCCATCCTACTATCACAACTTCGTAAAAAAAAATTAATAAAAAAGCTATTTTGCATTAAAATATAGTTGGAAAAAGTGTATTGAAGTAAATGGGGTATATTTTGATTGAATAAACAGATTTTGAAAAAATATATGCAGTTTTATAAATCCCAACATTTCATCAGCACCATCCTAATACGTTAATTTCCTAATTACAATTATATTTTTGAGATCGCATTAGTCATTAATATCTGCATGTATAGGCATTATGTAGCTTTTGACTTTATGCATTCCTTAATCTCACTCGTAACCTCAAATTCACCAGCCCTAAGAAAACAGCAATATTCCTACTCAGATAGATAGGAAGAGGGAGTTATGTGACACACAACCTTTTTTTTTAACATTCTGAATTGTTAATATTCTTTTAATGCCTGCATTGATTCTAAAATTGATATCTTATTTTTAATTATAAGAAAAATGTGTGCTCAAGTTTTGGACTAGATTTAAATTTTATTTTTTTAAATTGATGATTAAAAGGTAGTTTTTTTTTACAAAATATTTGAATATACACATCATATGATACCATAAGATAATCTAAATAATAGTTTAAAAAAAGTTAATTAATATTGTAAAAGCCCAATTTAGAAAGAACATTAATTCTATAATTATAGCAGTAAGAAATCTCAAACTTTATGAACACTTGGGGCATTAAGATATTGTATTAATATTGTTTACATCATTGATGTTTTTTTAATGTTTCTGAAAATAATTAAATGTACTGAAGGAACAATTATTCATTTTTTAGGTTTACTTCTGCTAACAGATTTCATTAATAGAGTAATTAAAAATAAGTTGGATGTAATGCCCAATATATAATATAATCAAAACTGTTATTATAACTTGACACACCAGAAATTTATTATAAAGAACAAAAATTATTTGAATAACTGCTTTATTGTAATTCTTAGAAAATCTAAAGAGGGGATGGATAGTCGAAGAAATTTTAATTAAATAGTGTTTATTCATAAATTAATAAGAGAAAAATAATTACTGCGCGAGTTGAACAAGATTATTATATTTTGTATTTATCAATCGATCTTATTTCGCTATAAAATTAGAATTTCGGACGGGTTAGTTATACCAACCATTAAAGGATTATAATTATAATTTTATTTAGTTTTCCAAAATATTTCGCTGACATTAAATTTAACGTAAACATACTTTTACTTCTGGACTTTTATTTTCTTAAAATTTTTTTTCAAAATATCAAAAAATGGTCTGGAAGGAGGAGGTCGAAAACTTGTATTTTTTACAAGAAGGGGTATAATATTATTAAAATTAAGATTAAGTTTTTTTCACACTAAAATGATGTGGCCAAAGACACCGATTACATGATATCAGGAGTTGCCAATTTCTAGAGGTGAAAACTTGACCGGTTTCAAAATTGTGCGCTCAGTTTGAAATTTCATCGATACAATAAATACAAAACTTTTAAAATAATTTCAATCTGTTTTTAAAATAACATTTTGTTTAACTTTGTAGCAAATGTGGAATGGATGTATTGAAATTGCAAGTATAAAACGTCTAATGAATGCAGTAAATGCATATTCAATCTAACATCCTGAGATTAAATGCCTATTATTCTTCGTATTTTTTATTATTTAATTTTCCATTTTATGATTTCGATTTTGTAAACACTTCAGTTTTATATTTGCAACGGTAATCTCGATCCAAGGAATTAAAGTTTTATTTTTATAGCTATTTTTTCCAATAAAACAACCGAAACAGTTTTTATCTTTCGTTTTATGATTCAATTTCCTGACTATATTTTATTCCATTTAAGATGCATTCGTGAGTGAACTCGGACGGGAATTAAATTAGTCGAGAAGTCTCTGCCTAGTATCGAATTCAAATTAATTTATAATCGCCATATTCCTTTTCGTTTTCAGAAAGAATTTAATTAATGATTTAACTATGAGTATAGTTTCTTCTGCATTTTTTTTTATTACAAATGAACGAATCGATACTGATTTACACTTTATGATCGAGTATTTTAACAATGCATTTCAATTCTTCAACATTTTTTCCAAATATGTCTTTTGTATAGACTTTCCATTCATTCTTCCTCCTTTTCCTCAATATGAGGGTGTACCGCAAGGAAGTATTTTAATCCCTATTCTATATTCCTTTCAAACCTCTAATATTCCGGAGCACCCATGACCACCGGAGCACAAATGATATAGCTTCGCTTACGATACAACCATTATTTCTTCCCAAGAAGATGTTAAACATAGCCTCTGTACCTCTCCAAAATTCGAATTAGAGAAGTGGTTCCAAAAATGGAAAAGCAAAATAAACGGCACAGATAACGAGCCACGCTAGCTTCTTCCGACGGAGAGCTTCGTACCCAGCAGTCAAATTGAGTGACTTCTAAAAACTATTTACGTTATTATAGTTACCTCCTAAAAACTACATACGTTATCTCGGACTATTTTAAGAAAAATACTTACATGGAACATACATACAAAGTTAAGAAAGCAAGAACTGACAAAACGCTACAAAAAAATATCAAATCTTCTGGACTACAAATCTTCACTTGACTTACGACTGATCTTAACAGTTAACTAAGACTTATACGAACGTAGCAGAAATTTGGGGTTCCACAAAACACGCTCATACACAAGGTACAAATAACACAATCGCAAAATTCTAAGAATAAGCTTTAATTCTCCTCGGTTTATTTCGAATCACATTATACAGAACGACATGAACATCCCCATTGTAAAATCATACATTTCACTCATCAACACAAAATTCACTTGTTTTTTCCTGCAATGCGAAAATTGCAAGCGTATGTGATGGCCAGAAAAAGAACAAAGGAAGAAGTAAAAGCTGCTAAAAAAAGGAAACCTTGAAATGAATTTGGAAACAAGTTAACAGGAAAAACATAAAACTCTTCGGGAATTAGACAAAAAAAAGAGGCCATAAAGTCAAAGGAATAGGAAATATTAGAATTGACCGGGGTAAAATGGTTTCTGATAATAAAGGAATTCTTGACCTCAGAACAGATTATGAAATGCAATTTGATGATGATTTTAATAAAAAATCAAGATGGACGTTGGAATGAAATATAATTGTGTAAGGCAATAAAGGAAGAAAAAATCGAACAAACTATCGCAAGGATGAAGCGGGACAAAATAGTTGTTGAAAATTAAATTCGTCAAATAAAGAGGCATGAAACTGATCAGGCCTCTCCAAATGCTTTTTCAATAAGCCTGGTAGGATAATACAAAAATATTGGGAATACAGCGTTATA
The DNA here is from genome assembly GCA_964056705.1 of Troilus luridus. Lineage (NCBI taxonomy): Eukaryota > Metazoa > Arthropoda > Insecta > Hemiptera > Pentatomidae > Troilus > Troilus luridus. The sequence goes on along the minus strand of OZ057412.1, from coordinate 64,656,732 downwards.
CTAATATTCAATACAGACTGAATGTTTCAATAGAACCGCGTATTTCATACCATTCCTTTGTTAGAAACTACATTAAGAGCTATAGTTAAACCGCACAGTGGAGAGGGAATAACCGGGTTCAGATTAGGACGGCTTACTGAAGATCAAGATTTTCTACTTAAAAAATATTTAACAGAGATCCTGTTAACGGAAAAGGAATAAGAATATGTGCTTTCCCTTCCTTGATCTTAAAGCTACAGTCGATTCTGTTCCAAGAATGATATTAGGGAGGCCCTCAGAGTTAAAAACACCCAAAAGAGTATAGTGAATGCAGTTAAGTTTACATATCAAGACCCAAAAGCAAAAGGAATCGTTAGGCTGAATGGTTAGGAATCGAGGTCTTATAATCTACCAAGGGGGTAGGGGGTCAAACAAAGTGAGTGTAAGTCCGTTTTTATTTACATTATTTATTGAGGAGATAGCAACAACTGAGTTCACTCAAAGATGGACGTAAAAGACGTTCCTTAGACGAAGAAACCTTCAGCCTGTGGTGATCCTGGACATGATCACTCTACCACATTTATGCAGATGATTTCGTCCTCATTGTTAATTTTCAGTGAGCAGTGAATGGGATTAAGAGCTCCATATAAATAGTAGGGAGATCAAATAAAATAAAAGCAAGGTCCTAAATCAAGGCCAATAAAAGAGTACAGGTAGAAATCCATATATAATGCAACGGAGGAGATATTGATAGTCAAGGATCTCACCTACCTACGAACAGTTTGGAAAAGGGCTGAGAAAGTAAATTTGGAAATTTCAAAGAGAATAAGTAAAGCGAACATGGTCTATTGCCAGAACTGTAATACTAAAATAAAAGAAATGTTACATTTCTGTTTGTTTTATTTCACTTTTGATGCCTGTGGTTTTATCATATACAGGGTATATATTAAATTTCAAATTCAACTTAATTTAAATTTAAAAAAAATGAAATTAAAGGTTATAATATATAAATCAATTATTAGATTTATGATTCTTTGATTACCTTTTAATTCAAATAGTCTTATAATATAAAACCTTTATCTCCACAAGCCATGAAGGGTCATGGGTTCAGTCCGTAGTAGAGTCTGTACTGTATATAGGACAACGATTGTGCAGCGAGGTGACAAATCACTAGACCACGCTCAAACGCCTAAGCTTTCCCCAATTTATGGTACCAACTTTATAGAGGCTGGATGAGCCTCAGGCGGGTCCTTAGATCCCACTTGGTCTATCCACGGCTGTTGACAGATTAAATAAATTATCTGTCATAGTCGGATTTTGAACCCGGCAGTGGACTCAACCACTGAGCTACTCAGTTCCCATCTTATTATCTAAAAGTTGCATATTTAGGATCTTATCGATTAAAATGTATAATCAATTAATCACAAGAAACACATGTTTATATAGTCCATATAAAAACAATTAATATTAGATTTCGGTTTCTTTCATCGACGTTATAATTAGTCATCACGTACTAAATTGTTCTTTGGACATTTTCTAATTCAAAACCTTACTTCAATTAAATACTGCAACTACTCGCAGTAATGTGAATTTTGTGGTAAAAATAAATACAAAATTCTGGCTCTTATTATGAATAATAAATTTAGATTAATACAGAGCATAAATAAAACATCTCAATTTCTTATATCGACAAATTTATGAACAGAATGTTTCATAAAAGTACATTTCATTATTAACACAAAGGGCCCAATTAGTGCCAAAAATACCTCGAATGAAAATAATTTTTCAGAAAACAATTAGGATAAATATCACCAATATGAGCTTTAAATAATACTGTCATTAAATAATACTCCAATATATTTGAATTCCTGAAATTCGTCTAATGTTTCATTTTTTCCAAATTAAGAATTAAAAAGAACTTGTATAACTTTCCACGTATATGACATCAGACAAAATTGTTTAATAAACAAATGAAATGAAATTTCTGAAAACCACCTAATCTAATAACTTGAATATTAGATTAGATACTCCGAATCACTGGCTTAGAATGACTTTAATTATCAGCAAATCGTCAACATCCAGATTAATAAAATATTTCACTAACATCATTTACAAAGAAAAACTTGTACCACAACAACCCGTGAAGGATCTAAGGTTCAGTGCATGTACAGAGACAATACTTTTTCTTGGACAACGGTATTGCAGGGGGGTGTTTGCCCTAGATCATGCTCAACTGCCAGATTTTTCCCTTTTATTTTGGGTACCCATTTAATAGAAACTGGGTGAGCCCCTGGGGTCATTGATCTCCGAAAGCATCCATCTCCAGCCGCTATCAGATTTAATAAAAGTCTGCCCGCTAGCCCGATTTGAACCAGGATTTCGACATGGCTACCGGCTCTACCACTGACATGCTACGTAAGACCAGAATAAAATAAATCTATAAAGGAGGATTTAATCAATCGAACATTAACTAAATAAAATAGATTACACAATATTAACAAGTGGATAGAACTTTTTTTATTTATTACTAATACCTTTCAGATAGCTTACTTTATTTCGTCCGTGACCTATTTGGGCTTTAATGTTTTAACTTTTAATTAGTTTCTTCAATCTTGATAGAATTCCTGATTTCACCATTAATTTTATTCGTAGTTGTGCTTAATAACCTTTAAAAAATACAGCTATAATGAGTCAATGGAAAAAATGATTTTTTTTCCGATTTATTTCAAAATTGATTTTTGCAGAGTACATACGGGTGAGGTTACTTCTGGAATGACAATCCATTTTATTATTAATAGATATAACAAAACCTAAATGCTCGTAAATCCCTTCTCCACTTTTTAATTTAATTAACTCAACTGCTTTAGCGAAAATAAAGTCATAATGAAATAAATTATATAGTTTATACCTAATTTACGGTAGAGTCCATAACCGTAATAAATCAGTGCAATACAAGTTTTATAATAACAAATTTATTTGGTAGTAGTAGGTGGGTTATGATACAGTTACGTTTGCACCACCGGGAATTTCCATCACCTTTCACTAAGATAAATATATTCAATTAATGAAAAGATATTGATAATCATTGTAATGTAGAACCATTTAGGTAAAACCCATAATTAAAGAAAATAAATTTAGTTTTGGGGTTATTTATTTACTAACTAAAAAATAAGTTAAAAAGAAATCTCGAAATTTTATTTTTTTAAAAACTTAGTTATAAAACAGAGTTGTTTACAGGATAAAGATTAGATTGTTTATTAATTTTTTTGTAGTGAACAAAAAATTTACAAATAAAATTTCGAGGTAATTTCTTTTTAGCTTATTTTTTAGTTAGTAAATAAATAACTTACACTATTAACACTAGAAATACCGCAGTCGGTCACGGTTAACAATCGATTTTTATTTAAAAGCCATTAGCAGGATTTTGCTTTTTAAAGCAACCATTTGAACGAGTCATTGTTGGTTTGTTTTTATTATAAAGAATTAACGGGAAAAAAATAGTTTGGAATCTTTTAGTCTATTTCACTAATAAAATAATTTAACGAAGTCTAAGTAAATAAACAGTAAACCCTGTTTACAAAATAAAGTCCAGCTATAGTTTGGTAGATTATAGTTTTGTTTGCAACAAAAGCAATTACCGTTTAAAACGGTTTTCACAATATTACCTTTGATGTTCACGATTTTACCATTGTTATATTAAAGTTCCAAGTTAAATAAATTATTTTTCCTTATTTTATATGCTCATTTATGTTAGTTTTATAATTTTGTCATATCTTATTACTTCTGGGATAAATTGGAATTTTATTTGTTTCGCAAGAATTATTTTCCCTCTTTTTATGGTTTGTATATTATTAACTTATTTTATTTTAGCTAGAAAGGTTTTTTTTTTTTTTTGTGATAGAAAATTGTTATTCAAAAGGGACAGCCCCAGAGTAAAGATTTTTTTCTGTAGTATCTGGACTTACATGTAAAAAGACACATATTTACTTCAAATTGTATATTTTAGACTATTATATTACTTTAAATATTTATGTATTATCATTAAATAATAATAACTCATTTATTCTTTAATGGATGTCAGTAATTAGTTAATTTAATGTCCAATGCCTGATGAAATTGTGGTAGGCAGCGACTAGATTCCTAACGCACTCCAATGAATTCTTTTTATAAAGTTTTTGTTTTAATAAGCACCCTTTTCCAGTTCCTTAATCTCTAGTTTTCAGTACATGGTAGAGATTATACTGTTTCAAGGATAACGGTTGTCCAGGTAGGTGATCTGTCCTACATCACGCATAATCACCATATTTTCCCCCTTATTTTGGGTACCCAAATATATTTTATAGAGGGTGGGTGAGCCCCAGGAGAGTCCTAGATTCTATATGACCCATCTCCGGTTGCTAACAGACTAAATTAAAGTCTTGCCTGCAGCGGGATTTGAACTAGGATTTTCGGCACGACAACTAGGTGATCAATTACAGAGCAACTCCACTCTATGGTTGGGCGATAGTCGATAGTTACTATAGATATATCGATATGTCTTGCATATCGATGGTCACTATCGATGGTTTGACATATTGATAGTGCAAACAAACCAAATTCGTGGTATTGAGCATTGGCTCTTCTAGGTTTTTATAACCTTAACTTCTTTAATTAGGGATCTTTTTCTACAATTCTTAAATGTTCAACTAGAAATTCAGTTTTTCTTTCGGGAAATATGTGGCTCAAGGAGCACACTTGACTCTTGAAATTAACTATTTCGTTATTTTTCTTTTCTGAAGATTTGATTTGTTCATTGTTATTGATAAACATGTAAATTGTAAATATTTTTTTAAAATTCAAATAAACTAGTTTTTTTTCATCTTAATGATGTAATTTTATAATTTATAATCCTGCAACTTTCAAATACGGATCCTTTGAGTATGGGAATATGAATGCCGTTTTCATTCAAGACTGATACGTAAGAAAAAATACACCTAAGAAATTTATATAAAATTATTATAAAATAAATGATAAATGCTTGGTAATGATGGTTTTGATGTGAAGTATAAAATCAAATTATTCTTTAATATTTCCGCTTTTAATGGTTTCTAATGAAAAAATCAAAATCAGTATAAATTAACGGAATTTGACTAATGTTCATGGACTAAAATGTTGCCGTAAAATGAGAATCATCCATGTACATTTTTAAATATACCATACTCATTTTTTAGGCTAAGTCTATTTCTTAAAATTGAAATTAATTTTGTTTTTATCTGATAAAAAATATAACACTTACACCTTACAATTTGTTCTGGGAAGCCCAAAAATAAAAATAAAAAACTTGGTAATGTAAACAATTTCAAAATAACGAGTTCCTTTGTTTTCCTGAGAATTAAATGGTTTCCATTGATAACTTCTAGTAACAATGCCTAATCCAGAATTGTTATTTTCTTTTAAAAATCTTAATAATGACTCACTTGTCCACTACAACTATTTCCTACAACTAACTCAGTTGTTAACATTTTTCAATAATATCCAATACAAGACTAAATTTTTAAAAGATTTTTTACAGGGAAAATACTTAAATACGAAATAAGGATACTCGCAGCTATGCCGTTTAAATTCAATTTTAATAAATGCAGTTTTCATTATTGTTAAAATGAAATTTTAAAAATTCTTTAATTCCTTATTTACCGATTTCTGTATCACCATAATCATATTTCACGATAGTAAACGTGTTGGGATCGGGTTACTCTACTATACTTTATTTATTTCGGTGTTAATCAACGTAATATCTTTTTAAATAAATATGTCTATATTTCTATTTCATATTTATGTAAAAATAAAAAGATATTTACGAAAATGTTTTCATTTTTCACACCAAAATATCTACCCATTGTGGTCTATAAATTTAAAGAATAAATCGATCCCTCAATCTGAAACTCTATCTTACGCTTTCATAACAAGTTAGAATACAAAAAATAACACACTTTGCAACTAAAAGTAATGTATATTACTTTATAATTTCGCTTAGTAGACTCAAATAGAATGTTTATGAATCGACGTGAAAAAGAAAAAATCTTAAAATATACTAAAATATTAAATTTTAAAATATGACAACCAAGAGAACAAACCAAGGTTCTTCAACGCTTTCATTCTCTTACATAAAATATTTTGTTCACAAATAACTTCGTTGTTTCTACTCCTTCCTTCAGAAGGAACAAGATGCTATTATGAAATTGAATTCCAGGGATTGCTATTTTTTTAATTTTAATATAACATTGATATCTGATGTAATATAATTATTTTGATAACCTAGTGTAATATAATATAGGCTAATATCATTATATCAGTCTAATCGATTCAGCAACAAACAATATACGCCATCTAGTTACCCCGCTGACTCATTGTTGATAAATTGAGGAATTCTATTTCTTTTATTCAACCACTTTGTGAAAGCCTTTATTCAATTAGTTTTGAAATTCTTTTTAACAAGTATTTAATATGTATATTTCTTAAGACAACATTTAAAAAAAAAGTATTACCTTTAAAATAACAAAATATTCATTTTAAATAGATTGAGAATCAATCCATATTAAGTGGTTCAATTAGGGATACGGGATCATTTGTAAAAATTTTTATTTTTATTTTTTGTATGTGCGACTACCATATTATAGATAATTCAAAATGGTTAAAAAAAAAAAAGAACCTTGACCATTCCTGAATGGCCACAATTTTTATTTGAAAGTGCGCGACAGTTTTTCAATTTTAACAAACTAGTTCATAATTTATTCTTGATAAATTTAAGATTATCAGGAAATACGAAAATAACATCTATTGACCATATAGAAAGGAGTCGAGTTTTTCTTTTCATACATTCAGAAATACATACGGAATAAACTCAGAAATTCAGTGTAAAAAAAAAAGCCTGATAAATAAATGAAAACAGAATTTTGGTAAATTTGAGGATAAACCATAGGCACAAATCATAGCATTAAACTTAGGCCAAAACCGTTTTTAATTTTCTAAAATTTATTTATTTTAATGGAAAATTATTCTTCATAGAGGATTTTAACTAGGTATATATGTAAATAATACATCACCCAGAAAAATAATGAAGAAAATTATGACGGAAACAATATTTTATTTGTGAGTAACTCGAAAACACATCAAAATAAAAACTCGCTAAAAATAACTGTTTGTAAAACTTATTTTTTTTATTTTAGATTTTCCAAAATCTATTAGCTATTAACAGTTTAAAAATTACGATCGAATATAGATCAAAATGAAAGTATTTATGGCATTTTTTACCCCGATATTAAGAATAGTTGAGTGGAAGGAATACTTTTTTTTAAATTTACGTACAAGTAAATTTCCAGCCAAAAATTTGTTTTCAAATTTTTCCTACAACCTTCTGTTGAAAGGTCTCAGGTATTTTCAAAGTTGGAAAAGAATTTTTTTTAAATATATTAATCTATTCAAAATTTAAAGATACCACTTACTGTGTTCAAGTAGAATAAAAATGGAACTACATCATTAGATCTTACACCTATCTACTTGTCGATTTTCGTATTAATGAGTAATAAATAATTGTTATAGAAATAAAAAAATGGAAAAAAAAATTGTTATACATCATTATTCAGGAAATATTTATAACTATTTAAATACTAAATAACGTTTATGAATACTAATCCTTTAGGTTTTACTCAAGTAATTTTTCGTCTTATTTTTAGATTAATCCTAGATTTCATTGCCAATAGTCATTGTTGTAGATGCATATTTGAGGCATTGTTGATTGTAGACAATAACGTATTTTTTAAAAATAAAAATAAAAACTACTTCACTATACTTTTTACATGGTCCACATAACCCTAGGAGACCCGGACAGCTTATAATAATTGCGTCAAGATTTGGATAAAATAATTATAAATGGCTGAATAGAAGCTTGTTTTCTAATTTTATTACCGACTATGGCCAATATATTCAGAAGTTGTTCACTGATGTACTCACACAAACAGGATTACTGTTATAAAACTTAAATATTTTTGTTTAAACAACGTAATTGTTTAAAATATAAAAGTACATTATTGATTCCTATTGTTAGATCACTTTTATAGTTGCGAATGAATGCTATCACGGACCCAACACAATGAAGAGCTTTAAAACAAACTCATAAAGAGTTAATGGAATACTCATTCTAATACAATTTACTATTGCACCACACATTTAAAAAGTTTAAAAATAACTTATAATAATCAGAATCCCAGCATAATATAAAATTATACCACACTATTACCAATTGATATTCACTGTGACAGAAAATAAGAAGGTAATGGTCATATCATCTCCCTATTAATAAATAATACTATGTAATATTACAACCCATTTTTATTAATCCACATAATATGTAATAATTGAATTTTGGGGAGAAAGAAAAAATGTATTAAAAAAATTATTTAACAATTGAGGTTGGAGTGATTTTAACAATTATTGGAACGAGGGGGGTGAGTCCGCCGAAGGGGGTATTAAATATATAAATATATTACATATCAAAACATGAGCTAATGATAATAACAACCTTACTCATATTTACATTTTCAATTTTTGAGATTTATTTCTGTTGCCGAAATTAAGCTGATTTTTTTTTCATTTATTGCTTTGAATTTTTAGAAATAAATATTCGGATAAATCTTAATTTATGAAAATATAATATTATTGGTCATAGTATAACTAATTACTTTAAATTTTATTAGGAATTTTCAGTAGTAGGATAACAATCAATATTGTTTACACTTACGTTACATGTTTTAACATTACTGGTATAATTGATATAGCCAGGAGGTAAATTATAATAAAGTAGACGAAGGCTCGATACCGAAGCTACTCCTATGAATGATAACTACGTGATTCTTTATTAAATTATAACTGCTGATCTTAGTTTTTGCATAGATAGATAATATATTATTTATCAGAATATTTACCTCTAGGAATTTTAGGTATTAGAAAAATAGAGCAAGCATCACTCTCTTTAATAAAGAATTAACTCTGAAATTAAGAATTATTGATAGCACGTTAGTTGCGTTACTGCATAGCTAAAATAAAACGAAGAAAAATTATAATAATAAAGGTTAAAAACAGTTATTTAAAAAAATAATAATAATAACTGTTTGTATAACTTAACATAACTTAACAGAAAAAAGTTAAGAGGAAAAGAAAATATATAACATATATATATATATATATATATATATATATATATATATATATATATATATATATATATATATATATATATATATTTTCTTTTCCTCTTAACTTTTTTCTGTTAAGTTATGTTAAGTTATACAAACAGTTACTATTATTTTTTTTTTAAATAATTGTTTTTAACCTTTATTATTATAATTTTTCTTCGTGTTATTATATATATATATATATATATATATATATATATATATATATATATATATATATATATATATATATATATATATACAGCATCCTTACTACTAATTATTTATTAAAATTAATTATAAGTATTGTATATCCACTGATATTATTCATAAATGTTACATACTATTTATCAGAATATTTAGTTCTAAAAGTTGCAAGTAATAAAGAAAACAAAAAAAATGCCACTTTGTCACAAAGATGAAAAAAATCTCAAACTTGAAAATATCAAAATCGAGAATGTTTATACAAATTAAAATTAAATAAAGTTTATAATAATCAAAATTATATAAAGTTTATATAAATTTAAATGAAAAATGTTTAGATATATATATACATAATTAACATTAATCAGAGGTATTCGAACTAATTGCTGACTGATAATATAAAGAATAATTATTAAGAGAAATGAAAAACGTAAAATATAATTGAAGTAAAATAAATGCACAAGTCTAGAGTAGGCTTAGTATACTGGCATGTATAAAATGGCATGGCCCGATTGGAAAATATAAAACAACCGATAAAAAGGAAATATTACTACTGAGTAAAAAAATAAATAAATATGAAACAATTTACTTTAAATACAAACTGATTTTTCGAAAACCCATATTAAAACGTATGGGTGAAAATGAAAACATAAATTTATATCATGTATTTAAAAAAAAAAAATCCAAAACGGCAGCTTGAAAAATAAGTTACTTCTTCCTAACTTATTTATATTCAAAAATTATATAACTTAACGTCAAATAATATTCTGAATAACCAAAAGAACTTACGTATGATATAAATCCATGAGACGTTTAAGCCTGATGTAAGTCAGCTTCTTTAGTAGATAATCTTGAAGACATATCTTCTTGTAATCTTCAAAGTTGTAGCTGATTCTTGCTTTTTTAGTTTTCCTTTCCACAGCGGGCTGTTCGAGAGAAACGACATCAACATCTTCGGATTCTTCCACAATCACAAGACGTTGACTATCATCTGCAAGGACATAAAAAAAACTATTTTAGTCACTAAGAAATGAAATAAATGAATTATTTAAAGTTTTGGTTCAAATGACAAAAGGATTCCCTTCAAAGTATGCGGCTGTGATTTGAGACGCTAGCGGTTGGCAAGAAATGAAGTCGTAAAACGATCGTAAAAGAAGAAACTTCAAGAACAGAGCTGAATAAATAAAAACATTTAAGAACGGTAAAGAAACTACTGCTTCGACTTTGGAATGAACTTTACATTATTCTGCGGGTTCATGGTTGAAATATGTTAATCAAAAGCAATTAAAATTCCCATAAGGATTAATTCGTATTGATTAAAATGATTTTGAGATATAAAAGTAGCTAACCTGGGTCAGAAGATCCGCTAGGTGAAGATATTTCAAAATAATCGTCAACTTCCTGAAAACACGACGCCATTTTAATTCCGAAACGAGATTCCACGACGGCGCACAGAAAGAGACTGGCCAGAGCGCCGTAACGTGGGGCTTTATATAGCGAGCAGGGTTGCCACCCTCATCTGTATTCCCTCGTATTATCAGGATTTATAAACATTAATAATATAAATATTTTTGTTGAACCAGTTTCCTATATAATTAATATTAATAACTTTTTTATTATAATATTACATTTTGCTGCTCCAATTAGAAGTTAATTAAATCCGACCCTCCTAATTAAGTTTTTCATACGCTAAGTTCATATTTTCAGGTTTGTTAACCGATTTTTAATATTTTTCTACAGAAAATAATGAATCATTTTAAACATTTATTTACATTAAATTTCTCAACGTATTTACAATTTCATCTGAATACTAAGACAAAATTCTAAATCGCATACAACATGATTCGTAAATATGTAAACACCTTAAAATGATTAAGGTAACACAATATACGTTAAAATGCATAAAGAATTGTAATTTTATTTTATAAATAAAATTTTGGAAGATGACAAAAAGAATCTATCTCAGTAGTTATAACCCCTAAAATATCCAAAAGTAAAATAAGACGTAGGCTGAGTATAATATGTATTATATATTTTTAGCCCTATTTTCGCAAGAACATTGAGTTAAGAGAATTCTAATTTCACCTTTGTTACCTCAAAAGATTTTCGAAAAATAAAATGAACACAAGTTAATTCCACACGATTGTTCAATCTATTAGTTTATATTAATAAATAATAATTTTATCCCAAGTTTATCCAACTAAATTTTTTTTTTATTGGACCATAAAATTTTGAACGGAGTGATGGTAAAAAAAGTAGACACGGTGCCAAGATGAATTTAAAGAAGAACTTAGAGCCTAGAGAGTTGAAATTCGTAGTCATTACTTCAAAAAGCATAAATTAGGAAATTTTCTGAATTCCAAAACGTTGTCTGGTCCCTATACTTCAAACTTTTTAAGTTTGACAAAAGTTGGACTATAATAATTTTGTAATTTTTATACTAATCTTATACAGTAATTTGACAATGATTGTACTCGGGAAGATGATTTATAGCCACAATAATAATAAACTATATAAATAATAAGCAATATTAATATTCACGACCTCTAAGTTAACGACCTCTAAGTATTGATATTTCATGGAGAAGTGACAAATACTAATTTTTTATTATATTTTCTTACTCCATATAGCTTTTCTGACTTTCAGATGTGATATTATGAAAGTAAATATCGAATTATCTACCCTTCATTCCGCCATATCCACAGCTTTAAGTATCGGACGATACGAATCGCTGTACGCGGCTTAAGAATAATCATTGAAAAATGTGGTTGTTTTCATAACACCACAATGGTATATATCATATGGTCATACCATTACAAGGAGGAATCGAGTTCATAATTTTTTAAACGCGGACCTGGATGTTGGGGACGTGCTTAGACTAATAACTTAAATACACATGGATTATAACTAATACTTAGGAACAATTTGACTAGGCAAACATTTTAACAAGTTTAAAATTATTGTATATGTGATATTAAGAAAATAAAATCTGAGATGTGAAAATGTAGAACTTATCAAAAAAAATTATTGACGTTAGTTATTAGTATTTATCGACATAGTGAGCCCAATGTATAAGTATTATAGGTCTCTTGAATGGGCAAGCAATGTTCTACGCTTTCATTCCATAACAAAAATATTTTGTTCACAAAGAACTTCATTGTCTTCACTCCCTCCTTCAGAAAAAAAGGTGTCATTAAGACGTCATAAAAATTTAATTCTAAGGAATGTTTATTTTTTTTTATAGTTATAATATAACATCGATATCAATTATATCAGCCTTATTCAATAACAGACAAGTCAGCCAACAATACACGTCATCTAATCTCATTGCTGAATCATTTTTGATAACTTAAGGAATTATATTTCTTTTATTCAATTTGTTTTTGAATTAGTATATAATTTGTATCTGATATTTATATGTCTTAAAAACATTCCGAGAAAAGTTATTACCTTTGATATAAGAAAATATTTTTATGTTAAATCCACATGAAGTGATCCATTGAAAGTTGTTAGTCCATTTTTAAATATTTTGATTTTTTTTTTAAATGTGATTACCCGTTCCTAAATGCCGGCCATAAATATTAAGTAGCCGCACGGCGGTTTTATTTAATTTGGAGGCATAAGCATTAATTTGAATATCTCTTCATCGGGTCAAGTTATAATCATATCAAAGGAACGCGTCCCCTCGTGCTACTGCAAGCGTCCGCGCGAAATAGCCCTGAAGATGACCCACAAAGTGGGTCGAAACGTCGGCACTTAATTAAAATAAGTATCCACTTATTTAGTGTTTTAATTGACTGCACCCCCAACTATTTTCTTCCTTAGAAACATTAGTATTTATTTGTTTCTGTAGCAAAAACGCTGGTTAGTGTTTATAACAATTTATACTAATTTATCAGCAACATAATTTTTAAATGTATATAATTGAATATACGATAACATCACCATAAATAAGAATTTTTTTTCAAACAACTGAATTTTGTTATTCAACTGAATTAGTTGAACGACGATGGGATGGAACTCACCCAGCATATTTTAAATAATGAAAATGGAACTATTATTTTCCAAAAAAGATAAATTTTATACTTGTTGACTGATGAGATAGTTGTGTATTGAAAATTACCATGTTTTGGGTCGTAACGTCTAATAAATAGATGAACATGAAATGAATTTTGGACTTAAAGGTTTTTTACACCCCAGAAAAAACAAAACAACTGAAATTAAATTTTAAAAAATCATTTAATTAATCGACAAACAAAATATATTTTTTATCTACAGATAAAATATATATTTTATTTACACGCACCTAATCTCCGCTTGTATTATATTTACAAGTCCGGTATAATCTAATCATATAAGTAAAGATCGGATTCCCGTGCAATTGCATCTTTTTATTGCTTTTTCAGAATTCAATGAAAATTCGATTCTTAAGGTGCGTTTACATGGGCAATAAAAATTGCAGATTGACGAACACATTGCCAGCAATTCTATCCGGCAATATTTCCTGTAACACAAATCCTTGATCCGAATCAAGGAAAGGAGATTAAAATAATATACATTTTATATTGCACAAATTTCCACATTTTAGGTTTTCAGTGCACGAAAGCGCACTTTTTGATATTCCATTAAAAATATTGAATTTTTTTTTTAAATTTTATTACAGAGAATAGATGTGATTTATTTTGAAATCATCAACAATAATATTTACCTACTTAATTTTCCAAAAAAGAAAAAAATTACTCATGATTTCCAAATATTTCTTCGAACTCGTTTAGGAAATGGTATTATGTCGAACAAGGTTCCCTTTGTATTAGCTTTCTTAGAAGTTCTAATTTGATTTCACTCAAGCTTCCAACTTACTCTTTTATTTTCATTTCATTCTAAAGTTGAGTTTAGTTCGGTAAACAAGTACAATAGTGAAAATGCCAAAAGTGACTACCAGCCAATTTGCCATATTCCAATTCTTGGGAAATTTTCCTAAATGTCAACTAACTTGTTAATAATGGAAACAAAATTTTTTTAAAAGATCCTTATTGTCAGCTTATAGAAATAATATGGACCCCCTCCCCCCCAGAACCTGTAATAACTAGATGGGGAGCATGGATTGAAGCAGCCTATTTTATTCAGATCATTTTAATAATTTTAAAGACTGTTTCTACTCTTGAAGATGACTGTAAAAAAAGTAGAAACTGTTTAAAATTTAACAATGTTGCATCAGATCTAGCATTTATAAGATCCCATTTATCGGTTCTACCTTCGCAAATAAAAAAACTTGAAGAGCAAAACTTTACGAGTTAGATAGATTTAGTTAAAGATGAATTAGATAAAATCGAAAACGAAAAGGGAAAAACAATTTTTGATAAATTTAAATTAATTATAGAAAAAAACAAGGGTTACAAAATTTTACAAATTTACAACAAAGTTCTCAACAGAGAAGACACAGATGTGGAGCTGTAATCCAGTAATATTGAGTAACTACTAAAGATGTCCCATCCATGATGACAAAACAAGTGTTAATGTGGGGTGCATGTTTTGACAGTTGAAACGCATATTACATGACCAATATAACTTTACGGAACATAATCCGGAAATGTACATGAGTGTAAATTTTAATGAAATTTCAGAAATTTCTATTCGATGAATTAATAGAATAAAGTAGAAAATTACGAAAATTCATGTTTTACTATATGCATATATATATATTTATATATATATATATATATATATATATATATATATATATATATATATATTATTAATTTTGTTTAATGATCATACCTAGCAAACAAATTTTTTGTAGTTTTTGTAAGCAAATATGTATTGTAATAATTATATAAATATGTTAACTTAATACTTGGTTTTTTTAATTACACATCACCTCTTCACACAGTAGAAGCTTGAATTGCACGTTGGTCAGTGTATTTTATTTTTATTGCACGCTTTTGCACGTTTGGCTAATTTTTATTGCACGTTTTTAAAATTTTGACTGCACAAAATCCGGCCTTTACAAGTATCACTTAAGGGCCAATCCAAGTAAAAATTAAGTTGCTTCCTTGACCATTTTTAAATCTTTTGATTATTTTTATTTCTAATTACCCTATTATTGTGAAGTTCAAACCCGTTTTTAATTTTGGCAAATTTAAAATATATATTAACAACATAATTTCTGGATGTAGTGCTTTGATTAGTAATTGAATAATCCTTGAGCTGACATATATAATATAAATGTTTAGTTCAGTACTTTTTTGGGTAATTATAATAATAATTATAAGGTAATAAGAAGTTTTAACTTTTAATTCGCTTCCCTTTTAATATTTTCCAAAAATACAAGTCATCATGAACATTTCAACAAGCGTCTAATATACATATATGCTTAGAAGCATTAACAACCTATTTTTAATAAGTTAAGGATTAATTGAAAACGAGGATAAAGAAGTTTCAGTTAAAAAAAAGTTGTATATAAATGTTTGATAAGAGTATTTATCGAAATCGTAAGCGAAATTGTATTTACGCACAATAAATGAATAAGCAATTTAAATAATACAAGGAACAAATTAAGGGTTCAATGCTTTTCATTCAGTTTCAAACCTTAAATAAAATATTTTTTTCACAAATAACTTTATTGTCTTTGCTCCCTCCTTCAGAATAAACAATGTTCCATTATGATGACATCAAAACTGAATTCCACGAAATGATTTTATTTTTTTTATAAGTTCTAACATAACATAGATATCAATCTAATGGGTTCAGTAACAAAGAAGACAAGCAACAATACAAGCCATCTAATAACCTTGCTGAATCATTTTTAATAACATATTTCTTTTATTTAAACATTTTATTCAATTTGTTTTTAAATTAAAATTTAATAATTATTTGATATTTATAAGTTTTAAAAACGTTTGTAGAAAAAGTATTTATTACCTTTCAAATAAGAATATATTTATGTTAGACAGATCAAGCAAGCGTTTGTCTGTAAGAAGTGATCAAATGAGGGTCGCTTGACCATTTTTAAAAATTATGATTTCTTTTGTGTTTTTTTATGATTACTCTATTATTGAGAAATTCCGTAATAGTTTAAAACAATATGATAAACCTTGCACTGTTCCTAAATGATGGCAAATTTTATTTATTGATGCATGATGGTATTTTAGATTTGGAAACATTAGTGTTTATTTGAATATCTTATCAATGGGTCAACATTTTAATAGACATTATTGTTTTTAGGGGTATTCTCTGTAACATTGTTTATAATCTGAAATACTCAACATTCGGAAATAACAAGTCACAGTGAACTCCAAAGTTTGATATTTTAAACATAGAAAATCCATCTTACGATAAAAAAATAATAACGAAGTTTTAAGCTCACTATTTAAGTATTTCCAACTGAGGTTTATGCCTGAGTTTGTACGCCGCTTAAGCTTAATGATTAAAAAATTTGGTTGTTTTCATAACTTCACAATGGCATATCATACGGTCATATCCTAATAGGGGGTATCGAGTTTGTAAGTTCACTGGGCCTGTAGATATGAACACGGCAGACTGTCATTCCCTACCTTCAAGAAAATAAATAAAAGATCTTAAAGCAGTTAAATGAACGACCTAAAAGTAGAGTTGATAAAAAGCATTCTTCAAGGCAAGTGCGTTGCTTGTATGTCGACCCAATTCAACAAATCAATTAATCAAGAAAGATTTCATGAAAACTGTTTTATGAACATCGAGCAGATTAGCAGGATCCATGGTTAAATAATAATAGAAACTAACCGTTTAGAAGGATACAGCCATTAATTTCAATTATAAAAACGTAAGTTAGTTAAAACAATGGAAACTGATAATGATAAAATATAAAACGAATTATCTACATTTTAATATTAATAAATATATTTAAATACCTGATTTTGTATATTTATTTTATTATATTATAAACTTGTGGTTAAATTAACTATTATTCCTCGAATTCATTTGCAAAAAGAGAGCATAAGCAGACTTCATATATATATATATAGATAGATATGTAAAAACCTTAAAATATGTAAAGACTTTTATCTTTTTTTCACATGAAAATTGAGCCTAGAGAGATGAAATTCCCAATATTTATTATATTTATTTTTGAATAGTTATTGATAACAATACTTTTTCTTTATTTTAATTTGTTATAAGGAGTTAATTACTAATTTATTTTAATTTAAATTATTAATTTAACTTTAATTGTAATAAGACTTAAATACTCCGGAGTCCATATTTCATGTCGAATTAAATTACTGTAAAATAAGATACTTCAAGAACAGAACTTAACTGATAAAAGCATTAAAGAAAGGTAAAGAAAGTTCGAGCTAATCTACTCCTTCGACTTCGGAATGAATTTTAATTATTCTGTGGTACATGGATTACTTTATTTATATTAAACTTCTAAGGGGTGAATTAATCTGAATAAATTAAAATTATTTTTAGATACCTGAATCAGAAGATCCGCAAGGTGAAGATATTTCAAAATAATCGCCAAGTTCCTGAAAACACGGCTCCATCTCAATTCTAAACGACCCTTGCTGGACAACGCAGAGAATGAGACTGGCCAGAGCGTCGTGTCGCGGGGCTTTATATAGCGAGCAGGGTTGCCACCCTCATTCGTAATTCCGCGTAATGTTACGATTTATAAACAGTATTAATTTAAATTTGTTGAACCAGCTTGTATATAATTATAACTAATACCTTTTTATTACAATTTTACATTCCCCCCCTCCAATTAGAACATTTATTTAAATCCCACCGTCCTGGTTGGATACAAAAAGATTTAGTTATTAATCTTAAAGTGAGTTCAAATATTCAGGTCTGGTAAGCAAGTTCTAATATTGTTAAACAAATAAATAATAATTGTAACATTTACCCATTTTTTATTCTTAAATTCTGGGCTCTCTAAATATTGAAATACCAAAGTTCTCAACGTATACACGATTTAATCAGAATCATTAAAATCCCGAACATTGTAATGTAAATTCAATATTATAGTTTCCATATAGCTCCTTCATCTGAATGAAAAAGATCTACTTTAGGCTTTCGCCAAGTAAAAAAAGAGAGCATAAGCAGACTTCATATATATATATATATATAGATAGATATGTAAAAACCTTAAAATATCTAACGACTTTTATCTTTTTTTCACATGAAAATTGAGCCTAGAGAGATGAAATTCCCAATCACTACTTCGAAAAGCATAAATCACTAAATTTTCATCACTTTAAAACTTTATCTGACCCAGATATATCAAATTTATCATGATTGACAAAAGTTATTCTATCTCCATCGAAATAATAAATATTATTTTACCACTAATCTATAAAACAATTTGACAGATTAATGTCATAACCACTCAATATTTTTGTATTCGAGGAGATGGTTTATAGCCATAATAATAAGCCATATAAATAAAAAGCAAATCATAAATCATAACAATTTCCACAACCTGCAAGTAACCGCTGCAGTACTAATAATTATTGAAGAAGTGATTAAGTAAGATTAATAATTGAAAATTTTGGTTTCTTTCATAACTTCACAATGGTATATCAACATCTGGAACATCAATACCTGGATGCTAGGGATGTGCTTACACTAACTAAGCGATACATGCATTATTAGCAATACGTGGGAACAAGTTGGATAGACAAACCTTTTGACAAGTGTAAAATTATTTTGTATATATTTTATTATGTAAATACAATGAGACAAATTGGTACAGTTAAGGAAGTTGTTATTGGACG
The DNA here is from genome assembly GCA_964056705.1 of Troilus luridus. Lineage (NCBI taxonomy): Eukaryota > Metazoa > Arthropoda > Insecta > Hemiptera > Pentatomidae > Troilus > Troilus luridus. The sequence goes on along the minus strand of OZ057412.1, from coordinate 64,637,588 downwards.
CTTCCTTTTTTTCTTTTTCATCACAAAATTTGTATATATAACCAAATATTTACTTTTTAATTTATATTTTCTTGTTTATTTAATTTGCTATTAGGGTTTATTTTCAAATTAATTACATAATTTAATTCTAATTGTGCTTTGTTTTAAGGCCCCCAGGTACATATTGCATTTCTTGTAATATTACTCTAAAAGGACTTTGAATTTTATTCATTTATTAAAACGTTATTTATTCCCAAATTAAATAACGAATTTATTATTATTATAATGTCATGAAGCGTGGATAAAGTCTGGATGGGTGTAACCACTAGAGCACAGGGATGAGCCTAAACGGACTAAGGTGAAGTGGACTAACTCTCAAGAGGATAACATAAACAAACCAAAGATAACCATTTCTTATTTATGTTAATGGCATAATTTATGAACATATGGCTCAGCAATTTTAAGATCTTCCTTCTCAGCTTCATTTAAAGTCAACAAAAAACATATTAATATTGAAATTGAAACAAGAAACAAATATTTTAAAGAACTTGAGAGCATGAAAAAAATTATCGATTCAGTTCTCACGGAATTCGGTGCGACCAAATCCAGTTCTTGTTTGTCCGGAGCAAGTATATACTTCTACAGAGAAAATTATACATTAGGAGAAAATTTAAAAGAACAAAAGTTATGAATTGATAGTTTTATTGCTATAGTTTCAAACTAATACACCTTTCACCATTAAACATGCCATTATGTCAACATTATCGTAGAGTTGATAATACCTTAATAATAATTTTTAGTTGAAGGAAGGAAAACCATATTTTTTAAATAATTTTTATTAATTCTTTAATTTTTTAAATATTTTTATTTTGAAGAGAAAAGATTTGAAGGCCGGGATTCGAATCCGTGTGCAAATCTTTTTTCTTTTTTTTTTTTATTAGAGGTTCTTTGCCTATCTTTTTTGTTACTCCCAATAGTGCTGCAAGGAAGTCTAATCATTTTATATTGATGTTCTGAAAGCTTCTAGCATTTGTAAACAATTTAAAATTATTAATGTTGGTTTCATCAATCCTTCTTTTTTATATATTAGATATCCATATTATAAAACAAAGTCCTCGGCCGCGTCTGTCTGTCTATTCGCGTTTAACTCAATAACGCACACGGATTTTCATGCGGTTTTCACCAATAGATAGAGTGATTCACGAGAAAGGTTTTGGATATAATGTGTCAAGGTTTTGTGTAAACTGGTGGTAAACAAAACAATGCATGCTGGAATATTCCTCTACATAATAAAATACACTAGACAGACAAAACATGTAGGCATAATATGTCTTACTACCCATGCAAACCCATGGGTCGCTAGTTGGATAATATATTAGATATTCATAATGATTTATGTGTAAATGTATGAATCGTAAATGCAATGTATTAAACAGATTACAAAAAGATTATTTTAAAAAAATCAAAAGGACGCTTTTTGTATAACACAATATATTTTTACGGTCAGAGAGGGAAGAAGGACCGGCTGGGAGGATAAGACAAACAATGGGATTAAGCGGAAGGGATTATAGAATCGTGTAGATCCTTCTGGGTCGGTCTAGGTGGTCCTCGTCCTTCCGAGAATTGTCCCACCCCGACCTACCTTGCCTATATAAAAAGGCGAACTGTTCAGCCGGCCCAGTCAGTAATAAGTCAGTGAGTAATAAGTCAGTGAGTAATAAGCCGAGTCAGTAATAAGCCAGTGAGTAGCAGTCGTTAACTAGTGGCAGTGTGTGTGAGTTAATATTAGTATCAGTCTGTATTAAGTGCTTAGTGAGCAACAGTGACAATTAGTGGCCGTGTAATAAGTGTAATAAACTGTGTGGCAGTTTGTCATATTTGGAGAGTCTTACGGTCGGTGGACTTTAGTAAGCGAACTGTAAGTGTTAATTTGTAATTGTAAACTATAGTGTAATATTATTGTATAGTATTACATAATATTAGTATTTGTGCAAATTTATATATAAATAGTTTAGTTATTTAGTATTACCAAAATCTTATATTGTTTGTATATTATTTTAGAAATTAGATAACATGTAGTAGAATATTGTTATTGTAAATTGATATTAGTTTAATAATTTAACTGTTTTAAATAATCTCATTGTATTCTTTTTAATTGGTTAATAAATATTAGATTCTTTTTTTTTTTTTATTCTCTTTATTTCCAGATCGGCTATTCCTAGCCTTACATGGTTTTTTTAATAATGAAATTTTAAGATTTAACACTTAGTGAAAGTGTGGGTTTCGTCTCATGCAAGAGACACCCCTAACTGTACATTATCAGATTATTTACAGAGAAGATGTAAATATATAATAGCGTTTTTTCATATAAAAGAATAATAGTAGTTTGAAAATAAAGCATGTAAATAAGTAAACAAAAATAACATTAATGTAATAATAAACAGAACTATAGTACTATAAAACGGAAAACTGAAAGAAAACAGGATTATATTACATTTTGTTAAAGCGATTGGTGAGAAACGTTATCTATTGAGATCACATCAGAATATCTTTCAAGAGTCTTGGTTTTAGTCTTGGGGATGAAATAGGTTCGCCTATGTTGAATGCTACAGCTCCTTGGACTGCTGGTAATCCGGTCTTAAATCTGCTGTAACGTTTTTTAATAAATTCATCAATCGACTCTAGGTTTAGCTCTCGGTGAAGTTGACTGTTTCGTACAAACCAAGGCGCGTTTACTGCGATCCGTAGGATTTTATTTTGAAAAGTTTGCAATTTTTTTTTCTTTGTTGTAGACACTGCACCCCACACTTCACAACCGTACATTAGTAGAGGTCTAATTATGGTTTTATAAATTAATAAGGCTGTTTCTGGTTTTAATATGGATTTTCTATTAATTATGGGATAAAGTAGAGCTAGTCTTGCGTAGGCCTGTGTTAATTTAGTGTTGATATGCTGGTTCCAGGTAAGGCGACGATCTAAATAAATTCCGAGATATTTTACAGCTTCCTTATTCCACGGGAGGTTGCTGCCATTGAGCACTAGCTCAGGTGGGTCTGAAGGGCGTCTAAGGGTGAAAATTTTTGCGCAGCATTTTTGAACGTTAAAGTCAAATTTCCATTTTAAAAAGTATTGTTGCAACTCATTTAGATGACTTTGAAGTGTGTTCCTGGCTATTATTATGTCATCACTCTGCGAGAATACTGCTGTGTCGTCAGCGAACATAGCTATGGAGGTAAGTGGAGACTGTGTGATGTCATGAACATAAAAGTTGAAGAGGATCGGAGAGAGAACTGAGCCCTGTGGGGTACCGCCACTGATCGGTCTAATGGTTGAGTTAGTGTTGTTAATTTTAACTGTATATGATCGATTGTTCAGAAACGAGCATATGATGTCGTGAAGGAATTTTGGAGTATTTGATTTTTTGAGTTTGTAGAGGAGACCGGTGTGCCAAACTTTATCAAATGCTTGTTTAAAGTCTAGGAATGCAACTAGCGTGTGTTTTTTCATTTCAAATCCGTTGACTATGAACTCTGATAATCTTGATAATTGGTGTGATGTAGAATGGTTGAGTTGAAAACCAAACTGAAAGTTTGGGATAATGTCTATAGATTGAAGATAAGTAGAGAGGCGCATTTTAATAACTGATTCGAACAGTTTTCCTACGATTGGCAGTAGACTAATGGGGCGGTAGCTGCTTAATTCTTTGGCATTTTTGCCAGGTTTGTTTATAACCACCATTTCTGCTCTCTTCCAAGTATCAGGAAAATATCCTATCCTTAAACAGCTGTTGAAAATTGCTGTTATCAGAGCAACTGCTTTCCTGGGTAACTTTTTTATTGCAATTGCTGGTATCAAGTCGTGTCCGGGACTTTTCCTAATTTTGAGCTTCCTAATTAGTGACTGGATATCTTTAGGAGTGGTGAATTCCACCGGCAGTTGTACTGTTGGTAGAGGTGACCGTAAAAACTCTTCGATTTCAACGTCTGACCACACTCTATCGGATTGTGAATTTGAAAATGTTAGCTGGAAATAATCGGCAAAGGCTTCGGCTTTATCCAAGTCGCTGGTGATATACCCTCCGTTAATTACTAGACTAGGGATATTTACTTTTTTATTTAAAAGGCGTTTTGTAGCTTTCCATAATGATTGGTCTCTTGGGTCCAGGTTGGAAACATAGTTTTTGTACTTGGATATCGTGAATTCCTCTAACTCCTTTTTTACGGCGCGTTTTAGAAAGTTCCATTTACTTTTGTCTTGAGGATTCCTGGTTTGCATCCATCTCCTCCTTGTTTTATTTTTTTCCTTTATTTTAAGAAGAATGGAACTAGGCACACTGCTTGTGAGAGTTATCCTTTTTGTACGAAATGTTCTTGTGGTTGACTGCTTTAAGCATTCAGCTATGGTTTGCTGCAGTTTGTTTATGCTTTCATCGATTTCTTGTGGGCTTGCGAAATGATTTTTGGGACAAACATTATGGTAAATCAGGTGTTTATAGGTATCCCAGTCGATTACTCCTTTAATAAGAGAGTTTCGAGTAGGAGTTTGTTGAATTTCGGTGCTGAAATGAATTAAGACGGGGATATGGTCAGAGTTAAGAGCGGATAATGTTTGAACTGTTATCGGTAGATTGATATTTTTAGTTAACACTAAGTCTAGGATATCGGGTGAACAACCTCTTCTGTAAAATGTTGGTCCACTCGGAGCGATAATATGGATATTTTGCCTGGAGCAGATGTCTAGCAATTTGTTTCCGCTCGAATTCGTTTTCCGGCACCCCCAGTAAATATGTTTGCTATTCATATCACCAATTACTATTGTTTGTATATTTGGTTTAAATAACTCGAGAATTTCTTCTTCTCTGATGTTTTTGTTAGGTGGCTTGTAAACAGCTGTGACAATGGTACCAGGAGATGTATCTAAACAAATTGAAATGGCTTCAATATTAGACACATCACAAATAACATTTTCTGAAAATCTGATGTTGTTTTTTACTATGAGAGCCACACCGCCGGAGGCGGTTACACTGTCTCGGTCGTTCCGAAGAGTTTTGTAGCCAGGTATGTTAAATTTGTCAGTTCGGCAAAGATGAGTTTCGGAAATGCATGCTATATCGACAGAGTTTGTTTCTAGAAATATTTTGAATTCAGTTTTTTGAGAGGAAATACCATAAGCATTCCAGTTTAAAATTATTAATTTTCTTAATTCAGTAGCCATAAATGCGTAGAGAGCGTAGTCTTGATAAACGATGACAAAAAAGCAAATAAAAATAATGATAATAGCTGGTCTTGTAGGAATTAGTAACATTAGATAGATTGTTGTTTACTTTACGGCCCATTTGTAAATAACGTGGTAACAAGGGAACTTAACTGGCTAATTATTTGTGAAAAGTAAGGTTTTATCGCCTCTATAATAATGTTCATGATTTTTGATAAAACGTTTTCAGTGCTGTTACTTTCTATGTTAGTTTCTTGAACATTTTTTTGATCAGGCGTTAGGACGGAAGAATATTTCAAATTTGGTGTAGTTCTCCTGGCTGGCTTGCGGTTATCAACAGTTTCAGTGTTATTCATATTTTCGACTGGAGGTGAGTTAATTATTTTTTTTTTAATATTTTGATAATAGGAGCAACCTTTATAATTGGCAGCATGCCCTTGGTTACAATTAACACAGTAAGGTTTGTCTGTGAATTTTAACGGGCATTTAGAAAAATGGTGGTTTTCCTTACATTTAATACACCTAGGTTCTAAATGACAGTAATTTTTTGTGTGACCATATCTTTGACAGTTAGTACACATGGGTATATCTTGATTTTTATGTTTTGGTTCTACAGATATTATAGCTGAAAAAAGATTAGTCATATTAAAAATATCTTTGGCCTTTTCATTATTAACTAGCGAGACGGAGCAGAGAGGTGTGGGTTTTTTTTCCTTATTAAGAATTCGCGCAACATGTAGAACATCTAAATGTTTAGATTTTAATTCTGCTTTTAGTTCTTCTTCTGTTATAGAATATGGGACTTTTCTAATAACTACATTAAGAGCTTTATTTTTTTCCACTGAATAAGTATGATATTCAATTTTTTCACTATCATAATATTTAGTTACTCTCCGGAAATCTTCGATAGATGAAAGCATAATTTTAGTGTCTTTACCGACTAATTTTGTAGTGAAAGGGTTTAAACATAGTGCATTTAGGTCCTTTAACAATGCTTGATAGTTATTTGCATTATGCAAATAAATTGGCGGAATTATCGCTGTAACAGGCTTAACTGTATTGTTACGGGTATCAGTAACCGTGTTTGTGTTTGAAGTAGGATTATTTCGATCTTCAAGATTGATTTCTTTTAATAATTGAAATTTGTTACTTACAGTTGTAGGTGGCATTTCTAGATAATATTTACCAATTTTTTTAGCTGGGGATAGATTTAGTGGAGAGCCTTCGAAATTACGTTTCTTTGAGGTAGAATCGTCCATAAACTCGTCATCTGGTTTAGGAGCATCGGTCTCAGAAAAGGATGGCGAAACACCTACCTCATCGTCCCTCATCATTAATTATGTTCCATTACACATAATTGAAAAATAAATAAATAAAATAAACAAAATATAGTTATGAAGAGTTAGTAAAATGTACTTAGTTCTTCACGTCACAGTATAACCGCACTCTATCAAAGTCAGAGGCCAACTGATTAGATTCTTGAATTAAGTAATAGTTTAGTCCATTTTACACCCAGTAGCCCGTAACAATATATAGTTTTTTTTAAATCATAATTTAATAATTAATCATTCCAAGATACAGTAAGATGTATTTAATTTTAATTCATGAAAAACGTTTAGTAAAGAAAATAAGAATTTCTTTGATAAACACCTAAATTAAAGTATCATAATATCGGAATGTATTTTAATTATTCTGCGGCACATGTATGACTTTTTTCTATTAACATTAAAAGGAGTGGAATATTAATCTTTATACATTAGAATGATTTTGAGATTTAAAAGATGGCCAATCTGACTCTTGCCAAGACTGGATGGGTACGTGGGTGAATGATAATATATAATAAATAATGTATGATTATATATGTTATGTAGATAGTTAACGATTTTTGGACCAAGCACATATTGAATGCTGAAATCCTGATTCCTCTGGCAATAGTAAAAAAAAAAAAGTTCTTTGACAGAGCTGTAAACTATTGAAGGCATTGTTCACAATTGCGAAGGGTCTAAGGAGGTTGTTCCAAGCACAACGCTTTTCTCACAAAGCGAATGCACGAATGCATTGAAAGCATCAATGATATTGTAAAAGAGATGCTGTCTGTAGTCGTCCCAGCAATGCTCTCCCGATTGAACACCGTTATATCTATTAAATGAATATCAGTTATATATAAATCGCATCTGTTTCCATTTTTATGACTGCAGTTTTCTACTATACAAACAAAACAACAGAAAAAAATTTCCGCAGAAGAACTAATCCTCATCCACCAGAGCAGGACCACAACAAACAAAGTTCTTAGAATTATTAGGACATTCAATAGACCAATGGCTTTGGAACGGAACATAGAGGAGGGAGATATGGTGCATCAGTGTGCAAAATATTCCGAGAGGATTTTTCTTCTGAAATAATGAGAGCCAAATAATCCAATCTCACGGTTGTCAAACGTTGTCGTGGCTGAGTACTTCAAAATTTAAAAATAAAAATAAAATTATTCTAAAAATTAGAAAAATTAAAAATAATGCCAACTGGTTGAGTTTGGTATCGTTTTCTATAGACATTGCGTCAGAGATTGATGCCACTGCCAAGTCGATTCTACCTTATCTTAAAAATTATACCATTACCCTATTTAAAACGGGGCGTAATATTGAATAATCCAAGTTTTATAACCTAATCGTGTTTGGTATCGTTTCCAATGTAATTCTGTTCGTATAATTGAATAATACACCATTTTAAAATTAGTGCTGATTACTTGCAACGAGTACAGGCAGAGGGAGATGTTTGAACACCAACTTGCAAAACTGAGCTAAACAAACTAAGTCAAGCTATATATCTACGTTATCTTCTGTAGCTTCGGTTCATTTGGGATTGTTAGTAGGTGTGTTTTTTTTTTTATCCTAACCTCTCCTACCCGGATGTTCCCCAATGATAACTGTGATATAAAGACGCCATGGCAATCTTTATTGTGTGATTTTATTTTTGATCACTATTTTGGAAAACTGACCAAAACATACAAAGTCAAGCTAAACATTTTACGTTATCTACTGTATTTTCGCATCATTTGGGATGGTTTTAAGATTTTTTTTTAAACACCTACCACTCCCCCCCCTACCCAATGATTCGCCCTTGATAACTTTGTGTACTTTCTCATTTGTATAAATTTTGCTGGCAAATGTCCAAAAAAATCAACTCGAGGTTCAGAAAAACAAACCTGCCTGAAGATCTGTATATTTGGGAAAAAACGTGATGTTACATAATGTTAAAAGGTAAAAAATGTTACAAACAGATATGAAAAGAAGAAGGAAAGTGTCACAAGAAACATCATCCAACTAGCATGTTCTATCATTCTTCTTCGACACACCAACACAGTTGTATGCAGATCTTCGGTTTTTTCTTGCATGTACACATTTCAGTTGCTCATATCCCTTAAAAACCAAAGTAGAGTAAGTCGAATTGACACTTTTATTGATAGCCATGATTCTCTGCCGATAAAGTATTTGAAAACACAATTACGAGACCAGAAATTTCAACAGGAGTTGCTAAATATTCCAAGTCCTTATTTATATTAATACATTTATAAACGTAAAAATTCCAACGAACATTAAAATTTTACTATTTAAAGGGGGATTTTAAAGAAAACATAAGATCCTACATTATTTTCCGGACAATATAATACATATCCATACTGAAATACAAAGTGCTACAAGAGCTTTCAGAACTAGCCCATTATTAACTCTCTGTATCGACTCAGGACGACAGTAAATATTAAGCAACAATAATATCAATAATCTGTTCTGAAAAATCATACCTGCAAATTACTCATCCCGCTTACCGATACATATTGAGGTCCAATAATTCACAATATTTCAACAGAAATACGATTCTAACTTCCAATTTGGAGAAAGTATTCCTTCAGCAGTACAAAATTTAAAATTTATCATCACAAATACAACATAAAACCACAAGACTACCTGGAACTATAAAGAACCTCATTTACATCTCCATCTCTCAAAACATAAAATAGAAAACTACAGCAGTCGATTTAAGAAATGCATTCTTAAAGCTGTATTGAATTGGAACATCAACTAATTTTTACTAAAGGATCCAAATCTGATTCAGCAACCTCATCTGCTTGTATGACCAATGATTCCATTTAAAAATATGAACTACTCTAGCTTCGAAATGTTATACACCTGAGCTGAATGCTACAATGGCATAGCAATATTGCTTGAGACTTTCAGAGTGCTTTAAAGAGAATTAGATAATATGTAACTCGATCATCCTGCAATACAATGAATCTTGGATATAGCAAGGGGCGTAGTAAAATCTATAATAAAGCTTTGTAAAAATAACGTCTAAACACTCACGTTTAATGAAAGAAAATATTTATATGGAATAGCAGGATGCGGAGGAAAGGAGCCAACTATAGTTAGACTTAAAAAGAGAGAAGTCAAACCTTCAAACTCTTCTAGTCACTAAATCCGAAGAGAGGAAGTGGTCGTAACTAAGCTTTGAAGTATTGTAACATTAGACCACTTTTTTGCAACACTAATGTAATAATAGTAAATAGTTAAATAAATACATTTCTAGTTAAATAGAAACAATGATAGTAAACGGGTTGCTAAAAAACATCACCTTAGTCTTAAAATACGATTGTGGTATGGCTTATTTCCTGTCTTACCCGAATAAATCTACTAAAACAATTATAACCACCCATTATTATTGTATCTATTGATTTAGTAAATATTTGTAAAATATTGTATGTATTAGTATACTGATCACCTCACTGCGCATCACTGTTGTCCAAGAAACAGTACAGTCGCTACCCTATACTGAACCCCAGACCCTTTCAAGGGTTGTGGTGGTACAGAGTTTTTTTTTAATTAGTATAGTAAGTTAATGTGTATGCATTAATTACAAAGAAATAGTATTAATTGTGTACTAATATTGCGCCTAGACCCGCAATACATCAAAACCTTCAACATAGGTTTTGACTAATACTTACTAGTTTTGGTCTTGTATAGTTTCTTTGAGGACTTCCTCTGACATCATTATTTAATATTTTTTTTATTCTTGTAGTGGATATCAGTCTTTATGCTAATGTAAATAGTTATTTATTTATTTGAGATTGATTTGTGTTTAGTGTCCACATAATTCTCTGCTCAGGATAAATCTTAAAGATAGGAATAACTTAAGGAAAGGAAATTCTAGAAGATGACAAAGACTAAATTAATAAACCTTAGAGGTGGATACGGAATAAACAATTCAATTAATTAATTAAGAATATGTTATAGAAAGGGTAAATTAATTAATGAAAACGTATGGATGAGGAAAACTTATGAAAATTGATGATGAGTACTTATAGTTCATTTGTTTGAGATAAAAAAAACTGCCCTTCGTAAATTCGTTGTTATTGAAAACATATCTCCATATCTCTTCACTATTTAAAAAAAAAAATCGTAATCGTGTTTTACATGGGTCTTGCGCCATTGACTAAAATGTTTAGCGCCTTAAAATACCATTACAACCAACCAAAACAAGACATGAGAATGACTAAGTGATTGCTCCATTTCAAAGTCGACATAAATATCAGCAAATGCGATGAGAATGCTCCAAAGTAGATTAGTGTAGTAAGTAGTGAGAGGTATTCCAAATAAATAACCAAAGGATGCGGATTTTTATTAATAATCTTGACACTAATACAGGATCGGGACTCCTATTTTACATCCCTTCCGAAGGACGGTTTTACCAAGGATATTTTTAGTCCCTTTTAAAAACTCCCAGTGCCACATGCCGGACTACAAAGCTGTTAGCTTAGGCATAGAAAGTTTATTCTAACCACTACACCACAGAAATTACAACTGATATTACTGCAAGACACATTCTATAATTTTCTCTGTACCTTTAAAAATAATAGAATATAATTATGGAAAAAATAATTGCTTGCATAACTGCTTATTTTTAACAAAACAAAAATTATCGTGTAACATGAATAATGTTATTGTCCTAAGCACCACCACTAGCAAACCATTTCCAAGCATTAAATTTCAAAATCTTAATTGAAAAGTTCTATAAATTGTTTCTGAATTTAATCATAAAAAAAAGGATTCAGAAATAGGTTTTTATAACCATTATGATTAAACTAAATACTCCAATAAAATTCTTCATTAAATTGCGGTTCAATTTTTATCTTGGGCAATGATATACGTTAGATAAGATTCACTTGAAAATTGCATTCCGATTTATTCTTATTTTACCGATGGAGGCAGTAAAACTCCTTCCAGAAATTCAGGTCAGTTTAACACTCGATGGGGTGGTTTTCAAGAAGCTGTAAAGTAACCATAATCATAAGCACTTGAGGAGACATAAAAAAGTAATAAATACAAGAATATGGCGGAGTGCAGTCGTTATTTTCTAGCGTCGGTTTGATAGGAGCTATACTCTAACCGATTGGCAATTCAGATGTTTATTTATTGTCTGTTTTAATTGCGAAAACTTTTAATCACTCTTAATTATGGGTCGTAGTCCTGTTTATTTTTATTTTTAAACAAAGTTCTAGACCGTGGTTGTTAAACACTGCACGCCCGAACTGTCTACGTCTGAAGAATATTACGATATACTGTAACGCCTTCCTGATCTAAAAAAGACCCCTATTTCTAACTAAATTGGTTTAATAAATTTTTATTCATAATCAATACAAACCACTCTCGATGCAGTGTGATGTGTTCTCAAAAACTTAATTCTCATTTGAAGCTCAATAACAGGTCACACTAAAAGGTTGCAATTTGGAGCACGGAGTGGGTGACCCCCAAGAGGGTCTCCGGATCCTACAGGGTCCACCCATAGTCTGTGTTTGTTTATTTAACGTCAGATTATGCTGTTATGGCTAATCGGACGATGGTAAGATGGCAGCTCTAAATTTTTGCCTATCCAGGTTTAATTAGGATAGTGGTTTTTAACGAGTATCAGACATCTTACAGGCTCAGGACCCCCGTTTAACGTTCCTTCCGAAGGACGGCATAACCAAGTATTTTTTACTCCCTTTAAAAAATCCTAGGCCGTGAACAGTTTAAATAATTTATTTTTTAACATCCGGATTTGAGCTCGAGACCTTCAATATAGGAATTCAGGAATCTACATAATGAGCTTTCCTGTTCCCCAATAATCATTCTAGAATTCGCATTTTTCGGAAGGGGTTAAAATTAATTTTAATACATTAAGAAACTTCAGAATCAAAACATATACACTTAATTTGAAATTTAACTTTATTGTATCTTTGATAAATAAGATAAGAAAATCGAATTTAAATAAGGTTTTTTCCTCCGTAACACTATTTCATAACCCCCTCAAAATTAAATAAATGAAGGAAATACAAAGAGGTTATGAAAGAAGAAATGAAAAGGAGCGGTAGCGACGAGACTTTGTGGTAATGTATGGCTAAATAAAAAGCAAACTGCAGTTCTATTTGGGAATAAATGGAATTTGTTTTTAAAATATTTGAGCCCAACAACTTTAGAAGAAACATTATAGAGTAATAATAATAAATTAATTTTATGTGTCTGGTTTTAAATAAAATAAAAAAGTGTCAGCAAAGATTACATTAGCTCAGGATAAAATTAAACAAAAATACTTATGTCTAATTATTTATTGTACTTTATTTATTTTTAGTTATTTACATTAGTTTTGAACAATATATATAATACTTGGTAGGGTCCGATAAGAATTACATTGGCGGTAAGAGTCTTGTCTTATTAAAATAATTATAGAATTCGTGTGCATGGTTACAATAATTTGTGTTTTGGATGAGATAACGCTAAACCGCCCTGTTTTACCCATAATTAAGGTTGCTCACTTTATTTAGGCTGGGTGAGCCCCAGGAGGATTTACAGAGTCTATCCACGGCGGATACTGGATTAAATAATTTATGTGCTTCAGATAGTCTTGAACCTAAAAACCTATAAATTAACAGGTCCTCTACTCGTTCAAAATTTCTTTAAATCATTATAGACTGTGACTTATACAATTTTGTAGCACTACATTAAATAAAAAATACTATTGAATCCTGAATATAAATATTTTATAACGTTCACGGGACAATACTTAACCAGTTTATGTCGGAAATAACAAATTTCATCAGAAACACACAAAACATTACTAACACTACAACACTACTAATTCACGTAAGCTAAATACAATCGACGCTGAATTCCTCAAAAGACTGTTAATTTCTATATTTGAATAATATTACATATAATTCACATGAATTTCCCAAACAACTACTAATTTAATTTACAAACAGGACTAATACATAAACTGACCAAACGTCCCGTTTTGAACGGGACTGTCACTTAATCCGACCACCTGCCCCGTTGTCCCCAAGCAATGATCTGGGACCCAAAATAGTCCCGTTTTCTGAAACCAACGAACATTTAAAATATTGGTGCGAGACCGCATTGTCTGCAGATCTGCAATTCCCGCCCGCGCGTGCTATCGGTTACCTAGTAACGAGCGGATGTGAAGGGGCACTTGTTTATTTGCTACCCAGCCACAGGTATACATGCAGACTTCTTGCTATTGTTTTGTTTATGAGTAAAGTGTTCATTTAATGTAAACCTACAAGCAAAGTCCCTTGTATTTATTAAGCAAATTAATACTCCTTCGGATGCCAGGTGCGAAAAGTGTCGCACCGAGTTTAGTGTTTCCAATAGTGGTGCTGGTGACATTGATTTGAAATCCGAAAAACATAAAAATGCAGATCGTGCCGCTGCTTCCACTTCTTCAATGTTGAAATCTTTCATGAATTCAATCGCGCCATCTTCAAAGGATTTGGATATTGCCGCGGCCGAAGGTGTCTGGGCTTATCACACTATACAAGAAAACCACAGTTTCCGCTCTAATGATTGCGCGTCGAAATTAATCCAATCCTGTTTTGAAATTCACATGCGCTCGCATGAAGACTGAAGCTATTGTTGTAAATGTTTTGTAGTAAATTAAAAGATGATCTCAATAAGTCCAAATGTATTACAATTTTAAACGACGCTTCAAACCACGGTAACAAGAAAATATATCCTTTCATAATGCGCTTTTTTCAACCTTACGAAGGTGTGCAAGTAAAAAGTTTAAACCTCCAAGACCAACCAGGTGAAACGTCTGATATCATTGTCAATTATTTACAAGTATTGACAGAGATAATAATTTAACAGAAAATGTCGTCACATTTTGTGGCGTTGACGCCAATGTCAATTTCAGGGGTGTAGCTAGGCAAGTCCCGTTTTGAGTTTTTAAAAAACGGGACAATTTACAGTTGTCCCGTTTTGAGGTAAAAAATAAATGGTCAGTTTACTAATACACCACTTTTCACAAATACATATTATTAGTTATTCAATTCCGTTTTATATTATTGATATAAAATTATTTAAATGGTTGGTGTACCTCATAAGGCTTCTTATTACGAAGTTAAAATATCATACTATCAGAAAAAGTTTAAATATTTTAACAATTTATTACATGAGTATTCATATTGTGATATTACAAATAAATTTCAATATACTTTTAGAATATTTATTACATTAAATTATGATTGATCTTTGAAACATTGGACTATAGATGTGTGAAAACTTTACACGTAAAAATCGCGAAAAAATACTTACGCTGAAATGTTGATAGAATGGCAGGCTAGGGAGGGATAAATCATAAAGCAATACGATTGTGTTACATTCCAATAGTTGAGTTCCAAATCCTCAAATACAAGATACCATAAATTCAAAATTATTCTACAATGCATTAGTGTGTACCCTAGATGGTTCGAATGATATGTACATCCTCAAAATTTATTATGTCAAGAAATTAGGTTGCGATTTTAACACTCTTTAGTAAATCCGATATCAAAGACTTGTAGTCTGGTAAGAAAAAAGAGGTAAAATATTAATTGTTAATTATGGCTTAATTGAATTGTTCCATTGTCTTAACAAAAAACAACAAAATTTATAACAAAATAAGAACAGTATTGTTAATTTTTATTTTGTCTATAAAGTTGGTTTCAAAAATCTAATAAGCTTCTAGATTTTTTTTAGAAAGTAATCTTGGAATATACTTCAAAACTACTGGTAGAAGTCAGAGAAGGATGGTGTGCGGTATTCTTCTGATGTGCGTTCTGTTCTTGAATTAACAACGGTCCATTGTTTGATATCCCTCTAATTCCATTTATCCCTTTGCCGGACAGCCGTCAGGTATTTTTGTTATTATCGAGAAATGATAATATAGAGTAAAAAGATTACACCGAGATTTTATATTAATCTTATTTATTTTCTCCAAAATATAGAGAAAAATAGATTGGAATGACATGGTCATCTCAGAAGTATGAAGGGAGAAAGGTTGTCCAATTTAATTTTCAATTGGAACAATAAAGGGAGGAAGACCACGAAAAAGGTGAATAAAAAAGGATTGAGGAAACCTCAATCTGAGGAAACCTCAATCTGAGGAAACCTCAATCTGAGGAAACCCTTAAAGAAAAATAATTAGGAAATGAAAATTTCCAATGACAAATTTGGTTATGGTTATTTTATCTGCTATTCGTATCTTACAATAAGATGGTAGGTGTAAACATCAGTCGCCAATAGTACAGAATAGAGATAGCGAAAAAGTTGTGATTTGCTCAGAGTGAGTGAATGAAATTAAGAAATAAACAATTAAAGAATCATATATTTCTAAAAAATACAGCGTTTGTCGGAAGTATCCTTGACGCGTAAAGATTTTTCAGTTGCCATGGTGATGATACAGAATAGGAGGGAGAGTTCTAATAATATATTTAACCCGGCATTTTATTGATCGACTGATTTGTCTGTCATCTTTTCCTTAAATTATTTCAACATGTGTTTCTTTCTTCTGAATTATCCATCCACTTGCTAAGTAAGTGATGATAGGTAGCATTTTATTATCAGCTGTCAGTTTTTAAATAACTAATGTACCAATTCCTCTTAAATCCAACAAAACTAATAGCATTATAATAGTCATAATTCAAAACTTCAGTTAATGCTAGTTTTGAAAACATAATTCTGAATTATGATTGATACATAATTAGATAAATAGTTCTTTCCCCTTGAATACTTACACCTCCTTCTAGCGTTTTTTGTGTATTGGGAGGAATATTTTTTCTTCTGATCTAGTAGGTAGTTGAACTTTATTATTATAGGGCTAAAGTAAAGTCTTTTTCAATAAACGGTCAGTATTACCTGGATAGGTCGTTCACCTTTCATTGATTGTAATAAGGCCAAAATTATCCATAATATGATACGAATATTGTTTATTATATAAAAAAATAAATTTCAACTCGAAATTCTTCTTTGACCCATGGGATGGCGGCAATCTTGAAAGTTGGTCTGACCCCAGGCGACAATTTATCTTACCACTGTAACCAAAGAGCCTATATTCAAAACTTAATAGGGATTAAAAATAATAAGAATGTAATTTTGGCTTACTATATCTACAGCTATTTGTTGTGCTTTAAACGATAAGACTATTTCCAAAAATTATGAAGAACACTAGAATCCATTACGCCTGTACGCACTCTTAAAAAATCTGATACGTCAACTCAAAGTAATTTATTAAACGTGGTACAATGGATGTTGCAACGTAAATCGAAATTGCAGGATTTCTATGTTTTATTATAAATGTTTATTATATTTATTATTATGCGTGGTTACTGGCTGGGTTATCAGGCCCCCAAAGTATTCCTGACTTCTTGTTCTTCCTATTCTTCCTGTACTCAAACATTCGTTTACTGAAGTCCTACCTTTCTTCGGTCCACAAAGGTGATAGGCGTGTAAGTGCTCTATTCTCTGACATTACTTCCTACTTGTATACCTTGTGTTCGAAGACTGTCTTGTCGATGATACATGTTTATTATAATTATTATACAATTCATAATATTTGCTACTTTATCTCTTCCATTACACCTATAATTACGGATCTTTTGTTGTTGATGGGCCTTGGTATACTCAATGAGACATTTATCATTGCCAAGTTATTACTGCAGTAATGGAATTTGATTCAAATATGTATGGACACATTGCATAGGGGGTAAGTCCACCTGTAAGCAACTACCTTTCTCTCCTTGACAGCATCGCTCACTGTGTTCTTTTTATGTATTGCAGAACCGTATCCTGTACTGTAATACGCACTGTCTCTTGAAAATGTATAAAATGATCGGGGGGTTTAGTTAATAAATTTCACAAAAAATAAGTATAACCTTTTATATTTGTACCAACGTTTTGGGCTAAATTTGAGGCCATCATCAGGACAGAGAATAAAAACACGTGTAATTTGGTCTTCATTCTATTCTATTCCCCGACCATTTTCAATATTTCTAAAGATGTGTCCTAGTCATACATATTCACATTAGTACTGACTTCTTTTTTAGGAAGATGTTACGAATCGCTAGCTTCTTATATTTCTATTGAAACAGCCTATCAATCGTCTTGGTGAATTAATTCCTTCAGAAATCAGCATTTTATTTATTTTGTAATGAAGACATCGATTATCTAAGCTATTTTGAACGGATGAGTGAACAGCACGAATGTCGGAATGCAACATTAGAATTCCATAGTTAAGATACAAGTGTAATCGTTGAGCTTGGACTACTCAGCCATGGTTAGTTTTATCGTTTCACGGCATGTTATGTGTACAGAGACATGCGACTGTCGGCGCGAAACAAAGGGGTTGGTTTACAATAAGGAGATTGTGCACGGAACGCGAATCAAGACATCTCGATCGTCTACCGTACCGACAAACTCCTTGGGGTCGACTACCTCTTTAATGTGGAATCATAGTACACATCCTTTATAGTTCAATATGGAATTATAGTAAACTTAAATCAATGGAATTATGTATACTATAATTGTGTATTACTTGAGTACGTATTATTATTACGTGAGTTCGGTGGTATACACCGAAAAAGGTTTTACGCGGAAACTAAAAAACTAAATAGAAGAACGTTTATGAATCCATGTATGGAAATAGGGATGGAAGTAAAATCGGATAAGCCTGTTATAAGTATATGGCTAGAAGCAGAAAAAAGGAGATTTTGGGGACATTGTTTTAGGAAGGAATAAGTTTGAACATATCGAGAAGCTAGTACTTAGATCATATGGTAACTAGAAAAAACGAAATTCAACGGGAAATAAAGGGGCGATTACAGTTAGGAAATGCTTGATATTATTCGGTTTTCACATTACTAAGCGTATTTTGTCCCGAAATCTAAATTAGAACTTGATATTATGAACTAATATCCTTCCAACTCTTCTTTACGGATGTTAAACGTAACGCTGAAGGATAGACAACGTCTTAAAGTATTCGAAAATAAGGAGTTGCGTAAAATATTCGGTCCAAAAAAGGATGACACGACTTGAGAATTATATTATACAACGTGGAATAGATAAACATCCACCTTTAAGATTAAGATGGGCTTGTAACGAGGCTGTGGCCGGTAACGAATGAATTCCTACAAAGTTAATAAGCGCTGTGCCGACTTGGAAGCATCTGAGGGGTAGACCGAGGCGTAGGTGGGAGGATTGCGTTAAGAGTGATTTGGGTTTAGGTCCGTGGACAGAATATTGTCAGCAGAGATTGTGGGTATCGGCATATAGCCTTCGGGCTCGCTAAACGTCATTATTATGTATTATATCCTATTCATATAAATTATTTAAATACTGGAACATTAATTATTGAAATACTGGAAATGTATTTTTGTGAAGGAAATTTAGCAAATACAGACAGAAATTAAAAAGTAATTAGCACAGTTATGTTAATTAAAACAGCAACGTATTGTGGAAAACAATAACAAAAAGCTTTTTTTTTAAAAGCAATTTTTATTAATATGGAGAAGAATTCAGCTATGTTGATGTTATCATTTTGTATTACTTTAACATTAACATGGCAACAGATATTTAATTCCCTGTCTGAAAGTATTTTCATTCATATCCCATAAAACAAAATAAAAAACGATTGATTTATGATCCCCTCAATCAAAATTGGTTTCTACTGGTTTTCGTATTTTCAATGTCTCCACCAATTTTTGCTTTTAATAGGAATGTAAATAATTTAAACTATTAAAAATAAATTATAATAAAACTTAATTATGAAGCTCCCATTCATCTTCAACCGCCTGGTTAAATCCCTTACCCATCATACTGTCCCCAACCTTTTTACCTGGGCAGAACATCAATTTTGAAAAGAAAACTTCAAGCCCCACTAACTAAATATAAATATTCAATTAAAACACAACACCAATAGACGTATGTGCACATTTGACGGAAATGTTCGAAATAGAACACTAGTTGCTGCTTATTAGCTTTTATTAAGGATCAAAATTGCAGTTACTAGCAACTGAGTGACAAGAATTGTTTTCATTCCATTATTTTATTTACGCCACTCCTATGAAGCCCATTGGTTGAGAACCGCTGCCTTAGCCCCATTTTTAAGTAGTAATAATATTTAAAATTAAACACTTAATAAAATAACAATATTAGTTATAATAGGATGTAATTAGTTGGGGGTGCAGTCAAGAAAACACAGCAAAATAAGTGAAACTATTGTATTTTATGTGCCGACGTTTCGACCTATTGTGTAGGTCATCTTCAGGGCTATGAGAAAACAGACCAAAACAGAATAGACTGTAAAAATACATAAGATAGAGATACAGAAAATATAACAAAATGTAGAGATATAGAAAAATTTAGCGAAAAAAAAGTGAAGGATATATAATGAAAGGATATATAAATAAAGATGATTACATAGCAGATGTATAGAAAGGTGATAATGCAAAACAAAATATTATGTTATTAACAAAATTATAATTATATTATATTATTAACAAAATATTCTAAATTCTACAAAGAGAGAAATGAAGTTTAACAGAAAAAAAAAAAGAAAAAGATATAAATATAATGAGTATGGAAAACTTAGTATAATAAAGATAGAAATGTATTGCAGAGAAAACAATAGTATGAAAATAGACTCCTGGGGAGTACCATAAGTGAAATGAAAGAACATGAATTAAAAATTATGATACCTAAGAATAAATAGAGAAGAATATTGTAGAAAGTAAAGAATAGGAATCTAATGTATGACAGGCAGAGAAGTGAAATATAAATATAAATTTAAATATTAGTTATAATTATTTGGAATAATTAAAGTTAATTCTGTTGTGAGCATATTGTACTTATACAGTAATACCACCACTCACTTTTACAAACATGCGTCAATCCTCCGACTTATGCCTCGATCAGGCCGAACAGGAATTAATAACTTTTATTCGTTGGTTATAAAGTCCAACAACTTTACTACTCCATCTAATCTTTGCTATGACTTCCTTATGGAAGTTATTAGGATAACTTAGGAAAAATTAGGATAATACATAAGACCGTATTGCGGAGCATGTACCAGGCTAATATTATTATTAGCCTGGTACATGCTCCGCAATACGGTCTTATGTGTTATCCTAATTTTTAAATAAATGCTCCATTGCGGCTTGGTAAGAGTGATCCACAAGACCTACTTCATCGGAGGACGGGAGGAGCTGTACAGATTGTACTGTGGATCTGATTCCATTATCTCTCATTTCTTTTTTTAAGTGCTAAGTCAAAAAAGAGGCAGGTTATCTGGAAGTCCTTTTCTTGAGGAAAACTAACGTTTTGAATCATGCAGTTAACATAAATAATGGTAAGCCTCACAAAACTAATAAGTTTACGAGGGATCAGGAAAAACGTTTAAAATCATCAATATTGTTTCTCAGTTCAAGCTATTGCTAGTTTGCTTATAAAATCGCTAAAGAGGTGGTTTAATGTTGAACACCCTCCTACGCTCAAGAATTTTTCTGTGAATGAAGGTAGATTTGATTTTTCCTTATCCGTATCGGCTTAGTTTCATTTCCGTATTTGGAAGGAAATGGTTAAAGAGGAAATCCGAAGTACCTTGTATCCGGAGGGAAGAAGATACTTCTGTCGCTGGCGCACCTATCACCTTACTTAAATAGGTGAAAGCGATTTGGTACATGCCTCTGCATGCTACAATATCCACAG
Organism: Troilus luridus; assembly: GCA_964056705.1. Lineage (NCBI taxonomy): Eukaryota > Metazoa > Arthropoda > Insecta > Hemiptera > Pentatomidae > Troilus > Troilus luridus. The sequence continues at coordinate 64,616,328 of OZ057412.1, read as the reverse complement.
AAAATTATAATCATAATCACTGGAAGAATCTGGTTTAAAACAGGAATAAAATCTTCGGTATCTGTTCCGAACAAGTTTTAACTCTCGACTTCGTGACTCGACTCGTAGCGACCTACGGAATAATTACCAAATATTCTTCTTTTCGTCCATTATCCGTATCGGACATTGGCAGTTGGCATAATTAACTTAGTGGAATACTCCCTTAAAATGCCCTATGGTAAAGTAAAGGCGGTGCTGGAGTTATGTTGAAATACACATTAGGTTGTGAGTTCTTTAAATAAAATCAGATGACAAAGAAAAAAACATTAGTAATTAATAATTATCATAGCAACGAATAACCTATATAAAGTTAATATGGCATTATAAATGAAACTCCTTACAAAAAGCATAATAACATGTTTTTAGACGTATCACAGTAAGTTAACTAACCACGGGGTTGTATTCATAAAAATATATTAGTCAATCTTCAAAAACATTTAATTTGCAGTTTTTTCATGTACAGAAGTCGTATTCTCTTGTGCCAAAAGAAAAGAAACGTAGAATAAAGGTCTATAAAAACTATGATTCATTCAGATATGAGGATTCGAAACGCTTCCACTATCTTGAATATTGGCTATTAAGAAAACTATTACAAGTATTACATTGATAAAACACGATTTAGTAGTTAACTAAAAAATATAAAAATCAAGGTTGCTCAAGATTAAATATCATTTATATCTTATTCAAACCCTATTGAACGTAATTAAGGTGGTGTGCTTTCATGAAAAATATCTTTTTTAATTGCCATTGAAGACCAAACCCGTTCATACTCCAAAAAATATAAAGAATTTCAAGGTCACCCGAGCAATAGGGTGGTTTTTTCTTAGTTTTCAATTAATTAGTTGACATTTATATATCAACAGCAGAAGTGTGTGATTAGAAAACTATTTTTCCTCCATAATCAATTTTCCAGTTAAAAAAATTTGAGGAAAGTCTTCGGTTCCTGGATTTCATCCGATTCCATCCTACGTTCTTAAGACTTAAAATTGTCACAAACTGCCACATTATAAGGGTTATTGTTATATATACTCCACAAGATATTGGATTTATTTTTATTTTGCAGTAGAATGTTAGTACAATGTCACATTAATTATTTATTGAGTTAATGTCTGCATTATTAATGGTTTGAATTCTCTGAGATCAAAAAAGTCCTTACATTCTTTTCTTGCGCTTCTCCAAGTGCAGTCGAGAACATGTGGTGAATGCTATTTTAGTCGGTTATGGCCTGAGTTCATTGTTCCACTATTTGCAGACTATAATTAAGTGATACCTAAACGGAAATAAGTAACACCTCTTCAACCTTTGCTCTACTTTTAAAATTCTGATTTAATAATAATAATAAAGTGTTTATCTATACAGGGACTAGTCCCTTTAGAATAACAATACAGGGTATTATTATATCTTAGAGTACAAAGTGATTACATTTAATTAATTAATACAAATAAATTGATAAATGAGAAAGAATTAATGGAATAAAATTGCGAATTACCTCCAGTGATAACATTTAAAGAATAAAAAAAACTGAGCGCAAGAAATAAAAATAACATAGAAATAAGATAACAATAATTATATAGAGAGAAACAATAGGTAATTACAAATGTATGCAAATTACAATGTCAAGTAAAAAAAACAAGCAAATAATGAAACAAAAATACAAACAATATAGTCTATGATAACTTGTTTTTAAAAATATCTAACAGGACGAGTGAAGCGCCAATGGTATAAATAAAACGCAATTATTTATAAATAAAAACACATCATTCATTTATCAGTTGGAAAATTTTAATCTGAAAACTGAGTATGGTATCTCCGATTTTTTGGGAATTGTATGGATATGAGGTGATTGAAAATACGGGATTTGAAGGTTGAAAGATTATTGGAACGACGAATGGAAGAGTTCCAAACGGACGTGGATCGGATAAGGTAAGCTCTATCAAAATCAGTTGTTCGGTGGGATGCTGTCTGTGAATAGGTCTGAGAGCCGAGAGCGGGTGTTAGAGGAATGGACAGAGGTTTTGAATTTAACTAGATCGGAAAAGTATGATGGTCGGCGGGATTGGATAACTTGGTAAAGAAAGGAACCTAGGAAGTATTTACGGCGATAAGAAGTGTAAAGCGACTTCAACTGTTCATAATATCGCGTGATACGGGCGTCTCTTGGGATCCCAAAGATGAAACGATCAATTTATTGATCGTTGATTAATTTGTTGACGGTATTGATCAACCGTTTTAGTTTGCATAATTTTTCCATGATTTATTAACCCATATTTCATGAAAAGTTATTACATAGATCGAACTCTGACATTGCCCATGTTTTTCTTTTGAAAATTAGAAAAATGATTATTTTTAAGGTTTACCACTCATACTCCAGAGACCCACAGTTTAAATGTTTAAAGCTTTGTCCTTTGTGTAGCGAACCTATAGTGTCATCAATTATATTGTATATAATTGGGTAAACTAATTAAAAATTCTGTTGGTTTGTGATTGTGGGTATTATGAATTTTGGAATTAACCCATGAATATTAAATTGAGTGATATATCAAGTAATCAGAACTTATTTTAAAATAGTATACTATTCAATTGTACGACCAAAATTAATAGGAAACGATACCAAATACGACCTGGTTGTAAAACGAGAGTTTTTCAAAATTAAGCGCCGTTTTAAATTTGTAGATGTAAAATTTTTGCTTAAGGGTAACTAGTATCGATTTTAAAATGGCACCTTTAAAATTTGTGACAGAATTTCTATAGAAAGCGGTACCAAACACGACCAGTTGGCATTTAAAAAATAATTTATTCAATGAAATTTACAACTGTATAATACTAATACAACAAGAAAATAGAATGATTGGTACATATTACCATGAAAGAAAAGTAGAGAAACTACCCAGTGGTAGTACCTACTCAAATAACAAGTTCAACTTAGAAAGTAACTAGGACATATTCTTTTCAGACGCCTCGGAGGATAATCAGGAATTGTAGAGGTTGCTAGGTTTGAAACTAGTGGGTTTTAGTGGGAATGAAGTTTGTCATGAAAATATTGATATCGGATTCGGGCCGAATCAGCAACAAATGGGACGTTAGGTTATTATGGATTACTTTGTTCGTATCAAAGTAAGGAGCGTTGAGGATTTTACGGATGATTTTGGATTGTAAGAATTGAATACGAGAGGAATTCGATGGTTTAGTGGAGCCCCAAAGCTCTAGTCCGTAAGTCCAGATGGGTGTAATGATTGTCATATATATGAGTCTTTTGTAATTAATTAAGAGCTTAGGGTGTTTGTCTAGTAAATGTTGCAATAGTTTGAAACGGCGAGCTGTTCCTTGTCGTTTCATTCTAGTATGAAGATTCTAAGTTAAACTTTTGGCAAGGTTTAGTCCTAAGTACTGGACCTGTTCTACAGGAATCAGCGGGATGTTATTAAACGATCAGGACAGTAAGTCATTGGTTTACGCCGGAGCGTAAAGGTGATTTGACATGATTTGTGGGAATTTATTTTAATCCTCCAGTTTAAATATCATTTTTCAAGGTCAGTGTTATCACCCATAGGTTTGAATGCTACAATTGGATCAGTGTTGACTGATTATAGACATGTGTCATCTGCATACGTAGTAAGGATGGGTTGGGATATCAGCTGTATAAATTGTGTAGAGAATTGGGCCGAGGACACTGCCTTAAGGAACACCAGCAGATTGAGAAAAGAGGGATGAAAATACATTATCGTTATTTACTTTGAATGACCTGTTAAAGAGATATGATCGAATAATCAGAAAATATGTAGGAGGTAGGAATTGGTGGAGTTTGTAATGCAATCCCGGGTGACATTTTTTTTAATATTTGAATTTTGAAATACTCAACCACGACCCCGTTTGACAACCGTGAGTTTTGGGTTATTTGGATCAAAATGAATATATTTCAGAAGATAATTCTCAAGTGTGGAATATTTTGCACACTCATGCGCCATACCTCCCTGCTCTATTAGGAAATGCAGACATGAAATCAATTTTCTATTCAAGTTCCAAACAGGATTACTGTTAGTCATCATACTGGGAAAAGATAAGAGAAATAATCTTATCGAAGCTATATGTCACTAAAGTTGATGTTAGAATCTCGTTTTGTGCGACCCATTCCAGGATGATCGACTCGTAAGATTCTGACACTATCACATCGTAAACCCGGTGATTCGCTATCTATTCAACTCAACGAAAGAAAAAAAAATCATTATTTACGGAGACATATGAGCCTTTTCTCTGTATCAACCGAGACTATTTATAACAAGTGTGTTGTTAATCATCTTTCCTCGATAGAGTTTGTTTTTGCTCCCACATCACTGTATTAGGTGCTATTCTTGTTAGAGTAGCTTCCTGTGGTTGATGTTCATATAAATTGGAATGTTTGTATAATGACAGTCTAAAAAAAACCTTATTTAAAATTAAAAAGTAATATAAATAAATAAATACACCTGTAAAACTACAGCTCAGATATAATTAGGTGGTATAGACTGTACTGTTTCCAAGACAATGGTTGGTGATTTGCCCGATATCACACTAACCGCCAGGTTTTCCCCCAATATAGGGTACCCATCTTGGATCCTAGGAAGGCTAAGTGAGCCCCAGGAGGACTAGTAGATCCCACAGGGTCCCTTCGAAGCTGTTAAAAGACTAACAAATAATAACTTAAAAAAAACAAAAAAAAACACCCTTTAAAATAAAATAAAACTACAAGGTAGAAAATGATTTTCAATAAGTTTGAACAAAGAGAAGACCGATGAATAAAAAAATTCATTCTTTTATCGTATAATAACGTGGGTGCCTGATGTTAATTGTTGTAAATATATTGACCATATTATTGCCTTATATTGGTAAAAGTAGGGTCACTATGAAAATATCTTATCTTATAAAATATCTGAATCTTTGAACTCGATTTTCGGCCACTTTAAAACATCGAATTATATTTAAACTTTGCACACTTCTCAAGGGCCTAAGGTATTACGATAATTTAATAAGTTTATCTCATTATTCTGATCGGGATCTTCAGGACTATTGATTTTTTATATTCCAAGACACCGCAGTGCCTAATATGACTAAGACCTACATGGCTTAAGCTTTAAGAAAAACATGAGACTGCTGGCAGGATCAACTGGGAAGTTCCATATATTTTTCAACAAAAAAACAATGGTTAAAAAAAAGCAATAATCACGCTTTTGTAAATGAATGAAAAAAAAAGTATAAAATGAATAATAGGTAAAAAAAACCACTAAAGAATGCTTAATGGCGGTCTAAGTAAACCCTAGATAATAAATAATAGTTTCAAGTACTAAAAACATGCTTTAATAGAAAACAAAAATAAAAATAATAAAATGATAGTCGATAAGTTTGAAATAAGAATAAAATGATGAACAAAAGAAAATCTTTTGTAAAAAAGAGTGGTATGGTTTTTAAGATATTACAAAACTTATAAACAGGCGAAGCTAATAAAAGCGTATTAAAAACTTATCTGCCACTGCTGAATTCGAAAAGAGACTTTCAGCATAGCAACCCTACACATGGAGCAATTCTGCTTCCAATAAATAAATAAATGATCAAATTAATTATTTGTAAAATATTAAAAATTAGTTATACAATACATGAATGAACTTCACTGATGAATGAAAATACTAATGAATTAAAATACTATGAGTTAGATGACATTTTTTTTTTAAATATGTGTGATGCCAACAAAATAATACGCTGAAGACAGTATTATCGTATAACAGGATTTTGGGGGAACGCGTGAAACATTCAAGAAGGTCGTCCATAAAGTTAATTTTTTTGTACTCGACCCGAAACCTGACTGTCGCAGTAAATGTCGAGCATTCAAGCCTGTTGCTGTGTCAGGTTTCAAACCTAAGATTTCGGCTTATAGGATCATGAAAATGTGCCTATGTTAAAAGTCGGTATTTGGTGATTTATTTTTGGTGTTCATAAAGATGTCATTTTTATTTATTTATTTATTTTTTGTGGGTCTTGGGTCTAACGACCTACTTAGGCCTCACCCAAACACGCTCACCCCTCCCACCAGGGTTGGCCACATGGAAGCACTAAAACTGGCACTCTCGAAGCATATAACCATTCAAGTTGCAATGAGAAGATCGTATGGAAAATTTAAAAAGCGGGAAAAGTTTATTTAAACACATACATTTTTGCTTTTATCTCCCATAATTTCAAAGCTAAAACTCGTCTGACAAGATGCTTTTAAGACTTCTTCTGACTAGTTATAATCATTCAAACCAGTATTTCCCTATACTATTATCGTTGCAGTACGGGATAAGTCGAATTTATCCAAAATAAGTTTCATCTACTTAGGGATGCTGAAGAGTGTTATTTTATTTCAGGTGACAACAAACTTGAGTTTAAAAAAACATGTTTCTCTATCATGGAATAAAATTGCATATGTGACAGAAAAAAAAGTAGACTTAACAGAAGACCTCCAAATATTACAAGATCATATTACTTTAAATTGAGTTTACAAAAAACATGGGAAACGTAGGCTCGTACAAATGTTGCTTTTGATGAGGAAAAACGAAATATTGGCAGCGATTTTATTTTTTATCCCAGATTCAATCGGTCGTTTAGATCATTAAAAAAGTCTTTGTGGTTTAATTGTTATCTTTGACAGCCCAAATTTAGTCAAATCCTGGCGATTTAATTTTATTATTACTGATGTTGAACTGCTGTTGATATTACAACTGTACTATATGAACTGGGGCAAAATGAGATCATGAAACCTGGTATTTGCATTCAGTAAAATTCCGAAGTAATTGGAACAAACACACCCAAAATAAAATAAATGCACAAAATAGAACGATATTAGATTTATTTACATCTAAATCATATACATACATATTAAGATGGGCATGGTGGTCCGGCAACTCTTTTATTTTCCAGGACTCAGTTCTCTTTTATGATCATCTGGCCTATGTATGACGAATCGGTTGGAGACCATAGTTTTATTATTATTGCTCAACATTGTGACACATAACATTATTATTTAAATATGAGACCCATACTTGTCTTATTAGGACATAATAAATGTCTCAAGTTTCTTAACAGATATATTTTAAGATCCATTAAGTAGGTATTATTATCTTTCCTCTATGATATCATATAATAAAACATTATAAAGCAGGAGACAGATAACGTGAGCTGTCTGGAATAATAACTCATTATATCTTTCCTTATCTTTGGTATTTCCTGATATAGAAAAAAAAACTATACATCATAGCACTTTCAATTTCATTTTGTTTTTTCTGTTAAGCGATACTGTTCAACTTCTTGCATGCTTGATTATTTCTGTTATATCAGATCTATCAGTTTAATGAAACTTTAAATTTCGAAAATGTTAAAATAATTTAGATAAATAGTTTTTTCCAGAGGCCATTTTATACTTCATCTCATAATTTTAAGTATATATTTTTTTTTACAATCGACTGTTGATTGATGTTCCGATTTCAATAAAAACTATGCATGCTCAGGTATTATTGAGCGTGCATACCAATGATGGATGGCATACACATTTAAGTGTGAAACCCGACAAGCCATACCAACACAATTTTACCAAAGCTATATAAATATATTAAGGAATATTATTCTAATATACAGTTAATAATTTATTCAAATATACAAACTTGAAAGCAGAGTCTAAAGGTCCCAGGCACTCAAGGCACGTAAAGCTGTGTGTATGTGCGTGGAGGTATGTATACATATATGTGATTATATGTATGTATATATTTTTTTCTTCTAATTCGGCTGTTCACACATTCAGTTAGATATTTTTTTTAAATAAGTTAACATACTATTGTTTGTATTGTTCTTTCATTATTTTTTGTTTTGCTTGGTATAAAATTTGTATATGTAACTATAAAATATATGTTACTATCAATTGTTTCTCTATATATAATTATTGTTATATTATTTCGGTTTTTTCTTTCTTTCAATCGGTTTTTTAAAATATTGTTATTAGAGTTGATTCGTAATTTTTTCTTTCATTTTTTAATTTCTTTCTCACTTATAAATTTAATTGTAATAATTAATTTAATATAGTTATATTATACTCTAATACATAATAGCTTATATATTAATACTTGTATTGTTATTCTAAAGTATAAATATTAATACATGTCTCAAAATAAATAAAGACTTTATTATTATCATTAAAAACTTCACTTACCTACATTAAATTAGAAAAGCTATTTTTTATGCTTTAAAATTATTTTCCTGGAACCATGGATCCAATGCTATCCATTACTCAACTAAAACTGGTCTGGAAAGCCCCACTTTCCCCCACTAGTGAGGGAAAGTAATAGCCACCTAGATCGAATTTGACAATCAGCACTCTGTTATTTTAAATGTTAAATTGCGGTATTATAATATTATTCATTTTATATTCCTAAAATGTTAAAATAAATAATTTTAGAACTATTTTATATTTAATTCAACAATACAAGAGATATAAAATAAAATTGTGATTTGATCCTACTAACTTATCTAATTCTTTTTTAACTTATTCCTTGGAGGATTTTGCCTTACCTTTTATGCTATATTGTTCTGTACTCTCTTTGTCCAGCTTCCACTGGATATCGATACATCAGAATGTGATGAATTGGGAGCAAGGACTTATTTACTTCTTACCCTACTTTGGATGTTTGTTTTTTTTTGACACGTCCTTTAGTTTATTGACACAAGTTCAAAGGGATCTATTAAATAGAAGGAATAAATAAGAAAGGGATTAATGGGGTATTTTTCAATACTAGATATTGAAAAGTTTTTGTTATATTTATTTAGAAATATTTTTGGCAAAAAAATCTCTCAGGAAACTTCAGAGAACAAAAACAAAATTATGATGTGTCAATGTTTATGGCAAACATCACCGGTTTTTGTCCTTTTTCACTACTTGTTTCTGAGTAGTCAGTACTACCACTTATGATATTTTAGTTTACTTTAAAAATTGCCCCCTCCTCGTTGAAATTTAAAAAATGATATTTTTCTTTGCTACAAGAGTGAATTTTAACAGTTTGAGTTGTTACTCTTTTCAGGAGCACTCAATTTTTTCTTTCTTTTTTTTATGATTCTTATGACTATTAAATAATGCTCATAATAATTTTATAATTTATAATATTGAATACTCAGTAATAGTATTCAATCAAAGATGTTCTGAATTTCATCAAAATATAATTAAAAAATGTTTTCACCACTTTCTTAACTGTTATAAACTGTTGAGCTGGAGGTAAATGGCTTTGTTCGCGAAGAAACAAATCGGTTTAGAAATTATGATTTATAAATCTATATTTATTACATGGTATTTAATGTTTCCATCATATCGTAGTTATTATGTATTTTTGAGAACGAAGGTATGCCATTTTACTTAAATTTGGCTGTTTTCATTTTAAGTAATAAATATGCAACAAAGAAATTTTATACTCAAGTGTATAATTTACCTTCTTTGGTTAATTGCTTTATTATTCAGAATGTAAATCTAAAGAAAAATAATAATAATGAAGAATATTATTAACTCAATTATAAAAATAATTAAACTATTAGTATGCTACAATAGAAAAATATCTTTAAGAACGAAGGATAATAAAATCAGACAGATGTGTATGCCCAACACGTCGTGCACCATAGTTAGTTTGGTGCCAGCAGTTTTATTAATGGTCTCTGAATGATTTTTTTTTTTTTATGTGTCTTTCTTTCAGTCTACTTCTAGCGCTTATTCGGAAAAACAACAACAACCCGTTAAACAAATATAAAACAGAATTATTATGATTTTAGACGCATACGGAAAAATAATTAAGATAATTAAGTGCATTAGGTGGTAGTGAGGTATTTCTTAAAATGGCCTAAAATGCAATGAAGAAACTTAAAAACATTATGCTTGTATGAATTTCAAGGTCAAGTGTACAAAATGAACGAAATAAAAAGTTATTGAATTATGTAATGTTTCTAATTGGTCTGTTAAACAACATTAAAGCATATTATTCTTGTAATAGAAGAATAATACATGTAATATAATAATACTATTGTAAGTGAAAAAAATTAAGTATTCTAATTTTTCGCACTTATAATTTATTTATTTGTAATGAATGACAAGCACATTGTTCTGTAATAAAATAATAAATAGCATCGAACAGATAAAATAATAACCCTAATAATATACAATGGTAAAAAAGGGCGATGCTGTAGTGATATATGTATATTTATTAATATAAAAAGCTGAACTGCTATATGTATATATATTCTTCATTTTTTTAATATATGTTGGCTGTAAGTTGATTAAAAAAGTATCGAAAAGTATGCCAATATTTATCTCATACCAATAGCCCTTTATGATGGAATGTTAGTAAAAAAAATCAGGTATCTCATCGTTGCTTTTCAACCAAAATTTAACTTTAAGGTATAAACTGATGGTTTATGAAGCCTCCATCTGCCTTTTAGAGTTTACTTTAATTTTGCAAAACTAAATAAATAATAATGGAATTGATACATCAGTTATAATTATAGGTAGTAGGAAATAAACTATGGCAATCATGCATTGGAGAATTGATAATTGAAATATCATTTCCATTTGTATGTATATTTTGTTGTTTATTAAAAAACGATTTAAGATATATTTATGTATCTTATTTATCCAGTCCTGAAGAACAGCCGCAACTTGGTTGGAAACTTCGGTTTCTAATCAAACATAAACACTATTTACATTTAATGTTTACGGAATCATTTTTTAAAATCCATCCGGACCATTTCCTTCTCAAAAAAAAATTTTCATTTAACTCGAATAAACGGCTGGATTTCCCGCTTTAGAAGATTTATTTTATTTAATATTTAAAAGGAATTAAAATAGTATTGAAATGGAAATGGAAATGGAAATGGAAAAGGAAAAGGGAGTGGAATAAAAAAGGAATTGAAATGCAATTGAAAAATAATTGAAATGGAATTGAAAAGGAATTAAAAAAGGTATTGAAAAGGAATTGAAATGTATTTGAAAAGAAATTGAAATTGAATTGAAAAGGAATTGAAAAGAATTGAAATGGAATTGATAAGGAATTGAAATGTAACTGAAAATAAATTGAAATTGAATTGAAAAGGAATTAAAAAAGGTATTGAAAAGGAATTGAAATGTATTTGAAAAGAAATTGAAATTGAATTGAAAAGGAATTGAAAAGAATTGAAATGGAATTGATAAGGAATTGAAATGTAACTGAAAATAAATTGAAATTGAATTGATAAGATATTGAATTGGAATTGAAAAGGAATTGAAATTGAATTGAAATGGAATTGAAAAGGAATTGAAATGGAATTTTAATGAAATTGAAAAGGAAATGGAAATGGAAATTGAAATTGAAATGAAATAAAATTAAAATATAATTGATAATCCAAATCTATTATATTTGGTTTTTATACAATACAAGATAAGTCTAAACAAAAAATGTATTTTTCATACAAGGATTAGTGTCGGGTTGACCTTATGGGATCTACCGATCCTTCTTGCAGCCCCTCTCCCCTCCAGGCTTTTATGTGAAGTAGGTATTCAAAATTGGAGGATTTTTTGGCCGTTGAATCACTACGCTACACAACCGTAGCCTGTAAAATTCGAAGTAGATTCCATTAGATAGTAGATTCTCGGCAGGGCGAGCTGGATGTTGAGACGACAGAGGATTTTCGTCGGCACGGCGTTGAGGCAATAGAGGTTGAGATGATCGACTGGATCATATCGAATTGGTCGAATCGATCACGAAGTTTAAACTAATTACACCTGCAGGTGGGCAGCAAATTAGTATCTTCTTCAAATTCACAAAGCAACTCTGAGCTACAGCTTGCGAAGTGGACGTCAAGGGGCTCATGCCTACACGGTCTGGCTTGATCTTGCCGGAGCGAACAAAAGCCGATCGACTTCTCTTTTGTTAATCTCTTTTCAATTTTGTAACATGAGTTTTTAAACTTGCTACAAATATTACACTTATCACTAAACAAATTAAATTAAATTATTCTAAACAATTTTGAAATAAACGATTAAATTATTATATTAAAAATAAAAGTGTGAAAAATAAGTAAAGAAAATGTTCTTTCTTTTACGAAAAAATGATTTAATTTTTATGATTAAAACTAATAATATTTTATAAGGTTACTACGTCATCTGGCCTTAACAATCACAGTACACATTAATTCTATTAAGTTGGACTTTTTGTAAATATATGTAATATTAAAAAGTTGTGTTTATTTTCATTGACGCTTGATATAAAAACACATGTCCCGTTTTGGATTAAAAAATCATTAGTCAGTTTAGCTATGGATAATTGGACAATGCTATAGTGGTAGCCTTATGTTACGCTCAACTATCTGTGTTTTTATATACATAAAAATACTAGTACCTCATTAAAGCGATGAGCTGCTATACCAAAAATCACAGGTTCAAATGGACCCTTTGGGATCTAGGTCCTTCCAGGGGCTCACCCAGTCTCTGTACAGTGGATACATCTCGTACAAATCACCTCCCTCCACAATCATTGTCCAAGAAACAGTGAAGTCTCTGCCAGGTACTAAACCTTAGATCCTTCATGGGTTGTAGTCGTAGAAGTGTATATATATATATGATGGGATCTTTTATATATACCAAGCTCACCTATTTTCCTCATATTTTATATTCATTATATAAATATACATATATTGGTATAGTTAACACTTATACCTTAAGGCAAAAAAATTTTTTTGTATATAATAATTGTATAATTCAATTAAATGATATCTATTATTAATTCTCCTTCACAGATAACAGACCAAGACATGATTTTATTACAGTAGAGGCTTGTTCTTCAGCACTAACAGGAGCCTTCCTTGGACAGATTTCGCCCTCGTGAATCATTATATATATATATGTATATACATATACACATATATTATTAATGCTAGGGTCTAGTCCAGTAAGGGCTAGGGCATACTCCAGTAGGTCCATCAATGCTAGAATATAGTCCAGTAGGTGCTGGGATACATCCCAGTAAGTGCTAGGGTCAAGTCAAGCAAGTGTTACGCATAGTCCAGTAAGTGCTGGGACACATTCCAGCAAGTACTAAGGCATTGTCTATCTTTTTGTAATTCGACTCTAAGCGACAACCTGCGGAACAGATACCTCATTAGGTAATCATTAAATACATTTATGATTATTGAATGAACCAAATTAAATTGTAGAGTTATGTAGTGATATGTTTTGATGCTAGCCACATATAAATATATATATATTCACATATATTTGTGGAAGAAAATGATCCGGGTGGAGGTCAATAAATTTCTCTTAGATACGGAGAAATGTTTATTAAATAGCCAACATTTCGACCCAGTCGGTAGAAAAAAAATATGTTGCAGGAAATCATAAATAACCCGCAACTACGTCAGAGGTAATAACAAAATATAACATCAATAGAATGGACTGTTCCATGAAACTGAATGTGCATTTATACAAAGGAAGGCTTTGTTTTGGTTTTTTATAGCGAACAGTATAGGTTCCAAGTTGTAAATGGAGACGGAACGAAAATATGAAAACAAACTAACCGCTCCTAGGGAAAAGTTACCTCATCAAAACATCAATACAAGAATTTCTAAACAGGATAAAATAAAAAATTGTTTTTAAAACCTACTAGAGTTGGCATACACATCAGTTGATAAACAATCGTTCCTCAACGATGATACATCTTAATATTTCTGTTGATAAGTTCTTATTAAAAAAAATTAATGAAATCATACTCAAAAATATGTTTATCATTCAATATATGTATCTTGGTAAATATTTTATGCCTTCTTAAAAATATCTTAGATTTGATAGTTCATATTTTTAATTAAAAACGTGGACTGGAATTTTCATCAGAATTAGTTCAAAGTTTATTTTTTATGTCTCACTAACTTTCCTGAATTATCAACTTTGTTCTTTGTGTTTTTTTCGTTTAACGTCACATTATGCTGCAATGGCTAATCGGATGATGCTACAGAGGCAATCCTTAATTTTGCTTATACAGGTACAATTAGGGTAGGAATCTTTAACGAGTACCTGACATGGGTTCGGGAATTAAAATTTACGTCCCATCCGAAGGACGGCATAACTAAGAACCTTTTACTGCCTTTAAAATGTATTTATTAGCACTACTGATCAGTAACAGAAAAAAAAAAACGTCAAGTTATAATAGGAAAAGATTCTGTGACAAAAAAAATCAATAACAGTAGTAATCTTTATAAATAAACAAAAGAGATTTTTGGGAGTTTATGTTACCTCCTTATTAAGAATTTAAGACAGTTTATTGGGCATAAATTAATAATAAAATATTCTACTAATGTTGTTTGGCTTAATTGTGTAATTAACAGTTCACATTTTAACCAGTCTTATTGAATGTATATTTTATCTCTATATCTACCACCACTCGTTATTATTTAGAAGATAAATAAACCTATTTTATATAGGTATTCCTCTCTGCAGATAGTTTTCGGGTTGCTGGTGCAGGATTTTATGTAAAAATAAGATATCAATTTCACTTATAGATCAGACATTAAACATTAGTTGTACACGTTGAATTGTTGAATTAAGTTTTATTTATTAAGAAATATAACGATCTGCAATAATCAAGAGAAATATGTAAAATAATTACATGAGAAGCGAGGAATGGTTGACTGGATGATCGATGTAAGGAAGAAAATAGTTGGGGGTGCAGTCAAATAAAACACTAAATAAGTGGATACTTATTTTATTAAGTGCCGACGTTTATTTAGTGTTTTATTTGACTGCACCCCCAACTATTTTCTTCCTTAAAATAATTACAGTAAAAAAAAAATACCTGTACCACTATAATCCCTGAAGGCTCTCAGATTCATTACATTTCAGAGACTATACTTGTTTTAGGACCGAGGTTGTGGAGGGAGATGATTTATCAGAGATCACGCTCAACCGCCAGGTTTTTCTCCTAATTAAGAATACCCATTTTATACAGGCTGAGTGAGCCTCAGGAGGGTCTGCAGATCCCACAGGTTTCATTCATGGCTCTTGGTTGATTAAATAATTTATCTGGCACAGCCGGTTTGAATCCTATGAGTACACAATGAGCTACTCTTTTCTAGAAAATAAATAAAAATAATGCAAATAAATAATATTAAAGCTTAGAAAAATTGTCTATAATAAGATAAAAACACGAAACCACACCCAAACTCATTTAGAATATTGGAAGATCCAGTCCTAAAGAGAACTCCTAATAGCTAATTTAATTTAGTATATGTATTGTAACGATAGGGGGCGGAATGGGTCTGTGGTAGAGCGCTGAGTAGCCATGCTTACCGAGTCTCTCTCTATACAGTGGGTACCCAAAATAAGGGGGGAAATCTGGTGATTGAGCATCATTTAGGACAAGTCATCTGCCTGCGCAACCTTTTTTTTTTTTTTTTTTTTTTTTGGGCCCCCTTCCTGCGATTGCTGGCATACGGGGTTCGGCAGTGGTGGGTTAATGCGTTGGGTTTACGCACCCACGCCACTGCTAAAAACAACTTTTTTTTTTAATTCTTTATTAAAAATGATACAACTTCCGGGGGGAGGTACCATTTAATTGATGGGTACAATTTTATTATAAAATTAAAATCTATTCTACAATTTTATAAATAAATTAAAATTTCTGCCATCACAACCGTTGTCAAAGAAACAGTACAGTCTCCACCATGTACTAAGAACCAGACCCTGGGTTGTATTGGTAGAGTATATAAAATACCCCGACTATATTAAAAATTTTAATTTAACAATTATATCGTACGAAATTTTAATTGGTTTATTGTGATTTAGTTGTCTTTTAAGTACACGATATTAATTCCAAAAAATATTTTGGATTGAATGATGAAAAAGTAGATTGCATCAGATCTGAGTAAAGAACATTATTAAATACTAGTATAGATCAAATTTAGAGTTGGGACGTAAAAGCTCTGTAATAAATAAAAGCTTTCATGTCATATAAAGGAATATAACTTCAAGGTCCGAAAAGAGCTATATGATTTAAATGCCCGTCGGTTTAATGACATTTCTATTTAGTTCCTGTCGTAAATAAAGAGAATATTAGGGTCCATGGTAATCGTAAATAGTTTTACAGCAGTACTTTTTTATGTTTAAGAGTGCTTAGAATATAAATTGAGTCTAGAGATTGGGTTGTAAAATCGCGTTATTTCAAGAACTGATATCGTAATATAAGTAAAGTACTCGTAATATAAGTAATACGCCTGCAGTCAATAATAATTTTTTCAGTTTCCAATTATAAATTTCTGTATAAATATCTTTTTATTGTAATATCAACGATTACGATTATTACTTTTTTTTAGAGCATAGCTTGTGAACTACTATGGCTTAACCTTTACGGAATATCTATTTGTAAAGACAAAGAATATTAACTAAAAATAACAAAAAATGCTCTGGAGAGATTGAATCAGGGCCAATGGCATCGACTATATTTTTTTCACAACCAATCTCTAGCCATTACTGAAATTAAAATTAACTGCTTCAAATTAGTTTCAATTTAGTTTTATAATTTTTTTTTTTTTAATAAAACATCTTGGCAGTGTTCAGGATAATTGCAAGATTTTGCCAGTTTCAGCACTGGGGACTGTGTGGTGTGTCTCAATTCTTCGAGAAAATTAAACTTATTTTATAAGTTTTTCTAAATTAAATCCACTCCTTTAGTAAAATAGTCTGTAAACCATGAAGACCTTATGATAAGTTTGTCGCCTATGTAACGCTTGTACTTCTGCTTGATCAGATGTTTGTAGGCAGTCTCTATCTGGTAGGATACCCATTTTATACAGACTGAGTGAGCCCCAGGAGGCTCTGCAGATCTCACAGGTTTCATTAATGGCTCTTGGTTGATTAAATAGTTTATTTGGCACAGCCGGTTTGAATCCTATGACTACGATAGGTACCATAGATCCTATGGTACTTCTGCTTGATCAGATGTTTGTAGGCAGTCTCTATCTTGTAGACGAACACCTAGATTCCGTTTTCGTCAGTTTCCAAAACTTTCTGGAGTTTTCGAGGATGGTTGTGAGGAGGTCTTGCAATAAGGCAGTATTCTGGGGTGATCTCTGGCGCAGTGGTTGGCGATAAGTGAAAGCCTGTTATATTGTTCTATCCTCAATTCAATAAATATATCAATGAATAGATTAATATCAAATAAATATCAATAGATTAATCAATTATCTCATGATAATAATTAAGTTTAACATCAAATGTGTTTTTAGTAGTCATTAATGATTTAATAATTGTCCTAGAGGTCATTAGAAGATATCGTAAACAAAGCTAATGATATCACCTAAATATTAACATAGAAGGCGCATCCTATTTATGTTCATAAATAAACACTTTCTGATTCCCCCTAATAAATATTTGTAATAGAAGGAACACTCCAAATGAATAGCCTAAACCAAAGCCTCATGATGTAATGGGAATGAGAAAATCTGAAAGAAGTGCTCCGTGTGCCACGTCAAAAGTATAATAATCATAATAATAAGCAACGGATAACCACTCGATTCTTATGGATACCAGATTTTCTCCGCTCGAAGTACTCTTCGGGCCAAGAGAACGGCGAAGAGATGGAGGGAACCCATTTGTGGATGACAGATAGCATGACTATCAGTCTCCACCAGAATAAGGATTGTAAAAATGACGGGGGAAAGAGTTGTTTGGAACGGGACAGTTATTGCATACTAGATAGAGTGGAGGATATTAGAACAATGACCATTGTTCATAGGAAATTAAGTTCAAATAGAAGTCAGGAGGCGGTAAGTTACATGCTGAGTGAACGCAATATCTTAACCATACAAGCACCAAGGAGCCGAAGAAGCGCAGATCTGTTTACATTAAACTATTAAAAATTCTTGTAGAGAAACCAGAAGTTGCCCAATAAACAACAGTATCTTCTTTTCTACGGAAATCGTAAAACAGATAACGTCAATTTTTTTCTGATGAATGTCAACTTATTTCCTTTTCTTAATTTCTGGTTCAGTGATTCAGAAGGTTAGATATATGTTGTTATTTTTTAAAATTAGTATCAGTACTATTTTCTATTCTATTCTAAGAACTACTATATCTGTTCCTTGTTATGTTCAGATTATGCTGATGTGAGTGAAGTTTACACAAAGCATTCCTTTATTTTTTAAATTAAAAATAATCGGAATAATTTTATGAATACTTATACTTATTCTGTTGGCACTACTGAACAATCAGTCTTCAAGCACGCTTAGCGGTCTTTTTAAAGGCATAAATTCACGTACAACGTGTTCAAAACGTATACTGTATACATATGTATGTCGACATTTATAAAAGTTCTTTATAATTGTTCCAAAATGTATTGCACGTTTAGTGGTCATTTAAAGGAAGAGACAATAAAAATGATCTGTCACTTGAGAGATTATTCAATCCCTATTATTATTCGGATTTTTTAAAACGTGGAAATTGTAATCTTAAAAGTATTATACTCGGACGATTATGTTGCTTCCTTGGAATTTTATGAATTTCTATTCACAGGTCCTATCCTTGAATAGGAAATATTCATTAAAAATTTATTATAAGAAAAAGGATATTGATCATTTATACTCATGAGTGAGTTTTTTAAACTTCAGCCAGTGAAGTTATCGCTAAAAAGAATTGACAATCAGATATCTGTTCTTGTTATTTCCTTCATTTAAGTGATGAAAACGCCATTACTCCCAGGATACTTTCTATAGGTTTGACAACGACGCCTTGTATTTTAAGGAGTACTTCGAGGAAAGCTAAAACGTGTGCGTTCAAATGCACTCACCATTACAAATCGTAGCGTGCTTTGAAATAATCATGAGCAGGTTATTAAGTTTTATTGAGCTGTTGAAGTCCTCTGTTGCAGCTTATTTCTCAGACAATGTGCACGGCGTAAAGAATCCCAAAGAACCAGTATACGGCGAGTAATCCATTAGCCCTCATAATGGAAACACAGATTAAAATTTATTTTAAAAAATTTCGTTGAAAATTGTATTGCTCTATTTAATAAATGAGTTTTAAAGCTATTCCGCAAGTTGTCGCTTCGAGTGGAGTCACAAGTTTTAACTTTTCATTCGTTAACCTTTTAATATTTTTCAAAAATACAATTTATCAATCAGCTTTAGTATGGAAAAGAGAATGTAATTATGGGAAATGTGTATACTTTGGTATTCATTTCAGCTAGAAATGAACGTTTCAACAAATATATCTACAGCCCCGGTGAATAAGTGATTAAGTCGGATTTGGCCCAGAGAGAGTTACATGCTTTCAGAGGACCGGAATCCTATCATTCTCGTAGTTTTTGGCTTGAAATTGATTGTAATATAAGCAATAACTCCTTTTCAAGCCAATGCCTTATTTAGCCCCTTATTCCCTACGAAAATAACTCGATTATGCTTACAAAAGTACAGGAAACTAAGTTTGGAGAAAATTATACCAAACAACTAAAGAAAAAGACTTTAGATATTTCATCTATACTTCGAAATGTTAGTTAAAACTTTCATTTCTTGATGACATGATTACCGAAATCTACTCATTGCCCAAAATTACATTCTATTTTCCATACTAAAGCTCGCGAGAACCTGTATTTCTGAAAAATATTAAAAATAAAACGAATAAACCGTTAAAACTTGTTGTGAATTAACTCTTGGCGACAGCATGCAGAGCAGATGCCCAAACTTCTTCTTTTTTAACTTGAATCGCTTTATAGATAGCAAAAAACAATATTGAAACTAAAGGTAAACAATTAATTACAACCTTACAACCTTTAGAACAAAAAAGTATCTAAAAAAAATTCGATAAGCATCATTAATGGCTTGATGGTAGATTGTGAATGTTTAATATTCAGATAGAAGTGATATTTAATAGAAATTAAAATACTATTTGTACTTATACGTAATTAAATATAAATCACCAGCTCTAGAATAAAAAATATTCATTGATACTAGAACTCCCGGTACCAAGGAAGAAGGCGAAGTATTTTTTTTTGTCTTAGGATTTTGTAAAAGGATTAAAATGTTCATATTTTTTTCGTTCTTCGGGACGCAAAATGGTCGACTAGAGCATGCGTGTGTCAGACACTCGTGTAAAATCCTTATCCTAATTATACCAGGATAGACAAAATTTATTATTCCCACTGTAGCATTATTCGATTAGCCATAACAGCATACAAGTGACGTTAATCAAATAAACAAACTTATAATATCGTTTTACGTGCGAAACTCCTGTGAAGAAAATACTGTTATAAAATGTTATTCCTCTTTATTAACAGCCAGTAAGCTATGTTTTCACTCAGGTTTTAAATTATTCCGCGAAGACGAAAATTCTACAAAAACCAAATGATAACTTGAAGTGTTTTAAAAAATATTTCAATTTATTTTAACAAGATATTTTTAGGTTTAAAGGAAAATAACCCAAGTCACGAGAACTCGATGTCATAAAATAAAAATATTTTATGCTGACGGATATTATAAGGCAAAAGAAAGATAGCTTCAGCGTCGGAAAAAAAATAGAGGCAGGCCATAAACTCGTACGGAGGAACGAGAATGCTGACTCAACATCTTCTGAACTGAAGGGCTTATTGAAATTTAAAAAGAATATCTATACAACAAAGAAATATAATAACAATCAAATGTGGATTAAAAGCTCAGCGGTTCCCATTGTTTTTTTTTTGGTTAGTATTTTGGAAGAAAAATCAGTGATTCACTATAGAAGAACAAAAGCTCAGAAAATATATAAAAAACTGTTTAAGATGTAAGTTCCTCCGAGGTGTCTGAAAAGAAGATGGCCTCGTGACCTTCTTAGTTGAACTTTATATTTGAGTACTAAATGTGCTAATCCTACTTGACTTTTCTAAAGCTTTTGATTCCTTGGACCATTCTATCCCTTTTTCTAAAAGCTCTATCGGATGGTTCCAATCTTTCCTCTCTGACAGATCTCAAGCAGTTTCCATACCTAATCAACCCCTTTCCACTTTCCTCACTCTGTACTCAGGAGTGGCATAGGGCGCAAGCATCTCTCCTCTTCTTTTCAACTGCTACATCATTGATCTTCCTAAATCGGTTCAGTACATTAATATCTTGTCAGGATTTGTACTTTTTATTTACTTATTACAGTAGAATCCCGATAATTCGTATGGTCAAGGGACTGAAGATTTCGTACGAATTATCGGGAATACCAATGATCGGGAGTACAATATAAAAAAAATTAAAAAACGTATTAATGCAATTTTTTTAATCTATCGAACCATCCATCACTTGCATGAAAGTCTTCAATTCCCATTTCTCTGCGAAAACTCGGACTTTTTTCTATTGGACATAGAAACATAATGTATTATGTTATATGAGAGAGGAAAGGAAAAAGAGAAAAGACACGACAGCACCTGAAAGGAATGATCAGCTCCAGAGAATTTCAGGGGGAACCAACAGCTTTTAACAGGACACCATTGACATGAGGACAGTAGTAAAATATATTGTCCTTTAAATATTTATCTGACTTACTGGTGCTTCAGTTAATAAGTGATGGCCTGAAATAATGGATGGCCCTAAAATGATGCAATGTCCCAGATATAGATATAAACTTATCCAATCTTATTAGGAGAGGCTAACTGTAGCTTTCATTCAGCTATATAGTAGACAAATCCTATCAAGGACCTGTATTGGGACTACAGAATATAAATATGAACTTATTTATCAGAATTGTGGAAAGCATGATACATATCCACAGCCACCATCTGAAAGTGGACAATTTTGGTGTAGGAATCCGAAAATAATCTAGAGGAGATTTGGAGTCAATTGTAGGCAGGGCCATGCAATGAATGGTGCACTTTTGGGAAGCTGTAAAAAGTCCCGATGCCTTTCTTTTTTGGAGAGATCACTGGTTTCCATCTTAAAGTAATAATAAGGATGTAATAGTCCCATCAGAGGAGACAAAGTTACTTTGAGTGCTCCTGGATAAATGGTGCAGTTTCACCCATCATTGAAAGGAAGTAAAAAAGCAAAAAATAATTTATCATATAATTTATTATGAACTTTATTAATAAGATACATACGACTTAGAATATATGGAATCATTGATGAATCAGAAACATTGCATTCCATAAAAAACACTTTCCACAGCATATTCATTAACGAATGGAAATCAGTTCCTGGTGTACATTGCTAAAGGTACACGTGAATACTTAGGTTTAACATCAATTATCAGTATTGATAGAAAATATCAACGATTAGACAACAATTCCATTAAACAATATATTTTAAAATATATAATTATGAAAATAAAATTTTCTTGTGAGGAATTATTTTAAAAGTAAAAATATAATTAATCTTAATATTAAATACAAATAATTTACACGCATTTACTATATCTTGTATAGGTCGAACTATAAATTAAAAGTATCCCTGAATAAAGGAGTAAAAAAAAATATATTTTATAATGTATACATTTATTTAAAGACAAAGTAAAGTTTTTATTTACAAATATTATTTATATTTTTATTATAAATATCTATACTAGGCATTTACAATATTTACATTCTTCAACCAAAATGTATCAGGAACATACTTCACGGCTTAAAACATAAAATCAAAAATGTAAAAGTAATTAAAATAATACGAAGAAAACATACATTTCATCATATTGTTTACATAAGCTTTTTACGTAATGGTAAAGTTTACAGAACATATATATCACGAGAAATAGGAATGAACAAATGCAGTCATTCCAATACATAACAAGGCTTAAGAATGTATAATTAAAATAAACTGAAAATAATCTTGTGATGTTTCAACTTATCATGCCTAAAAAAACAGAAAAAAATCATTAAGATTTTTGAATGCAACTAACGTAAATTAAGTATACAATTATACATTATTTGTCTTCATAATATTCTTCAACAGTTTGTTGAAAATTAACCAAGTTAATTTTTATAAAACAAATTTTAATTATCAATATAATGATGCTTTATGGCCTGGCCAATAGTTTTCAGGATAATGAACAAAAAAAACTTCTATTTTGAAACCACAAATAGTTCTCTCAAATTATTAATCAGCATTTGTGTGATAATTAACAGTATATATATATATATATATATATATATATATATATATATTTTGTCTCATCTACCTTCATATAATTACTATTGTAGGCATAGGCTATTTTTCACTGTTACCAGGAGGGGGACCCCGGTTACTGTTTGTCTGAATCCTTTAACATCTTAATCAATAGCAATCAGACTAAAGATTCAGGACAACTGATTGTTTAACTAAAAACCACAACAGACCATCCCTACAATGTTAAAGAACCACCTCCAAACGCAAATCTAGGAGAAATGTTGCAGGGAGTGAACTGTTTTCCAGGCCGTCTTAGCGCCCTAATTTGTATGGAAGAATGTATGGCAAGAGACGGAACAAAACCACGTACATATCAGCGATTGCCTGATTTCAATGGTTGTGAAAATTGAAATCCAGGTCTCCTGAAATGTTATCTGGTCATAAGAGAACTGGTAAGAACCACATTTTTTGGCTGAACAAAAAGTTCATCAAGAAATTAAGAGCTAGTTTGAACCAGTAGCCTATGGTTCTAAAAATTCCATAACAAAACTGTCATCTCTGTTGGAAGTATAATAGTTTGTCTCCAACCTGGAAAGGATTTCCTTTGAAGTTTTATTATTTGGATTTATGGAAATAAGCTATTTGCCTTTGGGACTAACTTTCTAAAAAGAGTGTTAGTCCTAAAACTGTGAGTAACATTGCACTGTTACTCTATAAACTAGTGTTTCAAGGAAAATAATACAATTTCTATTTCTTTATTATAATTATGGTTTTAGATTTGTAAATAATATAAACAAAATATATAAATTAAGCTATTATAATCCTAATACTAAACCTTATGTTCCAATGTTCTAGTTAAAAAGAACAACAAGCTTACCATGATTAAAATGCAAAGCAGTTTCAAAATTCTCATCCTTAATCCTTTCTTAAATTTCCATTCCTTCAGAAAAAAATAAGCTGAAACAAGAAAAAAAAAATTATATAACAAGAAATTATTGTTTATCCAATAACCAGATTAATGACAAGTATACTTTAAAATGTTGATCGAGAACAATGACTTGGATACTAAAATTTAACAAAAAACTATGTCTAAAAATTTTAAATAATTTTTTTGTCCTAGATAGTTAAATTTAAAACCAATTTTTGATGAAATTTGAAAATGAGATTTCTGAAATGTTAATTAATAGAGAAATTGCTTTTTCAAAAATGAAATCAATAAAGTTGAATCGTATATGAGGACAAATGCATGAAAATTTGAAAATACTAAATTTCACAATAAAACTTTAATTAAAAAAAAAACAGTGGTTCAATTTTTTGTTGGAGAGCCCTTATTCCATAATACACTTATTGGCAAATCAGGAAACAATTCTAGCCCAATCCAAAAACTAATATGAACTTCGTTAAAAGTTTTATTAGAAATAGAATATCTATAGCCCAGCCAGCTGGCAAAAAACGGTAATAAAACTTAAATATAAGGTAATAAAACATAATGTTATTGGTCTTCTGGATTATACCTTACAATGACTTTAGTTTTTTTTTTTATTTAATTCAATGATATTTACAACTATAATGGTATTATATCAAGTAAATGTGCAAAAATGTAGAATATGACATGAAAACACTTGTGGAGAAACTACCCATCGATAGCACTCCAATAAAGTTCTATAGTAGATGATCTCGAGGCCATCTTCTTTTCAGGCGCCTCGGAGGGTTATCAGGAATAGTATGGGAAGCAAGCTGAGAGACTAGCGGATTCAAGTGCGTATGGAGCTTGTTATGGAAGGATAGGTATCTAGTTTGGGCCAAATCAGTAACATATGGGATATTAAGATCATGATGGATGAGTTTGTTTGTGACATAATAAGGAGCATTGAGGATTTTACGAAGGATTTTGGATTGCAAGGATTGGATACGAGATGAATTGGATGGTTTAGTAGAGCCCCAAAGCTCAACTCCGTATGCCCAAAAAGGTCTGATGACTGTCATGTAAATAAGTCTTTTGTAATTAATTGGTAGCTTAGAGCGTTTGTCCAGTAAGTGTTGAAGTAGGCGAAAACGTCGAGCAGTTTCTTGTCTTTTCAGTCTTGTATGAGGATTCCAAGTGAGACGTTTATCCAGATGGAGTCCTAGGTAACGTATCTATATATTTTTTAACAAGTGTTTATAGGGTTGAAAAACGAATTAGTTAAAACAATTATGTTAAAGGGTATTTTTTCTATTTAATTACAGAACAATTGGAACTTAATTATCCTGAATTATTTTTCTGCTCCATTGGTTATAGCAAAAAACCTCTTTTGAGCTATGCTATTGACTTGACAACTTCTTTCAAATCTAGTTCTATTGCTAACACATAAAGGATATTACCTATGATACACATAAAAAGAGTAAATTTTTTTTACAATAACTTAATTGATAACAATACTACATCACACAATATTTAACGCACTGTGTTGACTTATATTATTTCTTTATTATACAGAGGAATATTATGAATTATATATAGATATTAAACTAGTATAAAAATATGTATATGGATTTCAAACCTGAGGGAAAGCAGTGGGCCTGCACATCACTCAGAAAAAGGTGCATCAGCAGATCCGTTCCATGGAGAACTTCAGCATCCTTGAGAAGAATTAGTGAGGTGGACACTAGTTAATATTTTTATATCCAAAAAACCACAAATTTGAATATTAGATTCACACTATTTTTCTTTCTATTTCCCACCAATTCCTGAATACCAAAAAAAAATATATTAGATAAACATAAAGTAAAGTAATTTTAGGAAGACATAAGTATTAAAAAAGCTTATATAAACTAAAAAAACTGACAACATTTATATTATTTTAGCGAATTAATTCCCAACTTGGGGCCATACTTTTCCCTGAAAGAACCACTGAGAAACTAAGTTACTGGAGACCCAGGGCTTAGGCTAATGGGATTTCATTTAACTGATTTATCCCAAAGCGAAAAGAGCAAAATATCCACTGTAGGAAATATTCAATTGAGGTCTCAATTTTTTTCCTAAAGTTATATTTTGTTATGCCAAAAAGTTATTGATTTTTGATATATTAAGCAAAGTTTGGAAAGAAAAAAGTAACAACTTATTTATACCTTGCAATTAATTTTCAGCTGTTCTAAAGGCAATAATTAATGGTTATTAATAAATCATGAAGTCTAAAATATAACATACATGTAATTAAAAACTCTCCTAGTTAGAAATTGTTTCACATTATTTATATTAATATGGAGTTAGGAGACAAGTTCTAAAAATGGGCACCTTTTATTTTGGGGTAGAATTTTAATAAATGTTTGGTTTACTCAAAAGATATTTCTCGGCCATGTCATTTATTTACCAAAAATCATTTATTACCTTTTGACACTTAGATAAGGTTACTAGATAGTGAACCAAGGAATTTAACTGTGAGATCGAATTTGATTGACGGTAATAAGTAGGTTTTAAGTTGTCAGTAATTTTTCTATGTCAAAGAAATGATACCCCTAGTTTGTTAATCTAACAATCGAAAAAAATATCTATAGTCATTTAACCCTTTAACTGTGTGAAACCACTATAGCGGTTTAAGGGTGAACAAAACCGCTATAGTTGTTTAGAGGTTTCTGTGCCAAGGGTGAACTAAACTCCCCATTTTTACAATTTTCAAACTCGACTACCGTGCGGTTATTAAATTCTTTTGTAAAGAGAGTCTTACTCCTGTGCAAATTAAAGAGCGCTTGGATTGTGTATACGAGCAATCCTCCCCCTCGTATTCCACAGTGAAAGAATGGGCAAAACTACTTAAGTTAGGGAGAGAACGCCTAGAAGATGACCCAAGTCCCGGTCGCCCATTGTAAGCTGAAAAACTTCTGAAACAATCCAACTTGTGGAATCTGAATTGCTGTCTGACCGGCGACGTAAAACCAAGGAAGTAGCAGCGAGGTTGGGGCTTTCAAAAACAAGTACAGTAGAATACCGATAATTCGTATGGTCAAGGGACTGAAGATTTCGTACGAATTATCGGGAATACCAATTATCGGGAGTACAAAATAAAAAACGTATTAATGCAATTTTTTGAATCTATCGAACCATCCATCACTTGCATGAAAGTCTTCAATTCCCATTTTTCTGAGAAAACTCGGGCTTTTTCCCTTCAAATATTACCTCCAAGTGGTACATTTGAATTCCTTGCTCGTACGAACCAGATTTTTAAGTTCTCTACAAGTCTGAGAAGTGATTTTGTCCTTCGATTGAAGAAATGCTTGGATACGTCAATTAGCTTACAGCCACCGGACACGGCGTTTATGATTTGTTGTTTCTCTTTAATAGAGATGCTAACATATTTTGGAGGCATGATTACGTGTCACAACGGTAACAAAAACGAGACTGAATTGTAAATAAAAGTGTGATTGTAAGAAAAGCTAAAATAAAATTCCTAGAACTCCCCCTCTCTACTCCACTCATTTTCTTTGAGTGAAAACAGTACGAATTACTTATGAGATTTCCTAGAAAACTTGTCTCTCCCGTAAAAAACAATAGGATCTACTGTGCCTCTAAACAATACAAACATACTTTTGTATAAAAACAATACAAATTGAGTGATTTCCTAGAAAGCATTTATTCTCATTCTGCTCCCTGGTATATCTGCTTCACTGTTCTCTCCCTCCCTTTCGAAAACAGTAATAAGTAACGAGATTTTAAAGCTGGAAATACGAACTATATGACGTTAGAAGTGACCTCGAGCATAAAAATAATACAAATTACCGAGGGGTCTGAAATGTATTGATTTTATACCATTTATCGGGATTTTCTTTGGGGACCGGCAAATTTGTACGAATTAACCGGAAATACTAATAATCGGGATTCCACTGTATTTGATGATCATCAAAGAACATTTGCAAACGAACAAGGTTAGTGCAAAATGGGTTCTAAAAATTCTTTCAGCTGCTCAAAAATTGGAACGACTTCACTGCTGCAATGAATTTTGGCGATTTAACACTGACGAAGAGCTCCAAGCAGCAGTGGAAGAACATTTTTTTAACGAAGAAAAAAATTATTTTTTTCATGGTATAGAAATGTTGCCAAAGCGTTGTACTAAGTGTGTTGAACTTGGAGGAGAATATATTGAAAAACGTATATATATAATTTTAGCTTGCAACTATTTTCATTGAATATTAAACTCTTAAAAACAAATTAAAGAATCTTAGAACAATAAAGATTCCAAAATAAAAGTAAAAACGTAATCATTAAAACGCGTAAAGGGAATAGATATTCAGCATAGGATTAGATCCGAATTGTCCGCACTGGGAACTGGATGGCCTTGGAGGAGCTGGCACATTGGGCTACACTCAAAGCTGCTCGCTACATGCAGCTAAACTGTTACAAACACCCAAAAAGGTTTTTTCTACCAGGCAACATATAGAAACAAAAACAATATTGTTTAAAACAACTATTTTTTAAATCCTACACGGACTTCAGAGAAACCACAAACTTTTTCAAACAAAAAAATATTTGGGTTAATGGAGATCCCATTGTGTATCCTACTTACACAAAATTTTTACTCAGTAATAAGAGATAACCTATACCCTATACGTGGAAGACGATCAGAAAAGAAAGTTTACTATGCCTACACTATCTATCTATAGATACACACCTTCCAGCTCATATATTTCTTCAGTCTTACAGCACATGAGTATTATGATAAACAAACATGTCTGTAGACCATCTTAAATATTCATCAAATGACAATAAATGATTAAGAATAATTTGTATTCACAATTAATAGTGATGTAAAATTAAAGTTAATTCTGGTTAATACATAAGTTAACCAAGTGATGTTTTAAAACATTAAGATTTTATGAACAGCCAATATAAATAATAATAGGAATTTATAAAAAATTGGTAAGTTGAAAAACGTATTCAACATAGGATCCAAATGTTAAATGGATCAGTCGTATTAGACACTAAGGCTTCATGTTCCTTCTTGATTCGTTTTTCTTTCTTCATTCTGCTTGTTTGTTAGATTAATTGAGCAATGATTTTTTAAAAGAAAAACTTGAAACTTAAAAGGCACAGACAATAAAAACTTTTAGTTACTCAAAACAAACTACGTTAATGCCAATTTCAAATAATGCCTTTGTATCAATTTATATATTTCAAAAATCTTTTAAAATAAAAATATATCACAGCTTTTAAATATACTAAATAATGAAATATACTAACTTCATTAACCTAATAATTAAAAAAATAGAAATAAAGCTCAATAGACAATAAGCTCTCCTTATGCAGCTTAGGTCTACACACTCTATATACAGGTAAATAATACTTATAATTAGACAATAATTACAAAATATTTATAATATATACTTTTTTTTTTTTGAAAAGCTACTATTTCACAGCATCTTCCATTTTAATGGCAAATATCTTACGTTGTTCGCTTCCTTTTTCTGGAGGATTTTGTTTTTTGTCGAGTCTTTCTTTTCTCTCTTTCGTTCTCTCTTCTAGGTTCTTGATTTTCATTATAGTACGCCCGAGATGTAAGTGAAAAGTTAATAAGATCTTCAGCTGCACTAAGGTGTTGAAACTCTTTTAGCTGTGCAGGAGTTTTGAACTTGGGCCTGTTTTGTTCTTGGTGTTCAGGAATGAACGTGGTAGTAAATGCTCCTGGGACTGGATTCTGATCAACAGGAATATTTGTAATGTTAGACTGAACCATTACATTATCGTACTTAATATCGGCAGGATTTGGGTAAGTAGGATGGGCAATGTAATCAGGCATATAATTTATCGGGGGAGGGGGAGCATTGCATGTTGATGGACGGTTCAAGTTCAAAGCACTGAACCTATACTTCTCTTTAGCCAATTCTACCTCAGCGATACTAATCATGGGTGTGTTAGGGTAGGACATTTCTGATCTTTCTTCTTTAATATATGAACTATAAGAGAATGCTTTCCGTTTTTTTAGAGGAAGATTAGAATGCTCATTTTCCTCTTTAATGTGTTCTTCAATTTTTTTGTGTACCTCATCTATTTCAGATTCCCAAACTAATAATTTAAGACCATTGATTTCATCCAACGAATCTGCCATTTCTTTTAAGATATTTTTATCAAAATCATCAGAGCGAAAACCATTTTCATCAGACTTATCGGGAAGTTGAGATATATTAATCAAAGCAGCTTTCCAATTTTTTATTAATATATCATAATTTTGAGTGCAACGATGACAAGGACATCTGGGTGTTTTAAGATCTTGTTCAGAGAACAAAGGGTAGAGAAGATTAATCCAAGAACGTTTATTCAGTTTTGTTAAATATGAAGAAAGTTTAACGTGGAACTTGTAAATTATGTTGTCATTTCTCAAAGTGAAATCATGAACTAAACCTCCTTTTTCAGATAGAATTTCACTGTTTTCTGTAGAAGCTTCTCGGCTTTGTTCTAACGATCTTTCCATATCATTTACTCCTGAAGTTCTTTCTTCTACACATTCTCCTAAAGACCTCTCTTCATTATGTACTCCTAAACATCTTGGATTTATACTTACTACATCAATTTCACCTAGAGATAACTCTTCATTATTTTCTCTTAAAAGTGATCCTTCATTATGTTCACCTAAAGGTATTTCCTCAGACTGAATTGCATCATTATGAGGAATATTTATTTCCGCTTGTGGGAAACATTTCTCAAATAAAATTCCTTGGGCCCTTAAAGCATCAATTGATTTAGTGTCTACTATGACTTGTTCTGACCTCTTAGGTGGAGAATGGTCTCCGATATTGGAATATGCTTCAAAAGCTTGCCCTTTATTGGAATCGATTTCAAGTTTGCTCAGTGAATCAAAAACAGCAGTATGTGTATTTTCAGGTGTTTTATCAGCAACAGATTCCTCAGATTTAGAATCAAAACCGAAATCATAGCCATTATGACCATAATAAGACTGTATATTGGGTATGCCCCATGGGTAAACCACATTTTCCTTTGATTGAGATGACTGTGGTTCGAGTTTGATCGTTGGAAAATCAGTGAATTCTGCAGAACTTGAAGGAAGTTCAACCTCAGCGGCCACTTCCAACGTGTCACCTTCACAGACACTATCAACTTGGTTGATCTGATCTTTTTTAACTATTTCTTCAACTTCTGGCTTGATGGCACTAATAGCATTTTCTTCCGGTACTTCAAAACTACTTTCTTTGTCATCTTCCCCAATGTCTTCTAAAGAAATATCCAATTTTTTCTTTTTCTTTTTCAGTTCATTTTTGTTAACCGATCTAATACTATTTTTTAACTTATGTAATTTTTTGTTATCAGACCCATAAATAATTTTATTTAATAGTAAACTATCCCCAATATCACTTTCTAGACTCATATTAGACCAATCGTTCATTAACGAATTGTGGTCATTATCCTCCTAGAACAGATAGAATGATCAGACCTGGTATAGTTTCTTAGTAAGCATAAATTCTTATATCATACACCAAATAAAGCCAAAATAAAATAATTATGGTTTAAGAACAAGAACTTATTATGCCAGTTAAACAAATAACAACAAAACAATACCTTTTCATCAGAAATAGAAGAACTATTTAGGGATGCAAAATTGTGACGATCTATAGCACATTGTAGCTTTGGATCAGCAACAGCTTTCAAGAACATCTGAAAAATTCAAATCCGATATGAACAAGAAAATTGAATAAATTAAAAAAAACATGTTTGGCACTTTTTAATTTTGATTTGAAACTTTAAAGATAAGGCCTAATGAAAAAGAGACCTCAATTTGCCATATTTAATATTTATTAACATAAATTGAAAGGATTTTAATAAAATATTATCAAATGTATAATGTGCCTTACCGCCCAGTGTTTACCATCTGTCAGTTAAATAAATTTGTTCATCATATCCGAATTAGAATTAAACTAAGTAACACCTCCCAGTGTTACTTCTACCCTAGTTGTTACACCAGCCAACTAACTGTTTACAATAATCATTTGTGTTTCTGGGTAAATGAAAAATACATTAGCTCAAAAAAACAGCCGTACAGGGTGGTATGTCCAAAAAGTAAGGTGACTATTCGAATTGGGCGGACAACATATATATTTGATTATCGATTTTTTGTAGTTGAGTAGGTACATCTTTGGGACATCATCCAAAGATATATTCAACGTTTCAAGTATATAGGATACTTAGTTTGTTTTTTACAAACAGAAAGGTTAAACGTGTTTAAATGTGCTCGGCGATTTTCTATTATAAAAAATTTAGAAAAGAATTTGCATCAATTTTTTTTGTAAAAAATGGAATCAAGTACTCTAAAATAAAACAAATGTTATAAGGTAAAAGCTCTCCCAAGATGCCCAAGAAGATGTTGATGACGAACAATTTTTTTTTTTTATTGTGGCATAGTGAATTGGCAGTTTTACCTCAAGGTCGTCCCATCAATAAGGCATATTATCTTGAAGTTATGCGCCATTTGCGAGAAGTAATATGAAAGAAACGTCCGGAAATGAGGAAAGAAAAACAATATATGGCTTTTTTTAGTATCAAAATAATACTGCACTTGCTCATTCATCATGGCTTACATTATTTTTATTGATAACCATTTTTAATAGAAACTAATAACGTGAACAGATGTATTGAATTATTAATATTAAATTGAACTAAATAAAACTGGCAATGGATTCTTTTTAGAACTCCATAGCATTTATCCCCTCCCTTCCTTCCCATTCACGCACCCATTGTACGCCTTTCTTTTTAACAAGTACTTTTGTCCAAAGACCTAAAATTTAGAATTAA
Organism: Troilus luridus; assembly: GCA_964056705.1. NCBI lineage: Eukaryota > Metazoa > Arthropoda > Insecta > Hemiptera > Pentatomidae > Troilus > Troilus luridus. Next base: position 64,583,411 of record OZ057412.1, on the reverse strand, counting down.
AAAAAAAATTAACCTTTCTATCTTTAGAAATAAATGGCTAGTTTTCAACGGATTTATTACCTAACATGATATAAAATTAACATCTATAGGGAAGAACTCCACTTAACATTATTTTTGTGAAAGGTGGTTAGTATACATTCTTTTTAATATAACCGTTGTTTTTTATTTGAATTTGTAATCACAATCATCAAACCTTGCCAATCTTAAACTATAAAAAATATGCAACTTGAATCAAAACACAAACATACCTTGATTTTATCCTGAGCAATATATTTAGCCTCAAGGAGAAATTTAGTGATATCTGTTCTAGCTTTGGGAATTCTGGGTAATATATCTCTCAATATACTACAGCATGAAACCTTTTCCCTGAAACGAGGTGGCAGCTGTAGGTGTTTTTCTGCCACTATCTGAATTTTTCTTTTTTCCTCTCCACAGCTCATTATTGCCTTCCATAATTTGAAAGCAAGAATATACCTTATATATGTCAGTACATAGGCGGAAGAACCTGGACATTCTCTCAGCACTCTCCTATTATATACACAAATTTTTTGTTAAATAAACATTTACTAAAACTAAAATTCATGAATAAAAGTAACTTTAATAATAGATATCTAAATCCAATATAACTTATCTTAAATTCCTAAGCATTAAATTTAAGAATAAACAATTTTAAAAATATTTTTCTTCTGAAGTTTCTTTCTGATAAAAATATTACTACTTAAGACTGATTGTAAAATTAACATTGAGAGAATTACAAGTTTTAATGTTAAATATAATTTTTATAAACATATTTTTGGAAGATGTTGCTTAACTGTTCCACTAAAATTAGAATAAAATAGACCAACTATGAAAATTATGTAATAAATAAAAACTATTGCATTGTATAAAATAAAAGTAAAATTTAATTAAAGTAAAAACTGAAAAAAGTTTTTAAAATTTCATACTTCAGTGTAATTTAAGTCAGATAAACAGATGGAGACCTAAACTAATAAGGAATTTATACTTATAGTTTATAAGTTTTTAAAAAAGTTAACCCTCTCTTCTGTCAAAATCCAGGACCAATGTCTAGATAAATTATTAATATAATCAATATACTGATATTTAAATAATTTACCAAATGGTTCTTTTAATCAGAATTATAATTTAAACAGAAAACCAAAGATACAATATTATGCCAAACTAGACTTATATAAATTATCAAAATTCAAATGAAATTAAACATAATCGAAAATAAAACAAAATGATTCTAAATAGAGACATGAAATATGAAAATAGACCATATCATTGACAAGATTCTGTTCTAAAAATAGAAGAAACAGGTGAAAATAGAAATTTTAAAAATCAAGAGGAGTATCAAATTAGATGTATTGAAGAAGAATAAGAAGCAGATATTGAAAATGAAAACTAGGGAATACATATTGATTCCTGTAATGAGTAATTGAAGCAATAGTGCTTCAAAAACCTTAGGTACTAGTCTTTATAATCTCAGTTCCACTAAACGTTTTAAATGAAGTTAGAGGATCATCAGTACTATTTTTTTATTGACTCTGGTTATGAGAAGGCATCAAGGCAGCAGCATTTAAATGTTGATATATCACACTTTGCTACTTCAATTTCTGTCATAATGTTTTTAAATTAACCAAGAATTTTATTTATATACAACACCAAATGTGTATTTTAATATATCTTGAATAATTGAAGAGACTCTTTTTCTAAATAGGACTATTTTAAGGCATTTCTGATTTAATGATTTTTTATTTTAATTTAAGTTTTTTGTTTATATTTTCTTTGTTCGGTGTAATTGATAGTTGGGTGTTGTTTACTTAAAAAAGTTTCTTGATTTCTAAAAAAAATTTAGTACAAATTGGTCTATTAGTACATTATGAACATATTCTAGATAAAAGTTCTGTAGGACATTTTTTGACAGTGTATAAACATCTACTGTTATTTCTGGAAATATATTTTCAGCATACAAAAATAAATCTCATATTTTCTAATTTATTTAATGATAAAAGTCTTTAATGATTTATACCCATCCATTGTTTATTAATAATAATACAGAGAGCCTAATATTTCAAATAAATCAAATTAAAGATAAGACTTTATAAGGATTAATTTCAATTAAAAGTCGTTTATTTGAAATTAATCAAGTTTATTTGATATGTACACGTACAACACACTGTTGAGTTGGTTCCTCTAAATAAAAACATCATAGAAACAAAAAAAAAAAATTAAAAACCGTGTTTCATGGTAATTACTCATTAACCTACACACTTCACACTTCCCCACATTTTGATTATTATTATTTATTTATTTTTTAGAGAAATCATATTTTTATACAATGCAATATTTTTTTATTTCTACTTCAGATTAGTTTTCATTAACATTTTGATATTTTCATAACATCAATTTAAAGAGAAAAATCAATGAACTTGAATTGTGGGGCTACATTGCCATGGTAAGGCAGATCATATTAAGATTGGCTACCGAATAATTAGCCAGTAATCAAAGAATTTTTTAAAAAAGAATTAATGTTTTTCTTTCTTGTTTTGGTTCCCAGTTTCTCCTTACCCCCAACATTCTAATAGAAAGTGTTTGCTTGTCATTTTAGTTCTTTTCAATTTGCCTGCATAATTTTTTGTGAAGTCACAATACCTCCATAAATTGTAGTCTTGGAACGATCATAAGCAAAATACTGAAAAATTATCAATATAAGGAAGGAAAAAATCCAATGGTCTATATCTTAATTGTTTTCCTTCAATCAAATTTACATATTATATAGAAAATTTCTGGAAAAGATAAAGAATATTCCCTTGTGCACCAAAAAATAAATAAATGAATAAAAAAAAAAAACTTTTCTAAAAAAGTAGAGTAACTTTGCTTAAATTTGAAATTGATCAGTTATCTGTTCAATAGTTCTTGAAATATTCCAAAATAAACATAATTTCATAACCTTATTTTGGCAAGTATTAAGGAAACTCCTATCCCACTAAGAAAATCATAATTAACACTTCAATTGCCACTCACACAACATGTGTGCCGTAAGTTTTTGGCTGCTACCACAATTTCTGGTCAATGAGTTATGAATGTAAACACTTCTTATTTCATCAATATGTCTTTCATTATAGATAGTTGTTATTTTTTAATTTTTAATTAATACTAAGCCGTTAGGGTCAGTCCAGGTGGGAAAGGGGACAACAAAAAATAAAATAATAAAAATGAAAAATGAACAAATAAACTTTCTTTGTATTTATTAAGTTATGCTATAATTAACTCGTTCCGCGTATTTGAACATCTGAATATCGATTGGAAATTAAATTACCACAATTTTTTAATTTAAATTGTTTCCAATTGAAAGTTTATCTATAGGAATAAACATCAATTGGTTAGAATAAAAGAAATAAAAATAGATACACGAAAGGATTATCGTAGATATATGAATAAAATAAGAAAACCTACATATTTTAAGCAAGATTTGACAAATGCTGTTACATATAGGTAATGTGTCATTTAAAGTGTTTATTTGCACACTATAAATTATTTAATGAAATTACATAAAGTTTCTTTAAAATAAATTTTTCAAAAATACTCCTGCCCATAGTAATTAAAGGGTTAACTATTAAAATTGCATCTCCATCATCAACTATTTTCAATTTCAATGTCAGTACATAAAATTTTCTTGAGACGGCTCATTTTCAATGAATGGCAGAATGTCAAAGTCATATGAAAATATGTTTCAGCTCATTCTGATACATAGCAACAATGAGATAAATCATAAATATCATGTATTGTTGAAAAAAAAATCAATATAAAAGCATTCTTAATCACTGGAATAAGACAAAACATTTAAAAAATATTGAATGGAGTGGAACCGTTAAGCAACCAATCGGAATATAGGAAAGGTTTAACCATGGATTAAAGTAAGTATTTAAGTTACCAACCTAAAAATCAGGTCACAAAGCTCCCAAGAATTCTTGGAAATCATTTTTGTTTTGAAAATAGTATCAAGGATGTAATCATGAGAACGCCCTAAAATAAATTTCAAAATGTTAGGACCACAAAAGTTATAAAAAATAAAATTATTTTAAAAAGCAGAGCATATTAACTCACCAAAAAAAACAATCAGACATGATGTTATTTTACTCGCTATTTTTTGCAAACTTTCAGTACCAGACCTAAAGGGTAAAATACAGAGAATTACTAACGATTTATTTTAAACTTTAAGAATAATTTATTTAATGATTTATAAAATGCATATTTAAGTAAAATACAAGATTTTGGTGAATAATAATAATTAAAAGCAAATTATATTATACCTAGATGCCTTAATTTCCAAATCCATATACAAGGCCATAAGATCAGACATTTTCGCCAGATATGAGGAGTGCTCAAAGGGCTGAAAAATAATTCCAGTTTACTCCTCAATCTTTATATTAAGGTGTGGTGTTCAATGTTCAATTTTACAAAATATTCTTAATAACATTGAAACTAACAACACAATATTTAAAAACAAAAAGGAAATAAGAAAAAAGGAGGTAGAAAACAAAAAAATAAAAGACACCAATTAAATCTGATAATCATAAATTATATTTCATCATTTGTAGTATAATTTTTTTTATTATTTTTTTTTTTTTTGTGAGCTGTTACACAAGTTATAATTAATAAACATAAGGTGTGTGTCTTCTAATAGATCAGCTTGCCATTATGAGACATCACACATGTTAAACAATTTAAAAATCAGCAAAGTTGGCAGTGCTAGGAAACAAAAAGTATTTGCCAATTGCCATACAATAAAAATCCACAGAGGGGAAATAATTTGTACCACCTTTGCATAAAATGATAAGAAAAATATGACAGTAACTACCACGCCTTATTATATATTGAAGCCATGCATCAAATAAAAACGAATACTTACAGGTTTGTTGTCAGCGTAAGACATGTGAAAAAATATCAATGCATCTCCCATGTTGTATTTAAGCTTTGAGCATCTAATCGGCCTAGAATAACATTCTTTTGCCGACTGACTAACGTTTCTGAAAAAAATATCAAAATCAAGTAAATAATAAGTTATTGATTCTAATGGCAAATAATACAAGTTTCCAAAAATGAGAAATGACCAATAAATGCTTATTATTTAAATTTTGAAATGCTAATTTCAATCAGGAAGGGGGGGAAAAAAATGTAATCAAATATAAAATAAAAGCTTAACTATTGAAAAATACTAATTGACACTGATGTGATAAATATCTTACACAATTTAAATACATAACAAACATGTTGGTTAAAAGACCAATGATAATTTACTCAGGAAGTGTCTCATAAAATGTTTTGTAAAGAAGTTCAAATAAATAGTCTGAGTTAAATTTTTAACATAACTAAAATTATATATCATATATCATTTAAAACACAAGATACTTAATTTTATCAATGTTTTAAATATTTGTTATTAAGAGCTCATTTGGTTTTGTTGAGCCATCATAAAAACTCAAAATAAAAAATCAATGAACAGTTGAGGCAAGAAGCAAAAATATCTCAACTTCAAAGTAATACATTAGTGAATCAAGAGCTGTAAAGATATATAAAACCTCCAAACTTAAAATAATAAGCATAAATGGTACTCGTTTCACAATATAGATTGGATTGATATGGATATAATTTGGATTGATAAGAAAAACAAAGTCTAAAAGATAAAATCATTACAAGAAATGATTGAAAATTATAATATAATTTTCTTATGTAATATTAATAACCAATAATTAAACATTTAACAAACATACCAACAAAGAAATTTTTTTTTGGAATATCATAATTAAACTATGATAATTATTGAGCTGAGTGGTAGAAGAATCAGGGATATTTATATAGTCCTAACTGATGTTTTATACTCACATGAATTAAATAAATTTTTGTTGGCATTTTAGATGTAACTTTTCTTAAAATGTTTTTTTTTACAGTATCAATGTACAATCAAATTCAAATATGTAATATCAAAATTATCAGCTAAGGCTATTGAAAATTAATTTAGAAAATTAAAACAATTTTCTAGCAAACACAAACATTGAGGTAGATTCACTTCACTTCATATCATTTCTATTACATTAGTTAAGTGATCACTGGATTGCTTGTTACAAGGAATTGTTTTTATTTTTGTGCACTGAATCAGTAAAAACAAATGTTTCTCTCTTTTTGTGGAATAAAATATTTTTTAAAAGGATTGTTGCAGGAATAAAATTTAAATTGATTTAAAAGTATTCCCCAAATTGTTGCACACTAAAATTCATAATTCAAGTTATTTCTAAAACATGTTATTCAAGTTATTCGGAACATTTTCTTCCTCATCATATATAAGTTAGTGTGATCGTACTAGCCCTGCAATGTGGGTCAAAACATCGCTTTTCCAATAAACATGTCTCCATATATAAGAGAATTTTTTTGACCTCCATTCAGACCATTTTCTTCCTGATTAAAAGTATCATGGTGTGCTTTAAGAATCACAGTCATTCTTATTTTAGAAATAACTTGAATTATGAATTTTAGTGTGTAACAATATGGGGAATAATTAAAAGTAGAACTAGAAATATTAAAAGAGCTTTTCCTATACCCATCACCACTTTTTCTTTTTCTTAATAATGAACTCATTATTAACTTACAAACTTGTAATCGTATTGAGACACTGTGGCATTAAACATGATCACATGCCATTAGACATGAATTATGTTAATATTTATTTTTTTTAAATACTTTGCTATAAATTTATAAATTCTTTCTTTTATCAAAAATGTAACTAAACAAATGTGATCGTTTTTTAAATAAAAAAGTTTTTTTAAATTCTTTTAATCATAAAAATAGGCATCTATTTTTTCATTGTAAAATTTTTGAGTGTTAAGTATATACGTCTAAATAATTATGTGTAAAGTGCGAATGATTTTAATTTTAGTTCATGTTTTCGTTAAAAAAAAATTGTGTTCCATTTTTTCTGTAGCTTTGGTAAACTCATATTTGTTTTATATATTCATCTATTACTTATAAGGAGTTAGATTTAATAAATACACATGATATCTTCAAATTGAATGTTCGATAAGTAAAATTACCAAGTTTAATTTCTAATTAATATAAGGCTGAACTAGAAAAAATAAATTAAGGTTCAAAAAGAACCTTTTTCATAATTAGGGTTAATCAGACCTAAAAAGGTACTATACAATTTTAATATACTAAGCTTATATTTACTTTTTATTCCCTACCAATATTTTATTTTATTGTAAAAAGGCTTAAAATCAAAAGGTAAAGAAACACTAAAACTTAAATAAGATTTTTCACAGTTTAACATCTTGCGCCACTTGCAATACAGGATTAAAATTTGTTCTAAAATACTAAGAGCAAAGACAATGAAATACTAAAATTATTGAATATTTTTATGTTGAGTTAAACGTATTTTAGTAAGAGAACTCTTAATTTAATATCATTGTATCATGAACTTTTTAATTTCGCTATTATGAGAATTAAAGAAAGAAAATTATTATTGTAGCAAAAAAGAACCAAATCTCATTAATTGAAGTCTCAATGATATTCGATTACTATCAATTTTTCATTACATTTTTAACTTATCTGAAAACAAACTTGAACTCATCCACTCAGCTCATTGAAAAATAAAATATATCAAAGATTAAAAATAGATGGCACAACAGATCGAAAGAAAATTTTGTTATCTTCAGTTACTAATTCAGAGAAATCATGTTTTATTAGAGCATAAATCTCTGATTCCTGTTTCACATGTTTGACAGCCTCCAGTATTCCATAACTGGAGTATAAGGGTTCAAAGTCTTGGGCATAGTGCAAGAAGAGTCTGTGAGGACTTGTTTGCTTCTAAACATGACCAAATGGTGGAAAAGAACATCCTTTGAGATTTCAACCCACGACTGGTGACTGGTTCTGTTATTCGATTATATCCCAGACTTAGTAGATAATCTTATTCCAGTTTTGGATCTCTTCATCTGTTTTATTGAATATTTATTTATAATAACTTCACTGAGTCTTCTCTTTTGATTACAAATCTCATTCTCTTGAAGGAGGATATTGAGAGGTGTTGCTATAGCTAAGTAAGAGAAGCCCCTCTGAATGATGCACAGATCCATATGTCCTGGTAACACGCAGCTGAGCCATCTGATAAATTGACACCTGTTTGTTATCATTTAAGTGTGAGAGATTCCATTTTTCAGACATCCATTGAAAATCACCATTGGTGCTAGGAAATAGGTATTAAAAAAAAGATTTTAACGAATTATTAAATTGGTAAAATTTGTGTTTCTGTATATACTTTGGAAAATAGCAGAACATACTTGAAGATTGCTAAAAGCTGATCCTTAGCATTAAAAATATTGTTCTTAAATATTCCTATGCCAGTTTGAAGATCTCATACATCCGCATATATCGAAGTGCACTTAACGGAATCATTCTTTTCATTTAGAAAAGAAGTGGGTCATTCCTGAGCTGGCACACGTAATATATTCTTACTACATCTTTTAGAGAAGCTGTCAGGACATTTCCTAGCTTAAAAGCTGTGATTACCAGCTACTTTATAAGGATTTTTGTTCACCTCATCCTTAATGAAAACTTTCCAAGGTCTCTGCTTCTGTGAGAGCTTCTCATTTCAATACATCCTAGAACTATGCATGTACTTGTTATAAACCCCAGTGCATATTTCATCGCAACTCCACCTCTGATACAACCTCATAGCCTTTCAGAGCTATCCTTACAATGTTATTAACCATACAAAAAAATACAGGTTGAGCTTTCTCTTTTCGGTTTTGGAGAAAATCCTCAGTTGTTTGCAGGAAATCCACAGGTGATATCAGTAAGGCTCGAAATCATGTAATTAGGATCATATATACCGCCTGTCTCCGCAGGTCTCCAAGATTTGAGACTAGTAATGTCAGATAATTATTTATTCTTTTACTGGCTGTGAAGATCTTGAGACCCTTCAGGGGCTCACTCAGCGTGTATAAAGTGGATAACCTTTACCCGAGAAAGATAACCTACTTCGAATAGACGTAAACGAATTTGGGACTTTTCTAGGGTAAAGAGAACCATCTTTTGACACCTCAAGTATTTTTTAAATAAATATTTAAATGAACCGAATGTTTTTCATTTATATTCAATACAATTAAGTATATGAAATAAATAATCTTTTTTAAACATATTTTATGCAATGTCAGATATATTTGCACTTAAACATACACACGTCGAAACGGCATATGGTTATCATCTTTAATGTACAGTGAAATATGGTTATCTTTCTAGGGTTAATTGGGGGGGGGGGGGAAAGCTTGGTTTTTTTTCCTTCTCCTTGCACAAGCATTGGTTAAAAAAAGAGTACTCCTTACTATGCATTGAACCTAACTTTTTTTTTTTTTTTTTTTTTTGTTGGCTAAAGACTTCCTTTGAAGTCCTATACAGCCCGTATTCATATACTTGACACTACCCTAGTTAATTTAACTTTTAAAAATCAATATCGCATTCGTTCAAGAACCGGCATAAGGACTCTAAAAGGCTTCTGTCCAAAATTTTGAATTTATTTTGAAAGACCATGTCATTTTGAATGTCGGGATATTTGATCCGTTTGTCGTTGTATTTTTTGCACTTGGCGACGACATGGATTGGGTCTTCGACAATTTTACATTCCGTACATTTCTCGTTCTTTTTTACTTTAATCATTGTAAGTCCGCGATTCGTGCGACCATGGTTAATTCTAAGCCTAGTGATTATCGCTATTTGCTTTCTGTTTAGCATGAAGGTAGTATTAGAGAACCATGGGCGCAGACTTACGGTCGGGTGGATGGCGTAGTGGTCCCTACCTTTCGTTCTCGATTCCCAGGCATACCTATCTTGCCATTCGCTAACTTGTTGTTGTTTAATCCACCTAACAACCTCCTGTAAAGGTAACTTAGCGTTCTTTGGCCCTTCTATCCCCTGTTTTGCGAGTTTGTCTGCCAATTCGTTTCCGTACAGAACCTAACTTATTATATACCTTTCATGGATATGTAAAATTATTATAATAAAATTTTAAAAAATAAAGGAATAAAGATTTATTTTGAAAGAAAATGGTTGACCTTGATGAAAATTGTGGAAGAAAATGGTCCGGGAAGAGGTCAATAAGTTTTTCTGAATATCAGAGGCTACTGAATAAATATTCTTGATATTCAGAAAAACTTATTGACCTCTTCCCGGACCATTTTCTTCCACGAATAAAGATTTACCATCTTAAATCAAATTATTATTAAGTAAAACAAAAAAATAGGTTTTTGTTGGTTAAAACAGTTGGAACCAAGGAAGTACTTGAAAAGATTTTTTAAAATTATTTTTCCTATATTTAAATAAGTAATTGGAATTAAAAAATGTAGTTGTTCATAAAACAATCATAAATATACTAGTAGAATGGATGATAGATTCGTGAAATAGGCATTGACAAGTGAATAGGCTAAGAAGTTGTTTATATTAGTGTGGTCAATAAAAAAATAAACTAATTAAACACTTATAACTCATTTCTTTTACTATGACAAAACATTACAAAAACACAGGATACAAATCTTATAAGTAAAAAAATTCAACAGTATAAAGCATAAAGATGTATATAATATATAGAACATATAGGTAGACATATGTGTATGAGGTGTTCACTGCACAAATCGATTAACTTTATAAAAAAAAAAATAATGCAATGAAATAAATTATATTATTTTATAATATATATATATAAATTCTATATATAACATAAATTAAAATAAATATTGTAGAATGAATAAATACAAATGTAAGATTATTCTAACACGGTAAAATTAATACAAAAGAATAATCGAAAAGTAATAATCAATAATCTTACCATTATAAAGTGATTCAGGGAGTTATTTCATTTGAAAAGTGAAAAAAAAATTAATGAAGTTCAATTCAGGGTAATAATTTTTAAAGTTTTTTATCGTAGACAAATTTAATTATAGAGTAGTTCATCTAAATTATAAATGATGTCTTCTTTATTAGCTATGTGTGAAGACTTTTCAGTTAAAGTTGTTTTTAAGTTTTTATACTAATTATAGTTAACCGGACAAATGAATTTCAGCAGATCCCATCATGTATCTCTTTTTTTCCTTAGTAACAGTTTTGCCTTTAAAATTTGCAAGGAATTCTAAATCTTCACTATAGTAACATTTAAATTGTATAAGGTGAGGATTGGACCTTTCTAATTTATTTTAAGTTAATTACCATGGCAGCGTCTCTCTCAACCAGAAGAATTTTTTTATTGCACTTCTCACGACATTTATTTGACAATTTATTTTGAATAGATATTACATTATTTCCTCTATTCCTTTAAGCCTAAACAGACCTTTTGCTATTATGAGCTTTCGTATATTTCGGGCCCAATTATCAGGATTACAATTTATTTTCCTACCTATCATTGTGTTTGTAGCAATATTTTTAGTGTTCCTCAGTAGAATCCGAAGATAAGCATATACATTTTTTAGAGTAAGACTTTTGCTGGTAAATCAAATTGAAGAATCATCAGATGATTCAGTATTTTGTACAACTGTATTATTATTAGTTTCAGACTAATAATTAATATTATCAGCAATAATTACCCTTATTACCAGTATTTATTATCAGTAATTACCCTTATTACTATTATCATGGTATTTTTTAAATCTCTGACAAATTCAATTAATTGTTTTTAGAAATCAAACAAAAAATACGATCTGGAAGTGATATTGAAAAGGCTAAAAAAATGTAATATGTAATATATGTCACAAACTTAGGCATTACTATTGACCAAAACCTTTCCAGGGAACCCCACATCACCCAAATATTCCCATGGTCAATAAGTTCCCTGAAGTTATTACATCGATCTCACACAATCTTCCCTTATCATCTCTCATCTTATCCCACTTTCACTACTGTAGTGTGGTACACATGGGTCTTTCGAAAATGCTTGAGGGCTATTTAAAGCGAGTCAATGAGTTAATGAACTGCTCTCTAAGATTTGTCCAAGGTACTCCGAGGCGATCCTGCGTGTTCCACCATTATGATGAGTTACAAGTGGCTCTTCCCTCCCATTTGTAGACAATATTTCCTTAGTACTTTCCTGTACCAATCCATTAACTCTCAACACCCTTCATATATCTACCTACCCTCCTATTCAAATCTACAGTCCAGGACCACTAAAAAAGATTCCGCCTTTCCAATCTCTATACTTGTTCCCACAGAATCAAAGTCCTCCTTCCTCACAGACTTCATTTAAATCCTTGCTTTTCCAACATCTCCTGACCTACCAAAAAGATGCTCTCTAAGCAGGCCAATCATTTGCTTAAATAAAACAGTAATGAATAATTGATTTTGTTTCTTTTTCTTAAAGAAGATATTAACTATAAAAAGAATTTATTGCATGCTAGCCCATTCATTTAGTAACTGTTGTTATTAGTATATTTATTCTCTAAAATTGGTTAAAATCCTGTCAGGATTCGTAATTTTTAGTTATTTCATTTTTATTTTTCTTATTTTTTTGGTACTTTTTAAATACTTCATGATTTGTATTATTATGTAGCCTTCTGGCCAGATATATATTATGTTTACTTTTTTGTTCATGTTTGTTATTTTAAAGGGACTTGGTCCCAGAATAAAGTTTGTTTTCTATTCAATTGTAAATGACCTGTAAGAATGATAAAGCACATAGTAAAAGTAATTGTATACCAAATTAAACTTTATTCTCAATTATAATTAATTTGGTTTCAAAAGTATTTAATTATGCGGAAATTATACTATGACAATTCAAATCCCGCAGCAGGCCATGACTTTTATTTAGTCTGTTTGCAGCGGGAGATGGATCATATAGGATCTAGGACCCTCCTGGGGCCCACCCAGCCTCTATAAAATATTATAAAAATAGGGTACCCAAAATAAGGGAGGGAAATCTGGTGGTTAAGCGTGACCTAGGACAAGTCTCCTTTTTGCAGAACCCTTGTCCATGAAACAGTAAAGTCTCTATCATGTACTGAACCCCAGACCCGTTCACGGGTTGTAGTGGTACAGGTTTTTTTTAAACTATTACTGACTAATTTATATTAATTAACCTCTTTTAATATGGCACTAAAAAAAATCACAATTATCATTCATGGCTTGCCAGGGCATTTGAATTGCATCATTCTAATGATTTCCATTAGAGTACAGAGTTAATCAAAGTGACCTCTGAAATAAATTATTTATTATTCAATGGGCAAAAATTGTTTGTTCTTCAATGGTGTTAATCGAAATTATTAGAGAAAGTTTTTATAAATTAAATAAAAGCATTACTACACTAAATGCTTTGAACCTTCAAGTTTTAGTTTTTAGTTAACTTTAAGTTAATTTAAGATATTTCAAAAAGTAGAGTTAATCGATTTGTTCAGTTTAAGGGTCTTATATAACTTAAATTACAATCATTATTAACTACATAAACACTAAAATTAATTTGGATAGTAAATTTAGTCCAAGCGGTATGAAGTTGTGACACTTTATATCATTTTAGAGGTTATAGAATTTTTTCAAAACAAATTAGCAATACCTAAAACTAGTACTTTCATACAGACAAACTCTTTACCTAATGAAATATTATACATATGAAAATCATGCGACTTTTTCTCTTAGTTATTACACTACGGATCATAGTGTGATATTATAAGATCTAAATATTTTGTCTATAAACAATCTTTATTTAATGTAGGCAAAATGAATTCTAACAATGTCGGATTCCTTCATTAAATGGATACCATAATGTTTTGCAATCTCAAAGGTTTCAAAAAGTGTAAAGTACATGTTTTATTTACTTTTAGTAAAGACAAAAAGTGTTATTTTATGGAGAAGCAAGATAGAGGAATAAAAAGGGTAATAAAAGAACAAAATTTCATTCATCACAAACAGACATTAATTTATTAATAATGGACTAAGGTATAATGACCTGTTTAACCCTAAACAAGATTAATTCCTTGAATAAATTTCATGCTTGACTTTATTTTGTTTTAGTCAATTGTACATTTTTTAAAAAGTCGTTTTTATTTTTTTCAAAATTAATAAGACAAAACCTGGACAAATTTTTAAAGACAATGATGATTCACCAGACAATAATACAAGAAGAGGGAATTAGACATACAAAAATGCTAAGCATCTTGTTATTAATTAGGACATCAAAATGTTATATAGAGAAGGGCAATAGAAGATAAGTCAAATTGGGCAGACTCTACACCCATTATTGATTTATTCAACTGTTTTAAAGCACTAGTTGTCTAATACTACTGAAGGCAAAACTTAAAATTTGAAGTGTTTATTAACTCTAAGTACAGCTACAAGGAGGTTGAATGAAGTTGGTACAAAATCCAAATATTTGGAAATAAGCTAAACTATTTTAAATTAGAAGACCAGTATTTTAGTTAACACATCAATGGGACAAATCAAGACTGGTTACAGTTGAGTCAATTTTGAAAATGTAATAAATGAAAATTATAATTAAAAAAACCTAAGTTAATATCTAATCACAAAATAGAATTATGTTCATTCATTCTTATCATCCTCAAAACAAATGGGACATAAATAAATCCCTTAACCTCAAGAAACTGACAGGGCAAGGAAGTTTGACACATCAAACCAGTTATTTGAAAAAAATTAATTGATTTTTTTGTCGTTTAATATAAAAAAAAAAAAAATCGATGTTCTTCAATGAATAAGAAGCATATTAACAAATTAGAATTTAATAGGTTACGAGAAGCCATGAACAATAATAACACTAAGTTATAAAACAAAAAATAGTATTATGATTAGTAAATTATGAATTTAAACAATTGGGTATATGCATGATTTCCTTAAAATTTCTTAAAGAAGTCATTTTAATCTTAAAAGTTATGTAGCAAAATAAAGAATTCTTATTAATTAAAAAAATAAATATTTGCTTTAGAGTAAAGCAAACTTGGCTATGGTGAAATAATATGAAATTTTCCAAACGATTCATGCTAACAACGGCATTTAAACTGATTTTTATCGATTCAGATGACAGAACTTCTGTCCTGTCACCTGACACCTGTGTTCTCACAGGTGAAACAAACAAAATTTTTGTATTAGTAAAAACCTTCAAATAAGTACTGTCTTATACTTATGTACAAGACCACAACAAAAAATGTGTCAAATAGCGTTTTTATTCTCGTTCTAAAAGACTGAACTATACGAGCTAAGTGGTGTAAAGCCATGAGATAATAAAGTATCTCCAACAACTAGTTTGCATTGTCGTGAAGATTATTGTAAAGTAAGTATAATGAATTTGTCTTTTCTTTTTAAGTGAAATTAAAATGTAATTATTTTATTTTAAAAATGTATTATGACTTCAAAAGAGATTTAATTGAACTTTCATCACTTTATTATTACATGTTATTTATTTATAAGCTAGTTATTTGCAGTTTTTGATTAATACAATTGGTTAGGTTTTTATATCTTTCAGTTAGAAGAAGATATCAAAATATATACAAAAAAAACAACTTATATTTTTGCTTAACTAATACTACCACACGATTCCCATTTGACTATAATACAAAATATTGGATATAATAAATAATTTTAATAGTATGTCAACAACTGAAACATATGCACCTATTTACTTGTAATATTTGTATACTTGAAACTATATGTGAATACATTCATTTATGTTACACTTTTACAGTGGCTTACAGTCAAAATGATACACTTGGATATTGATAGGAATTTTTGAATAAATAAATAGTTCAATTTATATTACATTAAAAACAATAATTTATTGTAATAACTATAGATCCTAGTAGAGTTAGGGAGGAAAATAGTTGGCTGGAAGATGACCTACAAAGTAGGTCAAAACATCGGGGCAATAAAAAATAGTCTTTACTTATTAGGTGTTTATTTGGACTGCACCCCCTAACTATTTCCATCCTCCTATAGATCCTAATAATATGTTCTTACTGTATAAACACATAAAAATAAACTATAGTTCAATAATCAAATTAAGACAAATTTTATCATGATTACCAATCTCTTAGTGAAAATTATCCACCTTCGTTTTTCCCAACATTTGTTATCTTAAAATATTTTCCTTTATTTAAACTCTGGTTTTAAAAGTAATAATATAGGTTCTTTTCAAAGTCAGTTCCACCAAATCTACCACATATTTGAACTATTTTTAACAATAGAAGTACATATGGCAGTAACATTTAAACAACGCGAGATGGTCATTCAACATTTTAATACTGGGAAATTTCTGAATCAATTAGCCAAAGTTTTTTTTTTTAACCGTTTAACTGGCTAACATATAGTGGAGAGATTAAAAAAGGAAAACTACTTTGTTGGGAAAAAAATTTCAAGTGACAGGGATGAGCCTTGGATAGTCAAGGAAATGAAACAAAATCCATGTTTAAGTGCACCTAACAAATTATGAGGTACAAAGTGCCTTACAGAGTATTGAACTAAATTAATATTTAACTAAATAAAAAAATATATACATTAATAGTACCCAAAAGTTAATAAGAAGAGAGGTGTACCATTTTGACTGTGAGGTGAAATCATTTATTCATTTTTAGTTTCTTTGAATTTTTTAAATAATAATTTAATATAAAAGTTGAATATTTTTGTACATACTTAAATTGGTATAATAAATAAACATGTAGAAAAATTTCTGGTTTTGTTTCCAGTAAAAATCTAAATATGGCATTTTTGTTTCTACATGATAAATCCAATTCACTGCAAGCCACTCTTTTTTTCTAAATTAAAATGGAAATTATAGACCAAATAGAGCTTAAAAACTGATTAATAATTCCATGACGCCCTCGAAGCTTTTACATTTTTATTAATCCAATATTCTATTCTGCGAAGATTATCTTATTATATTTCAACAGTACCCTTTTAATAACTATAATTAATAATGTTAATACACTTTTAATTTTAATAAGTTGATTTTTAATTAATTAGTTAAATAAATTCATAATGCAAGGGCATATTAACATTTATATCATATATAATAGATCACCAAATATAGAAGTATACTGTAATTATTTAAAGAGATATATTACCTTGTCTTTATGACCAAACCAACAGGATTGTGTTTAGATATTTATATTGGTTTTGATTGAAACTTATAATATATCAAATATTGAAAAGAAAAAAACTATTCATGTATAACCGATAGCAATTAATATTCATGCATATACCCAAAACAGATCTTTTTATTAAATAGCTGAACCAATAAGAAACAATTGATATCCAGTAAGCACACTCCATTGTTATATGGTAATTATTTTATAATAGTCATAAACACTATACTTTATAAACAGAAGCTTCATTAAGAACTATAACTAAGGAAAAAGAACAAATATATTACTAAGTAACAGAATCAATAAAAAACCAATTGACACCTGTTAAGATTACACTAATACATAATGAATGTTGTTTAATAATAAATAAAATTATAAGCACTAAACTTCAAACGTAGAACCACAGTTAAAAATTATAACTAATGAAAAATAACACATATTATGATGATTTCAAAATAATATTTAAAAATGTGTTATTCCATAAAGTTTCTTAAAAAGCAAAAATTATAACCACTATATTTTAAAACACTAATATGTCTGTGAAATAAAGTATAATTAATTAATTGTATAATACAGACAGCACAGTTTTCAATATAATTGACAGCAAAAAAATAAATAAATAAGCAAAATATTTATAAACACATGTATTTTCTAAATATGGTAACATTTATTTCATGAAATAGAAAATAACATATAATTCACCAATAACATAATCCCCTTTGAAGATGTTAAATGAAATTTAAGTAATCTTAATTTTACTGCAGTATCTATAAATTTGTAAAAAATAAATATTGTGCGCTTAAGTAAATGTACTTAATTTTTAGATACCAGTTATTAATTAAAGTTTTGAAGGTGGATAGATTTATGTAATCAAGTCATTCAGCTAACTTATCAGTTTGTATGACTTGTTTAAATAAAAGAATACAGAGATATTAAATTATATTTTAATTAACAAAGTATATAAATATCAATTTAAATGAAGCCCAGAGTGTTTTTATTTCATTGGCAAAGTTAAAATAATAAGAAAACCATAAGTTGAGGAAAGGTTTAACTAAAAACAATCGCAGAGTAAATATATGTGTTCTTTTTCACTGTTGCATTTCTCATTACTAATATAAACATAATTTAAGTTTAATTTTTAAATTAAAATTACTAAAGCTTACTTGTAATAGAAGTTCATCAACTTCTCGAGGCTCCTGGCAGTTGGATTTATCATATCTTTGTGACAAAGCTTAAAAAATTCAGCCATCCATGGGAATGAATTTATTACATTCAACTGTTTGGGAGTAAATGATAAAGAAGGGGAGGGTATGCCAATTGATTCTGAAAAAAAAAATTGGATCAGCAACAAGTGTTAAAACACAGTAAAATTCCAAACATGTAGAGATTATTTAATGATTTATGTCCTTAAGTTGTAAAGCAGAAGCAAAACGTAAATTGCATAGAAAGACCGACAATTTTGAAAGAACTAAAACAAAATGACATACTAATTAATATGACTATCAAATTAAGGCTTACAGGAGTCAGATGTTACTAAAAATAGAAAACACTATTACCTGAGCACTGTTAAATGTTATCCGTTTTAAAACAGCAGAAGTAACAACAAATATTTAATTGACAAAGAACGGTATGAGAAGGGTCGCTTACAAAAGAATATGAAATACTCACTGGCTTCCACAGAAATATCATCTGCACTCTCGGTGCTAGAAACCGAGGCTTCTTGAGAATTCGCCGTCATCTTCAGGAAATAGTATAAACTGAAGTTAAAGTCTCAACATGACAATCCGATTGCAACGTAATACGAACATCCAGAGTAATGTAACACACCAACAAGACACAGTGAAAGCACTACCAAACTCACGAGAATAATGGCTGACAATCAGTCGATAGAGTGCTCTAGCGGAGACTCTGTAACCTATGTAAAATTAACAAAAGTAATTCATATATTTGAAATAATAAAAATATGTTCAATGAATTAGAGAGATAAATATTTTTAAAAATAATTCAGGAACATTTAGTTTTTTTTTAATGAGTATTTTAAAAGAAATGAGGACATGAAAATCACTGAACACACTCTACTGGAAGAACATCAAACTACTCATCGACTCAAACCAAAGTAGCTCTCCAAACTTTTCTGATATACATTATTCATATTAGCCAGAAATATTGAACCGTCCTCGGTTCAATATTTCAAATTAATTTACCGATCCTCTATATTTTTATTAAGTTATGGTTAATAATTTCTGATTTGAAGATATTAATTATGATTAGAAAGAAATTATTTTACTGCTTCAGTCCTATTCACTAGTTTTAGTTTTTTTAAATAATGGACTAAAGAGCAAAGTAAATAAAAACTATTGATTACTTACTATTATTAGCTCATTTTTAAAAAATTGTAGAATTTTGTGAATATTATGAATAAGTGCTTATTTATGGGACGTAGATGCAACTTTACCGGCCACTAATTTTTTTTCGTTTTTATAATTTGTTGAATAAAGAACATTCATTATTTTTTTAAAGCTCTAATATCTATTTATGCTTATTTAAACATGGAAGAGAGTATAACATTACAAGATTGAAACAAAAGTAGAAGATGGACCTATGAAATCGTATGAGATGTACAGTATAATAAATTAAAATTATGAATAAAAATAAAACAACAATGGATAACAATAAAATAAAATCGTGCAAATTATATAAAACCATTATTTCCCTGGTTTTATAGAGCATTGGTTAAAACTCAGGGATACACTTCATATTTTTGGCCTTACATCACCTGTAATGGTAATTATAGTGCCGTTAGTAACTTAATGGTAATTATTCCCCACGTTGTCGCTTCGAGCAAGGGCGGATTTAGGGATTCTACGTGCCCCCGTGCCCCCAGACTGTTTTTTGTGTACTGTGGAGAATCCATTACAGTACATACTTATAGGCAAATTACATGATCGTAGTTGTTAAAATATTTGAAAAAAATAAGCAGAAAGAACATGAGTAAAACTATTGTTTTGCTATTTTAATAAACCTTTGAAACCTTTCTATAAATATTAGAAATTTATTGTTGATTTTTTTGCCGTTGTGCCCCTCCCCAGAAAAAAAATCTGAATCCTCCCTTGGCTTCGAGTCAACAAGTATTAACTCGTTTCCCTTTCAATATTTTTCAAAAATACAATTTAGCATACAGCTTAGTATGGAAAAGATAATGTAATTATGGGAAATGTGTACACCGCCGGCTCTAACTCATGTCGCGCTCGTGTCCAATCCTGACCTAGGCGCCCTGTAGTAGGCACGCGATTAAAATTGAACACTTACAGTTATACAAGGTGTTACAAAAAACGGCAAATCCCCTAAGGAGGCGAATGTGCCCATGAAACTAAACAAATTTTGCTATGGTATCAACATGAAATGATCTCATCGGGGCCACGCGGCGCCCCTTGAGACCCGGCGCCGTTTGCCCAGCACACCCTGGACATAAGGTGAAGCCGGCCCTGAATGTGTATACTTCGGTAATCATTTCAGCTAGAAATGAACGTTTCAACAAACATATCTACAGCCCCGGTGAATAAGTGGTTAAGTTGGATTTTTTTCCAGAGAGAGTTAACTTCTTTCAGATAACCGGAATCGTATTATTCTCGTAGTTTTGGGCTTGAAATGGAGTTGTAATGTAAGCAATAACTCCTTTTCAAGCCAATGACTTACTTATTCACTACTTAGACCCTCATTCAATGCGAAAATAACTCGATTCGGCTTACTTAAATACAAGGAACTCATTGAAGAGAAAATTAGAATCAACTGGGGCTGTAGATATTTCGTATAAAAACACTTCCACACATCTTTACATTGACATTCTGTAAATATACCTTGATATGAAATTTTCCATTATTTTTATGACATTTTGAAGGAGTGAATTTGGAGGGCTCCTAGGGGTGGGAAAGCCCTTAAGAAAACGCAAAAAAATATGCAGAAGTTGAAGATACAAAATTATAAGACCTTCAATAGGCATTTCCTCAGCAGCAACACAATTTGCATATCAAATGAGCTCTCTCACGTGTAAGAGTGCCGTGACTATTTACTGAATAAGCATGTGGACTGAGTTATGTTATATAGTAAATATCCGAGAGAAAAGAATTGGAAAGGTTATGGCACATAAGACTAAAAGTACACATTTTATTTATTCCCATTGATGGTAAATTTTTCAAAGTTATTTGGGAGATGATTAAAATGCTTACGGGACCAAAAATCATCGAATTCAGCTATTACTTATTTTTTCCTACAGTTACCTCGCTATTTGGGTAACTTCTACTTTAGTAAATTTTAATTTTGTATGAAGACGAGGTAGAACCTGAGCTAGAATTTTTTTTCCGAGGATGGAAAATCCTAATTCTGCAGTCCCTTATTTAGTCTTCCCCATCCTCCATTAACTTTTTTTAATTTGCTTAATCAGGACTTATTAATATATTTTTACTTGCCCTGAAAATAGAATTTCGTCAGTTTTCTATTGGAATTGTTCAAGAATCGGCTACCGGTTTACAAAAAAAGTGGGTGATTGAGTTTTTTCGAAAAATAAATCTATTGAAATGCTAAGATAAAGTAATGGTTCAGTTTGTATATGAATAAACAAGCTCGAAAACAAATAGGTGTAAGAAACTGAAAATTTTAATATTGATACAAGTCCCAATAAGACAAATGAACTTCAAGAAAATTTTTAGGCAATCTATGGTCGAAGAATTAAATTACAATCGAGCCAAACTTTATTACCACGGAAAGGATATTCACCCTTAATGTCCTATCTGCGGCGTTCCGGAGTCTGCTAAGCATATTGTCGCTAGCTGCACCGTCTTTGAGTCACGAAGATCTAAATTGCCGAGGAGAATTACGTTCTCTCGGAGAATGATTTCCCTCAGCTAATGATTCGAGACAATTATCTGTACTTCAAAGAGTTTGTGTACGAGTGGAAAGTTGAAGTGGGTTCAACACTTTTAATCTCGGAACAATGATACATGGAAATGACCGAATATAGGAGGCATAGTGAAGAACTTTGAAAGTTAGAATAAGAGGATTATAGACAATATAATTCTTGTGTGATAATTATTATTGTCAATACTCGTATTGCCGTAAGGCGAGAAAGGGTGTTTAAATAAATAAATAAATAGTGAAAGTTGGTACAGATAAAATTTATTTTAAAACGAATGCCTTTTAAGGATGACTGCACTGATAATTGTAAAAATTATAACTCACTGTAAATTTTATTAATGAAGAGCAATTAGTGTAAGTCATTAATAACCAAACACTAGACAGTCATAATTATGGAATTTAATAAGCCCTCAAGTTTTAATATTTAATACCACAATAATGCCCCTAAATCCAAAATAATCAGCCATCATACATGTCGGAATTGAAGTCCCATTCAATATTTTTATGGGGTTTATTGAATAACCGTTTATTGAAGAATGGAGCTTTAGCTATGAATATCGTTGAATGGGTTCAGTGAACGTTATGGAGGAAATGAGCCGATCTGATTGGCCTCCTCGAAGAGTGCCCACGCCCATTGGTTGCGATGCATTGCCTTTTCATCGACCTTCCTTTCATCTGCCCTACTACGTCTCGGGCTACCACTGAGCCTGCGCTGAACTATCTGATCTCTCGACCTTAACTAAAATAACTCCCTTCTGCCCTGAAACATCACCTGAAACATAGAATTTCCCTTAGAATGTACAGAATATTTGTCAAGATATTTCATGTAGAATTCTGAACTGAACTGCTCCAGCTGAATTTGCGTTTCGATGTTGATATTCATCTGTGATAAAGAAAGCTGATAAGCTATCTGTTTAAGCATATACTATTATCTAACTTGTAAGCAGTCTCGGACCTATATCGTCGATAAAAATTGGGTGTCTCCAATTTAGTTTTAAAAACAACCTGTGAACAAAAAACAAACAAAAAAACAACAATAAAAAAACAACAAACAAAAAAAACCCGTGAAAGGTCTGGGGTTCAGTACATAGTACAGACAGTACTGTTTCGTGCACATAATTGTGCTGGAAAATGATTTGCCTAGATTTGCCTAGATCACGCTTAAGCCCCAGATTTCACCCCTTATTTTGGGTAGACACTTTTAGAGGCTGGGTGAATCCCAGGAGGGTCCTAGATCCTATATAATCCATGCCCGACTGCTAAGAGACTAAATAACGGAAAAAATAAGATATTTATGCAGGAGATAGCTATTTAAGCAGAAATTAGTGATCATAAATTTTAAGTTCTATATTTTCCAGTCACCAATTCCATTCCAGTCGCCTCCTCCATGTAAGGCCCAAAACGTCACGAGTATTGTAACAGTGTTTTTCATTACTTGCATTGAAATCGCCTATTAAAATAATATCTCTATGTTTGCTTATTCTTCAGATGGTTTCTCTCGCAAGGTTTGTATAAATCCATTCTTATTTGCCTGTCATGCTCTAATAATTCTTGAAGAAATCGACTCGCAATGATCTACGCTCATGCTTCCATTTTTTTCTTTCAAGATGGAGGCATAATCGTCGGTACAAATGCTAAGTATCGAATGAGAAAAACACCACTTTTGAGGAGTGTGAAAAAACTGCTTCAAAGCTCATTCAAAATCAGCGCGTATCATCGAACCTTGTTTACCTATGTACGTCGTTTAGTGTACAATAGATGACCTAACTGTTTTTTTTAAATCAATTATAAATCCAAAAATCAATCATTTTATATCGATAGAAAACAAAATTTTTTTTTTTCACATAAATGTATTACATTTCTACCGATGGTAGAAATAATGGTAATTATTCCGCACGTTGTCGCTTCGAGTCTCAACAAGTATTAACTTTTCATTCGTTTCCCTTCTAATATTTTCCAAAAATACAAGTTATCATGTGCTTTAGTATGGAAAAGAGATTGTAATTATATCAAATGTGTATACTTCGGTAATCATTTTGTATAGAAATGAACGTTTCAACAAACATATATTATTTATGCTTGGAAATGTTAGCTGAAACTTTTATTTCTTGAGGATATGATTACCGAAATCTATTCATTACCCATAATTACATTCTATTTTCCACACTAAAGCTCACGATATATTATTGTATTTGTAGAAAATATTAAAATGAAACGAATAAACAGTTAAAACTTGTTGTGACTCAACTAGAAGCTACAACCTGCGGAACATTTTTTCTTTTTTTTTATCCTCCTTTTTTTTATCAATTATCAATCTTAAAATTTAATATTATATATCTTTAGAAAACGAAAAATGTGTTGTTTTTTTCACATTCGATACTTCGCATCAAAAAATAAAAAGCTAAAAAAAGTGATATTACTTCACTAATTCACTGTTTTAGGTTGTTACCAAATTTAAGTCATCATAACATATTAAAAACATGTGATTATACGTTCTTTTGCTGGAGCGAATCCTTTTTCGTGTACAGTCTGACTGGTCTATCCTGAGGCTTGTCCCAATTTTCAGGAAACCAGTCCGACCAGTTTGCCCGAGTGAATTCAAACTTGAACCTCGATGAAACTCATTTCTTTTCTTTCAGCCTTGGAACAGTTGGTAAATTATATTAAATTTAACACTGTGTCTAATACAGAAATATGCTACGAGTATCTATACATATTATAAAACCAAGTCCTCGCCCGCGTTTGTTCGCGGTAAACTCAATAACTACTGCACGGATTTTCATGCGGTCTTCACCAATAGATAGAGTGATTCATCAGGAAGGTTTAGCTATTTATTTTTTCGAGGTTTTGTGTAAATGGGTTGGAATAACGATGGGTTTCACCGAAGACACTGCTTGCGTAATCCCGTGCAATTACCTAACGGGAAAGATAATAAATTCGTATACCAAATAAATATTTTTTTATTTTTATCATTTCTATATAATAAAGTATATTAGCTGAGATCCCATCTCAGTCTTGCTTTTCTTTCTTCCCAAGAAAGAAAAGCAATACTCCCAAAGAAGCCTAACCAATGATATTCACGTGGTCCTTAGTGGCCGGTATGTGATAAAAAAAAAATACATTACACAGACAAATTATGTAGGCATTATATGCCTTATTACCCGAGCAAAGCTGGGGTGGGTCGCTAGTAAGGAATAAAACGAAAGCCAAATAATTCGAACAAAATATTGGTAATGGTGATTCTCAAAAAATACCCAGAACTCAGGAGTGATCAGAGATGGTGATCAACTAAGGATAGTTTTAAGCTCAATTCAGTTCATTTTTTGTTTTTCACCTAGCATTCTATAAGCGGTTCATTCTATCAAAAAATTATGATACATAAAAAATAGTATATAAATTATTAGGGAGCGGGGAGGCTCAGTGGTAGTAGAGCGCTGAGATGCATTGCCGGAGGTCCTGGGATCGAATCTCTTTCGGTGGCAGACTTTTATTTTATCTGTTGGCAGCCGTAAATGGACCCTATGGGATCTAGGACCCTCCTGGGGCTCACCCAGCCACTGTATAGTGGGTACCCATAATAAAGTGGAAAATCTGGCGGTTGAGCATGATCTAGGTTGAGAGATAGACAAATCACCTCCCTGCACAACCGTTGTCCAAGAAACAGTACAGTCTCTACCATGTTCTGAACCCTTCACGGGGTGTAGTGGTTGGTACAGTTTTTTTTTTTTATATGTTGTATTAGTGTATAAATACCACAATATATTGAATTGTACAATTCAATTATACTGGCCTTGCTGAAAACTACGGTCCGCAGGTTATCGCTTCGAGTCAAGTCACAACTTTTCATTCGTTTCCTTTTTAATGTTCTCGAGAAAAAAATATATATCACTGACTGTATATAGTAACTATTATTGACTGTATATAGTAACTATTACTGACTTTATATCGATTAAGAACTGTATATGAAGAACTGACTTACAAATACGGTTATATATGCTTCGAAATTTTTTTTGAATCGTTCATTTCTTAATGAAATGATTACCGAAATATTCATATTTCCCATTATTACATAATTACTCTTTTCTTTCATAATAAAACAATTATTTTTAGTTTCATGAATTCCTTTTTCACCGGAGAACAAAGGAAACGAATTAATTAAAACTTGTTGTGACTGAACTCGAAGCGGTAAACTGCGGAACTGATACCGAAATTGCGGATATAAAAAGGAGGCGAAATCATCAGCTTGGAAATAGATAGCGCTGTGAATATTCTAATGGCACAGAGAAGAGCGAGTTTAACACAGGAGGCATTGAAAAAAAAACAACCAAGTTATAATTTGGAAGTTTGATTACTATAGTGATAAATAGGGCCCGGATAGGGGATTTATATATAATAAAAATTGTGAAATATGTACATATATATTAGGTTATTTTTTAAATAATATGTAAGTAAAAGGGAAGAATATGTAAAATAAAATTAGCGAAAAATACTTTATTTATTAATTAAAATGTTTTAGAAGTATGCATATTTATTAGGAATGGAATTTTTATGAACAGAAAATTTTATTGTTTGAAATCGTTGGAAACAAAATACATTTTTAAAATTTTCAAATAAAAAAGACTGCCGTTGGGGTCTTAAAACCGCTTTGTATTGAATGAAGATCTCTCTACATAAACTGAAGTCAATGGAAGCTCACTGTGTGAGATGGTGAAAATTCTTCTTCATTATTTAGCACATCCAGTCGCCTGTGGATTTTCGCCACGAACATCTTTTCTTTCCAGCCTGGATTATTTCTCAGCACATCTTGCAATTTCTTCTTCATTGTGGTTCTAACTTCTTCAGATGTTTCTTCTTGTTTCTGTATACAGTTTTCAACAGTAGCAATGCTCGGATAGTGGCATGCTTTGGGTTTCGAGCTTTTTTATCAAGTGAATTAAAAAAAAAACGCATTTGAGGCTATCCAGAAAGAAAAGCCAAGTTGTTTTTCAAGCTGGGTTTCTCCATCACGGCTTTACTTTTTTCTATTGCTGCAGACGAGTCCGAATCCAGTTTCGACAGAACGTCTTTAATTTTTTCGAAGTTCTTGCAGTAATATTCGGCTGCTTCTAACCAAGTGCCTCTCCTTGTAATTACTGACTGAGGTGGCAAAGATAAGACTCCTTGAAAATTTTGACGCGTCTTGGGGCTTATAAACAATTTTTGTTAACATTATTAAAGGGTCAACATTAAAAAAGTTATGTCTGACTTTTTCTGAAATTCGGTGAATTGCATGTGAGATGTATCATATTCGGATAAAACACCTTCTAAGCAGCCCCCACTTTCAACCACACTTCACTGTGGGTATGTATTTCTACTGATTCCAGGTAAGTCAGGACGTTCTGTTTTGAGGGGTCAACAGTTGCTAGCACGTCGCCAAATACTGGGAAACAACGACTGTCTGGCTTACTTGTCATTCTGCGCGTCTTGGAATTTTATTTACTCTATCCCCATCTATCCGCAAATTCGTGATTGTTGCGAAATATTTAAGAAAAGTGTACAATATGTGAAATATGTCTTTATAGCAAATATGTAAATATATGTGAAAAAAAAAAATAGGTTCAAATGAATCAGAATGCCTTAAAACATATTTTAAACTGTTGTTCACTATGATATAACTAAAAATATGTAAGCAGATATGAATCCGACCCCTAGTGATAAACCATTATTGTTTTCCAAGATTAGTTCTTAATTATAGTTTTATTTTTGCTGGAATCTTTGGTAATCAACGATCTGTAAGAACATATTTTGCAGAACAACGATCTTATCCTGAAGCCATTGTTGTTTGGATCGTAGTTGAGGTCAGAGACCCTACAAGGGTGAGCCTGACCTAACAGTACCCTGGTTCGATAACCACACCCTATCTCCGAACCAGGCCTACCACTGCATGCCCTTGTGTTCTGCCAGGGTAGGGGTCACCATTGTTTACAACAATCCCGGACGATCACTACAGCATTTATTTGGACTTTCCGTTGGGAGTCAACGGGTCAATCAATATCTCTGATGTAATTGTAACCTGACCTCTCACCATAGCAACAGCTTCCTAAAGGAGTCTTATAAAACACAAATATTGAAAAAAATAATTTTTAATATTAAAATGTTTTTGAGTAGGTACATCACAGGTGTAGTTTTTCAATACCCCAAAAGCTAAAGTTTAATTGCAGTACAGAACTATGGATTCTTGATTATTTTTCTGACGTACAAGCTTTACCAGATATTTTAATTTTTTTCTGGGTATGAATCATAAATGTTTCATTAATTTTAAATGAATGAAAATTCATTTTTAATATCGTACCCTATAGCAAATAAGGAATTGTATATAACACAGTAGTATGTGGTGACTGTTTATGTCCTGGTTGTATTTTAAATTATGATTGTGAAGCAAAATGTCTACACCTTAACCTACACTCTACTCTAACATACAATTATCTACATCTAAGCAGTTATCGGTGGGTTAGGAGGCACAGCAACTGTCACGACAGAAACTATCATAGTCTAGCTGTTCCTTAACAACCATAAGAGTACACTACCTGGAGTTTCATGGTCAATATATTCTGACCTGCTGAAGAAAAGACACGAGCTATTAAGATAAGGTTTCCTAGAAGTAAGGAACCTCGACCCCAAGTCAAGGAACTTACATATTTTTCTTTCTTACACCAACAAGACTTATATGAAACCATTTTAGAAGATCAGACGAACAAACTTTATTTTATTCAGAAAAAACTTCAAGTTTTGCCATCAACTGACTGCATATCTACCTTGTTGTTAAAAAAAAAGAAAAGAATATTTATACGAGTATTAAGAGTCAAGATATACAGTCGAACCTACTTATATAACAACACGACGATCCTTTGAATTAAAATTAATTAAAAAAAAAATCGTTGGGAAATATGGAGTTTGGATTATTGATGGCGATCGGTTTACCGTTCATATGAGGACGAGCGACTATGTTGCAGTGTATAGATAGCACATCAACCTTTATAACATTTCAACAATGTGATCAGAATAGTGGTAAACTTTTTTAGGTTCCAATACGATGTTCGGTCTATTGAATCCCAAAAGCGGTCTAAAATTGGTCCATCCGGGACATTTAAAATATACACGTAGGGCATAATTCAGTTTTTAGAGTATTGTAATTGCTCTGATTGAAATACCATCACTCCCTTAAATGCTTTCTTCGAGGTATGTAGAAATACTGTCTATATCACAGGTCCTTCAGGTATTTGAATATACCAAAGTAATGTACCACTTTCTTCTTTGATGATATTTGGTAAGGCGTTTTAAGTTTCAAAAGGAAGAAGACATAGGAACAATTGCTACTCAAATCTATAAATTCACAGATGTTTGCCTATAGAACATCTGATTTATTATATTTTTTATTGTGTTTGCCATCTTATCGTGCCTTTAAGGAAATATGGGTATTTACGGCTGAATGATGGTATGCATTTCTGCATGACAACACAATCGTGCAATTAGGGCTTGTTACATATGTGTATCATTATAGCTGTGCACTGACTCTTCGCTACTTCTCAATTTCTTCTTCAAATTCTTCCTCTGTTTCCGGACGGCCTCATCGGTTCAGCAACTTCACTCCTACCCATGGAAAACTGCGTTGGAGCCACTACACCCTTCCAGCCATAAACGTATACCTGAAAGCAACGGTAATTTTGTCTGGTTATCAACTGAGGGAAATCCTTCTCTGTCTGAAGATTGAGCCCTACAGCTGTCAGCAGTTTGACCCTTAATGCCTCATAGATGTAGCAGGTCACGACGACGTGCTCGGCATTCTCCGTCGCAAGGGAATAGGGGATCGATGTCTTTTCCATGTTTAAAAAGTTTTTATCCTAAACCCTGTCAGAATTTCCGAGACCTATTTGTGCACATCTCAATTTTTCTCCGAATTTATACAGCAGTTGAAGACAGAAATGTCCGCAGTTTAGTGTATTCCATTTCTAATCATTGTCTCTATTATAATATATTCTGCGAATGTATAATGATACCTTTGGTAATATACTTTATCAACTCAGGTAGCGTTACCTGTTACCAACTCAGAATGTTGTACCCATCCGAATGGATCGATATATATTTATTTGTATACAATATTCGCGCCTTGTTTGAGAAACAAACAGCTTCGACGGTCACTCCTATCGAGATTATTATCATTTTCATAAAAAGTGGGTAAATATTTTTAATAAAAATGTTTTAATTTCATAAATTTATTTTACTAAATAAAATAAGGATTCCTTTAGACCGGAAAATTCATATGGAACGATCTGGATGAATATTTCCACATATACAACTTTATATGCGGCCCACGGGTTTACGATGTATTTCCCAAAGTAGCCTAAAAGATGTTTGGGCTGCCCCATCTGCCCTAGGATGTGTACCATAGGGACCGCTTCGGCGCCGGGTTTGTGTTTGTCTACAGGTCCTTATTCATTACAATCGGGTCGCCCCTATATTCCATAGGATGGATCAGTTCCCTATACCCAATTCACAATGACTACTCCATAGCTGTCAAGTTCTGCTTATTATATCTGACTAGATATCGCTTATGGTGGAAATTCAACCAACAACACAATAATCGAAGTGGAATTGATTAACTGGATATATCTTCAGAAAATATAGATAATAGTAGGGGATGTTGTTAATAAACAAAATAAGTATAATTTATTTTATTTTGCTGACGTTTCAGTCTAATTTTTAGACCATCATCGAGGCTAAGAATTAAGTAAATCAGAATAATAATATAAACAATTTATTTTTAAATATTTTTATTTTGAAGAGAAAAGATTTGTCTTGGCCGAGATTCGAACCTGAATGAAAACAATAAAAAAAATAAATTCTAAACAATGTAGTATCAAAGAGAATATGTAAAAGGTTATGTAAACAGAAATGGTAGGAATGACAAGAAAGAAATACAATGAATAAAAAGTTAATCATAAAATAATTGATGAAAAATAACAAGAGTGAAATTAAATCTAGAAGGTAATTAAACATGGTAAAATTAAATGAAATGATGATTTTGATTTTGCGAAAATGAATGCCATATCTACTATAGGTAAAAGGAAAGAATTGAGCTTGAAATTGGTAACTATAAAAATGAATATGAAGCTGTGATTGATTTATATATTAAATTGATAACCGATAAGAAACAATTTATAATTAGATTTTGTTTTTATATATAATTTACTTAAAGTTAAAAATGGAATTAATTCAACCGTTCTAGACATAACCCAAGTACCGAAACATAAATAGACCGACCAAAAAAGCATTATCGTTACGGATAATGATTCGTTTCGATGTTTACTGTTGTTTTCTCTTATATGGAAGATTTAATAACGATAAACGAAAAATGTATACTTTTCTTTTAATTAGATCCCCAAAATACTCTTTAAATTATGGGGTTATACAACTATTGCAATTCGCCTCTGCTTATCTGAAAAAAGTGATCACAACCCTAGATTTTCAAAATAACAATTTATTTGTCTACCCATTTGCATTTTTTTATTCTGAAAGCTGTAAGAATGATAAATATGGCTGAATGAATTAATGTGGTATGTTTGAGCTAATTATGGTCCGATTTTGATGATCGTTCATATCACCATTTTTATGTGTCAGCGACTGATGCAACCTTTTAAATTTACTTCTTCTGAATCTAATTTCATTGATGTTGAACACAATTATTTTCAAGAATGCAAAAAGGGTGGTAAAAGGTGTTTTCGATAATGATGTTAACATCCTTAATAACTATTAATAATAACTTTTTTTCCGGAAGTCTTTTGTGTCCCCGCCCCACCATTTATTCCTAATAAATAAGTACAGACCTAGGATATTTAACCTAGCCAATAAGTGCATATGTTGGTATTATAATCTGGCATAATTTACTGCGCCTTTTTACATAATGAAGGTTGTACTAGGCTTCTCATTTAACAGGAAATTATGGTTGTTAAAATTACTCATCTCGAATTCCCCATTACTGGCTATGTTAGTCACTCTCAAATAAGCTGTAACTTTGTTTTATTTTCAAGGCATTTTTTTTCTAACCATTCCAATTTTATGAAATCACAAAACGTATAACATTGTGACATAAAAATTAAATAACGTGACGTGACTTGATGGGACTTTAACCACCCCTAACACCAAGGAATACGTATCTTAAAAAGTAGTGTTCTATGTAGTATAAAACTAAAAACTGATAGAATGACGAGGTACGGGTAGGTGAGGGGATGAAGTATAAAAATGGAGGGTGAAACGCATCAGGTAAAAAAATGAACCTTTCTAAATATGGAAAGCTGCAAGAAGAAAAAAAAAGAGGGTCGCCATTTTTAAAAGGGTAGGGACCAAGGTCTAGGCCCGCTTTTACCTAGAAAGTTGTTATCCGAGTTAATTTTGTATCTAGCTCCATCACCTGCATCATTATGAAGGTTTCTGCTTGAGGTATATTAAATATAATAATTACTTCATGTTTCAAAGAATGATTTGGCAATGCTTCGCTTTTGCTTGACTTGAATAAATGAATATTTCAATTTAATCATTTTTATTATTAGTCAGATAAATTAGAGACTCCCTATAGATTTAGTTCACTTGCTCATAATATAAGTGATATAGAAATAACAAATAAATAGTGAATATTGTTTATTTATCGTTTAGAACTCTTGAGAACTATTCATGTATATCGTTTGTTTATCCATTTAACGCCAGTTATCTGATGATGCTACAGAGTCCTAAAGTTTGCCTATCCAGGTTTAATAAGTACAGGAGGCTAGCGATTTTAGGTCCCATCTGAAGGATGGCATAACCAAGGATTTTTACTCACTTTTAAAAAATCCTAAAGCCACCACCTAGACACTGAACCCGCGATCTGGCACAATTACTCCGCATGTATATTTAGACCGTATTAAAATATTTATTAAAACAGGAATTTAATTATGTCTTGGAGTTGATCTAATTGCAACTGAAGTAAGACAATAAAAACACATTTCTGAACGGATGGAAATCTTTTGGAGATACGTCTGGTGAATAAAGTAGGTGTGGGAGGATTTTGTAACCCAACTCGTTTAGTTTCTTTATACTGTTTCCGTCGTTAATTTTTCCTTATTTCTTTCGGAACGTAGCTCACGTATAGGAGAATTGATGCAGGTTTAGAGCTACGCTGTAGGAAGTTTTTCGCTATTGCGCAGGTGCGATATCGATATTAGTTAAATATATTTACCTCGGATATTGGTACAAACAAAAAAGGGGCCTTTTATAGAACAGCAATTTATAAATAGGGGTCGGTCTTTGCTAAGACTATACTGATTTAGATAGTTTAGTCATTAATAATTAGTTTAATTAAATTTATTTTAGATGCTGACATTAAAATTAAAGGTATATGTTCCGCAGGTTGATGCTTCGAGTTGAGTTACAAGAAGTTTTAACAGTTAATTCCTACAATTAATATTTTCCAAAAATACAAGTTATCGTGAACTTTAGTTATTCCTCATATATATATAAAAGGTCAACGAAAATAGAATATAAACAAGAATAATGAGTAGATTTCAGTAATCATTTTATCAAAAAATAAAAGTTTCAATTAACATCTCGAAGTATAGATGATATGTATATCTAAAATTTCATACGTTATTTTCATAGAAATTATTTTATACAGTTTTATTATAACTTAAAGAATATATATTATGATCTTTAAGGTAATTACTGCTTGCGCTGATCATGGAACTAAAAAGAGAGGTGCCCAACTAGATATTACATCTAGTCAAATAACAATATTTTCAAATTGTTGGCGTTAGCCATTTTTAAGTTATGCATGAACGAACGTCTATGAGGCTCTAACTGTAGAAAAGTGGAAGTAAGCCACAACTGGATCGTCGAAATGGATAATTTCGTTGAAATTTGAAATTCGAATATTTTCGCGATTAAAATATACTTCGTACAAGAAAGTTATAACTGCGTTTAATTCTTTTAGCCTAATAATTTGATTTTTTTTCATCAAAAATTATAAAACCGTGTTTAAAAATTCACTAATTCTTATAAAATAAATTTAGCACTAATTTAATTTACTGTATAATGAATGGGAATTGTTTTTTTCATTGTAACATAACTTCAGTATCTTCTATTTTAGCAGAAAATGGGTACTTGATCAATAAGTTGAGAGAAAATGGAATTGATCAATAAAATCAAAACGACAGACAATTTAAAATTTGATTATTTTCGTTTTTTTATTCTCTTATTGAATTCTTAGTTGGGAGAGAAGATAGTCAGTGAGTTGAGTGCTGTGTGGCTATGCTGATTAGATTGATAAATTATTCAATCTATTGACAGCCACAGATGGACCCTGTGAGATAAACAGATCCTACCGGGGATCACCCAGCCTCTATAAAGTAGGTACCCTTAATTTGAGGAAAACCTGGGGGTTGAGCGTAATATAGAAAAAATCACCTGCCTATTCAACCATTGCCCTATTAACTGTATAGTATCTACCCGGTATATACTGAAGACCCTCTATGCCGTGTTGGTTAATTTTTTATTTATTTCTTGATGTAAATATACTTCTAATTTTTGTGATAAAATTGCTATTTGGCCCTATTGAGTAACATATTGATTTAAAATTCAAAATATACTATCAAAGTAGGTTTATGAAAAATCTATATAAACAAGCTATTTATTCAATTATTAATATAAGTAAAAATTCTAAAACTCCAGGCAATTTAAAACTGTATTGGACTGGCCCAATGAGGTCTTATGATTTATTAAAAGCTTCAAGAAAAATCTCACTGTATAATATGTAATATGCATCATATTAGATATGATATTAAAATCGACAAATACGGGCAAACCATCTATATATGACCAGTGAAAGAAGTGTGAATTTATGAAATAAAAGGAATATATACTACCCAGTCAACTATTTCCCACTCAAACATTAATAATTGAAGAAGGAACTTTTTTATTTTCTCAAAATTGTTGGGAAAAGTAACAAATGTTGATTTTTATCTGAAGTAGGGTGGCATCCATTGCAATGAGGTGATGCGTTATTAAGCCTTCGTTAGCTCAGTTCACACACCTTCTTCGCAGCTATTACTCATACTTCAAGAATGCATTGCATTAAATGAAATAATTCCATTGTTTCAAATCGAATGTTAATTTTTCTTTGTCTGTTCTTATGTTGAGTAATAATTCCAATTTTTCATCAAATTTGGCCAACTTTTTCCTAGCCTGTTAAAACCAGAATGTCTGTTCTTACATATACATTTCTTAATCCATAGGTAGTCCAATATTCAATAATAGTTATTATATACAGCCAGTGATAACATATTTTTTTTATTTTCGGAAACATTAAAAAGGAAACCAATGAAAAGTTGTGTCTTGACTCGAAGCGATAACCCGCACAACTGATACAGTAGTTTTCTGCTGACCTGTATACAATTCATTATATTGTGGTATTTATATAATAATATAACATATAAAAACCAGTATCTGGTTTAGTACAGGGTAGAGACTGTACTGTTTCTTGGACAACGATAGTGCCAGATTCCCCCCATTACTTTGGGTAACAACTTTTTAGAGACAGGGTAAGCCCCAAGTTGGTATGCAAATCCCAAAGGGTAAATCTATTATTGTTTACAGGTTATATAATTTTTCTGCCACAGCCGGATTACAACCCGGGACCTACATCAGCTCAGAAACTCAGCGCTCTACATAATCACTCTTCAATTGTGTTAAAATTATTTAAAACCAACATAATATCATAGATGTTAAGAATACCCATTTAACGTTGTTCTTCAATAGAAAAAAATAAAATGGATATTAGCAAGTGTTTAGAAAAAATAAGTAAGGATAATACAATCCAAAAAAGTAGTAAAAATTAAAAATGCTCACAATGCAGTAATCAATACTTCAATCATTAACAATTGGAAAATCTGATCAATACTCGTGTTAGGGGGTGATTTTAGTTTTTGCTCCTTCTTAAATAAATTGTTGTAGAAACTTTATATTAAGCGTAAGACAATATTGACATTATAATACAGCATTTGAACTGTTTTCTTGCGACATCCCAATAATAGATGTTTAATTGACGGTACTAAAAATGGATTATTATTAACATTTATATTTGTAGTATTTCGGTCCAATAATTTTACTCTAAAACCAATATTTCCGATTTTTTAAAAATTATATTTTCCATAATCAGTATTTAATACAACCATAATAATTGCAAACACTGAATACATTATTAAACGGATAGAAGAACTCAAGTGTTTCCCGTGATCCGTTGTTGACTGTTACACAAGCCCCATCATATATCGACAAAGGAAGCCTTATATGTCAATGTTGGTAGGCGAGGCAGCTCGAAACGATACTGAGTTTCTCACGCAGGTCATAATGGAAAAAACTTCCCTCTTACCACTTAAGTTTTCCTCCACCTTCTCATTCCATTTTGTTTCCACATTTTCTAAGTATTAATTGCTATTAAAAAAAAAACTGGCAACAGTACCACAATATAAGAAGAGAGGCACGGAAAAATAAAAACACTTTTACTTGGTAAACCGAGGAAAAATTATCAACTTTTGTCAATAAAATATTTCAGTATATTTCACAAAGATTAATTGAAAAGAAGCTGGATGTATCTCATTATTTCTCTCCTTAAACTGAAAAATACACAATAAATATTATTTACGCTAAAAGAGAAACGTCATTACTCATAAATAGATAAAAATGTCATAACCTAATTTTTCAATAGAGGCATTTGAGAGTTCTATGTCTTCTCAAAATTAAACCAGATGAGTTAAAATATAAAAACTTGGGTATTGGTAAAGGAAAGCATTCCTATTGGAATAATGGTATTGAAATTCTTTAATTAATCAATAGAAATTTTTTACAACTTATGCCATTATTCTCATATAACTTCAGATTCAAACACGATGCAAATCAAAATATGACTTTATTAAAAAAAATAAAAAAGGACATCATGTCATATCATGCTAATGGAATAGCAGATATGCTGTTCCTGAATTGAAATGCTTCAACCAATACAATTCTTTTGAAGGTGCAGTATATTACAAGAATATTACAATATGTGCCAGATGGCATTTGTATAATTTCACAAATAAATATTTATTTAAAAAAAAAATTACTAGATTATTCATCCTATTAAAATTTCAAGACTTTTAAAAACATATTAAATAGGCAATACAAGTCAATTAATAGGCACTTTTAATCAAATAAACGGTGTATAACATTATTGTTAATAATATATTTTAATTTAAAGCTCATCATATATTATGTAATTTGTAACGTTTCGGCAATTTTCAAATGATTACAGTAATTTATAAATGTCAATGTAACTTTGTTAGATTTATTGTGTATAAATAAATTATTGTGTGGAAACAAATTCATAATTATCACCACTTACTGACACTTATCCATAAAAATATCACCTATTTAGACATCCTTATTTAGTATATACCAGAGAACAGTTCTAATATTATTTCATAGTTTTTCTGGGAGTCTAAAAATCCACTTCACTAATTTTTAATTTAGATTATCAAAATTATTGTAATGATCTTAGTACTGAAAGGAACGAAGATTACTGAGGGTAAAATATCTATATAATTAAAATATAATCTTTGAAAAATTTGGAAAGGGACTTTTCTACTCCTCCTTGAGCTCACATCAAATATCTATTATTGATTTAGGAGAAGTAAAATGTAGCTAATAAGAAAATATGAATGAGAATATATACTATTGCATGCTGGAATCTGAGGGTACTTAGTATTGGTCGTCGAGAAGGAAATTTTCATCTTCAAATTGAATCCCCAGATTTGAAAAAAAAGAAAGAATGTTTCTATATCTTGCTTAACCCTCCTAATATGGGGTGGGGTTGCTAACGACCCCAAGCTCATATTTTTGAATCTCCTTAAGTCAAAAACAAAGTGATGCTCACGAAGGTCTTGGAAATTTATCCTTAGACTATATGTAACACCAATAGTAGAGCTCTAACAAATTTCATGCTCAAAATAAATCACTGTGGATTAATTTTTTCCAAAAAACG
Source organism: Troilus luridus (assembly GCA_964056705.1). Lineage (NCBI taxonomy): Eukaryota > Metazoa > Arthropoda > Insecta > Hemiptera > Pentatomidae > Troilus > Troilus luridus. Next base: position 64,545,299 of record OZ057412.1, on the reverse strand, counting down.
AGGATGGGGTCCCGGAACAACCCCACCTGGTAGTTATTGTTAGCCTTATTTCAGATCGCCGAAGTCACAGACTGGGCCTTTTGAGGCTCTTTATATATCCTAGATGGATATTTGCATTTACAGTGCCAGTTTGCCAGTAAGGGTTCCAATTACCAACGTAAATATGTATTATTATAGTTGAGTAAATATTTTCGGGATGTCTTTCAAGCTTTGGTGTTCTTTCGTTGGTATTCTCTCTTTTTCTTTCTCTTTTGCATCCTTTGTTCAGAAGCTATGAATTATTTGATGTTTGTCACTTCCTTGACATTTCTCAGATGAATTAGGTACCTACTAAACGAAAGAGAGAAAGGCGGGGGGGGGGGCCTAGATTTTTCAGAACTCTACTTGCTGAATTTCTGTCATTTACTTATTATCACAGAGGAAACATCCTCGAAAATGACTTTGAGAAAAAGGGTGACATCATTGCCCATTAAAATGACACGAAATGAGGAATGGACAATCTTAACAGAATAGTAAGTGAGTATACCTGTCAGCGGCAAAATAAAAGGTGGCTTTTCGCACTTTTTATGAATCTGATAGATATTGTTGCAGTAAATACATTCGTCTTTGGATTGATCTACATATGGAATGGAAAAAGGCTTATCAACAAAGATTTTTTTTACTTGAACTCAGAAAAAAAATCGATGAACCCATGATTCAGAAAAGGTTCCGTGAAAAGAGAGCAAGGTATTACTTATGCTCAAGAAAAAATGACACTAAAGTAAACCTTGTTTGTAATGTTTGCAATCAAAATATTTGGAAAGAGTACAAAACCACAACATATTCATGCATTCATTGTCAGTAGGTAGTTTAAGTTCTCTTGGAACATGGATGTTGTTCACTAAAATGAGTTATTTTCAAAATAAATAAAATTATATATTTTGATAGTTCAAAAATAATTGCTATTACTTTTCTACAGTCCCATTACATCAGAATTATAGGCAATGACTCTTAGATGGATGATATCATCGTAGCTAATAGCAGAAAAAGATGGGTTCCTCCAGGACCTCACCTGGTATTACGTGTAACCTTTTTAACCCGGCATTAGGAGGGTTAAAATGCCGAAAGCTGATTGCTATCCCTGCTCTTTTGATCTATATTTGTCTCTTGCACAATTTGACGGCTGACTAGGTCCACCATATTGCATTTATAAAAGGTCAGATTGTAGAAAAAAAGGCATCCTGTGCTTTTATCTCAGATCTGAAATATATTTCAATTCAAACGTAATTTTAGTGAGGTATTATCAGTATGCTGATATACTCATATAAGCTTATAATGAATATTTACGATATAAAAAATGAATAATTAAGAAATCAATAGAAAAAATAGTATTATCGAGTTTCAAAGTTTCAGTTTGTCGATATTGGAATATGAGCATAAGATAACAGCTGGGCCAAACAATAAAATTAAAAATAGAAGTTTCTTGATGCAAACAAAGACCCTCCATCACTTGTAGTGATCCATCCATCCATACAGCAACAGAATATTGAAAATCGAGGCCAAATAACGAATAAAAAAGCAAATCCTTTATGTAGGATTAATGAGAATATTTAAATGAGGGGTTAATCTAGTGTAATTTAATTTTATTTAAGTTTAATATCTGTGGACGCAAGCCCGACTAATAGTTTAATACGCATCATCGGCATTCTTAGTAAACTGATTGTTGTTTGTTTCTGCTGAATAATAAAATATTGATCAGTCATCGAGCTGCCATGGACTGTAACTAGGGAGAGGTACTACCTCATTATATAAAAGTAGTAATTATGGGCTAACAGCCTAACCTCTGCATTAATAAAACTCACACTTTTTCTTCTTTTATTATTGTTTCCTTATCAGTTTGAACTAGACACTGATTGTATGAAACTTTTAGATGTTTCTTAATCCTGGTTCAAGGAATGAAACTAAATACCATTTATTTAAGGCATTTTTAGGCCCAATCTTCTTCCAAGCATAGACCAATAGTCCATTTATCAAAAGAATGTAAATTATTATTGCAGCCCATAACGTATAGACAAATTTCATATACAAATTATATTGGGATAAAACACACAAATTGTAATAGTATACAAATTACATTGCACGTACTTTATGGATACAATGATTAAATGATGGCTAATTTAGTATAATTATAAGAGGAAGAAAATGGTCTGGGGGAGGTAAAAAAAATTCTCTTAAATAGGGAGAACTGTTTATTGGAAAACATTTGTTCATATTTTGGTTCTTAACTATTACCTCTGTGTCATTCTATAACTCGATTCCCCTTCGAGGACAATGTCATTCTATTGTAACTCTTCTATAATTATCTTATTTATCTATTTATCAGTAAACACTTCTATATTTTAGGTGAGGAAGAAAATGGTCCGGGCGGAGGTCAAAAAAATTTCTCTAAGCAGGAAGATGTGTTTACTGAAGAGCCTCTTCAATAAAAAGTTCTTCCTACTTAAGAGAAATTTTTTTGACCTCCACCCGGACCATTTTCTTCCTAATATATATATATATATATATATATATATATATATATATATATATATATGTATGTATATATATGTAAGGTCAACTATTATTATTCAAATTCTATATTTTAGCTTTAAATAATGCAGTTATGTCATGTTATTCTGTATATTCCAACAACATTTTTATTTTCTAATTCATTTATGCCCCCTTTACAATATTTTGTCTACAAATTCTTATATATCATTATTATTCTTTTTATTTCTTTGTATATTCCATCATCTCTACTTTTTTTTTTCAAATAGCATTCACTAGATTAATTTATATTAACTTCTTTATTACTTATTTGATAATACTCTATAATTATTCCCTCAGTTTTTATCTACCTAAGGGTACCCCATCTTTATTATTTATCAATTGTATACCTTGATGTCTATATATAATTATAATATTTACGAAGCATAATTTTAATTTGTCTTAAACTTACCCTTACATACTTAGCTCTAAAGAAGATCTGCAATGTGGGTCGAAACGTTGGCTTTCCAATAAACAATTCTTCATATTTAAGAGAATTTTTTTGACCTCCACCCGGGCCATTTTCTTCCTCTAATACATATAAGGTCAACTAATATTATTCAAGTAGTATAATTATATTTTATTTAAGTTAAATGACGATGGGAAAATGCCAGACTAATAATTTAGTTTGTATTATCTTAATAAACTACATTGAACAGAGTGAATACTGATCAAATAGATATATTTTTTGGTGTAGGGAATTGACGGCTCCATCGCTCAGTCTTCAAACTACTGAAATTGTTCCCCCAGGTTGGAAGAAACCCAGTAACCCTCCAAGAGCTCCCCTCTCCCTCTGAATATTTAGGAGGCCATTGTTCCAAGGATACGAGGACAACCACCAGTGGAAGAGCACAAATCTCTCGAACAGTATATCATTAAAAGTTAAACATTTAATAAAAAGGAGATTAGACATGATGCAAGGGACTCCAATTTATCTGGCAAAACAATCAGTGAGGGAGATGCAGAAACTGAAACGGGGAGGTGTTGTTGCCTTCCTGCAAATATGTGAAGTCAGGAGAAAAGACGGAAAAGTGCGCCTGAACAAGAGCCATGTGCTTATGTAATAAAGGGGGCAGATGGTTTTATTTGAACTGACGAAGATATAGTCGACATAAATGCTAAGTATAGAATTTGAAAAAGATTCGATTACAATCTGTAGTGATTGCTTTTGGAATTGTTAATTTATAAAAAAAACACATAGAGTCATCTACAAGTCACAAAACCATGTATTAAGACATAAGTAAAATACTAATGATGGATTGAATTGGTCAGGGGTTTCAGTCGATGATCAGCAGAACTTATTTTTTTAATTGCGCCAACGTTTCGGCCTACGGTGTAGGCCATCTTCAGGACAAATAGTGGGTATGGTGACTTGTCACAACACTAACATTTGTCTTGTTAATAAGTAAAATACCTTCGACGATAAGAACTTGTGTTGAATGAGCATAATAACATGAACATAACAACTGTTTTTTCACTCTCCCGAAAAGTTGTGTTTTCAATTTTGATACTTTGCATATCTATCGACAATATTGACTTCATAATGGAAGGGAAAAAAAGTATGCCTTAACATGAAGAATTGCGAGTCGATCTCTTCAAGAATTATTAGAGCATGCCAGGCAAATAAGAATGGGATTAAACAGATATTGAGAGAGAAATCAGCTGAAAACATAGCAAAAATAGAAATATTATTGTATTGGGAGATTTCAATGCCAGGATAGGAAAATACTGTTACATGCTGGTGGTATTTTGGCACATATATGGTAGAGTTTATTCCATAACTCATAATTTACGCTCATTGATTTATGCTTGAATGGTTATTTAAAAAAAAAATCTCTTTTCTTTTATGTCGTTACAGTTTTATTCATTGTTGACAGTTCCTCTAATTTGATCAAATGTCCAACTTAAGAAATAAATATTAATAGTATAATTGACTACATCGGATAGTACAGAAAAATAAGGTGATAAAAGAAGCAATAAATTGTAGACCCAAAGTCCTTCGGTGTCCAATAAAAATGGACGAAAATGATAAAAATTTATGTGTGCAATTGAAGCGTGTGGTAGAATTATCATAAGCATGATTCGGCAGCCAGAAGGAAAAGTACAGCCTACTGGCAGCTTCATGTCGACAGAAAGCAATCTAAAATCTTAATAAGGCAGCTTAAAAAAATCTGGAAAAACTTCGGCCAAAACAAGAAAAATTATGAACAATCTAGTTTTCAAAATTGGGTAAATAGTTTCTCTATCGTAGTAGTAATCGCTTCTCGGTTAAATTATTATCTTATTTACATAGGCAGTGCATCTGATATCAATCCTTCTCTTCAAACCCAAAGGGGCTAAGGAAAAACAAAATAAATAAAAAATAAATCCTTCTCTGGTAGTTTCTTCTTGACCAATACATAACCAACATCCCAGTTAATGAACACCACATTAATTAATATACAAACTTTTAGAAAAGGGTGAATGCAGCGAAACGAAATTTCAATAGATCGATTAAAATGGATGAGTGTTAAGTAATCTGGACTATACAGAAGCATATAGTGGGGCATATGTATGATAACATTTATTTTATTTTATTTTTTTGTTGGAACACAAAGCTATTTATCTTGTACAACATAGTAGTACAACAAAACAATTACCTAGAAATGAATAAATAAATTAAAAATGAAACTAATCTTCTGGAAGTGAATCAGTATAAAGAAATAAAGAAAAAAGATACTAAAAAAAAAGTGAAATAGGTGAAGTGAAATTGGCCGACTTAAGTCGGTCAGGAGTCCTCACTTCAGGGAGAACCAGTCGAAAGAGGGAGGGGACCAGGTGGTACGCAGCTGAAACGTACATGGAACCTAGAAAGGCAAACAGCTTTGAAAAACATAGTATTGGCAAGATAATACTACAGTCCCAGTGAAAACAACGTGAAAAATATGATAAAAAGAACAAACTTCGAAATCGTTTTCTTTTTATCGATTGATATTGCAAACTGATCATTAGACGTATTTGGTCCAATATAAATCATACGGCTTCTAGGTGTGAAATTAATTGTTTTTATAGATTCTTATTGTCCAAAGAATAATTGAAATAAAGTTTTCCCCTCCGTTACGTTTGGAACCAATAGTTACGAGAATCGTTACAATAGAATAGTTACAAGACATCGGAATACGAATTTAACTTAAGAGACAAACTGACTTCACCCCCAACTATTTCCATCCTCCAGTAAGAGACAAAAAATAGAAAGCCAATCGGATTTAAAGTTTGTGTTGTACCTTTATTATTCTAGAGTGATTTAATGGAAATTCTTTCACGATTATACAACGAATTCCATGAAACAGAAATATTAAAATTAACGAAAAAAATAACCCATAATAGTTGAGTTACAAGGTTGTATAAGATCAAGGTTGCGATGTGTTATCTAAAAACACATGACACGTATATACATGAAATAACTGTTCTTTATCATTTCTATTAAAAACAAAAATTAATGAATACAAACTTATAGGGGTATTTATACCCAAATGGGAACAGATGTTTAGAAATTTTTTAAAATTCTATTCTAAATCTTATACATAAATAAAATTCTTATCTAAAAGTAATTTTTTTTCTGAATCTTATCTAGAAGTAAACAGGCATTCTGTATTTTTGTTTGCTTTTATAAAATCTAAATCTGGTTTTAGGAGCAACAATTGCACATTTTTTTTCCAATATCTGCAATATGTGAAATATGCTTGATTCAATAATTTTTAAATATGTTAAATGTGTATATACAAATAAAAAGCTGATTAATATTTCCAATTTAAAACATACAGAAAAAAATGCAAATTTACGTAATTATCAATTGATTAAATAGAACTGGCAATGGATATTGAAATATTAGCCGTAATAAAACCAAAAAAATAAAAATAAATAATTTGGGTATTTAATTTACCTGTCAAAGGTTGAATTGCCTTGTCTGTGATGACATTTGTGGGAGCTGGTTTTATGTAATTTCTAAACTTTAAAATCATTCGGTATAAACTAATCTAAGTAATCTTCCAGCAGCCAATGTCTTGTAGAAGTTATTTTTTTTCTAACTTGGCATCCCGAAAATATTGAGTTGAATCCCATATATATTTGTGCTCCTTTTTTTTTTTTTATAATCTTACAGAGAACTTTTAGAGAACCGTACTCCCACAACTGTCCTTGTATCAGACCATGTGGGCTGATGCAGTGAGATCCTTATAAAAACAGGATTACTCAAGTACCAATATGACTCATTTTATAAAAACGATTCGTTGAGTTACGCAACTGATAAAATATTTCTATGTAATTTGTAAATGAGATTAAAAAAATGATTTTATTTCATGATAATTTTACTATCTCCGAACAATGTTCATTGACAATTATGAAAATTTATTCCAAATGATTGAATGTAAATCAATTGAAGAAAAGAAATTCAAAATGCATTCTAATACTACACTGAACTCCGTAATATAGATATTATAGATACAGGAATAAGTCCAGTAATTAAAATTTGTTCGACACCTTGTTGTTAACCAAAGCAAGCCTTTAGTTACTTTATTGTATCTCATTAATTTACCCCCAATAGACAGAATAACGTCTCCTCTTTCCTCCCTACTCCTCAATAAAAGGCAATAGTATATAATTAGGTGTTGTATTACGAAATAAATACCATGCCATAATATGATCGCATTATATTTGGAATAAATCAGAGCCAAATCAAACAAACAAGGAAATCTAGGAGGTAAACGGCAGGTCATTTATAGTTTTATTTGACTAAATTTTAAAGGTTGTGTTTCAGTGTCCAAAGAAAAAAAATCATTTCTTTTGAATTAATATAAATTATGAAGCGTTTTTCGTTACTACATTTTCCCCGGAACCTGTAGCTTTAATGAATCTTCTTTACAGATTTTTCGATTATACGTGGTACCACAATCAATATTTCCAGGAAAAAAATATTTCACCTTTACTAATTTTCTAAATTTGTTCATATTTTGAATTTATCTATTTTTCGTTGCTATCGCAACTAATGACGGTTTCCGTTAATGGAAATATTGTATTTCCGTATTTTACTGTATCTACTTATATTCTTTACAGTTTTTATCTCTTTATCTTTTATCTTTACATTTTAATATGTTTGTATTTTGTATATCTAGCCCTGAAGAAGATCTACATTGTGTGTCGAGACTTTCGTTTTCAAATAAATAGATCATCCTCATTTAAGTAATTATTTATCTTACCTCCACCTGGACTATTTCTATTTAAGTTTTATATATTCATTAAAGTATACCACTAGAATTTCAGTGGTACACTTATAAGATGGCTTGGGCACGTAGAAAGAATGGGAGAAGATAGGTACCCAAAGAAGCTATTATATGGCAAACCAGGAGGCAAAAGAAGAAGAGGAAGGCCCAGGCTGCGATGGCTGGATGATGTAGAGAACGATCTGCAGAGGATGGGGATCAGACAGTGGAGAGGTCGAGCTACTGACAGGGAGGACTGGAGAGGCGTTGTTGCGGAGGCCAGGGCCCTGCAAGGGCTGTAGAGACATGGGAAGAAGAAGAAGACTAGAATTTCAGTACCTATCTTCGATAATTGAAATTTAGGAAAGTAGAGATATCATTTTGGTAGTAATATACAATTATTTCCCTAATTTCACTAAAAAAGGTTGGGTGAAATATTTACAAATTATAAGGGTTAACAGAAAGGGCAAAAAGTGAAAAGAAAAAAATGGTCATGTAATGTGGAAGTAGTATATTGTTTATAATATATGTGGAAAATGTTTTACTGTTCGTATAGATGATTAAAAAAAACCTTAATTCAGCCCATAAATAATGTTGAGTTCAGAAGATGATAAGGACTGAACTGTCTTCAAGCCATTAGGGTAAGGAAAAGTGGTTTGGCCTCTCTTAACCTTCTATTAAGGATACCCATTTTATAGAGGGGGGGGGGTGAGTCACAGGAGGGTCTACGGATTCCACAGTTCATAGTTATTGGGTCGTTTCATAGTGGAATTAAAAAACTTATGTAGTTAACTATATTTATGTTTACAGGTTGTAACGATTTGTTATTAATCTATTGTTTTTTTATAATACTGACTATCACTACAGTTGAACGAACATTACTACGCCATAAAATATGGAAACATGCGATTTTAGTGTAATTTTTTTGATGAGTTAAACTTGGACATTCAGCAGCTCAAGGTGCAAGAAAAATTACCACCGCGTTAGGTAAGGGCGTTGTAATGAATGAACAATTCCCCGTTGGTCTGAGACATTTCCAAACCATAAAAATATTGGTATCTGTTTGGTGGCCAATGACAGGAATAATTCATTTATCCTTTCTACCCAGAGGTGAAATCATCACATCCACATCGTACTGCAGGGATATTGACATGATGTAATAAAAACCCTTACACGACAACGCCAAACTTCATGTTTCTCCCATTTTTCCACACCCACCTTATTCGTCGGAATTATGTCCAATTGATTTCCCTCTGTTCAGACATTTTGACTACTTCCTTAAAGGTAAAATTTTGGAAAATTATTCTCAAGTTAAAAACGCATTTATTTCATCACAAAATTAGGAATTTTTTAGTTCTAGAATTCAAAATTTGATAGGCGTTGTGAGAACTGTATTTTCAGGCTTTATTTCATCCCAAAACCTTTAATTTTTAGTTTTATTTCAGAGATTGAAAAGTTGATGAAACGTAAGAAATGATAGAAAATTAGGGTAAATTTGTAAAAATATGTATTGGTTTCAAAAAGTTTTCCATTTAATCTTTCTTTTAAAACCGAACGTTTCATATGAAACGACCCAATATGAACAGATTAAATAATTTATCCACCGCAAGTAGTTTCGAACTCCTAGAGATCAATAACTCAGCACCCTAGGCATTGAGCTACCCCACTCCCTTCCTGTAAGAAGTGTTATTTACTCTTTCACCCTATCCTGCCTGGTAGGAAATACGGATGTTGGCAGGAACGTGATGATAGAATACTTGGATAATGACCCTTCGCTGCAAGTAGCCATTATCTATTCTCACATTTCGCTCCTCTACCTCAGGCTTGGCCATCTGTGCAGCTTCTCACCATCTAACCCCTAGAAGAAGTGGATTAAGCTTACAATTGCACGAGCGGAAAGTGCATAATTTTCATTCTTTAGCAGATTAAAAAAATATCTCTCTATCAGAATACAGAGCCCAGTTTTTCGCATTATTTTGGCCTTTGATGAGCTTGGGGGTCTCTAGTTTTCCGCAAATAAGACCTAGGAGATGTTTTATCCATGCTCAGTCTGCTCAATAATCCTAATAAATATTTTATTTTTTATTTATTTAATTTAATGATATTTACAACTATAATGGTATTATAACAAGTAAATGTGCTAAAATGTAGAATATGACATGAAAAACACTTGTGGAGAAACTACCCATCGGTAGCACTCCAATAAAGTTCTATAGTAGATGATCTCGAGGCCATGTAATAAATATTAAATCTCAATATTCCGGTATATAACATGTCGCTACTAATCGTGCACCGAAAATACTTCTGAGTTACAAATAAATGTAGAAATGAGAGGAATTCAAATCATGACTAAATTTATTTTAGCAAGTAAATTTCCAATTTGAAATTTCTATCCTATGAACGCATAATGCGTATCTAACATCAACAAATCGTAGATCGCTATTCTTTTTCGGGATATCAATCAAAAACATTAATATCAATGAGATTTTTTAATATTCATGAACTTACAACACTTCGTATTTGACCATATATCAATCAAATTTTCCAAATTCCATATGAACTTACTCAATCACTCAAATCCTCGAATGCAATCCTATTTCCAGCACATCTCACCCTTATAATCCTCCCCGGAGGTTGAAACCGAAATGGACAAGAGACCTATTGTAAATATGCCATTAGAGTCCTGGCATTGGTCAGCTTCTTCACTCATGTCATAAGGGTCCTGAGGCTCTAGAGCTCTTATTCGGTCTTAACAGGAGCGGAGTGGCTAAGTCTTGTAGGTTAAGTAGAGCTCTGTCTTGCCATGCCAGAAATCCCGGTTCAAACCCCGCTGCAGGCACTACTTTTATTTAGTCTGTTTGCAGCCGGAGTTGGAACATATAGTTTCTAGGACCCTCCTGGGGCTCACCCAGCCTTTATAAAATATTATAAAAATTTAGCGTGACCTAGGACAAGTCGCCTCCTTGCAGAACCGTTGTCCATGAAACAGTACAGTCTCTACCAGGTACTGAACCCCAAACCCGTTCACGAGTTGTAGTGGTATAGTTTTTTTTTGTTTTTTTTTATTTTTTTTATTACTATTAATTTTTATTGGGCTCAACAGTGATGCGGCTAGAAAAGATGGTCAGGGTTCTCCTCTGGTTCCTATGACAGTGTGTAAATAATATATCTAAATATTTTTATTTGAAAAGAAATAATAAAATAAATAATATATCATTCATAATTATATAGGAATGATATATTATTCATCCTTGTGTCCTTGAGTGAGGTAGGCAATTTCACGAACTGAAAACATCATATTGTTACATTCTCACAAGCGATAATAACATTTTGATAAAATACGTGCATCATATCTTTTCTTTCCATTACTTAATTGATGGACCACCGATCTATCCTGTTTGGCAGAAGGTTATTGCAAAAAATATGGTAAATAAGCTTTTTCACTGAGCATCTATTGATGTAGCATAACTGATAACTGAGATCACTCAAATGAAATCTGGCCTCGTACAGAGAAGCCAGGTAATGCCTTCGATCAACTCGAGAAGGTGCTATGCATCCTAACACTAATCTTGCAGATTCGAATCAGTCTATTCAGGTACTACGTGTCCTGCTTACGGATGCTTCAAGTAAACGATTACAATCCTTCGAGATGTTATGGTATCGGCGTATGCTTAGAGGTTCCTCGGTACATCATGTCAGAATTGAAAAAAAATACTCCAATGATCCATAAAACTCCGAAATATAGAACAAGATCAAAACCAGTATATTTTCATATTTTGGTCATCTGATGCAAAATGATAGGTATATTAAAATTAACTGCACATTTTACAGAGCAAGTGTAAAGGAAATAGATGTCCAGGTCGGAGATGCTACTTCTGGTTGTAAAATATTGGGCAATGGACATGTTTAACATCAATAGACCTGTTAACTGTCTCAGGTTTTATAGTTAACTAATTATTTATAATGCAACATCTAAATGTACTAGTTTCCTCTATAACCACATAAATTTAGTTTGCTTTCTTAAAAAACTATTTTTTCTGTGTTATTGTAGACAACCCAACAGAGACAATAACTAATAGTGCCGGAAGCAATGTAAGGGAATAAATAAACTGCCCAAACGGTTTGAACCCGTGAAGAATCAATTTGGGAATGAAAATACCGATTTCTTGACCGAAATGGAGTGCATTTTTAATAAACTTCTAACTTCAACTGTAATTAGAATACAAACAAATAATATACAAACCCCTACTTTTGAATACAAGAGCGCTAAACCTTTATATTGGGATGCGAAATCTCTGAATCAAATATCCAAAATTATTTTTTTTAAACCGTTCAACTGTCCAGCAAAAAGTGGAGAGATTTTCAAACAAAAACCGCGTTTCCAGATAAAAAAATTAAAAGCGCTAGAAAAATTTCAAATGATAATACTTGGATATCCAAGTATGTTGGCCAACAACATTTGCCTGTAAGTTCAAAAATGTTACGGCGTGCGAGGTGCACCATTTTGAATCTGAGTTGAAATTAATTATTCATTTTTGCTTGTTATTTTGTTAAAATAATCAATGCTGAATATTTTTAATTTTATTATTTGTATATATTTAAATTGATATTATAAATACACGTGTTGGAGAGTTTCTGATTTTGTTTCCTGTAACCATTTAAGTTTGTCTTTTTTTCTACAGGGTGTTTCAATTTCATTGTGAGCCACTCTACAGTACTAAAGTGACTCTACAGCTTTTACTGTTGACTGTACTTCCTATGGCCCTTTCTGTACAATGTAATCAGTATAGAGTACTAAAATCCTTCAATTTAAATCCTCTACTCAATTCATGCAATTTCTACCCTTCTTCTTCACAAAACCGGTGATATTGATTTCAGTCCCAGAAACTTGATTTATTCATTTCCATTTCATTTCATTACTTTATTTTAATAGTTTATCACGTTAGTAATAGTCCACATGTGGATAGACTTTTTTTTCAACATCCTGTTGCCAAGGTTTACTTGAACAATTCATGGCCACTTCTCTGCTCATGATCGAACAAGGTTCAGGACTGACCATAGATGCAATTTGGGTAAGAACGCATTTTGCTAAACCACGTCACTAACTGCAATGCGTTAATAATGTAAATATTAATATATTGCAATATTGTTAATAATGTGTGTAATGCCAACATGTTTTACTGAAAATAGTATAAACAACTATTATGTTTTAAAGTAAACTTATTGTTTCAATATTTCTTTTTTAATTAATTATTGTAAAGCTAATTTTGTCCACTACGGGCAAAAAGTCTTTATTATCATCAGGATATTTTATAGCTACAGTTAAAATAACGGAAGCTTTTCATAATAATTAATTAAATATCAACAGCCCCGTTGAATAAGTGGTTAAGTGAAATTTTAATATTATTGAAAAAGCGGAATCGTGTCATTCTATTCATATTTGGCTCGAAATGGAGTTATAATAAAGTAATAATTCCATTTAAAGCCAACCTTTGACTTGGCCAGTTATGTATGAACTACGAGAATAACACGATTCCACTTCCCTTAGTAACGTTTGCTCATTTTGGACAAATTTCGACTTAATCACTTATTTACCGTGACTATATTTCCAAATGTAATCATGAAATAATGCATATATATTTTGTAACTATATATTATATAGTAAATATTTTATTTATTACATCCCACTAGTTAATGTATTCAATGTTTAGGGATCCATTAAAATATATCCACTACTAATTCCAAAAAAAAAGTTTATAATTATCACTGCAGTGAACATTATTCAGTTACATTATAGAGAACAATTTTGGTCATTTTCAAAGCTTTGTAATTAATGTATATAATAAAAATGAAAATAAACTGAAGTAGTATTCACAACTATAGGGTAGTTTATATTTACCATTTCACCATGTTTTCTTCTTATTAGGAGTGATTTGTTTACAGAATACCGCATACGATCAATACATAATAGAGAATATTTATTTTATAACATACTTTATTATTATTTTTTGCAATATTGAACTAAATAAATTATCACAACTAATTATAAAACACCAATTCAAAAGTTTTCTTTGAAAACTTTCAAAAGATTTCTAAAAAAACTTTCAAAAGGTATAACGTGTTCCTTAATGGACCTTTATTTTTTTTATCAACCTATGTGAAATTCTATATAAAATACCACCTATTTTTAGATTAAGTGGTATACTATAATTAATACTATCCGAGGCATACCAATAACATGAAAGTGGAGATAAATTATAAAAAAATATGAGTAGGTTGATAAGGCTACACTTCATATTTATTCTGGATTTTTAGAAGCATAAATAAAGTTTATTGAAGATTTCGTCTGAAACTGTGCCGGCTTTCCCCTAACCCCTTGACATTGATGGTAAAAAACGGGTTGTTTAGGCATACCACTTATTTCCTGGCCTAGATAGACCAAACATAGTAATTAACACACACACACATCCAGAAGTACCTGTGGTCTACTTGTTAGCAGAACAACCTAACATGGCCAAGATTGTGAGTCCGCAGCCTTGCTGGCAGTCTTAGGTTTTTTTTAAAGGAAGTAAAAAATCCTTGGTCACGCCGTTTTTCGGAATGGACTTAAATGGGGGTAGTACTCGTTAAAGATCCCTGTCTTAATTATTTAGCATCGTCAGATTAGCCATGGCAGCTTAAAGTGACGTTATATGATTTAACTACCGGTTTAAACACTTAGAGATGAATGTGTTGGGATGGCTGATATGTTGTTTGTTGTACTTGGGTTGAAAGTACCATACTGCGCATGCTCCGAATGGTACTATGAGTGCCTAGACACACAGTAGGACAAATGCCTGGATCAAAAGAAAATAACGGCTTTTTATTGGGCCAGAACCACAATTTAAAAAAAAATGTCGAATTAATTCTAATTATCATTACAAAAAGGTTAGGTATATTTTTAAAGGACAAACAATTACACAAAATGAGTTTTAAAACAGAGGAAGCTGATCATGTGGAAAGGAGTTATTGTACTCTTTACATTTTTTAACGAAAATAATATCACAATTTGTTCATTAGCCTAACTTGTCTAGACAAATGTGACGTACATATAATTTCATATCAATTGACAAATGAGATTATGTTCAAGAAATGTCTAGGTAAATATATATGTAAAAATATTTACTGATTATGAGGATAGGGGTTTTGCTACGATTTTGGAGCTGTCCAAGCTATATATTCAAAACTTGCAGTTGTCATTGAATGCTATTCATAATAAAACGATATATTTATTAATTTGGTTACCTCAAATAGTATAATTGTATAATAATTGTTGTTATATTTCATTATTATTATGTTGGACTCGAAATACGTTTGACAATATGAACACAGTTTGAAGTCCTCTCCGACTTAAAAGTTATAATACGCAAAAATGACGCTTGTGAATCTATTAATAGAACGAATCTAATTAAATTTTACCGGGCTTTTCTAGGAACACCTCACTTGCCAAGTATGTATCAAATGGCAAAAGGCCTTTTTTCAATGCACGAACAAATAAATATATGAAAAAACACTGAGCGCTGTATAGTCAACATAAAAAACACTGAATGTATATTATGAAATAGATAAGTTATAAATTTTATATAACAGAATGGCTTAGTAACACAATGAAAGAATACCAAACAGTTACATCTGCAAAGTTCGACGAAAAGACGCTAATAAAATATATATAAATAAAATAGACACAAGTCTATTAATTACCAAAATAACTTTCATTCTACGAAAATCATTGAAATAGGTGTTGGTTATCGCAATAGATGCAACTACATCTAGAAATAATTCGGGGACAGTCTATGAAGAAAGTGGCTCTAACAAGAATTTGTTTTTTATTGGGTACCAATAGAACGGTTCGATATCCCTAAAAGGAAGTTAACCACAAACTCTACAGTAACCATATTTTGTAATAATGCTCTATTATCATCGTTTTTTATTATTTAATGATATTTAATATTTAATTATACTATAGATATATTTGTTGTTAACATTTTCATTAATTTTTTATTTTCTTATATTTTTTTTTTTGGCAATTCTTTACATTATTTAGTTTCAAGCATTACCTGATGAAACTAAATTTATAATTATTTAATATTATGTACAAATATAAAAAGGAAAATGATGAAACCACTAATATCGTTCCAAATAAGATTTGAAAGGAAGATTCTGAGAAACGAAAAAAATCTGAGGTGGAGTTTGAGAAAAAACGCTGAGCTTATGCATCTCTTTAAAGACCGGGATATTATGCAATTTATGAAGCCAAGACGTCTGGGATGGGCAGGGCGTATTAAACGAATGAGTGATAACGAAATCTCCAAAGGCCCCTCAATGAAGTGATTTTTGGACGCAGAACAATGGGTAGACATCGCTTGCGGCGAGTGGATTATGTGGCTCTAGATGCGCAGAAAATGCTGAAGATTAGAAATTAGAGATGAGCAGCACAAAACAGAGAGTTGGTGCAGCTCAGCCTGCGGGGTGCGTTGACTCTTCACGGGTTGTAGCACCATCAAAGAATATGTGAGACGTTTGATTTCAAAACCGGGTTCATCCATTTTTCCCAGTTTTTTTTTATATTAAGCCAATATTTGTTATATTTCTCATTTATTATATTTTTTATCTCATTTGATATATTTTAATCTCATTTAATATATTTTTTATTGAGTTCATACAAAATTGTCAGAAATTACTGTTTGAAGTGAATTGTTAGCAAAATAACGAAAAATAATTTTAAAAATTTGTTAAATTAATTATTTTTAAAATTGAATCTTTTTTGATCAGTCCTGAAAAAAAATTTGAAAATGGTTGTAACCGGTTTTGAAACCAATCGACTAATATAAAGTAATACGTTGGTGCCTCTAATAAAACTTTTTTTTTTGGTTTCTATTTGGTTTAATACTTGTTTAGTTGTCCCTAGACTACATCTCTCTAGTACCTATACTATATAATAACTAATGTGACCTCCGGCCTGTAGAAAATAAAAATATGGTTACAATGTTTAAAACTCAGCAACTTTGCTAATAATGACTATCATGAGCTAGTAAAATTTTTGTTAACAATAATGTGGCTATTGCTCAACCTGTTTATTAATAAAAGTTGATTTTATCATTGTTAAACCATCTTGGGAACATAGGGATGAAGTTGGTAAAATATGACGTTACAGTATTTTTCGCACTGAATGGCGTAGCAGCTCAATGAACAAATAGATCCAAAACTAAATCTATGAATTTTGACTCGCAAGCTTTATACTTTATATGTTGACTACCATGCATTTCTTGTATCACAATGATGCTACTTAGAATAAAAATAGCTTCATTCTGGAAGCCCTTACCGGAAGCCTAGTTATATCTAAACCGTATCAATTCATTGAAATGGACTGATAGTCATGAAAACTAATGTATTTACAGTAATTTAATAAAACGACAGAAAATAAAAACCATGCAGCAAACTCTGGACCGTTGCCATGATCCAACTGTTCCTAACCGAATTGGCCCGGGAACCCTTTACCTGATATCGATTTCAGTTAACGGTGCCCCCTAGCCGTTGACACTCGGACACATCGTGAATCTTTGAGAGCGTTACTCGAAGGCATTCTTACCTGAGATATTTATTACCTGAGATCAAACAAAAAACTGATCAATAAATTGTAGTCTTAGTTGACCTTGAAATGCGGTCAAGATGGAATTATTGAACGCCGACTCAACTGATCGATTGAATAGAAAAAACGAATAATATGAGAGCTTTTACGCAATTAACAATGCAATAATAGTGCATTTGAATTCATTAGAAAAATTGGAATATTTAAGCTTATTTATGTACTATATTTCAGCTTACTGCATGGGCATTATTTGAAGATGCACAGATTTCAATCCGTAAAATTTCAGAAATAAAAAGTCATAATTTCGAGCTGCATCTACATAGTAGCTACGCAGGACTACCTTTAATTATGGTTTAAAAAAATATGAAAAAATGCAGGAGTGTTGTGTGGGTAATGGAATAGCCCTTTATTCCATTATTTCAATAGGGGAATAAACGCTAGTCATAGAGTGAAAAGTACGGGAATGAGAGAATGAAAACATCTTTTTGTGAAAAAAAAAATGTTTCAAAACTTGGGACTGGTTAAATACAGTATTAAAGTGTAAAAAGATACATAACGACTGAGTAGCTGAAGTAAAACTAGCCTTTCATTCCAATTATATGCATTTAAAAGCATTCACCTTTCATTAAAACATTAAGAGCCTAATTCTTTTCATACGAATAGAGTTTTTCTCTGCCTCATTATTAAAATGTAAGTAATAAAAAGTGAAGTAGAATAGAGTGAAATTTTGAGTCTTTTTTAAAAAACTAAAGTGATTCATCCAAACAAGAAAAAGAGCATGAAAGCAAAAGAATTTAGCATTACCCATAGAAAATTCTTAGCACATTCCTCACTAAATGCAACTTATTTGGAGACGACATGGCGTTTCTTGCCGTTACTAAAGAAATACTGCAATAAGTAGAAATACTCAGCTATAAGTAGTAGCTGAGTGGCAGGAGGAGCTTCTGTGCAAAGGAATGAAAATTAAGCCTACCAAGAGTAAAGTACTCTAGAGAGGAGGAAAGGGACGAGCAGTTCTACTGCAATGGAGAAATATTAATAAGCACTAATGACTATATTTACCTGGGAACAGTTATTAGCAATTTGGTAGGACAGACCAAGAAATTTCATACAGAATAGTAAAAGCTAACCAGCTCTATTATCAGATTTGATACACTATTGAGGGCACACGAGAAGTAAGTAAGAAAGTAATAAACTCCAAGTAGATAAAGCCATATTGCTCCCTAACTTGATGCATGGATCTGAGAGTTGGGTCGAATTACCGCAGTGGAAAGGAATAACCTTCGCAGAGTCGCTGGTAAAACAAATAGATGTAAGAATAAGGAAAGACTTGAGAAAACCTGCGCTAAAGGTTCCTTGCAGAAACGGCAGCTGAGGTGGTTCGGAGAAATTTGCCGAATGAGTCAGGATCAAGACTCAAAGTGTTCGAAGTTAGACCTGCAGGCACAAGACCTTGAGGAAGGGCACGAATAACGTGTATGTTCACAAGTTGGGATAGGAAAGAGGTATAAATCTGGAGCAGATGATGCTGTTGGGATGGGACCGACCGGACTGGCACAGTTGGGTAGAGGCTCCTCCACACTGAAAGGTGGTCCTATCTATTAAAAGAGTTACTCTAAAACTGTAAGTTATAGGATGAAGAGTAGTAGACAGCACAGTGTCCCCCCAAAGATCGGCCCTATAGAACTGAAGAAGGTGACTTAAGCTCAGGCTGGCGGAACAATCCTAGAAACTATTGTTACGGTCAGAGAGGGAAGAAAGACCGGCTGAGAGGATTAGACGAACCATGGGATTAAGCAGAAGGGATCAAAGAACGGCGTAGAGCTTTCTGGATCGGCCTGGATGGGGCTAGGCGGTTCTCGATCTTCCGGGAATTGTCCCACCCCGACCTACCTTGCCTATATAAAAAGGCCAGCTGTTTCGGCCGAGTTAGTATCTGTCTGTAGTAAGTGAGTAATGCTGTGACAGTAATGTTGTGATAGTCCATGTGAGTGACTGTTAGTGGCCGTGTAATAAGTGTAATATACTGTGTGTCAGTTTGTCATATTTGGAGAGTTTGACGGTCCGTGGACTTTAATTAGCGAACTGTAAGTGTTAAATTCTAGTTGTTAACTATAGTGTAATATTATTGTATTTGTACAAATTTATATAAATAGTTTAGTTATTTAGTATTAGCAATGTTATTTGTAAATTATTTTAGTAATTAGATAACAGTTAGGCCTAAGTTATAGTCTGTAGAATATTGCTATTGTAAATTGATATTAGTTTAATAATTTAATTGTTTTAAATAATTTCATTGTAGTCTTTTTAATTTGTTAATAAATATTAGTATCTTGAATTTAGTAATAGTTTAATTCATTTTACACCCAGTAGCCCGTGGCTATCTTCTACCTTCCTTTCGAATTCCATCCATTTTGCCAGTTATCCTCCAAGCTACAGCTACAAACACTTTCTGTGAGGGAGGGAAGGAAAAATCTCTGAACTTACAGCTACCATTTTATTGGCTGCAATAATTAATAATACGCATTTTTGCAATGGAATCCTCATTTATTAATTGACTAAATCAGTTAATGAATTGAAATAAACAATCAATAAAGGAACGAATACGAATTTTTAACGTGCCTTGCCTCTTTATTTATAAAGGGGTCGGACATAGTGAGCGAGTAAAAAAAATTAGAGTTTTTATTTTTTTTAGTTCTACTTATATATCTATTTTGTAATTTCAGGGAGGTAAAATATAGTCTCCATAGCAGAACAAAAGGAGTGGAATGTTTCTTAAGTTTTTCTGATGACTGAGGCTCTCGTTAGAGGTTGTAACCGCACATTTTCAGATAATGACACATATTTTAATTTTATTACCATATTTTTTTTTCTTTTTGAACTTCTATTATTCATTACTTCCCTTTATTTATATAATATTATTAAAAGATTAACAGTTTGAATTTAATTATAAGATTAATAGTTATAAAATTCTGTGGTTTTTTGTCCTAAACAATAATTTGAGCTAAAAATAAATTTAATTACAGCCCGTAACTGTTAATTTATAATTCTTGAAATAAATATGATACTAAAAACACTGTTTGGCATTTTAAGTTCCAAATTTGTCAAATTGTTAAATTTAGAAACACTACAACCGCCTAATTTCTCCTGACTCGTGAACAAGTTAAGGTTGCAATGTCGGTCATCGATCTCCGCCTTAGGGATCCTCCCCAACACAGAACATCGATTTTATGTCAGGGGAAAATTTAGTTTGAACCGGACTCTTTCAGCATAGGACTCTATCTACTTACACTTATTGTTTTGATACATTCTATTGAATTGCAAAGATCTGAACTTGGATATGAAAACATTTTGTTCTGGCAGTTAAATCTTTTATACTTTCTCGGCAGTGGTCTATATTTCCCCCTATTTTACTACTTATTAGAGATTCTCATATAGTACGTTTTAATGGTGTAGCAATCAGATCACTATCATCTATCAGATTTTACCAGAAATCTATCTATGATTATGTAAATTTTGACCATCATAGTTATTTACAAGTTAATTTACAGTTAAATGGGTATGGATTGTTGAGAAGTTTTTTGTTTATAGAACTTTTAATTTCTCCCATTTTAGATAAAGTTATAATTACACAAGTGCAGCGGAGTAGCTTGATGATTTGCCGGGTAAAGGACCTCAAGGTCACGAGCTCGAGACCGACCGTGTTGCCAGACGTGAAAAGACTAAATGGGATCTGGGGACCTTTCTTAGGCTCATACAGCCTCAATATAGTGGATGATCTTAATTAGGAAAGAAACCTGTAATGGAGTGTGAGCTCGATCAAATCTCATCCTTGCACAAAAGTTTGCATACAAGCTGTAAGCTTTCTAACCAGTATCGAGCTCAATACTCGTCATAGATTGTTCAGGTAATCAACAAACGTCATTGATGGTAGTACTGGTTCAGGCAATCAATCACAAGAAGTAATAAACTGCTAAATAAAATGTACAAATACCATAAAAACATAAGAATAAATATGTAATTACACAATTACTGGCTACTGTTGCCCTATAGGTCATTTAAAGCACGCGGCAGAAATTTTTTTTTAAGGCTTCATCATAAAAGACATTTTAAATCCGCTTATCTTTAAGATTTATTAATGATAAATTAGAGATATATTTAAAAACGATAGGAGTCCAAAATACAGATTTACGACTCGAATGAGCAGCGTGTTTGTATAATCGAACTTGAATGACAAAAATAATTTTTAATTTATCAGCATTTAAAATGTCGCGCTAATTATTTAAACTCGGAACTGCACTATCTACAGGCCATATATTTCAAAAATTAAAATATTAGGACGGAATTGGAAAAATTACCCTTAAGTAAGGGTGAAGTAGCTTCATTCTTTCGTTAATTCGGGTGACAAGTGAATCCCTCAGGATCACGAAGATGAAAGGTATAGAACGATTGATCAATCCTTTTAGTTTTGCACAAGCTCATGTAACCGTATAGCAACAGCATATGTGAGCAGATTTGGAGGGGGTGACTAAACTAACATATGTAGAATTCTATTCAATACGCCCTTATCCCAAAATTTAATTTTGTATAATGTGTCCAAGATTACAGATTATAAGTTTTAAATAGGTCTAAAGTAAACAAAACATCAGTAAATATTTTTGGAGAGGGTGCTAGATACATTGAATACAATTTTTTAATACAACTGAGTAACCCAAAACATTTAAAAATTTTCTTCAAATTTTATTTCCTTTAAATAATGCAGAAAATGCCAACAGCTTCAACTTGTTTTGGAGCCGGCAACAACGATGGGGCAAATCAATCAACAACGCAATTCCAATTTTTATCTTACATGACATCAATGAAAAACTTATTTTGGCACAGCAAAAACAACCCGAACTCACGGCACAATAACATATTAATGCATATTTCAGTACTACGACTGATTCTACGTTCTTAGCCAATTATCATAACCTTACATGACTTCTCAACTGTAATTCTTCATTGAATTTGAAAATCATTTCATCCTACTTACAACCCTTATGCAATACCTTGCCTAAGCTTTCAGCATAAAGGAATTAACGATGCTGCTTAGGGTTTCATTTGGTATACCTTCACGCATAAATGAGTTTTGAACGTTAATAGCTGAGGTCTTGACCCAGATACACTTTACAAGACAGTCGAAAAGGCTAAGGAAACAGTTCTGATCTTGAAGTTCCTTATGCCACATCAGGAGATCATGTCAATAATTTTTCATGTCAGACTGAATCTTAATTCCATTCCACTACTCAAGTAATATCCATTTACACAAATCTTTAATGCCATGTGGTACTATGGTTACTGTGCTGACAGTATTTTCAGGAGAGTTGTTCAAGAGTAAGTGTAGCACAGGCAGTTAATTCACACGCTGAAAGTAAATTCTTCAAGGGGTAAATTTGAAAAATGGATTTATAACAGCTGTCCCAAAATCAGCAATCTTCCTTCAAGAACTAAGACATTCTGTTATAACCCTTTCGATTATTTGATGTACAAAATTCTAATACCTAATTTAATGTATATAAAATCGTACTCCAAAAAAAACATTGAAGAAGTATTTTTATTTTGTTTCTAAAAAAATTAACTTGTGCTATGAAAATCAATTAGGAGTAGAAGGTTTGTATCCTTCTTACAAATTATTCTTTATCATTAAGTATTTTATCAACCTATATCGTCATATAGATATATTTTATTTTTAGCAAAATTATTAGGTGTTTTTTTTAATGTTAAATCTTTTCTTCCATGTTTAATTTGCACTGTGATTCGTAGTTGAATCTTTGACATTAATTTATAACGGAACTACTTTATCATTCGGAATAGTAAACACTATCATTATGTCACATTTATGTAACATTTACTGTGAAATATTTAAAGAATTAAAAAGAATTAAACCTTTGTAATAACAATTTTTTTTTTTTTTGGAGCGCCGTTTCGGAATTAAAACCAATGGAGACACGACTAAAAGTCTTATTTGAGATATTTTCAACTTTGATTGGCCATTTCCAAGATACAAATGTTTAAAAGATAGTGTATTTAATTATAAAATTGTTGAAACGTTGGTGTATTACAACCGTCGTTATAGACCATATTCCTAGGGTAAATTTTTATATAACGTTGAAACTTATTTGACATAAAAATTAATGTCCGTTAATTTTTGAAATATAAAAGTTCTCGCCGGTAAGTACCGTTTTGTATTTATGAATTAGTAAGTGAAAAATTCTGATAAGTGTATGCTTGTATTGGTCACCACTTTGTTCTTTTTTTCTTTAAAGACAAATTTAAAGGAAATAAATAGCATTTTTATGCACGGATTACAGAACTATAATTAAATGTATTGGCAGAGAACGAAACAGAGGGAAACTTATATGAAATACTGGTGAAATGATTAGAGCAACAATACTAATGGTTCCCACCTACTGAACAACTTCCGTTCTCTCAGGAACAGTCTCCTTAGGCATATAAAATAAGGAACTTTCAGGCAGGATTACACCTGATTAAATCAATATTTTAAAAAATATATTCAAAGATTGATAAAATATTTAATTTTATACACATAGTTAATTTAAATTGCAATATTAAATTGAGGGAAGCTCAATGGAAGACCAAACCCATTCCTGGAAAACAACATTTCTAAAATCTGCCGTCGAATCCTCGCCTCTTTTTCCCATTTGAAACCTTGGGCTTCTACTAATTTCTAACCAGGCTTTCGGCATCCACTCTAATTGCCATATGAAATTAAGCAATGTATTTCAGTAGCTAATGAACCATTTGCCACTGCTGGTACAAATTCTGTTTATATGCCATCAGAACAAGTAGCCTTATTGCTTTTTAGCTTATCCATAATAGCTTCGATATCCTCTTTATCTAGTGGATCCCTTCTTTGTCATCGCAACACTGATATCAATTAATGGTTTTGGAGCTTCAGCATCATGCTCAGATCACAGGAGTGCCAGGGAGTATTTCATCCAATGTTTTTGAGCTCGATGTCTCCGATCAATGAGCGCCCATATTCACCCTTAGTACTGTTATACTAGGTTATTACCAGGTTATTGTTTCTAGTATCGAATCTCTGCGGCTGGACCCACTTCATGCATTTTCTTTTCTTAGACCTGCTTATTCTTACAGATAGGATTGAATAATGGACAGTTAACCAAATTTATTTTTTCATTTGTTTACCAACAATCATATATATATTTTTAACAGCAACATTCTAATATAAGAATATTACTTTGGCTATAAACATAACAGCATTATTAACTGAAGCTTTAAAACGTGTGGTTCCGTTGATACTATTTTTTTAAAATATAATTTATTCACTAAGATTTACAACTTTATTATAAAAATACAACAAGTAAATGGCAGGAATGATACATCGAGTGGTAAGAATAAATCAAGTAGAGAAACTATCCGTGATAGTACTCAAATAACAAGTTCAATTTACAAGGTCACGAGGCCATCTTCTTTTCAGACGCTTTGGAGGATTATCAGAAATTGAAGCAAGTTTGAAGGAGGATGCTAGGTTTGAAACTAGTGGGTTCGAGTGGGATTAAAGATTGTCACGAAAAGATTGATATCGGATTAGGGCCAAATTTACAACATATTGGACATTAAGGTCATTATGGATTACTTTGTTCGTACAAAGTAAGCAGCATTGAGGATTTCACGAAGGATTTTGGATTGTAAGGATTGGATCCGATGGCTTAGTTGGTCCCTGAAGCTCTACTCCGTAAGTCCAGATGGGTCTGATGATACGAAATTTATATATCGAATTCAAAATTTTTCATGAACGTTATCTTTGACATTAAGTTATATCTATATTTTTTTAAACGTAAATAAGAGAATGGGATAACTATATAAAGTATTACCCAACTTTTATTACAATAAGTTGCTTATGATCATTCTTTATTAATCAAATTAATAGCTTCTATTTTTAATACCGTTTGATCTACATGCTTACTTATAATTCAACAAGTATTTGGTTCTGAAATAATTATCACTTTTTAGAAATATATTTGTTTAAGTAAATATGAATACACCCTATTGTTTGTGTCCAGTGCGCACGACGGAAGACTATTAAGAACGAACAAGAAATCCATAATATCGGCGGTAACCTTGGTAACCCTTCCCGGAACCCATCCCAGAGTGGGTTTCCCTCCATCAATATCTATAAATATACAATTGCCACTTGTATTAAATTCTATGTAGAGTAAAATATCCATAACCATAGTAGCTTATTCTAAAATTTGCATGAACAGAGAAGTCTGAGTTTGAAATTTGGTTGTAGGAGAAAAATAGTTAATTTCAAAATTACATGGTTCTTATTTTTGAATCATTAATTTTTGACATAATAAATTCATTTGGGTATTGGTTATAATCTAAAGAAAAAAAAACTGTACCACTACAACTCACGTCTTGGGTTCAATAAGTGGTAGAGACTGTACTCTTTCTTGAACAACTGTTGTGCAGGTAGGTGATGCGTCCTAGATTACCCTCAACCGAGTGATTTTCTCCATATTTTGGGTACCCACTTTATAGATGAAAAAAAACTTGGTGAGCCCCTGGAGGGCCTAGATCTCATAGGATCCATCTCCGGCCACGAACAGACTAAATAAAAGTCTACCAGTAGTCGGATTTTTGAACCCAGAACCTTCGGCATGACAACTTAACTCTCTACCACTGAGCCACTCTGCTTCCATTCTCAATATTTAATAATAATAAAATTGAAAATATTCAATATTTTTGAATATTGATCCACAAAATAATAATCAGTATGTATAAAAAGTATTAAAAAAAAAAATAATATAGACGTTGAAGAAACAACTTAAAACGGTGTTGAATATGCTAATATTTTCAAAAGGGATAAGGTAAGAGTGAAGAAAGTGAAGAAATTGGTCTGAAATGGTCAGAAGACAGGAAAAAGAAATATAGTAAGCTGATAAAAAAGCACTGAGAGAAAAGAAAAGAACAACAGATAAGGAGCTGAAATTGGTTCATGGTCCTTAGTTTGCCCATTAATAATAATAATAATAATATATATATATATATATATATATATATATATATATACATACATTTTTGAAGTAATATTAAAAAAACAATTTATGTTGTATGAACAGTTATCTCCTAGAGAGTGAATTTGTCTGTAGATTTTTTTTTTTTTTGGCTGGTTTACTCATACCTTATCTATGTCTATGACATTTGAGCAATGAATAAAGGGATTGAATTATTACTCCTGAGTTTTGAGAAGGAAATTCCCTGAAGAATATTCAGATCAATATGTATAAACTAAGATTGGCGAGGCAGGACAAATAGCGAGCTCAAGGATATTCATATAGATATGGATGTGGTGCAAGCTTGCCATAGTATGAAAGGCTGGATTATTCCAAAAGAATGAAACCTCATTGAAGGTATTTAGTAAGCATATATTTGAAATCAAGAGAGTTGGTCATGAAAAGCTAATGTGGGAGGTCTGTGGTCACTGATGACTAAGCTTTATTCTACTTCATCATCATTATCATCAGAAGACACTGTAGACATATCCTAATCACAAAATATTATCATTAGAACTCAAAAGCACATATTACCACCTATTATTCCTGCCTTGTTTTCTTCTCTCATTATATTACCTTGATTAACAATATAACCAGGAAATTAAACTGCGATGCTCTCTTAAAGTGGTATCCATCCCCGTTGATTTACCTTTTCCCTCTTTCATTCTTGGTTCTTACCATTTATTTGAATTTTTAATATTAATTTAGTTTTTTTAGATATAAATCAGTTGGTTTACTTCTCTAGCAACTTCTTCACACTCCAAGAATACTTTTAGACCATTAGCTGTCTTCTAGTAATCACTACGGCATTTTTCAATTTTGATTCTTACCTGTGATGTGGTTTGTGGTGGATCTTCCTGAAAAAAATCTATAATGATGCTCATCTAAGAACTCTTTAGCTCACTTTACTACCCTCAGCAACAGTAATATCGACACCATGTAGAAAATGTACAGTAGTTCCTCTAATTGATCAATCTATTTTATTTGATGTATTAGTGAAATAATAGTCACTTACCATTCTTTTCATGCTTTCTTTTTCATCCAGATTTTCACTATTGGTAACATTATTCATCACTACCTTCTAAATAACACTACAACATTATAATAATGCAAGATTTAAGCTTCAACTCTAGCGACAACTGTGCTATGGATTAAGTTAGAGCACATTAGAAGTACCATATCAGTGTGACTTATTGCTGTAACTAACTCTTTCTTTCCTTAAAAATGGCTGACGCAAGCAATTCTAGCAATGGATGCCAGAATTAAAAGAACAGATGGCAAGAATTCATTAAAATATATTTAAAAAATAAAAGTGTACCACTACAAACCCTGAACGGGTTTGGGGTTCAGTACATGGTAGAGACTGTACTGTTTCATGGACAATAGTTCTGTAAGGAGGTGACTTGTTCTAGACCACGCTCAACTGCCAGATTTTCCCCCTTAATTTTTATAACATTTTATAGAGGCCGAGCACCAGGAGTGTCCAAGATCCCATATGATCGATCTCTGGCTGCAAACTGACTAAATAAAAGTTTTGCTTGCTGCGGGATTTGAACCGGGATTTCCGGCATGGCAACTCAGTGTTCTACCACTGAGCCACTCCGCCCCTAAAGAAGTAAAATACACTTTACTTATAAAATTGGTACTAAGTTAACAGTATTATGGCTTTACATGATGAGATATTTACTAATTATTTTAAATATTAACGGTTCCTAAGAAACATATTTGAAAAAAATTTGGAATGACAATTTTCATCACTTGATTAGTACTAATAAAACCAAATTACTGAAAACAACAGTATTTGATTGAGGCAGCCCGTAATGAAATAAAATATTTTATTTTTTGTTAATTTTCCAGAAAACATAAAAAAGTTCTTAACCTTTGATTATTACACAATTTGTGCCATACGGATTACATTAACTGCAAGATCAATATTAATAGTGCAAAAATATAGGTTAATTTACTTAATGTATTTTTATACCACAGTGACAGACTTAGCTAAATTACAAAGACTGCCAACAGTACAATCCCTAAGGACTGCAATAAGGTAGGACAGTAACTACATTGGAATTACGGACAAGATATCCTAAAAAAACATAACATATTTTAGATAATTGGTAGGTGGTTCAAGTTCTATATCTTCCTTGTTGTTACTAGTCCCCTACTCATTTTTCCTATGTTAGGTTTTTTTATTTTATAACTCAAACATAGCTTTTCTCATGATGGTTCATAGATCCATCTTCATAGGTTTTCTCTATGTTATATGTTTAGAAGAACTTAACTGCTTAGCTTTTTCGTTTATTCTTTTCACAGCCATGTCTTGGATTTTTGTAGCATCTTTCCATAAACTTTTGACTCTTGTCCTATCAAAACTTTACATTCTTGGCCAAAGGAACTGTTATTTACTCCTTTCTTTATCTATTACTTCTACTACAGTTTTCATCACAGTTTAACTTATTTTGATAATTGGTTTTACAGATTTTTCTTCAATCTCTTTTGAATATTTTAAATATATGGACTTCTATAGCTTCTCACATCTACATTGTTTTGAATTTTACTAGATTCCCACATTAGAATATGGAAACACTTCATGAGGAAAGTTGGTGGCTGATTCAGGAGCAGGCAACTCTCAACAACATAATAATAAAATTATTAGTGGGTTGACAACAGTATGAATCACTGGCTGTAAATTAAAAATGAAACAATATAGTAGTTATTATATGTTCTATCAGCAGCAGGATCTTTGAAACGACTTATCCTCATTCAAACTTAATTCAGTAATAAGTACAACTTGTTTATTATGTCAAATGTTTCTGTCTAATCTTCTTATAGATTGTTATTTTATCTTAGATCTTTTTAAGTCATTTATAAATCTTTAACCTATCATTAGGGTTGATATATAAATATCAATATTAAAAGTTTGGTACCAAAGATAATAAACAAGATATATAGAAAGAAATGGTTGGAATGATGGAAAAAAATATTATTAACATTATCATATTATTACACTGGTCAACAGTATTTTTGTTAAATGGGTAAATGTGGCTGTTTCATTTTGCTATGGTAATTCCGAATGTGACCATCAAAGTTGTCCATGGGGCTCAGATTTTTTGTAATTTTAAATTTTGTAAAAAAAAGAAAAATGTTATTTCATAGCTATGAACGTGTCTTGTGTGAAGAGACATATGACATACAATACCGAGATACAATACCAGAAGTATTCTTGGAATGTGTGTGGAGACCTCAAAGTGTTAGGACTTTTGTTAGGTCTTCAATCAGGTAATACAAAATTTTGTAGTTTTCTGTGTGAGTGGGACAGCAGAGATCGCAAAAATCATTATGTAAAGACGGAATGGCCCAAAAGAAATCTTGTACCTGGAGAGAAAAAATGTACTTTTCGAACCACTAGTAAACCCAGAAAACGTTTATCTTCCACCATTGCACATCAAACTCGGTTTGATGAAAAATTTTGCTATGGCGCTAGATAAAAGTAGCACTGGATTTTTATATTTAAAAGCCACATTTCCTCGGATCAGTGATGCAAAAATAAAAGGAGGTGTATTTGTTGGTCCACAAATAAGGGAGCTTATATAACTTCAAGACTTTGAGGAATGTATGAATGGAGCCGAAAAATCAGCTTGGATTTCTTTTCAAAATGTTGTGAAAGAATTTCTTGGAAATAAAAAAGTAGAAAACCATTTTCTTGACTCACATTTGGATTTCTTTCCTGAAAATCTTGGGGCTGTGAGTGATGAACACGGTGAGCGATTCCATCAAGAAATATCCACTCTGGAGAAACGACACCAGGGAAAGTGGAATCCAAATATGTTGGCAGACTATTGTTAGTCTTTGAAAAGAGATGTACCACCGCAAAATACAACAGGAAATCATCAAAGGCTGCAATTTGATTTAAATCACGGTATGAAAGCTGATTAAATAAAATTGCTTGTTTTAACACTATATCATTTTTTTATTTTGAAAATACACAAAATCCTTGCCACTCAGACAAAAATGCTTTTCAAATTTGCAATCAGAGCACCGCATTCTAAAAGAAACCGCCACTGTAATTCATTTAACAGACAAAAATTTAAATTTTGTTGTCCAGTGTTATCACTATGATTAAATTGTTGAATTATAAAATGATTTATGAAACACTATAAAAAAACAAACTAAAATGAAAAGGTAATATGAAATCTTGCATGAAAATAACTTAGAGAACATAAATTACAAGAGGTATTAAATTGGCAAATAAATACAAAGATTATAATATTAATTAAATTAGATGAGAAATTATTTTAGAATCAATAATGAAT
This sequence comes from Troilus luridus, assembly GCA_964056705.1. NCBI lineage: Eukaryota > Metazoa > Arthropoda > Insecta > Hemiptera > Pentatomidae > Troilus > Troilus luridus. The sequence continues at coordinate 64,514,473 of OZ057412.1, read as the reverse complement.
GAGATGTAACTGCAAAAGTTAAAACAACCCTTGGTTACGTTTTTTATAATTCCCGTTTCGATTAATGTTCATTTATTTGCCCCTAGAATCTACATCCCTACGTATGCTTTCCTTTTTGACATATGTGTTTCTCCTTTCTATATTTCTTAACCTCATATTATATTAACATGTATTGTTTTAAGCTTGTTATATTGCTATATCTTTAAACTTATATTATCTCCATTTCATTAAGCAATAATATTACAGACAAATTATTTTTACTTGTACTTTATAATGGATTTTGTCATAACACAAACATTTAATTAAAATAAATTGTATACTTATTTTAAATGTCATCAGTCATGTTTCATACATTATTGATTTAATGTAAAATTATTTCTCATGTTATTTTATTTCTCATTTACTATAATTATTATAATAACTTTTTTCATCTGATATTAGTTTATTATCTTCATAGATTACAAATATAGGATGTAAATAGTTGGGGGTACAGTCAAAAAAACACAGCAAATAAGTTGAAACTTATTATATTATATATGTGCCGACGTTTCGACCTGCTGTGTAGGTCATCTTCAGGGCTATGAGAAAACAGACAAAAACAGAATAGACTGTAAAAATACATAAGATAGAGATACAGAACACATAACATAATATAGAGATATAGAAAAATTGAGCGAAAAAAGTGAAGGATATATTATGAAAGGATATATGAATAAAGATGATTACATAATAGATGTATAGAAAGGTGATAATGCAAAACAAAATACACAGAGAGAAATGAAGTTAAACAGACAAAATAAAATGAAAAAGATATAAATATAATGAGTATGGAAAACTTAGTATAATAAAGATAGAATTGTATTGTAGAGAAAAAAAAAATGTATGAAATATAGATTCATAGATTCATAGATTACACATCAACCTTTCATTTATATTATTTTTAAATTTTTCATTAGTTATTTTGTAATTTAACTGTTTGCTCTCTAAGTTAATTACTTTGTAATTTCAATCATTTTTGCCTATATAAATATTGCCTATGGAACTGCACTGTTGATTTTGTATTCCCTCAGCCCTGATGATGACCTAAAAGTTAGCCCAAAACATCAGCATGTAATAAATAAGTAATATTTATTGGTGTATATAATTTTATAGACTCTAGCCTTGATGATTTTTTACATTTCTCCTTATACTTACAATCCAAAATTTCCTCACCAATATTCTATCTTGAATAATTAACAGTGGCTACAGGATGAGATAAAACAATAGATAAAACCAGCTCTTTGCTGTTTTCTTGAATGACTATGACAGTTATCGATAAGAAATTACTTTTATAAAAGTTGAACAAATTTGTGCTACTCGAGTTCAGCTTACCTTAGAAACCAACAAAAACATACATATATTACTTTTATCTAGAATACCAAGAGTGGATGAAAATCATTTCCAGCTTTGTCTGAAATACATTGCCTGTGAAGTAAAATTTGTCATGCTTCAAACCAACTATATAATTTTTTCTTTTACATAGTACAAAGGAACATTTATTCAATTAATTTGGTTAACTTTTTATGAAAAGGGTTATTGATACATTTATGTTAAATTCCGACAAGTCTTAAAACTACCAATACATTTCTTTAAAGTAAATGAATTATAATTTACAGGTGTTAATCAGGTGTTTCATAAATGTTTTTATACCACAGTGATTCAAATTTAAAATAGAATATAAATTAAATATAATTACATCTTTATTTGATTTTTTATTTAAAAAAGTATTTAAGATCAAAACTTTATTTTATTACCAACTTTTTAGATATTTTTATGTCCTGAGTAGATTGCATGGAAAAAAAAAACACAGTGATTAAATTGCAAATCAAGTGTTTACTTCTTATTTTGAGTAATAATTTACCTGTCTCAATACTAATGACCACATAAGAACTTTAACGGTATCCATAACATAATAGAGAAAAAAGTAAAATCAAACATATTCAGAAAAACCTTCTTATGGAAGAATATTTTTCCTTTTTCTAATAGGAAATCTGGACATTTATTATATGTTAAAAAAAAGTCTTTCTTAACTGCTTAGATGGTATTCTAAAAATACAAAAAATCCTGAGACCAATTGTGTTGATTAGAAATTTTAAATTATTTTTATTTTTATTTTTTTAATTATTTTATTGAATTATACAACTGTAATATATACATCTAGTACAAGGGCTGTATGAATAAATAAATACATGAAAGGACATGTAGAGGCACTACCCATTAGCAGCACTCTAATTACATTTCTATTATAGAAGGTCCCGAGGCCTTCTTCTCTTCAGACGCCTAGGAGGATTGTCCGGGATGGAATTGGATCCAAGGATGGAAACTAGTGGGTTTGGATGGGCCTGGAGTTTATTATGGAATGATAGGTATCAGGAATGGGCTAAATTGGTAACATATGGAACGTTAAAGTCATTATGGATGGTTATTTGTGACATTGATTATTTGTGACAAAATAAGGAGCGTTTAGGATTTTGCAAAGGATTTTGGATTGCAAGGATTGAATACGAGAGGAATTTGATGGTTTGGTGGAGCCCCATAGTTCAATTCCGTAAGTCCATATAGGTCTTATAACAGAAAATTAAATAAGTCTGTTGTAATTGATCTGAAGCTTTGAGCGTTTGTCTAGTATGTGTTGAAGTAGTCGGAAGCTGTTTCTTGGTTTTTCAGTCTTGTGTGAGGGTTCCAAGTAAGACGTTTGTCTAAGTTGAGTCCTAGGTAGCGGATCTGTTCAACAGGGATAAGTGGAGTACTATTAAAGGATACAGTAGGACAGGAAGTCATGGGTTTTCGGCGAAGGGTAAAGGTAATTTGATGGGACTTTTTGGAATTGATTTGAATTCTCCAATTCCAACAACATTCTTCGAGGCTTGATAAATGTGATTGAAGGGATTGGGATGCAATATATGGGTCGTTATTAACTGATAACACACATGTGTCATCAGCATAGGTGGAGATGAAGGTGTTAGGATGGGTTGGGATGTCAGCTGTATATACTGTGTAGAGGATAGGACCGAGGATGCTACCTTGAGGAACACCAGCAGACTGGGAATAGAGAGGAGAATAGGAACCATTATGATTTACTTTAAATGTTCTGCCAGTTAGAAAGGAGCGAATGATCAAAAAGTATGTAGGAGGAAGGAATTGTCAGATTTTGTAAAGGAGACCTGGGTGCCAGACTCGATCAGAAGCCTGTTCTACATCGAGAAAGGCTCCCGTGCAGTACAATCTACGCTCCAATGCAGAGGAGACAACATCCACCACACGATGACATTGCTAGATAGTGGAGTGGGATGTTCGGAAACCAAACTGGTGGTCTGGGATTATGTGGTTACTATCTAGGATGGGATACAGACGTTTTAGTATGAGCTTTTCGAGGATCTTGCCCATTATGGGTAAGAGGGAGATAGGACGATAGGAGGATGGGAGTTCTGAAATTTTAAATTATAAATTTCACCGATAATATAAATATAAATCTGTCATTTTTTATAATATGTTTTAATTAATTTATGATTAATGCATTGATATGATTTCATTGAAGTTTGGAGACTCCAGCAGTTTACCTATAACTTAAATGGATAATTGTACAAAAGTCTTTATCTAGATTTAAATGTCAGTCACACCTGGATTTATCATCCAAGTAAAAACTTATGTTTTTTCCATTTCCAAATTTTCTCATCAGTTTTTAAATATGATTCAGCATTCTTAACACTAATATTAAATTTGATTTTCCCAATCCCTCCTGCTAAAAACCAAGAAGAATGGTCTCCAAATTTTAATACATATTTGTTGAAGTTTCAGTTAAAAAGATTTTCTTTTTTTTTCCTCTTACAGTTTCCACAATGTTGGAAACTTATCTTATTGATATACAAAACTCCAAAAGTCAAATAGAAAATGATTGCTCATATTTCCATATTCAAGGTTTTTCTATTTTTCATCACACAAAGGTAGGAAAATGCTTTTATGGTCCTTATAGAACTTTTGTTGCATCATCATTGTTGCAATAGTTGTATCTGATGGATATCACCCCTTAGTACTAACTGCATTACTTTAGCTGTTGACTTTTTTCCATCCTTACATTTATAAAAGCATATTGGGAATTTATTCCTAAGAATTCCACTTCTTTGATTGAGGAAATGATAAACATTTCATTGATATTTTTCCAACTGCTTCTTAAAAAGTTAACTCTCTGAGTAGACCTGCTTCTGCATTCTGTCTGAAATTAAATTACTAAAATAGAGGTACCACTCATCATTTTTGTACCAAATGAATCTTGTTTGCAGGAAGAATGTTTTATGTTCTTTAATTGGAGTTTATTATTGATATTTTCTTCTTGTTTGAATTTGGATCTGTAATCTCTTTCTTTTTGGAAATAAAATTTTTCAGAAACATTAGAATAAAACATTCATTCACAGTCTGGTATTATAGCCCCTGGAGGACCTGGACTTCTTCCAAAAGCTTGCTCCACTCCAGAATAAATAGTTTCTGATTTTAGTCTACTTTTGAAATATTGACGATCGTTATCTTTAGGCCCTGATTTCCCATAATTCTCACCTATCCTCTTCTTTTACATCAAAACCAGGAGTGATTCTAAAGAAGATTGAATTTAAACTGCTAACCCTTACAGCTAATCATATTGGCCTTTTAATTATGACGATTCCAATGCCTTCTTAATATTCTGTTCCTTCTTAATTTTTCCTTAAAACTTTATTTCTCTCCTACACTTCCTACTATTCTGACTGTAAATGAAGGTAGTATTTTCGCAACCTTGTTATTGCTAACTTATATTGTTTCTAGTATCGTCATTCTTTTTTTTTAAACGGCCAATTATAATTCTAATAAATAATTTCTTACTATTTAAAATTTTATTTTTACCTTCACCCAGATCATTTTCTCCTTTATACAATCAACCCATAATAATAAAAGTAATCTGTTAAAAATAACTTAATATCAGTATTTGAAATACCAATTACTCTACTGTATTAGACCCAAACTAATAATCTACTGCACCATGCCGTTTGAAGACTCATTTCAACATTCTTTTGTATTTCTCTATATGAAATTTATACATTTATAATTATTAAATCTTATATTAACCAAAGTCCTAATCCACTAAGGATGGGCTTGCTCCCTTAGAATCGTAAGGAAAAATAAAATAAAAATTGTTGGCACGTGCTCTGCTTCCCAAGAAATGAGGAGCTTTTTAGATAAAACCGATAATCTTAATGAAACATATACAAAATAGGTGAGAGTGAAAGACCATAGTTCAGTTAACAGCTGAAGGCAGTTGCCCCAAGAAATTTGGACGGATTATGTGGATCTCTATAATTATTGCTAAGACTTTTTTATTACCAAGGCTTGGCGAATATAAAAATGTTGATGTTAATTTGTTCGATTTAATCATGTATTTTCTGTAAAATAGTAAGAAAGAAACAGTTAATATATAAGTAACAAGTAAGTGGTGGTTTGATTAGCGGGTATGGAGAATATTATTTGGTTTGAATGAAATTAAGGAAGTTTGCTAGGTGATTCCAGTCAGTTCAATTTTCCAAAGTTTAAATTAACCGAAAGTAATTTAGCAGCAAGTTTGTGAAATATTATCCAGGTATTTTCTATTTTAGGAAAGTGAGTATCTCAAGATCACAGTCTTGCAACCCAGCAAGATTTTTTACAGAGAGTAAAAAATCCTTGTAAAATGTGGGTCTCAAGCCTGTGCAGTGTCAGTTACATGTTAAAGATTCCTATCCAAGTTATACCTGGGTAAGCAAAATTTAAGACTCCCACTGTAGCATCGTCGGATTACCCGTAGCAGCAAAAAGTGTGATTAAATGAATAATCAATCTGGTATATATTTTTAAAGATTCGATCAATTAGACCAATTTCGTATTGGAAGGGTTAGAAAACGAAAATACACAATATGCAGCAATACAATTATTACTAATGAAGATGATTCAAAGAACTCCTCGCCTAAGAAATATTTGTCATTGCCAAAATATGTTTGGTTATTTATTTTTTCCAGATACAAGAAACTTTGCTGAAATTTTGTTGAAAATGTATTCAGAAATTGCTTACATCATTTGAAGATGTAAGTTCAATGCTGGAACAGAAAAGTGGAGTCGTCCATATATGAAAAAAATAATTGCATGAGTTCGCTAAATTTGAAATGATTTGTAGAAACTACGTCGTTAAAGCAAACTTTTACCAGAACATTATTACAACAAATGCATTGCTCAACAAAACAAATTTTCTATATTTAAAAAGTAACTGTGCTTTGAGCAGCAAGAATGATTTTCTCATCTAATGAAGTTTGGAGTGGAATGATTCAGATTAATATTTCTGTTTATTAAATAACAGATATTCAGTTTATGGAATGCTTTATCTATACTATCTCCTATTGAGCTCATAGTAGTTCATTCCTGGAAGCTGGAATTTTTAGGTTATTGAATTATTTTTCGAAATGATAAAAGTATTCAATCTGTCGACGAGGGAAAGAACCAGAAAAGGATCAGCACATGTACAACAAGATTTATAAACTTTGAGAGGACTATTTACGAATCGGGCCAAACAAAGTATTTAACTTAAAAGTGATTCATTAGAACAAGCATTTATTAAGTTATTTGCAGAGCATTAGAAACCACCTGAATACCTTTATCAAAAAATTCCGAAACTATTAATCAAGTACATCTGTAAACAGCTAGTTTGTCTAGAATTTGAGGTAACTAGGTAAAGCCATAACCGATAAAGCTGTTTTACGTGAAATAAGAAACATTGTTCAATGCCGAGTTTTATAAGTTTACAAAGCAGCATTAAATAAGCAAAAGTATGAAAACTTCTGCCAGAAGTTCCATCCCCGAAGTTTTTTTTTCCTCTTTATATTTGCATCCACACCTGCCATATAAAGTGGTATGAGAGGCATGAAGAAAACAGTACCCAGCGGTACCTCTCCCGTGCCTTGATTTAATTTCCGATGATAAAAAATCCCGCATCCACGTTCTTCTTAACCTCTTCCTTGTGTTCTCCGGCATGAGAGTAGTGGCTATTTGTTCTATCAATGGGTTTGGATGTCCATGCAGTTTTTACTTATGCTTTTGTAGTATGTTCGTCGACCGTTGGTATTTTCATGGTCAGTATGCAAAGTTTTGTTATTGACATACCATGTTGCTTTTGTGACAAGTCAAAGTATTTTTAATTGAAATGCTTGTAGTCTGTTTAGCGATGCCGTAAATTTGTAATCCATATCCCCAAACATATTTCAGTAAGTAAGTGTACGTGCTTAATTTCTGTTTTAAATCTAATTTAGAGTTTTACTGCAATAGTGAAAACATTAAATTGAGTTTATGATTTAGTGATTAGAATTTCATCTTTATTTTATTTATTATTTAATTTTCATTTGCACCTGCGCAATTGCGCATTCAGCAAATTTGATCCTAATGATTTTCACTTTGCTTTTCTACATGATCTTCTATGATCATAAAACTATATGATGATGGGGTAAAAATCAATAGGTGAGTAGGTCTCTTGGCCAATGTCTTTTTAATCTTTTTCTATCAAGTCCAGGTAACAGGGAGTAGAAAAGCGGAAGAACGAGTGGGTTTGGGTGATATTGTATCGATGAGTGGAATGTCATGTATTTGTTATGAATATATGATTTTATAGTGGGAATGTTCATGTCGTTGTGTATGGTGTGATTCAAAATATACCATTGTGCATCAACAATTTTTCTGAGAATTTTGGACTGTGTTGTTTGTATCTTGTGTATGTGAACTTTTTTCATCTTAACGTTAGAATTTCATGTCATTCTCCTATCAAATGTTAGTCCAAGTTATTGTACTTTAGCTGACTGTGGGATGGGTGAGTTATTAAGGTAAATTGAAGGCATTAAATATTAACATGGAAATTAAGTTAAACATGGAATATGCTATTGGTTTGGTATAGATTTTAGAGGTTACAAATAAACGTGAGGATGAAGTTTCCAGGTAAAGGTTCTAAATAGGAGACAGAATGAAAAAAAATATATATAACAAAACAGAAAGACTTATTTTATTTATCACATATTTTACATCGTAAAAAATAGAGGACATGATTTCATAATAAAAAATATTTACAAAAGTAAAAAAAAAAGACTAGGAGGAGCGTCAACTTTACTGGAGCTTATAATTATAGTTGGACTGTTGCTGCTGCTGCTGCTGCTGTTGCTGCTGATCATAGTTCTCCTTCAATGTAGGTGCTGCTGTTGACTTGACTCCTGATCCAAACTTCTGCTGGTAGACTTGGTTGCTGTAGGGGTTGGGGTACTGGATCTGAGGTGAAGGCCTGAACTTGGTGAGAAGTTGTGGCTGGGATTGAAGTGGCCTACCTTTTGGCAAGAGGGCGACCTCTTGTTGAAGTGGGTATGGAATCAGCATGATGGGTACGTTGTAGGGGTGGTGGGACTGGGGGAGCAGTAGGGGCTGGAGGAGCTGCTGGGGATGGCCGCCAAGAAGTTGAGAAGAGTAGCTCAGCTGTAATAATTAAATATTATAGTTTAGTTTAATCGGTTCTACGCCAAACTTTAATAGCAACTGATATTAATTAATGTACCTGTGGTTGATGGTAGGCAGCAGGTGAGAGCTGATAGTATTGTTGTTGCTGCTGGAGTTGGTGGTGAAGAGCAGCAGGCTGTTGAAATGCGACGGCCGGTACTGCTTGTGGATGATGGTAGGCGGTGACCTGAGGTTGCTGGTACACAATCTGCTGCTGAGGTTGTTGGTAACTTGCCGAAGCTTGCGATGCTTGTGCTGCGGACTTCAAGCCATCCCTCTCGATGTCTTCAAGCCTTATCTGCCTCTCGGAAGCTGGCTGGACTTGCTGGGTCACATGGTGCTGGCACATGGCCCCGCAGACGAGCAACAACACCCCCAACTAAAACAAAATATTATTCTCGATCATATATCTCCTTTATGGTGTCACTTATTCATCACTATTAAATAACATAAATTAAATAGATCCATTACTTTTGCAAACTGTCACCTTTAAATATAATAGAACTTCATTTCTCAACTTTTGTATGAACAATTATAGTCTTATGATAATTTTATAATAAAAATGGAAGTAAGGACATGAAACAAAAACTTAATGGTTTATAATTTTCGCAAAATTAATCTATTTTTCTGATGGATTGAAATAGTCAGGGGTTGCAGTCAAGGATAACACGAAATAAGCAGAACTTATTTTATTGTGCCGACGTTTAGGCCTAAGATGTTGGCCATCTTCAGAGCAACCAGAAGTGGATGCCTAGCCTGAGTGCTAACAGTCAAGTGCTAATAATCTATTCTTCAATTGAATATAAATAGTATTGCAGGGACTGTATTTGATTGCAAACTCTTCTTTCTTTTTGCAACATTAAAGATTATACAATATCATGTTTTAAGAGGAATCAATATTTCATGTTACACCTAGTTAATCGATTCATACAAGCATACTCAGATATATCCAGTTGGAAGAACCGGTTGAAGTTAAAGATCCGGTAACGATTTTTAATTACCCCCACCGATGAGTTGGACTTGCCATTTGTGAATACCGGATACATAAATAAATTAAAAACGGGAAGGGTTCACTTTCACTGAAAGGAGGAAAGAAGGCGAGTGAGAGTGGGCAAGTCAAAAAGGAAAGTAGCTCGGGAAGAAGTATATCATTCTAGGACGGACTTTACTCATTGCTAACTTATCGTGCTCTGTTATGTCGTCGTTACACTTTTACATAACGGTGATATAATATACTGGAAATAATGTAATATGTTTAATAAAAGCCTATTACTGTGAATAGTTAGATCATGTGGGGAAATTAAAATCGATGAAATTATCTAGAGAAGAAAGAATATGACTCTATGCACGTAAAATCGGGGCGAAGCCTGATTGAATAAATATGTTTTTCCGAAGGTCCATAAAAGATAACTTGTGTGCTTTATATTGGGTTGTTGTTTCTTTTTTATCTGTAGACGTAACTAATCGGCTGAGCTCTGCGATAGGATCACTCAAAGGAATCAAGACGATTTTTTGGACTTGGAGGTTAAGAAATCCGCGAACAGGTTGGATGCATCAGCGTTCAAACTTCCTGGGTTTTCTTAGTTAGAAAAAGCTGAGATATAATATCGATTCCACGTTTTCTATTTCAATAATTTAGTCTTTCATATTAAAATTATTTCATCATTAAGTGTTAAAAATCCTGATCAGATATTATTGTATTTGATATTCAAATGGGATATCTGTTGCGCTTAATGTATCTGATGCGCTGTATACGCTTCCATATAGTATTTTTTAAATGCCGATTGTCTATTAAGGTTAAACACCAAATTTGACTATGTTTTAAAAGGATAAAAATCAAAAAAATCAAAGGTAGTAACGTTTGTTGGAACTTATATTGCAATACATACGTAATAAATAAATAAAAGCAATAACATTTAAAACCAATACTGCCTTATATTAGTGCTAATTTATTTTCCAATGGAGAATCTTTGTAATGGTCCAAGAAAAAAAAAATCCGCAGGCTTCAAAACTGTGGTTTTACGTTTCAAGATCCTTAGAATCCAAATGTTGAATAGTAAAAAAAAAGTCCGGCAAGTAAGAGGCGAATTTACACTATTCCCTTCTAGGAGTTATAAACTATCTCCTACCCCAATACAGAGAAAAATCTTAGTTTCCAAATTATCCTAAACCAGTAATTCCGTGATCCGTGAGTCCGATTATCAGTGATCCGTGGCGATTTAAATGTTTGCCTCTATATATATTTTCATGCAGTTGCTTTTCACAATGTAACAAAATCTATACTCTTCAGATGAAATATCTTAGAGATGAATAAACCTATGACTATTCTTATATTAAGAAGGTTTTTAAACAGAAACCTGAAACAGGAATCCTAGTCAGCAATATTGACAGATATATAGCATAGTTAAAATTATAATTAAAAGTAGATTGTAAAACCCTATGTCGTAATCTGCAACCATGATCTGCCTATTACCATTATGATCCAGGACAGTCTTAAGATCCATTATTAAGAGACTCAAGGAGACTCCTGTGTTGTAATGTCCCATGAATGGAAACTATTTCCTCATATAGCTCACATTCCTCTCCCCGACCAGCACATAAGGTGTTAATTCTTTGTCCGCCGTTAATTTTATCCCTATTAAGATAATAATAGCCTCTGCATAGGTTGGTGGGGGGGACATCTCGTACAATGGCTCTTCTTTCGTATGTCTTTTCACAAAGGGGAGAAACTTCAACTAACATTTTCTCTTTATTGGCCTGCCATTTTCTCCTACACTGATTCAGTTTTTTATTGGTTGTCCTGTTCACCATTTCCGGTTTATATACGTTTTCTAGACCCCGTTATCTGCATGCTTCGGAGGGACAATTTCTTTAACGACTTTCTTATTTTAAATCAGTAAGCTGAAAAATCAAAACTTATTTTTCATATGTTTCGAGATGTTAATTTTTTTAACCTCCCATTTTATACATGTTAGCCATCCTATTCCGAATTTTATAGAGGTTAAACTCGGTAGGTATTTGAAAATATTTGTTTCAAGTAATAAACATAAAAATCCATAATGTATTCAGCCTTATGTTTAGGGCACTACTTAATTTAACTAAACATGAAGTCCTCTGTTTTAAAATTATAATTAAATATTAAATATTAAAAATATTATTTTAAGAGACTTTTTAAAAATTTCTATAAATGTACTGTAATATGATATTTAGTTAGACCTTTTTAAATATGGCTGAGAATAGTCAATACTTGTTCAACATCACATTAAAGTTGTACTTTTCGAAAATGTTTCGCTGAAAAAGTGAAGAAAGTAAAAGGAGTCTTAGATTTGTTAATTCTTATTTTGAACTTACGTTTAAGCAGGGAAGGAAATAAACAAAAAGAGGTCAGATATCGCTATTTCAAAAGAACAGAGTGAACTCAAAAATCTAATTTTCTAATAGAGGTATTTGAAAGTTTCATGTGAGTAAAAAAAAAATTGGGTATTGGTAAATCCAACCATTCCTATTGTAATGATGGTATTGGAATTATTTTATCGACTATTAGTAGTTTTTTAAAAGCTTGAGATTTTTTATTATTTTCATACATGTTATTATTCCCATAAAACTTCAAACATCATACAACTCAAAATATGATTTTGGAATGATGATGTTGGAGGTGGAGCATCAGATATGTCGATGCTGAGTGAAAAAGTTTCAACCAATTTTTAAGTTATGTCGTAGTTCTTTTGAAGGATGCATGCTGTTAAACGATCCGAGATTATCGTGATTTTGTTTAACAACATACGCGTGTACAGTCCTTTCCGATTTGCTAAGCCTGTATAAGGAAGTTGCCGTAACGGAAATTGATGTAACACCAGGGGAGGGAACGTGTTACAAATTAGTGAACTAATGTGAGTGTAATAGATAGGCGGACAATGGGAAGACAGTTCTGTAATGATCGCTTACAGAGGTCGAAGCAGGAGAAAGTTTATAATTCAGGGTTCTGCGGCAATCACAACAGAATGCCGACTAATTACCAACATGCTGAGAGCATTTCATTATCTGTTTTCCTTCTGAAACGGATATATATATATATATATATATATATATATATATATATATATATATATATATATATATATATATATATATACCATGCTTGTAAATGCTGTAGGCTCCATAAATACGAAAATAAATTAATAATATTCAAAACATTAAATCTTACCAAATATCAAGAGTCAAAACAACAGAAGACCGATCCGTTATTCGGTGCTATGAAAGCTGAGAAAATTTTTGTAAATCAAATAATTATTTTATATTTTTTATGTTTTCCTTTGCTAAGATATTTGTATCAGCGAAAAAAATATATATTTCCTAAAGAGAAAAATACACACAAAGCCCTCTCGATGGTATACTTTTATATACCTGTTAGTGGCCGGAGATGTATACTATGGGATCTAGGCACCCTCCTGGGACTCACCCAGACTCTATAAAGTAGGCACTCAAAATAATGGGGAAAAATCTGGCGGTTGAGCGTGATTTAGGACAAATCACCTACCTACAGCAGTCCAAGAAACGATACCATCTCTATGTACTGAACCCCACACACTTCCATTGGTTGTAGTGGTACAGTTTTCTTTTCTTTTATAATTATCAACAAGGAGAAAAAGAAACTATAACATAAATAATAATATACTCTATTGCTTTAAAGATTAATCATTATTTAATCAGACCTTTAGAAAATATTATCGTCGAAAAGTCGGGATATGAAGTTATTTCATTTTGCTTACAAAGATAAAAAAGATTGCATTTTATGATAATAATTCGGCTAGTAACTGATGAAAAATATAATTTTTTAAAAAATGTATTGCAAATTTAAATTTATATCTACTCATCATCATATTAAACAGCTCAATTTCACTAAAATAAATTTGACAATTTTACTGAACCTTCCCTGATCTAAGAAAAATGATGAAACTGAAAGCCGACTTGATCGAATAAGGGAAGCTACAAACAAGACTCTTATCCATAAACCTAAAAAGGGTTAACAGAGGGCATCGTTTAAACATAGAAACTGGACTCCTTGATGCAAGGAGACATTGCGTACTTGTAGCAACCTCCGAGTATAGTAAATTGATGCAGTTGCTGTCACCAGTGAATCCTTTTCTTTTTCTCTTTTTCTAGGTGCTAAATTTCCAAACAGATAACAGGAATTGGAATGACTAGTCTGTCATTTGTTATAGGCGCATAAACTTTTGCTAATGAAACAATAGAATGCCTTATTCTTGAATACGTTGTTATCATCATCTTCAATATTGTGGTTATACAATTCGGATTTGGGTCCACTTAAAGAGCTAAATCCATGTGATTATTTATTTTTTCGGGAATCGTTCAACCGACGGATGTATATTAATGTATTGAAATGAATGTTTGAATGCTATTGGTTTATTTTTTATAAAGTAATCTTGAAAGCTTTTGACACAATGATATAATAATCAGAAATTCTTGACTTTATCGTAAAACGCAATCACTTTAAAAGTTTTAAGTGATCATAATGGCGCTAATCAGAGGTGCCTTCTTATGATACCCGGCGCCCATGGTTTACGAAAATGTAATCGTTTTCAAAAGATATTAATATAATTTCTTTTAGAACATATTAATTTCTTATTTTTGCCTGGAAGAATTTTGATTACCAGAAACTAAATAATTAATAATTAAAAAATCAAAGCATCAACAGAGATTGACTCGTGTTTTGGGGGTAGGAAAGGAATTTTTGAAAAGTATGCATATATATCAATGAAAATAATATTAGATTAAAGAGTTGGATAAGGCATTAATAATTACAATCGATGGGAGAAAATCAAATACTGAACTAATTACTAAAAATCGATAAAAGTATATATTCATACTATTTTTATTTTTTATTATTACTTTTTTTTACCGTTAAGATGTAGATAAAATTGGCTGAATCCTTAGAGATTCTTTAATTTTAATATTTTTTTGTATTAATTCTTAGTTGAAAAAATATCATTTTACGATACTGAAATTTTAATAATGATAATACCACACATCTAGTAAAAGAATCCGCAAATATATCTTTTAAAATATTAACATTTATCCAAAATTCTTAAACCTTATGAAGGAGGTGGTGGAGTTGGGGGCAAATAAAAATATCTCGACTTTTTGATTCGGTATTCTTGTCAATTCACTTAACAATTATTTCCTTTTATACGAAAACCTTTCGTAGTTCTTATTAGTTCCATTAAATGGAAATACAGATATTGTCAGTTTGTTGTAAGAATAATATCCATAGAATGAATAAAGAATGCTATCCTAACTTTAAAACTTTATTTTCTCGAAATGTAATTAAGCTGTATCCTCAGCTTTTCTTTCTTGGGCTCTTCTCGGTAATTTTTTTTTTTTAGAATTTACGATAATTTAAGATAAATTTTTACGATATAAATTGTAACCTAAGAAGTTTTGAGGATTTTATTTTAAAAATTCTTTAATTAAATTTTGATTAACGCTTAAGATTTTTTAATGCTAGAAATGCAAACAATATTTGCTTGTCTTTGCTTTCCGTGTGAAACATTGATTAGATTACAGTTAGATCCTTATAAATGTTAAAAATAAATTTATAAAATATTTATAAACAGGTTGTATGATTTACCTTGTACATGTTTTCTGGATGTAGATCTGTTGGTTACTAACCTCCTCGCCGGCCGCGGAGGTATATATAGCTCCAAAGCCGCCCCTCTCCTCCATTTTTTTCTCTTTGGAGGATGTCTTCGGGGATGTGAATGACTTTCTGAACTTGGTCTGCAGGTGTCACCTTGTCTCCTTAAGAGATCAGTTAACTATTTTCTAGTGAAATGTACCATTTCTACCACAACCTTGTAGTATAGAACGACTTACACTTATTATCGTGGACATGGTGAAGAAGACATTCAAATCAAGGGAGGAGTTTTCTCCTCTATGCAAGAATTATTTAAATGTATTTTCTTATGCATGTTTCATCTCATAAATCAAGTGTGTAATTGCCTAATTTAAAAACTGTTAACTGTTAAAGTTGCGATACTTGCATATTTTTTAAATATAATTTTAGAAATTCATGTAAAGTTCCCAAGCATGTGTCCTTAATGCGAACATGCCAAATATGATCTAATTCTATTATGCCCTAATTACTGAAATAAACATTACGGTAACGAATTGACAATGAAAACATTATTTTAGGCGCTCAGGACCAAAAGCGGATTATTCCAAATTTAAAAAATTGAGTTTCCGCATTTTTAGTTAAGCAATTCTCTATGCTCCCGAAACTACAGATTTAGAACCGGACTAAAACAATGGGAAATAATGCGACATGGCGTCGTGTTTGACAAAATTGCTTGAGTAAACTAGCGGAAAATGTATAAAGGTCAATTTTTGAAATTTCGGAGTTATCCGGTTTTGATCCTTTACGCCTCGATTGTTCCGCCTTATGTTAAGCGTTTGGAAATGATCATAGTTGTTAACCTGTGGTTCCTGAACATAGGCCCTCTGGAATGTTTTTGGAGTCCTCCAAGTCTAATGTCGTAAAACACCCTCATAATATTTCGAATATATTACTGATAATATTATACATTATAATGCATTTCTATAAAAAATAATAAAATTCTTGTGGAAATGACATGAAATTAGTTTGAGTTTCTTTGAACTCTTGGATTTTATATTATTTATTAATATTCCAATTTTAATTACAAAAGCCAATTAATTAATTAGTAGATTTTCTATAGAATTATTTACAATAAGTGTTACGTTATATAATATGTTGTAATTATGACAGTAATTATTTCAATACTCTGGATTGATAATATTTGTACCCTACTCGCTGAATTTAATTGGAAATCTTAAAATCAGGTTTATTTCTTATTGTTAGGCGCTTTTTCTGAACTTCATTCATTATTGAATCTAAAGATCTGACGGGTTTATAAGCTTTTTTCCTTGCTATGGGTTTCTAATTTTTAGGGCACGTTAATTTATAGATTAGTCAGTTTTCGGTTAAAAGAAGTTCTACCATGCAGGATATTTGAGATAGTAGGACTGAATTCTGTTGGTAACACAATTTCGGAAAAATTAATAAGATTGTTTTCATATAGATTGCAGAAAGCTACACTTTTAATTACTGACAGTCTACTTCGGGGGAAGAAATATATATAGCTCCTTGTATATATTATATAAAAGTACTTGTACATATTGCTGGCCACGACAGCCATAATCCGTGGATCAATACCGATTCGTCAATTGCCTTGAGACTGATAGGACTTAGGAAGAAAACTGATGAATTGGTCCCACCATAAACCTAAGTTTGAAGCTAGATGACGTTAGGTGACGACGTTGGAGCTGTCTGTGTTTACACTAGTAATTTAATGTCTTAAAGAATATGTATATAAACATACAAGGACATCTTTTTTTTTGTATCGAGTAATACATAAAAACATATTTAGACAATTTCAATTTTAACTAAATATAAAATTTTTAATTTCATAATTTTTTTAATATGTATCTAATATCAACATATTAACCAATAATTTGAAAAAAATATAAAGTATTGTTATTTTTCTTCTTTACTTTTACATTATAATCAGAAGGATCCTTAAAGACCAAATCTTTGCTACTTGTTGCACAATCAGCCCAATTTTGACAAATGTTCGGCACCAAAGAAAATGTGTAAGTATTGGGAAATTAAAGAAATATGCTTTACCTGCTATAAAAGGGCAATATGTAGTGTAAATATTAGTTTATAATAAATTCACAAGTATCAGAGGTTTACAAGCGAAGGTCTTACTTCTGTCCGTTACTTGTATCCCCCGGAGTGGGGGTGTATGTGATATTGACCTTACCCTCTTGAGTAGGGTTTTCCTTCTTTTACTCACATCTAATATATTTGGTAGAATCTGTTTTTTCTATCTTCCATTCTTTATTCTGTTATATTCTGCATACTTTTTGTTGTTGACATTCAACGTTTATATCATTGAGATGGTCTGTTATTTCCCTGCTTATTTTCTTTTCTATCTCTAGGCAGCCTCTTTCAGTGCGATATCCTGCACAAGGATCTCATCTTGGCGGCGATAGACCTGTTATGAGTTTTTCTTGTGTGACCAAATATTCTCGGCTATTCAATAATGTAAGAAATCATACTACACTCAAAACGGACTAGTGTTTATATAATATAAATTTTAAACACTTGACAATCCCTCTTACGCGGAATAATTATAACTTACTCGCCTAAACTATTCAATATTTATACTTCCACATAACAAAGTCTGACAACATTGTCAGGGGCTTGAGCGTTCTCCATTTTTATGGACGGATCTTCAGTAATTAAATAAAACTCCGTAGCATTTATTCAATTAGGAAAATATTTCATTTCACATTCTTTTTCATGTGGCCTATTTGTCGCCTTAATTTTACAAATAATTAGATCATCGCTGTTTTCATTTTTACCTACGTAATTACAAACAATGGGATATTTTGTAATGTAGATTGTATTCATACTTTATTCTCCCTTTACTTGTATTAAACCATCCACTCCTTTGTTGTTGACGCATGAAAGAGCAAGCTGATTGTCATTGTCTACCATCCATTGTGAGAAAGTCCACATCCACTTCCGGGAAACTTCGCAATCTTAGGTTTAGCTTTTTAATTTAATTAATTTTAATCCTGGGAGCGGTGTGGCTCAGTTGTAGAGCACTGAGTAGCCGTGCCGAAGGTGTCCCGGGTTCCAATCCGGCTGTGGTAGATAATTTATTTAATCTAGAATCTTGTGGAGCCGAGGATGGATCTTGTGTGATCTGGAGACCTTCCTGGGGTCATCCAGCCTCTACAAAGTACCCTTAATAGAGGGGAAGCTTGACAGTTGAATATGATCTCGACAAATCACCTACCTGCACAGCCGTTGTTCTAGAAACAGTGCATTCTCTGACACGTAGTTAACCAAAGACCCTTGGTGGGTTGTAATGATAAAGATTTTTTTTAGATGCCTTTCACTTAGTAAACGTTAAAAATAGCTTGACATGGTTCGATGCTGGGAAATATTAACAAGATTAAATTCAATAATATGGAACTTAAAAAAATGTAAATGAATTAAATTTCATAACTTATAATCATTATTCTAGCTTTACATTATGCGGTATCAACAATGACTGATCCAGAGGGTGGCAAAGATGGCGTCCGGTTTTTTGGGAGACAGCCCCTTAAAAAAAAATGAATACTTGATTAATTTAAGATGATTATTATTAATATTTTTATTATTATGATTATTAATATTATTGTTATTTCATAATTAGTCATTTTAATGATCCGCCATTAAAAAAATAAAAATAAATTACTACAACATTTTTTAAACATATTTAAGGGTCGCCCGAATTGATTGTTTCTTTTTAGAAATATTTCATACCTCCTGATCCAACAAGCATCTCACCGCTTTAATTATTCATTTATTTATTTAAGGAGCTAACAATGATTTTCTAGTTAATAAATAAAATTCAATTTTCAGGAAGGAATTCTAGTAATGTGTTTGTTAATACAAAATATAAAACAAAAAAAAGTGTGACCGAGGATGTGTCTGTCCGATATGCGAGCCAGGTTAGCTCAGTTGGCAGACCACCACGCTAGAGACGTGGGCAACCCGGGTTCGAGTCCCGGTCCTGGACATATCTTTTCTTTTCAAATAAAAATGATTTAAAAAAAGTAGTAATAGAAGTACACTGAATAACTACATATACACGTACTATAAAATCTATCATAACAAAAATCTTCCTAAAATCTGTTATAACAAAAAAAAACACACACACACATATATATGTATATATAGGGAACTACTTACTGCCATCTAAATTATACAATTTCAAAAATAAAATACAACATTGATCTTTCAACAAAATATTTATATACGTACACGATGATATTACCACTATTTTGTGCTAGTGCTATAATTACGCCATATAATAGCTTACAATAAAAGTCATCTTGAAATTCCACGATGGTTGCTGAAACAAATTAACGAAATGAAATTCGGTGCGGTATGGATATCAAAGACTTTTCCTTACTGCTTTATGTTGTATTTTTAAAATAATTTAGAAATTCACATAAAGATATCTACCTGGAGCGTGGTGGTTAATATGACAACCTACTATTCCCAAGATAGTTCATAACCTGGCGTTTGGCCCTAAGAATTTATAATGGAGGTTAAATTAGTTATGACGTCCTTCGGAAAGAACGTCAAATGGAGATCCCGAGCCTCTGCTACGTCAGGTACTCGTTGAAGATGCATATGCTAGTTATACTTGGTTAGGCTAAACTTAGGATTCCCACTGTAGCATCTTCTGATTATCCATAGCGGCATATACTTACGTTTAATGAATAAACAAAGAGTAACCTAAGATATTTCCAGTAGCATACACTTCTTCGCGTCTTTTGAAACAAAATTATAATCTAGTAGTTTTTAAATAATTTATTACGACGTGTATGTGAGCTGCATAATTTTGGTAACACATGCGCACAATCACGTGTACGAGCACACGGATTCCAGTACTCACAACTAATAAATACGCTCGCATAATGTCACAAATTAAAGTTTATCGAATAATATTTGTTCGCTCTGTAATATCACCGTTGTAAAATTTCGAATATCACATTCAATTCCGAACCCAACTTTTTTCGGGGGATAGGAGGGATAATCTAATGGACATTTGATAAAAATAAAGGACTTCATACTTTTGTGATAGCAAGTTACTACCTTTAATATTTTTTTTTTTTTTTAATTGTTATAATTTTCCAGTAAAAATAAGTTACTACCTACTTTGTGATTTCGATCTAATTGATTACTTTTTTTGTTACTTGTTATTTTATTACATCAGCATTATATGGAATACCAACTTCATGTTGGCCGATATGAAAATAAAACTATTTTTATGAATTTCGAATGATGATATACTCTCCTGATTTCATTGAAAAATCATTACGCTCATTACAATCATATGAAGTTGCTTTATTATTAACACGCTATTATTAGCTTCACATGCATGCCAGTGTGTATTTAACGTAATCTTTGAACATTAGTTTCGGTCACTACAAAACATCTATTTATATTAAAACTTTGCAAAACTTCTCAAGTTTAGAACAATACAACAGTTTAGAAAGTTTGTCTCACTACCCCGAACAGGGTCTTCAGGATTAGCGATCTTTCATATCCGGGGGACACAGTAGTATAGCCTGTCAAGTAGCAATAAGGCGTGTATTAAAACTACTGGCAGGATCGGCTGGGGAGTTTCTTGGATATTTTGCCAAAAAAAATACCCTTTTGTAGCTAGCCGATTAGAAAGTAGAAAATGAATATTAGTTAAAAAAAAGTAAAGAACGCGTGTTTATAGTCTTCATAGCTAAATAAATAACAGTTTAAAAAACATACTTTTAAATTAGTAGATAGAAAAGCAAACGAAATAGTTTTAGAATAATTTTTAATAAATTTAAAATAAGAATAGAGTAATGACTGATCACTGCTAAGTTAGAGTCATTATGAAAAAATCTAATATTTCATTCACACAATAAAAACCTTTATCCAGTCATGTATGTTTTTAATAAAACATTCCGACATTTAAGGTCATTTTCAATTATCCATATAAAAAAATTTTGTATCCTTTCTTCTTAGTTAATAACTTGAAAAAGTTACAAGTCATAAATATATTTTTTTTCTTTATTGTCATTGTTACTGTTTTAAATGTTTTACTTAGAGGTCAATTATCATCCACGGTCCTTTTGTTAAAAAAAAAAAGGAAAAAAAGAAAGATGTTTATGATGGATAATTGAAAATGGCATTTCATGTCGAAACGTTTTATTAAAAACATACATGACTGGATAAAGGTTTTTATTGTGTGAATGAAATATTAGATAAATTTCAGTCCAGTTTACATCCTTTTAAAATTTTAATATGAAAATATCTTAAACCACCCCACGCTTTTTTACGATAAAATGAATTTTTTTTGTTCATCACTTATTAAAAATTATTTGCTACGTTTTAGTTTTGTATCCTATTAAAACGTGTTTTTAAACTATTATTAACATAATATATTGAAATAATAATCTTTAAGTAAACTAATTTACAAACCTGAAGTCGACAACTCAGCATTCCTTGTTACACAATGCCCTCTGCTGACCTTTCAAACCAGTCCACTATTAGGGATTCTCGCCGTAAATATTGTACTTCCTAGTTTTGTAAATCGTCTTTTGAGAAAACGGATTAACTAAATATGTTTATGATTAATATATGATTTGGTTAAGTAATAACGCAGCTCTTCCGTGTAGCTCATAATTCGTGGGTGTTGTGGAAAGTAAGATGTGGGTTGAAAGACACACGATGTAATCAGCTCATCCATTGCTATTTCTCTGACTTGCTGTTTAGTTGTTCGTTATGTTCATATATCTTCATCATAGATTAATCGTTTTCATTTCATATACAATAATTAAACTACGTTATATTTCAAGTACTATTTACATTTTTATATTTTAGAAATAAATTAAAAAAGCAATATAATTTTGGGTTTTCCGATTTTCCCAAAGCCAGTTCATTCCGACATGAGTTTATTCAAAACATCTAATTAGGGTTTGTTTTGATTAAACCGAGATAATTCGCATTACTTCAGTGTTTTTTATTATAAAATGCTTATAGAATTAACTCATTTCATATTAGACCTTTCTTTTCCAATGTGGTTCCTCTTTATCGGATCACAAGTGGAGCCACCTTTTTGACTGTTAACCAAACTACTAATTCGTGGGAACATGTTTCCATCATGGTTTGGGGAGCAATAACAGCTTTGAGAGGTTTATTGAATGAAAGATTTGTTTCAGGGGTAAAGAGCCGAAATTCATTAGGGAAAAATTATGAATGTCTTCAATATTTCCAGGCGGGGATTTTTTTTTTCTTCAAGAAAATACAAACCTTCACAAATCGAAAGTAAAAATAAACGGATTCCATTAAAGGGGAATTAAGCCGTTGGAATGGTCTTCTCTTTCCCCAGACCTGAACCCCTTTTGGAAATGTCTCTCGGATGATGACCCAAAAGGCGACCAAAATCCGATGCAGATCTGAGGGGTGGCGTCCAAAAGGTAGCTTGAGATGTAACTCAGAAAAAGCCACTTTTTTTTTAAAAATCTGTGCCTTCCCATGAATAAAAGTACTAGAAATGTAAGGTGATGATAAAATTGACTATTAAATATGATTAGTAAAATTATTTCCCATTGTTGTTAAAAAAAAAAAGTGTAGACTTTTATCTGTTTCGGTTGCACAATGAACAATCGTCTCTAAAACAATATATTCTCCCATTTGTGTTTATTTAAATCAAATAATAATTTTACAATACATTGCTAAAAATTATAATTAAAAAATAAATGTTTAATCAAAGGGAAAAGATCAACTGTACACTTTTATTTTTCCCAGGGTGTATATAAAGACATTATACTTTCTATGTAGGAAAATTGTTAATGTCTTCAAATAAAGAATTCTCTAGAATATAAATATCTAATTACTCTCTTCAGATGTCAAAAAAAATAATATGGAAATGTTATTTTTTCTAAGTGTGTCTCTAGTTCAGTACTTCTTTATAAAAAAGAACTGAAATTATTCTTATTGTCACTTTTCAGATACTAATATAAATTTATAATAATTATCGTGGAAATAAAATGGCCATTTTTAACCATTTAACCTTTTTTTTTTATTAAATCATTACGTAACTCTTTTTGATTTTTATTGTTCGTGAGTTCGGTTGAACTTACAATCTGTTGCAAATTACAAAACGGTAATGCAATTGCAGTCACTTAAAAAAACAAAATCCGACAAAAAAGGGACATATTTTGTCTTTCATTGCTTGACGAAAGCAATCCAAAAGAGACAAAATGTTAATTTACAAACCAAAAAAACTTTATCATGGTGTACTTTAAACGTATTTGTTTATTATCGCTTCTTTAAAGTTATACATTAGTAGAAAACTTGGATAATTTAAAGTGGATTGTTATAAAACAACGTAAGTGCAAAGAAAAATAATGGTCATCACCAAAGATTTGGTCGAATGTTATTTATAATGAATAGACACTTGTATTAAATGTAACTAAAATTAAAAAAAAATGTAGCAGATATATTATATAGTCTATGATGTGGCGGCCTTGTCAAACTTAAAAAAAAATATAGCAACATGTGGACTTTTTTGACAAAAATCTGTTAAAAAGCAACTAACAACACTTAAACTAAACCCATCGCGGTACAACCGTTCCACTGAAGCGTTTATTCTAAAGAATAACGTTAAGTATCTTTTTAGTGTGACGGTCGTGCTACTAAATCGAAGGACATACAGAAAAAAAAGGTGTTTTCAATATGCCTTCACATTCTATATTATCAATATGCACATTTTTAAACGAATACTATTATATTTATTACAAATATTACAAATACTATTCCTCCTAAGTTTCTGATAAATGGTGGGAAAATCAATGCAGCGCGTTGTGTTTCGATTAGTACAATCTAGGACAAAAGTGATTTTTAGAAATCTGAAATATGTTATTGGAATATTGTAAACAGTACTTTAATTCATGGTAATCTGACACACTTCACAGCTTGAGGGTTGGGGCCCATAATAATTATAGCAATAGAATAAATCAGTGGAATCCAAGGCATCATTTCAACTTCAAATATTTATTTTTCAACTACTTTTATCGAACCAAACGTTGAATATGGATATTAATTGTACTGATATGTGTTATTTTTTTGAAATAAAAAAGTCTTCTGATAATGAAACTATATTAATTTTTTTTTAATTGGCCGAACAATTTTTGCTTATTTTGAAACTTTGATCTGAAAAAAATGTATTTTACCCATTTGTATCCGGGCTAATTTTTTTATATTTAATAAGGCATTTAACCTTTCCTATGAATAATAAGACACATTTTAGCCTGCACACTTGAGTACAACATTTTTTTAGAGTACTTTATTTCGAGAAGATTTTTTGTTGAAGACTGGTTGATGCACCCAAAGGAAGAAAGAAACTGTTATCTCTTAGAATTTCTTGAGATCAAAATTAATTTTGAAAACATTACAGAGGACTCTGAAAGGAAAATAGAAATGATTTTGGCAAGCAATTCTTCGAATTTATTATATATCTGATTTAGCATCTATTTAGCACGAAACAACTTTAATTAGTTTTTTTTTTATTAAAAATTGTTGGATGGATGAATGATTAGTATATATATATCTGTGTGTTTTTGCCTGTTTATGTATATGTAAGGGAGTATATATATATACACTTATTTTTAAAATAATTATATTTTTTCCTTTTAATTTCTTAAATTATTTTGTTGTTGTTTTGTTTTTCATAAAACTTGTATATATGCAAACATTAATAGTTTTCTTATTTTATAATTATTGTTATCGTATTTATATTTGTTCTTTCATTTAATTCGTTATTGCAAGCAAACTCCTAATTTATATATATTATTTTTTTATTTTCATTTATTAATTAAATTGTAATTGTTTTCTACTCTAAGGCATTATAGTTTATTTTTTATTTTCCGTATCACTATTCTAAAGGACTTTATCCCAGAATAAATACTGATTTTTATCAGTTTTATTTTTATATATTGTCTTAATTATACATTGTTTTTATTTTAATTTTTCTAATTATTATCATAGCAAACCTCTTAAATTCAGTTGGTAATTAATTAAAAACCATTTTTTATAATTACAATACTTAATTAGTCGAAAGAAATGCAAAAATGCCGAAAATTAATTTAATCCAGCTATCTCCTACTAATCGAAACACTTGCGATCGTCTAAAAAATAATTAAAATATCAAGTAAATTAAGGTACGTTTTAAGATAATAATAGTGTTAAAAGGTCGAAGTAAATTGTGGAAAAATCTAGATAAAATAAAAATTAAAAAGTTAACTAAAAATACAATTATTTATCTGTTTTAAAGAAATTCTGAACCAAACTTCTCTTCCTTCACATGAACACTGAGTTACGGAACATGTTCATCTGAATAATTGTCAACCTAAGGTAAGAAAACAATATTTATTTATCGTGGGGTACAGATAGTCTGGGGGTGCAGTAAAAAAAACACTAAATAAGACAAACTTATTTATTATAAATGCCGACGTTTCGACCTACGTTGTAGGCCATCTTCAGGGTCGACAGAAGGCTGGAGCTACTGCGACAAACTCCCAGTTTTTCCATTTTTTTTTACTGCACCCCCGACTATCTATATCCCACATTAGATCTTCCAGCCAACAATTTTCCTCTCAATATTTATTTATAATTACTAAAAAAAAAATCCATCTTCTTATGAGATTTCTTATGTCATGAACATTTTAATAGATGGGGATTTTTGACTGGTTACGAATGTTCAAAAATGTTTGTGATACAAAATTTCACAACCGGATTCACAACATTTAAATTCGTCTGTTTTAACAACATTTATATAACTCGACAAACTTGTTCGTGCTATATACAGGTTCACAAACATTTTATATTAAAAAAAACTTCAAAAACTATCTGAACGCAAAAAGTCCCTCATAATTTCTTGAATGAAAAGAAATCGTACATCATTGGGTATAAAAAGAAACAAGAATCATATTTGATGTATTTAAGTCGAAAATATACTGTGCAAAAAATAATAGGGATATTGATAATTTTATAGTATATACTTTACCTAGCATTTATTTTATTATATATTTAATATCTACATTCATACTAATACCACATTAAATTTCCAATAAATATTAATGGTTTTTACAATAAAAATAATATTAAAATAGTCAATATAACAAAATTACCGGATAATTCTAATAATGGATTGAATTGGTCAGAGGATGCAATCAAAGATTACAAATAATAAGCAAAACTGATTTTATTGTCCTAACGTTTCGGCCTTAGATGTAGGTCATTTAGTTGAAATTTTACACATTTCAGACTCACATCACCTTCCCCCCCCCCCCGCAGCCCTAAAGATGGCCTACATCTTAGGCCGAAACCTTGGCACAATAAAATAAGTTTTGCTTATTTTATGTAATCTTTGACTGCACCCCCTGACCGATTCAATCCATTATTCATATTTATATATTTATGCATGTTTTGCCAAAGAAAATAAGAATGGTAGAGTGTGCTGAAAGTTTACGATATCTGTAGCAATGAAATCTATATAAAACGGAACATATCAAAAGTAAAACATAAATTCTGAGACTTGTCGAAAGTAATGGCAGAGTTAGCCTTATTCGTGGTACCTTATACAATTTAATTAAAATACTGAGAAAATACAATTATAGAACCGCCTTATCTCTAAATAAACTTTACTGAATATTACTGGATTTGAATGAATTTCTAGACTAAAATTATCTATTGGGTAATTATCGTCGTCGCTTCGAGTCGAGTTACAAGTTTTAACTTTTCATTCGTCTCCCTTTTAATATTTTCCAAAAATACAAGTTAACATGAGCTTTGATGCGGAAAAGAGAATGTAATTATGGGAAATGTTTATACTTCGGTAATCATTTCATTTAGAAATGAACGTTTCAACAAACATATTTCTGCTTCAAAATGTTTGTTGAAACTTTTATTTCTTGATGAAATGACAATCGAAATCAATTCATTACCCATAATTACATTCCTTTTTCCATACGAAAGCTTACGATAGCTTGTATTTTTGGAAAATATTATAAATGAAGCGTAAAAACAGTTAAACTTGTTGTAACTCGACTCGAACCGACAACGTATATTGCATCTGTAAAACATAATCGGATAATATAAATCCATTTTTGATTCTCTTTAATACTATTGCCAACAAGATAAATGACTAATATTCATTACAAACCCTTTATTAAAATTCCATTGAGAAGAGGAGCTCACATTCCGTTAAGAGACCCACGTTTTCCGGACCACAGGATTGCTGATAACTTTCCTTTGCATCCGGCCAAAGGCTAATTAGGAATCAAGCTATTTAAAGTCACGTAATTGCAGATAACCTTGTTTTAAACTATTCAAAGCAGAATTATTGATTTAACGGTTGAAAAATTAATATTGCTAGGTAAAAATTGCATGTATCTGCATATCCCATCAAATCTGTAAGTACGAATTGTATCAATAAACCTCGGGTTTGCGGCTTGAACTTACTTATTATCTGTGTATCAATCCTTTTCTATATTCTTATTATGCAATCGGGTTTTCATAGTTCATTACATGCAATCCATAATATTAATTTGATAAACAAATCATAATTATGTTATATTCACAAAAAAACAGTCACATTGAATCAATTACCTGATCTACAAAAAGCATTTTTTTCAGTTTGTGTAGTCATTTTATTTTTGCAGTAATTAATTATTAAAACCCTTTTTTAATATATTTAAGGAGTATAGGGAGTATAGGGTTACCCTACTTAAAGCTCTAAAAAATATTTTAGTGATTTTTTTATAAATATGATCAGATTCTTTTTAAATTTGGCATGTAAGACATTTATTTTAAATGTAATATCTTGAATTATTTCAATTATTTATTTTAATTGAAATATTTTGAAGGATTTAGTAAATTTTGGTGCAAAAAACAAAACAAACAAATAAACAATTAGTTGGAGTCAGATTCAATATGATAAATCGATACCCTGTACCGACATATGGATACCGATCGATTTCCTAAGAGGCAATTTATCCCGATGTCTTGTCAACTCTAGTGCCATTAGACTAACGCTCATTTTATTTATTTTTTGCTGTATTCAGGTAGTCCTATAATTTAAATCAAGAACAATTCCAACTCACAAATTTAAATGTATGCAAATTTTCATTCAAAGATTTGAATTCAACTTCAGCAATCAGGCAGCGTAATTGCTGCATTCATTTAAGTCTATCGGAAGCCGCACCTCCTAGATTAATTTCACGAACAGAAAACATTGCGAAACAGTTACTCTCTCCTCTCGCAAAAGAAATAAAACTTCCTACACCTCGATGACAATCTGAAAGTTAAAAATACTTTCGGTTAATGAAATGCTGCCTTAAGTAGGATATGTAATATATTACAGTGTCATTAAATGAAGCTACTCCACCTACGCGTCCTCTTATCATTTCCGCAGTAAGCTCAAGGGAAAAATAATACTGTGGGTCCTCTTCAACTCACTGTTTCACTTCTTTTTTAAAAATATTAATATATGGTAAAGGGTCTAATGGAAACGATGGTTCGGGTCAGGGGATTTCGCCTGCCACCTATCGAATGATTTCACTATGAATGAGAGCTGTTGATAATCAATTAGGCTCTTTCATACCCTGCATCTTAAACAACAGATCTATATCCGATTATTTTTATAATTATTTACAAACAGGAATATACAAAAATCCTCTGGGTGAACCTTGGTTATCTGACTCAAAATACATTTTTATCAATCAATAAATCTATGTTAGCTGTTTTAAAAGTGATTTATTATAGGCAGCTGTTTTAAGATAAAGAAAGATAGAATTATATGGGTGGGACGTATGGGATGAATGCCAGAACACAGTATACTAAAGAGAATGCTCTATGAGAAATCAGGCGGCAAACGAAGTAGGGGACGCCCTCGGATCAGATGGCTGGATTATGTCTCAAGGAGTTAAAGCTGCTGGGAATACAATAATAGAGGAGAGAGGAGATCGCATAGATTGGTTGGCAGTGGTGGTATAGACCCGGGTTCTTGCAGGGATGTAGATCCAGAATAAAAATAATAATTAAATTGAATGAAAGTTGATTAGGTGTATATATGTATACTGTTTATGTGTGCTATTATTTTTACGATTTGTCCTTTATACAATACACGTACGTGTGGAAGTGACCAATAGCTTCAGTGTATGTTGTTTTGTTGACAGGGCTTAATGAATATTAAAGGGCTCTTAATTACTCTTCGTTATTTTCTCTCTCCAGTATTTCATTTTATTATTAAGAGCCAGCTTTAGCTCCTTAGTCCACTTGTCTTCATACTTACAAGGGGCATCGGGAAAACTCCACTATTAAATTTCTGTCAGTGAGTCACTAGGGATCCATACGAGGAAAATAACAAGAAAAAGCCAATAGCTTTTTCCTCATAGTGTTCGTATTATTCGGCATTAGAATGGACTCTATACCTGCCTCCTACATATCTGTCTACATGCTCCCAGTATCCTTCTCAGAATCTTCTTCTCCTTGACCTCCAACTACTTGAGTGGACCCTTACAGGGTGCTTACAGAAAAGAAGGTTATTTAACTGAATGATAGTGACAGAAACTGAGGCTCTTGAAGAGTCACCAGCATTAATAGATATTTTGATAGGGGCAATAAGCAGCGAACCAGTCTCTCACTCTGTACACAACTGCAAAAAATCTATCTATACTTTTACGGTTAATTTTAGATAATCAGATCGTTATCGGCAATTTAAAAAAGAAAAACAAAAGCTGACAGCAAAAAATAATGATCTTTGGTTGCAATACAAAAGAGTGTGGCAACGCAACTTAAAAATTATTTTTCAATGTAGATTCCTTATTATATATTTTTTAAATCGAATTCCTATTTAAGGAAATGTGCAATTCTGGTAATTTTAGGGCACTAATCTCTTCGGACTGCTTCAAATTCCTCGGCGGGTCTTAAGAGAAATCATCTTGACGTTTGTGGACCAAGAGGCTGGCACTTGAGTGTCTCAGTCACATTTATATATGTCGCTTGAATAAATAATCTAAAATAGGAATCAATGCTAAAAGAAAATCCATGATCATCGCCGCAATTACTTTCCAGTTTCTAGTAAGAAGAAAGTGATGGTAATGAGTAAGTTAACAGATAACTAATTACCTGCAGAACGTCCACTGAAAAACCATGGATATCCAGTTGTCGGAGATAATGGCTTCTGGGCTTTACTAAGAACTAGTTTCGCATTATATGCATATAGAACCAAACCATTTGAGCGTCCCTTCCACGCCCGTTCTACTACATGGAACTCACTTGCACATAATATCCGCCATGCTTCTTTCTTATCCACACTTTTTCTATATCTCCTAAATTTCCAAACAGATGCTATCTAATCAGTTATAATCAATAGCTCAGATCTATCAGTAATAATGAATAAGTAACTGTCAATTTCCCTTACTTATAACGTTATTATTTTTTATAATGTTATGCGCTTTTATTTATTTATTATTTTTCTCTCAGTTTACTTCTTTTTATTTTAAATTTTAATACTATTTTTTGAATAATTACTTATTTAATTTTTTCAGCTTAATTATTGTTGTTTTAGATTTGTATTCATTTTTTTCTTTACCAGAAAACAACTTTTAGTTTTATTCATTTTCACTATTTATTAATTATGTAAATGTTGTATCATTCTTATAATGTATCCCTTTGGCCAGATTTATATTCAATTAATTTTGTACACGTATGTTATTCTTAAGGGACCTTAAGAGTAAAATATTTTTTTAATTCTATTATATATATATATCGGTTTCTACTTATCTTGACTGTTATGGAAATATTATGTTTTGGTTCTTGAACTGACTGAATCTCACTCCCTCTCTCTCTCTCTCTCTCTATATATATATATATATATATATATATATATATATATATATATATATATATATATATATATATATAAATATTTAATAGCTATTGTTGCAAGGGCGGACCATCATAACATGGTTCTCATTAGTATGTGTAATAAACTCCGCCCACCCACCGCATAATAGCTCTGGACCACTTAGTACATTCTAACACCGTTTCCTCACTAATCTCTCCTTTTATCTTTTCAAAATCCTTCTATTATGATCTATTGTTTGTCGACTGATGGAAAGTGGCAGTTATCTCCTATTCTCTAACAATTTTCGAGAGTTTTCGAAAGTGAATTAGGTAGTGGTTCAATTATATTGTCGGATTCACGTGAAATGGTCGTGTTTTGAGTCGAGAATTTTTTGTAGTTATAAATTTCTAACTTTTTCTTAAATGAAGTTTAACTTCAGTTTTGTGATCCTTCATGTTTTCTCCAAATATTCTAGCGAAGAAACCATTATTTTTATAAAAGTGAAAACAGGGAGGAGAGTTCAAAATGAGATTAATTCTTCTTGGACTAAACTTTGGTAACTGAAAAAAAAATTCTTTTGTACAAATTAAGAGAGTAAATGTAAACTCGAAAGAGGCGTAGGCTAACAAAAGAAAATTAGTTTGGTCAATAAAGGAAAAAGTTTAACTATAGTCGTAATATACATTTTTTATTGCAGAATACGAATTTGAGGTAAGCTCAAAAGTATTTTTAATTAATCCTTTTGTTAAATGTGCTGTTGTCATTTATAGATTATATCACAGTTAGCGCATATTATATAATAGCATAATATATTATTGCTTTTAATAGCTTACAGTTGAAACTACCTAGTAAGAGGAACAGTATCGCCTTCTTGTACCATGAAGTAGAAGTTTTCATCATTGCAAACATCTGCAAGAATGACAAAGATGTATTTTTTCTTCTTTATGCCATTGTACGACCAACAGTTTTTAATAGTTGTCATATGTCATAACCAGAATAGTGTAGAAAATCATAAGTTTCATAATAAAAGGTCCTTTCAATTGAAGCAAGTGACGGTTCTTAACCATTTTTTTTATTAGATTCCTGAATTATTGCAAGAGTCAAGAATAATATATATATGTAGCAAATTTTGTTTTACAAAACATGCTTTTTCTAGTATTTGCTAAGGTTTACATTAACATATTACTAAGAACTAGCGTTACCTACATTAATGGAACACTAAAAAATTCACAAGACATTTTTCAAAGAACTAAATTATTATCTAATTCAAAAAACTTGACGCCTTCTTTCTCTACTTTGACAAGCTTAAAACTTTTGAAATTTCCCTCTTTAATATCTAAACTTGATTTTTAAATATTTATAGTTTTTAGTGCCTTTATAGGGAAGTTCTTACAATTTACAAAACTATGTACAACCCACAATAGGAAAATAATCTGAATAGATTTTTTTATTTTTCCTTATTTTAATTTTCATTTTCAGATATCCAAAAAAACTATTAGATAACTATCAAATATATATTGTAACATAATGTGTAACCGAGTCATCTGTTTGCCGATTAAAAAATTCAGATCTTAACGAATACAGATTTTAAACTCGAGGCTACAAAGTATCGATTATAAAAAAAAATTGTTTGATAAATGATGTTCTAAAAATTTATTTATACGTATCTTTCAGATAATTTATACAATTGGATAACATTAATATGGGTATTATTATTTGTGAGATTTTAAAAGTTTAAATTTTCAATTTTTTAAAAATTGTTCCAAAAAAAAAATAATCTAGGGGTCGATAGTGTTGTTAAATAAAGTCTTCATTAGCAGATATAACCCTCCCCTCTCCCCCCAAAAAAGAAATTAAGCCTAAGGCTGTGAGTCCTCAGAATATTAGTCTATTGGTACGGTAACATTTAGAGTTGGATTTGACTACACTAAACAATTGAACTGAGAAGTATTGACTGGTTATTGCGAAATATCTCTTAAATAATTTTTTGTAATTCTTGGTTACATCAGTAACTAGTAACATAGTAAACGTTAAAGCCTACAGACCTAAGAAAATGTATTTTTTTCTAATATAAAAATATTAACTGATATTTGAGGTAGACCAAATGTATTAAAACTATATTTTTGAACCCTCCAGTAATGCTCGTATGTGATTCCACAAACAAAATAATTATTTAATTCTAAACTTGTCAATGTAGCAGACTGACTGTGATTTATTGTATAAATAAGAATTCGTGATATTATTTATTGTACATTAAAATGTATTTTTTATTTGCATAAATTTTTTCAACAAAATTAATACACAGTTGCAAGACTACACGGACAATAAAGTAGTCTACTCAGTCGTATATAGTAGAATCCATTCTTAGCTGTCTTCTACAACCGTTTTACAAGCATCCTTCCCTTTCACAAAACCTACGGCATTGTGATTAGAAGAATTATGGTTTATTAAAAAATGCGTATACTCTACTTGTACGTCATTAATAATTACTATTAGCCGGTGTTACAAGGTAGGGGGTTTTCTCCTTTAATTTATAGTTATTTTTTCTACTCTGGATTTCTTTATGGTTAGAAAGTTTT
Source organism: Troilus luridus (assembly GCA_964056705.1). Classification (NCBI taxonomy): domain Eukaryota; kingdom Metazoa; phylum Arthropoda; class Insecta; order Hemiptera; family Pentatomidae; genus Troilus; species Troilus luridus. Next base: position 64,480,777 of record OZ057412.1, on the reverse strand, counting down.
TCTTTGTTTTTTTTTTATATTCTCCTAAACGCTTATTCACTTTTGTCTGGAAATTAAAAATTAAAGGACTTAGGAAAAAAAAATTTGAAAACACACCACGAGTTTCCCCTTTTTTTAAATTCATTATTTGACACGATTTCCCGAACCTGCAGTCTTATAAGATAATAAAAGGATATACTTTCCAGAGCCAAATATTGCTTGTTGTAACGTTTTATAGTTGTAAGTGAATTAACATATAAATAAATAATGCGATCAAACCTGATTATGGAGATCCGTTCCAAAGTAAATTTTAAATATGTCACCCTTAAACACCATCCTTGCAGTTAATTTTTACTAGTCAAAAATGCTGGTATGTATTCTTCTGAATATATATAATATATTCTTCTGATGTTTAATCTAAAACTCCAAGGTGTTCCAGCCCTACAAGATGGGCTTCCTCTACAGTCCTACTTCACACTTTCCTGTACTGGAGAGAGTCTCCTCCATTCCGCTTAATATTCTCTCTATATTATCAGACTAAGTTAATCTTGGCCATCCTCTTAATCTTGTTCTTCAAGGACTGCCTTCTAGTAGCTTTGTGGGTATCCTGCTTGGTGGAACATTCTTTGTTGGTTCTTTCAAAACAAGGACACCGTTCATGCAGACTGGTCCATAAATTATCCTGAGTACTTTGGATTCTTTAGATTGTACCAATGTCTCACAGGAATAAGACACAACCGGTCTAATGACTGTTTTATATAAGATGACCTTAGCTCTGTTGGTCATAGCTCTAATTTTAAAGGGCTTTTAAAGAGCGTTCAAGCACCTGTTTCAGTGTGCTACCCTTACCTTAATTTCTTCTTGGTGTTCATTCTTTGATGTGATAACAGCGTCCAAAAACATGACCTTTTTCTATGGCGAAATCGATAACTCTCAGCCCATTGTCAAATGAAACATCATGTTTATAGTAGATCTATCTCTTTACCGACCTTGGCATTCATATCTCCTATAATTATCTTAACATCAAGGGCAGGAGGTAAAGCATATGGGAAGTGAGTCAGGAAAAGATAGTGATGTACGAGTATATGAAGCCATTTGGGACCATATTCGTCCAAATATTTTCTGAAACAGTAACTAACATTGACTAACAGTGACGAAAAAGTAACTAATGTGACTTTTGTACTTCCAAATTTCTTCCTGTCCACCATTAATCACCATCCTAACAACTGGATTATCTTCAAGGGTACTATTTGAAGAGTACTAAATTTGATTGCTGACAATATGACAGAGAATAAAAAAATAAAATACCTTGTATTTATAAGACAGTCCCAGGACACAACCTCTGGGTTCTGTTCATTCCAAAATAATAATGGTGAAACATTACACTAACTTAGTTAGGCCTAGCATTATTTCTCCCGCTTCATTGATTTAATGTGACCTCAGCATCAAGTGATAAAAATGGGATCTGAACAACTAGAAGTTACATAAATCATAAATTTTAATTATTCTCTGGTTAACTGTTTTTAAGATATGGGAGGTAAGCGGAAAATTACGTATAGAAGTCTAACCGAAACTAGTTAAAATGGATTCAGGGATGCTAATGAATGCTTCCATTGAAATCTGATTATAAAAAATTTACTCGATAATTATATAAAGTTTGTTTAAGTCATGGAAGTACATAATATTAAGTCATGGAAGTAGACAGAGTGATTTATTGGGTAAAATAAATATTTAGTTTGAAATATCCGTTGATGCCAGATTGCGATTTCAACTTCGTCCGAGGTTGACTTTTCGTCGAAAAGTTTAACCTTTTCTCTCTGTCTAGAATACGTTGATAACTAGTTGTATAACTAATATAATATAGATAATATAAGATATAAATCTTGCTATAACTAGATTATTTCAGAGCATTAATTCTAGTAAACAACAAAAATACCAACTTCTCATTACTCAATGAGAAGTAGGTTTTTAATTGTCAGTATTTTTATGAATTATTTGTGTAACAATTTTGTAACTAATTTGTGTAACTAATGGATGCCTGCAGTGAATGATAATTATACAGAAGTTCTAATTACCAATATAAAATAGCAGAGATTAAAGGAATTTACATAATTTTTAATTCTGATAGTTTAATACCATTTAAAAAAAATATACATCACCGTTTCCGTGAAATATCAGCAATTATTCCAGTTTTATTTTCTCAAGTCCCTGTAAGTATTTAATCCTAATTAAGAAAGTAATGCTGCCTCATTATTTACATTACGCATTCTTTACATCTTATGACTCTTAGGGGGTGTACTGGATAGCATAGCAAACTATTAAGCTCAAGATCGCGGGACCGTAGCCCGGCATGTGGCTCTAGGATTTTTAAAAAGGGAGTAAAAATCCTTGGTTATAGTCTGTACGATGTCGAGTACTCGTTAAAAATAACTATCTTAACTAAACCTGGATAGAGCTCCCACTATAGCATCATCCGCATAAAGTGACGTTAAATAAACAAACAATTAAACACCTTATGATTTTAAAGATTTTAGAAATAATAAGACTTTTTTTTTCCTTTCAAAGTAACCCTTTGAAAGGACCGTTTATTTGTTGGCACATTCCATACTTGAGTATACAGTGGAATCCCGATATTTCGTATCCCGATTATTCGTATTTCCGTCTAATTCGTACAAATTTGCCGGTCCCCAGAGAAAATCCCGATAAATGGTATAAAATCAATGCATTTCAGACCCCTCGGTAATTCGTATTATTTTTATGCTCGATGTCTTTTATAACGTCATATAATTCGTATTTGCAGCTTTAAAATCTCGTTACTTAGTACTGTTTTCGAAAGAGAGGAAGGGAACAGTGAAGCAGATAAGCCAGGGATCAGAATGAGAATAAATGATTTCTAGGAAATCACTCACTTTGTATTGTTTTTATACACAAGTATGTTTGTATTGTTTAGAGGCACAGTGGATCCTATTGTTTTTTACGGAAGAGACAAGTTTTCTAGGAAATCTCATAAGTAATTCGTACTGTTTTCACTCAAAGGAAATGAGGGGAGTAGAGAGGGAGAGTTCTAGGAATTTTATTAAGCTTTTCTTAAAATCACACTTTTATTTACAATTCAGTCTCGTTTTTGTTACCGTTGTGACACATAATCATGCCTCCAAAATACGTTAGCCTATCTATTGAAGAGAAATAACAAATCATAAACGCCGTGACCATTGGCTGTAAGCTAATTGACGTATCCAAGCACTTCATCGTCCCTGGTTCAACGATCACATCAATTTTGAAGAACAAGAACAAAATCACTTCCCAGACTTGTAGAGAACTTAAAAAAGTGGTTCGTACAAGCAAGGAATTCAAATGTACCAGTTGGAGGTAATATTTGAAGGGAAAAAGCCCGAGTTTTCGAAGAAAAATGGGAATTGAAGACTTTCGTGCAAGTGATGGATGGTTCGATAGATTAAAAAAATTGCATTAATACGTTTTTTAATTTTTTTTATTTTGTACTCCCGATAATTGGTATTCCCGATAATTCGTACCAAATCTTCAGTCCCTTGACCATACGAATTATCGGGATTCTACTGTACTATGTGCCTTGGTAATTCTAACATATATATAAAATATTATTAATATTATTACTAAATTATACTATATTTACAAAATATTATTACTTTAACATATGTAAAAACAATATTATTATTACTTATATGATGTTACAATTAATAAAATTAAAATTACAATAATTATATAATAACATTAACTATAATTAAAATTAGAATTAAATTAAAACTATAACTAAAATTAGAATTACAAATTAATGATATAATGATTACCTATTTTGTACAGTGTATGTAAGATTATTCTTAAATAGATATCAACTTTTCGAAGTCAATACTACATATAAATTTCGTGAATTCGGGTGGAAAGGTATTAATAAGATCATGTTCAGATACTGGCCAAACTTTCCCTCTTAATATTGTGGAGATAATTAATTACGACCTTTGTTCTTCATACATTTAGCTGTCATATATTCTGTGTTTGAATGTCTGTTCTTCATTGTCTATTGATCGTGTATTGTCGTTGGTTATGTGAAATCTGTGTAAGTATGATTTGGTATGTCCATGTTCAGTTAAAACCTGAGTTAGTTTGTAGCTAGTGGATTTTATTAATTTGTAGTTATTGTTTGTCAGTTTTGGAATAAACCTATGGAAACTAGGAGATTTATTTGAAACAGTCCACCGTTTATTCCACCACACAATCGATTCCTCCCTAATTTTCAATTTTATGATCGAAATTGGTGTTTTGTGAAAATATGGAGACAAATCACTTTGTGCTGCCTCGTTTGCTCAATACCAGAGTGACCCTTTACCCATATTATTTTTACAGAGAAATTTAGAAGCCTAAGTGTGTTTAGGTTCATTCTGATATTTTATGTAAACTCGTCATGTATGTCTGTGTTGAGAACTGATTGTAACAATATCATGTTATCTATGTGTATGTCGGTTGGAAGGAATTCTGTCGCTTTTACGACTGCGTACTTCTCAGCTTGGTTGTTGGAACACGTAGAGTCTAGTTTGTACTGGGCACTTCGCATCTTTTGCATCATTCGTTTCCCAAAGTAGCCAAGCTTTCCCATACATTTCCCAAACAGCCTACATTATTGCCTTCTTTACTTACGTCCGTGTAAATGTTACTGATTTCTGTAAACGTTCTTTTAGGTCCAGTCAAGTGCGTGTAAAGTTTGGCAAATTTTGATGGGTGTGACCAATCTAAAGGTTTAGAATCCCGTAGAATCATGCTGTTTTCGATTTCTCTAAAGTTTTCGTTACGAAGTGTTATATTATTGTATGAGAGCCTCCCTAAAACAGAATCTAGTCGTTTTTGTAGCTGATTTATTTAATGTGTTGGAAATTCATCCTGCTCAATGTGTAACATTAAATATAGCCACTCATAGTATCAACAATGGTAAGTAATATTGTTTATTTACTAGTTTTTAGTTTATTTAATTTAATATTTTAATAAGATGTTTTCAGCCTCTGGTTTACTAACCATTAGACCATTGGCCATTTGAAAAAAATAATAAGGCTTGGCGAACCCAGAGACTCAATGGGTATACCACCAACCTCTCCTTCCGTCCACAGACTACTACGCAAATCATTTAGATCACTCTTAATGTAATTCTTTTAGCTACTCCTCTGAAGTTTTAAATTAATATAAACAGTATTATTGTATTAAACGGAACTGAACGTGCAATGGAGACTGGTTGTTTTACTTTCTGCCCTTCCGGATTGGTACAGGAAAGAAAGCATCCCTGCCCTTAGTTGTCTCGAAACCGGAATAGTGCCGTTCTTATGATAAGCCTTTTTAGGCGCCTTGACTTTCTTGTTTGTAGATGCCGTAATACCGAATTAGGGGCATAGTAGCTACACGATCTCAATGCCAGGTTTATTATATTACATGCAGGAAGCTTTTTTTTTCCTCCGTTTTTTTTATTTTTATATAAACATAATTATTTATATAACGATCCGATTTCATTAATAAAACACTGATGTTTATCTTTACTTCGAATATTTAAGTTTTAGTATCTTAATTGATCGCTACTTTATTATCATAGTTTCGTTATTAATGCACAGAACTACACCAATTTAATAGTATTATTATTATTTGCATTAAAAGAGCAGGCTTACTGATGGGAGGGACCATCTTTAACCGTAATCAGAGTATTCTCCTTGCAACCTGATGACCTTGTATTAGTAGGAAGATCGCTGGTTCTCTTAAACGAAGCTTTTGAGAGGCTGGAAAAATGGGGTTACAAGTGAATGAGGAGAAAACCAAGGTCATGGTAATAAAGAATAGTAAACAAAATCGACCACCTAATAGCTACACGTTTGGGAGATACACTTTCCAACGCGTGTCATGTTTCCAGTATTTAGGAAGCCGTATAGACGAGAATTTGAATGGATGATGAAGAGGAAATCAGAGCAAATATTCGGCCCAGTTCGAGAAAACGACCTACTCAGGATCAGAAGGAACAAGGAGCTGAGTGAGCTATATGGAGAGCTAACGATATCGAGCTTCATCACGTATCAACGTATCAAGTGGCTGGGCCACGTTTATAGGATGGACGCAGAAAGAACAGCTAAAAATCTGTATAAAGGAATTCCGGATGGAGTAGGCCCAAAGCTAGATGGACGGATGCCGTCTGTGAAGATCTGAGGCTGAGCAAGGTTGTCCCTAATGTTATGACTTAGTTTGTCTCTCCATTTTTTAAAGTTTTGCTTTCTAGGCAATTTAGTAACGTTTCAAATGAGCTTTTGCAATGTTACGTGCGAAGGATAGTTTTCGGGTTATTCGAAAAATTAAAAAAATGTATGTGGTTACATAAACATCTTAAAAAGACTATTAATAACAAAAAAAATATAAATATGAAATTCAATACGCTGTATTTTTTATAATAATAGACTTATTTAAACACTTTTATTTACTTTGTTAGGTATTGAGTTACTTTCAAGTGATAAAGATTCACGGATCGACGGCAGGAATCGTTATTTAATTCATTTTGAAAATTTGATCCGACCAAATATCCTCTTTATCTAGTTGCAAAAAAGTAAAGTAAAGTAAATATCACTCCTTCACAGCCGTCCTTGTTTTTATGAAAATAGCATTAATTTGACTTCTAAGGACTTTCTAACCCTTCAACTATTCAAACACTAGGTATTTATAAATGGTGTGTTTGTGTGCGTATATGCCACGATGACATTACTGCGGTTTATCTTCGATACCCCGAAGAGTTCTTATGTGTCCCACCTTAATGAAGAGCTAAAGTGGCTATTCCCTTCCACCCGCAGGCGTATTTCCTTGGTTCATTCATATAAAAATGCACCAACTCTCAAGATCCCTCATGCATCTACAGCCTCTAGCTATTGAAACCCTCAGTCCAATCCCAGGAAACAAGAGCTAGCTTTTCCGACCATTACAATCCCTCCCACAGAACCATAGCATTCGAGCGTTCCTTAATCGCCCGCTCCACTACAGTACCTCCTAATATCCGCCATACCTTTTCCCTATCCTCTTATATAGCTTAATTCCCAAACAGGTGCTCTCAAATCAGATATAAATATTAGCTATTATCCATCAAAAGTAACTAACGAGTTATTGTTAATTTTCTTCTCTAACCACTTTTATTATTTATTTTAGATGCATTAGTTTTTAGCTATTTTATGTTGTTGTTTTTGTTTGTTTTGTTTTTTTGGCAGAACATACTTTTTGTTAATATTCATTTTCAACTACTTGCGTAAATACTGTATGATTCTTATAATGTAGCCTCTTGGCCATATATATTTTCGTATGTTCTATTATTTTTGTACACATCTATTACTTTTAAGGGACATGATCCTAGAATAAAATTACTTTCAATTTCACTTGTATTCTAACATAATAATTACTGTAAAATAAAAGTTAACACATAATAGCGAAGGGTGTTTGCCATTATTACATTACAAACAATAAAATAATAGTAAACTCCATATTTAAAGTATTGACTTTGTAATAATAGTCATTAATAGTACATTTGTTAACGTTTACGATAACATTAATCATATACCTAGTTTATTATCATTTTAGTAATGGCATTAAAACATGTATTAGGATTTTCCAAACATTATTCTCAATGACTTTCTGGAATAAAAATTTAATCAAAATATATAGATAATAAAAAATGGTTGTTGTTATTTATAAATAAAATTTATTGAGGAATACAGATTTTCTTCTTTCCTCTCCCCCAATTAAAAATCATTTAGCAATAAAATATTTTACAACTTTTTAGTTTCTTTTGTTTAAAAGCGTCATACTTTTATGATTAAATATTAATATGGTTAGATTTATATGATTATCAATATACCTGCTGGTTAATTTTTTATTGGTTTCATAAATCGATTCTGTAAAACTAACTTTATTTAAGAAACTCAGTAGTAGTCTACCTTATTGCAGTTTTTATTATTATTGCAAGAAGACGAAATTCATCTGTAATGTTGTTATTAATATTTTTTTAAATATACACGGTAATGCACACATGACCTTGTTACTCTCATTTGAACGTTAAAGATAAATGTGGAAGAAAATCGGTGGAGGTCAATAAATTTCTCTTAGATATGGAGAAATATTTATTAAGTAGCCAACGTTTCGACCTACATTGCAGGTCTTCAGGGCTGCCGTGGGGGGGGGGGGGGGTGGTTAGATAGCGCTGTGGTTAAACAAAGTTTGGATAGTAATGTTGAAGGTAGAGGTTTATTTAAAGTAATTCGATATTTTTACAATATTATATAAAGTCTTGTATAAAATTTCATGAATTGAACTATCTATCCGTAAATAGATAATATCTCTAATTACAATAAAAATAAAATTAGCCATTAATTCTAAAACTAAAGGGTATCATCATTATTTAACTATATATGTGGTTAAAATTATACTAATTATTTATAATTAAGTTTTAAGTAATTGGCCTTGTTTCACAAATGCAGTAGTTCGACTCTCTCATAAATACTAGGACACATTCGTTTATAATAAAGAATAATATTTCTGAAAGTTGAAATAATTATATAATTTGAACGCTAATGTGTATAAAGACTACAGAGGTTTGATATGTGGTTGTACAGAAGAATTTACAAAAAAAGTTGGATGGATAGAGTTACAAACTAGACTGTTATGCAGAGGATGAGAAAGAAATAAGAAGTGGTGATGAATATAAAGAATTGCAATATCTGGGACAGATACTAGAGGTGGAGTTAAGTATGATTTATTGCAGCTAATAATGCATAAGAAAATTTAAGGAAGAAGAGGAATATGAATGAGACGACACTCCTGGCTGTGAAACCTTTGAAAATGGTAATATGTATAATATAAAATAGTTTTTTAGATCTGCTGTATCCAAAGTTTGTATATCCCTCCCTCAAACGAACGAAGGTGGATAGTACTTCAAGAAGAAATGTATTTTCATTTTAACACAGCAGTCCATAGGCTGTGAGCAAAGTTATTGGAGCTAACCACATAACAGAAGGTGGAGAATTGGAACTTATTACTTATTTGATTATTACTACATTCACATAGATTCATGTATTTTAATATATACATAGTATTGTTATTTCATTAATAGAATATGGATATTTAGACTTTTTTTAAAAATTGTTTTTTTGAAACTTGCTCTAAAGAGTCGGCTAATGACCCGGGATCGAATTGGATAAGCTGGTGACATTTGAGGGACAGAAAGTAAAACGAGTATATGAATATATTAATTGGTATTATTTAACTTGGAGAGAGATCTGCTGACAAGGATGCGGTGAAGGTTCCAACCTCGGTTATTAACACTCGCAGGCGACGTAACATCTAGCAGATAAATAGAATAGATGAGATGAATCTAAAATAGCACGAAAAGGAAAATAATTAAAGCAGCTTACTTCTTTACGTAAGCGTGGCCCAATACTTCCTTAAAAGCAACTTATATTATGTAATATAAATTTGTAGCAGGAGGGTGTAGATACTATCAACTTAATACTAGCTTCACAAAGAGAGTCGCCAAAGCGAGAGCCTTCCTGGCTGGATCCTTAACTTGATAGAATATCATTGCGTTAAATTGCAATAGCAATTTTAAATTAATATTTTTACACAAACTAATCAGGGATAGTTACACTATTGAGAGGAATTCCCTCTCTTTCTAGAAGTCTCCTAGAAAATTAGGATATCTACGCCAATGTTAACGATTCAAATTAATGGAGAACTTGCTGAAAAAGTGAGTACGATGTTTAATTAAACTCCTCGACAGAACAACTCTATGAACAAATGCATTTTTTCCTACCAACTATAGAGTTGATATTCTGTTGATAAGGTAAAAATGTATATAAATTCAAATGAATCCTAAGGTACATACATTTTTCAGGTTCTTAAATAATAAATGTTTAACTACCTTTAGGCGACATTTTAAATTCTCATTTTCATGGATTAACAATGAAAAAAGATTAGCTTTTAGTGACTGCACAAATTGATAACTACGCCATTTAATATTTCATTACCATATTAACATATATCATGCAAATATTGAACAAGACTGGGTGAAATTTAATATGTTGGTATATACTGTTTTAGAGATTGTTTGGATATGGATTAGTAGGTAAGTTATTGTTTATAAATTATCATTATGACTGACTTATTCATGTTTATTGTTTTTAAATTGTTGCTACGCTAATAAGGGTTTACTAAATACCATGAATTTAGAATTTGCACTTCCGATATTTTATTTACAGCACGATTCTTATATTTTTCTATTGTAACCATTTCATTTATATATACTGCGTTTGAAATATTTCTTCCATACAGAACAGTAGATTGCTATAGAATACTTGTAACGTGACGAATATTGCTGGTATTTATCAATAATACGATCCCAATATACATTTGTGAAAATTTATTATAATTTTGAAATTGACCAAATTCAAAAGTTATTATAAATTACAAATATGACGTTGGTCAACAAGATCCTAAAATTAAAGTAATGTTCAATGAACATTCTTCCTCGTGTATGCATCGCAAAATTGCGAGAACAAGGGGATATGGGATCAGTGAAGAGAACGGATTTGTTCTGGCTGTGAGGCAGCCCCTGGTAGCTCAAATGGTAGAGTGTTGTCACGGAGAGACGGACGACCCGGGTTCGAATCCCGGCCAGGGCAAATCTTTTCTCTTCAAAATAAAAATATTTAAAAATTAAAACAATTAATAAAAAAATTATACGATATCTTTAGTTTTCTGTTTGAATTACTCTTAAAAAATGGGCAGATGGGCAAATGTTTTTTTATCACTTAGCACTTGGAAAAGAGTTTTAAACCCTATTCACCGTTTACATTTTACCCCTGAAATAATAATCATTATTTAAAAGAATAAATTATTTTTTTTTAGATCCAAATGTACTTTTACCTGTTTCAAATAAAACAGCTCATATAGTTCTACATGATGATTGTGTTTTCAGTTGAAAAGGGATATCCACCAAAAGCTCATATAAAATAAAACTTCTTCAAAACATTAATTAACCCCAAGGGTTGACCCTTAATTAAACTTTTTAATTATTTTTTCTGTCTTCCATGTGAATCTAGACAATCAATTTTAAAGGTGTGGCTGAACAATGGGGCTCCAACAAACCATCAAATTCCTCTCGTATTCAATCCTTGCAATCCAAAATCCTTCACGCTCCTTATTTTGTCACAAATAAAACCATCCATAAAGACCTTAACGTTCCATATGTTACCGATTACGCCCATTCCAGATATCTATCATTCCATAATAAACTCCAGCCCCATCCAAACCCACTAGTTTCCATCCTTGCATCCAATTCAATTCCGGACAATCCTCCTTGGCGTCTGAAGAGAAGATGACCTCGGGACCTTATATTATAGAAATGTTATTAGAGTGCTGCCAGTGGGTAGTGCCTCTACATGTCCTTTCATGTATCTAGTTAGTCATATAGCCCTTGTACTAGATGTATATACTACAGTTGTGCAATTCAATAAAATAATTTTTTAAAAAAAGGTGTAGTTGGAGTGAATTTTACTAAGCTTGCTTGGGTTTAAATAATTTCAAAAGCTTTAAAATGTTCCTGGTAATTATGTTGTTATTTGGATTTAAGGCCAAGAAACTGCTTTTAGCTGCCTTCAAAGCTAGACGAAAAGACATCATTAAAAGAAAATTATGAAAATAAATAATAAATAGAAACTAAGTAAAAAAATAGTTATAAAAGTATATAGAGAAAATTAGAAAGCTAGTTTTTAGCTGAAAGGTTCAGAAAAAAATTAATGAAAGTATGTTCAATATAAATTAACTGAAATATCTTGATATTTGTTAACAAACTCTACTGAGACGGTTATGTTCAAATTTCGTTCAAGTTTGTGATATTTAAGTGTTAAGTGATCAGACTTCATGAACCATTAACACCATTCTTGCCAATTCAGGGTTTGGATGTAACTAGACGATTACGCACCTACTCCATTAGCTTTAAACGGAATCGGGCAAGCAGCAATTTCCAATAAAATTGTGGTTACTTTTCATGTATGTAATTTAGTAGAATAGGTTGCATAGCAGTATAGTGATTGGTTATTGCGATACTGTACTATTACCTATTCTACGAAATTTCATACATTGTAAGCAACCGTAATTTTTTATTCGACCATTATACCATTTTTCCCAACTCTTCTTATCAGGAATAGTTGATGCCAGAACATACAGATGTGAACATTTTAAATCAAATTCGTAAATAATTTTTTTCCCCATTTTATGGTTCCAATTAGTTTTTTGGCTCTGAATATTTCAAATTATACTTAATAGATACGCTATTTATTTTAATCGCTAATGAACAATGTATGCCTAATGGTAGTGGTTGATTAAGATTATGCTTATTGTATTAGTGATGTCTGATTAGGATTATAATAGACAGAAGCTAATTATTCAGTCAACTAAGATGGCCCTCATCGATTGCTGTATCATGAAGACATATCGATCTGAAATAGGACCTTCCATTCCTTAACTGTAAACAATGAACAAGGACCCTTTAAGAAGGTCATATTTACAATCGCTGTGTTGCAATCAATTTTAAATGAGGAGATTTATCGGAATGGATATAGAAAGGTGGTGGGTCCGCCGCCCAGGAAGTAAGCCTTAAGATTTAAATAGAGTAAAAAATCCTAGGTTATGCTGTCCTTAGAGGGGACGTAAAATGGCGGTCTAGAGCTTGTGCTGTGACAGGTACTCGTTAAAGATCCCTATCCTAATTATACCAGGATAGGCAAAATTCAGGACTTCCACTGTAGTAACTTCCGATTAGTCATGGCACCATAAAGTGACAATAAATGAAACAAACCGACAAAGAAAACGCTCTTTCCCCAGTTTTTCTTGGCCTGGGAATACGTTCTCAGAAAAATCAAAATTAAAAAAGGAGTGAATATCTGAAACAGGTTAACCAAGATGGAAGAGTTAATAGAAGGCATCGTTATTCTCATATGAAAATAATGTCTATTGATTCAGAACAAAGTCTAGAAAGAATTAGTTTTCAAACTGGATAAAATAAAGGTTTTTTAGTTCGGGGGTTGGCTTACACCTGTGGAAAGAATGTCTACATTAACAAAACAATTTATATTGATTAATATAAGTAACTCCTTGTTATTAGTTAATCTTGAATACTATTAGTTAATTCACTTGAACCATTTTCTTCCTTACCTTCCCAGTCAACTTATGTGTAGAGGAGGGGTAAAGTTCACATTGTAAAATACCTCCAATAATGTAATGTCCAATGATATCGCACCAATACAATTGAGTAGAATGTAGGAAGGGAATGCAGGAGGATCTGTTTTTAAATGGACCGTAACGTCATATAGCGATTGATATTAAAGTTTACAAGCCGTACTTAATGACAGTCCTATATTGTATTTTTTTTTTACAGAAAATTGGGGCCTAATTATTCCATTTCAGAGCTTTTATGTTTTCAAGATTTTCTATCTACCGAATATAGAAAAATGTGATTTTCATATTGTCAATGTGAAACGAGCTATCCTCACACGGACAAGAAAAGAAAAAGTTCTTAGCCGGGAGAAATTAAAAACCAAATAAAAAATATGATTAGACATTACATCGGATAGAAGCATCGAGCTTTACTAAATGATTATAGCTAATAGATCTGTTTTCACTTGACCACAGCATTAAGTTGTACCTAGTATTTTTAACTTTCTTAGAGCCTTAGATGAAAAAAAAGGTCCGTTTGTAATGGGCGGGAAGTGAAAGGAAGGAGTTAGAACTGGTGAATACTGTTATCGACAATAGACGTGTCTTGAAAGTCGGCACGAAAATCTAATTTTTGCCCCCATCAGAGCTGTTTGCTCTCCGATTGTCATTGCCGGCTAATGCGAGAGTATTCATCTCCTTGTACAGGGGTCGATGGCCCTAGGGGAAAAGTGAATGTTCTCTTAGCTTTCTTTCAACAAGTTCTAGGCCAATTTATTTGTTTTATGTTCATTTGTTACGCTGAGTTATCATGTCGAAGGTTCGGGGTTCAAATCCAGTTGTAGCAGATAACTCATTTAATTTGTTAACAGCCGGCAATGGAACCTGTGGGATCTGGAAACCCTCCTGAAGCTATCATGAAGATCCTCTATAATGTAGGTACCCTTTATAATATTAATGTGTCGGAAAACCTGCCGGTTGAACGTGTTCTAGGACAAATTACCTCCCTGCACAACATTATTGTCACAACCACTTATTGAACCCAAGACGCTTCATGGGTTGTAGTGGAACAGGTTTTCTTTTTTTTAGTTTATTGGTTATTAACAATATTTACAAATAATCTTAATTTAGCAGTTAATATGCAAAAATGTCAGAGTTCTTCATAGAAGGGCTACATTTGCAAGCAATAATCAATGGATCGAAGAGAAATTCTAATGTTAGAAAATCATGTCATGTGAATCAGCAACTTTCCAACGGATCATAAGGGGATTTGTGTTTAGTACAAGGTAGAAACTGTACTGTTTCTGGAACAACAGTTGTGCAGGAAGGTTTGCCCGAGATCAAATCTCAACCGCCAGATTTTTCTCCCAATTCTGATTACCCACTTTATAGAGGAGGTCTCTAGATCCCACCAGGAACGTGATTATTAACAAATTAAATATTTTATCTACCACAGTCGGATTTAAACCGCACTCTACACTGAGCTACCACGTTCTAGAACAGTTAAGATAAACCAATTTTCTAAAATTAAATTTGCGTTAGAATAGTTATTACCTGTAACTAATACACAATTATAAATTATCAATTAATAAAATTCACACAAACAAAATCAATAAGAAAGATTTTTATTTTAAATCGCAATTTTATTTACGCGGTTTAAATTTTATACTGCTGATAAGGCATGATGAAAACTGGCAATAGAACCATTTATTTTTCTGTATAAAAACAATCAATATGTAAATACTAATGAATGATGAACCACTTTATAGAAATAATGTGTATTGAAAAATATTTTTACTATAAATTTTAAAAAAATGTTTTTTTTATGATGAACCATTAATAGTTGAAATAATTTCTCATAAAGGTGAAAATAAATATTGATCTATGAAACCATTAATATTACATTCACAATAAGATAAACAAATACAACTTAGTAAAAGCTAAGTTATAATAAAAGTTTGTTAAGTACCGCTACAATCCTTGAAGTCTCTACAGTTCAGTACATGGTAAAGACTCCAATGTTTCCTAGAGAATAGAACGCAACGGTTATGCCAGGAAGTGCTTTATCCGAAACCACGCTCAGCCGCTAGGTTTTCCGCCCAATCATGGGGAAAACCTTAATGAAGCATTGCAAAATTTAAAAAATAAGCAATAAGTAAACTCAATCAAGGAACATGTTAGAAAAACTTGTTTGTGATTGGCCTGACCGTTAGCTTAAAACATCTACTTAATAGTGTAAAATAACTACTTTGTTGAGGTTGCTAGAAGAAACCATATTAACATTGTTAGCCTGCAAACTACCATGCTCAAAAAACATTTTTGCAAGGAAATACGTAACTGAGCATACCAACAAAAACTGGTTAGCTTCTCCTTTATATTTTCCCAATTTAGTTATGGCTGCCTTTTTACAGTCAGTTCATGTTTGTTCTGCATGAGGTGAGACTGAAGGGATAATTAACAGTTTTATTTTATTTAACTTCAGTTGGTATGCTTGATTGAGTCAGCAATTAGCCAGTTCGAGACAGTACTAAGTTTAAGACTTAATCATTCTTACGTGTATATTTTTTGAAAAAAAAAATGCAAAAAATACATTACAGTACTCAACCGACGGTACAGTGAGGCAATGTTTAAATTCGCAGCAGCGCATTTCACATATCTCTTGACGCGAACTGTAGTTATATTTATTGAAGGTATAATAAGTATGGAGTATTAAGTATAATAAATATGTTAGCTTTGTAGCTTTCGATCGGCTGAAGGCTAAGTATGATTAGAACAGGAGGAGTAATCGCGTGATTCATTGAAGAAAGTTCATCAAGTTTCTCCCTGACCACAAATATTCTTAACCGCTTGACCCGTGCAACAGATTTCTATGGTATATTAACTTGAGATGGATGTATAAGTTACTTAGTACTAAGCGATACTTATCTATTAGGCCGCTGTAGCGGTGCATCAGAGCTCCAAGCCTTTGTGCATTGACCCTGAATAAATGGATAAAACCTCAGAGGTCACCCATTCAGTGATTTTCACGGACAGCAGGATGAACTTCGTTGAGGCCAGCAACTTAGTCGATGAATTCCAGGGGGTATTGAATCTCTTTTCAGGAATTTTATAAAACGCTAAAGTTTCTCCTTAATTTATTAATGGAACAATTCACCTCATTGAATAATCTTTTTTTTTTCAATTTCTTTGTGTTGCTATTGAACCTTTTTTTTTAAACTGTAAATAAAATAAAATCGTCACAGATTTTTTTGGAAGGAAGTGTGAACCTTTTTTGAAAAAAACTATATAAAATGATTTCTGTACTTCATGAAGGAATATTAACCCTTTTATCAAATGTTTTTTATTATTGTAAAAATGTGATAAATAAATAAAATTAGGTTAGGACTTACAAAAGTATTAATACAAATATTTTTTCATGTCTTTCAAATCTTTTTTTTCGCTCGTTCTTTTACTGAGTTTTAAAATCAGAAATAATTTGTAAATTTAGAAAATATTATTAGTTTAAATAAATATTTTTTTAATTTTAAAAGGCGAATAAATAGTAATCTTGATATTAAAGTATTTTATTTTATTTTCATTATCTTAATATCATATTTTTTAATAAGGTAGGAAATAGTTGGGGGTGCAGTCAAATAAAACATTAAATAAGTGGGTACTTATTTATTATGTGCTGACGTTTCGACCCACTTTGTGGGTTATCTTCAGGGCTAAGAAAGAAAAACAACAAAACTATAAAAAAAAAAAAAAGCATTGCAGTACTAAATATATGATAATATAATCATTTATTTGGTAATTTATTTATTTAATAATCATATATTTGGTACTGCAATGTTTTTTTTTTAAATATAGTTTTGTTGTTTTTTGTCTGTTTTTCTTTCTTAGTCCTGAAGATGACCCCAAAGTGGGTCGAAACGTCGGCACATAATAAATAAGTACCCACTTATTTAGTGTTTTATTTGACTGCACCCCCAACTATTTCTTACCTTACTCAGATCTTCCAGTCAACCATCTCCTCGCTTATCATATTTTTTACTTCATTTTTTTTAGTTTAGTTTATTATATCATTGTATAAAAAAAAACAAATTAATAACCTTCAAAATATGTTTTATATTTGCAAGAGGAATCGTATTTTAAGAAAAGGCTTTCATATTCAACTTGGGTGAATGATTCTTGTTGAAGGTTTCTTGGAGCAGTGGTTCCCAACCTTTCAAGCCCCCCTTGTACAAATTAAAGCCTCCCACATCCACACAAAAATAACAAGTATTACATTGCAAACAGATCATTTGGTTTCACTGCTACAAGATACAACATTATAAGTTTCAATTAAAGATAAAGAAGTACTGTTAAGAGAAAAATAACTAAAATTAAGTGAGAATTTTTTTATTTTCAACTTGTAACGAGCCCCCTTGACTTGCCTTCACCCCCCCTCCCGGGGGGTTGGCGCCCCCCAAGTTAGGCACTACGGTCTTAGAGAATTCCCATTTCGAAGGTTACGAGCAGCAGTGCACTATACATTCTGTATATGCTTTTCCCTGTTTTTTTCCCCCTAGAACAGTCTCTAAAGTAAAACGAGAAAACCATCTTGTTTTTTGCTATCTCTTCCATGATTTACAGAAGTCAACTCTACTTTAGCACCATTTTTTCAGCGTCTGATTCCTAAAATTAAACAAAACATTACTTCTAATCTTTCAGTTTCTTCTTGAAATCATGAAAATGACTTCTAGATGATATTTACTTGGCCGATTATGTTGGTTTCGATATTTTAATTTGAGTGTGGGTATTCATTTCTTACGCACAGTTTTTGTTTCATTCGTGCATTAAAAATTTCTGATAATGTGAGATCAATTAGGATCAATATTTTTCCTTTAAAAATTCAAATCATTTTCAGTTACCCATTTCACTTATCAAAGTGATACTCCTCTTGTTATTATGTCGGCAATGCCTCTACGATATATTATAGCTAATGTTATTATACTTGTCGAGGTTGTCAGCTTGTTGGAATTGTTTTCTTTTTTTCTTCTTGTACCGATTAGACACACTCTTTCTTCCTTTGTTTAGTGTTGCAGGAGATAAAAAATTCTGTCACTGAGAATAGATTCCATTATTTTATTGAAATATTAGTTTTACAAAAATGTTATACTACCACCTTTACACGGCTGCAACAAGAATTAATATGTAAAAAATATTTATAAGACTACTGCAATAATTAAGGCTACTAAAATCGATTGGAAAATTGATAGAAATGATATAACCACTTATCACAGTCTTGATAGCAATTTAAGGAAGAAAAGCAACATAAATGGAGAACAAAATAAAAACATGCAAAAAAGTACGGAAATTTTTGTCTTCATCTGCAAAATCGTAAATGTAATACTTTCGTAAGAAACGATGGGTAATGTTTTGGCAAAAGATATAGTAGAACAAGAATTTAATCAGAGTACAAATACCTTTAAATTTAAATTTCGAAAAAGTATTCTTTCGTACCTTTTTGAAATTAACTCCGTGATCTGTGGTGGTGTTTGCAGATTCTCAGCATTAGGTCTTTGTTAATTGTCTTCTTCATCAATTACTAATGATTTAGCTCGATTGTTAATGCGCGTTTAGGTACTTTAATAGGCTAATCATCATTTGATGCGTGTAATCAGTTGTCATCGACTCATTTGTTTGTTTGTTCATTTATTTAACGCCATTTTACGATGCTATGGTTAAATTGTTGTTGATACAGAAGGAAGCCTAAATTTTGCCTAAGCAAGTATATTTAGGATAGAGATCTTTAACGAGGACCTAACTTCGCACAGGATCGGGACCCCTGCTTCACATCCCTTCCTTAGGAGGGCATGACCAAGGATTTTTAGTCACTTTAAAACGACTCATTTACGATATGTATAGTAAATATTATTGGATAACTGTTTGTACGCAAGTTGGGATTCTCATTATCACTTGTCTGACTTTGAAGGCTGGTCTCCTTTCTATCTTCATGCTGTCCTTTCTATCTTCATCAATCGTCTGCTAAGAGCCCTATTTGCTTGTCGCATAAATGGCTTTGATGAATCATTTAAAAAAATATCTTCTACTGAAATGGTCACTGTCGAATACCGTCTGTTTTTCCTTGTACCGCCCTTCCGTCACACGTAGAGAGCAATGTGTCTTCTGTGAACATTGGGCGTTCTCTTGTCAATCTGAACGAAATATCATGATTCAAAAGATTCCTTCAACTCTGTTCGCCACTTTGTTCTTCCAATTCTCTTTAATTTTTCGAGCGCTCTTTAAGACAATATTTAACCCCGATTTTCAATTCATTCATCAGTACCTACTGATTTTTTAACAATTATTTATTTTATTTTTTTATTTCTATTGCTCATTTATTTTCATTTTAGCAATAAGGTCTTCTTCTTTATCTCCCTCTTCTGCCGTTTAGTGTAGATGAGCCCCTAACCACCGGAGCCTACCTTCCCGGTCTCGACTCGTTTTCTTGCTCCTATTCTTTGTATGTGTTCTTGATAAAAGATCCTTTGGCTTCCATTACCTTCCTAGGTTGCCGAAGTTTGTTATCAATGTGACAGACATGCCAGTATCACTTTATTTCTATTTTTATAACCTTATATGTGGCTGGCCCATAATCCCATTAGAGTTATTATTCATTTAAATTTCTATCTATATCTATCTCTATCTATAAGTATCTACAGATAAAAAAATTATAATATATAATTGTAATATGAAGGTACATTGCTCAATATTCAACTTATAAGCAAAATGTATATACAAAACGTTAAAAAATTAACATTTCAGAGAATAATTAATGTTTATTCAAATATTAAACCCAAATGAATTAGTTTAACCATTTATAGCATTTTTAAGCATATATTACTACTTATAATCAGTTTTTACTAGTTTTTTTATCACAAAATTTTAACCATAATTTAAACGTATCAGGTTTTACCAAAATATTAAAGTTCAAAATGAATTTTCACAAAATAGTTAAATTGTCACTTGTAACCCTTGGGTGAGAGCCTACATGTGTATATCAAAAATTAAGTAATTATTCCTTGCAGTTGTAATTTTATAGGAAACAGAGGGTGGCATATTACTAAGAAGAATCAAGACCAATTAAAATAAATTATGGGTTATTATGAATTATATGCCTGAGATTTTTTTACAACTTTCACACTATTTTTGAAACTTACTTAAAAATTAACATCCAATTTTTTATTCAATTTTAAAAGAAAAAGAAAAGAAAATACTGAATCTATCTAACTTATAATTTCTAAAACATAAATTCATTTATATGATCTAATAGCAAATAAATGACAATGAATAAGATTAAAACCCCAAAAAAAGATTTTCAATGAAAATCTTAAATGATAAAATCTGTGGATTACAAATAACGGAAATCCTCCAAATAAGTTTTAAATTATTCATTCAAATTGGATAAGAAATAATTTATGATAAAAAAGTCAGGTGCGAGTTTATCTTGTGGGACCATTAAAATGCATATGTAAAAGTATCTGACGTAGATAGACCATGGCTTCCTTTTATGCCTTTAAACTACAGGTCGGTGGCTCAAAACGTAATCATGAAAAAAATTATAATTTTAATGTTCGTGTACCACATCCAGTACTATTAAATCACTATCTAATGGTTAGTTAATAAAAATATCTGCAAAATGTATAACAAAAAAAAATCATCCCATACTCGTGACTGCTAAGTCCTGAAAAAGTCCTGCAACGTGAGTCGTAACGTCGGTTTGTAATAAATTAATAATCTCCACCCGAACCATTTCTTTTCCATATTTATACAGATAATAAATATGGTCAACTATTAACTATTCAAAACTATAACATTCTTTAAAACCAGAAACGACCTTATTAATTTATAAAACTATGCTTAGACCTCCAATAATGTACGGTTGTATGTGGGCTGCAGAGTCATCAACTGCAAAAATAAAATCCTACGGATCGCAGTAAACGCGCCTTGGTTTGTACGAAACTGTCAACTATACCGAGAGCTAAAACTAGATACGATAGAAGATTTTATTAAATGGCGTTACACCAGATATAAGACCGGATTACCAGCAGTCCAAGGAGCTGTAGCATTCAACATAGGTGAACCTATTTCATCCCCAAGACTAAAACCGAGACTCTTGAAAGATATTCTGATGTGAACTCTATTACCTTTCTCACCAATCGTTTTAAAAAGTTGTAATCCTGTTTTCTTTTAGTTTTCTGTTTTATAGTACTATAGTTCTGTTTATTATTACATTTATTTTAATTTTGTTTACTTATTAATATATTTTATATTTAAACTACTATCATTGTTTTATATGAAAAAAACCTATTATATATTTATATCTTATCTTGTAAATAAATTATTAGAGAAAGATTCCCATTAGGTGATTTTAGCCCGATTTTCTGTTTCTTTAAAAAACCTTGTTGAACATAATGAAAATCAATTTCTTGGGGAATCTGGATTCTTGGGGACCCCTGACAGTCCTTTCAAGAATTTTTTTTCAGGATGATTCGTGCAAGCCTATTTTTAAGATATATTTTTTAAGAAAGTCTATTATTGTCAGTTTTCGGTGTCATGATCTTGCACGCTTTGCATTTTTTTTTTAATAATAACTTTTTAAAATACATTCCTACTATCTATCTATATATGCCCAAACTTGCCTTTTCACTTTTATTATAATGTCTTTAATAATGTCGACATCTTTATATAGGCTCATAATTTCATTTCATTTTACGTCCCCTCCGAAAGGACTAAACCTACTATTACTACCTATAAAAAATCTTTAATAGTAATTAGTAATGCAAATTACTACACTAAAGGTGACCCTACCTCATAACGTCACGTTTGCCTCTGTAACATTCAGTCTTACTAGGATATCAAAACGTGATTTTCACTTAATTTTGTTTTACGAGTACAAACTCGACCGGAACGGAACCCAGACGGCCTGAAAAATCGACGAAGTCTAAGGCAAAGGCAGTCAGTATGAGTGCACATTTTAACGGTGATTCCAAAGATTTCGAGAGGGAGGCTTGAGTCTTGAAGACAAAGAAAGCTGTGGAAGATGCTCTGCCATTGATGAAAAACCAATATATTGCTATTTTAGTTTTAAAAATAGAATCGTTTAAAATATCTAAATAAATTTTGCACAATTATAAATTGAGACAATAAGGGTGGTATTAAGATATAAAGGTCCATTTTCCACCCACCTTTTATTTTATTTTTATTTTGGGCCTAAAGTCCCAGCTTAAAGTATTGCGTTTTCAATCCAATCAACGCAATCCATAGGCAATTTCTGAATTCGGAAACCCTCAACAGTTACCAATAACAGGTTGTATACAAGACTCATAGGGCATTAGGCGAAACGAATGAAGAAAGTATACCGAGAAGGATACAGGTAACAGTACAGTAGGTGACAGTAAGCCGCCGGCCTGACGTAACAACCCATACAGTCGCTCCTGCGGAAACCAGCGTCCGTCTCCTGCAACACCTCTTCCGACCTTCATCATTGTAGGGAAAGCTGGCCCGCATCAGGAAGCTGTTGTTGTCCTGATAAGTCACTTTTCCACGGTTGAAAAGTACTTTCCTCTAGATCGTATCAGGCCTACAGGCTTTTTATGAGTCATGTGGCAAAGGGAAGTCACGTATGAGCCATAGGAACACATTGCCAGCTTTTATTTCAAAGAACTACTCGAAATTCTTCTTGTTATCGTTTACATGTTCCTCCAAGGATTGTGAATTTGAAGCGAAGATATAGGGTCATGCCGTAAAATAGAAAGCGTTGGAGAATGATCTTGAAAAACTTATAATTGCTTTTCGATTTCTCTCTCCTCCCAATACCATCATCAGATATCTAGAGAGATCATTCTTGGATCATTTAAAAGACTGTTTCATTCGAAAAAGTCGAGAATTAAAATCATAAAATGTTCTTTGTCAGGGAAATCAGATTTCACAAAATTACGGCAAATCACGTTCTTTACTGATTCTTGCTCAATGTCAAGGTTTTCATTTGAACAGTGGGGGGGGGGGTAGTACAAAAAAGGTTATAAACCACTGGGCTAGACCATAATGTTAAAGGAATTTTTTCGCCTTAAGTTTATTACTTAAAACTTGTAGTAGTTTTAGAGTGATTCTACAAAAAACTGCACTTTCTTAAAATAACAAAAACCTTTAATTAAAAAAGAACTTAATTATTTATTTAATGCATCTGACTTTGTTTGTTATTAAATTTATCTGAACTCATTTTTTATTTAATCTATTATTTAGCTAAATTAATTATTTATAATAAAATCTAAATTTATTTTGTCAACTTATTATTTACATTTATTTTATCACATATAAATTTATCTGAACTCATTGCTGTTGAGATAGAGGAGAGTCAGAAATCACATCTTTGTGTATTTTATTGAATGTTTGGAGTGTGGTTGTCTCTGATGAGTCTGTATGGACTGTTTAAGTTGGATATTCTGCATTTGCTCTTAATTGATGTAGTTAATTGTAATTAGTGTAGGTATTGATAATACCTGAATTAGTGAAATGTTGGTTGGTTTGTTATTTTTCAGTATTTTAGGGACTGGATCTTTGTTTTTTGGAGTTTGAACCAATTGAATTCTAAATATTGACATAGATATGGATAAAAACATGTTGGGTAACACGTTTATAATCAGTGTATTAATAAAAAAAACTATTACATATTTTAATTAATGATTTGTAGTGGAGTGCAATGTCCTCTACATCCGACAAATTATGTGAAAATTTATTGATTTTGTACAAAAAAAAATTTTAAAAATCCATTGGCATTAACCTCCTGGATCCTCAAGGATGATTTCACTGTTCCGCACAATGAAAAATAATTCCGCATAAATTGTTTATAAAGAAGTTATTACACATTTTACATAAAACTCTGAAGTGGTCATCCCGTAACTGGGCTGTATGTTTTGTATTTATTGATCTTATTTAATTTTAGTTAATTTTTTTTATTTGTATGAGTTGTTTGTTCATTAAACGTCTCTTTATGCTCCTATGGCTGATCAGCCGATAGATACTACAGTGGGAGCTCTTAATTTCGCCTATCCAGGTCTAATTAGGATAGGGATTTATAACAAGTTCCTGATTTCGTACATGCTCGAGACCCACGTTTAACGTCCCTTCTGAAGTACGGTTAACCAAGATTTTTTTCCTCCCATTAAAAAATCCTATGACCACTTGCCGGGCTACTAATGCGCGATCTTGGGGTTAGTAGGTTGTCAAGCTAACCACTAGACCACAGGTCGCCCCCAAGTATAAGTTTACTATTTGTATTATAAGTATTATTTGTTATTATACTTTAAGTTATATACGTTATATATATACGTTAAGTATTATATTATTATTTGTATTATACTTACTTATTGTAATCAGTGGAGCCTGTGGGACCTGCAAACTTTACTTTAAATTTGCAGATTTCATACGCTCCATTGATTGCAATAGGCAAGTATAATAAAAATAATAGGAAGTAAAAAAAAAAGTCCGAGTGGAGGTCAAAAATTACTTATATAGGAAGAACTGTTTATTTGGAAGCCGACGTTTCGACCCACATTGCAGGTTTTCTTCAGGGCTATTATAGTAGGATCACACTTGACGCTAGACAATACAAAAAATTAACTGACATGGCCAAGATTTTTGTATTTTTTATTACATATCTACTTATTGACACAGTCAAACATCAATTGTAAGCATTAAAATAGCCAGGATTTCAGTGGAATACGCAAAACAAATGTTCAAGAAGGGAGCTGCGGACTGCATTAAATTAAGAGTTCCTAATTATTATACTTGATAATAATCAGGCAGTCCTTTCATAAGGCACGGAGATCTATAGCCGAACCACGACAGCGTCATATTTTACCTGAATGATTGTACGAGTACGTGATGCTCTTAGAAAGTTATTCAAACCCTTAACAGAAGCAGATCAGGTAAGTCCGACCAAATTATATATATGATTTTTTTGGTGAGTTTCATTTTGTTGTAATTATCAAGCGTGTAAGATTATATGTCAGATGGGTACTTTAGTAATTATAAAACATGAAAAATTCCAAGAGCTTTGAACGGATCTACTCTTTCGATGTTAAAAATAAACAGAGTATTTTTCTCAAGAGTAAACAAACTTTTTCAATGTTGCTTTAATAGTCGTAAACAGTCCAATTAAAAACTAGACAGTAACTTATATAAACCACTTGGACAGCAATTTGCGGAACAAGATTCGTCTATTTCTTGATAACTGGTTAAGCAGAAGGAATAAGAGAGAAAAAAAGTAAACTTGATTTGAGAGAAAGTTGTGGATATCCAAGCAATGTCCCGTCTATCCGACAGATTGTGGAAATATATTCATTTCGCACATAAAAAAAGAAACCAATACCAATAACCACTGTCAAGGAAGGTTTTCCACGACGAATGATAATTCTGTATAATTATCTATAAAGAAATTCTAAAATATTTCAGATAAAATCTGGAGTGGTCATCGCGTAACATTCACTTTTTATTAAGTACTTGAAATTTAATAAAGTAGTAAAAATATTTATTTAAATATTAAACGACCTAACAAAAATACATGACATTTTTTCTGAATTTTTTTTTTCAACATAATCTCCTTGTAACTCTACACACTTCTCCCAGCGATGGTCCCATCTCTGTAACCCGTCCGAAAAGTACTCGGCGGTTCTCTGAAAACAGTAATTCGTGGATTTACGCCATGGCAACTCCCTGAAGTGTGAGACGGTGCGTTGTCTTGGTGAAACAGGAATTTCTTTTTCTGCAAATGTGGCCGTTTCCCCACAAGTTCTGCCTTCAGCTTGTCAAGTAATGATGCGTCGTATGCTCCAGTAATGTGTTTTCCTTTTTGAAGATAATCGATCAAAATAACTCCATGACTATCCCAAAAAACAGTCACCATCACTTTCCCAACCGAGAAAACAGTTTTTGCTTTTTTTGGAGCCGGTTCCTTCTTTGCAATCCACTGTTTGGACTGAATTCATCTACAGTAATTAATTGGGACCTAAACTCGGATTTATTGCGGCTAAACTGCGCCAACAGAGCGTTGGAAATGTTCATTCGAACACATTTTTGGTCTAACGTGAGCAAACGCGTCACCCAACGTGTGGACAGCTTCCTCATACCTAAATGTAGATTTAATATGCAACAAACGCGTTCTTGTGGCATCTCTGCTATCTCTCTCACTTTATTTCGGAGGTCGTCTAGCACCATTTGGTTAACTTTGGCGATGTTCGGCAGAAACTTTTCAGACCACCCTAGTAAATACTTTATTGCATGCTATATCATTCATTTATTTTATTTAGTAATTTCGTTATTAACTATTTTATTAATTTTGTTTATAATTATTTTGTTAATATTAATATATTTATTTTCGACAATTAGTTAAAATCCTGTCAAGTTTCGTGCTTTTTATTTTTTTTCATTTCTATTTCTATTTTTAATATAATTGGGGGAGCGGAGTGGCTCAGTGGAAGAGCACTGAGTTGCCGTGCCGAAGGTCCTGTGACTTTGACAGACTTTAACTTAATCTGTTAGCGGCTGGAGATGGGCCCTATGGGATCTAGGACCCTCCTGGGGCTCACCCAGACTCTACAAAGTGTGTACCAAAAGTAAGGGATTTGGTAAAAAATCTAGGACAAATCACCTCCCTGCACAACCTTTGTCTAAGTAACAGTACATTCTCTACCATGAGCTGAACTCCATATCCTTGGTGTATTGTAGTGGTGTAAGTTTTTTTTAGACAAAATTCGGTCTCAAAGAACCCTATGGGATCGGCACACCCTTCTGGAACTCACCCAGTTTCAATTAAGTGAGTACCCATAATTGGGGGGGGGTTGTGATTGCACTTTTTTATGTTCCTATAAATGTTTTGTTTTTTTATAAATTCCACAATAGCTTACTTCTTTTGCGTTAATTAAAATTGAACAAGAATAAATATAAACATTAATTATAAAAAAATTCTTCACATGAAATATGCCGCACCCTCAAGTACACTCTTTGGTCCTTTCCTCCAGATCAGTCCCTACCTATAAAGTCCCAACCTCAGATAATATTTATGTATGTGTAAGACACTGAGAATCGTTTTGAGTAAAAAGTACGTTGAATATACCTACAGCCCGGCGAAAAAGTGGTTAAGTCGGATTTTGTCCATAGAAAGTTAACTGCTTTCAGATAACCGGAATCGTATCATTCTCGTAGTTTTGGCTTGAAACAAGATACAAACGCAGAAATAATTTAAATTATAAAACAAGATAAAAGTTGCATTTTAATTTTGAATTAAAACAATGGGATATATTCAGGTTTTTAATTAAATAAATTTTTAATTTTAAATAAATGAATAATTTAACAGCTCCAACCGGTTCTGGTTATCGAAAATTGAATTTTTTATTTCGGACATTAAGTACGGTATTTATGCATATATTTTTTTAAATACCCCAGTATTTATCAACACTCCTACTAGTATCCCTTGCAGTGGATACTAAAGGTCAGTACCTCTGACACATGTGCTTTCTCTGTTATACAAGTAAGCTGCACTCCTTTCCAGCGGTTCTGGAGGGAGTTGTGTAACGCACCGGCACTTCTGGACCAGGCGTTTCCATTTCGTAACTTCGGAAGAAAGGCTGTCTCTCGCACAGCCCGGGAGCATCTTTGTCCCGATATAAGAAACAGGTTCTCCGCCTTTCTCATTTCTGAATATAAGGTCATCTCTTCGCTTAATACCAGAGTTTAGAAAAATTCTTTTGGAATTTACCTAATCAGCGAATAACTGTGTTCTCCTTTCAATGGAAAGGTCTGGACGTGCCTCAAATGTCGAATAACAGCAGTAACACTAAATGTTTGATGCTAATAACAGTTAACTGCTTCTTAGTATATGACGCCAGCCACTATTATTTGTTTTAAATAACAAACAGAATTGGTTCGCAGCCCGGCAGATGGATTTTTTTTTAAAGATATTCGGAAGGGGCGTAAAAGAGATTCCCGAAATTGTGCGGTGCCAGGTAGTCGATAAAGATCCCTATCTTAATTATACCTGGATAGAAAAAAAATTAGAGCTCCCGCTATAGTATCGTCCGATTAGTCAAAGAGGCATAAAGTGGTGTTTAATAAATAAAGAAACGCTCGCTCCCTCTTAATTTTTTGTCGGTCGTCCTTCAAATACTAAAATATTCAATCAGCAAAGCATTGATCGGGTTTCGATGACCTTAAGACGCCCAGGGCCTATAGATAGTTTCTTATATTGTTAATTTGGCAGTATGATTTTAATTGGGAATTAAATGAGAATTTTCGTTGGTTATAATATAAACAATATATTATATTATACAACATACTATGTGCATTCGAGGGCCTCACTAGGCAGTGGTTTGTGGCATTTATCATCTTACTACGTGCTTGTTATACCCCTTAATGAGTTCTTAATTGTTAGGAAGGAGGAAGACACATTTTAAAATAAATTTTTGAAGTTCACTAGAGGTGTTCCAACTATCACAGGAATCAACGGACTTCCATATTTTAATACGCTATAGATAGCAACTTCTGAACAGCTTCAATAGAACTCGCACGAAACGTATAGGTCGTTTAGTTAAAGCGGATCATGTTCGCTCTCTAATCCCCAGAGCCTTAAGGACCTATAACACATGCTCACACCGCATCAGATTAAAGGCACCTGCTCCGTAATCATACCAAGTTCGATCATCGCTGGCGCCTGAACAACTTTCCCCGGTGTCAAAGGTCACTGGTACGGCTACAGTGGGCGTAGTCATCACGCTCTTCTTCCTATATGGCTCCCATTTCACTATTATGTAACGACCAAACCTACTATTCTCTTATTTGGACAATTACAGGACTACTCAAATGAAAATATGCAGTTTCCCTAACTGGACTGTGAATAACTTACTCATTGGCAAACATCTAAACATCAATCTGAATTAACTGATGGACATTTAAGTGAACTAGTGCGAACTGTACTAACTCCTTTCAGCCATATTTCTAACACCTAATAGCCAACATGAACACTAGTAAAATTAGTAATACTTTTATTATATTTCATTTACTTCTTTTACTAAAGTAAAATACCATTTCTTGTGTAATTGAACACTATTACTACGGTAGAGTAAAAATTTATTGTTATTTCATTAATAAAATAAAAAATGTGACTTTTTTCTTAAATAAACCAATAATTAATCTTCAAACAATGTGACTCAATTTGAAACAGTTTTATAAATCTGCAGCTCCCAAAGTTAAGGTTAGCGGCTGCACCTGGTATATATCTTATAAGTTGTAATCGGTAAGGAGTGCTGTCGAAGAATTGTGTATAAATAGGCCAATATTTATTATTTGCTAACATTTTGGCCATCATTAGGGCTTAGAAAAAAACAAGATAATATTAACAATGCAACACCAAAGATAATACAACATTTAAATAGACAAAAATTATTGGAATGAAATATAATCATTTAAGTTAGAGAGGAAAATAGTTAACTAGAAGATCTAATGGAGGATGGAAATAGTTGGGGGGGGGGGGGTGCAGCATGTCATAAAAAACACCAAATAAGTGAAAACTTATTTGGTGTTTTTTATGGCTGCACCCCCCAACTATTTCCATCCTCCATCATAATCATTTAAGTTTGTTCATTATTTTACTTAATGCTAATTTAAGTACTATTACATGAAAACTAAAAACCTGCTGCAGTCCATCTAATGAAGAGTAAGAGGGCATGCAAAAAAAAAAATTGACTTATTTTTACTCCAAGGTTCACTTTTTCTTAGATGATTGCTTCCTTGGAGAAAAGCTAAAAAATGGATATCACTCGTCAAGAAGCCTCCAGAATACATAATGTTAGCCAATCTATAATTGAAGTATATCATTATATTTTGAAGAGAAAAGATTTGCCCTGGCCGGTTTCGAACTCGAGTCGTCCGCCTCTCCGTGGCAGCGCTCTTACCATTTGAGCTACCAGGGGTCGCCTATCAGTCAGGACAAATCCGTTCTGTTCACCGATCCCATATCCCGAGTTCTCGCATTTTGCGGAGTATAAACGAGGGAGAATGTTCATTGAACATTACTTTAGTAAGGATCTTGTTGACTTACGGCCTTATATTATTACTATAATAATAATACTGTAATACAACTGCAGGTGGGAGTGTGTTTGGTATTTACTAACATGATTGAGGAAGTTTTGGAGATGTCTGATATAATTGTATATATTTCCCACCATAAGTACCCAGCAACATCTTTTGATTTTGTCTAGCTGAAATTCTTTGTGTAGAATTATTTCAATGGAGAACCAATCAGACTCATCCACCCACTGCTGATTACTTCTAAATCTAGTCACCTTTTTCTCTTTCTCAGGTATTAGGAATCAACTTCTTCATTACCTCTGCATCCAACAACAACAAAATTTGTACCATTTGATATTTTAATAAATCTTCTGTTTAGTACCACAAAAAATTAAATAAAATCATAAAGAAGAAAAACAACAAGGATATTTTCTCTTAATAGATGCTATACCTTGTGAAACTAAATTGAAAAGTATTAAAGGAATAAAAATTTGAGATGTAAATAATTATATATATATTACAGATTGCTGTAAAGTATAACATATACAAATAAAGCAGTTATAGCAAATTATATTTATGAAAAAATTATCTATAGTGAGCATATGCTTTATTTGCTTCACACTGCCTATGCAAATCTTCTTTCTTTTTTATCACTCGCCCCTGAAATCCAAAACAAAGAGTTGGTGAGTAGAAATTAAGTTTAAAAAAATGTCGCAACTAAGGAACACAAAACCTAAGTACATAAGATATTTCATTTTCAAATCATTGCTCAATGAAAAGAGTTCTCAGTTAACAAACTACCTTGACTAACAATACAACCCCAACCCTATCTGCTACATAGTGCACTTACTAATCCATTAAATCACAGGCAATTTAACATTACAGTATTAAATTATATAATAACATGTTATTAATAAGAATTTAACCTGCTTAAAAACAACATTTATGATACTAAAAAGCCTCAGAAGTGTTTAAAGAGAATTTATCAGAACATTCTTTTTAAAATACAAAGACCAAAAACAAAAATTATCTCAACTAATCAACATAAATCTCAGTAGACTATGCATGTTTTAAACTACTTCGCAATGAAACCCAATCTCCAATACGTCGTGCAAGATCAAATCACATCCATTTCATACTCTCCAATGCAACAGATTGCAAATCCAAATGGAAAATACTCTGACAATTATCACCAACAGTATCCGGTAAACTCTGTTCCTTTCCAATCACGCCAGACGATCTCTTTAACAACTTTGTACCCCATTCATCTCCTAAATCCTCATCTGCTACCGACATTGATCATATAAACTTTAAGCCTGATAACTTCTTTTTCTCCCATGCATCATATGACAAACTATTAAACACCTTTCTGAAATCCAGAACCAATGACTATGGTCCTGACAATATTTCTTTAAAGCTACTAAAATCCTGCCTTCCTCTCATAATGCCCATATTACATCATATTTATAATTTATCGTTACAAAACTCCGTACTTCCCACTCCTTGGAAAACCGCGTTAGTGCGCCTGCTAAATAAAATTGAAAATCCCTCCTCTCCAAATGCCTTCCGCCCTATCTCCCTTCCCTCTAACCTCTCAAAACCATTAGAATGTTTAGTTCAGAACCAAATATCAAATTTTATAGAAGAATGTTACCTCATTAACCCTCTCTAATCCGGCTTTCGACCAGGCTATTCAACCCAATCCCCTCCCCTCAAAATCACCCATGATCTCCATACTACAATTGAACAACAAAAATTAACAATTCTGATCCTTCTAGAATTTTCCAAAGCCTTTGACACAGAAGACCACAATGTACTCCTCGCCATTGTGGTTCAAGTCTTTCCTCTCAGATCGCTCCCAATATGTTCTGGTCCCAGGTCAACCTCCTTCTGTAACCCTTCCTCTGTCCTGTGGTGTCCCATAGGGTTCATCACTATCCCCCACCCTATTTGCCATTTACATTAATGGCCTTCCACTTCTTATCCGACATTCCCAGTATCATGCCTATGCTGATGATTTTCAAATTTACCTATCCTTTTCCCCTTCCGATCTATTGTATTACTAGCCA
This sequence comes from Troilus luridus, assembly GCA_964056705.1. Lineage (NCBI taxonomy): Eukaryota > Metazoa > Arthropoda > Insecta > Hemiptera > Pentatomidae > Troilus > Troilus luridus. The sequence goes on along the minus strand of OZ057412.1, from coordinate 64,448,396 downwards.
CGGAAAAACAATATCAATTTGATATATCCATGCCTTAGTTCACAAATGTGTTAAGTGTAAATTTTTCAAAAATGGGTTTTGTTATATAAATAATATTGTAAAGTTTTGATCAGGAAGTCATGGATCATAAGTTGATGTAAAATTAATAGAGAAGCTGTGAAGGTTACAAAAATATATTGTGTGCTTAAACTTGAACTGTATTTCTTGTGTTAAATTATTATCAAATTTGACTCTTGTAAAATCTTATTTTCGGCACTTAACACATGTGTGAACTAAGGCATCGATAAATGTAACTATTAATTGTTTCTCTTATATAATTATTGTTAACTTATTTTAATTTTTTTTTCTTTCTCTTCTTCTACTCTGTTTTTAAAATATTGTAATTGGAGGTAATTCGCATTTTTTTTTTTTTATTCTTCCTCACTTACTAAATTATTTGTAATAATTAAATGTAATTATTTTACACTCTAAGATATAATAGCTTATAATACCTGTATTGTTATTCTATAGAGACTTGTCCCAGAATAAATAAACACTTTATTATTATTATTAAATCTACAGGTTTAAAAAAAAATCGAGAATACCGAACTAAAAGATTATTACCAAAAGATGGACATATAAAATATCTACAGTACTTCTCATTACGAGACGAGTGCGAAACATAACAAAAACTGTCAAATGTGGGACTTTGGCCAGCTGCGGATATTATCGAGGAGCATCAGCTGAGATGGTTCGGCCATGTTCCCAGGATGGCGGAAAACAGAGTGGCGAAGGCCCTGAATGAGACAAAGGTTGAAGGTATGAGAACGAAGGGAAGACCAAGGAAGACTTGGGAAGATGCAATCCATGAGGCCTTTGACAGAAGAGGTTTGGAATGGGGAAGGAGAAGACGACTGATACATGAGAGAGATTCATGGATCAAACTCTATAGAAAGGATCCTCACACCGTTGGCGGTAGAAGAGGAGAAGACTAAATAAAAAATAAATAAACTTCTCATTACGACTTCCTGAAATAACATTGTCTAAGTGAAATGTCTAAGTCTTAATATTAAAAATTGACAATATAAAAGCACATAATAAAGTAATATGTTTTCTATGTGCTGCGGGAACGGATGGTATAGCACCAGAACTGGTAAAGTTTGGGGGGACCAACGCTGCTTAAAGCACTACAGAACCTGTTCCAGAGGATGTGGAACTCAGGGACCATACATGAGGAATGGGAGGAAAATCTAATTATACCTATAAACAAGAAGGGAGACCAGACCTTATGTGAGAACTACAGGCCCATATGCTTCTCTTTGGTGGTGTATAAAGTGTATACAAGGATCCTGGAGCAGCGGATGAGAGCATATGTTGAACCCCACATGGAAGAAGAGCAAGCTGCTTTTTGGCCTTCAAGACAAACCCAGGATCATATTTTCTCTCTCAGGATGGTTACGGAGAAAGCGTGGGACCGAGGATGAAATGTCTACCTTGCCTTTTTGGACCTCAAAGCAGCCTTTGACACGGTCCCCCGGCAGGAGATTAGGACTGCTCTACAAGAGAAGCGGATACCACCAAACCTGATTAGCGCCATCAAATCAATGTACCAGGACCCAAAAGGCGTGGTTAGATTAAATGGAATGAAGTCTGCTCCATTCAGAATCTACAAAGGAGTTAAGCAAGGAGATAGCCTCAGTCCACTCCTGTTTAACATTGTTATGGACGAGGTATTAAAGGTATGAACATCCAGAGCAATCGTTGGTTACTGGAATATGTTGCCTGTCCAGGCCGTGTTTCGTTTATGCAGACGACATTGTGGTGGTAGCAGACAATGTGGATTCTCTGCAAGTTGCAGTGGAGGAGTAGTCCGAGGAGCTTAAAAGAAGAGGACTCGCCATCAATCCGTATAAAAGCAAGGTTATGCAGGTAGGACGGGAGGAGGTGGAGCTCAGGATTGTGAGTGAAGGACACCAACTGGAGCAGGTTGATATTTATGAATATCTAGGAACGATCTTCAGTCGAGATGGGAAGATAGACCAGGAGGTTGTGCATTGAGTGCGTAAAGCAAACCAGGTTTTCTTCCAGATTTCCAGAACTCTGGTGGGCAAGGAGGAGGTGAACAAGGAGGCGAAGCTTCGCATCTTTAAATCTGTCCTCCTCCCGGTCTTGTTATATGGAGCCGAGAGCTGGGTACTCCTGGACAACAATGCCTCACGAGTGACGTCAGCAGAAATGAGGTATCTCAGAAGAGCTGCGGGAAAAACGAGACGAGATTGCGTGAGGAACAGAACAATTAGAGATACCCTGGGAGTTAGACATGTGAGGGATGTCATAGAGGAACGCTAGCTCAAGTGGTATGGGCATGTTTGCAGAATGGGGGACAAGCTTAGAGCAAGGTGGCTGATGGAGGCCAGACCGATAGGGCGAAGACCTGTTGGACGCCCGAGAGTCACATATAATAGTTATATGGATACACTCGGGCGAGAGCGGGGGTCGACACTGGTGGAGATGAAAAAGAAGGAGGTCCGAGACTACTCCACGCTTAACAGCACAAAGGAGATAAAGAAAGAAGAAGAAGTTTTCTATGTATAAACATATAAAAATAAACAAGAATTTAATAATAAAAATAAAACACATTTGTTTATGATTACTAATCTCATTGTGAAAATGATACACCTTCGTTTCTTCCAATAATTGTTTACCTCAAACTATTTTAATTTAAATAAACTTTTGCGTCAAAAGTGTTACTCTTTTCTATGCCAGTTCCACAATATTTCCTGCATATTTTAACTTTTTTCAAAACGTTTAAAGAACAACTATTGGTCATTCAACATTTTAATGATGAGAAATCTGTGAATCAACCATCCAAAATTATAAAAACAGCCTTTAAAATGTTGAGCATATAGTGGAGAGATACAATAAGGAAAACCACGTTGCCAAAAAAAGTTTAATAAACAATTTAATAACAAGTGTATAATTGTATAAACAATAATGAGTGGTAGGTAAATTATGAATAAAGACTTGGTTTGTCAGAGAAATTAAACAAAATCCATGACTTAGTGAACTGTAAATAGCCACGGAAATAATGGAATAGTTAAGTAAGAAGTTTATAAATTAATAGTACTCAAAATTTAAAAAGAAGAGAGGTGTATTATTTTGACAGTAAGGTGAAATTGTGTATACATTTTTTGTTTGTTAATTTTTTTGGTACTTGTCTGTCAGGGCGGCTCCACTGATAAGCTTGCTGAACCTTACATTATGATGCTAGCGCTGTCTGTTGCTTAGGAGTTTTGACATAAGGAAATATATCATAAGCGTATAAAAAAATTTTATTGATATAACATTTAGATTTCAATTATAAGAATAGTTTAGTTATAATAATAGCATGTGAAGAAGATTTTATATCAATCAACCAACGTTGTTTTTTCTTTTTGTATATAACATTTCATACACCACAACAATCATATTTTTCCTCCTAATTTTCCATCTCCGTTTTGTTTCAAACCTACGGCACACAACTCCCTCAAACACGTTTTCCAATCTATGCACGCTTCTCTCGATATTTTAAGAGCAAAATTTAACTGATGTCATTTCTTTGCACCAGAAATAAATAAATCTTATGGCTTTAAGAAATGGCAGAATCTAACCAGGTTCCAGTTCTTAAACCGAACTTACTTCTGCAACTTCTTAACTGACACCTCAAAGAATTTTAATTTAAAACCGAATTTCTTGTTATTGCCCTGCTGAAAACAGTTCTTTTGAGGCAATATCCCTTTTTCTTGGGAAAATGCAACTGCTTCAATCTCTGTTTCGGAAGATCCCACATTTGCATTATATTTTATAAATAAAAAAAAAAAAAACGGTACAGGCGATATTCATAAACACACTCGTACACAAACAATAACAAACGTCAAAAGGTTACAAGATTGCTATATTAGGTACAGTTATCAGTAGTGAGGCCCCCCTAACTGACAAGTGCCATTTAAAAAAAAAAATAATAGTTAAATATTTTTGACTGCACCTCCTGACCAATTCTATTAATTATTGTTGAATGTTTAAAACTTTATTGTTTGTACATTTTTAAATTGATATTATAAATAAACGTGTTAAGAGTTTCTGGTTTTGTTTCCTATAACAATTTAAATTTTTCCTTTTTTCTAAAGGTTGTATCAATTTCACAGTCAGCCACTGTATATAAGATATATTTGTGTAAGAATAAAAATAAAAAAGCTTAGAGAACCCGAGGATTAAATATCGATTCGACAACTATTGGTTTTGTCATACCATTATCAGGGTAATTTTTTTTTTTATTTTAAGACATTATAGCATTTATCCTAAAATGTATAACAAAATTATAAAACATGCATATACAAAATAAAGCCCTTACCTCTCCTGTGCTAGCATGCACTAACTCATTTGCCAATTTCACATAAAATCTAGTGGTCTTTGGTTCCGCTTTCCCTTGTTCTATTAGCCAGTTCATGGACATGAATGTTGCTTTTTGAGCAGTTATCGGAACAGGGACCTATTTGTTAAATGAATAATTTACTCAATTCCATTCAATATATTACAATAAGTATAACATAAGTGAAATATGATAAATTTATTTTTCATAAGAGATACCTGATAAGTAGCACCACCTCGTTTAACAGGAGTCAGCCTTAGCAGAGGTTTGCAATTCTCTACTGCAGCATGAAACACTTTTAAAGGATCTAATACAATTTTTTCCTTTTGACTTGGATCAGTTTCTTTGTGATACTTTTGGATTTGTATCCTCTTTACTTGCTGAAGAGACTGTAACACATAATTCATCTAATAATTAATTTTGTTCAATAAAACTAATAATTTTAATCTACAATATCATTTTTGGAAGTAAGTGATTACATACTCACAGGAAAATATAAATTTATTAATTATTAAAGGTGTATGTACTAAACATTATGTACTAGATAAACCAATGCAAGTAATAATGGAGAAAAAATCAAGAATATGTTATATAAAACCAAAGGACAATGTTTAAGAACTTTACATGCAAATTAATTACCACTAGTAAGCAAGAAGAATACATTTTATAACAATTTTTACAGTAACGGTGTTGTTTGCAGCACCTTTATAAATTAAATGTTAATTTACAGCACTTAACATCTTAAAAAGCAGATGTTACACTATACAACTGTGACTGATAGGCAGACATTGGTTTTAAAAAAAAAATTTAAATACTTTATGCCCAATTTTTCTAGGATAGTCAAACATCGATAAAAACAATTTCACACAAAAAAATTAACAATATATTATGCCAGTTTGAGCTTAACCCTTAAAAAACTCTAGATGTATTTATTAACAAAATCAAAAACACTAAATTTTAATAAGAATATTTCACGAGGGAAAAGTTGAAATACTTTTTTTTAAAGTGTTTTTCTGTATGTTAATTTATCTTTCATATTTTATGATTTCTTAAGTGTACTGTTACCAGCTTGGTTCGTTATGCATTAATGGTGATTTAAGCTTACTTGTTTAAGTTAATTAAAAGTTAAAATAAAACACATTTATAATTGTTCTTTCAATCTGTCAAATTTTATTTTGGCAACACATAAATTATAGTTAATAGCAAGCACCATAATGTTCTCTTGTTGGTGATAATAAATAGTTATAGTTGTGAAATCGCCCCATCCAATGATACTAAAAATTAACAAAGGATGTATTATCTTGACTACATCTTGTAGATTTACATTCTTATTGGTGGTTGCAATCAACATATGGATGACAAACTGTTAGTAACAGAAAGACACTAAGCTTAAAAATACAAAAAAATGAATCAGATGAGTGATTTTGAATGTTTTTGTAACTTTAACTAGTTTATTAAAAAAAATTGCAAGGAGGATTATTTCGTTTGTGTTATAAGATACCTAAATAGTATTGCATTTAAGAGAAATAAAAAGATAACTAAAAAAAAAAAAAAAAGGTATCATTACCGAAGGTTGTTGCTTTGAGTTAAGTTACAAGTTTCGACTTTTCATTTGTTTCCTTTTTAATATTCTCAAAAATAAAACTAATCCTGAGTTTTAGTATGAAAAAATATTATAATTATGAGAAATATGTAATCACTTCATCAATTAATGAATGCTTTAACAAACATTTCAAAGCAAGGCAAGGTGGGAAATATTGAGTTAATATTTCAATTTCTTTCAGAGGTAATATACAAATTGGTAAAATTAGTCAAATATTTCCCTTTCAAGTCATTTATATACTACCTCATTTGAAAGTCTCCTACTGATATGAACTACAGTGGAGCGTCGATTATCCGAACGTCAGTTATCTGAACGTTCATTACCGGAACTGTTTTTTTTTTCAAATGTAATTTTAATTTATTGTTACTAAAAAGAATTAGAGATCTAGCTGCCATGAAGAGGAAGTCAACATTGAAGCAGACAAGTATTAAAACGTTCTTTAAGCCACAGAATTAATTTTGATAAATCTTTCCATAAATTTGATTTTGTTTTACATACATGTGAATACATACAAACATGTACCTACATATTTTCGTTCTTTGCATTGTTACTCATTTTTCACTATGTACATATATTTTTACATAAATAAATAATCATAAACTTTTATTAATTGTTTTAGAATTTCCTTTCACTCATTTTTATATATATATTTTATTTTTTAGTGAATTTCAATTATCCGAATTTTTTATTATCAAAACCACTTCTGACAACATTAGTTAGGATAATCGACGTTCCACTGTATTTGAAAATATAATAAAATAACCTGTTGATTGAAACGGAATACTATTTTAAGAAATTATGTAACATTTTCTTCATAATAATAATAATAGCATTATTTTAGTTTTTCATAGAATATAGAAGTTAATGTTGTTTAGGAAATAAATAAATACCAATAAGCTCATGATCTATACACTATGTGAATAAACCAAAAAGATGTATTCACTAGTACAAGTCAGAATGGTAGGGGGAAGTTAACATTGGAGATCCAATCTACGGCAGAGCAATATTTATCAGATAAGATTTGTTAAGAATATGGCTGGAGTTATTAAATATTATCAGCACTAACCAGGAGAAACAATTAAGGAAATTAACAACCTAAACCACAGGCTAGTCGCAATTTAATAACTCAAGTTACCTGATTAACTAATTTCCTGGCAAGTCCTTTTTTCCCTTCTCTCATTACATAATTAATAAACCTCCTGAAAAATAAAATTAAAATATTACTCTAGTTATCGAGTTTTTGAAATTACATATGACAATTACTTTAATCTTGGTTCATTACTCTAACTGATGATCATAAAATTCTGAACATGTCTGTTCAGTTTTTGCAGCTTTAATAGGAATATGAGCTAATTTTTTTGCTTCACCAGTTTCCTTCAACTTATTTATATCTTCCCTTCTGAAGACTGGATCTACAAATTTTGGGCTGTACGCTGAATATTCTCTTGATACGGCATAACTTCTAAAAGAAAAAAATAAATCAAAATCCTTGAATACACAAACTAAAGTTATAAACTAAAAAGGTGTAATATTAACAATTTTGGTGAGAAAATCCTTCTTGTAGATCCAAGAGGTATGGATAATAACTGTTTGACTTGAGCCATTTACATAAACTAAATAAATAATTACATTAACTTAAACACGTTAAACAAAGTGATCGTAGCTGCGAAAAATCTGTATCAAATTTAAAATTGTAAGTTGGTGGAGAGATAGCAAATCACAGCAAAATAATAACACAATATAACCTACTATAAAGGTTATACAATGCTACATAACCCGGGGTGTTCTTTAGAGCCTCCCATCTTCAATGTTGTGTTATCAGAATAATTAGATTTACTTATATTGATTTCATGATGTAACACCTAAACATAATATTGCTGATAAACCACTTCCCTATGATTTAATATGTTTTATATTAAATATTATTGGATTTTGTACATTTACTGCACTTCTGCAGGAATATTCTCTCTGTTTCTTTTCATTCATAAGCAGTGTGAAGAGTCAAAGGAATGGGGAATTTATGATTTAGAAGAATCAGTGTCTAAAGAATATGATTTTATCATTGGTAAATTTGTTAATATATGTTGTTATAGACTACTTTTCCTAGTTGTGACTGTGCCATATTGTATTTGTCATTTAAATTTTTAAAATTATAAAGCATTTATACTTTAAAACCTTATTTTATTAAAATGTAATATAATTCAGAAATTTGTATTATATATTTTATAAGAAGTCAGTATTAATATGACCGTATTCTCACTCCCTGTGTCTATTCGTTTATAGTCAGGGTTTATTTTAGAAAAAAGTATTTAGTGGCGTATAAATAAAATAACAGTTTCTTTTTCTGTAGTTGGAGGAGGTAGTGCTGGTTCATTGGTTGCTGCTAGACTGGCCAAGGATAAAAACTCCGAGGTACTTTTAATCGAAGCCGGTGGTCTTCCGTCTAAACTTCATGACATTCCTGTAACTGCCCCAATGCTTCAAAGGAGTGATTGTGACTGGCAATACGTTACTGTGCCCCAAAAAAATGCTTGTTTGGCACTCAAAAACAAGGTTTATATTTTTTATCATTTTTGTTTCTTGAAAATGTGTAGCTGTTTCTAGTTCAATTAAGATTATGGTCCATTAAAAAATTAATTAATTAAAAATGTCATTCTAAGCCATAAAACTAATGTTTTTATATGTTTCTGAACCACACTCAATTAAAAATATCTCAACTTCAACAATGTTTCAATATTTCACAATTTAGCTATATTTCATTTTAAGTATAAGATTCCATTTCCCCAGTATTTACCATTTTTCAGTTAGTTCTATTTTTCCTCTTAACTTTATTACTTGATGGTTCAGCCAATTTTATTCAATAGTTGTGTTTTTTCATAGGTCAGTCATTGGCCTATGGGAAAGATTCTTGGTGGGACTAGTCGGCTTAATTACATGATTTATCTTCGAGGACATCCTATGGACTACGACTCATGGCCTGAATGGTCTTGGCATGATTCTCTGTATTACTTTAAGAAGTCAGAACATCAAGTTGGAAGATTTTCAAGTGACAGTTAAGACCATTTTATTTTTAAATGGTATTTATTCAATTTAAATAGCAATAATTATTGTTTTATAAGGTGATAATTTCTTGACTAATGCAAGAGTATTAGCTCTTAAGTTTTTTATTATTTGAGTGTTTGTAAAGAATGAAAAATGATTAGTTATTAAGAAATTTTCGTAATTATTCCACAGGTTGTTGCTTTGAGTTGTCACATCAAGTTTTAACTTTTAATTCACTTCCCTTTTAATATTTTCCAAAAATATGAGTTATCATGAGCTATAGTATGGAAAAGAGAATGTAATTATGGGAAATGTGTATACTTCGGTAATCATTTCATTTAGAAATGAACGTTTCAACAAACAAATATCTTCTTCGAAATGTATTTCCAGATGAAATGATTACCGAAATATACTCATTACCCATAATTACATTCTCTTTTCCATACTAAAACTCACGATAACTTGTATTTTTGGAAAATATAAAAAATGTGACAAATAAACAGTTAAAACTTGTAACTCAACTCGATGCAACACCCTACGGAACAGATACACATTTTTTTTTTATTCTGGGCAATTAATGGTGTGATTTATGCTCTGATAAGATGGTGACATTGTCACCTTATTTGTAGTGGTTGTGTTTAGGTTAGTTAGTAAAGGAAATGGATCAATCATTACCTGCTGATGCAGATACTTGGATTTGCAGACAATTGGGAGCTGGTGATAAGATTGATCACATCTTTATCATCTGTGCATTTTTGAGGTTGGCTGAAACATCCATGGGCATGTCAGTAAAACTGAGTAAAGTATATGCGAAATGGAGAGGGGCCATAGACCTTCGAATTTCTAGACCTATAAACATATTTGGGCTCAACTGTAAGTGAATCCAATAGGATGTGTGTAGAAGTAAGCCAGAGACTGGCAAAGCACAACATTATAAAATATCATATATTAGGAGCCCAGGAGTATTCAGACAAATTATCAGAATAATATTGGGAAATAAACCTCACACTGCAGAGCGGTTGAGAGGAACGACTATGAATATTGGGAAATTTGATAACTAGATCAATATCAAGAATTAGTTTATGAATAGCTTCAGGCTGCTAACTGATCATTATTATTTTCATAAGCATCTTTATCATCAACCGAAGATTTGATTGGAAAATACATAAATAATGGAGAAATAGGCATCAAACACATTTTTACAGAGATGTTTCAGAAAAATTCAAAGAATTCAGCATTTATGTTATTAATTAAAAATTGTATTGAGCTGCTCAGACGCAAATGACTAAAGTGCCTTACGTTATGTTCAACATAGTATAAAAAAAAAAGATATACATATAATGACTTTTCTTTGTTTTTTCTCATATATCTTATAAAAAAAAGGTTATGGATTTTTGTGGTTTGAACTATTTTCCAACTATTTAGAACTACATCCAACACTGGTGAAATTAAGCAATTTCCCAAAATACATTAGGATCAGTTTAAATTTGATGTTTAGTAAAAGTAAGAAAAACTCCAAGAGAAATACTGGTTTTGTTTAAGTTCCCAAATGTACTTAGAGAAACTATTACCTCATAACAACCATAAAGATTCCTTTAAATGTATTCAGGGTGGGAATATTTACATTACTTAGTTCGATTAAATATTAGTTTATATATTCTTTATTACTATTGATCTGTCAGGTGGAAGGCATCATACATACTTAGTAAGGTCCAAACGTTTCCGGCCTGGGATAGAAAGAAACGTGAAAGAAAAAAATGGTCTTTCTGTTTTTCAATATATTCTCCTCTACAAAGAGCCATTAGATTTGTAAAAATATTCCAGAGAGAGTTCTATTGAACTTGTACTATAAGTTACTAGCTTTTGCCCGTGACTTTGTCCGTTTTGATTTTGAATAAAAACTTAATTGAGTTTAAATGGAGAGTGAATTAACTAAATACCTACTCCAACTTAAATTAAAGTTGTCCTCTATATTAGATATTATTCACAATTCTTATCCCTTTGTTTATTATTTTTTTTTTTTTTAATAAATTGCTATTCAGCTTACCTTCCCCTCAGTATTCCATTGAGTAATCTGAAATTTATATGTTCCGAGGCTATAGGTTGGGAATCAGACTTTTTCTATAAAACTATTTTATGGTAAATAGAACTGATGATTTCATTTGTGTAATTATTTACAGAAATTAACCACGGTGACTCTGGCCCTGTTTACGTATCTGATATTCCCAATCCTACCGAACTCAGAGATCTGCTAATGGAAGCTGGAACTAAATTGGGTTATGATTGTGACATAGACCTTAATTCTAATGCTACTCATAAAGAAGGTTTCATGAAGACACAAGTTACTGGAAGAAACGGTGCAAGATGGAGCACTGATAGAGTTCTTGAAATGGCTGGTTCTAATCTTCATATAATGACATATACTATTGTTGACAAGGTAAATAAGGTTTTTTTATATATATTTAAAAATAAATACAAAGTAATCTTTATTTTTTTAACTCAAAAGAAATAACATATAGACGTTTTTTATATAATTATAATCTAACTAGTGTATGTGGTTTTCTGGTGGATTTTAGGTTCTTTTACGTAGAGGATTTGAGGCTTATGGAGTTTCATACCAGCGAAAAAGTGTTAGAGGGAAGGCATTTGCTCGTAAAGCAGTAGTCTTGTCAGCAGGTGTGATTGGCACACCTAAAATTCTTATGCTGAGTGGCATTGGACCTGAGGAAGAACTTATCAAACATAATGTCAGTGCTTTATTTATTTATTTTATTTTATTTTTTTATTCAGTTTCATTTCAATCTCTTATAACTTAGTTGGTATTGTACAATTAGACGTTAAATGTTGGTTGATGTAGTTAGTAATCTTTATTTCATTTTAATCAATGTTTAGAAATGTGATGTCAAACATTTAGATTTAAAATTTTAAAAAGTAACTTTGACAGTCAACAGAATCTCAAACTCAGGCATTTTTGCAAACTGGACATTACCTCATACATCACTAGAAACACCATAACTCTGTCTATGTATTTACTTTGTAATTATGATATAATACCTATTTTGAAAGTATATAACATTTTATAATATTGCTCCTTTAAAAGAACAAGGTCATGACTCAAAAAATCTATTTTTTCCTTTAGAGGTATTTGAAAGTTCCATGTGAATAAAAAAAATAAAAATTTGGGTATTGAAAAAGCGAAGCATTCCTATTGTAATGATGGTATTAACCATGAATTATTTTATTAACCATTAGAAATTGTTTAAAAGCTTGACACTTTTTTTATTTTAATTTATGTTATTATTCCTATTAAAAAAACTTTAAGTTAAAAGATGAAACAACTCAAAATATGCCTTTAAAAACAAAATGAAAGAAAAATCCATGTTGAAAATGCAATATCAGATATGTCGTTCCTGAATTAAAAACCTTAAACCAATACAATTCCTACTGAAGGTTTAATTCAAAAATGCTAAATTTTGAGTTATGTTGTTTTAGTTATTTAAAGTTTAATAAGCATACAAAGAACTTGAAGTACTAGAATTGATAAAATTAGATCAGTAGAAAAATAAATGAAAATCTGCAGATATTTCTTGGGTTTTTTTCCTTTAACTTAGTTTGCTCAGGGCTTTGGAAATTTTAGTTTATTTTTTACAAGTGTATAGGTTGATATGTCACTTTAACATAAAAGCAAAACTAAGATTACCTGACCTTTCTTCATAAAATAATGTATAAAGTGATATCTACGTAGCCAGAGATTACCCTTTATTTGATAAACATAAATTATAGGTTTCCTGATAGTTTAGAAACCCATTCAAAACTGTTAAACTTCAAGAAAAAATACATTTGTTTATTATAATTCATTGTGCACTAGCATTTTGAATATTTTTTAAATAACTCCTATAAGTAAATTAATATTATGAGGAAGAAAATGGTGCGGGTGGAGGTAAAAAAAAAACTTATTCAAGAAAAATTAATATTATTTTAGATGTCTGGAAAATTCACTTTTACATAAGTAAAAAGTCAGATGCTGCCTTTTAAAATGTCTTCGCATTGTATAAAGATCTGAAATGAATAAAAAGCAATAAATTAATTAGTTTATGTGTTTTTATTCCTGAATTATTATGTTGGCACTCCAACCCGCAAGCGAGTCCTGGCCTCCTCCTACACCAATTGCCATATCGCTGACCGTTGTTTCCAGCTGTTCACTCCTCCCCTCTTGGCATCACCAGCTATACAATCTATCCATCTCAGTCTTGGCCTACCAATCGCGCGATGTCCCTGGAACTGTTTTGTCATTAGTAACGTTGAAGTGGCATTCATTTCTATTCTAGCGATATGACCTGCCCACCGAAGACGATTTAATTTTATCACTGTAGTGATATCTATATCATTACGTAGGTTATAAATGTCGTAATTTGTTCTCCTTCGCCAATCCCCTCTAATATTATAGGGACCAAAGATAGGTCAGAATAATTTTCTTTTGAAAATTTATAGCTTATTATCTTCCGACTTACTGGTGGTCCAAGTTTCAGAACCGTAGGTAAGCACAGTCTACGGGCGTGTATTAGACTGAATATGAAAATTAATTATTAATATATAAGTAGAGGAGAGCCAGGAATTTAATATATAAGGCCAGATATTGAAACATGGCATTTATTAACATTATGACAGAACATGAAAAGAATCATTTTTACTACTAAAGAAAAGGAAAATATCACGTATATCTTTGTACATAAAGAGAATAATGAAGTCTTTATCGAAGAAATTATTCCTGATTAATATCAGGAAAGAACTATTAAATATTAGTTTCTGACTAAAAGGGACAATTATAGGAACACAACACTAACACTTGGGCGATCTGGGCAACATGGTGACTGGTTATAAGGTCTTTGATCTCTAACGAAGTGTATAATTATATTCTCTTTGGATGTTAGTTAGTCGAATGAGAGAAAACTAACAGTTGGATACGGTGACTGACCGGTGGAGACTTACTGCCCTTGTTCTGACAATATCTGGTTCCTCGGCAATCTTGTGGTGTCAGAAAGGGCAGGCATATCGTGTCCGGTAATAGGTGTTTCTGGGCCATGGCGAATGTTGGCTCCTGGGGAAGTCTATGGAAGAGAGAGCCCAGAGGTGTTGCCTGGCGAGTGTCTGGCTTCAGAGACGCTAGAGATAGACGACTAAGGTGGGGGAGAACCGCTCCCCACTACATCTTATCAAGATTTCTTACAGCGCGATATTTAAGTTTGACCAGAGCACGAGATTTAAATTTGACTTTATTTGATTGATTCGCGACTGAACATACAGGATGGATTAGGGTTTTATACAGAATTAATTTAGTTCGCCTTGAATTATTAGATAGTTCTAATAAAGATCCTTGATTTAGTCAAATTATTTATTTATGGTGCAATACTGCACAAAATTAATTTTGATTTTTAAATCATCAGACATAATTTTAATTGCAGATCAAACCCAAAGTAAAGCTGCCAGTTGGGAAAAATTTGCAAGATCATGTTACAACAGGACTTGATCTAGTTTTTCTGAATACATCTTTGCCTATTTCATGGACTGCTATTGTGAATTCTCTTCCCAATACTTATGACTATTTTCTTCATGGAACAGGTATATTATTATATATCAATTTTCCTTATTATGTTTATTGTTTGAAAAGGAGTTTAAACTTGTAAAATATTTGGTCATTGTTTCAAAATGATTTGTAAAATCGAAGATACCCAATCCTATTATATGTTGCTAATCCTGCATATTCAAGTAAGCCATGACTTTATCATTTATTTGTCATGTCCTCGACAACCTTTGTGATGCTCGAAGGTGGTGGTAAGTATATTGATTCAAAGTTTGCAATATAGGTTGGTTTGATTTGTTTAAGATGCATGTAGGCTCCTGATAAAAGATCAGGCCAGAAGGTCTTGTCAGCTATTGTATCAGGTATCTGGCATAAAAGCACACTTTTACTCTGATAATCAATGCTAATAGACAATTTCTAGAGATCATTACCCGAGATCATGGTGATATCATTGGTTTCGTTACAGAACAATCTGATTGCCATAATAAGATGGCCCATGTTATTTCCTTATCCAGTGAAATCTTAGTCAATTGAGTTCTGATAGAATAGTTGGTTCCCTTTTTAAATAAATGTATTGGCACCTGTTGGTGATTATTGCTACCATGTTGTCTTTAGCAGCAAGTGCTTAAAATTCAATAATAGTACTCCCACCTTTTCCTCTCTTTGGTGACAGATCAATGTCACAAGAAAATATTTTTTTAACCAAGAAGCTCTCAACAATTCAGAACCATTGAAAATTGACCTTCAAAAATTTTTCTCATGCATAGTTTCTTTACCCAGTAGTGGTCGGAAAGTAAAGACATGTTTCACAATTTTGTCGCACTGCATCTTTTCTAATAGTGGTCTGATTGTAAAGGTCTGACATCTCAAAAGTTTTATATTGTATTGTTTTTTGATGTTAGTTAATTGACTGAAAGAACTTACAGTTGGATGCGGTGACTTATATGTGGAGACTGACTGCCCTTGTTCTGACAATATCTGGTTGCTCGGCGGTCTAGTGGTGTCAGAAAGGGCAGGCGTATCGAGGCTGGTGATAGACATTTCTGGGCTAAGGCGAATGTTGGCTGGAGGAAGAGAGCCCTGAGGTGGCCTGGTGGAGTTCTGGCTTCATAGTCCGGCGAGAGATAGAAGACTTAAGGTGGGGGAGAACAACTCCCCTCTACCTATTATCAAGATTTCCAACAGCGGCTATGAGGGCGCGAGATTTAAATTTGACTTTATTTGATTGACTTCGCGACTGAACAAGTACAACTTGGCATTGTTAAAAAAATTCTGGCAATAGTGGTTATGTCTAAATTTCTGAATTATATTGTTTATTTTTATAAATGTTTTTGTGCAATGAAACTAATTTTATTATAAATTTTTAATGAAATTTCATTTAATTTGATTTCATTTTTATTGACTGTCCCCAGTTTCTAAATAGCATATGAAGTACCTACGTACTTAGCTACTAACGGTCTTACTTTCCTTATCTGCTCACATTCGAATATACTCAAATAATCCTTTCAGGGCTCCGATAATTTTCCTTTAAAGTATATTTTGTACCTGGTATGAATTGTTGATTTGTAAATTGAATCCAATATGAGAACAATTGTAAATTGTTTCTTTATGAAGATTAAAATATTTCAACTAAGTTGACTTCTTTAAATAAGAAGATGGATGTTGTATATTAAAAATGTCTCCTCATAAATAGTGAGCTTACTCTGTGGATCCTTTTTTTCTGGTTACCTATTAAATTTTACCACTGAAAACCCACATATTTTATTACTTTAATTAGGCGGATGATGTATTATTATTACAACTATCAACTATAGATTTGTCTCTTTAACCCTTCTAATTTTTAGTTTACATATTGGATATAAATTAATTATTCAATTAACTTTTTTTATAGGTTGTCATTGACAATTAATTTTATTCTACCAAATATTTATTATGTTATTCCTTGTATTTTAAAAAATTTCAGCAGTGTTAATACTAGATTTTTTTTTTTGCTAAGGGATTTTAACACACCCTGGAACAGATGTAATTGGAATCTTTCATACAGATGATGGATTACAGCCAGATATTCAGATCATGGCACTTCCCGCTGGACTTTCAACTGACGCAGGTGTAGTCTTAGCTCCTGCTATGGGTGTTTCACAAGAGGTGGTTTGGTTTTTCATTAGAGCATTGATAGTTAAACTTCATATTATTATAAATAATATTTTGTTATTCTAAAAAACACCTCCCACCAAATTTTAATTTGATTCATAAATCAGAAACCCATTGAACTATTCAAATTTGGGAGATCAGTAAACATTTTTAAATTTAGCCATTTATTTTGAAAGTGGCCTAAGTCACTTTATCAAATATTTCCTGCATTACTAGCTACATTTACAACTAAGAGCTATCCAGAAATAAAGCATTTGAGGTTAACAATATATCGAATGAATAAAATTATTTTGTATACATAACTTATTGTCAGTACAATAAAGAGGCCTAAGTTCAATCCAGGAGTCATTTGTTTTGAAAGAGGCCTATATATATTAAATCGACTTATACCTATTTCAAAACAACATATAAATAAACAAAACAAAACCAACTGAAAGACGTCAACAAAACTTACGTTTGGTGATTTAGGTAATTGTTAAATTCTAAAAACAGGAAAGTTCCCGTTTATATATAAAAAAAAAAATTTGGATAGCTTTAAGGTAAGTGAAGGGTAATTTAAATGTATATTAAACTCTGGAAATGTTTCTGAGTTCCTTGTAACCATTTAATGAAACATTTGAATTTGTGTCAACTTTTTTCAATGTAGAAACGCACTAACACATTTTATCTAAATCGGTGACGGACAAATTATGCACATATGTGTTTAACATTTTACTTCTTTTAACTTTTTTAAACATGTTTTCTAATGTTGTTAAAATGGTATGTGTATAGCACTAAATGGAAAAAAGCATTTTTAAAACGTGTACCCTTGTTCTCTTATTTAAATATTTAGATAAAAGTTTATTTTAATGAAATATTCCATATTATTTGAATGTGACAATTAATCCTTAATCATAATACTTAACATCTTTTATCTAATTGTTAGTTATTTATGGCTTGTTATATAGATATTATTTTTTTTTTCAGGTTTGGAATAAATATTTTTCTTTATTTACTGGGAGACAAGTCGCTACCTTACTTCCTGTCCTGCTTCATCCTCACAGCAGAGGGACCGTGAAACTAAAAAGTAAAGATCCTAGGGACCAACCTCTAATTGATCCTCAGTATCTTTCTAACTCAGATGATGTTAAAAGTTTGATAAAAGGTAATATAATTTATTTCTCTGTTTTTTTTTGTTTTAAATTCAGAGTAACTTTTACTAATTATGATAGTATTATATATGGTTCAATTAATCACTTTACCAGATTTATTTTAGTCTGAATCCCTGAAACCTTCTAAATAATGTTTGAGACTATGTTTTTGTCTTGTATTGTAAATTATTTGATAATTTTTAAATGGGTTTTGCAATAAGATTTTACTGAATATATTAACATCTAAACCTGGATTAACCCATCAATATAAAATAATCAGTAAGATAATAACCAATAATATGAGGCATTCAGGATCAACAGTGAATAACTGCAAAATTTTAAAAATTGACTTTTTCAAATCTTGCGCTAATTTAGTCAACCAATTTTGTCTACCACTACACTTTGCTGCCTTATTTCAAACGATTTTAGTCCAGTTCTGAACTTGAAGTTTTGGGAGCATAAAGCATTGCTTGACTAAACTAGCGAAAAATGTGTAAAAATCAATTTTTGTAATTTGGAGTTATCTGCTTTTGATCCTCAACGGCCCATTGTTGTTTAGTCTTATTTATGACATACATTTTGAAGGAAAAGAGTCAAAAGGATTATAAATTTTCACTTAAATAGTTTTAAGTTTCCACTCGTTTTGTGTACTTAATGCTCTCATTTTATTTACTTCGTTAAATCACAATAATATTAGTTGATTACTTCTTCAGCCTTTTTATATATTTATGATAACTACTACGTTCCTATATTAGTAGAACGATAAAATTGTTTCTGAAAAGGAACTTAAAAATGAATAATGATGTACATTTAAGAGCAATAGCACAGACAGTAAGAAGTTCCACAAAGGTATTGAAAAAAATTCATTATAGATGAAGGGGAGGTCTTTTAGCCAATGAAAGAACCATTCTTGAAAAATGAGTTCAATTTTACCATAAGGAATTTACCTAACTTGGTAAACCGGGGGGAGGGTCTATGAATAGAATGAAAGCGCTGGCTGGAGATCGAGAAGCTTGGCAGTCTTGGATTTGTTCACCTCTATGCTAAGAGGTACTAAAGGAGAATGACAAAGAAGAAGAAGGTAAATCGAAAACGGAAAGAAGAAATAGAGAATGATGATAGGGAAGGATACCAGAGTGGTTGTAGGACAGAAAATCCACACCAGACCATCTTTTCTCATATAGGTGAATTCTGGAAAAGTAATATGACTATAATTTAAAGCTTTACCGTTTATTTGTTGGTTCTTAACAGGGTGATGACGGTATTGACAGAGAACTACTTCCCGTGGCACTAAAAAAGTTAAATATGCTCAAAAAACTTGCCACTCTGATTCAAATGGACTTACAGACAGTTAATCTCCATGTTTATGTATATATAACAAGGTAATCTCCATCTTCATATATCCTATTCATTAAAATTAAAACATGGGTCTTCACAAAGAAGATGTTCTTTTCCCAGTTCTGCTTAACCTGGTCAGGAAATACCTCCTCAGAAAAATCAATTCTAAAAAAGGAATGATCTGCAACAGATCAACCAAGAGGTATTAGTTCTTAGAGAGATTTTTTGATCCTTACGATTAAATGATGTATATTGGTTCAGAAGAAACTCTGAGAGGTACTTCACCTGGAAAAATGCCTCCAACAAAATAATATCCAATGATATCACACCAATGTAAGTGATTGAGTACAGTGTAACAAGGTAATAGAAGAGTTTCTGTTTCTAAATGGGCCATAACACCATTTAGTGAGTGATTCTAAAGTGTCTGAGCTATACTTTGTGACATCCCTAAACTGTATCTTACTTTTGAATAAAACTAGAAAATTAGGGCATACCTTATCACTGAATCATTAATACTAACTGCAAGGAAAAATAGTCAACAATTTAGTTAGAGAATATTAAGAACATTTTTTTTTAACAGGAATAAGGCTAGTCGAAAAATTAGTTGCAGCGATGCCTGGTGCAACCCTTAACAGCCATTTAATGCCTGGTTGTGAGGAGCTGCAGTTTGGATCAGATGAATATTGGGAATGTTATGTGAGGCATCTCACATTGACCGCTTATCATCCATGCTGCACTGCTGCAATGGGATCCGTCGTTAGCCCTAATCTCAGGTATTTTAAATAAATAGCTTATCTATTATATTATTAGTTAAATGATTTAAATATTATAGTTTTTATTATTATTCTATTTGTTTTATAGGGTTTATAATACCAATCAGCTTTATGTTGCTGATGCATCTGTGATGCCTTCTCTTACGAGTGGAAATATCAATTCAGCAGTGTTGATGATTGCTGAAAAAGCAGCTGACATAATACTTGAGAATTTAGCAACAGCTCATGCCATGTGTCATATTAGTGAGATTTTTTTTACCTCTAAAGTTGGATTCAGCCCAATAGTTTAGTCAGATAATTAACTGTATTAATTAGTCTGGGTTTAGTAATGTTACTCAGTAATGAACTAAACATAGTCAAACTTGTTATAACTTATAATTGTACAGAGTTACTATTACATATCATATCAAACTTTTCATTAAAAGTTATTTTATAGAAAAATTGTTAGGTGCCATTTTAGTTTTCTAGTCATGCTAAAGTTACTTGGCTGAAATGTCATGATAATTAAGCAAATGCCAAAATATTTTGTTCCTTGTTATAAATACTCTTTATTGTTAATATTTTGTTCCTGGATTATATTTATTTGTTAGCTTTATATTAAATTATGGTATCTTATACTGTTGAACCTTCTTATATAGAACTTTAACATTCCTGAAAAAAAATTTATCATTTAACTTTCAGTATTGGAATAGAAGTGTTAATATTTATACTTTTTTTATAGATTGCCATCTCAGCCTTATATATTTTCACTGAAAAGATCCACAAGATTTTTGTTTGTGAAGGGCTTCCAAATCCTCAGTGTGATAATAAGCTTTTTACATCTCTAGTTATCAAAAGACAATCAAATTCATTTTGTTATGATTTAAGAGTATCAACCCTAAATTAATATTGAAAAAGGGAACGGTCAACAGAGACATCAAATAAATGTTAATACATTAGTGGAAAAATTCCAACTAAAAACCTTAAGTCTCTAAACTAAAACCGGAAGTTAAAAATACCTGTCCAATATTTCGCCTATTCAGGCATACTCAGAGCAGAAAGAGAATAATAGCCAACCAAAAGTTGAATAATGCACCCAAAAACACACATCCCACCACCTCCAAGGCTTAAATGCAACTACTGATTCATAGGGAAGGTTACTAGATTCCCAGCTGGCTAAGGTTAGATAAAAACAGCTGATAAATGCACCAGATTTGAAACATCAATATACATTCACCAAACCCAAAAAAACCCAACAGGAAAACAAAATAAAATAAATAATAGTAACAAACAACACAAGAATAGAAGACAAAAAACTATCTGAAAAAATGAAAGTAAAAGTGCAAGAAAAAAATAACTTTCTTTCAGTAGTTGCATTTGAGCCTTGGAGGTGGTGGGATGTGTGTTTTTTGGGTGCATTATTCAACTTTTGGTTGGCTATTATTCTCTTTCTGTCCTGAGGATGCCTGAATAGGCGAAATATTGGACAGGTATTTTTAATTTCCTGTTTTAGTTTGGAGACTTAAGGTTTTTAGTTGGAATTTTTCCACTAATGTATTAACCCTAAATTAATATTTCTATTTTTATTCATTTGACCATAACCTACTTGATAATTAGTCCACGACCTCTGTATTAATCTCATAAGGGTTATCTCTATCTTAATATATAGTAGGGTGTCCCATTTTGCCTCAATAATTTCAGAAAGAGAGTAGAATGAATAATGGTTATTGAGCAGAGTGGTTCATTATAACACAGTAAATTAACCTTCAAAAACAAATATTGTATATTGGTTATGCGGGAAAAAAAGAAAGAAAAAGAAACTTATGGGACACCCTAATCCAAAAAATGTTGCCAGTTAAGTTTATATTATTTGAAAAAATATCCCACATTGACTTTTCACTCCTCACTACTGTTATTTAGTCTTTAGTTCACATCATCTGTATTTACCTCATAAGCGTTACCTCTAATATGTTTCTGGAATAACCACAGGAAGAAATAAAAAACTTTGGCAGTTATTTCTCCTTCCATCAACCTTTTTCTCTCATTCTTCATTCAATACAGTTCTTAATTGTCCTACTTTACATATTGTTTTAGTATATTCATTTGTTTTAATTAAAAAACAATTGTCTTTATGTCATTATCATCATTAATTCACTTTCATTATGTGTTCATTATACATTTGTTATTTTCATTTGTAATGTTACCAGAAAGATGTCCTATATTTCTTATGTTAATTTTTGTCTTGTATTTCTGATTTAATTTTAGCCTATGTGGTGGAGTTAAAACGTCAGCTTTCAGAATTAATATATTTAACAATATGTATTTATTAATTTATTTTAATATATATATATATATATATATATTAATATATACATATATAGATGTATATATATATATATATATATATATATATATATATAAACACACACACACCGAAAAATAGACACATTCAGAAAAACGATTCAGGTAAAAGTTGTAATTATTCAGGCCTAGTTTGAAGAAATAAAAAAACATTTTTTGCTTTTTCACTTTAAATGGGCAATATCGACCTTCACAAAATGTAGTTTCCTCTTGACCCCCATTTATTTTTATTTTTCTGAAATGTACAATACAAAACATGGAAAAATGTAGGTAACATATTTCTCTACCTTTCATAGGTTAAGTACAAAAAGCATTCAAAGTTCACTACTTTAGTATAGCTCCTTTACGAGGAAACGTAATGTAGCGTTGTTATTTTATTTAAGAGTTTTTAGTCATAATAACTTACTAATCAAGGTATTTTGAATCTTTCAGAAAATGTCTGGACATTTAAAAACCTTAATTTTAATTTTTTTTAAATGTCTATAAAAACGTTGAATCAGATTTTTATTAAAATTAAGGTGTTACTTACATTTTTTCCATGTTTGGTATTGTACATTTCAGAAAAATAAAAATAAATGGGGGTCAAGAGGAAACTACATTTTTGAAGGTCGATATTAAGCATTTAAAGTGAAAAAATGCTCCTTATTTTGTTAAGAATAAAGTCATCCATGATGACCTTAATGTCCCATTTGTTGCTGATTTGGCCCAAACCCGCTATCTATCCTTTCATAACAAACTTCATATCCACTCAAACCCTCTAGTTTAAAACCTAGCTTCCTCTTCAATTCCCAATAATCCTCTGAAAAGAAGATGGCCCTGTGACTTCTTAGTTGAACTTGTGATTTGAGTACTACCAGTGGCTAGTTTCTCTACTTGTCATTATGTATCGCTTAGCCCATTTACTTGATGTATTGTTGTAAGTATCAATAAATAAAAAGAAGTGACAAAACAAAAAATGTTCTTTATTTCTTCAAACTAGGCCTGAATAACTAGAACTTTTACCTGAATCGTTTTTCTGATTTTTTTTTTTCTTTTAAAAGTTAAAAACGTTTGATTCAATAGCAGTTGGAATAACATTCCCCATAGTTGGCCGAAACGCAAGAAGAAGAAGATAACATATATCAACGTATCGTAACACTTACAACGTTGGTATTAATAACTGTTCGTGATTATAGATGACTTGACTTCTTCATATCGATACCCCCTCCAAGAATAGAAAAATCCTACGTGCTTGAAAGTTGGCAGGACTTCATCCACAGCCTACTTTGTCTTTAAGGGTCATGTCCACAAATTTCTGGAACCACAGTTGAACTCACTTTAACTGCCTTCGACCCAAACATCGTGTTGACATTTATGGCCGTTTGGGCCTCGTTTCGGAAGAGTTTGAACTCGTAAAACAAAATTATGCGAAAATCACGCCTTGAAATTGTAATAAAGACTTAATAACTTTAAATGGAGAACTGTTACAGAGTTTAACAAACATTTTTATTTGGAAGAGGATTAATAATTGTTTACATTTATAAAAGTCAAAAGTTCAACAATCATATCAGTTTTACATAACCAGTTTACTATTGGAGGGATATTTTAAAGGAAACAAAAACCTGCATTATTTTCCGGGCAACCCAATATTTATGTATGTAAAATGATTTAAACAAATGTTTATATTCCACCATTTTTTAGAATAGAATAGAAACTTTATTGTGGGACTACGTCCCTTTAGATTAACAAACATGAACAGAAAAAGAAACATAATATATATATAGAATAGAATAAAAAAATAATTTTATTCTGGCACCAGGTCCCTTTAGAATAATAGAGATGGACAAAATAAATGAATATATATCTGGCCAAAGGCCTACATCAAAATAAAACAATAATTACATAATATCCTGAAAGTAAATAACTAAACAGGTATGTTTTGGAAGAGAATCAGAAAATATGATACAAAATTACAATAAAAGAACAGACATATTTACAATAAAAAGAAATAAGCTTTTGTAAAAATAGGTGAATAAATAATAGTTTATTCAAGTTTGCCCAGGCACTGATCCTATCTAGGTCACCTTGAATTTTGTCGAATGCTGCTATTATCTCAGATGGAGGAAAGGACAATTAGATCTGGGAATCATCGGCGTAGAGATGGTGGGAACAGTGGAGGATTGATTTGGGAAGCTCATTAATGTAACAGTTGAAAAGGAGTGGGGAAATACTAGAACTCTGTGCCGCTCCCGTGTTCAGCGGTAGGAAAGAGGATAGGGATGGAGACTGCTTGAGTCCTATCCGAGAGGAAAACTTGGACCCAGAGTATGGAACTGTTGGAAAAGGAAAGAGATTTTAGTTTAGAGAAAAGGATGGAATGGTTCAGCGAATCGAAAGCTTTTGAAAAGTCGAGTAGAATTAATACTGTTAGTTTTTTTTCGTCCATGGCAGTATGCATGTCGGTGGTTATTTTAACGAGGGCAGATTAAGTGGAAAGGCCAGGACGGGAAGCCTGATTGAAGTTGATCAAAGAGTTTGGACTGTTCCAGCAAATTTAACATTTGGGATTGAACTATTCTTTCGAGGGGTTTGGAAAGGTTAGAGAGTATAGAGATAGGCCGGAAATAATTTGGGTTTGAGGGATTGGGTGATTTGTTAATAGGATGGGCTATTGTTTTTTTCAAGAAGGAAGGGAAAACTGCATTTTGTAGGGAAAAATTGTAAATGTAGAGAAGAGCAGGTAGAATTTCGGGGATACATATTTTTAACAATTTGGCGGGAATGCTGTCAGAACCGATGGAATTAGAGTGGGATTTCAATATGGAGGAGATAAGGTCAGTGGGCGAAATGTCGGAAAAATAGAAGTTGTTATGGTTGAATGAAGGTGCTATTGCGAAAGTAGGAGAAGTGGATCGTGAGTTGGTAGAGAAAGACAAAAATGGGTGTTCAATTCATCAGGTGAAACCGGAAAGATTACAGGGGAAGGGGATTAGTAAAGTGAGAGTTTCCGAAGGATTTGCCATTTGGATTTAGAATCAGGCGCGGAGGAAAGGGCTTCATGAAAGTATTTGGAATTTGCCTGCCTTATTGTTGATTGTGTTAAGTTGGGAAGAGTCTTAAACACTTGATAATCGTCGGTCCGTCTAGTCCATCTATACCATCTGCGAGCTGCGTCGCGCTTCCTCTGCAGTTCTTTTATGTTTTGATCCATCTAAGGTAGTATTCTATCTTTAAACGTATGTTTTCTTCAAAATACTTCTTCAAATAGTAAACTTTATATTTCTGGACTTTCGACTTTTATTAATGTAAACACTTATTAATTTTCTTGGGATTCAGGAATCAGGTTTTCGGATTCCCCACTACTCTTCCGTCAATGATTCGGAAAATATAATCCTATTTTTCGTATACTTCGTTGATGAAAACAAAGGGCTAGTTTTCCTACTTCTTCTAAACAACTTTAGTTCCACGTTCAGGGAAAATTCTATAAAATTGGATATGTGTAAAATTATACAAGCATTTTTAAAGAAAGAATGATTTTTCAAGTGACAAAAGGGTGTGCAAGTTATCAAGGGAGTATTTTGTCAATTTTCTGTTCCCTGTGAACGGCCTTTTTCTAAGGTAGGTGCTACTTTAAACAAGACCCGAAACAGATTAAGTCCAAAATACTTGGGAAAAGTACTTTTATTGTCAAGTCTTGATTTCCCGTTTAATAAATGGTGTTGTTAAACTTATTATTAATTTGTAATTTTATTTTGTTCCATTTTAAGTTCTAATTATTATGTATATTAACAACAGAGTACACTTATTTGATTACCATAACCGCTTTTGTCAATTTCTGGACAACAGCAAGTAGTATATGAAACATGCAGTGACTAGGAGCAAACTTCCATTATGAACCTGAATGAATTGATACCTTAAAACCTAAACACACCCAATTCCGTAAAAAAACAAACAATGCTTTAATTGACTAGTTGCCATACTTTGAGGAATTAAGGAACTTTTTATTGCTTTCAATGAAGTACGTAGTAGTTTCTAAAATGGATATGCATTTGTTGCTATGTTAGAAGTTATCTGTGCTACCATATCTGAGATTTTTTTACAATGTTTAGTACTTAATTATGGGAACTGATGAGATCCCAAATAAATTGCTTAATGAGAGCCTACACGGAACACGGCTGAGAGGCCGCCTATGCTGCGATGGTTGGATAGTGTTGAAGAAGATGCGAGGACCCTGCTCGGAGTGCGGAATTGGAGAGCAGCTGCACTTAACCGGTTAAGCTGGCGGAAGCTGCTCGAGGAGGCCAGGACACAGTAATGGGTCGTTGCGCCGATTGAAAAAAAAAAATTACTTAATTAAAAAATGTCACTTAAACAATTTAGAAAATTTTAAAATTGTCTTAGGCTTAATTGTTCTGTCCCGCCATTAGAAAGTTCGAAGCTATTTTACCAACTTTGCTTGTAAACTATAAACATTTTCCGATATCAAGTGATATCGATATTATCTTAACATACTTGATTCCGATATATCGCGAAGATCTGATATCGAAGTTTTTGGGAAGAAGTACAGAAAATATTGTCGACCGAAAAGTACCTGCTTACTGGAGCATTTTTATTTACGATTTACCTAAGAGATTAGATTTACCTAACAAATTCAATAAAATACTCGATGATGCGGAGGGTGATGGTGATTTTCATTACCTGCCCAACATTTAAAACCAGTTGCGGCAACCATGAGTCCATATATAATATAGGAAAAGAGACATTGTCAAATATTCAAGATGTTTCGAAAGGAATTTACCAACTGAAATAGAAAAAGAGCAAATGGGGAGGGTGTTTATGTCCAGTTCCTGCGATCCTGGATTTTTTTTCTCCAATAGGGGTGGCATTGATATATTCCATACAGCCACATCTGAATTATATGAAAGTCATATAATATATTCAATAGTTATATAATTACTGAGTTATATTCTCATTAAGTCCAATCACTTTGTTGGTACTGCTGTAATTTATTATTTTTAGTGTATTTGTTAATATATAAATTTTTGCACCACACATATGCATACACACTCACATACATAATACAAAAACATTTACATGTATAAAAACTCATATATATATATATAAGTGTATTATATATTTTTGTAAATTGTTTTCAAATATTCATGAAGGTCACAAATTTTTTTAGGGTCAGATGGTTTTAATATTTCATCATAAACAAAGTTTTTTTTTCAAATTTAAATTCTTGAGCATTATTTCTCTTTGCTGTATGTACGCTGGACATTCAAGTATAATATGCTTAAGGCTCTCATGGTTACACTTTTCACATTTAGGACTTTGTTTTAGGCCTATCTTACATAAAATTTGTTGCAAATTCCATGATTTGTTCTCAGCCTAATGTAAGTTTTTATTCTATCTTTTCCTATGTTTATATTTCCGAACCACGGTTTTCTAAAAATTTTCGGAAATATCGATTTATAGTACTGGCCGGTTGAGTTGTCCCGATATTGACTCTGCCAACTTTCTAACTCATCTAATTTAATGATTTAACAATAATCTGTATACGGTATTTTAGTGTTTACTTGTTGGTCAGTTGTGACTGCAAATTTAGCCATTTTTTCCACTATTTCGTTATCTGGGATCCCCACATGTCCCTTAATCGACAAAAATATAATGTGTTTATTCGCTTTTGTTGCCAGATAATGATATTTTATTATTTCCTTTTGGACATTATTGATACTTTTATTAACAATATTATTAAGTGATAATAATGCACTCTTGCTATCAATTAAAACAACAAAATTTTGAACTATGGATTGATTTATGTATTTGACCGCTTCTAAGATGGCATATAATTTGTCAGTATGTGATGAAAAACCAGAAGCCAATTTATACAGAGAGGAGTGTTTGTACTTAGGGACATAAATCGCACATCCCGATTCATCTTTGATTCTTGAACCATCGGTATAAATATAAACATGGTGGGGCCACTTGCTAGCAACCAAGGCTTTTATAGTAGGGGCTGGCATTGAATGGGGCAATACATTTTTACCTACTTCTAATTTCATATTAAATTTTTGCCAAAGCATTTCATTTGTAGATCATATTGAGGAAGATTTTTATTTGAATGTACTTCATACAGTGATTGATGGTATTTAATAAAACTATTATATACCAACGGAATGTACTTCTTTTTCTGCCAGTATGGCTTATTTAGGACGAAAACACTAATATTTACTACTTTATTGTAGCATTTCTGATTACTTGCAAAGGTTTTTTAAAAAAATTCTGTCTGTTAGTAGTTGTCTTCTGACTTTAAGAGGTGGTTCGTTAGCTTCATTTAATAATGCGTCAATTGGGGTGTACTTAAGCGCTCCTATGCAAATTCTTATGCTCCTATTATGGATTACTTCTAACTTTTGTAAATGTGTATTTTTGGAGCTTCTCCATATCTCGCTGCTCCATAATCTAATACCGATCTTATCGCACTCCTATAAAATAATAAAGAAATATTAGGATCTGCTCCCCATTTACTGTTGTTATTAATCATCTTTAAAATGTTCAATTTTTTTTCCGATCGCTTTATGATTTCCTGAATGTGTTGACTCCAATTTAGTTTTCAGTTAAAATAGACTCCTAAGAATTTCACGGTATGGACTCTTGTGTAAGTAGTCCCAGCTAGTTAAATTCGGTCATTAAGTGGAAATGGTCGCACTCTACTGAATGGGCACACAACAGATTTGGAAGTTAAAATTGTCATTCCAGTGTCTAGTTCCCAACTCCTTAAACCTCGTACTGATTCGTCTAATAACTCCACAGACCTATTAATATTTCTGTGAGAAGTATAAATACATATGTCATCGTCAAATTGTAAGATAGAAACCTCTTGGGGTAGGTATTTCCTTATGTCGGCTGAAAATATTGCGAAAAGTAAACTACTCCGGCGTTTCATCCAAAAGAAATCTATCAAGTACTGAACAAAATGCCAAACAAAAAAGCTCCTGGCTATGATCTCATCACTCCCTTCATCCTTCGCCACTTACCTCGAAAAGCTGTTCTCTTTCTTACCCTCATCTATAATTCAATCATGCGCACAACTTATTTTCCGCTCCTTTGGAAACTTTCCATGATTAAAATGATACCTAAACCTTCTAAACCTGTCACTGATCCTTCATCTTATCGTCCAATTGCACTCCTCCCTATAATGTCTAAATTATTTGAAAAACTCCTCCTTAATCGCATAAAGCCTATCCTCGAAAATAGCGGAGTGATACCGAACCACCAATTTGGCTTTCGTTCTTATCACTCCACTGTACAACAGTGTCATCGTATCGTGGATGCAATATCTATCGCTTTTGAGAAAAAAGAATATTGCTCTGCGATTTTTCTTGACATTGAAAAAGCTTTTGATAGTGTCTGGCACAAGGGTCTTCTCTGGAAAATAAAACCTCACTTACCTCCTACATACTTTTTAATTCTTCAATCTTATTTCCACGACAGATTCTTCTGTACTTCCGTTGACTCTTCGATTTCCTCCTTCTTTCCTCAATGCAGGGGTGTACCGCAAGGCAGTGTTTTAAGCCCCATCCTCTATTCTGTTTACACCTCTGATATCCCGGAGCGTCCTTACACCAACATCTATACCTTCGCTGACGATACAGCTATTATTTCTTCTCACAGAGACCCAAACTTAGCATCTATAGCTCTTCAAAATCATTTATTTGACTTAGAAAAGTGGTTCTATAAATGGCAAATACGAATAAACGCCTCGAAATCGAGCCATATAACCTTCTCTCTACGCAAAGCTTCATGTCCAGCAGTCAAAATTGACAACGACGAAGTACCTTCCAAAAATTATGTACGTTATCTCGGACTATACTTGGACAAAAGACTTACATGGAACATACATACCAAATTAAAGAGACAAGAATTGACTAGACGGTACAAACAACTATCACATCTGCTGGACTACAGATCTTCACTTGACTTACGGAACAAACGACTTATCTATAATAGCATACTGAAACCTATTTGGACATATGGAGCAGAACTTTGGGGTTCAGCAAAAAAAGTCCACATACACAAGATTCAAACCGCACAGTCCAAAATTCTCAGAAAAATTGTTAATGCACCATGGTATATTTCGAATCACACCATACACAACGACATGAACATTCCCACTATAAAATCATATATTCATAACAAATACATGACATTCCACTCATCGACACAACATCACCCAAATCCACTCGTTCTTCCGCTTTCCTACTCCCTGTTACCTGGACTGGATAGGAAAAGATTAAAAAGAAATTGGCCAAGAGACCTACTCACCAATTGATATTTATATTTTTACTACATCATCATAAAGAAGTTCAAGTAGAAAATCAAGGTGAAAAACACTAGTATCAAATTTGCTGAATGCGCAATTGCGCAGGTGCAAATAAAAATTAAATTATAAATAAATAAATAAATAAATAAATTTAATGGGGAAATCCATGTCTTTCATTTTATAATGCAGTATATGTAACGGAACAGTGTCGTATGCTTTAGTAATGTCTAAAAATAAAGCGACTGTTTTTTTGTTGTTTTTTTTGACGTGAGTGCCGTGTGTATATCCGTATTTAAATTTAGAAGACAATCCATTGTTGATTTACCTTTGCGAAAACCAAACTGATAATTTGGTAATTTACTTTAGGATTCTAACCACCATTCCATTCGGTGCTTTATCGTCCTTTCAAATCTTTTTAGTATACATGAGCT
This sequence comes from Troilus luridus, assembly GCA_964056705.1. NCBI lineage: Eukaryota > Metazoa > Arthropoda > Insecta > Hemiptera > Pentatomidae > Troilus > Troilus luridus. The sequence goes on along the minus strand of OZ057412.1, from coordinate 64,417,315 downwards.
TAGAGATATTGGTCTATATGATGAAGCGTTATTTGGATCTTTATCTGGCTTCAAGATTGAAATGATACAGAACTAATTGGTCTCAACAGAACTATTTACTCTCTCTTTGTCTACCTCGGCAATGGACTGCAGCCATTGTGCAGAAGGTTGTTCCTAAAACAGTTGGCCTATGAGCTTACGGTCCCAGTGCTGATGAGAAGAATCCTTATGAAAGTTGGGATGCTCTCCAGGTTTCAAATCCGTCTGAAGAGGTTCTGTCCCACATGGGATGATGATGATGGAAAAAAATCATCCCTCTTCCATTCCAAGAGACGTAAGTGCATGGTATGTACTGTTGAATCTGGTATTAGAAGACTTACCAAGATCAAATGTCTTCATTGCAAAAAATCTATCTGTCTCGGCCACGCCAACTACGTCTGTGACGAGTGTAAAATGGTCAATATTCCAACTTCTTCTGAGGCGCCTGGATCGTGCGAATCTGAGGTGGACTGAATATACCTATATCTAATAACTGTACCTGAAAGGTATTTAATTTTTTCTAAAATGTTTATTTAAAGTTTTAAGAAATATTTTGAAGTAATTAAGTTGAAGGGTCAAAATATCGAACTATTTTATTTCATGTGGAAGAAAATGGTCTGGGTACAGGTCAATAAATTTCTCTGAATATCTAGAAATATTTATTCAGTTGCCAACGTAGCCAACTTTGTAGGTCTTCTTCAGGGCTGAATGTCCAAAATATTTCATGTTCACATACTAATAAAAAGAATTTGTTTTTAATAGCCCCTTTATATAGATCCCTAGAAAGTCTAGTGTGCAGAAAGATCCCCTAGATTTCAGTGGAATGAAAGTTATGGCAATTAAAAATTGTGTGTCCGTTAGGCTCAATGCGACCGAACACAGGTGGATAGATGTTGCGACCGACGGAGGGTTAAACATTTCATGAAGGAATATTGGAGACAGAAAAAACTCCAGCAGAAGGAAAATAAAGTTGTTGCGTGATCTGAAGTTCGAAAAAACTAAACAATAGAGCCAAATGTGGATATACAAGAGAGAAATACTTGTCATCATTCTGAATCTCTACCGTAACAGCTCGTTTCTAGCTCCTGCTATTGAAGGATGGAAGAGTAATTTTTAATTACTCTTTCAGCTATTATTAATTATTCCTCCAATTAGATCAATGGTTCCCAACCTGGGGCTGGTGTAGACAAGTCGGGGGGGGTTAATAGTTGATAATTAAAAAAATTCTCAATTAATTTCATTTATTTTTCTCTTGACAGTACTTTTTTGTCTTAAATTAAAACAGCTGATTTTTTCTATATTTATTCTTAGTAAGGAAGGAAATAGTTGGGGGTGCAGTCAAATTAAACATTAAATAAGTGGGCACTTATTTTTTATTTTGTGCCTACGTTTCGACATTTGTACATCTTCAGGGCTAAAAAACAAAACAGACAAAACAACAAAACTATAAAAATACATTACAGTACCAAGAATATAGTAATATAAAAATATATGTAGAGTAATAGAAAGTTAGAACAAAAAACTGAGGGATATATATGAATAAAAATATTACAGAGTTTATGTACAGAAAGGTAGAAAAATTACAAAGATAAAAGAAGGAGGTAAACAAAAAGTTTACAAAAAGAAAAAGTGTAAACATCAAAGGTGAGATATAGAGGTAAGATGTAAAATTATGGAAAAGCTGGTAGAATATAGATAAAATGTATGATAATAGACTCCTAGAGAGTTTACATAACTAAAATGAAAGAAAATGTAACAAAAATGATGTCAAAGAGTAAATACCAGAAAAACAAAAGTAGAAAGTAAAGATAGAAATCTAGAGTATAACAGGTAGAAAAGTAAAATGAACAAAGAAAGTAGAAAATATAAGTTAGGGAAGTTTTAAAATGTATACAATTAGAATGAAGTGGTAAACATATAGAATATGATGTAAATATACAAGGAACGTATAGAAATATAAGTAAAAATAATCATATAAAAAAATGGGCTCTTAAATAATAAATTATGATGGATGCCAAACAGCTAATGTTTAATGTTGTTTAAGGGAAATGGGATCTTTGACTCGGGTATAAATATTAGAGAGTATTTGAAGGCGATACGTAAATTAGGGATCGATGAACGTAAGGATTTTTGAATGTTATTTGAGAAGGAGGGTATATACGGCATGGATCTGTATATAGGGATAGATGGCGGATGTGGAGACAAGGTGGGGGTGGGTGGGTTATTGTAGTCGTGGATGTGTTTATTGTTAACGTAAGGAGGAAAATTGTTTTTTAAAAGGATTTAATTGATGCGGTGGGTGTTTGTTTTATGGAAGCAGGGGTCGGCGAGGGATAGGCCATGGTGGATGGTATTTTTTGCGACGTTAATTTTTGGTGGTTCGGATGTTGGGAGTAATAATTGAGGAGTCTGCCAGTCCAAACAAAAGGACCATGGAGGATAATGGACCTCCAAGTAAAAATAAAAAAAAATTACAATAAATAATAAAAAGATAAGTGTGACTTGTAACTCTTTTCAAGATGATAATAAAGATGAAATGATAAAAAAATAAGTTCTTAGATGGATTGAAAATGACATGTTATCGAAACGTTTCATATAATAAAGTTGAATTTCATAAATGACTGGAAAAAGGTTTTCATTGGGAGAAGGAATTATTAGATAAATTCAGTCCAGTTTACAACCTTTTAAAAGGAAAAATAACTGCGGTGGCGTTAACACACAAGTACCCCATTTTTAAATAAATAATTTTGATTTCTAATTGTTGATGATTATTTAAAAAAATTAAAATTTTAACCCCAATAAATAGATTTTAAAATGTTATGCAAGATAGCTGTTATAAAAGATAACTGCTACAAAATATAACTGCTCGCGCTTGCGAACAAGTGGGCAAATATAACTGCAGTGGCACACAAGTACCCTTTTTTCATATACCAATCAAATTTAGTGCGCGGGGGTGGGAGGTTTTTATTTGAACGGGCGGGAGGTACAAAAAAGATTGGAAACCTCTGAGTTAGATAAATTAAATTCGGAGTCTTAACTGTAATAGTTTCGAAAGAACTGCTATGCGCCACATCTTGGAGCTGCTCCAAATGGTCCCGCGCGCGTATTTTAACTGTGGAGGGGTCCCATCAATTACTGATCATCTCTAGTTATCATTCTCCCGTTCAAACAAGATTCGAACGATGAATATAATGCCATTTATTTTTTCAATACACAAGACTCGCTCCATTTAGGTTACTGTTATTTTCTAACAATAAATTAAATATTTATATCCGCATTTCATTAAATTTTCCATTTCTGTGATATTCCACAATTGAGCTAACCTATATATGATTTACTTAAATAAAAAAACTTAAAATGAATGTTTTAAGAAAACTTAAATCGTTTGAAAATCATGCATATATTTTAACTCCGGAATTGCATTAATTTACAACGTAATTGCTGTTAAATGAATTTGAATGTTGTTTTTCACAGTTGTAATTGAAGAGGCCTTGCATCTTTGACGTCATTGTCGGTTCAATTCAAATGTACTGGATTCGTCCGTTGGGATTGTATACAAGTTAGGTGATTGTTAGTCAAGTGAAACTGCACATATTATTTTCGCTTCGAGCAAGTGTATAAAGTAAAAATATGGCTCAAACAGATGTCTTTAATTTTCAAGCGCCCCAATTTATCGAGTCTTTATCTGAAGTAAAATTGGATGATGGAGCTGATAATTTCTTTGGTAAGTCTTGTTTATAATAATTTTTTTGAATTTATTTTGCATCAGTGTTTTCATCTTGATTTTATACTGTAGATGCTACTGAATCTGCCCCCGAAAATAGTGGGGATGTTAAGAAGAAAAGTGGTGTAGAAGAATTAGATGATGAAGTGGGTGTTAAATCTGTTGAAGAAGATTCAGAGGATAAAGAAAATGCACCAGCACAAGTTAAGGCAACAAAAAAGACTGGAAAGCTCTCGAATGAAAATATTGACCCTGAGTTAGTATATTATTGTTTATTTTTAGCTTGAGTTTACTTTGTTTTCCAAATATTTTTTCCAATTGTAATATGATTTCTAGGTTCAATAGTAAGGGACCTGTTACAAGGTTACAGAGGATGTCTGTGATGACTTATGGATCATTAGGTTTGAAAAACCAATCAAAGTTTCTGTCTGTTGCAGAGCAAATACATAAATTTCACCATAGCACACCACCTAGGTTCAAGAGGAAATCAAGTTAGTATTTTTTCCAGTTTTGTTAATTTGAATGGTTAATGGTTAATTCTCTTGACCACGTTTATTATTGTTCATACATGAAATGTTATAGCAATAGTTGATTTTTCCACTTTCTGCCTTAACAGATTTTTATGGTTACTGTTAGTTGTCCTAAAACTGTACTTAATGCTACAGACATTCAGCATTAAGTACAGTTTTAGGACACCTACTGTACCTATACATTGACATAAAATTGACAAATTGCACTAGATTTCTTCCTTTAAGAGAATGAATGGGTATATTTTTTTTTCAAATATGGTTAAAGCTTAAAATGTTAAAAAAAAATATTTTTATTGTAAATTAGTGTGCTAAAGTGGAAATGGTAAGGTCCACTATGAAAGAAAAAGGATGTGCCATAAGTATATATTTTATTTTTAAATTATTATGTTGTGCACTTAAAGTAATTGTTTATATTTTATTTTTAAATTATGCTTCTCTGTTGTATACTATTTGTTGTTAGTTAGTCAATAATTTGAAATAGAATAGCTTAATTATATCAACCACTCAAGGACCATTTAATTATAAGATGGTAAATTTGAATAAATTAATGGTACCTCTTCCGGAGGTTGTTGCTTGGAGTTGAGTGGCATCAAGTTTTAACTGTTTATTCATTTCAATTTTACAATTTCCCCAAAATACAAGTTATTGTGAGCATCAGTATGAAAAGCTACTGAGTATGTAATTATGGGTAATGAGTAGATTTCAGTAATCATTTCATCAAGAATAATTATCATGATGACTTGTATTTTTGGAAAATATTAAAAGCCAAACAAATGAAAAGTTAAAACTTGTGATTCAACTTGAAGTGGCAACTTGCGGAATAATTACCAAATTAATAACCTTATTAATTTGTCTATGCTCCCAGAGTTTGCATCAACACAGCATGTTAAATGAATCTTATTTTTTATGAATCATGATTTTATTGTTTGTAAATATAAGTTTTGATCTATTATTCCTAGGTCAAAATGTCAACACTTAATAGCCGACAAAATGTAATATGAACAAAATTCAATTCAAAATGTGATGTATAAATATATTGTCTTGTTTTCAACTTTTATATACATACACTGCCGTCCAAAAGTTTGAGACTACTTCAATTTGTTGGGAAAATTGGGATTAAATCAAACAAAATAAACCAAAACAAAAGGAAACTTTAATAAAGCTAAATAGAAACGCAATATAAAACTTTATGGAAACACAATTTAAATATATATATGTACAATGCAGTTATACTTTCTTTTCGTCAAAAAATCCTCCCTTACCTTTCAAAACCGCTTTGACCACTCAAGGCATTCTTTCTATTAGTTTTTGTATAGACACATTGTTCTTATTTAATTTTAGCACGTTTGTAAGATTAAATCAACTTATTTTATTTTTATTTACTGTATTCCCAAACACCTAATTAGCAAATTTGTTTTATAAATACAAATAATATGATACCTATATTTTGTAAATATGCATTGATAATTTGGTAAAATTGAGGTTTTGCATGATTAAAGTAGATTAATTGATGTAAACGACAGAGATGGTCTCAAACTTTTGACCGGCAGTGACATACACACTTAAGTATACATATAAATAAATATTTTCTGTCTGATGATTTGTCTGACTGCGATGCGAGCCAGGATAGCTTAAGTGGCCGAGTACCACGACGGAAACGTGGGAGACCCGGGCTCAAATCCTGGTCCTGGACATATCTTTTCTCTTCAAAATAATATATTTAAAAATTATAAATGATATAAATAAATAGGTGACCCTTTTATTTAATTAATTTATGTCTTAGACTTTGAACTCCCGGGTATATCCATACTAACCTCTTAAGCTAAGCACTAAGTAAAATCACCTACTGTTTCATGCTACTTACTTGTAATAAATATCTTCTTGTCTTTGTTTAGCTATGTTCCAATCAAAGAGTTGCAAGTTTCTTCCCACTGTTGCACATTCTCCTCAGCTAAGGACGAAAATTAGAGCTGCTAGACCAAGTACGGCACCCGCAATAACAGTACCCGAGGAAAAGGAAAAGTATGTTTCCTCCTTTTAATTTATTTTTTAAAATTTATATTAAAGTTTGATTGGAAAGATAAAAGTTTTGATTTAAAATAATGAATCGAACTGTTCTATTCTAACTGAAACATATGCCCTATTTACTTTATAAAATAATTAATAGGATAGAATGAATAGAATCATTCAATCTGTATTTATAGGTTATAAATTGCTTTTCAAAAAAGGTGCAAAATTGTATAAAAAAAAGCTTCAAAACTGTAATCACAATAATGTAATAAACCTCTGACTTTCACGAAATTCCATTGAGATAAAATTCTTGGTTTGAAGAAAATATGTATTTTTTCAAAAACATTATCTGACGGTTATAACAAATCTCCTATAAAGTCATTTTAATCCTTATTACATACCAAATACAATGAATGAACTCTTATCAAACTCAATTTATCATCAATCACATTTTTATCTATAAGTATCTAGTAGATCGTCTAATGTAGATGTAAGTGTGGTAACCTGATTTTTGGTATTACTCTGAGATCTAATTAATAGCATTGTTCAGATTTTTAAAATTTTGCTTCTTTAATTTTTTTCATTATGAAAAATGGAATATTCAACAAATAAATACAAAATTTTAATCCGTCCATTATAATTACCTTGCTAGGTACAATCATAAATTCACTTTTTGTACATATTAAAAGGTCTAAAAGTTATTATAGAGGAAAAATATGGAGTGTTATACTGATTTAAAAAACTGTTAATCTTGCGTGACTAGCATTTGAGGAATGTATTGATGATTCAAATTTTTCATGACAGTAGTATACTATTTAATTCTTTTATTCAACATAATGTAATGTTAAAGTAATTTACCAATGAAATAAACCTTAACTACCTTATGAATTATGTCCGAAAAATTTTAGTTAAAAGGTTTTTGCTGATGGAAATCAGCCCTATATGTATTATAATAATTATTATGAGATCACTTTTTCTTATTTCAGATATGTGGTTAAGAAAAAGGAAGCTATAAAACGGGTTGCTATCAAACCAGTTCCTAAGCCACCAACTATTCCAGTGCCATTTAATTTAACAGTGACAGGAAACAAAAAACAGGTACAAATCTGTTTTGTGTAATGGAATTAGTGATTGCTGTTAGCTCTAATTCCGTTTTGAATAATAAACATTGTTACTATCAGTAAAAATAGGTTAAAATGCAGGATGCCAACCCTCTCAACTACATGATTAAATCTAAGTATTTATAATTATACATTATATACACAATGCAGAAAATAATAGATACAATGGTGATTTTTCTTTAAATTTTATTGTCGTTAGAATTTTAGTACCGTTTAGAATAAATAAATTTGAATGTGTTTAAAATAGGTCCTTCCTTGTTATTGTGTATTGTGTAAGATTGCAGTTTATTCAATTATTACCTTATTTTATATTTATGTTTGTTGAAAAATAAGTTTCATTTTCTTGGGAATTCATAGTCATGTTTATTTACCTTGGTCGGTTACAAAAATGATATTTTTTTTTCTTAGTTGGCCTGAAATGTAAAGATAGATTGCCTCATCCTCATCTCTCCGAAAATTGTTGTTCTTATCTCTGATTCCCCTTGAGAGGAAACCAACAATCACTTTATATTTCTAACATTCTTGTTATAGAGGGAATCATTAGTTCTGTATCCAACTCAAATACCCAACCCCTGTATTGATGACTATTTCTTCATTAAAAATTCAATTAACTAAAATCTAATCTATTTTGCCTATTTTATCCGATTCAAAATGGCATATCTATCAATTATAAATTTTTCTATTCTGTTTTATCAAATAAAATAGATCCTTTTGGCTAATATTTTTAAAAATTTAGTTTCTGGTGGTATTTAAAAATAAGAGGTTATAAGAGAGGTCTTTTCGCAAATTCGTCCTGAACAGTATATTTCCATTCTTAATAAAAAATTATTATCACTATAATGACCTTGTCACTTCGAAACTCCTGATTATGTTATATGCGCCACAAATTTAGAATGAGGTCTAAGTTTAGCTGTTATATAAAATACAGGTATAATTATTGTTTTCGTAATATATTGCCTCATTAAATACTTTATGTGAACAAAAATAGAGACTTTTCAGGAGGCAAAAAGAATTTTGACTGTCCTATTGTGGGTATTTTTTTTATCTCTACATCTTTACTTTTCTTTCCCCAATATTTGTGTTTGTAAACTTTTACATTATAAATATACTCCTGGTTCATTGAAATAATTAAGGAATTCGAAAAGTGTGAATTTTTATATTTGATACTTTCGGTGACATATGAAACATAGTGAGTAATATGTTTCTATCATTTTAATGTTTGTAAAATTATTTTTAGGAAGAAAAAAAAGAAGAGAAAACAGAAAATACAAAAGAGGGTAACAAAAAAGCAATAGAAGGCACCCCAAGAACGATGTTAAGGAAACCTATTCCACCTAAGAAAAAACATTTAGAGGTAATTGTCAATATTTTTTCATTTTGTGTTAGTCAAAGAATAAAAGTTAGTTCTTTACATAAGTTTTGTAGTTTAAAAGTTATAATCTTACATTTTTTTTTTATTTCTTTGTTTAATATGTCTAACCATTTACATTATTTCAGATACACGATAATAAAATAACAGTGAAAGAAAGTTGGCGAGTCACTGGAATTAAAGCAATACAAAAGCCAAATAGTACTACTAAAGCTGTTCCTTTCAGTTTTGAAAAGAGAAACCAAGAGAGGCTATTGGAGAAACAAAGGAAACTTGAAGAAGTATGTTACCTTTTGTTCCTGATAGTACACTTTATTTTTTTATTTTGTTTGATGTAGTAAGGCTATGGTGTTATTCACTGCCAAGTTTTGAAGATCTTTCTTTTATTTATTCCCAGTTGCTTATACTTGAGTAGAATGTTAAGGCTGGTCCAGACACTACGCTTTGCACAACCATTTGTCTGCACGGTTCAACACATTGCAGATAAAAAGTTGCGTGTTGATTAGAAAACTGCGCAGCTTTGAATCCGGCACAAAGACGGTGCAGTTGCAGCGATAACTGAGCTGGAGAGCAGATTTCCCTGAACTTAGCGGAAAAATCGGCGCATGTAGACGGTAGCACTGTTTTCTGATTCATTTTGTTCCTCAGTTTCAATTCGTCAGGCAACAATGGCTTATAATGATAATAATAAATAACTGTACGTGTCTATCCATTCTCAAATATTTCTGGCAATCATTAGGTTCATCATGTAATTCACGCAGTAATCTAATATGGGAAAAGTACTGCCTTTTTAGAAGCCACTTCCACGACCACTACGCACTTCTGAGACGTTCCAATCTTTTTTTGTAACAAGACACCATGCCAAAATTTACCAGAGTAGTACCTCCTCCATGACAATATCACACAAAACTGAGCGAAATATACAGATATCTCTGCACCATCTAGAGACTCTACAAATTGGAACGTTTTCATTCCATCTTAAGATTGCGTAGACAAAAGGTTTTGTAAAGCGTAGCGTCTGGACCAGCCTTTAGATAACAAGTGAGATATAATATTAAATTTTACGTAAAGCAGGTTTTTAAATTATTACTATTTAGTTTTGACCTTAAGTAATAAATAATTAACGAATATTAATTATTTTAAAGAATTTATTTTTTCCTTTCATTTGTTTTAAAGGAACAAAATAAGGCTGCATCAACTTCAAGTATCCCAAGGAAATTACCCAGAGCAAGCACAGCTTCACATTCCAGCATTGCTAATCCTTTGTCTAAGGTAAGAGTTGGTTCAATTAATTAAGCTGATCCTCTGATTAAACAGTTAAACAAAACATGTATTTATAATTTGAATTTAAAGTTTCAAACTGGTTTCCTTTCAATTACGCTTTAAAGTGCATTTTTGCATTTTCTTCTTAGTTTCCATATTTTATACTCAATTTTGTGTCATGTCCTTATAAAATATGTAAGTGGACCAATCTTGAATGATTTTTAAAGTATTTAACTTTTTTTTTCAAAACTATCTATTCTGTTATCTAATTAACATCACTTGTAGTTTAAAACTGTCCAATATAGAACCAAATGTTGCAGTTCTGGTTGTTTATTTATTAAGTAAAAATTATATAGAAAAAACACAATAAGGTCTATTTTCATCAAGAAGTTTTTGCACATGTTTAATGTATTATAACTGTAACATTTTGAATTAACTTCTTTTTTTATCCTGATAAAAATTCTCATCCATATAAATACACAAGACCACATGTTAAAAGTAGTTATAATTAATAATTAACAAAATATTTATGATACCATAGTGTCTATAAGACTAGTGAGCCAGAAATTAATTAATAGCTACAATGCCTATAGTCGACGACATGAAATCAGGCGGCTGAGAAAAAATGCTGTGTTGCTGCTTGTAGCGAGAATGTGGGCGTGGTTTTACTCAAAACTGACAGCATTGTGCTAGCCTTGTTGCCTGGTTCTCCCGGCTTTAGTTACTTCGTTGTTACCCTTGGTTCGCTAGTGTTCTGTATTTTCATTGTTATTCCGCCTCTGCGTTTCTCATAAGAACATCTTGTCTTCAGTGTTGCTAAACTGTTAATATGGATTCATCTTCAGCTGTAACACCGAAGAAAAAAGGCTGACTTGAGTTAAAAGAAAGATTTGAGTTCGCAAGGCAAGTTCATTACATGTAATGTTTATAAATTTGTCAAAAAATTTATTAACCCAACGTTTTTGAATGCCATTGATTTTAATAGAAGTCAAAAAGTAGTGGCAGAAATTTCTGTCACGAGTTTAAGATCAGTGCAAAGAGTGTGTCAAGAAGAAAAGCACAGTCCTCCTTCAGAAAATAAATTCGAATCTCCACGTAAAAAATAAAAAAGAGATAAGCCACAATCCATTTTGAATGATTTTGGCAACGATGTAGTTCGGCGCTCTGTACTTGAATTTTACGATAGATGTGAATATCCTACAGGTGAAAGATTACGTCAAGTTCTGCAAGAAAAAAATAATTACTCTAGCAGTGATAGATCTATTCAAAGGCTTTTGAGGAATCTGGGCTATAAATATAGGAAGACGAATGATGGAAGAAAATTTCTTCTAGAACGGAAAGACATTACGTTGGCCCAAAGTAATTTCATGCACGAATTTAAACATGATCCAATTCAAAGAAAAATAATATATCTTGATAAAGTTGGGTGAATGAAAACCATTCCAGAAAATAAATTTGGCAGAGCACAGATAACAAGGGTGGGTTGAAGGTACCTGTTGGAAAGGGAAAGCGGCTTTTTTGTTTTGCCACGCAGGAAGTTCAAGCGAATTCGTGAGTGACTGCAGATGGGTATTCCAATCCAACAGTAAAACTTCTGACTGCCATAATGAAATAAATTGTCTTTCTTTTAAAGAGTGGTTTATAAATCATGTTATACCAAACCTGGAGGAACCTTGTGTAATAATTTTAGATAATGCTCCCTATCATTATGCCTTATTGCAAAAATGCCCTTTACTTAACTAGCGGAAGCAGGAGATAATTGAATGGCTAAGGGGGGAAAATGTATCTTTTGAAGCTGATTCAACGAAAGCTGAATTGTTGTCCAAAGTTGGACCATTTAGAGGCAATAAAATCTATGAAATAGATGAACTGGCAAGAGCTGCAGGGCATGATGTTTTGAGATTGCCTCCGTACCAATGCCAATATAACCCAATCAAATTGATATGGGCTGAAATTAAAAGAGAAGTGGCCGATAAAAATAAAACTTTTAAATTAGCTGATGTGGAGAGGTTAACGTGTAAAGCAATAGAAAATGTGATTCTTGAAGCGTAAATATGTAAAGGATGCCGAAAATCTTCAACGATTTTCAAGAAAGATTTGCTTATTGGGACAAAGAAATAGTAAGGGATAAAATTATTGAACAAATATTAATAAATTTAAGTGACGAAACCACATCTGAGTCCGAAGAATTTTCTAATGATGATGAACAATAATTGTATTCTTGATTATACTTCATGATTGTAAACAAAATTATTAGGTTTTAATCAATTAAACTGTATAATAATCTATTTTAAATATAATGTAGTATGTTTATTAAATCTGAATCTTTATTAAAAAATTACTTTTTTGATCCTTACATTTAAATCCTGACCAATAAATATAAAAGATTCCTGGGGTGTCAGAAAGAAGGTCGATTTGGCAACACCGCATTTTCTTTCACCCGCCTGATTTCGTGTCGTCGACTATAGGGTCCATTAGGATTCCGCAAAAGGAAGTCTGTTCAGGAGGTGATCCTCAGACTATTTAAATTTAAGCACCTGTGTTTTTGTAGAACTAGTTCCCCTCTAAACCTAAACATATTACAAAGAAATAGAATTATGTTTTCCAAATTTTTTTTCTTGACATTCTGGAATTGATTTTTATTTTATTTTTTTAGTTTAGTGAAGAATTTTGTTTTACTTAAATTTTCTTATCACTCATTTAATAACAGAAAGGGGTTATCAGAATCTTATGGAGCTGGTGAGAATGATCATTTAAGAAGAAAGTCAAGTTTTCTTTATTTTGAGGAAACAAAAGTTTTTTTAATTCATAGATAAATCATTTTTGGGCAAATACAAATCATTCCTCTTACAAAAGAAACTTGACTTATGCCAATATTGTGTTCACTTGCTCCAATATTTTTTAGCATATTTGACTTCTTCCATTTATGGCGAAAAGTAAAATTAATTTTAACATTAATTGTATAATGTACTATTAGTATTAATAAGATTGTTTCATCATTTCACAGGTTAAAAATGAAAGTAAACCTACTGGGAGACCTTCAAGGAGCAATGTAAAATAATCTTTTGGTCCAATATGGTTTATTTTATATATCGTAATAATAATGTTAAATATCATTATAGCATAATTTAAATACTGATTTGTATTTCATGATATTCTATACTTTAAATATTTTTTTATGTGTATTATAGATTCTTTTTATATGAAGTGACGCAACTTAATGTAATTTAATAATATTGTTAAGATTCAGATATATTTATTGTTAAAAACAAATATTGTAAGTAGTTTAGGTTTTTATTAAAGGATAAATCATTATTCCATTTGTGATTTTATTGTAGCTAAATTATCCTTTGCTTGAAATGTTAGAAATTTATTTACCAATTCTATCTTAAGTCTTGGAAACATTCATTTATCTGGAATAATTTTTTTTTGAATTGTTGATTTAATTTAATTTACAACTGAGTAAAGTTTTTAGTTAATAGTTATAGTGATAATATTACAAAAATAATGGTGAAATTAGTTTCTTAAGTAAGATGTAAGATATCGAACACTGATTTCCTCACAAAGAGTGCTATGATAGGTGGGGGTTGCAGGTCATTATTTATACACTGTGTCCAGGTCCTCCAAATTTAATTTTATACCTTGGCCCGCACTGATGCTAGTTAATAGGAAGGGGTCTCTCACCGACTCGGACTGGGATCCCCCCGGACCTCTTGGGAGTTAGATAATAGGCCCTGTTCACTTTTGTTTAACCGCACCTCGAGATCCCCTACCCGGGCCTTTAGGGCTTAATTTTCCACCAATATATCTTCAATAAATTTTGATGGCCCCTCTAGGTGCTTTTCTATTATTGTTAGTCTATCACTCAACTCAAATTATTTGTTATTAGGAACAAATGCTTCGCCGTCAAGGTCGTCGAACTTAACTTGATTTGTTATATCGATTAAAAACCTTCTCTCTGCTTTTTTTGAGTATGTTTATAGTTTAATATACTGTAAATAATAACAGATATATATAGAGAGAGAAGAAAAGAAACAAAAGTTAAAACAGCACTACCAAAACCACGGAACTAAGAGCAAAAGAAATTAGGAGATAGAACGATGTGTTCAGGTTGGTGTCTCTGGCCAGAAAAAAAAGTTCTATATCAATATTATCACAATATAGCCATCATCCTGAATTATAAGTTCATCTCATCAGCTCATCGCCAATCCTTAGGTAAAGCGGTGTTAAGTAGGTCTGTGTTTCATTGAAAGTCGCTCGGTTAAAAAAAGCGCCGCCCAGTGGCCAGCTAGCCACTAACTGAATGTATGTACTTTCCTTCGTGCTTCGGAGGGCAAGCTTAATTATCGGTCCCGGCTGTAGCTGTTGTCTATATGTACTGAGTATACAGGGTGATTTTAATTAACGAGCGCTTTGATGAATGTACTTACACATGTATAAGAACAACTTTTATTAAGGGGCCAAGCAATTCTGATTCTGATTATTGGGGACAGAACCCTAAAAACCAAAAGGTAAGGTAAGGTCAGTTACTCGTTTAAAAACCACAAAAGCACATACAGAAACACAACCCCACACCCACTTCATCAGTTGTAGGTGCATAACGAAGGTTACATACATACAAATAAGTAATTAACAAAATAAGACCTAACCTAAATAAATAATCCTGCACCTTAAAGGTGCCATCCGGAGACGAGCGGCAACCGAGTCTTAGGAAACAATTTTGAGTTATGTACGTAACTTTTCGATAGACTGCCCGTGTTGGAATGGCAGCCTTTAAAGCTCGGGATATAAGCAAGGGCGGCGCTTTCTTTCATATAAGTATATCATACATAATAATATCGAAGCGAGGCGAAGGGACTCCCGCACCGCGCCTCTCTTAATTAATGTATCCCGCCCGCGCCTAAGACTGCCTCCTTGGAGGCAAATTAATGAATAATTACGACCATATATAATAATAAAACTGATAAAAATCCATATTTATTCTGGGACAAGTTTCTTTAGAATAGTGATAGGGAACATAAAATTTAAACTATAATGTCTTAGAGTAGAGTATAATTACAATTTAATTAGTACTTGAAAATAAAAAAATAATGAATATAAATTAGGAGTTACCTCATAATAACGAATTAAATGAAAGAAAAAATATAAATACCATAACAATAATTATAAAGAAAGAAAACTATTAATATTGAAAACAAAACAACAAAATAATTTAAGAACATAAAGAGAAAAAACTATAATTATTTTTAAAATAAGTATGTGTGTGTGCATATATATATATATATGTATATACTACTGCTCATCATTCATCCATCCAAAAAATTTTAATCATAAAACTAATTAAAGTTGTTTGTGCTAAGTAAATTCTAAATAAGATAATATAATATCTAATAAATTGGAATAATTGATTGCCAAAATCATTTTTTTTTCCTTTCAGAGTCCTCTGTAATGTTTTCAAAATTAATTTTGGTCGAAAGAAACTCAACGAGATAAGAGTTTCTTTCTTCCTTTGATGCATCAACCATTCTTCAACAAAATATCTTCTCCAAATAAAGTACTCTAAAAAAATGTGCTCGAGTGTGCAGGCTTTAATGTGTCTTTCTTATTATTAATGGGAGAGATGCAGCTATGAATGGATAAAAGGCATTTTCATCACTTCAAAGCTTCAAAATAAGAAAAAATTCTTTGGTCATTTAGAAAAAAAAATTAATATAGTTTGATTATCAGAAGACTTTTCCATTGCGAAAAAATAGCACCAACCATTACAATTAATATCCATATTCAACGATTATATCCCGCGAACAATTATTTTTTCACCTATATTTTTTGGTGCGTTAAATCAACATATGTTGTAATTATTATTTTTTTTAAAAACCTGTACCACTACAACCCATGAAGGGTCTTGGGTTCAGTACGTGGTAGAGACTGTACTGTTTATTGGACAACAGTTTTGCTGGGAGGTGATTTGTGCTAGATCAAGCTCAACCGACCGATCCCCCCTATTTTACAGAGGCTGTGTAAGCCCCAGGAGGGTCTTAAATCCCATAGGATTCATCTCCTGACACTAACATATTAAATAAAGGTCTACCAGTGAGTGAGATTTGAAGCCAGGACCTTCAGCAGGCAACTCAGTGTTCTAACACTGAGCCACTCTGCTTTCTTGTAATTATTATAATTAATACCAATACTACTAATAATTACTGTTATGATTATTGTCATAAATAAATGTTTTCTATGTAAAAAAATTTACAATGATAAATAGTTTATCTATTGATTAAACCCCTCATACAAATTTATTAGACTAAAAGTCCAAGCTTTTGTAATATTATACTTTTTTGACTGTAGTAAGCATAAAAAAACAAATTGTTTGATGGAAAGTCAATGATCGACATAATTTTTGAAATTAGAAATATAAATTTAAACAGTTCCAGTATATTTTATACAGCTTCTAGCGATCCATGAGAGGGAAAGGCCGAGTAACCTTTTTAATGCCAATTCACCAATATATATTTTATAAAATCAGTGACCATCTATTCTCCATCAGTTAAGGCAAAAATAGAATGGAATGCCAACTCTGTCTTTGGTTTGGACATGCCTGACACTTAAAAGACCAAATAGTACATGGAGGTCAGCAGGCCAAAAGAAGGCTGACCTATAGAATGAGGTTTACTTGGAAGAATTGGAGAGGAAAAATGATAGTTCCTAGATGCACCAAATAGTTTAGATGCTAGAGATAGAAGTTAATAGCATATGTTCTTTTCTGATAAGTAACAAGCGCTAGAAAAAGAAGAGGAATAAATTTAATCAACACTTATTGTCTGTTTTTTTTCAATGCTTATCCATTTTAAGTAACCACTTATTTAGTGTTTTTGACTGCACCCCCAACTATTTTCTTCCTTACGTCTATCTTCCAGTCAACCATCCCCTCGCTTCTCAAGAAACTTCTATACTTAGTATTTACAATTGCAAAGTAAATTCATTTAGTGATTTGAGTTAGGTCGATTTAAGAAAATCTAAAAAATATTTCATTTCAAAATAAGCATTAGAAAATAATTTTTATCACCGAAAATAGTATTTTCAGCCAGCTAGGAAGAGTTTGCCCTTATTTCATTAACATAAACAAATTTTCAGATTTACAAAATGAACAAAAAAGTATTTATGATTTATGTCAAATATTCATATTGCAGATATATTATAGAATAAAAATATAAAATAAAATGTGGAGCTGTAATACTAATATTAGGTTACAATAAATGTATTTGGGCATACAAATATTTTGTAATTGTACTTAATACAAATAAATCTAGTGCAATTTAACTGCACTAGATTTATATGAACCTTTTGAACTTCACTACAAAGATTATGATATACAGATTCTCCAAATGGGAACATGAATGTAAGTAAATTGATCACTGCATCTCTAAGCACTGTTTACTAAGCATCTTTGTTGGAATTAATGATAATCTAATATATATTATAAATAATAAAGTCAAAGGCCGGTCATATCCTACATTTTTAAGTCAACTACTGACACTTCATTAGCAGTCAAGCAAAAAATCTATAGTAATATCATTGCAAGATAATGTATTTATGATTGGAATAAATAAATCAAAATACAATGTTATTTCTTAAGTGAGATATGAGAGCAAACCAAGGCACATAAATCACATTTAGGTGAGGCTAATTTCGCTCTCATAGCCTCAAATGATCTATAAAATTCTACTGTTCCTATGTACATCATTGAACTCCTAAACGAAAGAGCATTTTTTTTTTTTTTTAATGAATAATTAAGCAGGTTTGAGGATGGATTTCAGATTCACAATTCAATCCTATAGGTAATGTCTTTAACTAGTTAAATTAATTTAAAGAAGGTGAGGAGGTTACCTTTGTTTTATATTATTACAAAAAAGTAAACCATAAATTAAAATAAATTTGTATAGTAACTTTATTTATAATATACTTTAAAAAAAAATGTTTGTGAAACAAAACACATAGTTCGTATTATTAATTGAATACCTTTCATAAATCACACAGATAAAGTTTTTATAATACAATTAATTACATTTTTATATTACAAAAGCTGATCTGTAAAAGCAATCGATTAAAGAATTAACATTAACTTCTTATCAATTTTCCATAAATAGTGAGAGAATTTAATGTTTAAAGTTTCCTATAAATCCAACAATATAATATAAGAAATTATTACTTTGGTTTAACTATTTGTAATCACAATAAATAAATACCTTTGTCACACTAAATAAAGTTTAAAAATATAAGGTCTTCAATTTTTTTTTTATATCAGTGTAAAATATAATAAAACAAATTTACATGATATAATTATTCAAAACAATAACAATGACCATCAGTATCAAGTGCAGGTTATAACAATTGTAAAAAAAAAACCAAGAAGCTCTCGAGAATAATTTTTGAAACTGGTCTTTAGTTATTTCTTCTGTAAAATCTAATATTTATAAAAAGAAAAAAAAATTGCAAAAACTAAAAAGATAAATAAATAAAATAAAAGTAAGTAAACATAATTTTTCACAAATGTAGAAATATTTTGCATTGGATCCATTTTATTTTATCCATGTTGATAGAAGTGAAACATGACAGCACAATCACACAATAATAGGAATTTCCCAAGAAATTGAATTGCTATGAAAATGCTTTGATTAGTTTATCATACTTGTCATTTCGCTAGAATCCAAATATAATTCATTGGATTTGTATAGCTAAAAGCATTTTCTTCTTATTAGAAAAAAAAGGTCTAATTAGATTTACCGGAATTGATATTTAAGATAATAATGAATTAATTATAAGATAAAAGGAGGGATGATTAGAACAAGAAGCTAGAATTTCATTGTTAGACCCTTGCATTCAACATCTTTTTTTTTTTTTTAACTAAGAAAAAATGGAATGTACTTAACCCCTATTCTAGAAGAAAAAATCAGCAGTGGTTTTCTTAAAAAAATAAAAAATAATCATAATAAGACATCACCATAATTCATTTAGTAAAATATTATTGAAGAAACGACAATATGTAAACTATACTCTAAAACAATTTGACTTGACCACTGGCATGTCTAATAAGACCTTTTTTTTAAATCTTTAAATATGAAAATAGTGTTACATCTATATTTTAAGAACTAATTCTGGTTATACACATTGGTATCAAGTCAACCTCAATACAACACATTCATCTGAATAATGCATATTTTTTTTCCTTTTTCCTTTTATGTATATATAAGCAAAAGCATTAGAATTAAAAAAAAATTAAAACAACAATGAAAATGTTGCAGTAATAATTTACACAGCTTCATCCCTCTTGACCGAAATCTTCTTTGAACTTATCCAGTTTTTTCATGTCTTCATCATTCACTGTAGGTTTTGAAGTAGCTAAAGACCTTAACATATCACTCTGAAACAAAATAACACAAAATTAAGTGAGTTTAGATGAAAATGTGCTTTTAACAAATGCAAAAAGATGATTCTCAATTTGACATGTATTTTTTTGTATGAAATTTCCCACATAAATTATGATGCAAAACTTATTTTGAATTGCCGTTTTGAGAACAGCAGGAGCTGTCCCCCTGTTGATGGTCAACTTTAAATTTAATAATAATAATAAGGCTTGGCGAACCTGAAGGGTCAATTCCAATAGGGCCAATCTATACTTACTAACTTCTATCCACGGACCATTACCCAAACCCAAATCCGTCAGATCACATTGACACCTTAGGAATTTGTTTGTTACTAAGCCCCGCCATTTTACAAACAGGGCAGTTTACTAACAAGAGATGAACAGATGGTCAAGTTAACAGATTTAGCAAAGTTAAGTCTTTACAATGGTTTATGGTAAATTTCAAGTCTTGATAAATAAATGTTTTTTTATAAATTTCAAATTATGATAGTACAAAGAAGCTTATATTTTTTATTTAAAGAAAATAATTAAATGTTTTTGTGCATGATATCAGTAGTTTTGTAGCTTATAAAAACACAACATTTTTCTTAATGTTTCATAATTGAATTCAATTGTAGCTCTTCTAATGCTATTTATTTCTAATAACCATGTCTTTCAGAAATAAGGGTTTGACAATGAGGATAAATATAACATGAAAACCATGCATATACCCATTCCAGGAAACATATTCCTTCCGATATTTACTAATTATCACTAATTTAAATCATTTTCTTGTTTTAAAAAAATGAAAGATAGAGAAGATGTAAAAGTTGAGCTTTACTTGGTTGATCGCCTATCTTTTGCCTAATACCGTGTTGCAGAATAGTCAACATACTCTTACAACTCTGCTGGCACTTCTTTGTCAATGTTGGCAATGGTACTAATAGTTAAACCTAAATATGTAATTAGTCCAGAGACACAAGTTCCTCATCATTAAAAAATACGTTTCTATCTTGTAAGAATCTTTTTCTTTTGAAAACAAGAACAATATCATCCGCTAACTGGTATTCCCATTCTAGTTTTGTACCATTTCCCAATTATAGTTCTCTTCTTCCTTCTCTTATATTTCTGGAGAATCATCCATAATTACGGAGTAAAGAATAAGAGTAAAGCCTTGTCCATACCATAAGGGTGGGTACTAATCCACACACAATCCTTAGACCCTTACACCAAGAAATAATAAACACATAGTTTCTCATAAAAGCAAACATATTGAAGCCTCATTCCAACCCTTACTCCTTACCTGGCACCAAACTAAGGAATAGAATTGGAAATTCTTTTACACTCGATATTACCACCTGTAGAACTGAAAACGTCTGGATCTATAAAATCTTTTAATAGTACCTCATTTCCATAACTAACAATGATAATTCAGCTTCTCTAATTAATTTTTCCTAGTAAAATAGAATTTAATATTCTTTCAGATCTTTATTTTATTCTGATTCTATAAAAACCATTTATTTAAAAACATCTTTAAAATAGAACAAAAATGTTATATTTTTAAATAACTTTATAACAAGTTTAAGGTGGACTGAAAGGAAGGCAAAACAAGATGAGGCAGAAACAAAAATGATAAAATAAGGAAATAACATTCTTCCATTTAACCCTCCTCCCCTACTCACTGGGTCGTGAGCGACTCTGTGCTGATTTGTCAGCGCCTGCGCTCTCCTGAGTCATGTTTCTAAAATAAAAAGTTTTGTACTTTTTATTTTAAACCCTAAATGATTGATTTTTTAATGGCAAGGTGAATTTCAAGTCCATGGGTCGTAGACAACCACGGAGTAGCAAATTTGTCATAGGATAAATGGGGTAGGGGAGGAGGGTTAAGAAGGGCAAAGTGTTTTGGAGATGTAAAATGGATGCAAGAAGACAGAAACCCAAGAAAAATAATAGAAGTTTAACCAAATAGAAGACCCTGAATACAATGAGCAAATAACCATATTAGAAAAACTCTCGGCGATGTGAAGCTGTTGATGTAGAACTGACGAGAAATGAAAGTAAGAATAATATAGATAAAAAGATTACTTAGTTTTAAATATAAAAAGTTAAAAAAAAATACAAGAAAACTTCTAAATTCTGCTAAAAACAATCCATAGATTTTTTAAGACAGTGTCTAATCTAAGTAATATAATATCTGGCACAAGAACTCGTCACCGAATCTGGGCCCCCTCCAGCATTCTCCGCCAATCAGCTCTATCTTGGGCAGCATCCCTCCAGTTTCTAGCATTAAGAAGGGTACATGCATTCTCCGCTACAGCATACATCCACCTCACATTTGGTATCCCTACTCTCCTTGTGCCATGGATTCCCTCTGTGAGAATCTTCTTAGGAATCTGAGTGTCCTCCCTGCGTGCCACGTGACCTGCCCATCGCAGTCGGCCAAGTTTAATTGTTCTGACAACATCTGAGGTCTTAAATCTCTCTGTTATATCGCCTTCTCCATATTCTTCCCACTTTTACTGGTCTGAAAATCATCCTCAGAATTGTTCTCTCGGAGATTAAGAGCCTTTTCTCATCTTCCTTTGTTAGAGCCCAGGCCTCTGAGCCATATGTGAGTACCGGTCGAGTCTGAATTTTGTAGATCAGCAGCTTTGTCTGGCCAGAGAGAAACCTGCTAGTTGATTGCTACCTTAGGCTATAATAGCACCTATAAGTAGAATTAATTATTCTTCTTATCTCCTGAGACATGCCATTTTATGAATTAATTTCTGTTCCTAAGTAGACGAAGCTGTCAACACAATCGAATCGGTACTGACCAACTTCAAAGTAATCCTCTTTTTCCTGGGTTCCTCCTATTCGCATATACCTGGTCTGTATGTTGCCATTAAGCCCAAGTTTCTTGGGTGCCTCTTCCAGTGCTAAGAAAGCTTCCGTCAGCGCCCTTTTAGATCTTGCCATAATGTCAAAGTCATCGTCGTACCCTAGGATTTGGACTAGTCTGTTAAACAGGGTTCCATCTACCTGAATTCCAGAATTTCTTGTGGCCATTTCTGCTCCAAGGTTGAAGAGTAGGCTTGCGAGGGATCTGATTCGACTTTTAAAAGACATTTTGACCCTTGCATTGTCATTTTCACAAGACGAATGATCTTCTGGGGTATATTCAGATCTTTTAGGGTTCGATATAATTCATTGCGGTCCATGATATCATAGGCTGCTTTAAAATCTACAAATAGGTGGTGTGTGACTACCTTGTACTCTTTGCATTTCTCCAGAATTACCCTTAGTGAGAATATCTGGTCCACCGTAGACGGCCCTCTTCTAAAACCTGCTTGATAATTTCCCAGCTCTTTTTCTGGAAGTGGTGAGAGCCTTGCAAATAAAATGTTCGAAAGAACCTTATTTGCACAAGATAGCAAGGCGATTCCCCGGTAGTTCTCACATTCTGTCTTGTCTCCCTTTTTATAGTTTGGACAAATTACTGCCTTACTCTATACAATAGGCATCCACTCCTCTTTCCATATGTCGAGGATGAGGTTCTGCAGTGCTTTCTTTAGTTCTTCTCCGCCATACTTCAAGAGCTCTGACTGAATACTATCCATTCCGGGAGCTTTATTACTTTTTAGTTTGGCAATGGCGTCATCGAGCTCATCGTCATTCTCCACAGGCTCCCCCTCGTTATGTTCGAATATGGGTTCTTCTCTACTCATGGATTTTTTGAAGAATCTCACCCATCTCTCAAGGACCTCATCTCTTTGGGTGAGGAGGGTTCCATCTTCATTCTTGCGGCAGGTTATCTTGGGTTTGAATATGTGTTTCCCTTAATATACTTTCCAGAAGAATTGGCGGCTCTCATGTGATCTTCTGAAATCCTCTATATCTTCCGTCGCTTATTCTCCCATGCCCTTTTCTTCCTTTGGTGGACCTTCTTTTCTGCTCTTCTAGTTTTCTTATAGACAGCTGTTGTGTACCTAGTGTGCCTTTGTATAATTTTTCGGTATGCCTCATTTTTGCGGTTTGTCAAAAACAGGCATTCCTCATCATACCATTTTATTTAATTTGCTTATTTTAGATTTATATCCAATGGTTTCTTCTGCCGTAGATATTATTGCGTTTTTTATACAACCCCATCGTTTGTCAATGTTGTCATCTGCGTTCTAAAGTTCATCAACCAGTTTCCCTTCTATTCTTTCTTGATAGGCTGTAAGATGGTTGGGTTCCCTGAGTTTAGTGACATCTAATGGTCTTCCAGTCTGATTCCGGCGGTTGCTTGTCACTGGCATTTTGGTTCGGATTCTTGCAATGCACAGGTAGTGGTCTGTATCCATGTTTGCTCCCCTGTATGATCTTAGGCTTATTAGGTCTGACTTGTGCCATGAACTTAAAAGAAGGTAATCAATCTGGTTCGCCACTCTTCCATCTGGAGATCTCCACGTCACATTAGGAATGATTTTTCTTGGGAATAGCGTACGTCCTACTACAAGTCCATGTGTAGCTGCAAAGTTTACAACCCTGTTCCCACTTTCACTGCTTCTTTCATGGGGACTGAATTTTCCTAGGGTTGGTTGATATCCTATGGTATTAAAATCACCAAGCAATATTTTTGCATCATGTTTTGGGCATTTAATAAGAATCTTTTATACATCTTCATAGAACTGGTCTTTATCTTCCTAAGAAGCTACTTCGGTAGGTGCATGGCAGTTTATTAAAGAATAGTGGTAAAATTTCCCCTTTATTCGAAGGTACCACAGCCTCGGACTTATCAGAGTGAATTTCAATACTTGTTGGCGTGCTCATCCACTCACCACGAATCCTGTCCCAAAAATATGGTGAGTTCCGTGACAGCTGTAGTATAGAGTGTGGTCTTTCATCTCATGCAGCCCTTCACCTAGACAGCGAATTTCCTGGATTGCTGCTATGTCAATTTTGTCAGAAGTGCCCGTAGGCCTCTTAGTCTATTGAGGGTTAAAATGTTCCAGAAAGCAATCCGTAAGTCCTTATGACGGCCTATGGTCTTTTCCGTTTAGACGAGTCTAATCTAAGAGGGTCAAATTTTCACAACAAAAATTTTATAATTATTATAGATACAATATAAACTTAAATGAATACATAAAATAAATTAGTGATTAAGATAAATAAAAACTGTAATAAGCATAGCATTCAACATTAAATTACTGACCATTGTGACCGGAGGCTCATAAAGTTTGTCGCTTGGAACTTCCATCCAAGACATTTCGATAGCTCCAGGGCTACCTGGCGAACAAGGAGTAAGGAGATCATCTACTATCTCATCTGGGTTAGTCCTTGATGGGCCTTTTACTCTTCGAAAGTGAGTGGCCATCTGGACCTTTCTAACTGGTTGCATCAAGGCATCCCGCACAACAATACTTATATCAGCACCAGAATATCTGTAATCATACAAAATTTCAATAAAGAGGTGTCTAAATATTAATTATGAATAGTATAAATTAATATTTTACTTAAATAGTTTGGCACTTTAAATTATATCTATAACTAGCTTTTCCCCACAGCTTCGCTCGTGTGGAATTTGGTCTGCAACATAAAGTTTCGTGACAGACCATTTAAAATAAATAATTTAATTTTTTTTTTAACTATAAGTTACTCGTACATCCGAAATTTCAGATGTCTAACTTGAAAACTGACAGATTCCATACAATCTTTGAACTTCTATTATATTAAGAGGGAAACACTTGGGGGTGGAATTGTCCAAATTCCTTTCTTAGTGCTCATTCAAGTTATACAAAGAACCTATCTACAAATTTCAAGATCCTAAGTTCAGTGGTTTCTGTTGTGCGTTGACTGCTGGGTGTGTTAGTCAATCAGGTTACAGTTTCATATAAACTTCACCTGTAAGGTGTGTTGATAAAATGTAGCCTATGTCCTTCCCCAGGCTTGAGATTATCCATATCAAATTTCACAGACGGATCAGCACAGCCGTGAAACATAAATTGACACTGATCAACTAACGGGACTGACCGAAGTTAACTGTTGTTCGTGTCGTACTGCAGCAGCGAGATGTGAACTATGTTACTTGATTTGTTTTGTTCAGCAAAAACATGTAGATCTTGCGAGTAAGAAACACGTGAGCAAGCATACAAATTTTGCCCTCCTTTTTCACCCCTTTAGGGGTAGAATTTCGGAAAATCCTTTCTTATCGGATGCCTACGACATACAAAGAGGTGTGTTCTTTGTGTCCAAGTTTCAGGTCTCTACGATCAGCGGTTTAGGCTGTGCGTTGATCCGTCAGTTAGTCAGTCATTCAGGACAAAGCATTTAATATGTACAGATTTAAAATTGTCTCAATTCAAAACCATAAAACTTTAATTGTGCTGGTCAGAAACTTTTTAACAGTTTGAATCTATGCTAAAAAAGCTTGAAGTCTGTTCAGGTTTAAAATTCTAAAACTTAACTAAAAAAATAGCTAGTCCACTAAAAATTGTAATTATTCAAAGATCTTATAAAAATGTTCTTCAATAAAAAGTAATAGTCAATCAATAGTTCACCAATAAAAATTTTGCTTTTAAGGATACTGCTTCATGGCTTCTACAAAAACAATAATATTCATTTTATAAAATCCTTACCCATCTGTCTTCTGGGCTAGAACTTTCAGTTCATCTTCGGACAGGTGATGGAAAGTATTCCCAAGGTGGAGTTTGAACATAAGTAGTCGTGCATGCTCTTCTGGAAGAGATATGTAGATTCTTTTTTCAAATCTTCTCCTAATAGCTGCATCTAATACCCAAGGTATGTTGGTAGCTCCCAGGACTAATATTCCTTCATTGTCATTACCAACACCTTGATAATTAAAAATGACAAGAATGTAAACTATCATTTTATACTAGTAACTTACTGCTCAAAATTATCTAATTTAATAAACAAGAATAAATACCTTGCATTTGAACTAAAAACTCAGTTTTTATCCTCCTTGCTGATTCAGACTCATTATCTGATCTCGAAGAACATAAAGAATCAACTTCATCTATAAAAATTATACTGGGCTTGTGTGATCTGGCAAGTTCAAATAGGTTTTTCACTAGCCTCTCAGACTCACCAAGCCATTTAGAAACAAGGTCAGAGGAAGATATCGAGAAAAATGTTGAATTATTAGCTTCAGTGGCTACAGCCTTGGCAAGATATGATTTACCTGTTCCTGGAGGCTGAAAAAAAGAAAAAGGAAAAAAAATGTAATAGGTAAATAAAGCTTTTAATCAGGTGACTATTATTCGTATACTAAAGGAAACAATAATAAGAAATAATTTAAGTTTCAATAACAAACTAAACTGGCTTCAAAATGTGTAAATGGGCGTGTCTACCATTCATAATATTCAGGTAATGATTGCCAAGTAATGTTCTGTTTCAATACAAGAACAAAACCGACAATTTTTAAAATTAAATTATCAACTTTTTTGTTGATTCAAGCATAAAATTTTGATTGCCACCTCAACTCTACGAAATATTTTTTTATATTATTAATTGATTGTATAAATGGAAGGATTGAGTAGAAAATGGCCCTGTTGGTGCTCAAAAATAAATTATCGAATATTGACTAACTATTTATTAAAAAGCAATGTGTGTCAAAACAATGGTTTCTTATAAATAATTGCTCACCATTTACTAATTTATTTTTGACAACCACCCAGACATTCTTTTTTTTGCAAAACAAACAATTAAATGTAATTACTCCATTGTTTGCTGAAAAAGTGGTCAATCTCTGAAAGGTGACGGATGGTATTTAATGTTCAAAACTAAAGGCTTTTGATACTTATATGAATTTTATTCTAAAAGACCTTAACTTTATTTTTGGCATTTGTTCTCATTGTTGACGAGTTATTGATTTTTCTACATACGAGAAATAAAATGATTCTTTCACAGAAAAGATGTGAGAAAGATTCTCACACTGCAAAAAAGATTCCTCTTTTGTCCAATGGTTATTCATTCTATTTACAGGAGTCACAATAATTGTACATTGACACATTTTGTTTATTGGAATTTTTCCATATTTTCTTTATTACATTCATCGCCACTCAACAATGATTTAAAAATGTATTCCTCTTTTTTTCTGTATAAAAACCTTAAGAAAATTCTATTTTAGTTTTTATTATAGCTCTATTAGTTTTACTTGTTGATAAAGTATTATTTGTCATGAATAAATTAAATTTCAAAATATTATTCATATCCAGAATGTTTCAATACATTATTGAAATTATTCATTAAAGTTAGGAAAGTATGTACATAATTACATTCACAACAATAACAGCATCAAAATATGAAAAACACAGAAACAAAAATTATTATCATTACACAATATCTAAAAGTGGTTCAAACTTTATCTTAGAGAATGATTAATATATTTTTCCTTTTTTCTCTCTAACCTACACACATCCATCTACTACTTTTGTTTAGCCTACAAACCCATAAAATAAAGCTATGACAGGATACATTGTTACAGCCAATTATAGCGAATCAAGGCAAAGAGAATTGCAAATTATAAAACTTCATAAAGATAGATAAATGTCACATACCCCAAACAAAAGAATACCCTTCCATGGAATCCTCTTCCCAGTGAACAGGTGAGGAAACTTAATCGGAAGGATTACAGCTTCTTTAAGAGCTTCTTTTGCTCCTTCTAGACCAGCAATATCAGACCATTGCACGCAAGGTTTCTCAACCACAATAGCCCCTTCTAACCTAGATTGGAGTTTCTTTTTCTCAGGATCATCTGAATCACTATCACTATCGCTTTTCTTTTCATCTGATCTAAAAAAATAATAAACCATCTCTCATTGTTAATCATAGTAAAAAATGGATAAATATGGAATATAAAAAAAATCAATATTTTTTTCCATATTGGAAACAAAGTTCCGGTAATAAGGAGCAGTAATATAGATGAATTACACACTGTTGAGAAACAAAATATCTTAGGAAAACTATTATCCAACATATAAATATAAAACCATAAAACGAAATGGAATTCAGGAAAATTGTATGTACATCAATGAAAACTGTATATTATGGTTTCTATTGTTGCAATATTTAAAGATATTAATAATTATTTCAAACAGCAAGAAAAGCGAATTATGTGCGACACTCTCAACACATTATTTTTTCAATTCTCTTATTTTGTTTAAAATTCTATTTTTTAAAAATGTTTTTTTGTTTTTCTCAATATATATGTTATTTAACTACCATCTGAATGGGAACTTTCAACAAAGACTAATTATCAATAAATAAACAAACTTCTAGGTCCAAGGTCACAGTTGGTCTTAGGATTTTTTAAGGGAGTGAAAAATCCTAGGTTATTTATGCCTTTCTTTGGAAGGAGCATAAAGTGAGGGTCCTAAGCCTGAGGAGTGTCAGGTACTCGTTAAAGATCACTATTCTAATTATACCTCAAAAGTAAAAAATTGAGATTCCCACTGTAGTGTAATGTTAATGTATATAATAAAAATAATAAGATTAACCATAGTTAGCATGAAGTGATGTTAAATAAATATATATAAAATGAAACTGGGTAAAACTTTCGATTAAACAACAATAAACAATTTAATCATCTGAATAATCATAAAGCCTTTCTTATGTATAGTTAAATTATCGCTCACATTCATTAGTGGTTTGATGTTACATTTACTAACTGACAAGAAAAAGACATGCTAAGTTTCAACAAAATTAGTCAAATTTTTGAAAAAAGTTATACTTGGTATACATGTCCAAAATTTTATAAAATAACAACATAGGGACCATGGAAATTATTAAAGTGCAGTATATTTATCTACATTACAACTTACTTAGAATTACTTTCTCCTTCCTTCACAGGTTTTTTCTTGTTCCCTTTCTTCAAATATTCTTTGAGCTTTTCAGCTCTTTCTAAGTATTGTAAGCATTTGTTTCGGATACTTTCCTTAGCTCGTTCACTTTGAGCTTCATCTGAAATAAATCAGTAACATAAATAGCAGTATATAATAAGACTCGAGAATTAAAATTACAACGTAATAATTTAAAGTAACAATATAACAATAAGTGAACTTCATAACCAAAATTAAGGCTTTACATACAATATAAATACATTTATAACTTGTAAAATGAATAGTTCGATGCAAGATTATAAAATTCATAGCATTCAACCTCCCATATTTCTTTTTAGAAGACAGCCTTAAAAGAACCAAGGTAGACAAGTAGTATGAGATGGTCTTTGAATATCAGTGTTAAGGATTGATTCTTGATAGTAGAATGAGAAAAGGGCATTTTCTTTGATTGACTCTTCTGAAGATTCATGTTGTCAGTGAAGGGAGTTCAAAAAAGAGTTAATTCCTACTGAAAAGCATTCAAGTCCATCTTATTGGCAGGAAATGGTCGATACAATAACATCATGTATTACAGGATTTGAACTACTAATTCTTTCTCTAGCAAAGCCAGATGTATGTTTACTGTGTTTCTTTGATAAAAAATATATGCCTCTGTTTGTATGGATAATCAAAGAGAGTGAAATCTGATTTAAACATCAACAACAGTAGTTGATGATTTATCAGTGCATGGCATAGCATATTTTGAAAGTAATTTTTCTGATATTATAGGAGTATGAAAGATCCTGGCTTTTAACCCAATAAATCATCCTACGTACACAGAGAATTATGATGGAGTTTATCAAAACTGTGAGTAGAGTTGCAAACCCTAAACACAAATCGGAAGCTACATTATACGTTACCAGGGAAATAAATTATATCATAACTATAAGGGTCAGTTCCAAATGCCTTCTAACAAATCTTTTACTTTTGGTCCTGGTTGCTAAATTTTGAACATTTATGAAAACAATTTTTGATCAGTGCTTAATATTGAACATACAGGGAAATAGATTTTTGATCAGTTAACATTTTTGGCCAATTGAATGATGTTTCCATTTTTTAAAGGTCTCGCATGGCTGCCATTCCTTGAATAAGAGGTATGGCTAAAACCTCTTACTAGACTGCAGAATGATATTCTCAGCTCTAAGCTGAATGAAAAATATCAGAAGAAACCAACAAGCCTCTGATTTGAATGGCAGCAATTGCTACATCTGTCTCAACATAGAAAGGAATATTGTCATCAGTGTTAATCGCAAATTTTTTTATAATCTCTGATATATGGAGATTCAAAGGGGAATTTCCTACATTGAACTAATTTAGGAAATGCTGCTATTCATTTGGAATAATACGAGAATATTCCCAGAGCTTATTGAACAGAAGTTGTGTTCCTGGAAATTGGACAAGACATTCATCAATAGCATGAGTCAATCAGGATCAGGTTGAAATTCCAAATAAGGTAGCCAAGATTTTGTATTGATTTCAAATTTAAAAAGGATTTTTCTCTAAATATTTTTTTTTTTGCATACTAAATTGTATTGCGTTTAAGACTATACTATATTGTATTTTTTATATGCCTTCAAAAAATTGTTAAAATTATAATTATGATAGCCTTGGTCTTTACCACTAATAGTTCCATCATCCAGATAAATGTTTACATCTATCAAGTTTTCTTTAATAGCGTTTTCATCTATCTTCTTTTGGAATGCAACAACTCTACTGGTGAACTCACTTTCTCTTCTAAATTCATAACTTTTCAGCTGTCTCATAGGCAGTATGTAGCCTGTCTTTTTTGGTGTATGATTAGAGATAGGCATTTAAAAAAAAAAGCCCTATACCTGTATAGGTATTTTATAAAAATCACCTTTAACCACTTCAGTGATGGGGACAATAGAACTAGCTATTTTCTTGATTGAAGTCATAGTTGTATAATCTTTATGGTTTGAGAGTAGTCCACAACCATTTATTTTTTGTGGAATGGAGCCATCAAAAAACTAAAATCTAACATAATTGTTCTACCCCCAAAAAATTGTTTCTTATGTGAATGAATGAAAGCATTATCCTTTTCTGAATGCCATCTTGACATTATATCAATCGGTTGACAGTTAAAAATATATATGCTGAAATAGAGAGAAAAGGCCAACATTGGCAGGCAATAGGCAAAGGTAATGTAGCAATAATTTATTTCTACCAAATGCAATTGATATACTTAAACCCTATTTCAAAATGTCATGCCACTAATATGGAATGATTTACATAAATATAAAGTAACAATATCACATGTGCTTCCTTGGATTAAATTGAAGTTATGAACCAAAGACCATCTACTTCAATTAGCTCCTAGACAATTCAGTAATATAACTAAAACGGTTGTTCTAGAGTTAGAGGAAACTGATTTAAAATGCACCCCCCATTCTCATTTAATAACCTTGAAGTAGCGTAAAAGTTGATCATTTTCAGTAGGAATCCAAAAATTTTCTACTGCTGACTAAAAATGAAAAATCGTAGAAATCTTTATGAACTTCAGGCCACATACTTACAACTTAAAAAAAAGGGAAAGTTTTAAAATCAGAACTACTCTCACACTATTTTCATCCAGATAACATTGAAAATTATAAACATAAAAGTTAAAAATCACTGTTTCATGAACTATATGATGGTTTTAACATACATTTAATAGCATGAAGGAAATATTCAACTGCATGTTCATATAATCTTAATGCTTCTTCATAATTTTTGTTTCGGTCCTCTTCAGTAGCTTTCGTAACTAGATCAATAGCTTTCTATAAAAAAAAAATAATAACATAATCATAATAAATAAGAATTGAATCTTAAAAGATGAACATTGATACATACCTGCAAGGTTCCTCCAATACTCATAATTGATTATTGTATATTCTGTCAACATAAAAATCAGTTTTCAAATTACCAAAAATAAAAGATGATATCACCATAAAAGTGTGTAATTCATATTTAGAAATTAGGTGGTTCCAAAGGTTAATACTTGTAATGACATTTAATTTAAAAAATGAAAAGGGTATCCAATTTTATATACATACTCCAATTGTAACAGAACTAGATGTTTTATTTGAGTTCAAAACCATGAAGTTGATATTTCATATCTCAAAACAACACCAATAAAAATAGGGTTGGAGTTGACTCATTTGTCACTGATCTTAGTCACAATCCGATCAAATAACTTATTAACACAGGCCACTGCAGTTATCCACAGTTGAAGGAAACACTCTTAGATCAATTACTTTAAAATGTTTAAATTTTTGAGCAAATTACTAAAATTTGACAATTTACCCACAAAGGGTACTGCCATACGGGGGTCAGCTGACTAGATTAAATCTACTCCATTAATAAAATGTTTTCGATTACAAAATTTACAATAAATCGGAATATCGGTACTAATTATGACAATAAAACAATTATACTGCTCGAAATATAATTATTATAAATTTAAAATTCAATTTTTGAAAAATTACAAGTTGTCATGACGTCATTAGGAAGGAAGGAGGCAGTATACTAAAAACGCATGCGTAGTCCGTACATTCTGTATCCAATATTCCGGGATCTTCTGTGAGGTTTTGGAGTTGAATACATTGAATTTACACTATAATAGTTTAAGGTTATAGACGATATGGCAAAACGAGAGCAAGTTTTGATTATAGAGCCAAAACATGAACTTAAATTTCGAGGTATGATTTATTGTTTTCATTTTAGAATACCGCCGTCAAAGACTGTCTAATGTTAAACAACCTCGAATATTTGCTTTGCAATGTATATTGTACCCACTTTTTTACCTTTCCGGCTTGATTTATCAATAAGTGATAATGGAATAAAGAAATGACCTGCATATTCTGTATTATTTATTTAATTCTTAAAATGGAAGTATTGTATGAACCATCTATAGTTCATCATCTAGAACTGTATAATTGATTTTTATAATATATTATATTGCAACTACAGGGTGTTTAATTTTTTTTTCAGGTCCTTTTAAACAAATGAGCACTTCTCACTTAGAATTAAAAAACCCAATAGACTCACCTGTTTGTTTCAAAATAAAAACTACTGCTCCAAAGAAATACTGTGTTCGGCCAAACTCTGGTATTGTGTTACCTAAACAAACTGTTGTAGTTGCAGGTATGCTCTTATCTCGATTATCATTATTTATCTCTATTAACTTATTCATTATTTCCCAGAAAATTTTCACTTTCAGTTAATATATCTATAATGATTTTGTAGTTTTTTTATTAATATCCCAACATTGTGTACAATATTGTTTTTCTAATTATATAAATCTGTTCAAAATGTAAAATAATTGTTTATTTCATTTTTTCAACCTTTGCATAACATCTAAGTTATTATTAGTCTAATGGTGTACAAAATGAGTATCCTTGCTCTTGAGGGTAATTATTCAAAGATGAATCATCATTTTTTATAGTTTGTCTTCAACCATTTGAGTTTGATCCTAGCGAAAAAAGTAAGCATAAATTTATGGTGCAGACAATGATTGCTCCTGAAGGTGAATTTAATCAAGATACCTTAGTAAGTACAAATTTTTGCTTTTTTTAATGAAAAATTTTAATTGAATATTATGTTTTGTAAAATACTCATCCTTGTATTTTTCCATATTATAGTGGAAAGAGGCTGATGCAGAAAGTTTAATGGATACCAAATTGAAGTGCGTATTTGAGCTACCAACTGAAGGTGAAGTTGGATCAACTGTTCCTGATACATCGACTAGGGAAGAAGCCAAAAACAGTGGAGATTCGGTTAGAAACATTAAACTTATTTAACTTTGAATGCATCAAACCATTTATTGATTAATTTATCTTATTGTGTATGCTGATTCAATTACAGATGTATATGGGAATTGATACAAATTAGCTGTTTCACATATTTATTAGTAATTGACTGTAACTAAGCTTGTATATTTTATTTAATAGTTTTATCAAGAGTTTTTTAATATTATTTTTACAATATTCAACCGTTATCACAAAGGTTTGAACATGGCAAAGTAAATTTTTTTAATGTATAATTTATGTATTTATAATCATCTATTTTATTAACATTCATTAGCTTATAGGCCCCTTTGAGAAATTGCCCTCTGCTATTTCTGATTTTACAAGGCACCACACAATCTTTAATTGGACTTTTTGTTTCCTTATGTGTTTGATAGAAACAGATTCCAGGTTTTTTATTTTTTTCGACGACTGATAAATATTTTTTTATTCTAAT
This sequence comes from Troilus luridus, assembly GCA_964056705.1. Taxonomy (NCBI): domain Eukaryota; kingdom Metazoa; phylum Arthropoda; class Insecta; order Hemiptera; family Pentatomidae; genus Troilus; species Troilus luridus. The sequence continues at coordinate 64,382,779 of OZ057412.1, read as the reverse complement.
ATCTGCTGTGTAGCTCTACTCTACAAAATTTAGTTATTTATTTGGGTGTAAAAGAACTTTCGTAAAACATCTAAATCAGGTAAAATCAATAGATGGTATAAGTTAACTTCAATTAGATCTTATAATTTTCCTCTTTTGCAATTCTGTGGCCATGACATTGTAAAAATTTAATATATGTTTTAACATGATGAAATTCTCTTTGGTGTAATGAACAAATTTGTGATTTTGATAGTAGTTGAAAGGCATATTGTTGCCCTCCGTTTTATGCCCAAATGTATTCAGTTATTAAAGAATTTAAGATTAAAATATTGTAAGGTTGTCAGCTATAATGACCAAAGAATTTCTCCAAAGTTAGTAATTAAATATGGTGTATGGTTTTATTTATCAACTAAGTGGTTTGGATTGAATTTCTTAGAGATCTCTCTGATACTTTTTTTCTAGGAATATACTGTACATTTACTACATTATTTCATGATACTTTTAAAATTTAGTTGGGTCATCTTGATAATCGGACATCTTTTTGACTTTCTGTTCATAAATTGAACTTTTTTTCTTTAAAATTGTTAAAGTAACATCTTAACCATCATTCCCTCTTAAATTGATGTTTTTTTTATGGGGTCTAACAATCTTTCCTATAAATGTAAAAGGAAAAAAAAAATGGGTATGATTAAAGGTTACCAACCTTTTTCAACTAGAGTTGGAAGGTCAAGATTCAGTCTATAGGTCTCGTTACAAAACAAATTTTAACAGGCTGGGTTTCAACTTGTATCGCAGAAACCACGATGTTGATAAGGTAGATGAGATGCCTTGGCTACCACAGCCTCTCTTAAATTGATCTTAGGTGTTATATTTGTGGGGTGAGCTATCTATGATTCATAGGAAATAGCAAACATTTGATTATTCTAGTGAATCATGAATACCCTTAGACCCATTTTTATTTCATATCTAAAGGCGCGTTTACACTATGCCGCGGTTGGCTGTTGGCACTGCCAGGTTCAACAAAGTGGCAAATCCAACTGCTGGCTTGCCGTCTATATCTGAGTTGGCATTCGCTCAATGTCTGCCGAAAAGGATTTACTTGTTGCTTCGGCTGAATTCATAATCATTGAAAATTATGAAATATACGCAAGCAAAGGTTTTGGGTGCGTCCAAGCCTTCAAAATAGAGCACAATATGGAAGTTAGTGACTTAATTGAGGATTTATTATTGGATGAAGTAGACAAATTGAATCTCGAGTACAGATGCAGATGAGGTTTCAAAAAAATTTTTCGTATGAAGAGTAGTGACTTTGAAGTTCTTGTGAATAGGATAGCCCATACCATCAAGAAGGTAAACACACCCTTCAGAAGATCTATTCCTCCAGATGAACGTCTTGCAGTTATTCTGCGATTCTTAGAGACAAAAGATTCTTACCACTCGTTAAGTACAACAGTTGGCACGTCCCCACTCCCCTGCTCTCATTGGCTTTCATTGTAGTAGACCAACACTCGAGCGATTTTTGTTGGCTCTCCCGCACATGCCAGCGGCCAAGTCTACATACGAGTGTCAACGGCCAATCGTAGTGTGGATGCGCCTTAAGAATCAATAAATTTTGAAATGGGGTTGTGAATTGTTTGTTCCTCTAAAATTTAGATTTATTGATATTATTTTTAAATTGGCCCTTACTATTAATTGTTGATTGTATATTTTGAATTTTGTTTTGACATTGAGTTTTTGGATTTGGTAAGTCGTATATTATTATATTATGAATTTGAGTCGTGACTGATATATATTTAAATTTAGGATGTCTTTGATTGTTTTATGTTTTCTGAAATATTTCAATTAGATCTTATAATTTTCCACTTTTGCAATTCTGTGCCCATGACATTGTAAAAATTTAATTTATGTTTTAACATGATGAAATTCTGTTTGGTGTAATGAACAAATTACTGATATCAAATAAGCTTTAGTGTGTGTTCCTCTTTTAAGGAATAAAAATTTACTTATGCATGTATACTTAATCGAAGAAAGTCATTTGAATTAATTACTTTATGTTTTAGCCTAATGTACAAGAAGGTGGAGAGGCTGCTAAAGATATGAAACTAAAAGTTCTCCGGGAGGAAGAGAATTCACTACGTCAAGAAAATCTTCTTTTGAAGGTAATGTCAAAAACTCATTTTGTATTTTTGGGATACCCATTAATATCAATACCCTGTAAACATTTCATGGATTTGTTATAGTCAGTTGAAATCTTCCTTAAAAATACTTAACCTTATCATTCAAATCTAGTTTATTTGGTTTTAAAAATCAATGTATGGTATGGTATTTAAGAAAACCTCAATGGAGATGCTTTTTTTAACCTCCATGCATACGAGTACATGCTGTACCTTTTTAGTGGTTTATGTTATCTTGCTAAGTGTTTTTGGCTAATTAACTATAGATCCCCAATAAATATTTTGGGCCAAACATTTTGTTTGTTTTCTTGTCTAATTTATATAAGTATATATATTTGGTACTTTTCCGTTAGCCGGGTGCAAGCGAAAAATCACCAAATAATGTAGAATTCCGCCAAATTTCTTACAATCATAAGGGGAATGTTTGTTTGGTGCCTTGTCTTCTATTCTCTGAATTCATTCAAAACAAGCAGGTTTTCCCCTTTTTCTTCAGTCGTAATTTTTGTAAAAAAAAAAAAATATATGAAAATTTTGGATTTAGCTATAACTGAAAAAGACGCAGTCCATTTTTTTCATGAGAAAGGTATATTGGCAAACAATGTAACATGCAATCAGAATCATGAAATGAAACTGTCTTTTTGTGAGGTTGGTAGTGCAATCTTTTATCATACAGCACGAAGAAGAGCATTCGCAATGGTTCGTGGTTCTAATCGTCCAGATTGAGTTTTCCAACATCTTAGACATTTTTATGGCTGGAGCGAAGAGATGACATCAGTCAAATGGCGTAAAAACAAATGGATAGGAATCATAATACAGTTTTACTCTGGAACAACTACTTAGGAGAAGTTTGTGTAGAAGTGTTAGTGAAACATAAGAGATAAAAAAAATCGGTGGTCCTGAAAAAATAGTTGAGATAGACGAGAGCTTATATTTCATGATTCTGGTCGCATGTTGCATTCTTAGGCAATATACCATTCTCTTGAAATTAAGAGACTGGAACTTTTCTTTCATTCTCCCCCTGTGTCTTTGCTTTCTCTTCTGTGTCTAAATTGCGCCCATTTTTCTCTTAGATCTTTCTTGAAAACCTGGAGCATTCGTAAGTTCCAATCTGAAGTGAAGAACATCCTTCATTACTATCTGGAGATCTCGAGCTTCAATGTCTTTTTAAGATATTGATAGAATATCTTTTTGTCAACCTGCTCGGGTTCATTCTTAGTAGGTGGCCCTAGAAATGAATTCTGCATTTTCTCATTGCATCTGTTATTTTCTCTAAGTGCATGTAGAGTTCTTGGTTGTGGCATTGTCTGTTATGGTCTCCTTTAATTAGTCCCAAAATTTTTCTCAATATCTTTCTGTGATTCAATAGTAGACAACTTTTTAAAAGTTTGAATTTAATTATGAATCTTATGAAATTTTAAATGTGGTGAATAATGAAACTTGGTGTTTTATTCAAATGCCTATCTTGCTCTAATGAAAACAAAGACTCTTGTTCACTGAATACATTGATTCACTTTCTGTATTTACAATAACAGATGCTAGGAGCTTTCTTTATTTTGAAATGCACTGTATGGAATGATTTCTGCATTAAGGCTCAATATTCATGTATGTCAACATTATTAACAACTCACCAATGTGTTTGAGTAGATATTAAATTACATTCAATAAATAAGAATAATTAAATAATCATGTATATTAAAAGTTATCTCCTCAGTCTTTTTTTATTAAAATAATTCTATTTTATTTCAACATTTTTAGTTTTTTAAGTTTAGATAATTTTCAATTTATCACAATATGATGGAATTGGGTTCAATATGTGGTCAGGAATGCACTGTTTCCAAGCTTAATGGTTTTGTAAAGAGATGATACCCATTATGTCTGGGGCTAGGTGAGCCCCAGTTATGTACCCGCAAAGCAGACAAATTAAACTGTATCATGTGTGCATTTCAAATTTCTCTAGTATCATGAGCTCAAAATATCAAAAGAATGATGAGCCTTCAAACTTAAATTCAATTGAGCATTTGCTCTAATAATTGTTACATGTGGGTAGACTAAACCCATTACACATTAGTAGTAATAAAACACCTCAATATGATTTTCAAGTTTAATTTTTCAAACTTTTTTTTGAAAATCATGGGTAAGAAAGCTGTTTGGTTTGACACTTTTAATGGCGGTTATCATCACCTGCAATATTTATTTGATTTATGTATCTTAAAAGTTGTTGCCTCCTTAATTTTTATGTATGGTCATCACATTTATAGCTATATAATGTGCATACATATTCATTTATGTTAATTAAGGTTTCATTTCCATTCATTGTATTCAAAATAATAGAATATTCCTGAATGTTTAAATTCAATTCAGCTCATCTTATTATTTATTTTTGCTTATCTAATATTTATGTTTTAATTGCTTCATCATTTTTATTTTTAGGAACAAGTTTTAGTACTGGAAAAACAAGCTGAGGTGCTGCGTAAAAGGTCACGCGTTGCAGTGCAGCCCCAGCCGATATATCAGACACCCCTAATTGTGGTCGCAATTCTTACTGGACTCGTTGGAATTATTTTGGGAAAGTTCTTGCTCTGAAAAGCATTTACACAAATTTCCCCTCAGACTCCTTAATACACACATTGTAATTAGCACATTCCCCCTCCCCTGTAACTATCGCTTGCCCTTACCGCTCCAATCACATATTATTATTCCGTAATTTCATAAAATATAAACACATCTTAGACTTGCATATAATATATATTATTTTAGCCAAATATTTATAAACAGGCAATTTTTCTCCTGTCTAAAAAAAAATTAAAATAAAATAAATATGAAACATTTTCCTTTGCTTAAAGAAACAACTCGGAAAGAACAAATATATTTGATTTCACTTTTATGTTGCGGATTGATAATTACATCCATTTATTAGTTACTGAATTTACTAACAGTCCAGAGTGATCTTAGGTCACTACTACAAATTGAGAATTAGGGATCAACATTTATTAAAACAGGTGGGCAAGTTAAGATTTTCAAAATTTCCAAAAAAAAAAAAAATTATGTGAAATATTTGATTTTTAACTTATCAGTCTGGCTTTGTTTCAGTATTAATATTTTAAAAGTATAAATATCACCCATTTTGTCAACTATGTGTTGAGTTGTGTAAATAACTTTGTTTTGTAAATTGGAATGTTTTGCAGTCATTAATAAACCTGCATTTTATAAAAACTTTGTTTTGTTACACACTGCATTAGAATTATTTTAAATTATGAAGGAGACTTTTTTTGATGAATTGTGACATATATTATAATGTATCGTTGCAAATACCAATTTGGTTTATTTATTATCAAATTTATTTTATTGTATAGTTCGACTTTTTATCAGTTTAATATCTGATAAATATATTTTTTTTACTCAGATATGATATGATTTGAGTTATTGTTTTCTGTTGAAAATGCAATTTTATTATTAAAAGGGTTTTCATTATTATTGGTTTTCACTCATGTCAGTGCAACCCACATCTTATTTTTCCCCTCTATTTGTTATTAATGCAATAATACTAAGTATACTATTTAATTATTTGTCATTCTGATAAACAGTACACAATTATATATTATATACCAGGCCTCCTCATTTGAGATCACATACACAATGGCTGTTATATTTGCATAATTTACAATGTATTTATTGCTGAAGGTCAGTGCTCTGAACCCAGAATATATTTATACATAAATATTTTTTTTTTGCAATAAAGGTTGATGTTGCACCAATCTAATATTCTGTGAATAATTAAATTTTTTGTTAAGCATTCTTGAACCATGATATATTCTAGTCATATTTGAAGTTTGTAATTAACAGTTAAAATGATAAATCTACTGGAGTTTTCAGAATTAACCTATCTTTGTTGGGTATGTGACATCGCCTTTTTCCAAAAAAAAAAAGTTGGCCTTTATTACCTTTCAAATTTTTTATTGAAGGTTATATATTTCATGTTTAAATGATTAATTAGGGATTGGTGTACATTAATTTCAATTTTTACTAACATTTATTAGTTTCATTTTATATTTAATAATTTGTAAACTCCTATTTTTTGTGTATATTCAGGGATATTCAGCATTTGGAGTTGTTGTTTTTTTTACTAACATTATCTGCTTAGAATAAAAAAGTGTTAAGGCTGTCCTAAACCTCTTATCGATGTATATTTTCTATTTGCAGTTTGAGAATTATGATTTTCTGATTCCTCTAGTGTTTCATTGTTACATATTTGACTCGCTATTGATTTAATTGTTTTATAGCTTATGTTTCTAAGGTTTTTCAATATAGCTAGAAATCATATTAGTTTAAAATAATTATACATCAAGTAATTATACGTTCATTTTTTTTTTTGTCGTAGTGAGGGCTTATTGATATGTGACTTTACACAGCTTACCTGAGGTATTAGATTTCTTAAAATGTATTTATTTCTTATAATTATCTGCAAGGTAGAAAATATTTTCTCACTTAACTGGAAATCATAACATGAATATGATATTTTTTATATCAGTGTTTCCTTTCCTTATTAATCGTTTTTATTTATTTTCTAAAATCTTATGGCTTTGTGCCTTACTGCAGTGTATAAAATGGAAGCATATTCTATAGATGTGAATATTTCACATAAATTCTGTATACTTGTTAATGTAATGTTGTGTTTCTATTATGTTTGTCTTTAGGTAATTAATGTTATTTTATAATGACAAAAACTTTCAGGTCAAATTGTATGCTAAATTAACTATTAAAAAAAAAAATTTTAATATCTATCTGATTTAAGTGTATGTGTATATACACGTAAATAAATATATATACATACACACACAAATATATATATTGTAGAATAATAGGTAATAAAAGTGATGTTCATACTCTATGTAGTTAGAAAAACCTTAAGTGCTCCAAACAGTCTGTAATTAGTTGACTCTTGACTGAAAGAGAGTAAAATTAAAATCAGCATTTAAAAAAAGAAAAAAAAAAGTGGCTCCTAGTCAAGCTTTTTAACGTGTTAAATATAAATGCTAAAAAGCATATATTAAGAATATTTATAACTTAGATAAAAATAGTGTTAACTGTGTAGATAAGCTTAAAGTTTATACCCTGAGTTACTTTTTTTCAGATTTATTTGAATAAAGGTGTATTTGTTGTATGGTTTTAAGAATATGTACTTTGTTGCCGGCCTTTTTTTAAAGAAATATTTAATATAGAAAATAAATTTTTTTTAACATAAAAGACACTAAATAAGGAAAGTTGCCTATCCAAGTTTGATCCATATTTTTGCTCACATATTTTTTTTCTCCCTTTAATTACTATGTCAGTCATTTCAAAATGTCATAATCTTTTATTTATTTTACGAGGGAATGCAATCTTCTATTTAATGACAACATTGTCAAAAGTACTTTTTTTCTTAGGAATTAACATAAATCGATGATGCTCATTTTCAGAAAGAGCCAAGTGGAGAGGGTAGTAGTTATTTTCATTTTTTATTTCAATTGAAATAAATTTAATCACTGAAAGTGAAACATTTTTTTCTACTTTATATATCTCTAAGCTCATTTTTCTCATTATTAAAATATAATAGCTAGTTGTAGTAAATGCTTTAAATTGAGTTAAGTATGTCATGGGGAAAGCTGATATGAAGATATCAAGTGTAAAAGTCTAATCAGGGCTTTTATCACTTCCAGTTGGTTGTATTTTTATAGTCGTGGTGTCTTAAGTAGTTCTGCACCATAGGCCTGAATTTTTTATTAGTAAAATCAGCGATTCCTTGGAGTATTCCGTCTTTAAAAAACAGAAATGGAGTTTTGCAATTTGTAGGTACTTGCTTATCTTAATTAGAAGACTGCTATGGGGCTGGTCATGTGGGGGGGGGGGGGTGACCGATGCAACCCGAATAAAAGATAAGTTGATACTGACGTGAAAGATTAGGAAAATGCCCTAATGGCTGAGTATAAGGTTGTTTTTTGGGAAGTTCGAAGCTCAAAGTTTGTGCTAGGATATAAACAAACAAAACAGCAGCACTGAGACCCCATCCTCCGCAATTTCTAGACGGTTAATAAGCTCTTGCAATCCTCACTAACCCCATCCAACCATCTCAGCTTTGGTCGTCTTATACTTCTTGTATTTTTCTCCCATTACTTTTCTGAGTTCCTCGACCCTTGTCTGGCTGGCCCTGCCAAGTTTGATTACTTAGGCTACGTCCGGGGCCTGGAATAGATAAGCTAGCTCCGTCTGGGCGAGTCTTCTACACGACTCTATAATAGGTCCATGTATTCGCCGTAAAATCCCCCTTTCCTAAGTTAGAAACAATTTCTCATCGCCTTTCGTTATGACCCAGGATTCTGAACCATGTAATAGGCCAAACTCTATCGAAACATTATTGCCGTTCGTGACGGCGGAGTCTAAGTAGGTGAAGGAGTTTACTCTTTTAATATCTAAGCCTCCTATCTTAATAAAACCAGTTAGTAACATCTGTCCTCTCACGTGTATGTATTTAATTTTGGTCTGATTAATTACTAAGATAACCTTCGGCATCTCTTAACAGATTAAGGAATTTATTTTACAGTTCATTAAGGTATCTTCCCAAGATGACATCCTACTCAGGTCTTCTGCGACAACCAGGGAGCAAGGAATGTGGCACTGAATGGTGCTTATCAGCCAAGGACCAAGCATATTGACGTTCGGCACCATTTTATGAGAGAAAAGGTGCAGGCGAAGCTTCTGGGCTTAACATACATTCCAACCATGAATATGGTCGCCGACTCCTTGACTAAGGCGCTTGATGTGGACAAGTTCAGGGAGTGCATTAAGTGCCAAGTTTTTGTTTGTTCATTAAACGTCACTTTATGCTGCTATGGCTAATCGGACGAAGGTACATTGGGAGCTCTAAATTTTGTCTATCCAGGTTTAATTAGGATAGGGATTTTTAACGAGTACCTGACATCGTACAGGCTCGGAACCCCCGTTTAACGTCCCTTCCGAAGGACGGCGTAACTAAGGATTTTTTACTCCCTTTAAAAAATCTTAGGACCACCTGCCGGGCTACGAACCCGCGATCTTGGGCTTAGTAGTTTGTTATGCTAACCACTAGACCACAGTTTACATTTTACATTTAAGTATATTTTTGGACTGTAATTTTGTGTATATTTTGGCTGACATTTAAATTCTTATGTCTACTAACATGACTTTTACTTTCCTCTTATGCGTGCGCCATTTCTGAAAAGGGGGGCGGGATATGTAGTAATCTTATAACCTTTTGACGTTAATTACTGTGTTCTGTTTGCCTTATTTTTTATTTATTATTGTTTTCATATATAAAACACGATGCAATAATGACATAGATGTGTCATTTGAGAAGTTGGAGTTTTAGAGTTGGCCTCGCTTGTCATTTGATAATTCCTTATGATTCATCTATTTCTGATTTAAGGATATGACATCTGATTATTTTGTTGAGAAGAACTAAACAGGTCGGAAAGGCGTTGTGTGCTATTGGATTGAAACAAAGGGGAGATGGAAAAATATGATAATCAACTTTTTGTTTCAAAAAAGGTACTTTTATAAGAAAATATTAGTTGTTAAAATAATATAAATATTACTATCAATAATTACATTTAAATATACATGTTATATTTTCGTTACGTATTTTCTTACATTAAAATTCCTAAATAGAGGCACTAGCATCGGAATGTAAAGGTCCGTTTACATGGGCAATAAAAATTGCAGATTGTCGAACATATTGCCAGCAATTCTATCAGGAAATATTTCCGGCAACACAAATTGCAGCCACACTTTGGTCAATATATCTGGATATTATTGCCGGCAAGAAGTGTTGAAACGAACCACACTCGCCCAGTTGTGAAAATGGACAAGACGGAACTAGTCGAAGTTAGTGCAGCTTTCCAACTTATTCGATCTGCGATGAAAAAGCTAGAGAAAAAGAGAAATCGATCTTTGTAGATGCGTTCCTATTTAAGCGAGCTGCTTCCAAAAATTTAACTAGTGAACTGATGCTCGACAATTACCTTTTCCAAAGTTTCACTCGAATGTCAAAAAATGATTTTGAATTCCACATAAACAAGATTAGGCCTAGAATCGGTAAGACTGATACCAATATGAGAGACTGCATACCAATTACAACCAGATTGGCGATTACCCTTCGATTTCTGGCTACCGTCGACTCATACAGAAGTTTAAAGTGCATTTTTCATCGATATGCTCTTGGTACCAGAAGTCTGCCACGCTTTGATTGAAGAGCCAGGGTTATTCTTTAAGATAAGTTTAAAACAATAATATTATATTAATATTTTATTGAATTCAGCAATTTATCAAGACTAATAACAGTAATTCAAACAGTCTAGGTTATTATTATAAATAGATAAAACTGATCTCTTCTTGGTTGTCTTCTTCTTCGCGGTGTTGCGTTTGTCCTCCAGTGGCAATGATTAAACTACTGCAATGAGAGCCTATTTCGGGGTAATCGAGGTCGTGTTTAGATAGATTCGAGGCTGGAGAATTTAAGCTTAAATTCGTTACTAAAGTTAGTGGAGTAAGTCGGTCATAGCGTGCCGGAGGTTGAAGGAAGCCCATGTCCACCTCATAAAGAATTTTCGCAACTCGACTTGTGAGCGTGTGTAGTCGTTATATTTAAGCAGTTTATTTGCAATATGCTAACCAAAACCTGAATATGGGTTTAGACGTTTTGGGGCGGCTTCATTAATAATGAGAACGGCGTTGTCCATTGCTCTGTTGTTCGTCCGATTGAGGTTGACCCTTTTTTTGTTTTTGTGTAGGCTTCGACAGCGTAGGTTGTGTTTGGGTATCCAGAGGAGTTCCCGTTCCCTGATCCCCTGATACACTCTCGGAATTTCCAATGGATTATGTCTGGAAACAAAAGAAAAAATATTTCATTAATAAATTGAAGGTATATAACAGTTAAATCTACTACTAGTGGGCGAGAGTCTGAGCAAGTCATGTAGAACAGAAATGTTGATTAAAAACTTTATTTTGCAATATTACTTTGAGTCTAACTCCACTCGATTTAGCGTGTACAAACATATGGAAAACGAATGATACCAAACACGTCTTTTTTGGTCGATTGTCACTGTGCGACGCCTACGGTAACGCGCCACGTTGACGAATCAGCTTCAAAAACTATACAGCAAATTTCGAGTGCCTGAGTAGTCAACTCTCGAAATTTCAAGTCAGTAGACCCGAAATTGCGACCTGTAGCGTAGAACATAAGCACGCGCGCGAGCACACACAAACAAACATACAAAGTGCGTTTCGAGTCTAAGGTGAAGTTTCACTGCGTTCGTCAATTGAATTTACCTCCATAATCATACATTATTACAAAGTATGTAAGTCTTTTCGCCTATATTTATGCTATTTATTTGCTTGTTTTTTTTTCTTCTAGGTTCCATCATCTGCTATAGGATGGAAAACCATTGCAAAAGACTTTCAGGGCAGATGGAATTTCCCCAATTGTGTTGGCGCTATGGATGGTTAACACATAGCCATTGTTTGCCCGCCAAAAAATGGAAGTAAATATTTCAAATACAAACAGTTTTTTACCATTGTACTGTTTGCAGTTGCAAATGCGAACTACCAGTTTGTATATGTTCATATGGGGTGTCAAGGGAGTATATCGGATGGTGGAGTTTTCAGACACACTGCATTCGGCCAAGCCCTATTGGATGGAGCATTACAATAACCTGAACCTGAGCCTCTTCCTGGGAGAGAAATGTGTATACCTAATGTATTTCTTGCACTACCGTTGACAGAAAGTATAATTAAACCGTTCTTAGGAGATTTAAGTGTCGGTTCTCCAATACGTGTATGCAATTACAGAATATCTAGAGCACGAAGAGAAGTGGAAAATACTTTCGGAATAATGGTGTCAGTTTTTCGAATTTATCACAAAACCATAGATCTCAAACTGGATAATACTGAAAAAAATTGTTTTGGCTTATGCACATTTACACAATTTTTTGCGTCGTAATCCACAAAGTCAGATCCTATATTCACCCTCCCCCCCCCCCCCCGGGATATTAGATTGTGAAGAAATTGATACAGGGAGAATAGGACCAGGATCTTGGCGAAATAGCAATGCGAATCTAAAAAGTCTCCAAAATATAGCTAGGGATCCAAGTGCAAGAGCTAACGAAGTTAGAGATAAATTTTTGAATTATTTTATGAGTGCTGAAGGTCACTTAGCGTGGCAAGATAAGTATTTACAATAAAATGTAGTGTAGGCTAAATCAATTGTAATTTTTTTCTTGCTTTATGTTAGAAGAAATTAATGTATCTGTTACTAACCGAAATATTTTTCATTTTAGTTATTAAACTACCATTTTTTGATAAGTATTAATAAAAACTTTACTTACATCTGTTGTGTTTTCGTTATCAATCCCTGCTTCTGGAATCTCTCGGGATAATATGAAACTGATCATATGTAAACCATGTAGATCTTGTGCCGCCAGCACTTCTACTTTTCTTATGTATTTTCCTTTTCTCACTTTTCTTTGCGTAAGTCCCCAAACTTTTGAATTTCTTATTAGCTTCTTCGGTTGTGATACCATGCTCATTGGCAACAGCTTCCCAACTGGATCTTTTTCTACTACGGTCTTGGTATATAACGGATACTACATCCCATAACTCCGGTCGTAAATGAATAGAATTTATAAAATTAATTATTTTGTCATTTGTCTATTTCCATTATAAAATAGAGATAAACAAACAATAATGAAAAACTGACAGTAAATAAAAATATAAACAAGACAAGAGATCAACTTTCAGCAAGGAACGGAATGAAAGACAGGTACGCATGTCAAGGGGAAAAGGAGAGAGTGGGAGGGAAAACAGAGATAGAAACACGTACGGCCAGGCAATATGAAATATTCTCCAACCCCTCTGGACAACATCGGCAACACCCTCTGACGAGCTAATCTCCCGGCAATGTCTAAATATCTCGACATTGCCGTAAAATATGACCGTGTAAACTATCCCTAAGGTTAATCAATCTTACCTATGGCGGCTGTATAAGAGAAAAATGATATTGGACTTTATCACATAGGAGAGGCGAAAAAGAGGCCGCCTAAGGAAGACATGGCTGCAAGGAGTTGAAGTGGTGATGGCAGCAAGAGGCTTGGCTAAGGGGAGATTGGGAAGAACGAGATTTTTGGTGTAAAATGTTTCAGCATATGACCCAAGGTTGTAAAAGCCCGAAAAAAAAATTCTGTTAAGGGGAGATCACAACAAGTAAATCAGAACATCTACACAACAATTTTTTACTTATTCCTGATTTTTATCATTTATTCATTCCTCTTTCAACATCAAGCTTTGAGGTTTGACACCCCTCAGACAGAACCTTAATCTTCCTCATGACTGTTGGTGAACATTCTCCATTCTGAGGGTACCCTACTGGATTCTTTTGGGTATCCATCCTGTGTTGGGGCAGCAAAAACCCGACCTAACCTCCTCTTGTCATATTTCATTAGCACTATGTTTGAGGACTATAAGTAGCCTGAGTAAAATGAGCTGAAGTTCAGCCTGTAGGATCTCTTTTTTTCTCTTTTCTAGGTGGGACAATTATATAAAAGAGATATTAAATTTTAGTCAACATCCTATTACTCAGAAATGATGTGTTTGCCTGAAATTTTTTACAATATATAATTTTTTAAACCACTTTTCAAATTAAGTTTAAGGATTGAAAATTTGTATGTAAACTAAGTTGGTGTTAAGGAAGTACCTTACCTTTATTGGGCCTCAACTTAATCCCTTTGTACAATTTTAAGGATCATGGCCCCTCTAATTGAAATTTAGAACAAGTGAAAATCTAAAGTTGTGACTAGTTGAACTTTTTTTATTTTAATTGCTTTTGATATGAATTTTGATTCAATTTTTTATTATTTTGAAAAAATGACATTACTGCCAAAGCTCTCTGGCTCACAATTTTTGAAATTCCATTTTACAATTTTTTTTATTATATTTCAGGATAAAGGTATAGTATACAGCTATTCCTGACATTTAGATATCTTATGTTTGTATTTACAATATATTGTAAATGTTCACTATAAAAATAGATAGAATAAAACCTAATGAAAAAAGAAATTTTATTGTAATTTGATGCTTAAAATTTTATAACAACTATAGGTCAATATTTCAACTATCATTGATGATATTTCTTCTATGCTATGCATATCCCACCTCTTTTAGAATTTTTCTTGTAAATATAGTAAACATGCTAGTTAGTGAGTCAAACTTAATGTGGTCTTGATTTTAATCTAAAATTCACCCCACCGCATCCTAAGACCAGTTTAGTCTAAGATGTTTAGAATAAATCAGTAGTAAAACATGCAAAATTTAATACTTTCACTTTACCTTTCTAGATTAGTGATTATTTTTTATTAAAGTAATAAATTTTGGTTGTCACAAAAAATTGATGGTTTATTAACAAAGAGAAAGATAAATATAACAAAAATAAACAATTACATTAAAAAACAAAAGTTTCTGTACTTGACGTAATAGCATCATAAATAAAAGTATTATGGAGGGGTTTATATTGCCCCGTAACCAGTTTGATTGCTTCATGTGCAGCACATCCACCTGTAATTTAATAATGAATGCTATTAGTAGTAATATTTATAAAATTAGTAATATTATATAGTGATCACTAAGCTATAGAATTATTTACTACACTCTTCACAAAATATTAATTTTTAAACAATTATAAAGAGAATCAGTACAAACCCTTAGGTCACAATGAAAAAAATATGAACTTTCATTATCATGCACACATTTATTATATTTGATTTTGTAATTAAAACTAAAACAGGGACAACTAAAGAATTGCCTCCCTTCAACACGAAAGCAACTCAACTTATCACTCCCTACATCACTCATTCATTTGTTTATCGAAACCTTCTAATGTTGAACTAAACTATATTATTTAACTATACTTTAAAAAATATTTTATTTTGAAGAGAAAAGATTTGTCCAAGGCTGGGATACGTTTCCGTCGTGGTGGTCTAACCAACTCAGCTAAACTAGTAAGTAACACGGCCAGACAAATCCATTCTCTTCAAAATAAAATATTTAAAAATTATAACAATTAATAAAAAAATAAAATTAAATTAAAAAATATTAATTAAATATTTTATAAAAATTTTTTATCCTTCACAATAGAAAGAAAGGCAATGAGTGAAAGAGGTTTTGAAATTAGACAAGATGTTTTGTTGAAGTCACAATAGCTAATTTTCATTCAAATATAGTGAGATTATTTGAAAAAAAAAAAGCATAATAATGCAGAGCAAACAGAATTCAAGTTATTTATCTCTTAAGCAATAACGACTTAAGTTTGCAAAATATTATCCATTATAATTACAATTAGTTTTTGCAAGAGTTAAAGAGGAATACCTCACAATGGAGCAAGTGAAAAATTATAAAACTGAAACATTTTGAAGCACAAAATGATGGGACGTTTTGAATTTTTAAAATTCATAAGATCTACAGAGACAGAATTGTGGTTTCAACAGAAAATTCTGAAATCAAAATGGTAGATATATCATTAATTAGTGTTTGAAGTTTGAATAAATAAATATGCTTTAAAAAAAAAAAAAATTACTTTTCCCCCAACCATTATGATTTTTTTTAGTGTAATATACTAATTTAATAAGATCACAATAAAGACTTTAAAGGATAAAATATTAACTTAAAGTTTAAAAATATATTGTTTTATACCTAGGAATGCTGATATAGAGTGCAATTCAGCCCCTCCATAGCGAAATATTTCATGAACGTAGTCATCTTTTGAAAGAGATCCACATCCCCATTCACTTAATAACTTGGAAATACAAGCCTGGAAAATTAAGAAAATAATTCAGAGATTTACAAATCAAATTCAGCTTAAATAATTTATTAAACTATCTTGAGTGCTACCTTTAACTTAACAATATCATGTTCATCACCAAATTCTCCAGGTTGATGATTGTAGTCAGAAATGAACCGATCTAATCCTCTTAACATGACATAATACACCATCAGGCTATCTGGATCTTCCACACCCTGTGCTATAATAAAACAATATCTTTAATTAATTTTATAATAATAAATGTGGTTTGCTAATAAAAGCGAGGCAGCCAATTCTAAAAAGTATTTGGATTGAAGTGTCTGGAAAAGTGAAAACTTAGTTGTAGTGCAATAACAGTTTGGAAGTTACAAAATGTACATACGTGAAGACAAAAATGTAAAACAAATTTTTATGATGAATGAATTTTTGTTTGGTATCTTATAAGTTAAAGAGATATTTCAAAAATTGGTTTTTAACTGTATATCAAATTTAAAATGGGTGTAAGAAAAAAAATGATGACCCTGAAAAATGTTTTAATCATAATTTAAAACTCACCAAATAATAGAGAAAAGTAAACAACTATACACATCAAAATTTTCAAGCAACATATTGCTGACTTGAAATTAATTCATGCATTCAATTTTTTTTCTTGAGAAAGTTAAAAAAATTTACCACATCATCACTTTTGTTTACATACTTACAAATCATGGACACATTGACTAATTTCGGATCGTATTCATCAGCAATTTTCGTCCCACGGAAAACAGCTAAATTAGAGGCATGTTTACAGAATAGTTTGGTATCAGCTTCAGTGATTAATTCTGTATTTTGGCCTAACTGATGAAGTAACTGTTGTGTCCTTCTGTGAACTATGTCTGCACATCTTATACTTTCTTGCATGTATCTGAAAATAATCAAAGTTTCAAAATTCAAACTGTAAGGAAATAAATCAGTTGAACTTAAAAGAAAAACAGTGATCTACAACATACATAAAAAGAGAGCTGTTTCCAACAAAATTTCTAAAAAAAGGTTTAATGTATACTTTAAAATGTACATTTCCTTTGAAAATTCGAATGCAAACATTTTTATGTTCACTATAAAATATATTTCATGTAAAGGCAAAATAAAATCAAAAATAAATCAAAGAAACTTATCATATTGTTGATACACATGCAAAGTATTGAAAGTGAACACCAGTTTTCAGGAGATTGAATAAACTGTTTAAAGGTTCATTTCAAATCAGTGCATATTGCCAAAAGTAATTTACCTAAATCATTAAACATGGTTTTGTGTCTTACAGATATCTGTAAATGAATTTTAAATCAATTACAAATCCTAAAACAATCATTATAGATCAAAAAACGACAAATGTGTCTTTTCACAAATGTATCATTTGTGTGAGCGGTATCTATAGAACTTTTGAGTTCTCACGTCTGAATAAAATGACAGATAATACAAAAGAGCCACAATAATCATTTAATTCAAGAAAAAAATATTGGAAAAGTTCAGCAATTTTGGACAAATTAATTGCCCCAAATTATTCTCTGATCAGGAAAATCCCTAAATCGATATAAACCAAAAGATGACTATAGATGTGAATGTGAGGGTATGCAGATGACGATGTGGAAATATGAAACAGAACAAAACAATGTCACTGATAGGGGGTAAAAAAATAGATCTTGATTAAAATATGACAAAAAGAAAATATGGTTGGCAGCTGAAATGGTAATGATTGCTGAGATAAATGATAAGTAATAGATATAAATAATATACATAAAAATGAATATGTTTGAATACATAGAGAAATTCTGTATTTGATGTCCATAATAGATGTAAAAAAAATTATGATAAAATAAAAGCAAGTCAAAAGGCTTGATATTTTTCAATAGCCAAATTACTAAATTTGTAGCTTCTATTCAAACATACAAGCACAAAATTCACAAACATACACGCTATAATTCAGGATTACCAATATGATAGATAATTAAAAATAATCTGTGACTTACATTTGTTGTAAAGCAATATATCTAATTGTATCAGCGGTCATATCTGGCAGAGATCCTCTCACTGGAAGACAGCCTTCACCCTCATTCTCAACAAAATCCTTAACTGCTTTAGCCAAGATCCAGAAAGGCTTACTCTAAAAGGTATAATAAATAAAATAAAACCTTGTTACATTACCAAAAATCGTTGGTTTAGGAATAAAAGAGATCAATTCCAATTTTAAGGAAGAAAAGGCTTGTTTGTTTTGGTTTAAAGAAGTCATAGCTATAATGATCATTAAAACCATTTACTTACCTCGATTATAAATTATAATTATTCATTATAAATTTATAAATCTCACTCACACACCCCTGATAATTTAAAAAATTTAAGATTGATTCTATTGCTACTGTCTCTGGTGGTTGTTCTTAAATCCAAGTTGACCAAAATTTAGTATTCCTAACAATATGGCTTATTTTAATAGTGCTATTGCAATATTGGAATTTTGATGGCCTTTGTTTTGTGATAAGATAGAAATGAGTAATTTTCATTGAACTATTCTCAACTAAATCAGTACAACCCCCTTCCTATGACATTTTTGGCTTCGGATACACCAAGGATTCACTTCAGTGAAGGATTTTCATTTAATCTGGCCTACCATCGGTTTTTTAACATACTTTGAAAGGTAATAATTACAGCAACAGATATTTTACCTAATTTGTGTTGTTTAATTTTATGGGATGAATCCTTGGTTATGAAAGATGAGGTTGTTGCATGGCCTGATTTAGATCCTTCAGAGTAACAAAGACAAGTGAGATATAGTGTTTATATAGTTCAGTAAGAGTAAGATTTGGAATAAACTTCTATATTAAGCCTCGCTCGGAATACTTGGAAAGCAGAGAGACCCTGACACTGAATGGGATGCGGTATTTGGGAGCCTTATGTGCACTCTGAAAATCAGCGATGATGTCGATTTATAAAGGAGGAGTAGTGTTAGGCATTGTGATATACATTTTTTCCTCTTGGAACTGAAACCACAGACAAAAACTAAAGAGTAGGTTGGTGACAATAAATAAGAGAGCTCTTCTGTGAATAACTAAAGCCTACAGGACCATATCTTATGGCGATGTTAGCTCTATTTAGAGCAGTCCCTCCTAGCCTCCTCCAATGGAGTGTGGTCATAAGACAGAAGATTTCCTGTATGAAAACTGCAGATGAATTTATGAGGTGAAAACAGATGATTCGGATACATATTACCAAAGAAAAGAATGCATCTATGACTGCTAACCCAGCCAAAACATGTCTTGACAAATGGCAAGATAGTGTGAACTCAATAAATAAAATAATATACTTATGGTTAATTTTGGAGCGTTAGATGAAATCAACGATGATTATATGGAGCTGAAGGGACCAAGGTAAGCTATGGTGAGCTATGTTGTCATCTTTAGGATTGTTAAGAGCTATCAATTTAAGGAATGATGTAGCCAAGGAAATTCTTTCTGATAATGGAAGGTTGGAATTTCATTTTTGTTGAAAGGAAGAGGAAAATTTCAAATTGAAAATATATTTGCGGTTTAATGCCAATACTATAGCTATGATTTTGAAACATCATAGATGGTGTAGCTAAACTTATAACTTTTTCAGTATATGTCTCTGCAGTTGACTATTTTTATATCATTGCATTAAAACAATCAATTATTACATAAAGTTTCTGAAAATTAAATTATTTATTTAAGCAGACATTGAAAAAGAATATATAATAAAACAACTTTTTTAGTTCTAATAGCCTGGAAATGGATAGGAAAATTCAGTCTTCTTTAATATCTCTAACAGTCCCTTTAATGTCATTAGACAGTTCGGCATAGTTCTTATAGTTAATAAAAAATCTTGCTTGCCTTTACAGAAGCAGGAAAGGAAGCTAAATACCGAAGAAAAAAAATTAAAAGGAACTGATATGGAAATAAAAAATCCTTGGTTATGCCGTCATTCAGAAGGGACATTAAACGAGGATCCAAAGCCTGTATGATGCTCTAAAATGCGACTAAAAAGAAGACTATGAAAGTTGCCGCAAACAGTAAGTTAAAAGAAGCATTGTTTCAGTGGTTTGTTCAGAGACAAAGTCAGAGACTACCATTAACAGGTCCAATAATTAAAGAAAATGCCCTTCATTTTAATCAAATTTTACGTGGCGACCCAACATTCAATGCTAGTGAAAGGTGGTTGTACAGATTCAAATCTCGGCATGGCATTCAAAAACTTTCAATACTAGTACTCGAATCCATATCCTAATTGAACCTGGATAGTCAAAATTTAGGACTACCATATTGCATCGTCTAATTAGCCATAGCCGCATAAATAATGAATAAAAAAACAAACAACAAACAAATAGAGCTGACTACAAAACCTTAGCAATGGGTAAGCAACATGTTCTAGCCACAGAGCGCCTGTCAAGATTTCCTCCATAGGATCCCACACAACAGAAGCTATCACCCACGCTATAGCTGCTACATTCATTACAAGGATTACCTTTCAATTTTATTTACTTATTTAAAAGAAAAACTAACAATTTTTTATTGCTCACTGAGTATAAGCACTTTTTTGCTATTAAAAATAAATAATGAATACAGTAAAACCTCTATTATCCGTCAGTCTCTGTTAACCGTCACCTCAGTTGTAAGAAAACAAAAAAAAAAAGATGTGTATATATTGTTTGGTTGCTAAAGTCATAGGCGCCCGCTAAGAATCAATCGTTGTGCCATGACATCTGTTGTTTACTCAAAACCTAGGCTTTCTCAGAAATTAATTATCTCCTCATCTTTACCTAATGTAGCTTCCGCAGTTGAACTACCTGCAGTCTTCATTCTTGTCTTACGGGTACTTGTCGTTTTCGTATAATAATGTCGGAAAAAAGACAAAGGAAGAGTTTAGATCTCGCTACTAAGTTTGAAATTGTAGAACGTTTACGAAAAGGTGAAAGTGCTTCAATCTTAGCAAAAATCTATGATATTCGTCGGACGACAGTTAATAACATAAAACGTGACGGGGACAAAATAGAAAATTTTGATGTGGAAATGGAAGTGTGTGATGGAGATGCGACTAAAAAGAAGACTATGAAAGTTGCCGCAAACAGTAAGTTAAAAGAAGCATTGTTTCAGTTGTTTGTTCAGAGACAAAGTCAGAGACTACCATTAACAGGTCCAATAATTAAAGAAAATGCCCTTCATTTTAATCAAATTTTACGTGGCGACCCAACATTCAATGCTAGTGAAAGGTGGTTGTACAGATTCAAATCTCGGCATGGCATTCAAAAACTTTCAATACAAGTCGAAAAACTGAGTGCAAATAGTCTTTCAGCAGTAATATTTAAAGAAAAATTAGTACAGGAGATACGAAAACGTGAATTAAATTACGATCAAATTTATAATTGTGATGAAACTGGGCTAAATTGGAAAGACCTTCCTCGGAAATCTCTCGCTTCGTCAGAGAATGCTGCTCCAGGATATAAAATCCAAAAAGAAAGGTTAACAATTATGGTTTGTGAAAATGGATCTGGCGAACATTGACAGCCTCTACTAGTTGTAGGTAAGTCAGTCCAGCCTTTTTTAGAGCTTTTAAAAATGTAAATACTAATGCACCCCGTGTAAACTATTATGCTAAAAAAAATGCATGGATGAGCAGAGATATCTTTAAAACGTGGTTTGATGATGTTTTTGTTCCAGCAGTAAAATCATTTTAGATGAAAAATGAAAAAGGGCTTATAATAAAAGCTTTGTTACTCCTAGATAATGCACCTGCTCATCCTATCGAAACCCTTCAAACTTCTGATGGTGATATTTCTACCTGCTTATACAACGTCACTACTGTAGCCAATGGATGAAGGAGTTATTGAAGCACTAAAACTTCGCTACCGAAATTTTTTTTTGAAAATCTCGTTTTGCAGAATAACTGTGATCTTCCAGGTTTTTTGACAAGTTACAATATTAAGGGTGGCATTTATAATGTGGCAGAAGCCTGGCAGGACGTTACGCCTGTCACTCTCCAACGATAAGGTTTTGCCAGCGGAAGAAAACCAGGAGGCTGGACAGCTTGCTATCACAGTGGAACTGTCTGACCCTACCAATCTTTGTTCTATTCCAGAAACAGGGAATCTTACTCAAGATGACATTATCGAATGGGTAAACATCAATGAACTGGATATGGGGTATGCTAACGTAGTATGTTCCTTCTATATAATCATTTGATGATTATTAAGAAGGGGCCTTCGACGTATGTTCACGAGGAAAGAGTTAAACTCTATCTTTAAAATTATATTAATTTCTCAAGAAGGAAAAAAGGGCATACAATGATTGTGCTTTTAGCCATCGATGTACGTAATTATTATTATTTAAAAAAAATATTTTTAATACATATGTATACCTAAGTAAATAAGTTATGAGTACATATATAATGTCAAATGTTTGAAATATACTGTTCAATTTATGTTTTTATATGTATAACATATGTCTCACTCCCATATCCGCCTATTTCCCAAATCCGTCACCATCTTGGTCCCATACCCTGATGGATAATCGAGGTTCTACTGTATAGGCATTTTGATGAAAAAAATATATTATCTATATATATATATATATATATATATATATATATATATATATATATAAATAAAAAAAAATATAATAAAGAACATTCTTAAAACCTAATGGCAAATGAGAATTCATCTGTCATTTATATTACCTTGGAAGTGAGATTAATGCAGCTATCATCTTGTAATATTTTTTTAATATTATTAGGGACTATTGTAGGTGTAACAGCAAAATTAACAGCTCTTATAGCTTCTTCAAAATTTTCTTCAGCTTCAGGTAACCCGTCTTCATTAACTTTAATTCCTGAAAAATTAAGTGTATTAACTGTAATAAAACAATCTATACTGTTAAATGAAAGTTGCATGCACATTTTCTTATTGAATAAATAATATTATTTTAATTTTCTCTCAAACAAACAGACTCAAGTGAGTTCTTAATCAATACATTAACTACTAAAAATCCATTCATTTTTTAAACGTTTCCATACAAAATTTAGGGAGTGGAGTGGCCCAGTGGTAAGGCACTGAGTTGCCTTGCCGCAGGCCCTGGGTTCAAATCCCATTGCATAGCAGACTTTTATTTAATTTGTCAATGGTTGAAGTAGAAGATCATAGGATCCATCCAAGATTCTTCTGTGGCTCACCTAACCTCTATGAAGTAGATACCCAAAATAAGGGGGAAAAATATTACGATTGAGCATGATCTAGGACAAATCACCTCCCTCACAACCATCGTCCAAGAAACAGTACAGTATTGAGCCCAAGATCCTTAATGGGTTGCAGTTGTACAGGTAAGGTTATATAAAATTAGAATAATCTAATACCGTACCCAGCATACATGAGAGCAGGTAAAGGAGAAAAATCTGTTAAAAAACTATCTAATGTAAACTATGAAATATAAAACAATAAATATTATCACGGTATTGCATAACTTATTTGTTGCTTAATATTATATTAAGTATTAATACTTGAAAGAGCAAAAATATGAAAATAAAGAAATTAATGATCATTCCATATCAAATGCTCAGTAATAAAACTTTATTAATTCCAGTCATAGAGTAATTGGGTGGTTTTACATTAGTTTTAAGTAATAGAATAGAATTATCCAGTTATATAAGGCTAACTGAAGGCATATTTTAAAAAGGGACATAGGTCTCCAAAAATGTCCTTTTTTTGCCAATGTAAAATTCTAATAACATTTTACATTTTATTTAAATATTTGGGAACGACTTAAAGGTTTGTTAAAGCTAAATTTATCATTCAATTCTTGTTTTTATGGTGATAAATGTTTAAATGATATTAAATTTGCTTAAACTTTATTATAATTATAGATAAAAATTCTAGATTTTGTTTGTTTATATAATGTTACTTTATGCTGTTATGGCTAATTGGACAATGCTACAGTGGTCCTAAATTTTGCCCATCCAGGTTTAATTAGGATAGAGATTTATAACAAGTTTCTGACATCGTACAGGCTAGGGACCTCCGTTTTACATCCCTTCGGAAGGATGGCATAAGGAAAAAAAAATTGTTTATTCCCTTTTAAAAAAGCCTTGGGCCACCTACCGCTGCTACAAACCAGGAGCACCTGGCGATGTTAGAACCCGTGGTTTTGGGCATCGCCACAGATAGCCCCCATTTTAGATTTTGAAATTATTACAAATTATATGTTTTATTATAAAACTCTTATTTTTTTTGGTAATTAGTAATTTGAGTATCAACACGAAATGAAAATTCATCGTTTTTTCCATATATAATTATTACAAAATTGAACTTGACATCATTTGCGAAAGTCCAAAACATAAAATTTGAATAAGTAAAATAATAAAATCTTCATTTTTGAAACTATCATTTAAAAATCATCATTTTTACAACTATATCATTTTTTTTTTTAAATTTACATATGCAATCAACTACTGTTACACAGATAATTATAATATAACTTTAAAAAATACGAATAATAATTTTACCTTCCCTAATAAGTTCTCGCAATTCTTCTTTTTCTTTAAAATTTGTGGGAAGAGCCGAATTATGCTTTTTCCTCCATACATTCAGTGCTTTTAAGAGAGGAACAACATAAGGAATATGTGCATGGTCCTTAAGTTCCATTTTGTCTAAATCAAAAGAGTCAACATACTTTGATAATGAGGGAAATGGCTTATCTAGTCTCAAATCAGGATTTTGTGAATCCGGATGAGATTCGATTACAACATGTTCTTGGAATTGAATTCGTATATATCCAATAAACCCAATACTTTTTGCAACTATTAATGGTATTCCAAGATCCCAGAGAAGTTCTGACAAAGCTAAAAGGGCCCTAAAATCAGAATAGAGAACAAGAGAGATAAACTGAAAATTCTAGAAAACAAGATATACTACCAGACTAAATAAATAATAATAAAAGTATCATAATTACCTTTCATTAAGAGAAGTAGCAATGACAACTGAGAAGTTAGAAAAGAAACTAGGGTTATTTTTGAGAAGTTGTTCAATAGATTCATCGACATAATCCCCTTTGACATCAGTATTTAATTCTAATAAAAGCTGAGTGGCAACTTGTGCCCTCTGTTTACCAATACTGTCAACGTCAAAAAAAAAGCTATAAAATAAAACAAATTAGGACAAACTCACAACATCATTATATAATAACAATAATGATAATAATAGCCATAAAATCTTCACTTTATCCCAAGATCCTCTTCCGTAACTTTTTCCCCATCGACTATTGTAAACCCTCCAATGCCAGGAAGGACTAAAGACTTCAATATTTCAGTCCCAAGACCAGTAGCATTTATCAGACAAACTTGACAGTTCTCCAAAGCAGTTTGTCCATGATCTCCCCACAACCTGTAATTGTTATTTTATGAACTAAGCTTGAAACTTATTTGATTTCAGTATGGAATACGAATTTTTGGCATACCTCAATTGTCTGTCATATTTTTTTGACTTATCAGATTGTTCAGGAGACTTAGGAGCCGGTGAAGCCATTTATAACGCCTTTAATTCTTATGATCATGAACGATTGTTGTGAAGGTTTTTTTCAACCAAAGAGGTCCAGTTGGTCACGAATGAGGATTAAGTTCATTTGATTTTGACCAAAGAACGAAAAAAAAAAAAGATTTCCTATTATAGACTTTTTTTCTGTTAAACCGAAAAGTAAAGACTTAAGCAACCTTAAATTTGAAAGTGTCGACTGATGCCAAACACAACTATGGCCAACTTGACCCAATCCGTTGCCAATGTTTCATTTTTGTTGTTCTGCGTGTCTGTATATGGCACTTCATTTCATGACTGGCATTCCCTCGCTTTCTAAATTTTTTTATTATGATGCAATTCTATTCTATGCCTATTCTAAGGCAAGATAAAATTTAGATTAACTTCAATATAAAACTTTTCTACAGGCTTTAAAATATACTCTTGAACTCTATAAGAGAAAACAGATTAATCATGCATACTATATATTTAAATAATGGGATCAGGTGCTACCAACGTCGATCTTTGAACTTTGAAATCTGAATTATCACATAGTTGACCCTAATGTAGATGTTATCTAGGCGTTTTTAGCAACTGTTACCACTGATTACCCAGGAAATAACAACGAG
This sequence comes from Troilus luridus, assembly GCA_964056705.1. Taxonomy (NCBI): domain Eukaryota; kingdom Metazoa; phylum Arthropoda; class Insecta; order Hemiptera; family Pentatomidae; genus Troilus; species Troilus luridus. Next base: position 64,356,601 of record OZ057412.1, on the reverse strand, counting down.
GCCAGCTTATTGCCTCTGGATGTCAACTTCATAATTAAGTCATCTATTAACGCGAGCTGTTATCATTCATGGAATGCATCGAGGTGTTCAATAAAATCTATACCATACTAATCTAGGCATTGTGGAGGGTATAAATAACTATACAAATCACGCCAATAAAAACCATACCAAAAATCCCATGTTAAATTCAAGCGTTCAGGGCTCTCCGCAATTTGACACAGTCCCAAATACTTCCACAATGCCCTTTCCACTGCTCCCGATCCTAAATCTAAATGGAAACTCCTTCGAAAGTTTTCTCTCTGTAATTCATCTTCCTTTAGATCCTTTCCAGCCTCTACCGATGAAATAAACTCGTATTTTTTGTCTACCCTAATTAATACCTTAAAAGAATTCTCTCCTAACTTTTCACTAACGCCTTCTTTCGACCCCGACAACTTTTACTTCTCAGACATTTCACCCTCCGACATTATTTCCTCCTTCATAAAATCTCACTTCAACTCTGCAGGATTTGATGGGATTCTCGTCAAACTGCTAAAATCATGCCTCATAGATGTTCTACCAGTCTTACTCTTCATATATAATTTTTCATTACAAAACGCAGTATTCCCTACTTCTTGGAAAAATGCTGTAGTCTATCCTATAAACAAAATATCTAACCCTATTTTTTTTAAGACTACCGCCTAATCTCTATTCTCTCCAACCTTCCAAAGACTCTTGAAAGAATAGTCCAATCACAAAGGTCAAATTTCTTCGAACAGTCCAAACTCCTTGATCAACTTCAATCAGGTTTCCGTCCCGTTTTTTTCACACAATCTGCTCTGACCAAACTCACCAATGACATACATACCACTATGGACGACAAAAAACTAACTGTGCTTATCCTACTTGACTTTTCTAAAGCTTTTGATTCCTTGGAACATTCTATCCTTTTCACTAAACTAAAATAATTGTCATTTTCTAACAGTTCTATGAGATGGTTCCAATCTTTCTTCTCTGACAGATTTCAAGCAGTTTCCATACCTGATCAACCTCTTTCCTCTTTCCTCACTCTGTCCTCAGGAGTGGCACAGGGCTCAAGTATCTTCTTTTCAACTGCTAAATCAATGATCTTCCTAAATCTGTTCACCACTGTTCCTACCATCTATATGCTGACGACTTCCGAATCTATTTGTCCTTCCCTCCTTCTGAGCTATTAATTGCGTTCCCCAGTATTCAGGAAGACCTAGATAGGACCAGTGTCTGGGCAAAGCTGAACAAACTGTAATTGAACGCAATGAAAACTCAGTTCATTGTTTTAGGTTCCAATTCCCTCCTTAAATCCATCCACACCCTCCCAACATTAATCCTAAACGATCACCCCATCACGTTCAGCTCCTCTGTGAAAAACCTGGGCATTACTATCGACCGAAACCTTTCCTGGGAACTAATATTCCGACGGTCAATTAGTTTCCTGAAGTTATTCCATCGTTCTCAACATCTCCTTACACAATCTTCCTGTAAGCTCTTTTCATCTCTCATCTTCCCCCACTTTGACTACTGTAGTGCGGTATATGGAGGCCTTTCTAAAATGCTTGAAGACAAATTAAAGCGAATAATGAACTGCTTTCTAAGATTTGTGTTTGGTACTCCGAGGCAATCGCGCGTGTCCCACCTTTATTATGAGTTAAAGTGGCTCTTCCCTCCCTTCCGAAGACAATATTTCTTCGGTCCATTCTTCTTTTATTGTATTATTTAGTTGTTTTAATTTTGTTTTTTAAGAAGATGTACATCATTAAAGTTTGTGCGTTTAACAGATGTTATAGATTTATCTATTCTCTTTAATTACTTATTATATTGTCAGGATTCGTACTGCTTATTTACTTATTATTATTTTTTTTTGTTCAATTATTTCTTTTTTAATTGTTTTCTGTAACTTTTTACACGCTTTATGATTTGTATCATGTAGCCTTCTGGCCAGATATATATTATGTTTCTTTTTCTGTCCGTGTTTGTTATTCTAATGGGACTTAGAATAAAGCCTGGCTTTAGTCCCAGAATAAAGCCACTTTTCTATTCTATTCTAAATTGCTCAAGCTCCACATTTCAAAAGACCTGCCATCATCACAATCAGTTTTTAGCTTCCATGGATTCCAATTCCAATTCCAACTGACTATGCAACCACTTTCACCACTGAATTGTTCAAAAATTTGTATTGTAATGTGGAATAACTAATAGATTTATAGATCCTGAATCAACTAGAAAGCTTCCAGCACAGATCTAAAAAGAGAGTCAATCTATGATTTATTTAGTTTTACAACCCAACCCAAGTATGACGATCGAGTACGAAATCCTCCCCGAATGAAATTGAGATTGCATGTGGCAAGCAAGGCTATGTGGAACATGGGGGGAAATTGAAGGTAAGTTCGATTTCACTGACTCGGATCCAGTAGCAATGGACTAGAGCGGATTCTATGATCTAAAAGGAAGCAAGAAGGGGGGGAAAAGAAAACACAAAGCCTATGAAGAGACAGAACAGATGAGGTTGATTTAACATGAAAGTAATAAGGTGTATGCAAAAAATGACCATTTTTTCAAATTCAAGATTTCAAAGGACTGTAAATATTTTTGTATTTTAGGATCTGTATATGCTTTAATTTAGACGTAGTTACAATATGTATGTATACACAAAGCATCCCTAAGATACATTGTTCTAAATGAAGTAGCGGTAGTACTGCAAGCATAGAATAGTTTGCTTTCGGAAGAATATTATACTAATTTAACTATCGAAAAAGTCAACTCTTGTTTGAGATTCGTATTTTAAGCACTCAGAGGCAGTATTGAATATGAAAGATAATTAAATAATGTGTTTAAAAAAAAAGAAATTTAACTTTAAAGTGATAGTCCGGAGTCGGAGAGGTGATGATTTAATCGGTTGTAATTTTTTTTTATTTTATCAGTTCCTCTATAAACGCCTAGTTACGTCATAAAATTTGAACTTATTATATGAAGTAAATATTTACATCTAAAAGAAAAACTTGCATCAGCAATAAAAGGTATACAATTCACATGACAAAAATTTCTGGAGCTATTGGTTCTGACCAGAATTATGTTTAATCCCTTCTTAACTCATCGCCAATGCCGAATGATTAAAGTGTAATATATATACACTAACTGAATTGATTGAAAATGAGTGCTGAAAATCTTGAGGCTTCGTAGATTTTTCATTTCTCCCAAGCCATAGATAATAATCATAATTATGGATCTTTAGTCATACCCCTTTTGTGATATCCGAGCGACCCTCATTATAATTGTCTAACCTCAAAATTATTGAAGACCTTTAAAAGAAAAGCTTTGGAAAACACCATTTGCTACGAAAAATCAATCGAAATGGTGTTTATTAGAAAAGTAGGGTAAAATATCTCAAACGTTTACCAAAATAAATATTATTTATTAATTTTTCAATTCATAAATTTATTATTAATCGATACAATAGATATGTGATAACTAATGAATTTTTAAGACATTTATCAGGTTCATCGACAAAGATATTTACCAATGAAAACCAGTAAGAAACTAAGAAAAAGAGAGTAATGTTTGTTATTAACGACTGATATCAGTTATAAAGTGATGGTACTCAGACAAATTTCTATAATCACAAAAAAACAAAAATAAAGCTGAGACTAGGTACTTCTTTAAGAAATGCCTTTATGGTAAGAGAACTTTGTTGTTTTTCATTTGATTACTTCGACAACTTACATAAACAGAAACATATTAGCTAGGCTAGAAATGAGTTTTTATATGCTTTACAATATGTACTAAACATATTTAAGTTTGTTTGACACGTCTTGAACAATCTAGCGTAGAGTAATTTAGAAAATTCCTCATATTAAATGAGTGGAAAAAAAAAAAAAAATGTGAGTTATTGCTTTTATGCATACCTATTGCTACGGAAATCTTTGAAAATAATTTTTAATAACCAAAACACCAATGAGTTGATCTACAATGAATGTTTTTTTCTAAAGTGCTCGTACAAAATTTTAAACCGTATACTTAATAAGTGTTATTCGATAGAGGTTTATATTTTAAGCAATTATTCAAAATTGGTTTTCCAAGGAAAACATTAGTCATATTCTTTAACATTAGTCATTTCTTTCCTACTTAGTCATAAATATTTCAGTGATCAATTTTAGGCAATTGGCATAAGGCATTATTCCTTTAAAATCGTATTTATTTAAAAAAATATATATATTTCAGGATTTATGCAAACTTTTTTAAACACATTTATATAATCATCAATCTATATTTAAGAAATTAATTCTTTTAACATCTTCAGCGACGTTTCGTGGTATTCTTTATTCTTTATAATGTTTTACTTCTTATAATCAATCGTATTCTCTATAGCAATTTTTATGTGCTGTTTACTATGTTCTTCAGTATTGTTTTGTTTTTTCTCTTACTCCAAGAATTTATTTAAAAAAAATTACAGTATACAATTATGAACAGTAAATACGATTATAAAATCTCCTTGTATTATCCATGGGTATTTAAAGGTTTTTATAGATTAGTTTAGTTTCATAGATAAAATTATATTTACTTAAATCAAACTAATTTCACAAGGATATAGGCGTATCTGTAGTATTCAGTGCGTGGTTGATATAATACAATGGCGTACACCTAATTAGTATATTTTTAATAAATACAATTTTATAAACGGAAGGAAATAAAATTTTGGTTTTACTGAAGAATTTAGGGTGCGTTTTAAAATTTGATTAACAAAAAAAGATAGTTAAGTGATTTTAGAAGGAAACAAAGGAGTAATCCGAAACGTAACCTTTATTGAGCCAAAATTATATTTTTATATAATAAAAATATACAATATATAATAATATAATATAATATAGAATAACAAGACATTGTTATGAGAGTCGGAAGACTTTCTCTTTTTCGAAATCATAATTTCAATAATTCCCTTATACCATTAATTGTTAAACCTATACTGCAAAAGTGGTAGAGAGCATTAAAAATATGATGATGATGACATTAATTCTAACGAAATTTAAATAAGAGTAATTAAATTAAAAAACATTTTACATTAAAGATACTAAGGATAACGTTGCTGTTATGGATAGATAATATTGAAGTAGAATTTCTAAAGTGATCTAAGTAAAAAACCTACATTTTAGAAAAAAAACGGAAAAAATATTACTGAGACTGGAATAGCACTAAGAGGGGACACAAGTACCTTCTGGCAGAAAAGCTCTGAAGCAAGGTCGATATAGTTTTGATAAGTGATAAAGAAATTTATACTGATATACTTCATGGCCTTAACTCACCACCGAAAAAGCACCAACTTTTGATTTGTCACTTTAGAAACAGTAGGGCGGTATATTTAAAGGATAAATAATTTGATGGGTAACGGTATGTCACAGTTTATTTTTAACAATCATTTACAGAATGGCTTGACAAATTAAAAGATATTTAATTATACTTTATTCCTAAATAATTAAATCCAAATGAACTTATTTTAACATTTTGTTATTCATCTTAATTAACTATTATAAAATATTTGCATACAAACTATTTTATTCTGACTAGACTTGTCACAGTTGAGAACTAGGTTGGTATAAGATTATTCGCAAAGGCATTAGGATAGACTTCTCTGCATTTCCCAAGCACAAATCTACTTCCTGATGGGCATTGCCTGTTGGGTACGATAATAATGCTTGCAGACTTGAACACTGGACGTCTCTGGGAAGATTCAGCGTTTTGGGGTAAAGCGTCTACCGGTGTTCCGAAAACAAAACCGCGGATGAGATAGATAAACCCCAGAACGATTCCGAGGCAACCGACGAAAAAAACGAAATGCGCCAAACTTGAAACGGTAGAAGACATGTTGTCTCGAGAACCACTTGAGAAACTGTCACCTGTACGTAAGAGAGGCGTCTCCAAGGCTATCTAGATTAGAGTAAAAATTAATGATTTCTTGGAACTGACATAACCTTTTTAATTTCGTAATATAATGTGGGTATTAAAAATATTTTCATCTATATTTAAATTTTTTTATAAATACAAAAACATACAATAGTAAACTGACTTTGTTCTGAATAACATTTAACGGTTTTCATCATTTAAAAAATGATGAAGAAAGCAACCATTTTTAATACAAATTTTAACTTGCCATATATTAACTTTTGATTTCATTATAATAACATAAAGGGTTCTTATTTGCTAATAATATTAACAACAATAATATCTGCATTACTATTTATTTTTTTGCGGGAAGAAGATACCAGTTAAGAATTCAGAACAGTAAATGTAAATAATATTAATTTTGATGAAATTTCAATAACCAAGAGAAAAAATAATTAATAATAAAAAATATGAATCGATCATTCCCTTTACCATTCCCAAAAAAGAAAAAATTAGAGTACTTTTTGTAACTTTTACTTAGTGAACGAAAGTATCAAAACCATTACTATATGAAAAAATAGTACTAAGTAAATATTTTCCAATTGTTTATTATTTTACATATAAATATATACATGTATATATATATATATATATATATATATATATATATATATATATATATATATATATATATATATATATATATATTGTAATGGTTAATACAGTATCACTATCAATACCTTGTCCAATTTTTTAAATACTTTTTAAGGATTTTAATGGGTTTACTAATTATTATTTTATTATTATATAGCCTCTACAGCCCGCAAGCGAGTCCTGCTATTTTTTAAAAAATTCCACTTTCGTCATCACATGGAAGTATGGACTTCAGTTTCTTGAACACTACTCTGTCTATTTGCATTTCACGTAACACCTGTGTGTTAATTTGCCCGTAACCGCTCAACAGGCGGATTGGCCTCAGGAAAAACTTACTACATCCGTTGTTTTATTGAATTGCGTCGATAATGGTATCTCTTAAGCCACTTATCAAACACTTATATGATATCATAAAATAACTATGTAGATATTTGAACGAGATATGTAAGGATTATATCCTTTACAAGGAACAAGTAAAATAAACTTAACTAACCATAACACAAACATTCTTGGATAACAAATTAATAATATATAAACAAAAATTATGAGAAGAAGAATACAGTCAAGAAAAACGATAGAAAATATCTAAACGTGGCAGCAGACATAAGAAAACGACAATTAAAATTGTATAGACATATCAATAGACTTTCCAAATTTAGATACCAATAGAATGTTTACTTACATAAAGTCAAGCCAACCGCGCCATGAATTAATAAAATAAAAAGAGATTTAGAAAAAGCGAAAATAAAACAAAGTGGCGTTAAAAGGAAGAAACTCGGATATATGTCAGAGAAGGAAACAGTGAAGAGACCAGGAACAAAATGGACGGAGGAGAGAAAAAGTATGAATACAAGGAGAAAAGATGAAGGAACTATGGAAATAACGATGTCAGAGTACTTTGTGTGATCCTCCCGGATCCTTTGGCAATTGGCATTATTATTTTCAATTTTATATTTAAAATAACAAATTTTAAGTAAATTGGAATAAGATTTTAAATGTAGCCAACAAAAAAATAAACCGGAACTTGTACTTTACATTAACTATCAAAAAGTATAATGTATACAATAAGAAGATATCGCTCACAATTTATTTAATTTTTTTTTATTATACTTTAATACTTCACTAATAGGATTTTATTTAGAATTTTTCAACTTGGACGGGGCGAGGTAATTTTTTTTCAGGCTTGAAATTAGGTTTATATCGGCGGTAGACGACAATAGTTTAGAGGATTCCATGTCTTTCCCTCAAGGTTTGTATGGCGATGGCCATATTGATGGGATACCACTATAGGAACTGTTCTTTCTTCTTCCTTAAATTAAATAATAATTATTAAATTATTTCATTTTATTTTTAATTTTAAATTTATTTTTTATGACGTGAAAATATCTTTCTTTTTCCAACAACAAACCTACCTAGGCTCTCCCCAGATAACCCATGCTCAATTAATCACAAAAGAAAATCCGCCAACATTTGAGAAATGTAACGAGAGATTAACAATATTCCGATATTTGAGAGTTGTACGTTAAAAAAACTCAACTATATATTATAAAAAATAGCAGTACCTACCAATGTATCGATGGTTTTTGGAAATCAGAAAAAAAACATAATCAAGGTTATCACCTTTCTTTCAAAAGAAGGAATAATTAAAAATATCTAATAGATATATGCATTTCTTGGGGTTTTTCTTTATTTTTATTATTATATATATTTTTAATTTAAAAAACCATTATAAATAATAATTAAAGAATTATAAATATTAGTATATATTTATACCAAATTAAACTGATGATAAATAGGTTTTACATCTCGAATTTAAATCGACCTAGTTAATGGTCGTAAAAGACCTATACCATTTGATCAGGACCTCCTTGACTCATTGACATTCCACGGACAAAGTACAATATCTTGGACTGACTGACGTTTGATATGAGAATGGCACCGGGCACTCACATTAAGATGAAACGCCAATCACTATATCTTAAACTCAATTTAATGTATACAATATTCAGAAAAAAAATTCAAAATTATATAAAAGACAAAAATTAAATACGTACATTTACTTACTAAAACCAGTTTGGACATATGGATTACAGCATCGCTAAAGGGACTCACAGAAAACGAGTATACATTTTCCAATAAAAAATACTAAGACTTGTCGTAAAAGCACCATGGTATATCATAACTCGGTATAGTGACTTAAAAATAACAACGGTTGACGAACACATACAAACACTTTCAAGAAAAACTACACGAAGACTCAATCCCATTGATAAATTGACAAATGTCCACGACTCTCATGACTGAGAACACTAGGATGAGACTAAACGAACTTGGATGATCTGCTAACATAGGAAATTAAATAAAGCCACGGGAGAGGTACCGCTGGGTACTGTTCTTCTCCATGCTCCTCATGTTATTTTAATCTATTTCACTGACAGCCAATCCGCTCACCGTCTATTGTTTACACTAGACAGGCATAGATGCAAATATAAAGAGAAAAAAACAACCACTAACCAAAAGTCTAAAAAATTGAAAATATAAATTCTTAAAAAAATCTGGTGTGTAAGTAGGTAATACAATTTTAACTTGCCTTCCCACCTAAAAATAAATTTTAAAGGATAGTACTTTCCATGAAATTTCCATCAATACTCCGGTAAAAAATATAAATTATTATTTTCTTTTAGGTTTTTTGGTTTATCATCTCTCCTTTAACTTTGTTTATATGTTACATAACATTTTTTTTTTTCTAAAACTGAGCTTTTAGAAGGTAAATCGTAAATCTATACTACTCCTTTTATTCCTGATGATAAAGTATTTCTTCTATAGTTAATATGCAAATTTTCCTTTTTTTACTATTAACATTGAAAGGTTAATTATTTAAAATAAACAAATTTAAAGGTTAATTACAGTGATAAATTTTGGCAATTGGGAATATAAACATTCATCAGACTGTTTCAATGAGAATACCCAGTGTACAATTGAAAAGTCTTGTACTAAAGACTTTTCAATTGTACACTGACATACCATACAATCTTCTTTCCATTTTCTGGTTTCCCTTGTCTCCCTTTTCAAGACCTGGAAGTTTACAAAAAGGAAAATCTCATCCCATTTTTTATTCAATCACTTTCTCTTTTATCGGGATGTACAGACAAATAAATTAGAAATAAAAACCAGAACATGATTACATAATTGAATGACTAGGCAGATAGCCAACCCACCTCCTGTCTAATTCTATCTCTTATAGCTTTCAATTTGACTTTAGGATCAAAATCATCAGAATGGAACAATCTGTCATAATCATTCTGATACATTACAGGCTCTCGATTGAAATAAGTAATCAATTTCTTTTTCTTGAATTCCTGTAAGAAAACAAGTTAATGCATGATCTAGTAACATATAAATTAATTAATTTATTAAATATTTACGGAAATAGATCTTCAATGAAAGGTACTGAAATATTATTCTTGAAGAGATCGAGAATAAATGTTTTGCTTTTTTCGTTTTAACGATTGGAATAGAAAAATTGAGAAAGTTTTTACTTGAGAAAGAGAGAGAGAGAGAGAGAGAGAGAGAGAGAGAGAGAGAGAGAGAGAGAGAGAGAGAGAGAGAGAGAGAGAGAGAGAGAGAGAGAGAGAGAGAGAGAGAGAGAGAGAGAGAGAGAGAGAGAGAGAGAGAGAGAGAGGGGGAGAGAGAGAGAGAGAGAGAGAGAGAGCGTGAGAAGGAAGGAAGGTCATGGAAGTAATACCCACTGGGAGGAGGCCAGGAAGCCGTCCCAGAGTTTCCTAACAGGAATACATTCATTGGGTGGAGGCTCCTCGAGACTAGCAATGACATAAGAGGAAGCCAAAGAAGAATATAGAAAAATTGAGAAAGTATTGACTTCAGAAATTAGGATAGAGCCAGGCTTGGTCGTAATACTTGTTATGTGTGAGCATCTAGGAACATAAGGAAAGCATATAGGAACGTAGATAAACCAACGTGTATTTCAGTAAATAGTAATTATACTTGGTAGCTTTTATCTTATAGAACAATTTTATTTTAGATACTAACTTATGTTGGTGTAACGTCAGTCTTTCGATTAAAATGGCTGATTTAAGACTTTGAATGTTATTTACCCTGAAAAAAGACATTACAATTCAATAGGGACTTTGTTTAGACACATACCTCTAGATCGATGTCTTCTTTTGTGAATTTATCCCAAGTATCTCTGAAAGCCGTGTATTGCTGCCATGGCGTTTGCCAGTAACCTTTAGGGGTAACCATACCCATATTTACGTTTTTTTTCTTCGCCATGTAAATTATTTAATAATTAATTTGATAATAATTTGACTAGGCTCCGAGTCTCTAACGAAGAACTGGTATTTTTTAATCAATCCTGAAAGCTTATCAAGAAGCTGTTCAAAATAATTCTAGAACAATGCCTGTTGTAATTATATTAATAACATATGTATGAAAAATAAATAATAGTTTAAAAAACTGAAGAAAAAAAATCGCTTTGAAAGGAAACTAAACTAAAAAGTAGAAAATAATAAATAAATCAAATAACCAATAAATTATGTATTATATTTTTTTCTTTAAATCAATTTTTAATCAACAAGGCATATGCTTGTCTCAAATATGAAGCCTTGTAGGCGCACAGTACTTGGCACAAGATACACACAACCGTGTATTCGGGTATGAAAAATCGCTTATCCTGAAGATCGTGGTCAGGATTATGAGACATACTTATTAAATTATTCTATTTGCAATGGCCCTTGAGAAGGGTGCGACGTTTCAATTGAATTCGATGGTCTGAAGTAGTCGGAAATATATTTCTAAGATTCCCTTATATACATACGTACATACAGGCTAATCTAATATAAAATATGTTAAAAAATATATATATGGGATTAGAGATCGGGGAAAGTATTAAAATGCCGGGAATTTGTGCTCAGAAAAAAGACCAAACCTTGATTCTATAATGACTATGTAGAGATGGTGAAGTACTTCAAACAAAGTTAGTGAGGAGATAGTTGACTGGAAGATCTGAGTAAGGAAGGAAATAGTTGGAGGTGCAGTCAAATTAAACACTAAAGTGGGTACTTATTTTATTTTGTGCCGGCGTTTCGACTCACTTTGTGGGTCATCTTCAGGGCTAAGAAAGAAAACATATAAAACATCAAAACTATAAAATGCATTACAGTACTAAGAATATGATAATATAAAAAAATATATGAAGAGTAATAGAAAATTGGAACAAAAAAGTGAGGGAAATATATGAATAAAAATATTACATAGTAAATGTACAGAAAGGTGGTGATGTAAAAATTACAAAGATAAAAGAAGGAATTACTCCTCTATTGACATAATGTACAATATTTTGTGGATAGTACCCTCCCCTATTTATTAAAATATTAGCTCAGGAGCGACGATTTCTTTGAAATTGAATATGTTAATGACATGACACTTAATATGTAGCAGCTTGAAGAAATGTAATCTTACTTACTTAATGATTGAGATAAATGATGTAAGTTAAATGATATTCATTCATTCTTTAAAATAAAGAACTTTTACTGACTGAATGACTAGTTCTGTGATGATCTTTTTTTTAACAAGATACAATTACATCACCTGACTTTAAAATTGCATTCTGTTTCCTGAAATCCAGAGACCTTCCATTTTAGTAGTGTATAATGAGGTCAAAATGTGCCACTATTTTGGGTTATGATGGTGCAAAAATATTTTGAGGGAAAATTCATGTATATGACTAAAAATAAAAGCTCCCGTAGTTCATGAATACATTATAGTACAAAAAAATATCAAAATAAATTTAGTTTTTAAAAATTAACTTTCATGCCATATTTTCAATCCAACTTTTGGGGTGACTATGTACTAGATTAGTTTTTAATATATATTCAATAAGGAAGGCAACTGGCATATCTCACCTAAGTGTTTTTGAAAAATAAATGTAGGGCTAAATAAAGTTACAAAATCGCGTACCGAATAAAATTTTGATTGTGAAAAAATTATATACAAACTTAAACAAATTTATGCTCAATAAATTTCATACAAACAAAGTATGACACAAATCAGAACAAACATTAAGCACAAAATAAACCAAATTATAATAAGGTAGATATAGATAGTAATAAAGATAACTAAGATAATTTAGAAACTTTCTAAGATCTTCCTCTTATAAATTTAACATAGCTTGGTAATTTTTTGGTTAATAAGGTCATAAAAATACCAAATCAAATCTGGTTTTATGGGCCACCCACTTCCACTTACCACTAGTTTTCCATTGCTGAAATTAAAGCAGTATTATCCACCACCTCTTAGGCATAATTTTCCTACTTAACAAGTATATAGTCACCAGCTCTAATTTCGTTTTTCTGTACATTGGTTCCGGGTATTTCAAAGAATACCATATCTGTATCAAATTCCCTGTCAGATGACAAGCAAAGGGATTTTGATAGCTTTCTGTACAAGATGCCAATCTGTATGTCATATAAGTTGCAATTCTTCTTGATTAAAGAAAATTTCAGCAATCATTTAATGACAATTATATTTTAGCTAAGTCATAGGTAAGATTTTTCTCTATTCATCAACAGTAATTATTTATGCAGGCCATGGTGGTTGAAAACGCTCTTTCATATTCTTAAATAATCACATACTTAGCAGTTAACTGATATAACATCATGATTCAAAAATTCAGAACAAGCCTAAAATGTAGAATCTGTAATCATTTAGTAGCCAATTCAATACCTTCTGTGTTAATTTAAACTAATTTCTATATACCATTAATACATTGATAATAAGGAGAAACAAAAATAAAGTAACTTGATTACATAAATTGAAAAATATATTTCATTTATTTTTATTTACACTTCTTTAAACTTTCCAGCAATTTGATAAAAACAATGTAGCAAAATATTATACAAACAATTAGTAATTAGGAAGCTATACTTAAATCACTTCTGAATAAAATAAAAGATGATAAAAATAAATTTGATTGAAGTTCTTCAGTTGCTTCCATAAATCCATCAGATTTAGTTAGTTAACCAATATCCATACTTGTATTAACAGTGGCATTCATTTCAAATCAGAAAAGCCAATCTTCTACTTTCTATAATGAAATAACAACATTAGATACATGCATATAGTTATTAATAGTATTTAATTACTACAGTAGAATCCCGATAATTCGTATGGTCAAGGGACTGATGATTTGGTACGAATTATTGGGAATACCAATTATCGGGAGTACAAAATAAAAAAACCAACTAATGAATTTTTTTTAATCTATTGAACCATCCATCGCTTGCTCGAAAGTCTTCAATTCCCATTTTTCTGTGAAAACTCGGGCTTCAAATATTACCTCCAACTGGTACATTTGAATTCCTTGCTTGTACGAACCACTTTTTTAAGTTCTCTACAAGTCTGGGAAGTGATTTTGTCCTTGTTCTTCAGGATTGATGTGATCGTGGAACCAGGGACGATGAAATGCTTGGATACGTCAATTAGCTTACAGCCACTGGTCACGGCGTTTGTTGTTTCTCTTCAATAGAGAGGCTAACGTATTTTGGAGGTATGATTACGTGTCACAACGGTAACAAAACCGAGACTGAATTGTAAATAAAAGTGTGATTGTAAGAAAAGCTTAATAAAATTAATAGAACTTCCCCTCTCTACTCCCCCAATTTCCTATGAGAGAAAACAGTACGGATTACTTATGAGATTTCTTAGAAAACTTGTCTCTCTCACACACTCCCTCGTAAAAACCAATAGGATCTACTGTGCCTCTAAACAATACAAACATATTTGTTTATAAAAATAAATACAAATTGAGTGATTTCCTAGAAAGCATTTATTTTCATTCTGATCCCTGGCATATCTGTTTCACTGTTCTCTCCCTCCCTTTCGAAAACAGTACTAAGTAACGAGATTTTAAAGCTGGAAATACGAATTATTTGAAGTTGTAAGTGACCTCGAGCATAAAAATAATACGAATTATCGAGGGGTCTGAAATGCATTGATTTTATACCATTTATCGGGATTTTCTCTGGGGACCGGCAAATTTGTACGAATTAACCGGAAATACGAATAATCGGGATACGAAATATCGGGATTCCACTGTATTAGTTTGTTATTAAAATTAAATGATAATAAAATAACAGAAAAATGTTGTTTTTTAGCATTAATTTAATTACAAACCTAAAGCCCCCCTCATGGATCAGACAATACACACACACTATTCACAGGGCAGTCCTAAAAAATCCTGAAAGTAGGAAAATATCAATAATAAATAAGGAACAATAATAAACTAAACAAAGAAAATAAACAGTATTCTTTTCAAAATGGGTAATTTTGATAATAATAATAATAATAATCTTTATACTAAATTTATGGTTGCAAACAGTGCTATTTTAATAAAGTGCTTTTTTAATCTCTCTTTTCTTGTACCCCCTCTGGATCCTTGACTGTTTACTTGTGTGTCAAGATAAAACCTAAAATGTTAAGTACACAAGATTCAATCTGAGTATGAGTGGGTGTGCAAATCTATATCAATTATAAAGTGCCATTGGTAAGAGAGATTTTAGAGATACATGAAAGAAGGTTGTCATTCAGTTTTACCCGTGGAGTCTGCCATGTGCACACAATCCTATCTCATGGTACATTTTGCCAACTGTAAGTTTTTAGTTTCTGAGATATTGGCACAAAAAAAAGAGACCTTAAAAAACCAATTACCATCCAAATTTTACGAAGATACAGACTAAGTACCACAGAATACATGGCAGCTTCTCGTATCTCCTCTTGTTTTTTCCCTACTTCAACTATGGTTGCTTGGTGTACACAGAACGACTACTTGGGTTAATTATTTAAAGGAATTATGAATTATTTCATAATATTTACTTTGGGGTTTTCCACAGATTCTCACAGCCTTTGTTTATATGATTATTGTATCAAATGGCTTTTCCTATTTTCTGACAACCATACTTAAATAACTGTTTTATATCTAAATGCATTTCTAAAATAACCACTACACCTAAATTTATAATTCAACAAGTGTTATTGTAAACCAAGCCAATCACATTTAAATTGTATGAGTTGTAATTGTTCTAGGTGGAATTTGTTCTAGAATATTTTTTTTTTTTTTTTTTAATTTAACTTGATATCTTTTCAACTTTACAGGTGAATAATGCCAAACATAATTTGTTAGCTAGCTTCATGAAGTTCATAGTAACTTTAGAAGGTTACTTATTATTTTATAAAGTGATATTAAAGACTAGTTTATACCAGAATGTATTATTGTTATAGCAGACAGTGGTGTGTGAAATGTAATTTCAATTCAATTTTCTTAACAATTACTGTAATTTGGAGATGCAGGAATGTAATTTCTAGAGGAGCCACAATAATTGAATTATGAATTAAAAAAAAAGAAATGTTCTTTGGTTTTTAATCAAAATGAACTTTTTCCTATACTTGTTTATTCACACAGACCGATATTATATGAATAAAAACTGCTAAAATTAGGTAGTTATAGTTGAGAAAAAAAATAAAAATAACTCAAATAAGTTTGATGGTTTAACAGAAAATCATTTTTTAACTACAAAAAAAAATTCAGAGGTTAGCCCTTCTTAAAATTAATAAATGAATTGCAATGGAAATTAAAATTTACCCAAACAATAGTAGTATTTATTTTTACTGATTTTTAAAAAATGTTACATTAGAGTTAAGTTAATTAAATGACAACAGTTTTCTTTAGAGCTCCTTTGGTAAGCATAATATTTTTAAACATGTCAAATCAGAGATTCCTTCAAATAAGATAACTTTTAAATAAAATAACTGGATTATTTTTACTTAGGAGAGGGGAGTGGCGCAGTGGTAGGGCGCTGCGTTGTCGTGCCGAAGCTTCTGAGTTCAAATTCCTAGCGCTGGCACACTTTTTATTATCTGTAGCGACCAGTGATGGATCCTATTGGATCTAGAACCCTCCAGGGGCTCACTCAGCTTCTATAAAGTGGGTACCCAAAACAAGGGGGGGGGGAAATCTGGCTGTTAGAGTAGAATAGAATAGAAAACAAATTTTATTCTGGGACCAAGTCCCTTAAGAATAACAACAATAAACAAATAAAATAAACATAATATTGTTACGGGCTACTGGGTGTAAAATGGACTAAACTATTACTTAATTCAAGAATCTAATATTTATTAACAAATTAGAAAGAATACAATGAGATTATTAAAAACAACTAAATTATTAAACTAATATCAATTTACAATAACAATATTCTACTAAATGTTATCTATTTCTAAAATAATATACAAATAATATAAGATATTGGTAATACTAAATAACTAAACTATTTATATATAAATGTGTACAAATACAATAATATTACACTATAGTTTACAATTACAAATTAACACTTACAGTTTGCTAACTAAAGTCCACCGACCGTAAGACTCTCCAAATATGACAAACTGCCACACAGTTTATTACACTTATTACACGGTCACTAATTGTCACTGTTGCTCACTAAGCACTTATTACAGACTGATACTAATACTAACTAACTCACACACACTGCCACTAGTTAACGACTGCTACTCACTGGCTTATT
Source organism: Troilus luridus (assembly GCA_964056705.1). Taxonomy (NCBI): domain Eukaryota; kingdom Metazoa; phylum Arthropoda; class Insecta; order Hemiptera; family Pentatomidae; genus Troilus; species Troilus luridus. Next base: position 64,339,454 of record OZ057412.1, on the reverse strand, counting down.
ACAGACTCGTCTTATTACTACCGCGCGGCCAAAACAGCTCGCCTTTTTATATAGGCAAGGGAGATTGGGGTGGGGGCATCTAGAACATTCCGGGCCGATCGAGTAGGCTCTACGACATTCTATAATCCCTTCCGGCTTAATCCCATTGTTCGCCTAATCTTCTCAGCCTCCTTCCCGCTCAGACCGTAACACTGCCCCCTCCTTAAAAGTGCTCTGTCCCAGAGCATAGTCCGGAGAAATCGGGCGGTTATGAGCTTCCCTCGATGGAGACGCATTTCCTTTCCAGGGGTTGAACGTGCACACCAATATGGCGACCCCAGAGTTGGCGAATATCTCTTCAAGCATGTTCCTGACAACCTTCCACTCCAGGCCGTCATATCCACAGCCCAACTTAGGGATCGCGAGCTTGGTGACACGCAGTCTCAGAAGCTTACTCCGCAGGTCGTCGAGGCTTCGCCGCAGGGCATCATATGTGGGCTTGTGATCATTGGCACACTTGGTTACCAAGTAAAACAGATGTCGTCCTTCGTATGTGTGGTGGAGTGCTTTCCCCACTTGCTGGAGTGCTTGGTCCTTGGCGTTCTAGTTCCGTAGTACCACCAAACTTCTTCCTGAAGACCGTTGCAATCCCTCGGGAAGTCCTCAGATCTTCGGCGACACAATGGGCCAGAGAATAGTCCGCGGGTAACGAGAAGATATCTCTGTATACTGTCTGAGTTACTCCACGGGGACCTTGTACCTTAGGTTGTGCAACTGATACCTTACTGGTCTCCACGTTGTTGAGATACCTGACTTGCTGGTCTTTTGTCGGGCCATGGTCTCCTTTGTATGGGGCCAGTCTATTAAAATGGACTACCCTGGGTTTTCCTTTTGGCTGCTTTCTGATCCTATAGATGACGTCGTTTATCCTATTGATGATCTCAAACGGGCCATCCCAGGAGTTCTGAAGTTTAGGTGAGTAGCCTCGCCTTCTTCGAGGATCGTGTAGCCAGACCAAATCTCCAGGTTGGAATCCACCTTTCTCTGCCCTGATGTCGTAACGCTCCTTCATTCTGTCACTGGCTCCCTGGATGTTTGCACGAACCTTCCCGTGGATGTTATCCATCCGCTTCCGTAGATTCGTGACGTACTCCTCTCCGGCCACTTCCTCATTAGGCTTGAACCCGAATTTCAGATCACAAGGCAAACGAAGTTCTCGGCCGAACACCACATTTGCGGGGGTCTGCCCCGTTGCTTCATGGACTGAACTCCGGTAGGCTAACAGGAACAAGTGAAGATACTGGTCCCAGTCTCGCTGATGGTCGGAGACCACTTTAGACAAATATCGACCCATTGTCCTGTTCATGCGCTCCACCATGCCATCCGATTGAGGGTGAAGAGGCGTCGTCCTGGTCTTCCGTATCCCCAGTGCTTCGCACATTCCGGAGAAGACTGCAGACTCAAAGTTTCTTCCCTGGTCAGCGTGAAGTTCCATGGGTACTCCAAACCGGCTGACGAGCTGCTTCACAAGTACGTCTGCAACCGTGACTGCCTCTTGATTCGGAAGTGCATACGCTTCCACCCACTTAGAAAAATAGTCCATGGCCACGAGAATATATCGGTTACCTTCGTCCGTCACAGGGAAAGGGCCAGCGATGTCGATCGCTATCCTCTCGAACGGTGCTCCCACGTTGTACTTCTTCATAGGGGCCCTCTTTCTTCTTGTTGGTCCGTTAGAAGCCGCACAAGTCGCACAACGCCTGCACCAGTCCAACACATCGTCCTTAAGGTTTGCCCAGTAAAAGCGTTCACGAGCTTTTTCCAATGTACGGTGAACTCCAAGATGGCCGCCAGTTACACCGTCATGTAGTTCCCTAAGCACTTCGGGCACTTTATTCCTTGGAACGATGAGCTGTAGCCTACGCTGATCTCCTTCCGCGTTCTCCAATGCCCGTTTCAGCAGCCCGTTGTCCACTAAAATGGAGTTCCATTGGGCCCAGTACGTTTTTACATTCTTCGACATTGGAGCAACATCCTGCCAGGCCGGTCTTCCTCGCCCCGATATTTTCCATTCCTTTATTTGTTTCAAGTCCGGGTCCTCGTCTTGCGCCTTTGACACCTCTGCATCTTGCCAACTGTCGATGACAACTGTAGTCCTCAACACCGCTGCCTGCTTCTCTTCTTGTCGAGAACAATGGTTGCAACCTTCATCACAAGGTCTTCTTGACAAAGCATCCGCATTCCTGTGGCTCGTTCCAGAACGATGAGCAGATTCAAAGTCGTACTCTTGGAGGCGCTCGATCCACCTCGCCACTTGTCCCTCCGGTGACTTGAATCGCAGCAGCCACATTAGAGCCGCGTGGTCCGTTCTCAGCAGGAACCTTCTTCCGTATAGATATTTATGGAAGTGCTCTATGGATTTTACTACTGCCAGAAGCTCTTTCCTAGTGACACAGTAGTTGCGTTCCGGAGCTGAGAGTACTTTGCTGAAATATCCAATCACCCGTTCTTCTCCGTCTTGGAGCTGAGAGAGGACACTTCCAATGGCGATGTTGCTGGCATCTGTGTCAAGTATGAACTTGCCCTCGGGACGTGGATAGCTCAGAATAGGAGCACTACTCAATTTTCTCTTCAGCTCCTCGAAGGTTGCCTGGCACTCGTGATCCCAATGGAAAGTCCTTTTCTCCTCGGTAAGCCTGGTAAGAGGTTTTGCGATGTCGGCAAATCCTTTCACGTACCTCCGGTAATAGGTGCAGAGCCCGAGAAAACTTCTCACCTGGTGCTTATCTCGAGGTACTGGCCAGTTGGTGATCGCTGCTATCTTCTCTGGGTCAACAGCAACTCCGTTGTCTGACACAATATGCCCCAGGTAGTTGACTTGCCTTCGGAAGAGATTACACTTCTTCGGGTTCAACTTTAGGTTCGCTGCACGCAGTCGTTCGAAGACCTTCTCCAGATTCTTCAGATGGTGAGCGAAGGACTTTCCCAGCACAATGATGTCATCTAGGTACACCAGGCATACCTCCCAAGAGAGACCTCTTAACACATTTTCCATCAGCCTTTCGAATGTGGCAGGAGCATTGCAAAGCCCGAACGGCATTACTGTAAACTGCCAGAGCCCAGTGCCAATTGAAAACGCCGTTTTCTCTTTATCTTCAGGTGCCAATCCAACCTGCCAATATCCACTGCGGAGATCCAAGGTAGAGAAGAGTTTACACCCCTCCAGGGTGTCCAGCGTATCGTCAATCCTGGGAAGCGGATAACTGTCCTTCTTGGTGACGTTGTTCAGAAGACGGTAGTCTACGCAGAACCTCGTTGTGCCGTCTTTCTTCTTCACCAATACGACAGGAGACATCCAGGGGCTACTCGAAGGCTCAATGACACCATCAGCCGCCATCTCCTTTATGATCTTCTCGGCGTCCTCCCGTTTGGCTAAAGGCAGCCTCCGCGGGATCTGTCGGATGGGCTTCGCATCCCCGGTGTCAATCCTGTGCTGGACGATATCCGTTCTGCCCCGTGGTCCTGGTCCGATCTCGAAGACGTCATGCCATCGGATAATCATGTTCTTCACTTCCTCGCTCTGTTCAGGTGAAAGGTCGCGGCATGACTCGTTAACAAATCCTTTTAGTTCTTCTGGCAGTTCTCGGAGCCCGGTGGGACGACGTTGCAGCTGACGAACCACTGAGGAAGCGGTTGTACACTCCCCGACCGGTGTTCCTTTCTTCAGCGTTACCGGGAAGCTGTTCAGGTTCATAAGCCGGATTGGAGTGGTCCGTCCAACCTTGATGAGAGACCTAGCAACCAGTACGCCGCGTCCGATCTCTTGTTCTTCGTGCGTTCCGGGTTCCAGTAGTACACATTGACCCTCTGGTAGATGCCCTTCGACCGTCCCATACGTCAGGATTTGGCTCCGTGCTGGTAAAGTGGTGTCTTCTGGTAGCAGCACTCGTGCGCTGAAGTCCTTCTCCTGCCGAAGTATGACTTCCTCGTCTCCCAGCGTCATCACACCTCTCGACATATCCAGCTTGATCCCGTATGTGATCATAAATTCAATGCCCAGTATGACATCCTCATCTATATCTGCCACGAGAGCGCGGTGCTTCAGATGTTGGCCCCCGATGAGGAAGGTGGCATCTGTCTCCCCATAGACCTTGGCTGGCTGTCCCGTGGCAGTCCGTAATGCCCAAGTGGTCGGTATGATCTTCTCAGCTGAAAGTGTCTTCGGGTTCAAGATTGTCATGCTCGCGCCGGTATCCACTAGAAGACTTCGAAGCTGACCGTTCACCATCCCATCAACGTAGAAGCTGTTCGTTCCGCTTCCTATTGACGCAACTCTGATGGCCTTCCTGGGGGCTTTGACGTTACGGGTTGGACACTTGCTTCTAGGGTGTCCAAGCTGTCCGCAGCCCCAACAGCGTATCTCCTTCTTATGGGTCCTGAGAGCATCCAACACTTTCGTCACTATGTCTTCGATGCTAGGGACCACATTAGGCTCCGCTTCTGCTGCTCGAACTCGCGCATGGCCCCGTACAGACTGTCTGACAGCTTCAAACTCCATAGCCTGAGATAATGCGTCTCCCAACGTTTTCGGCCGGGCGAGCTTCACTGCTTGTTGTGTCTCTGGGTCCCGAAGTCCATCCAGGAATTTATCGACAGCCAGACTCTCATAGACATAGTCGGTGACCGATGGGTAGGCGTTCCTCACCAGCCAGGCAATATCGGCTTCAAATTCCTGCAGTGTCTCGTTGTCCTTCTGGACCCTGTTTCTTAGCTGTGAGCGATATAGCTGGTCCATGTGGCGGTGGCCGAAACGCATTTCCAGTCTTCTAATCAGTTTCCCGTAGTTGGACCGCTCCGACATGGGCATTCCCTGCAGCACTCTCAAGGCGTCTCCACGCAAGGCCAGGCACAACGCTGAAGCTTGGGTCTCCTGTGACCACCCGTGGATCGAAGCCGCTGTCTCGAAGAGAGTCATGTAGTCCTCCCACGGCGTCTCTCCGTCGAATACTGGAATGGTGTTGTGAGCTGGTGGCGTCCCATTATTGGCGGGCAGAATAGTTTTATGAAGACTGGCCTCGGGGGAACGGTCGGTGTCGTTCGTCGGTGGGTTGCTCATACGTCCCTCTAGAGCCTCTACTCTTTGCCTAAGTTTGCTTTCAATTGAATTCAATTTTTCTCCTAACCTAGATTCTACATCAGCTACTTTATTATCTACATTTTCCATTAACTTAGTTTCTAATGTGCCTAATTTACACTCTAGCCTATTTTCTACATTGCCTAGTTCATTTTTAACACTGCTTAATTCATTACCTAGTTCATTTTTAACACTGCTTAATTCATTACCTAGCTTATTTTCTACATTGCCTAATTCACTTTTAACACTGCTTAATTCATTACCTAGCTTATTTTCTACATTGCCTAATTCATTTTTAAAAGTTGCAGACAACTTGCTTAAATCAGTTTCAAACAGAACGTCCTCTGGATTTTCCCCTAACTCTACAAAAAATTGACGCAAGCGAAGTTGCAGTACACTTTTATTTCCGGAAGAATCCAGATCACGTTCTTCTAATTCCCGTTTTAAATCCGCAACTTTTAAATCCATCAATTTAAGACTTTGAGAAGCCATTTTTCAAACAGTAGCCCAATTATTACAAAATGCTAGACAAAATAACAATTACACAAGATCCCACTTCTGACACCAATTTGTTACGGGCTACTGGGTGTAAAATGGACTAAACTATTACTTAATTCAAGAATCTAATATTTATTAACAAATTAGAAAGAATACAATGAGATTATTAAAAACAACTAAATTATTAAACTAATATCAATTTACAATAACAATATTCTACTAAATGTTATCTATTTCTAAAATAATATACAAATAATATAAGATATTGGTAATACTAAATAACTAAACTATTTATATATAAATGTGTACAAATACAATAATATTACACTATAGTTTACAATTACAAATTAACACTTACAGTTTGCTAACTAAAGTCCACCGACCGTAAGACTCTCCAAATATGACAAACTGCCACACAGTTTATTACACTTATTACACGGTCACTAATTGTCACTGTTGCTCACTAAGCACTTATTACAGACTGATACTAATACTAACTAACTCACACACACTGCCACTAGTTAACGACTGCTACTCACTGGCTTATTACAGACTCGTCTTATTACTACCGCGCGGCCAAAACAGCTCGCCTTTTTATATAGGCAAGGGAGATTGGGGTGGGGGCATCTAGAACATTCCGGGCCGATCGAGTAGGCTCTACGACATTCTATAATCCCTTCCGGCTTAATCCCATTGTTCGCCTAATCTTCTCAGCCTCCTTCCCGCTCAGACCGTAACAATATTCATCTGGCCAGAAGGCGAAATAATAATACAAATCATGAAGTAATCAAGAGTGACAAAACATAATAAAAATAGAAATAGAAAAAATAAATAAATAAAAAGTATGAAACTTGACAGGATTTTAACTAATTGTCGAAAATAAATATAGATATTGATATTAACAAAATAATAATAAATAACATTAATACAACAGTTAACAACGAAATTGTTAAATAAAATAAGTGAATGGCATAGCATGGGATAAAGTATTTACAAAGTCTGTATCTGGTTTGTTTTTGAAAAAATAAACAAAACACGTAGGTAACGAGATATATTATTCAATACTAATTTATTCAAGCGGAAGATTGACCTGCCAGGAGAGCGTCTATTTGGGATGCCAAGAGATGATGGATGAGCAGGGATTTAAATGAAGCTAGTGAAGAAGAATGGCGGATGAAAGGAGGGATTGAGTACCACACAGTGGTGGAGCAGGCGAGGAAGGAAGGCTCGAATGCCTTAGTTCTGTGGAAAGGAATATAGAGATCGGAAAGGCGGGATCTTCTTTTGTGGTGCTGGACAGAGGATTTGAATTTGAGGAGACTATAGATATATGAAGGGTGTTGCGAGTTAATGGATTGGTATAGAAAAACACTATCTCAATTTGATTCGGGGAAGATTTCGTACTCGATCGTCATACTTGGGTTGGGTTGTAAAACTAAATAAATCCTAGATTGACTCTCTTTTTAGATCAGTGCTAGAACCTTTCTAGTTGATTCGGATCTATAAATCTATTAATTATTCCACATTACAATACAAATTTTTGAACAATTCAGTGGTGAAAATGGTTGCATAGTCTGTTGGAATTGGAATTGGAATCCATGGAAGCTGAAAACTGATTGTGATGATGGCAGGTCTTTTGAAATGTGGAGCTTGAGCAATTTAGAATAGAATAGAAAAGTGGCTTTATTCTGGGACTAAGTCCCATTAGAATAACAAACACGAACAGAAAAAGAAACATAATATATATCTGGCCAGAAGGCTACATGATACAAATCATAAAGCATGTAAAAAGTCACAGAAAACAATTTAAAAAGAAATAATTAAACAAAAAATAATAATAATAATAAGTAAATAAGCAGTACGAATCCTGACAATATAATAAGTAATTAAAGAGAATAGATAAATCTATAACATCTGTTAAATGCATAAACTTTAATGATGTACATCTTCTTAAAAAAAAAAAAAATTAAAACAACTAAATAATACAATAAAAGAAGAATGAACCGAGGAAATATTGTCTACGAATGGGAGGGAAGAGCCACTTTAACTCATCATAGTGATGTGACACCCTGGATCGCCTCAGAGTAAATCTTAAAGCGTAGTTCATTATTCTTTTTAAGCGGGCCTCCAGCATTTTTGAAAGCCCCCGTATATCACACTACAGTAGTCAAAGTGGGGGAAGATGAGGAATGTTACAAAAAGCTTCCGGGTAGATTGTGTAAGGAGATGCCGAGATCGATGAAATAATTTCAGGGAACTAATTGATCGTCAGGACAATTGGGTGACATGAGGTTTCTAGGAAAGGTTTTGGTCAATGGTAATGCCTAGGTTTTTAACGGAGCAGTTGAAACTGATGGGGTGGTCGTTTAGGATTAACGTTGGGAGGGTGGGGATAGTTGTAAGGTGGTAGTTGGAACCTAGAACAATGGCCTGGGTTTTCATTGCGTTCAATTCCAGTTTGTTCAGCTTTGCCCAGGCACTGATCCTATCTAAGTCTTGCTGAATACTGGCGAACGCAAATGATAGCTCAGAAGGAGGAAAGGATAAATAGATTTGGAAGTCATCAGCATATAGGTGGTAGGAACAGTGGTGAACAGATTTAGGAAGATCGTTGACGTAACAGTTGAAAAGGAGAGGAGAGATGCTTGAGTCCTGTGCCACACCTGACGATACAGTGAGGAAAGAGGAAAGGGGTTGGTTGGGCATAGAAACCACTTGGGACCTGTCAGAGAGGAAGGATTGGAACCATAGAATAGAGCTGTTGGAAAAGGACAATGACTTTAGTAGGAAAAAACGATAGAATGGTCCAAGGAATCAAAAGCTTTAGAAAAGTCTAGTAGGATTAGCAGAGTTAGTTGTTTGTTGTCCATGGCTTTATATATGTCAGTAGTGATTTTGGTAAGGGCAGATTGAGTGGAAAAACCAGGACGAAAACCAGATTGCAGCGGATCAAGGAGTTTGGACTGTTCGAGAAAATTTGATATTTGAGACTGGACTATTCTTTCCAGAGGTTTGGAAAGGTTGGGAAGTATGGAGATTGGCCGGTAGTCTTTGGGAGATAGTGGGGTAGAGGTTTTATTTGTAGGATGTACTAGAGCTTTTTTCCAAGAAGTTGGGTATACTGCGTTTTGTAGTGAGAAATTATATATGAAAAGTAGGACAGGTAGGATATCGATGAGGCATAGTTTGAGTAGTTTTACAAGTATTTCGTCAAAGCCAGTGGAACTGAAGCGGGATTTAAGAACGGAAGAAATAATGTCGGTAGGTGAGATGTCTAAGAAATAAAAATTGTCGGGGTTGAAAGATGGCGTTAGTGAAAAGACAGAGGAGGATGGTTTGATGTGTTAATTGAGGCAGACAAAAAATACGAGTTCATTTCATCGGGAGAAGCAGGAAAGGCTCTGGGGGGTGTTGGATTGCAGAGGGAGAGCTTTCGGAGGAGTTGCCATTTAGATTTAGGATCAGGACCAGTGGAAAGGGCTTTGTGGAAATATTTGGATTTTGATTGTAGACTGTGTCAAATTGCGAAGAGCCCTGAACGCTTGGTAGTCATCATTAAGCCTACTGTGTCTAAAGCGTCTATGGGCAGCATCACGTTTCCTATGCAGGTCTTTAATTTTTTCTGAGTATGTCGACCATTGAATCGACGGAGGTACAGGAATAAATTTGGTTCCAATTCAGGATTTCGAGGTAAGGCGATATAGATTTAAGGGTGAGTCCATCTAGGTTGTGAAAAGTTATTATTTTCGGTAGTATTTCTGGAGTTTGGATATTGTATGAAATTTGGATTAAATTATGAGAGGACAAAAATGGGGGAGGTAGTTGTGAGGAAGAAAGGAGTCTCTGCGATGAGTCAATGATGAACAAGTCTAACCAGGTGTCAGATAGGAGAGTGTGATGGGTGGGAGAGTGGAGCAATGGAGAGGTGTAGAGAGTAAAAAAGATTTTCAAGTTACAGTTTATCATTGGATTGGACCAGGAGATTGGTATTAAAGTCATCGGAGATTATGATGTGGTTGTAGAGAGGAACATGGTTGTAAAGGACCGACTCAAAGATAGGATCAAAAGGGACCAAAGGAAGGCGATACATTACAACGTATAGGAGAGCATTTCAGTTGCATGAAATTTCGACGAAAAGGAATTCTATGTGAGGGAAATTGGACGCTGGTGAAGAATCCAGGATCCATGATTTTAGGGAGTTGTGGACGTAAAGACCTACACCTACAACAGTCCGGTCAACTCGGTCGTGGCGGAGGAAGGAATAGTCAGGTAAGGAAACAGTGGAGTGTTTTAGCCCTGTTTCTGAGATTCCAATGGTGTGGAAAAAATTACGGGTAAAATATTGATGAAATTCATCAAAGTGAGCGGGCAAGGATTGGGAGTTGATGTGACAGGAGGTTAGGACACTAGACATGATGAGGAAGCAGAAGAGAAGCTCTCAGTATTTGAGCAGAGGAAACTATGAGGAGTAAATTTTATTGGCAGTGCTGATTGACAAGATTGAGAGTGCAGAGAAAAAATTATCAGAGGCGAGTTATTACTACTAATTTGTCACGAGTGATCAAGTCACCTCCCTGCACAATCGCTGTCCAAGAAACACAACAGTCTCTACCACATACATAACACAAGACCTTCCATGGGTTGTATAGGCATAGGTTTTTTTATTTTTTCTTAAATTTGAATAAAATAACAATAAATTTATCTGAATCTACTTATAACCAAATCAATATACCTTATATGAATAATTGAAAATAGCATACCATTCATGATGTTTCACCAAGAAGTTCAGCTTGTTTTAATTCTAACATCTTCTCTGCCTTTAGTACATAGGTATCTCCAAGGTGTTTAATCTGAAGCATATTTAAAATTTAAGTAAAAAATAGCACATTAATTGAAAATATAATTGATCAATTTTGTATGATTACTTAATAAACAATTTTTGAGGAATGAGTTTAATATAGGTCCAAGAAATTTAAAACCTCTGAGGCGTCTGAAAAGAAGATGGCCTCGTGACCTTCTAATTTGAAATTGTTATTTCAGAACTACCACTGGGTAGTTTCTCTACTTGTCTTTATTCATGCTTTTATGTATCATTCTTGCCATTTACTTGTTGTATTGTTACAATACATTAGTGAATTTCAAAGGTTAAATTAATAAATTTTTTTTAGAAAATAGCTATAAAAAAATAAATATTTTACTTAACTATAATTTTCACAAGAACAAAAATTAAACTGAATGCCATGCTTTCTTCTCAAAAATATATTAAAACCTTTCTATGAAAAAAATGGATAATAATTATAACAGGTATGAAATGTTTAAAGGCATCATTTCAAATGTTTCAATGTCAATTTCCATACAATGAAATCATATCCTTCAAATGTTTTTTATTTCAGGTATATTTCCTCCCATAACCAGACCGCTTCCGAACATCTTCTGACTTTGAACCACATTTTCGACTTATAAAATGCTTCAATCCTAGTCTCAGTCCCCAACTATAATAAACGCATCCTCTCAGAAACCATCCATATCAATTTAGAATCCCTCCCCATCAATCTTAAGACAGACAAACAAAATCTATCCTCAACCTATTCCCAAATATTTAATTTACTCAAACAACATTAAATTAATTTACATCATTAGTCCTTCCTTCATTTATCTGTTATATGTGTGATTATATCTATATAGTTTTCTTCCATTTTATATACACTTTCTCCATTATTCTTTACAGACACATTAGGACATCTTGACATATGTATATATATATATATTGATAGTTTGATAGTCCATCCATTTACATATGTATTTTAACGAGATTTTATACACATTTCTACGGTATGTATACATTAACATCATATTTTGAATTAATATTTATATAACTTCCTAATACGTAATTACCAAACATTTCATATCATAAATTACCTGTAATTTAATGAGGTTTTCCATACTTTTGAGTCTCACCAGTTTTACATATGTACCTTTTTCTTTTTTTTCCATATGTATCTTACTTTTAACCTTCTCATTTTTCTTACTCTTTGTATTTCTTTACATTATCACCTTTCTGTACACATATTCGGGAGTGCGGTGGCTCAGTGGTAGAGCACTGAGTTGCCATGCCGGAAATCCTTCTTCAAATCCCGCTGCAGGCAAGACTTTTATTTGGTCTGTTTGCAGCCAGAGAAGGATCTGGGGCTCACCCATCTTCTATAAAATGTTATAAAAAATTGGGTACCCAATATAAGGAGGAAAAAATCTGGCGGTTGAGCATGATCTAGGACAAGTCACCTCCTTGTCCTATGCAGAACTGTTGTCCATGAAACAGTACAGTCTCTACTATGTACTGAACCCCAGACCCATTCACGGGTTGTAATGGTACAGGTTTACAGGTTCACATATTCTGTTATTCATATATATCCTTTATATCTATCCAACGCTCTGTTTGTCTTTACTTTTCTGTAAACTCTATATGTTATTCTATAATTCTTTCTTAGCCCTGAAGATGGCGCTATTAAAAAATAAGTTATTCTTATTTTTGTGTTATCATTGACTGCACCCCCTGACCAATTCTATCCTTTGTTAGAATCATCCAGTCAACTATTTTACTCTCTAATACGACACCCCTATGAAATAAATTGAGTGAAATATTTATTCTCTATCCTATGATTTTCATCACAAATACATACATATACTACAAAACCTACAAAACAATAATGTAATAAAGTTGTAACATATGTATAATATTTATGAACTTATTTTGTAAATAAAATAAGAGGTAAAGTAAAATGAGAAAAACAAACATTAAAAATAACATGAAAGTTTGACCTTAGTATCAATCTAATGCCATCAATTTATTGGCGAGAACCTAAAACCTAGATATAATTTAGTGTTTGACTCTTAGCATAGTTCTATATAAATTTTTTATTTGAGATTTCTTGTGAATTTACTAAAGATTATATCGCTATGCTAACTTAAAAATGTAATATAGAAACAAATATCATGCTTTAATTACTGTTAATAATTAAAAAGTTATAAATAGAAATGTTTGCATTTGTATACAAGTATATAATACATAATACATGCCCATAACTCTGCAGATGCGAACATATATTTCTGAACAAAAATAACTTACCATTCCAGTGCAAAATGAATTAGAAATTATAAAAAAATTAATTTGGATAAATTATAAAAATACAAAACTATTACTTAAGGAACTTAAAAATAAAATATTTAACATAGTAATTTATCTTTAGTGTCACTTAAATAATTTTTGTGACATCAATTCTTTTCTAGATCATTTCCTACCTGTTCTGATAACTGAAAACTTGTATCTTCAGACAATCCTTCCTTCACTTTATTTTTTAACGATCTTAAGTATTTATTCTGTACATTATGGATAGCATCTCTGGTTTTAATGAATTGTGCTTTGGCATTTTTAGCAAGACCTTCTCTGTGCTCCTTGGTAACTCTAGGGTACACAAAAGTTAAATATTGTTTAAACTTAATGCAACATAAAATAATTTAAACATATCTAGTAATTTAAAAACACACTAGTATTTCTAAAATGAAATAAGTCAAAAACCCACATTTTTGGCAAAATGGGAAAAACTATTAGTGAGCTCCTAGAAGACAAGCTTTGAAGCTAAGTTGATACAGTTTTTATGAGTGATAATGAGACATTTACCCATTTTTTTCATGGTCATAACTCAACACCGAATACAGACCAATTTTTGAATTGTGTCACTTCAGAAATACTCACTAGTTTGATATGATGCAACTGTATAGGAGTAACATAATGGACCTAAGATAATAATTGTTGAATAATATTAGATGACCTTATATATATGAGCAAGAAAAATGTCAGAGTGGAGGTCAGAAAAGGATGGATTTAAAAATAAACAGATCTTTTCACTAATGAGAATTTTTTCTGACCTCCACCAAGAATTTTTTCTGGACCATTTTCTTCCTCATAAGATAATAAATTTATTTGTAAAAGAAAAACTTTTTATAAAATAATAACAATTGACTTTACTTATTACTTTAGGAGCCTGGCACATCCAGTAAAGTTTTTGGGTTGAAAAGGAGTTATAATAGATGCAATACCTCCATTTCAAGCCAAGGCCTTACTTGGCTTAACCGCTTAAACACTTATTCTCAGGGACTGCAGGATTAATAACATAATGTCAGTGTTCTTATGATTTCATTCCCCTACTAGCTCCAAGGAATAAATGGATGCAGGTCCATTCCGCATTCTTGGAAACTAATATTACATATTAGCTAAAGCTACTAGGTACTTATTAATTGGTATTCTATAGTTTTTACTCAATGATCGACTCTTTATACTCAATAATCGGAAACACGAACATAAAACTTGGTATGCAATACAGATGGTTTAACACCAAGGTTCAAGGCCATCCTAACATAATAATGAAGGACAGTGTTACCACTCCTTCAACCACACAAATTGAAGTGTAATAACTTCTGTGTTCAGGATTGATTCTGACTGAAGCAGTTGATTCATTTGTTCTGTTATATCAACTTTTGAATTTGGGAGAACCTTCTGAGGTATACCTAGGTATAGGGTATACAGCCTCTATAAATTGGATATTTTTGATAGGGGATAAAGGTTAACCCTTTCTGTTCAACATAAAAATTAACCACATGAGTTCCTTTTATAGTTTTGAAATACTGAGATCAGATCCAAATGCAAATATAAGCTATATTCAACTTAACCCGATATACCATATGAAGAAACCCGGTAAAACGGAACTTAACTTTTTTTTATGACAGTCAATTTTCTCCAATTAATATATATATTTTTTTTAAAAGTAAATTAAGATATTGTAGGGAAGTGTGAATGGGCTACTACCCAGTTATCTGGTTACTATTAAAATATTGGTTAAGTACCGCGACTAAAGAAATGACAGAAAAGATCCAATAAATAAATATTTGACGATAAAAAAATTTGAAGATAAACAAATATGTAATGATTAGCATCATTACATAATTTAAATAACTTCAATATGAAAAACGTACTACAGACATTTGTTTACATTTACATTGCAATCTCATTTAAACAAATAACCAAATAGTGCAGTAAACTTAAATATTGTTGGAATACACTAACTTGGGAACTGGAATAAATAAAGTTGTACCATCTTGCTGAGGATTTAAATTCATTCCAGAATCAGATAATGCTTTTAAAACAGCTGGTATGGCTTGTGGAAAGTCATTCATATTAACAATGACTGTTTTTGGATTTTTTCTGAGTACTTGCCCTAACTCCATCAGTGTATACTTTTTATCTTCAAATTTAACTATTAGGTTATCAATTGCACCTAAACAAATAATAAAATATTGTAGAACAGAGTACAACCAAAAACTAGATAATAAAGAATAATCTATTTAACTACAAAAATAATGACCATATAAACATACAATTAATCATATATTAAAAGAGTAAGGAAGTAGATTTAAAGAATGGAAAACTTATATTTTTTTTAATAACAAAGTTGATAAGGCATAATTGAACAAGAAAAATTAAATAATTTACTTTTGTCTTACATTCTTTCAGTATGTAATATACTCAATATTATGATATATTAATAATTTTACCATTATTTCTAAACTGAGCATCGAATAACAGAATTTCGCCTCTCTCATAGTAACTGAAAGATTTAGTAAGTAGGAATCACAGGGCAGATTAATGGTCTAAAAAGGATTGTCCGAGGTCAGGGTTTCAAAAATTAAATGTAACAATAAAATCTTTTGAAAACAGATCCAAATTTTTATCTGATAACTATACTTTTTTACCTAATAGCATTAATAACAAAAAAGTAAAAATATTTTTAAAAAATTACTTATTCCATTATTAATATTCTTCCATTACCTGTTGAAGATCTCAATGAAAGCTGTGTAATAAAAACTTCTTTCAATCTTGCGACAGAATTTTCAAATTCTGACTTAAGTTTTTCAACATTTATTACTTCTCCAAGTAATGATTCATTAATTTCTATATTTTTAGTTTTACCTTTTCCTATAAAACATATATGCCACACAAAAAGTTAATAACCATTAGCATAATGAAAAAAAAAAATACTGAAATACAGACCTATTGTTAAGAATCAATTTAATAGGAATCTTAGAGTCCAACATAATTGAGATAAAATATAGAATCTTAGTTTTTTAAAATATAAAGGTCTCCTCATATTCATGGGGTGACCTAGGGAAATTATAAAAGAGATATTTGATTTTTTCATTTTCCTCCAAAAGAAGTATATAATATATATATAACAGAGTCCAAAAAACTCCTCAATAATAAACATTGTGGCTAATTTCATTAGCAATAAAATGAACAGATTTACAGAGCCCTACATTAAATATTAATTGAGATAATTTTATTTGAAAGTAATCAATTTACTGAGAAGTTTAGGGAAGAATTCTCAGTTGTGGTTAGTATAGCAGATTGGTGTCATGTTTTAGAACAGATTAAATTTAATTCAAGTCTAGATGTTTGGAATTTTTCTGTGTCCTTAACATTGAAAAGAAAAAAAACCTTGATTGACCCATAATCACAAAGATTGCTTCTTATTAATTGTTCAAAATTAGTAATCCTTTCTAAACTGCCTGTGGTGTACTGATCAGGGACATTAAAAGTATGCCTTCCGAAGTGTCGGATCGATATTTCCCTCAATGTTACTCATCTTTAGAACTTGAATCGATAATGATTCTGCAGATTGTCGCTTCGAGGTGGGGCACAACAAGTTTTAGCTTTTCATTTGTTTCACTTTAAACATTTTCCAAAAAAACAAGTTATTTTGAGCTTTAGTATGAAAAAGGGAATGGAATTGTGGGAAACGTGTATACTTCGGTAATAATTTCATCTAAAAATAAAAGTTCCAACAAACATATATTATCTATACTCTGAAATTTTAGTTAGAAACTTTTATTTCTGGGTGAAATAATTATCGGAATAGAAATGAACTGAAGTGAAATGATTAACTTGTTTTTGGAAAATATTAAAAATTAAATGAAGAACAGTTAAAACTTGGTTTAACTCAACTCAAAGCGACAAGCTAAGGAATAATTACCCAAAATAATAAACATTCCAAATACCCAAAAAACTTATATTTATAAATTAACAAAAAACGACCAATTAGCATTGTAAATTGTACAAAATCACAATCAACAAGCCTTAAAATCAGGATCTGTTGGTTCAGTGAATAAATAAACATTGCAAGCTGAGATTTTATTTGGTATCTAACGAATTTAAAAAAATAATATTACATACATATTTAAAAAAATAAGGATGAAGCTAAAATTGTAGTCTATAGGTTGTCATGGATGCTAGATAAACATTGAGAGCTACAGAAGTCTGTTTTGAAAAAATATTAGATAAATAACCAACCTCTATCTTCCTTAGTTTTATTCTTGCCTTTGGCATAATACCTGATACAGTTGTGCTGCTTAGTAAGATTTTCTCCTATTAAAAGTTTATTAACAGCACAAACAGGAGGAGGATGACAAAGTCTCTTACTAAGCAATCTTGAAACAACTGGCCTGAACATACTGCATACACAAGACAAAATTAAACCTTAAAAGGCATTTATCCTGATAGTACAGAAGCTATGTTTATAACCTGCTTGAAACAGCGCGGCTTATCAGCAAAGAGGCACGTGGAACTTGAAGTAGGAATGATTCCAACCAGCAGTTACAAGTTGAAGTTAAGAATTTGTATCCCTACTCATTATCATCATTACTTTAAAATGTAACTTATTACCATGATATTCCTCTAGATGCATAATGATGAACGTAGGAGTGGTGATAAGGTTCAGTACAAGTGACTGCAAAGTATATTATTAGGCGCCGATCCTAAACTATGCGAGCATGTTTTACGGTCGAAGTCTCTTTCGTATTCACTTCGATCAGAAACATTAAACTTCTTAACTAACATCGATAAGGAATTTGGAACATGGAAGTTATTAGAACATTTTTAACAGCAATACCAGTTTTCAGATTCACGTTACTTTTCATGGGTTTGCCCTTGTTTTGTGCTACTTGTTCACGATGTATGTTGTGTTTCTTTATAATAACATGCCTAGCTAAATCCCTGCGTAAGTTATTCGAGTTGTTCATTGCTAATACTGTATGCAGTGTCATGTCGTCATATGTTGTGAGAGTTGTCCGATATACAGAATGCTTACATTTACGGAAATATAGTAGTACAATAGTAAAGTTTGAATTTCTTATACCATTTATAAATATTGATGTAGAATTTCTTAAATATTTCATATTTTCAGGATTGATAACTTCAATTATGTGGTAAAGTTTAATATGGCATTAAATAATGTAAAAATTATTCAAGTAAACTTGCAATGAGACCTTGTTAAATCACAATGAACTAATCTGAACTTACCTAAAAAAATAAATTTTAGTAATCAAAATAATATAAAAATAAGTATTTTAAACGAAAACCTTCTTTAATGAATAATGTAATAAATCATGAAGTATTAACAGTAAATCCTATAATTTTTATCTTGAACATAAATCAGAAATATTTGTTAAATGGTAAGCTGTGTGACACAGCGTGGCAAATATTTTATTCGTTGTATTAATAAACGTTGTGAAACTGAAAAGCTAATTTTCGTATTTTGATAAACAAAATGGATTTCGATTAAATTTGTTTGTACATTTAAAAATACAAAAAAGGTTGTAATGGTTATTGTGAGCTAGTTGGACATATGTTCATCTTTCATTCACTCAAACAATCAAGTTTGACGGACTATTAGGGCACTCCAGAGACTTTAATAAGGGTGTGTGGGTTTGAAAACAGTCCAGTGATCCATCCTATCTAATGTGAAAACATTTTAATCCCAATATTTTTATCCATGTACCTAAGATCTTTGAACAATACCACATATATTTTTATTTGTAAGATTTATTAATGATGCAATGGCCTCCTTGACACATTGACCACAAAGCATTTGTACAAATCTTGTGATAGAAATATTTTCTCATCTAGACTTTTTACGAAAATAAGTATATAATAAAATGAATGATCTTGATTATTTTCAATAATTTCATGCACAACGCCCACGTATATTTAATTATAAACTCCCAGGCAAATTAATATGTATAGTTAATGTGTTTTTCTCCATTGAATTTAAACTTTTAGTTTTTATTGTAATTTTTAACAAAGTATAATGAAATAAAATTCGAAAGAACTAGTGAGCCCCATCACTCCATCCCTACTCCTATTATTCATGAGAAATCCAGGAAACCCTCCATCCTCATCCCTCTCTTGAAATGCACGTGATGCAGTAAAAGATATTCCGTCAGTCAAGATTATCCTGACAAATTCCAAATGAATAAATAAGCTAAGGGGTTATGAATTTTATTCTATTTTTATTTTATTTATGAAATGAAATGTAAACATATTTTAATGATGCAAATAAACACAAGTGGGAGATGGACAGAGGATTGACCATAGTGCAAACCGAGACAAATAAGGTGTACAACCACTTATCCTTTCAGGGATTTCTTTTTCAGTTCATTCTTAGTTTTCGTGGTGCTCACATCATAAATAATTAACTCTAACTGACTAACTAACTCTTTCGGCTCTATAGTCACTGAAGGAACTTGGCTTCCTCGACAATACTCTTCCATTCAGCACTATCCTCTGCTGCGCTTCTCCATGCAACAACCACCCCGTGAACATAAGGCCAGACTCAGCATTCTCCAGCCCTCGTAGTCCTGTTCTGTCTCTTCTTCTCTTTCCATCCGGGTGTCCTTCCATTACTTGCTTTCGAGTTCTTCCTTGATCCCTATTGGTTGAGTCCTATGTTTTTCTTAGTACCTTTTTCTCTCATGTGTTCAGAAATATCTCACGCAGCTTAGTGACGGCCCATGCATGGCGTACATCATCACTCCACATCTTCAAACATCAACACTGGTGGGAGTACCGTTTTGTGCACTGTTACTTTCATGCTTTGGATATGTCTCGGTTTCGAATTTTATTTTTTGTGACAAGTAGCACCTGTTGGGTTTGTTTATCCTCGCTTTGATCTCGTCTTCTATTTCATTGGTTTGTGTAAAAATTGTGCTAAGATATTTAAACTTAAATATCTTATATATCTACTCCTTGAATGTTATAACCCTCTCTTACCCATGACCTACTAGTTTCACCTTTCCTGGATGTATACTTGTATCGGGTCACGTTTTTATTATTATCTCGAATAAAGAACTCAGGAATGGGTTTCCGTTGGCACATCTATATGAATTAAAACTATTTTTACAGTCGAGTAAAGATTTCAAAAGATGGGCTTGATAACGAATACATGGAAGAAGGCACAAAAAAAAAAAAATATATATTAGTAACGGAATTAAAAGTCGAGGAGGAGGGGGTTACGATTTAGGGGGCAATAACAGCTTCCGGAGATTTATTGATTGAAAGGATTGTTGGAAAGGTAAAAAACCCAAATTATTTATCATTAATTAGAGGAAAGTTGCACTGATTCAATATTTTTAGAAGGTGATTTTTTTTTCAATAAGATTATAATGCACTCAGCCTCAAATCAAAGGTGACAGGGGACGGATTCTAAAAGATTAGAATCAAGGTTTTGAGGGGACCTTCTCTTTTCCAGACCTGACCCTCATCCAGAACATTTGGAAATGTCTCTCTGATGATCTGTACTATAAAGGAACCCATAATTCCGATGCAGATCTGAGAGATGGCATCCAGAAGGCAGTGAGAGTTGTAACTCAGAAAAATCCACATCATTTGAAAAATATGTGCCTTTCTATAGAAAAAAGTACTTGAAATGAAATGTGAGACAGTAGACAATTAAATGTCAGTAAAATAATTTATATATTGTTATTAAAAAAGTAAATGTATACTTTTATTTGTCTCGGCTCCATGATAGTCAGTCCCCTTTAAAACGTCTTCTCCCACTTAAGTTTATTTAGCCACATCTTATGAAATAACTGTGTATATATATATATATTTTTTTTTAAAGCATTGTTAAAAAAAAAAAAAATGTGACATTTTAATTTATCTTTGTCTGCATCATGGTCAATCCTTCTTACAGCAACTTCTTCTCCCACTTGTGTTTATTTACATCCTTTGTTTACATATTTCATAATACATTGTTAAAAATTTTAATAAAAATAAAATGCTTAAATTCAATGTAAAAAAAAAAAATCAACAATACACTATTGTCCAGGAGTGTATACAATAATTTTCTAGGCAAAAGTTTCTTCTTTTACGTTTATGAGCTTAAGTTCTTCGATAGTTTAAAAATCTAAAACCGTGATCGCTTAAAAGCTTGATCAAAAAGAGAAAACTATTTAATAACATAATCTCCAAGGCTATTGACTAAGCAAGAAGTCAATTACTAGGCCTACCGAAGCTAAGGATAGTGGGCAAAGTTTTCAGCTCATTTTATATCTTTCGCCGATCCGTACTTATAAGAGGATTTATTGTATTCTATTATGTAGTAGAAAAGAGATAGAGGGACGAAGAAACGAAATCTAGTACAACTGGATTTTGGTATGAAGATTAAATACAATAAAAAAAAGATTTCGGTGAATGCCATTCGAGTTATTATAGTAATAGCCTTTTAACGAGTCATCTTGTATAGCAACTACAAATACAAAGGAAGCTAAAAATATAGCCATTGTGAAACATTTACTAAAGATAGAGAGGGGGATACAGAGAGGACTCCACGCGGAAGTCTGACAAAGAAATATAGATTGGTGTTGAAGGCTCTTAAGAATTAGAATAGAAAGATCATAACTCCATAGATATACGATCCACAAGAAACCAGTAAAGGCTGAATATCAATATTTTTAATAAGCTTTGAGACTATAAAAGTGAGAGTGGTTTGTGTGCTGGTTATGTTAAGCAGATGGAGGAAGAGGTTAAATAAAAGCTCAAAAGGTTCAATACCACGAAGAAAGAATGTCTAGATAGTTGAAGAAAACAGAAGGAAAATGTTTGAATTAAAGATTCCAGTGAGAAAAAAGAAAAGTTCCTATAGGGGAATGAATAACCAAGTAATGAGAGAGAATGAGGAACTTTCGACAGAAATTGTATAAAATGGCGTTTAAGTGAAAAAAAAATGAAAAAGAAAAGTAAACAGTTTATAAGCAGTCTATAAAGCCTTTCTTTTATTTTATTATAAAAAAACTGTATTATATTTAAAAAATACTTCTTTTTAAAAAATTGTAAATTAAGTTCAGGGATAAAAATTTGTATGAAAAAAGGAATCTTCTTTTATTGGTTGTGTATGGGGCGGTTTAATTAAGAAGCCAATTAAGCCAATTAAGGCAAATAAATAAAATACATTTAATTCAGAAATAAGGAAATTAGTCCCTAGTAAAAGATAAACAGAAAAAAAACATCTGATTTATATATTTACGATAAAGAAAACTATTAATAGTTTTCCAATTCATTTTTTTAAAACTAATTGGCTGATATGATGATAATTTACATATGATCCATTATTTTATTTTTGTCTTCCTTAATTATTAAATTTATCAATTTAATTGATACTATCAAAATATTCCGTACATATATATTCTATAAACACACGCACACACTTCCTGATGTAATCTATAATTTTCTCTACCTTACAGAGCTACCACAACATAACTTACGTTCAAAAATTACGCGCAGCCTTTTAACCTGAGCGGAAAATAAAGAAATAGACAAAACAAAGCTAATGAACCGGACAATATTGCCTTTCCCCAAATGCCGATTAGGTAATTGACGCGGAAAATTAGCCTCGTACTCAAACAGAATACTAAAGCCATTTATACGTTTAATTAGTTCTTCACTGAACCAACTGAACCTGATTTTAAGGCCATATGATTGTGATTTTGTACACGAACAATTTAATGTGAAAATAGGTTGTTTTTTGTTAATTTATAAATATATAAGAACGATGTTTAATATTTTGGGTAATTATTCCGCAGGTTGAGTCACAACTCAACCTCCAAGAGAGTTGAGTTACAAAAAGTTTTAACTGTTTATTCGTTTCATTTTTAATATCTTCCAAAAATACAAGTTATCACGAGTTCGGAAAAAATAATTTAATTATGGTTAATGCGTATATTTCGGTAATCATTTCATCTAGAATTTGAACGTTTCAATAATCAAATATCTTTTATAGTTCGAAATGTTTGTTGAATCTTTTATTTCTTGATGAAATGATTACCGAAATCTGCTCATTATCCATAATTACATTCTCTTTTCTATACTAAATTCGCGATATCGTGAATTTTTGGAAAACCTGTGGAACTAATACCGTATTTTGTCTTACAGATAATACCCGTATGAATTACTTCTTAAAACATTTTTTGGACATTTAAATTCCTAAGTCATTTTCCTAAACATAGTAAGCTTTCGCACTTTGGCTAACTACTGTCCCTATTTTATTTAATTTGAAGAAGAAAAAAAAAGTCAAGATGAAGAAGGCTTTATGATAGTCATGTATATGAATCTTATGTAATTAATTGGGAGCTTCGAGCGTTTTTTTTTTTTTAGTAGAATTTGTTCGAGTAATAAAATATTTTTGTGCTACATTAGTCTTATCCAATTCATATAAATATAATAAATCAAATAAATAATCAACAAGCGGTTCTAGTTGAAGCAGCATCAGTTCAGTTCAGGGTCAACATTAAATTCAAAGCCAGGATTTACAACAAAAGCTTCAATAGTAATTCCTTTTAATGAAGAAACGCCTTTTGAGTCTGATGAAACTGGAGGTTCTCATCATACTTGAATTTTCTTGACTAATATAAATATTTATTTTGACGGGTGTACACATTTTTTCATGATTCATTTCTCACATTTCTTCTTGGAGGAATCCATACGTGAATAATATTTATCGATTAATTATTATTCGATTATCGATAATTCGAAATAAGTATTACTCCTTATGAGGAAATATTGAATGATGAATCCTTAATTAACTGTCTTCAGCTGCGGAGGCTCAATTCTCAAATTAAAATACCTGGCTCAAGGAGATTGAACTCGAAGCTGCTAAATATTACAGTAATTGAAGGAGGGGATGAAATCCCTTAAGATTTCATCAATAATACAATGGCTAGAATCCTCAGGAGGTACGCGGGGTATATAGTGCAAGCAGGTGGGGGCAGTACGGTTAATAACGGAGCAATGGACGAAATTAATTTGGTGCAGAGGTAGGCTCCAGTATTTAAGATTGTACTTTAGAAAATGATGATGATACTTATGTATTCCTATTGAAGAAAAATCTTATTTGCATTTATGGACTTTATTCCCCTAAAAGGAGTCTATCTTTCTTGTTTTTTTATAGTTTAGTTTTAATTTAATTAAATCCCACTGTTATGTATCTTAAAATACATTGGTGGAATGTATAATTAAATTCGAAAAATGAAGAAATTTACCGAAAATGGATGAACTTCATTTTGTCAACAAGTTTTAATAGTTTATTGGTTTTATTTTTAATATTTTCCAAAAATATAAGTTATCGTGAGCTTTAGTGAGGAAAAGAGAATAAATTATGGTTAATTAGTAGATTTCGGTAATCATTTCATCACGAAATAAATGTTTCAACCAACATTTCGAAGTGTAGATGATATATATCTATTTGTTGAATAGTTCATTTCTATATGAAATAATTACCAAAGTATACACATTGCCCATAATTAAGTTCTATTTTCAATATTAAATCTCATGATGACTTGTATTTTTGGACAGTATTGCTTTCCTACAGGAACGTTAAGTTTTGGAAATGGTAACATCAATAGTTGACCAGGTCTCTTGACCATTGCCTTTTTAATATTTTCCTTTCAAGACCAGGTAACAGGTAACAGGTTTATTGTAAATAAACAAAAAAAATCCATTCAAATAATAAATAATTCAGTATATATTATAAAAGAAAGTGTACTATGTGTGTGCCGCTAAAACTCAGAAATGAGTCCTGGTACGATTCTGAGTAAAGTGTTCACATGCTTGTTTAAATTTTCCGGATGATGTGAAGGGAACTCCCAAATAAGTTTACCGTTTTGTATACTCCAATTTCTTATCATGCCAGTATAACAGTTTGCGCTGTTTAAGCCTTGGAGATTTATGAAAGACAAGAGTTTTGGATTTGTTTACATTTAATGTAAGAGATTTGTTACTTCAATACTCCTGTAATATTTGTATGTCCTTCTGTGATCCATGTCAACTATTGCTTAATAAGATGATATCATCAGCTAGAAGGATCTTAGTCCCCTCGTGTAAGGTATCTATGCTTACACCTGCTGCTCCTTTGTCATGGAAGAATTGTATTATGTCGGAGATAGATAGCAAAAACACGGCTGGGCTCATACTTTCGCCTTGTAAAAGTCCTAAGGTGATGTCAATATCATCCGAAAGTTGTTCATTAACTGAAATTTGGGTTGATGCATTGTCGTACAGCATTTTAATAATTTTGACAGTTTTTGTCCGATTGCTACAGTAATAAGCTTTCTCCAAAGGAGTCCGTGATTAACTGAATCGAAGGCTTTTTTGAGGTCAGTGAACGTGACATATAGATATCTTCCTTCTGTTTTGAACGTTATTCCGATTAGTGCCGAAAGAGTGAAGATATGATCAATGCAGCCTCTTCCGTTCCTGAATCCTGCTTGCTCTTCGGGTATTAGATTCTGAGAGTCCGCCCATAGCATTATTCTCCTCGCAATGATGCCGGTAAATAATCTAGCCATCGTGTTCAGTAGGGATATACCTCTGTAATTATCAACACCACTTCTATTGCCTTTTTAAAAAGTAAGTAGAGTTTGGATTTAGACCACTGGGTAGGTAATTTTTCTTGATCAAGAACAGCATTAAATAAATTCAAAATATATTGTACCCACTCTGGGGCGAGATTCTCAAAGTTTTCATAAATTATAAGGTCAGGTCCGGGAGATTTGTTGTTTTTAGAAAGATTGATACAAAACTGCAGTTCCTCTAGCGTTTATGTTAGCTTCTAGAATTAAGTTGGTGGTGGGGATGAATTCTAAGCTGTGAATGAT
Organism: Troilus luridus; assembly: GCA_964056705.1. Lineage (NCBI taxonomy): Eukaryota > Metazoa > Arthropoda > Insecta > Hemiptera > Pentatomidae > Troilus > Troilus luridus. The sequence continues at coordinate 64,313,806 of OZ057412.1, read as the reverse complement.
CTGACCGGCATGTGCCCAGTAATATTCGCTCCATTCTTCTATGGCTACTGCATTTTCATTGGGTTTGTATGGATCCAGGGAATTAACGGTTTTCCAAAACTGTTTACTATTTTTCGTATCCTGCAGGGTTTTTTATAATTTGAAATCTAAATTCTTTTTTCTTGTCATTAACTAATGTTCTGTAGGAATCCCTTGTTTGGATGTAGTCTTGTAACGCTTGCGGAAGAAAATTGGATTTAACTAATGCTCTATATTTTCCCCTAACTTCCCTTTTCAGATTGTTGCATTTTAAATCAAACCAGGGTTAATTAGGCTGAAACTTTATTTTCTTCGGTGTTTTTTTATTACAAGCATGCCGGCAGAAGACATACTTTCATGCAAGCATTTGACGAAATTCTTATAGAGCTCGCTTACATCATACGAATTTAAGTAAATTTTTTCACTACAAGCTAAATTTGTTCTGAATAATATACTTTTGTCCTCTTCCCATTTAACATGTTTTTTGGGTTTCATATCAATATAATTAAACGGTCGATGATTTGGTAAGCATAAATGTGGTTTCACGGAAGTAGCACAAGGTAAATGGTCCAGAAAATCAGACAAGGCTATAACTTCCATATCATCTAATATCTCTAGTGCCATATCGTTGATCCACACTAGATCAATAGCGCTTTTTCCAACTTTAGAAATAAATGTGAACTTCCCGGGTCTGTCAGAAAGGGTCCTGCCATTGCATAATATGAGACCTAATGATTCCATCACTTCCACCAACTGTTTTTCTCGTCTGTTAACATGTTTATGGCAGTTCCTCCTTGTAGGGTATAGATTTGAGTTGTACAACATTTCTTCTTCCAAGCAATTCAGGTCACCTACATGACAGTTAAAGTTACCATTGATAAACAAGTAAGTTTTCGAATAATTTAGTAATATTTCTGTAATAGTGTTACATAGTTCTTCCAGTATTTTATCCATATCACATACAGGGGCGAAGTAAATGTTTCCAAATGTTAATAGTTTGTTATTAATTTTGATATTGACAAAAAGCCAGTAGCGGTTGGTATATACAATACTTTTTCCTGAAATAATGGAACTATGAACTATGAAAAGGGTTAGCAAACCACCGCTGCCGCGCCCTGTTGTGTTTGCTTTTACAGCTTTACCGCTAAAAGATGTATAATCATGTAACCATGGAGGTAAAGAGAAATTATCGTCAATCACCCAAGTCTCTGCGAAACATAATATGGGATATTGCCTTATAGTATTAGGTACATTCTTTTACTGTAAATTTGAATAAATTTTTTAAACCATTTATATTGCAAAACAAGATATGATGTCCATATTGTTGTACATTTTTAGGGTAGATAGTTTAACCGAGTCCTACCTTGAATCATGAACAGGTATTAGACCGTAGGAGATGGGCTCGATCCGTCAGGGCGACTTAACCATTGCTGAGACAGATGAACTTCGTAGTCGAAATTTAAACTTATCCAGTCTATTTTCAGCTTTTCTTTTCTTTTTTGGTTGTTCCTCATCAGATATTTGGAGCAGGCCCGCATGTGATAACGCTTTAGGGAAATCACCTTCAAGTTCTTTGATTATGCCCTCTACTTCATCCATTCTGTAGAATGACACTCTTATTTTGAAAAAACGTTTCCTATAAGAAGCAATGGTATCAATATTTTTTAATTTAATCAAGCGTGAACCCCTCTTCTCTTTCTTCGGGGGTCTTATCATGACTTAAAAACATGCTTTTATTTTTTTAAATATCCCTACACTTAATAATCTCTTGTTTTACATTATTATGGTTGAGTGATACCAAAATTGGTCCTTTTCGACGTCTATCACAGGTGTTAACTGTCATTTGATGCCTTGTGCAGGTTACTATTTCGCCGAATAACTCTTTTGCCTTTAAAAACGATAACAAAAACTGATGCCCCAATAAAGGCTTCTGTGTAGCGTATTAGAAGAGTAAGAGTCGGGATAACTGTATTCAACTACAAAAGTATCAAGTAAAAGTATCAGATACAGAAAAGTATCCGTATCTCTTGTATTCAGATACAGGAAAATCCAGTATCTACCCATGACTAATGGGGTGTGAGCCCTCTATCTCCCGTCCATAAAGAAGGTTCCTGTTTTTACCTGTAGGACGTACATTTGAAGATGTAAGGGCTGGAAGTTTCGCCCTCTAAAAATTTCTAGAACAGTCCAGAATATTCGAGAGCATTCCACAACATTCTGGAATGTTGTGGAATGTTCGGGAACATCCCAGATCATTGTGGAATCTTCCAGAACACTCTCGAATGTAGTGGAATATTCTAGAACATTGTGGGTGGACCATTCGAAGAATTTTTTGTATGAGTGGAGCTACCTATAAAGCAAGATATGTCGTGGGTTCGAAGGTTTCAGAACATTCTGGGATGTTAATAGATCGACACGATGGCAAACGTTGAAGAAAGTGTCAACTTACCTTCAGAATTTTTAAATTCTTTGCAAGTACCAGGAATGCCATTACATTGTCTTCGACTGAAAATTGGATCTCCGATAATACTACTCAGAAATCTCTACTCACCAAAACTATGTAATGGAACAAGGATGATCGTCAAAGAGCTATCGAATAACATCATCCAACCCGAACTTATGACTGGGAAGGAGAAGGACACACAGTATTTATCCCCAGAATACCACTGATCTCTACTGAATTGCCATTCCAATTTAAAAGACTGCAATTTCAAATCAAATTAGCCTATAGTTTTACAAGTATCAAAGCCAAGGACAAACTTTAAATTATTGCGTCATCAACCTCACAGAATCCTGCTTTTCTTACGTCCAACTATACGCTCTCGAGTAGGAAATTTGAAACATGTATACAAATATACTCTGGATAACAAAATGAAAAATGTTATATTAAACAAGTATTGTAAATAGAAGTATTGTAGTCTTAATATATTTTCAACAAAAAATTTGTATCTCATATAATTTAAAGTTTATTCTTTTACTCCGACTACCACACAATCTCATATCAATTCCCCGAGCGAAGCCAGGTACCCCAGCTAGTAAGCATTTAAATAATAGGACTGTAAAAAATCACATTTCAATAGATCCTGATGAGATGACTGATGTGTTTTTTAAGTTTTCAATTATTTAATGGAATACAAAAAAAACTTCATACAGTAGTATTAAACTGGAAAATGTGAGGATGCAATAGAGTTTACGAGTCTAAATATAAGATTACGGTAGGAATTCCATTTCAAAATTATTCAACTGCAAAATAAAATATCTAGTGGGCGTGCATAGGTTACTTATAGATAATTGTAATACTCAAATACCATCATGCTCAAATTGACTATTGTACTGTTTTCAAACCACTCTAAGAGATTAATTAAAAAAAAACATATATAGGTTATTTTTAAAATAAAATTTCTGATTTTATTTATGAAGGTGAAAGCTTTGAATCCACTTTGCACTTTACTTTCATATATTGTAGGAATTTACAATACTCAGATATTAGGAATCTGCATTATTCAGTCTTAAATCTATCTCATTGTTCTTAAACCAAGTTCATTCATCAAATAACATTTAATATTAAATACTCTTAAATTATACTTAAATAATATTTACTAAAATAATATTTGCTGACACTAATCTGCAATGAAATATGAAAATATCATTTTTTTTTTCAACCGTCTTTTTCACACCTATTTTGGAAACATGATAATTTAAACATTTCATAATCAGTTTAGAACATTTTAATTTAGAAGGTAATTGATAAATAGTCATCTGTTCAGGTTAGTTTACAACACATGCTACGAAAGTGGTGTTGATCGGGTTTTGTTTATACCGTCTACATCAAGGCCCAATATTGTAGGCATATTCAAATGTACGTAGCAAGGTCCATAAGTTTCCGGCCTGTCCTGCTTTCCCTCCTTCAAACGTGCCGGGACCTGCAAGCCTATGCACGTCCATGCCTGCTCACTCCGTACACTCCGCCTCACTTTCTCAGTCCTGTCAGTCAGTGTCCAGCCTTGAAGGAAACTCCCCATGTTTACAATGTTCAAACTCGAGTACCGTGCGGTTATTAAATTCTTTTGGGAAGAGGGACTTACTCCTGTTCAAATTAAAGAGCGCTTGGATTGTGTATACGGGCAGTCCTCCCCTCGCATTCCACAGTGAAAGAATGGGCAAAATCATATAAGTTAGGGAGAGAACGTCCAGAAGATGACCCGCGTCCCGGTCGCCCATTGGAAGCTGCCACTTCTGAAACAATCCAACTTGTGGAATTGCTGTCTGACCGGCGACTGAAACCAAGGAAATATCAGTGAAGTTGGGGCTTTCAAAAACCATCTCTTTCAAAAGAGGATCATCAAAGAACATTTGCAATATGAACGAGGTTAGTGTAAGATGGGTTCCAAAAATTCTTTCAGCTGCACAAAAACAGGAACGAGTTCACTGCTGCAATGAATTTTGGCGATTTAGGACCGACGAAGAGCAGCAGTGGAAGAACATTTTTTTAACAAAGAAGAAAATTTATGTAGGAAAGAGGCACGTGAAGCAGAAGGATCGATATGAAGAGGTCGAGAAGTAGTAGGCAGAGAATTATGGTCTTGAATACTAGTATTATGAAGAGAAGATATAGAAGAGAAGTTCTGTTTTTGGCCCCGTTTTTTGTGGTTCATGTTATTCATGTAGGAAAGAAATTAGTTGACTGTAGGTACTATAATAGGATGTAATTAGTTGGGGGTGCAGTCAAGAAAACACAGCAAAATAAGTGAAACTATTGTATTTTATGTGCCGACGTTTCGACCTACTGTGTAGGTCATCTTCAGGGCTATGAGAAAACAGACAAAAACAGAATAGACTGTAAAAATACATAAGATAGAGATACAGAAAATATAACAAAATGTAGAGATATAGAATAATTGCGAAAAAAAGTGAAGGATATATGAATAAAGATGATTACATAGCAGATGTATAGAAAGGTGATAATGCAAAACAAAATACAAAGAGAGAAATGAAGTTAAACAGAAAAAAAATGAAAAAGATATAAATATAATGAGTATGGAAAACTTAGTATAATAAAGATAGAAATGTATTGCAGAGAAAACAATAGTATGAAAATAGACTCCTGGGGAGTACCATAAGTGAAATGAAAGAACATGAATTAAAAATTATGATACCTAAGAATAAATAGAGAAGAATATTGTAGAAAGTAAAGAATAGGAATCTAATGTATGACAGGCAGAGAAGTGAAATATAAATATAAATTTAAAATATAAGTATCAGATGTTATATAAAGGTATACAATAGGAATGATGTTATATTATATAAATTAAGATGTAAGTATAAAAGAAACTATAGATGAGAGATATCAAATATCAGTAAGTGAATGGAGATATATTATAAAAAATAATGATGTTCCATGAACATGAACTCTTTGATTAAACTATGATGGATGCTAAAGTGATAATGGGAGAAATAGGTGTGAAGGAAGGAGATGGAGAAAGATGAAGAGAAGATATAAATAATATGAAACTGTACGAACCCAATAGGAGTGGCTGCTCGGGCAGAAAGTAACTGACAAGAAAAATACGTTATAACGACGGAAGCGCTGTCAGCGATCTCTGACGGTCAAAGATGTAACGAAAATTCAAAAAATTCAAAAAAATAAAAATAAAAACGTAGGGAAAGGGCAATATGGGTCAAAATGGGGACGCGTAAATCATGTAAAAAAAAAAAATAAATAAAAAAAAAATAAAAAAAAAATAAATAAAAAATTAAAGAAATGAAAAAGGAGCAGCAAAGAAATAAATGACTAAAAATAGAAAGATACTGACCGTAAAAGGAGAGAAATAATAAGAATGCAATAGAATGAAAGAGGGAAGAAGTAACAAAAATATTTTAATTTGAAATTACGGTGTTTTTAGTAAATTAAAAATGTGGGAATAAATTGAGGATAGGTGATGTGAGTCGGACTTGAGGTTGACGGTGGAGGAGTCGAGATTGATGTGGATGGTTTCCGAGAGAATGCGTTTTTCATAGTTGGGAACGGAAGCTAGGATAGACGTATTATCGAAGTTGAAAATGTGGTTTAAAGATAGGGCATGATCAGAGAGTTTAGATGCGGTTGGGTTATTGGATGAAATGGAATATTTATGTTGGGAAATACGATCTTTAAGTAAGTTTTTAGTTTCGCCGATGTTGCAAATAGGAGTGGAGCAAGGGATACGGTAGACAACTTGTGAGCGTTGTATAACGGGAATGGGATCTTTGACACGGGTATAGATTTTGGAAAGTTTGTTATGGGATTTGAAGGCTAAACGTAAATTGGGGATCGAGGAACGTAGGGATTTTTGAATATTATTTGAGAGGGAGGGTATATATGGCAAGGATCTGTATACAGGGATAGAGGGAGGGTGTGGAGACCGGGTGGGGTTGGGGGTTTTTTTATAGTCTTGGATGAGTTTATTAATAATATGGAGAGGAAAATTGTTTTTTAAAAGGATATTTTGGATGCGGTGGGTGTTGGTTTTATGGAAGCAAGGGTCAGAGAGGGATAGGCCACGATGGATAATATTTTTGGCGACGTTAAAAATTATTTTTTCCAAAGAAGAAAATTATTTTTTTCATCATATAGAAATGTTGCCAAAGCGTTGTATTAAGTGTGTTGAACTTAGAGGAGAATATATTGAAAAACATTAAGACCAGTTTTTTCTTTCACCTTTTCTTCTATCCCAGGCCGGAAACTTTTGGACCTTACTACGTACATCCAAAGCAATAGATGCTCAGAATTGCTTAAGGACTTGCTAAAGAACTAAGTCGCTGCCCACCTGCAGCCGTAATTAGTTTAAATCTATTGATCGATTCGACTATTTTGAATTGACCAAGTCTGTAGCCTCAACCTCTATACTTAAACAACTACGTTGGCCCCACCAACGAGGATATGCTAAGTGTGGATACACGGATATGGACATTTTTATTTTGAAGAAATTTTCTTTATTTCCTACCTACAAAACAGTTTTAACCAACAATAATACTGATAAACATTTAAATTTATTGTCATTAAGTCATCTTAGATTTGTCTAAAATATAAATTTGTTCCTTTGCTGTTATGTTGCTAACCATACAAACGTTTAAATTATAGTTTCAATTTTCAATTTAATCAATTATTTTTAAATAATTTTTATTTTATTTTAATTTATAAATGATTTATTTGCTTAGGTTAATAGAAGGTTACAATAAATTGACATGCGATCTGGATTAACTGAATCAGAAGTTTTTTCGGAGCTCTCTTCGAAAGGTCCTATTATTTTGTGGGGACTTATCCAATGTACGATATAAGTGGTTCTTGAAAGACGTGGCAGAAGGCTGACTTCCTGGTTGCAGAGCACAACATAGGCATTCTGATATCATTAGTGATGTGAATTCTATTAGGAAATCGATATATGTCCAAGGTGGCCAGGGATATCAACCGCCTCTCCTGCGCCATTGATTAAAATTAATTAGGAGAAGTGTAATTAAAAAGGAAAATAAGCTTGAGCACAGTCATCACACCAGAATATGAAACAAAATTCCTTATCATTTTGGATATTCCAGATAAACCAATAACATTTCCGGTGATATCTTTGATGACCAAACGTGTACCATTGCATCATTTAGGTGGTTTGAAATTATGCAGAAGAATAATAGATGAACCGATCTTGTGTGGTCGCATTCCTGGTATATCGAAGGAATTTAAAAATTCAGTTGGATAATTTACGGCTTGGTTTTCATCAGTATCGATTGATTTAAAGGACATTAGATCACCTGGTAACAACTGTTGTATTTGAAAGTTAATTTCGTCAACATCAACATTTTTCGCTGCCAAAATATTACGATTACTGAGCCAATTATGGTCCATGTAATTATTTAGTACATCCGGGAAGACACTCCTAATTAATTCATTTTTTGTGTGATCAACAGTGCTGAAATTTTCTGGCAATTTGATGGATTGTGTATTTGGATGCAGTGCTATTTCACCGATTCCAATATCCAGCAATAGAAAATATTTGTGCTGATGGATCATTTTGTAATTGCGAATAGCATGTTTGTGGTCAATCGAAGTGTTTCAACATTTCGCAATGAAAACGATTGTATTAAAGATGCGTTATTATCATCGGCAAAAGTAGAGCGAGGAATGACTGGAAATGTCTGTCGGAAATCAGCAGATAGTAATAGAACAGCAATACCAAGTGGGTTGTCGTTGTTGTGTAAATCTTTCATAGCTCTATATCGATTAATTAATTAATAATTATTAATTACGAAATTAATTAATATTAAATTTTATAAAGTAAATAAATTCTTCTATAACGAATATACGTGTACCATGTGTGATTAAAGGTAAATAAATGAACATGTGTAAAATAAATTTTAGCATCATGGTTAGAAAAAAAAAATTTTACAATAAAAATATCGTGGTCATCGAAATGAAATATAGCCTATATTTTAAGTAAGACAATGTTACGTATCGTGACATGAGATTTTTATATGTAAAGACAAGATTCCAGTTATTTATTATATGATTATTCGACTAAACTCAGAATCTATTAGAGCTACGGAGCTGCTGTTGGACCCAAATTGTAGCAAATTTAATCTACTTTAAAAATGATTACCTATGTTTATTTTCCAGAAAACGCACCTATACAGGAGATACAGGCCAGAAACTGAAATAACTCGGAAAATTTCGAGATTTTTCGGCCACCAAAAGTTTTTCCATCCGGTTTTTCGGTTTCAAACTTGGATTTACACTACTCAGACATGCCCGTACAACATATCAAAAATGCAGCCTCACGGGTAGGAAAAAACATAATTTTGCAATCAAAATATCGCCGTTATTAATCGAAATAAAATATAGTCTATATTTTAAGTTGGACAATGTTACATATCTGGGCGAAATTTCATTAAAATCGGTCTAGTTCTTTCGGAAATTAGCCCGAACAAATATCATGAACGTAGATTTTTATATATTAAGATAAGAAAAAATAAGATAATTGTTCTCTTCTATATTTGCATACAGAAGGTGCAATCTATTTTTTAAAGAGCTCTGATACCATCCAAGCTTATTTATTCGACATTACTTGATTTTCGACTTTTTTGAAACATCTTGGATTTGCAGATTTGTTTATCAACAGTAAAGGCAACTTTTCCGAGCCATCTATATTGGCTCCATCTAATTAAATAACTCTTTCCTTACTATTTTTTCCGTCATTGCAACGATCTGCTTTAAAGGTTTTGCCCAGAGTACATTAAAAAATAAACCCGTTTCATCTACGATAGCACAACTTTCACTGTAGTTTCTTCAGTTATTTGTAAAACATCTATTTCCAAACATTTTCAGCATCTTGATTTACACCCCCACTTATACCACAGATAGACGGATGGTTTCTTAGATATAGATAGATATAAAATGCTCTTTATTATTAAATTATTTACAGCTGTTCTTTTTAATTTTATTTTCCACATTAGCAACCACAGCATGGTACTTTATACCGTCTGCCGGGAGTTTGATTAAACTACTAAACAACAACTAAACTAAAAAATAAATCAAATTTCTTTTTGACATTAATAATTAAATTCTGAAATTAAAAATTTTCTATAACGACCTGCATTACTTACAAAATTATATAAACCTATAAAATGCTCTCCATTCAGAATATCTTTTAATTTTTGTTTTGATATCAGCTCATATTTTAAGAATTTTTTTCTATACAATTTTAAGACGGGACACACTGCCAGGAAGTGAAAACTGTTTTCAATTTCATTCAGATTACACAGTGAGCATAGCTGTGTATTTTGCGAATCAATTTCAAATGGTTTGTAATTTAGATTCAGAAGTTCCCCTCTGCATTTCATAACTACGCTAATTTTTTTTGTTGCTTTCAAATGTCTACGGTAATCTATTGTTTTATTTAATGAGCTATAGAGGCCGTGGTGTGTTCCCTCTGCTGCTTTTGCATGGCAAACTTGGATAAAATAATCTTTGTACAGCTCTGACATTTTGAACATTTCTCCCTCCCAAGTACCCACGGAGTTTAAAGTTAAATCCAGTCTATAATTTATTTTTTTTTGCAATTTCCCCCCACTCTTTAAACCATGATATGTTTTGTTTTATTATTTCTCTTGCTATAACTGTACATAGCCTATTTTCTTTATAATCTAGTATTTTTATAATATAATTGGAATGCATTTTTAGTGTGTACATGTGTACTAATTTTCTATTCATTTCTAAGTACACAAAGTAATTTGGGGTATTAACCGGTAATTTAAATTTTTTTTTAATGAAATATCTTTCAACTTTTTCTATTTCCTCAAAGTATTTGTGGCCCCAAACTTGACATCCATAGGTTATGACATTTTTAATTGTTGACTCAAATACTTTAAATTTTGACTCTATTGGCACTTCTGGATTATTGAACAGTTCTCTCCACATCATATTAATCCCAACTTTTGCCTTACTTACTTTTTCTTTAATGTCATATTTCATTTTTAAGTTATTGCACATGTTCATTATAATTAAGATAATTGAAGTTAACAAAGTTTATAATTGATAATTTTTATTTATTTATTTTTTCATTTAATAAATTAATAATACAATGATGAGTGTGGACAATACGGGGAGTGATTTGTCGGAGGAAGAGACTCCATTCTCCGAAATCAGTGAGACCGATTCTCAATATTTAAAAAGACGATCGCTTCAGAAACGGCAAAGAAAATCTGCCCCTGGCTCAGCGGGCAACTCGCCTAACAAAAAAAAAAACAAAGCGGCTATGTTAAAACCAGCAGCCACTCAGAATAATACATCTGAACCACCAAAAACCCGCAGTAAATCTACTGCAGTCAAACAACCTGTAGCATCCACCAGCAGCAACCCTAGTCACAAAGTTAAGGCTCCTAAGGACATTCAAGAAGTAAAAGAAAGTAAAAAATACGATGACCCGGTACCACCTCCTATATTTATCACCAAAATAACAGATTTTTATAATTTCGGAAGAGAAGTAGCGGATTTGATCGGGCAGCCAAATTTTACATGCTACTCTCGAGTAAATGACATCAAAATCAATACCATTAATAAAGAATCGTACAAAAAATTAATAAATCATCTCAATAGCAACAACTATGATTTTCACTGCTACCAGCTCAAAGAAGACAAATCATATAGGGTAGTTTTAAGAGGGCTTCACTCGACCACGCCTAAGGACGCTATCAAAAGAGATCTTGAAGAGATAGGCCACACCATCAGAAACATCTCTTCAGTGTTGCACCCCACTGAAAAATATCCCCTTCCGTTGTTTTTTGTCGATCTAGAACCGGCTAAAAATAACGTTGAAATATTTCAAGTTACCAGACTTGTCTACTCAACCGTAAAATTCGAGGAGCCCAGACAGAAAAACACTCTAGTGCAGTGTGCTAGGTGCCAAAACTTAGGTCACACCAAGACCTATTGTCGCCATCAAGCCAGATGCGTCAAGTGTGCTGGCTCACATCTTACTGAAGCATGTCAGAAATCCAGAAACGAGCCTCCGAAATGTGTTCTTTGCGGTGGGGACCACCCGGCGAACTACAAAGGTTGCTTGGTCTATAAAAGTTCATTACGACAGAGAACACACAAAATACAAGAGAGAAGACTAGAAAATAACGTTCCTCAGCCACCAGAAGTTAACAATTCCACTATCTTCCCGGAATTGCCAAAAACACAGAACAGCTTACAACAACCTACCACCACAGTTCTACCTCCGGAAAAGGAAAGCAGAACAATTAACCAGCACCAGCCTCAACGTCAGACGCCTCAAACCTCCCAACATAAACCCCAGACTTCCTATAACAAGCCCAAAAACTCCCAACCTAAACCCCGAGATGCTCGACCCAATCCTAAAGTCCAAACTCCACGTCAGCAAATATCTCTCCACCCTCAAAACTTAAGAGTCAATCTTCCACCACAACATCCGAATCCTGTCCCTTCCCTAGTTCAACACATGTTGAAAACAGAACCAGTACCTCAGGCTCAACCCCCAACCAACGCCCCTATTTATGTAAATTATCCACCCCAACCTCCAGATCTATATCCTATCCAAATGCAAAACCCCAACGACATTAATTCAATCCTAACATCATTCCTTAAAGATCTTCAAGAAACCATAAAACCGCTGATCATCCTATTGACAAGAATCCTAACCGAATTCCCACTTAATCGTCCACAATGAGCATAAAACCCCTAGTTGTCCTATTGTGGAATGCTAATGGACTGAATAATCACCGTGACGAACTTGACATATTTCTACATGACAAACAAATTGATATTGCATTACTGACTGAAACACATTTCACACACCGCTCACTATTCTACATACGTGACTACATCACTTACAGATTAGACCACCCAGATAACACTTCACATGCCGGATCTTGTATTCTCATTCATAAAAATATATTCCATTCCCAGATTCCTTCCATTCCAACTGATGCTATCCAATCAACCTCTGTAAACATAACGACTCGTCCATTCCATTTCACACTTTCAGCTGTATACTGTGCTCCCGGTAGTTCCATTTCCCATAACCTTTTAGATTCCTTATTCCTATCATTTGGACCGCGCTTCATTGCTGGAGGAGACTACAATGCTAAACACCAACGATGGGGTTGTCGAACATCCAACTCCCGTGGAAATATTCTATCTTCCATCACATCCTCAAAAAGCTACTCAATCCTTGCCCCAAAATATCCTACTTATTGGCCTACATCCCTCAAAAAACGTCCCGACATCCTTGACATATTTGTTACATCCCAAATTTCCCCCGCACATGCCAACATTGAATCCTTGGACGACCTGTCATCAGATCATAGTCCAGTCCTCCTTTTCTTACACTCAAGTTTTGCTCCCAAGCCTTCCCCTCCCACACTGATTACAGGACGTGTCAACTGGGATGATTTTTGTTATGACTTGGAGGACAAACTGGACTTAAAAATTTCACTGAAGACAAAACAAGACATTGATACAGCCATAGAGAAACTTACAACTTCAATCAGAAGCAGTTTACATGATAACATCACAAATCATACAATTATTAACTATCAACAGACTGATTTGCCACAGCATATTCGAATCTTATTAAGAGAAAAACGCAGAGCAAGATCGAAGTGGCATAGAACTCGATACCCAGCAGATAAAACTATCTATACAAAATTAACTAACAAACTAAAAGCAGAAATCAAGAAATTCAAAATTCAAAATTTAATTACCTGGACTGAAAATCTTACAACCACCGACAAAACATTATGGATGACCACTAAAAAACTCCTAAAGTTCAAAGAATTTAATCATCCACTCCTTACTGAATCAAATAACTGGACAAGAACTGACGGAGAAAAATCACAGTTATTTGGTCAATACCTTTCCAAAATCTTTCATCCACATCCTGATATCATTAACCCAACTCACATTGAACATATAAAAGAAGCGTTAGATGTTCCCCTCCAAATGTCCCTCCCACCCAAAGCATTCCATCCTACAGAAATATCCAACATTATACACAGATTACCTTCCCGCAAAGCTCCTGGGCACGACCTCATCACAATTCATATCTTAAAACACCTTCCTAGAAAAGCCATTCTATTCCTTACCTATATATATAATGCTGTACTCCGCTCCACATATTTTCCTGACCTCTGGAAACTATCTATTGTAAAAATGATACCCAAGCCTAAAAAAAACCCAGAATACCCTTCCTCTTACCGTCCTATCGCTCTTCTACCTGGGTAAAATCCTTGAAAAACTCATCCTCAAACGATTGCACCCCATCCTTGATGCAAATCACATAATTCCAGATCACCAGTTTGGATTCCGAGCGTCCCACTCCACTATTCAGCAATGTCATCGTGTGGTGGATGTAGTCTCCTCTGCATTAGAACGTGGATCATATTGTTCGGGCGTCTTTCTTGACGTGGAACAGGCCTTCGACCGAGTCTGGTATCCGGGATTGCTCTATAAACTCCGTAAATTTCTACCGCTTACCTACTTTCTCATCCTTCAATCCTATCTCACAAACAGAACTTTCCAAGTAAACCATAATAATGTCTATTCATCCCTCTTTTCCCAATCTGCTGGTGTTCCTCAAGGTAGTATCCTTGGCCCAATCCTTTATTCAGTTTATACAGCTGACATCCCAACTCATCCTAATACTATCCTTACCACATATGCTGATGATCCATGTGCATTATCAGTCAATACCAATCCAGTTATTGTATCCCAAAGCCTCCAATCCCATATCACTGATCTTGAAGAATGGTGCCAGAACTGGAGAATTAAAATAAATTCTCAAAAATCCCATCAAATCACTTTTACCTTACGTCGTAAACCAATGACTTCCTGCCCTTCAGTATCCTTTAATAATATCCCACTTGTGCCTGTAGAACAGATCCGATACTTAGGGTTGCATCTCGACAAACGATTAACCTGGAATCCTCATACAAGACTGAAAAGACAAGAAACCGCTCGACGTTTCAGGCTACTTCAACACTTACTAGACAAACGCTCTAAGCTCCCAGTTAATTACAAAAGACTCATCTACATGACCATCATACGACCTATTTGGACTTACGGAGTAGAGCTTTGGGGCTCCACTAAGCCATCAAATTCTTCTCGTATCCAATCCCTACAATCCAAAATCCTTCGTAAAATCCTCAACGCTCCTTATTTTGTTAAGAATATAGTCATCCATAACGACCTTAATGTCCCATTTGTTGCTGATTTGGCCCGAACCCGGTATCTATCCTTTCATAACAAACTTCATTTCCACTCAAACCCTCTAGTTTCAAACTTAGCTTCCTCTTCAATTCCCGATAATCCTCCGAGGCGTCTGAGAAGAAGATGGCCACGTGACCTTCTTAGTTGAACATGCGATTTGAGTACTACCAGTGGGTAGTTTCTCTACTTGTCATTATATCATGTCATTATGTATCACCTAGCCAATTTACTTGTTATATTATTGTAATATAGTTGTAAATATCAATAAATAAATAATTAAAAAAAAAAAAAAAAAGTTATTGCACATCACCACCCCTAGATATTTGTATGGTTTCACACATTCAATTTGCTCATTATTTAGGAACCATTTCTCTTTTTTTGTACACATTTTGCCTGTATTATTCTTCTTAAATACTATAATTTTTGATTTGTCCAGATTTACAAACAAATTCCATGTTTTACAATAGATTTCTAAATTGCCTTTCATGTACTGCAAACCAACCGGATTATCTGCTATTAGGACAATATCGTCAAAATAAGCCAGCATATTCACTTTCTTATGCCCCACTATGACTCCTCCCCCGAGATTCTCCGCTAAATCATTTATGAAAAGAGTAAATAGGTATGGACTCAGTACACATCCCTGCTTGACCCCCATCCCCGTCTTGAATGACTCCGTAATTCAATGGATAATAATGGATCCCTCCATCTTTTGTCCAGACCACTGCCTCCGTGTTTTCGTAAAGACTTTTTCTAGCGTTAGTGAACTTAGTTGACAAACCCATTTCGTACATTTTGTAAATTAACGCATTCCTGTCCACAGAGTCAAACGCTGCCTTGAAGTCCACAAAAAAACAATAGATTTTATTTTTTCCATAAATGCCACATGTACTCTATTAAATTGCTTAAAATAAAGAAATTGTCAACAACTGAGCGGCCCTTTCTGAAACCTGCTTGGCCTTCTATCAATACTTTTCTTTCTTCCAACCAGTTTGTAAGTCTTACTGCTAGCATCCCAGAATATATCTTCGAAATGGAATCTAAAAAAGAAATACCCCTGTAATTTGTCACTTCGCCAAGCTCACTTTTTTTATGGAGAGGGAAGATGATTGATTTTCCGAAACTCTCTGGAACTTTACCTTCATCAAAACAGAAATTGAACAGCTGCAGTAGAGCTTTCGTAAAGCATTCAGGAGAATTTTTATAAAATTCACTTGGTATTCGGTCAAGACCAGGTGCTTTATTGTCTTTTAACTTATTTATGGCTGCGACCACTTCATCATAACTGAATTGATTATCTAAATACCCATCCTTTACCCAAGGAGCCGCATGTATGGTTTCTTTCCTTAAAACTATCAAACCAAGAGTCCCTCGCTGTAAAATCATTTTTCCCCAAACCTAATCCAAAACTCGTCCGCCTTTGTTCCAACAAGGCGCCCTGATAACGGAGTATTTTTGTCCCGAACTTACTTATACTACTTCAGCATACATTCCTTCACTTTTTCTGGTTCTCTTGGTCTTTCACGGTCCTCACTTCCACATAACAATGTTCAGTCGTTTTCAAAAAGTAGGCACGGTCCTTTCCTATGCTTTTTAGCAATCATACATTTTTTCATTAAATCCTGTTCCACTTCGAATAACATAAACTTTTTCAGATTATGTTAATTGAATGAGATCACTCAAATCAAAAAGAAATACACTACTGATAGCAGAAAATGAAACACTACACTACAGTACAATACTGCAACAATAGACCGACACAGACTGCAACTAGTGGATGAGTATTGATCGGCATCAGACGATTCGTGGAAGGCGATAGTGTATCGGTAATATGAATTCTGGGAAGGTGCTAGCGCGCCGGTAGTTTTAGAATTTGTCCTAACAATGCGACACTGACCCATTCGGGGTAATGGATGAATCTCGAACGGCAACCTCATTTGCAATTTTATATAGATTTTACTTTTAGTATTGAGCCAAAAACATCGAGTAAAAGAAGCTTAACTCCAAATCATCCGTTATGTTTTAACATTGTTCATATATTATGTTCAAGGGACTAACCTAACTTACTAAAACTTCGAATTAAAGGCAATTTCGAATTACTCAATTCCTAATATATATTCTTCTTCTAGTGCCGTATTCGTTGCGGACGTTAATTTTGTTGGCGGAACTTCTAAATAATTGGACAGTTGCAATTGAACGGCCAATCTTTCCCTGCATTATAAAACGATATTTGTCATTTCGCATGTCGTGGCTCTGGTATTCTAATTTTCGCTTTTTGATGGTATATTCAATTTCTCGATTTTTTCGACCCGACTCAGCAACTCTCTGTTAGTTATGTGGTCGGTCCATGAACGGAGGATACGGCGGTTCACCCCGATTCTAATGCTTGTATTTTCTTCAAGAGTGCTTCTGTTATTGCACATGCTTCTGCACTATACACCATTACAGAGAATACATAACATTTCACCATTCTTACCTTCATGGGCATAGGCAAGTCATTTACAAGTGAGAAGTCTCTTCAATCGTTAGAATGATACTCTTGATTTCTAAATTCGTGAACTTATATCAACTGTCTGATCGAAATATGAATAGATCAGCGTTCCCAGGTACGCTGTCGTGCTGCCCTATTGTATAAATAATATATATACATCAGTTTTTCCTTTGGATTCAGCCAATACTTGCTAATCTACCATTTGGGTTCGAGACTTTTATTATCCTGATATTTATCCTTTGAAAGTGAACAAACTTTTAGAGAATACGTTAATCACACACTAGTCTAAATGTAATAATTTCTAATACATAAATTGTACTTACAAATCGATTTTCAACTGCAATCAATGTACATACATCCTACAAATACTGTTTATTTCTTGAAATGTGTTGAAAAATGTTAAGTTGGATTTGTTTTATGTTGTATTTAAGATGGTGTGAATTACGATAAAAGCAGATTATTTTCTTATTTTATCACTGTTATCGATTCATTAGTGTTTATTATAATAACTTTAATTACAATATACATGTTTGAGCAACCTCGAAATAGTTATTGGACCTTTCGATGAGAGCTCCGAAATGGATAAGGAAAATAAATTTCTGATTCAATTATACCAGATCGCATGTCATTTTGAATGTAACCTTTTATTAAACTAATAATGTAAATCAATTTTCATAAATTAAATAACTAATAATTTTGAGAATGAAAACACAATTAATTAAATTAAAAGAACAATTTAAACGCTTTTATAATGAGAAATGAAGTTACTAATATTAACTAAATTATCAACAACTAATTAATAACAAAAAGAAAAACAAATATTATTTAGTCTTACGATAGTAAATTTAACTCTATTAAATTACAAATAAATCTATTACAAAATAATGAATGTTTATGCGGTTTTCTGATTGCAATGATATAATAATGAAAACTCTTATCTGTCTGTCGAAGTAGTTCTCAGTAGATGGTAGATTCTCGGCAGGGCGAGCTGGATGTTGAGACGAAAGAGGATTTTCGTCGGCAGGGCGAGCGAAGATGGTGAAACAATAGAGGTTGAGATGATCGACTGGGTCAATTCGAATTGGTCGAATCTATGACGAAGTTTAAACTAATTACACCTGCAGGTGGGCAGCAAATTAGTATCTTCTTCAAATTCACACAAAACAATTTTGGGCTCCTATAGAGCATACGATGAGCACGTCAAGAGGCTCGTGGCAACACTGACTGGCTGGGTCTAGCCGGAGCGAACAAAAGCCGATCGACTCTCTTTTGTTTTTCTCTCTTCACTTTTATAACATATGTTTTCACACTTACTACAAATATTACACTTATATCTAAACCAAATAAAATTACATTTTAAATTATTCTAAACAATTATGAAATTAAACGTTCAAATTATTATATTAAATAAAATGTGAAAAATAAGAAAAGATAATGTTCTTTCTTTTAAGAAAAAATGATTTAATTTTTTATGATTAAAATTAATAATACTTTATAAGGTCACTACTTCATCTGGCCTTAACAATACTAATAACTATTAGTATATTGAAATTAAAGTTTATTAAATTTGAGTTATCACCAATCATCATAACCTTTTATCCTACCATACACTAAGCAGTGTAAGAGACCCTTTGTAGAGCTTGACTGTCATGTACCGGCTCATTTCTTTTATTGTAATTCATTCCTCTTTTTTTTTAAAGCTTCCTTCATCTTCTTCTTCTTAGTCTTCCCACTTCAGTCTTGGTCTTCCTCTCCCTCTCTTGCCCTCCACTCTATCATTGTATGCACATTTTGCGGTGCTGCTTGGCTCCATATGTAACAGATGTCTAAACCATCTGAGCCAGTTTCGTTCTATTAGTTCAGTGACTGAAACTGTCTCGAGATGTGTCTTTATTGTTTTATAACGCACACGGTCTCTTCTGGTCTTCCCTTCCACCTTAATAAGAAACCTCATTTCGGCAGCCTTAAGCCTTAATACATGCTTGGTTATCAGAGTTCATGACTCCGAGGAGTACGCCAATATTGGAATAAAGACTTGTAGACAGCCATCTTGGTTTTTTTCTCCAATTTCAAGACGCCCCCTTTCACGGCGTTGAACATTCCGCTTGCTGTCCCAATACGCTCTGTCATTTCACTATCGATGAAGCCACTCTCCAGCAGTGGATACCAAACATTTGAAATAATTATTCTCATGGTCCTGCTTCGCTTCTTTCCAATCTTCATTACCTTTGGTTTTGCCGGGTTGATACACATGTATGGCCATTCATAACCATAAGTGTTACACTACTTATTGCCCTTTATGGCCCATGTATCTCAAGATCTCAGGAGATATTTTATCTATTCCGGCTGATTTCTCCAGTTTCATATCTGACAGAGCATCCTCCAAATCCTCCTGGTCTACGTAGCCGTCCTATTCCCACACCTCTTCCACACTCTCCTCGCCAGATTCCCACCCGAGGCTACCTTCTTCCAACAATTCTGCGAAATATTTTCGCAATATTTCCATAACTTCATCACAGAATATTTCCTTCTTTGTCTTTTATATGCTTCAGAAATGGAGCTCTTTCTTTCCTTAGTCCTTTCATGACCTTATAAAACAATTTCTGGTTTTCCTAAAAATCAGTCTCCACGAATAAAAAAAAACCTATATTTCATTTCCTAAATTAGGTTAAAATATTCTGACCAATCAAAGTCTATTATTTAAGTACTGAAACAATTTCCCAAAATTTGATATAAGGTGTGGCTATCTGAATAATGTTGCCCCAAATCTTTAGTCACTATTAGTAGGCTATTTATCATTAAAGGGAGCGGGGTAGCTCAGTCACAATGGACTGAGTTGCCGGTCCGAAGGTAGCGGGTTCAAACCGGGCTCTGGGGGATTCAATGTGATCAATTTTTCCTCGCCAAGTCTGATTCATTAAGACCACTCTGCTATGCTTCTTCTTTTATTGGTAGTATTTAGGGTTTCCAATACCACCAATTTAGACCTTAAATATTTTTTGTTTAAGTAGAAAATAGTTGACTGGATAATTTTAATGATGGATTGAATTAGTCAGGGGGTGCAGTCAAAGATGACACAAAATAAGCATAACTTATTTTATTGTGCCGAAGAACAGACAATAACTATACTACATTGTTAATTAATTTTTAATTATCTTTCAATAATAATCATTTTTTTATATTGCTTATTAACTACTAGCCACCCACCCCAGCTTTACTCGGGTAATAAGGCATATTATGCCTACATAATTTGTCTGTGTAATGTATTTTTTTTTTTTATCACGTACCGGCCACAAAGGACCACGCGAGTATCATTGGTTAGGCTTCTTTGGGAGTCTTGTTTTTCTTTTTTCCCATCTCAGCTAATGTACTTTATTATATAGAAATTATAAAAATAAAAACAAAACCAAATATTTCTTTATATACAAATTTATTATCTTCCACGTAAGATAATAGCACGGTTTATGCATGCAGCGTCGTCGGTGAGCCCATCGATATTCCAACCCATTTACACAAAACCTCGACAAATTATATACCTAAACCTTCCTGGTGAATCACTCTATCTATTGGAGGAAACCGCATGAAATACCTTGCCGTAGTTATTGAGTTTTCTGCGAACAAACGGTGCCGAGGACTTTGTTTTATGATATGTATAGAAATGCATAATTACATTAGAAACATATGTATATATGTACACAATCATATACATCCCATAAAGCCAAGTGCAGTTCGGCTAACCGTGCCATCAATAACAGATTGACAATACCATAATTACCTCTGACCACAGCGCTGACCTCATTGAGCTAATACCACACCAAGGATCCCACGCATTGTGGTCTATTTTCGAGAAAAAATATTGTCAAATTCATTGTTTTGACAGTCTTATGAAGAAAAGAGTAGTCTTATTGGTTTGACAGTCTTGTTGGCATGAGGTCTGGCGTTGTCGTTAAGAGTATATGCCCCTTCCGATTAATCAGTGCAGTTAGTTTTTTGATAAGTTCTTTTCCATTATTACAATGCTTCAGAAGTAAGATGTGGATGTGATGTTTTCACCTCTGAGTAGAAAGGAGAAATGGTCCATTCGTTACAAAACCCTTCCCTGAACGCGGTGGTAATGTTTCTTGCAGCTTGTACTGACGGATGTCTTAGTTAAAATTAAAAAAAAGAAGAAATTACACGAAGTTTCTTTGCATGTTCGTTCAACTGTAGTGAATCTAAATATTATCAAATAAGAGTGGATTAATAACAGCTCATTATAATCTGTAAACATCATAAACACAGTAAACTACTGAAGCACACTTTTAATTTTAGAAATAATAAAAACAGACATTTCATATTAAACGATCCAATATTATCTCTTGACCAGTCCTCCTTTGACTTACCGAATAGTTGAGCCTGTGCTATGGAAACTTATATTTATTATAGTATGGACCTAGTTTTGGAAATTCTTCGAGTTTGAAGAGAAAAAGTCTGGAGTAACGGCTCACAAAGGAAACTCCGCCGCGTGGAGCGACCTTTGATCCTTTAAGTTGCCCCTTCAGCAAAAACTTTATCCTTCCCTCAGTTTACTTTTCATTCGGAAGGTCTCCACTTCCAGTCTTGGTTAGAAGGCCAAAACCTTTATTTTTTTTTCTACCCTGTATCAACAGTCATTGGTCTCTGAACGGGTCTGCGGCTACATAAAGACGTTCTTGTCAATAACATATGTTGTGGCAACCCTTGGGTGCCCTATGGCTGTGTCAAAGGTTCGAATAATATTGAATACATTCCTTATAAAACTAAAATAATGTTTCTATAATTGAGGAATGAACGAATAACCATTAGTACTATCGTCGCATTATCTCATTAATTATAATTCATACAACATTTAACAGCCATTGTTTCGTGACGCTTTTTGTTTATGTGAAAAGACTAAGTGAAAAGCGAAAAATTGAATGGAAATGAAATTATGAGGTTAAGATAAATAATGATGTAAAATTTTTGTAATTAGTAGTGCCATTTTGCAACATCAGCTATACACATTATTATAACTTTATCGAAAACTAAATTAACAGTTTTGAGGAAATATACTCAAGTTATAAGTTAGTAATCTCTTTTTTTACCGTCTTCTAAAAGAGTTTGACAGTTGCTTCTTGCAATATGTAACGGTCCTGAGCCATTCTAATTAAGACCGATGATGTCCTGATGCTCAGCCAGTCTCGAATATCTTTGAGCCAGGAAGCTCTTTTTAGTTCAACACATCGCTTACCATCTACTTTTCCTTCAATATCTAACAATAACACGTCGTTCCTGGTTTTACTTCATATGATGTTGACGATGCATCTTGTTTTTCTCTGAAATAAGCTTCTGTGTGGTATTACACATGTTTAGATCTGCATCGTTCTACGTGTCCACGATATCCGCTGCATTCTGTGTACTAACCACTTTGTAGTACTTCGAATGATTCCAATTGCTTGACAGAGCTATTTTTAGCGATCAGGTGTCCACATCAAATAATAAGACGGACCAAACATGAAACTCAATATGGCGCCCTATTATGTCAAATTCGAGGTTGCTATTATAACACATGAAAATTCTGGCATGTTCAATTCACGGTCAGATGGTGATATCTGGATCCCAATCCTCTGATATTAAGAATCCCTGGTATATGAAGTGTTGTACAAGATTGATTATTCAGGATTAACTGAAAATTAACATTTTGAATTTTACTGATGCATATCCATTTAGGTTTAGTTACATTAATCTTGAGATCATATGATCCGCTGACATCATAAGTCAATATAGTTAGTTATTCTACTTCAACTGCATGTCAAACATAAAAATTTATGAGATAATTTTCGTCAATAGCCCTGAAATATTTATTGCATGTTAAGTTGTCGAAATTGTAACAACAAAATGAAATATTTTGTAATAACATGTAATTTTTGTAATAAAAATGCTGCCTATATAGCATAGCGGTTTTCTAGGTTATTGTTCTTCAAAAATCTCTAAATCAATCATAATATAACCTTGACACTGATGCTAGGATCAGTTTAGATCTGTGAACTAAATGTTTGTCTATTTCTAACATTCGAGAAACTCCTTAAGATTTCAAAATCTTCTGAACGTATTCTCGTATAAGTTTTCTGATACCTTTGCTGAATCTACTGGAAGGCTCATTTCATATTTAAATGTTTTTTTCATTAAATGCTTAATTCATTTAAATGCTTTTCTCTCTTTCGAATTCTTATTCTTCTATTTATCTTTCTTGACAGTTATACAACTAATACATCAAAAATAAGATTTGAAATCGCAAAAGTAAAAGTTATATGAATAGAATTTATTAATTTAAAAACTAAAGTGTAAAGGAAAAATGGATTAATTGAAGAAATGAGAGATAAATTCACAAGTTATTTTAATAAATACGTCTTTGGATCGAAAATTGATAATTATGATTAACATATTTTTCTTCTTTTCCTAAAATATTGATTGAAAATGCTTATGTGACCCAACTGCGAGACAATTTTTTTTTCGCTGGATCTACATCATGCACCGTTTTCACAGGGCCTAAAATACATGGATTCCCGGAAGGTACGAATGCATGTTATTCGTCACTTTTAGGGCACGCGGAAAGTATGATACCACTAACAAATTAACATCGGGCGATTCATGACATTTTGAAGCGCTATTGCAATGGCATTAATCTCTTTCAACTCAATTTATATGTATCTTTTGTATATATGTATAGCATGAGATGAAACAGACAGAAGCTCTTGATATACTATTTTGAACCATTGATATACACTGCTGTGTTTTATGGTCAGGACAGAATTATTTCTTCAATTATTTCTTAATAATTTTATTTATATTCTACAGGTTTAGGACTCTCTTCTCAAAAACATTTCAGATTTAATTTGGGTAGCGTATACTTTCAAGGGGAGTGCTGGAATTGTGTTTAATCTGACCAGAAGGTATGGATTCTGTGTAACTTCATAATATATTTGAGGATTAGTTTTTGTTTATTCAAAACCAAAGGTTGTACACCTGATCCGACCAAAAGATAGATGCTACCATGGCGTGCCATATTCTTGTGTAGATCATTGAATCATTGATCATTGAAGATTAGCTGCAATATTTTTACGAACTGAGACATAAAAATAACTTCTATGATATATCTTTGAGCCGATTACATCTTGATATGTTTTAAGCATTGTTACTTTGATTCCTCTCCAGCTTATTTCACTTGGTACTTATAAAGTTTCAGTTCGTCCTTGGGGTAGTGCACCATAGAATAAATCTACCGAATTATACTAAAAGTGGTATTTAACTCACTGAAACTCTTTCCTCTTCTCACTTCCTGAATGATCGATCATTCATTTAGTATTAATGAATTTATTTATTTTTATTATCAGGTTAGGCTTGCCCGGAATTCCTACGGGATGCAGGAGACTCTTATTAAGTACGGGTGATGTAATTTCATAAAGCGTATTTCTTAAGCGTAATTCTTATAATTGTATTTCTTAAGCATCCAAATCAATTTAATAAAATTCAAATCTTTTAGGCTTCAAATATTAGAAATAATATGCGATATATATGTGATAAATATATTGCATATAATGGGATTATTACTCATTAGGAGATGCAATTGTGTTCCTTAAACGTGCACCTATAATTATAATTCATTATCAATGAAAATATATATTAAAATTATATAAAATCATAAACTTCAAATAACGTTATTCACATGAATCACTACAAATGGGTTATTGTGTTGTAAATTATCTTTGTTAATTAATATTTCGTTGATATAGGCTTGATTCTTTAAGTGTTGGTAAGTTAAATACAAACGTATTAAATATAGAATTAAAATCAATGTTTAATAGTCACGCAAAAAAAATCTTTTTATTATTTTACTATTCATGCATGTCTGTTGATGGACACACCCCATCCTTCCATCTAGATGTCAATAAAGTCATATACATTTTTTATATTAAACCACTTTGGGCACCTTTCAATTTCAAATATCATATAAAAAAATTTAAATATTCACTTTTATATTTAATGTCACTGAAAATAGCTCCTCATAGAATAGAAATCTAGCCGTGCTGATTTATCGCAAAAGTAATGTACAGCTGGTTTGGGACACCCATTTTACTTTCTTATTATTATTCTATTGATAAATGATACTAAAAATGATAGTAAAATAACACTATCTTAAAATAACTTTTTATCATTAATTGTTTTAGAATAAACTATAGAATGTAGTAAATTGACACGTGTACAACAGATACAACCTTGACATGTGGTACATGTTTTCTGCCACTTCGATTTAAGTTTTCTGAACATTCTTTTTTATTAAAATGGAACCCAATACAAGCTGGCACTATCAGGGGCTATACATATTAAAGTAGATCTGTAACAGTGAATTTACGTTTATGTTTCCATTAAAAAATTGTAATGATGATCACAACAGATAGATTGTTAAAAAATAAACGAAATAAATGTTAAATATAATAAGCAGTCAAGCTAATGAAAATTAGAGTTAATTCGAAATTAAATGGACAGATGAACGTGTTACAAAAAGAAATTAGACTGTCTTAACATATCTACTATATAACATACTTTTATTTACTTTGACAACTCAATCATAGCTCGTCAGGGCCGGATAGGATACCTAGGTAATATCGTATTTTTTTTATATATTAAATTCTAGGGAGAGTTAAACCGATTTTTATTAGTTCTCAGCAAACTATTACCTATATATCATACAAACCATTTCGATTAGATTTATTAGAAAAAGAAATATGAATGTAGAAAATCTAACGCCATCATCAATTGGAGATCGTAACCTGTGGAAGAAGAACCCTCGAAAAAAAGTTCACTGACTGTTTAACCTTAGACCCTTTAGCCCTCAGTACAACTGATTGCTTCTAGACAATTAAATTTTATCGGAAAGGGTAAAATTCATTATTTGGGTCCGCCACAATATATGGCTTCTACCACTTCCCCAACTCTAATCAACTATCTTCTCTTTTCAGAGCATAGACAATGTTATGCAAGGAAAATGTTTTATGAATGATTCCTACATTAAAAATGCTTTTTCTGATTTTGTTGATTGATTGAGAACTTGGTTAGTCGTAGGCCAAACTATGTTCAAATATATGGTAAATATTTTGAATATAATGTATTAATCTGCTACATAAATGTTATTATTTACCTTCTGTTTCTGAAAAGGTAAACATCCAGCGTGACAAACCATTAGAAGTCCCTAGGCACAGCAAGGGACACGTTACCCCTGACCCCAGGAGCCTACACGGAAAGAAGGATTAGGAGGATTTACCTCTCCCCTCCAAAATCTATTGCATTATTTATTAAGAGTCTTAACAAATCCATGTTATGGATCATATTTAGATCAATCTTTCCTTCCGAATCTGAAGAAGGCATTAATAGCTGGAATATAATAAATCAAAGAAATGTGGTGTAGTTAGGCTATTTATTACTATAATTGAATTTTAATGTTTCAATCTTAATCGGCGATCAACTCTGTATTGTCTGTATTGTAGAGTGGTTTTCTAAGTCTGTCATTGTAATTGTGTTTAATCATTGAGGGAGTAAGTATTGGGGAAAAAGTATTTGGGAAAAGATTTCCATTTAAGCGAAGTACAAAATTACCTTTTTATCTTTCTAATGGTAGAATATTCAATTAAAGAATATTGCATAGAATAGAACATTAAATTAAAATCTGTAGAAATAGACATGAGGAACTCACATTTCCTACTACGTCTACTAACGTAACTCTACTAGAGACAAAGAGGTTTGAATTATGAAATGTAATAAAATTGTCTTAAAGATATTCACTTTTACATTTTCTACATATATTTCTCGACTTTCGTTATTTAATAATAGCCATTCAGGACTGTGACCAAGCCACCATTGAAGCAGCTAGGCAAAGCGAATCTCGGTGCTCCTGAACTC
This sequence comes from Troilus luridus, assembly GCA_964056705.1. Taxonomy (NCBI): domain Eukaryota; kingdom Metazoa; phylum Arthropoda; class Insecta; order Hemiptera; family Pentatomidae; genus Troilus; species Troilus luridus. The sequence goes on along the minus strand of OZ057412.1, from coordinate 64,286,588 downwards.
AAAGCAGTAGACAGAGAGGATGTTAAAGAGGCTATAGCCTTCCTTATGAAATTTATTAGAAAAAATCATTAACCATACCCCCTTTATTTAATATATTATATTTGTTGAATGTGCAATAAATAGTATATACTTTCAACTCTTTTCTCAAATAAAAAAATATGCGTAGGATAAGATTATACAATTTTCCTTTTTCTAGTTGTTTACTAACTTATAATTAAAAAAACAAAACATTTTTTCCCTTAAAACGGGCATGGTTTCTTCTAGGACTGAAAAGTCAAAATCACGAGAACTTCTCTTTTGGTTTTATGAGGCCGCGAAGGAAAGAGAAAAAACAACCTCTGATTTATAAAGCTGTAAATAATGGAATGTAGAAAAAAACCGATAGCTTAATATGATTTAACGTTAGTTAATAGGTTTTGTTTAGTTCATTAATCAAGCTAGGAGTGACTAGTTTTTAACTTGTCTATTATATATATATTCCATCACCGTTTCGATAATCACAAGGTTAACACCAAAAATGTTGATATTGGTGTGCTCCAACGCTGTCATAGTTATTGTTAATTAACATAAAATGTAACATAACTCACGGAATGCCTTAAAATGCAATAAACTGCAGTACAAGGCAACACAATAATAATAATAAGAAGCACTTCTATTTATAGGGGTTTTGGGAAAAATAAGTTTTGATAATAGACTTTATGATTTATATTTTGTTGATTGTAGATAGATTGTTTCAATTATAAGAAAAGTTTAAAACTGACACAATAAATCTAAATAAACATGATACAGATATAATGATTGAATTAGGAATATAATAATATCAGGTATACAGACAAGACTATTAAATAATAGAATTACATGGGATATTATAAATACATTTTTTTATATGAAATTATTGATTCAGCTTATGCAATTTATCTAATTAATTGATCCGGAAGTCGCATTTCAGAGACTTGTAACGTAGTCTAATAACAATATCTCTCTGATAAAAAAATAATTTATTTTATTTTATTTGTTACTAACTTTTAATATTTTTTTTCTTTTCAAATAAAAATATTTAATAAAAAAATAAAAAAGTTTTTAGAAAATCGCCAGGTAATATTTTACGTATGAGGGGGATAAAATGGGAATGGGGGATAAAATGTTGAATTCATTGGAAATAAAGATTTAAAATATATTTTATTAATTTTTAACCTTTCTTTAAAAACCAAAAATATATAATTTTCAGATTATTTGTATATTTTAAAAAAGTTTTGAATTAAAAATATACAATATAACAATCATACATGGGAGTTCGAGTGATGAACATTATACAATTGAAATAAAATAAAATATTTAAAAATCCGTATGTTTATAAAATTTATTAATAATATAATATTGTAAGCAATAATAATTTTTTCGATGCTGACGGTTCCCAGGTTTTATTTTAAAACCACTGCACTTAGGACTCAGACCAACAATATGGAACTTCCATCAAAGTAAGGGAGCTTTGAAATTACCAAGATTATGATGGATCGTCGGAGCTACTGATCGAGGCAAACTAGGTCTCCAAGAAGCAAGTTTGTTGAAGATTGACAGAAAAATTAAATGAATCATACAGAAAAATGGGGAAAATGTTGTAAAGATACTACCATAGAATCAATTTTGTTAATTTTTTTCTTCTCATAGTCAATTTTTTTTTCAAAATTATTAAACATTTTGATTAAATCAAATCCGGGCTCTACCGATGCGAACAATACATATGAGGCCTATAGGGTCAAACGCGGATAATTCCGAAATTTCAAAAATTGACTTTTTTGCATAATTTAATGAAACAATTTTATGCTCGCGAAACTTCTGGAACCTGATTAAAACCAAGATAAATAAGGTGACAAAGTTTTATGTTGGAAAAAATTGCTTGACTAAACAGCGAAGAATGTGAAGAGGTCAATTTTTGAAATTGTGGAGTTATCCGCTTTTGATTCTAAACGCTTCATATCTAATAAACCACATTTTTATTTTTTTATTATTAGCCTATTTGAAATATGACTCAAAATTAAAATTTTATAGAAAACTAAGGAATGGTTAACCCATCTTGGCTTTCACACAACTTTTTCTATGCTAGGATAAAGTACTTGTAAAGATTATTAAATTAAAATCTGTTGAAAAGACACGGAAAACTCGTATTCCCTGCAACGTCTGCTTAAGTACTATTTTATTCCTTTCTCCTGGACAAATAAAAGTGTAGGTACAGTTGATTACTTCCCATTGATTAAATATTTTATCTTTTTGACGTTTTATTCGGTTACTAATGTTTTTTTTTGTCTTCTTCCATGTAGCTGAAATCGGAAATTATTTTATTGTTGTAAAATAGTTGTAACTCTGAAAAATCCACATCTTTTGAAAAATATGTGCCTTTCGATGCATCAAAGTACTAGAAATAAAAGGTGAATACAAAATAGAAATAATAACGATTAAAAACATTTAGTGTATACTTTTATTTGTCTCGTTTGCTTGATGGGCAATCCTCTGTAAAACAAAATCTTCTCTCACTTGTGTTTATTTACATCAAAGTATGTATAAATATAATTGCATAATACATTGTTAATAATTATTATTAATAAAGTAAAATGTTTAATCAATGGAAAAAATCAACTTTACACTTTTATTTGTCATTGAGTGTACTAGAAATAAGGAGAATTGCATTACGAAATGTAATAAGATTAAATACAAAATAAAATAAAATTGTCATATTCACTTTCATATTTTCTATACATTTTTCTTGACTTTCGTCACTTAGTTTAAAAAAAAAAAAACACGAATGAAAAGGGACATTACCCCTCCATTTGAAAGTAACATTTAAAAAAAACATAAGAATTACACATAGAAGAAGGAAACCTAAAAGACATTACGATGAAATATTTGGAATCTGTAATTGATAAAGTAAATACTTTTATGGCTTTCCGAAGGACAGGGTTATAGAAAGTAGATATGATTCGAGGCAGTATATTTGCCAGAGCCGGGAGAGGGGTAAGTCCCTAGTTTAGCGTGGCTTAGGGTGCTACAACTTACCATCCAGTCAGCATAACTCTGACTTCCTTTCAGGTCATAAATTCAGGTTTATAGGCCGCTGCCATATTCTCAATCTTCTTTCCAACATCTTAGGTACCTCTAAGGTTATTTATTAAAAACATAGACATTTTAGACTTTTTATTTACTGTGAAATTTTTTATGTAATAAACTAAAAAAAGACAAATAAATGAAATTTGTAATTTAGAGTAAAAAGTTATATTATTAGGGCTCTCATCTGTGGTCGAGATGTGCCTTCAAATTGATCTCCCACGCCAAGTTCTGTAAACGTAGCCGGAAATTAGTCATGGATTCTAACGGGAGCGAAAGAAATTAGCAAAATCTGCCCGTTAGGGAGCAGAACATGTCGGGAACAAAACTGCAAATTATTAAGCTGAAATGAGTCTTTTTAAGAACGTTTTTCCCCAATAAGTCAGCGTTCGAAGACTGGTACTACTGTGTTATAATTTTCGTTATTATTTTATTAGTTATGGTGTCTATTATATCTATGATACAGTTATTATTTTTATTAATCATTATCATTATTGATAGTAGTTGGATGTATATATTTTAATATAGTTTGCTTTGAAGATTTTTTTTTCCCAAGCTTTCCCCTAGGTGCTTATGACTGTCCATTGTTTTCTACTCGACCCTTTTCAGGTGTCCATGAGGTCTAAGAGCAGTTTGCAGGTAACATTTATATTAATTCAATTAAAATATTTACTTATACTATCTTGCTTGAATACGTTGTCGAATGATTAACTTTTGATAACTGTGTAAGAGAAATGTATTACCCTTGCGATGTACTTATATCAAGTTAAAAATATTTAATTTTTTTATCCGAAAACTTCAGTAGTCGCGTTGAGAGGTTTTTGGTAGGGTTGAACTTATGAGTTCGCATCACCGAGATGCTATTTACGTATTAAGCAAGACTGGTGACAAGTAGCCTGTGTATGAGTTCTAAAATATGTTTTAATCAACTTTAGTTTAAAGGATATTTAACTAAAATGACGTTTAATAGTGGTGTGACTCATACTAATAATTTCTCAGAACGTCAAGAACTAATTAAACTTTTCACTTAATTAAAGTTAACGATGATAATAATGCTAAAATGAAAATAAAGTTCTTTAACACAGTGGAGGCAATAGAGAAAGCAACAACAGCTGATTAATAATTTATGTTTAATATAGTATTCTAATATAAGAGGTTATATTAGAATTTATCTATTGTTTATTATATTATTATTATGATCGTGATTATTTTTAAATATTTTTATTTTGAAGAGAAAAGATTTGTCCTGGCCGGTATTCGAACCCGGGTCTTCTGCATTCTCTAGCGCAGTTCTCTAACCAACTGAGCTTCCAGGCACGTATCACAGCCAGACAAAACCATTTTTTTCACCGATCCTATATCCCCGTGTTCTCGCAATTTTTGCGATGTATATAAGGGGAAGAATGTTTATTGAACATTACTTTAATTAGGATCTCGTTGACTTACGTCACAGCTGTTAGATAGGCTTAAAAAAAGTATTGTGGAAGACAGATGATTGTAATGCATTTAAAAAAGTTAGTTAATTATTGGGCCCACATTGAATGTTAGCAATGAAATTTGCGCAAGTAGATGTTGTAAATATGCAATATTTTTAAAATTAATATTTTGTCTTTAATTATTTAACGACAAGACTTAGTACCAAGTGTCATGGCCGCAAGTGAAGTTTCATTTTCACATCGTCGTGTGCTTAAGACAATATTTTCATACTATTAGTTCGAATAATTTTATCATACTGTACCATAACAAAGTGAATAGACATTACTACTTTACTAACAACATTAGTGAAGTGGGTGATTAATAAAGACAATAGACATAAAATAAATTAGTGACCGGCTGCTGAATAGTGACGTGGCTTTATCCCACAGTAATAGATAGGACTAATACTGCTCAATTAGCAAGATCAAGTCAAGCCTTGCTTGCTTACCTTCTCCGGGCTTCACACAGTAAAGTAAACTTTTTTCTTTACTTCTTTATTATAATTAATATTGATGTACTTAACAATAGTTTATAATTAATAATTTAAAATTAATAACTAATAAATTTTATTTATTTATTCTCTTTAATTAATTAATAATAGAATGATGAGTGTGGACAATTTGGACAGTGATATGTCGGAGGAAGAGACTCCATTTTCCGAATGTAGTGAGACCGATTCTCAATATCTAAAAAGACGAACACTACACAAACGACAAAGAAAATCTGCCACTGGCTCAGCAGGCAACTCGCCAAACAAAATTAAGAACAAATCGGCTAGTTAAAAAACAACAAACACACAGAATAATTTAACAACTGAACCACCCAAAATCCGCAGCAAATCTACTACAATCAAAACACCGGTAACCTCAACCAGCAGCAACTCTGGCCCCAAAGTTAAAGCTCGTAATGAGAACCAAGAAAGCCAAAAATACGATGACCCCATACCTCCCCCTATATTTATCACTAAAATTTTGGATGAGAAAGGTTTTTGCAGGTTTGATCGGGCAGCCAAATTTTAGATGCTACTCTGGAGTCAACAATATCAAAATCAACACCGTAAATAAAGAATCACATAAAAAATTAATAAATCACCTCACTACCAACAACTACGATTTTCACTGCTACCAAATAAACAAGAGGATTCATATGGAGTGGCTCTAAGAGGGCTTCACTCGACCACACCTACGACAGCTATCAAAAGAGACAATGAAGAGATATACCACAACATCAGGAATATCTCTTTAGTGTTGCACCCCCTGAAAAATATCTCCTTCGTTTTTCGTTGAACTGGAACAGGCCAAAAATAATTTTGAGATATTTGAAGTCACTAGACTTGTTTACTCAACTGTGAAATTCGAGGAGCCTAGGCAGAAAAACACCATAGTGCAGTGTACTAGGTGTCAAAACTTAGGTCACACCAAGACCTATTGTCACCACTATCCCAGATGCATTAAGTGTGCTGGCTCACATCTAACTGAAGAATGCCAGGAGTCCAGAAATGAGCCTGCAAAATGTGCTCTTTATGGTGGGGACCACCCGGCGAACTATAAAGGTTGCTTGGTGTATAATAGCTCCTTGTGACAGAGAACACATAAAATACAAGTGAGATGCCTAGAGAATAATGTTTCTCAGCCACCAGAAATCAACAACTCCACTATTTTCCAGGAATTTCCAAAAGTAACCAACATTTTACATTAACCTACCACCATAGTTCAATCTCCGGAAAAGGATAACAGAACTTCGAACTCAAGGAACCAGCGCAGCCTCAACGTCAGGCACCTCAAACCTCCCAACAAAACCCAAGACTTCCTATAACAAGCCCCAAACCTCTCAACCTAAACCCCGAGCTGCACATTCAATCCTTAAGTCCAACCTCTATGTCAGCAAATACCTCTCCATCCTCAAACCCTGGGGTCTATCTTCCACCACAACATCCGAATCCTGTCCCATCCTTAGATCAACACTCATTGACAAAAGAACCATTACCTCTACCACTGTTAACCATTATCTCAACCCCCACCCAACCACCCCCCCTTTATGTAAATTATCCACTTCAACCTCCAGATCTATATTCTTTCCAAATGCAAAACCCAAACGACATTAATTCAATCCAGTCAATATTCCTGAAAGCTCTTCAAGAAACCATAAAACCACTCATCATCCTATTGACAAGAATCCTAACCGAATTCCCGCTTAATCACCCACGATGAGCATAAATCCCCTAGCTGTCGTTTTGTGGAATGCTAATGCCCTAAATAATATCCGTGACGAACATTTCTACATGACAAAAAAATAGCAAATTTCACACAATTCTATATATGGGACCACATCACATACATATCAGACCACCCAGATAACACTTTACATCCCGGTTCTTGTATTCTCATTCATAAAAACATATCCCATTCCCTTATTCCTTCCATTCCAACTGATGCTATCCAATCAACCTCAGTAAACATAGCGACTCGTACATTCCATATCACATTTTCAGCTGTATACTGTCCTCCCGGTAATTATCTTTCCTATAACCTTCTTGATTCCTTATTCCAATCTCTTCGACCGCTTTTCATTGCTGGAGGAAACTACAATGCTAAACACCAACGATGGGGTTGTCGAACATCCAACTCCCGTGGAAACATCATTCTTCTGTCACATCCACTAAGAGTTACTCCATCCTTTCCCCAAACAACCCCACCTATTGGGCTACTAAAAACGTCCCGACATCCTGGACATATTTGTCACCTCTCTGATTTCTACAACACAAACCAATATCAAATGCTTAGACGACCTTTCATCAGATCATAGCCCAGTTCTCCTTTTCTAACATTCATGTTTCGCTCCCAAGCCTTCCCCTCCTAAAATATTTACAGGACGTATAAGCTGGGACAACTTTCATTATGATCTGGAAAACAAATTGGACTTAACCATATCACTTCACAAAGCTCCTGGACACGACCTTATCACGATTCACAACTTAAAGCATCTTCCCTTTATTCTATTCCTCACCTGCAAATATAATGCTGTACTCCGTACTACATATTTTCCTAACCCCTGGAAATTATCCATTAATGTCATCGTGTGGTGGACGTTGTTTCCTCTGCATTGGAACGTAGATTATATTGTTGGGCGGTATTCCTTAACGTGGAACAGTCATTTGATCGAGTCTGGCACCCAGGATTGCTTTACAAAATCTGCCAATTCATACCACCTACATACTTTCTCATTATTCAATCATATCTCACTAACAGGTCGTTCAAAGTAAATCACAATAATGTATTTTCATCCCACTTTTCTCAATCTGCTTTATAAAAAGAAGAAGAAAATGTGGGAAAGCAAACAACAGCAGGCTCTTTTATCGTTGAGTCAATCAGGAAAGAACCGATTTCAAGCCAACTTCTATTCTCTGCTGGAGCGAGGATGGTTCGCTGCTTGCGAAGAAAAAAGAAATTCTCCAAAGATGGGTGCGCCACTTCGAAGTTTTGCTGAATAACCCTACCGTGGAAGACAGAGAGGAAGATGCCAGACAGAAAGTTCCAAATGATAATTCATAAGAAGAGAATGAACCCCCTCCAGACTTTGAAGAGGTTTTGGATGTGATCCAGCGAATGAAGAATAATAAAAGTCCAGGATTGGATGGAGTTCCAGTTGAGCTTTTTAAATATGGAGGTGAAGAATTGCATAAAGGCCTTCATAATTTGACTGTACAGATCTGGGTTGACGGAAAGATGCCAGCAGAATGGAAAAAAGGAGTAATTTGCTCGATCTACAAAAAGGGTGATAGGCTTGATTGCAAGAATTACAGAGGAATATCGCTCCTACCAACAGCGTACAAAATTCTTTCTGGAATTCTCTTCAAGCGATTGTGCCCCTATGCAGAGCAAATTGTGGGCAAGTACCAAACTGGCTTTAGATGTGGGAGATCTATAGTGTACCAAATGTTTTCCCTGAGGACAATCATGGAGAGAGGGATTGAATATAACATGTTCACCTACCATCTATTTGTGGATTTCAAGAATGCTTACGATAGCATTAATAGATCTCAAATCTGCAAAGCTCTTGAAGAATTTGGCATTCCCAGAAAGCTTATCTCTCTTGTTAAGATGACCATGCATGGTGCGATTAATGTAATCAGAATACAAGGAGAGTGCTCAAAGCGATTTTCAGGCCGATAAGGGGTTGCGACAGGGTGATGGGTTGGCATGTCTGCTTTTAATTTTAGGACTTGAAAAAGCAGTAAGGGTCTCGAAAGTTCAGATAACACAAACTATTATCAATAGAAGTTTCCAGATCCTGGGCTTTGCAGACGATATTGATATAGTTGCAAGATCGAAAGCTGAGCTGAGTAGCGTTTTCTTGGCAATACAACAGGCGGCTTCGCTGTTGGGCCTTGTAGAGAATGAGGCCAAAACGAAGTTTATGGTAGTAAAGGCCGAAGAAGCTCAGCAAGGTGGAAGTAATTTAGAAATAGGCCCTTACAAATTTGAAAGAGTGCAGGAGTTTACCTACCTCGGATCTCTCGTAACATCGACTAATGACATGTCCAAACAAATAGGAAAACGGGTTGCGGCAGCCAGCCGTTGCTATTTTGGCTTAAGTAGGCAGATCAGGAGCCATCTACTCACGAGGCAGATCAGGAGCCTTCTACTCACGAGACAGACCAATTTACGGTTACATAAATCGGTGATTAGACCAGTGTTAACTTATGCCTCATAAACATGGACGATGACAAAGGCTGATGAGAATAACCTCCTTATATTAGAAAAGAAATTTTTGCGACAAATATACGGCCCCGTAAAAGAAGGAGAAGCATGGAGGAGACGATGGAACCGGAAATTATGCGCCCTGTATAATGAGTTGAACGTCGTCGACTTCATAAAACTGGGAAGATTAAGTTGGGCCGACCATGTGATTCGGATGGAGGAAGGTGAAATTCCTTGAGGTTAGAATTGGCCATACCAGAAGGAGAGGCAGACCCAGACGGAGATGGATGGATAGTGTGGCGACTGACTCCAGGCTACTGTTAGGCACACCGAACTGGAGAGCAGCAGCAATGGACCGAGCTGGATGGCGGAAGCTCCTAGAGGAAGCCAAGACCCACCCCCGGGTCTTAGCGCCATAATATAGATTTTCTCAATCTGCTGGTGTTTCTCAAGGCAGTATCCTCGGCCCAATCCTCTACTTATACTGTATACAGTATATACAGCTGACATCCCAACTCATCCTAATACTAACCTTACCACGTATGCGGATGACACATGTCTATTATCAGACAACACTGATCCAGTTATAGCATCCCACACTCTTCAATCCCATACCACTGACCTTGGTGTCAAAACTGGAGGATTAAAATAAATTCCCTAATACAAATACAAATACCGTCAAATCACCTTTACCCTCCGTCGTAAACAATGACTTCCTGTACTCCTGTATCGTTTAATAATATCCCACTGATTTCTGTAGTACAGATCCGGTACTGAGGACTACACCTTGACAAACTCTTAACATGGAATCCTCATACTAGACTGGAACGACAAGAGGCAGCTCGCCGTTTCAAGCGACTCGAAAATTTAGTAGACTAACGCTCTACGCTCCCAAATAATTACAAAACACTCATAAGCATGAATCATTAGACCCATATAGACTTACGGAATAGAGTTTTGGGGCTCCACTAAGACATCGAATTCCTCTCGTGTTCAATCCTTACAATCCGAAATCCTTCGTAAAATCCTCAACGCTGCTTACCTTGTTACGAATAAAGTAATACATAAGGACCTTAATTTCCTATTTGTTACTGATTTGGCCCGAATCTGATAGCAATCTTTTCATGACAAACCTAATTCCCCCCCCCCCTCCCTCCAAAGCCACTAATTTCAAACCTAGCTACCTCTTCAATTCCTGACAATCCTTCGATCTGAAAAGAAGATGGCCTCGTAACCTTCAAAGTTGTATTTGTTGTTCGAGTACTAGCGGTGGGTAATTTCTCTACTTGCTTTTATTTCATGCCATTATATATATTTCGCTCTATTTACTTGATGTATGATTATCACAAAGTAAATTTAAATAAATAAATTTAAAAAAGAAAGTTAATGAATATTTTTAGTAATCTAGTAATTCTTTACTATGAACTAATGGACGAAGGGTCAAATCAAACGCTATGTATTATTTCTAAAATAATAAAGAATGTTCAGAAAACAAAAATTGATTTAGTGATAGCGCTCCTTGAGACAGGAAACGATATATTATTCAATATGTTGGCTAACCCTATTCTTTGCGAAGAAACTCTTTTGTCTTAGAATAATGGATATTGGAAGTTTATCAACAAATATTATCTTGACACATCTTGAATAATTTATTAAGAGCCATGAATTTTCGGTCAAACTTATCAAAAAGCTCAATCTATTGTTTGATAACTGTCTTATGTTGGTACACCAATCTCAGGGTTTTTTTTATTCGGATTAATCGGATATTCGTTTTATTATCACTGGAAAACGATTTTGGGATTTCTACGATGCTTGATATGCTTATAAAGTATATATTTGTACATACATACTTCTCTTGCTTTATTTGGGTACTTTCAGCAAACAGCATTTACAAAACTCTTGTAAGACCAGTCATCTTGTATGGCGAGTAGACTAAGATCATTAACAGAATGGAGAACATAATCAAGATAGAAAGTTCGATACATAGAACAGTTTATGATCCAAGAATAATGCAGGAAGTATATACATTAAGATCAAACAACGAGATCTATGGTAAAATTGAGTACTTCAAGGTAACAGTTACAAAGCAAAGATTGGATTTCTAATTTGTTGAACCTTAAGAGCCGATTGGGCCAGACAAGACTTATTTCTTTTTGTAAAATATAGAGTAGTATGAGCTGGGATGAATATGTTAGACGGATAAAGGAGGGAATAAAGAAATTTAAATAAAGGACTGCATGAATCAGGAGGATTATAAAAAGCAAAATCACTTAACTGATAATTTCTGAGGGGGAAAGTAAGAATCCCATTGGAGAAGGATAGACAGAGGAGAGGAAAAGGAACTGGAGAGAAAAAGGAACTACAGGGGATAAAGAAGGAGGAAGATAGATAGGAAGGAGTACAATGTTTTGAGTGGTCCTAGAAAGCTAGTTCTTGAAAATAAAATACATATATAATGTAAAATAAAAAAAATGTATTTTTATATAATTCTATTAATTACATGATAATAAAATATATTATCTGTATCTGATACTGGCCCATATAAGGTATATTCTATATAAGGTTTCTATTTAGGTGCATTCACAATAAACAGCCTTTCTGAAATTTGCTCCTATTTACCTTGCACTACTATTTAGGAAGTATAAAATATTGCCCTATTATCTAGCTCTATTTAAATAAAATTTCATTTGAATAGCCTAAATTAGATATTTTATTTAACATGTTTTTAAAATAAAAAAATATAGCACTTTATTTTTTAGTTAGGCTATTCAGAGACATCAATGCCCAGGTTGTTCCTTCTTCTTCCTCAGGAAACCTTTCATCCTCACACTGTGGATCTTTGTTCTCTCTTACTGTACCGGGGTTGGGAAGGGTCTTGGTGGAGTTTAATGAAGTGTAATATTTGTTTATTACAATAAATCGCAAATATAATTAAATTATACTAAATGTACAATTCGTCATTGTCATCAGCCCATTCTACAAAACTCATTCATCATCAAACCATTCTGCATTGTCATCATATTTAAGTATTTGTGACGAATTCAGCTTTCTAAAAAATTCCTAAGGGAGCTAAATATCCATTAATACAGTAAATTATATATACATGTTACACACACAAAGACACATATATATATATATATATAAAATATAGAAAAACATTTAGTCCGGTTCAGCAGAAAACAAATGGCCTGATGATTGAAAATTTCATTTCGCATTACTTCTTTTTTCAAAGCTGCTATCGCGTTCAATTCAACAAAAGCATGCCATGAAATAATACTTCTATGTGGAGAATGGGACTTTAGCCGAAATAACATTTTTTGATGAAATTTTCGAATGCAATACTTTGCTGTTCACCATTTTGATTTTCTGCAGTTACAGTCATAGTCAATAGACCTCAAGGTTTCTAAACATATTTTATCCTTAATTTTTCTTTTTATATGAATTTTCAATATTTTTTGCCTGTCATCCTTTTTCTCAATAAGCATTCTCTAAGCTTTAGAAAAAGAAATTTGAGATCTCTTCCCAACACAAAAACAAAAAAAGTTTCTAAGTCGCATATCGTTCCCGGTGAAGAATACAGTCTATTTCCATTCAGGAGTTTCTCTTGGGTTAGATTGTTTTTGAAAACAACATATTTTTTTCCTGACAAAATCCGAAAACGATGAAATCAAGTTAGATGGAAAAGTTCCTTGTTTACGAATGACAAACTGGCTTGGTTTGGGGTATAAAGTTTATTTAGGTCTCCCGGATTTTTCCTTGGCCTAGAGATGTTCTCCAGAAACAATAGGACATATTTGAGATAAGGATACTCTCTATTTCTCTTATCGGCATAACTGTTTTATACTGAGATAAATAAACACTAATTCGCTCTAAACACTGAAATAAATAAGCACAAAGTCGTTAACAAGTGGTGTTATCATAGTAGGGCTTCAGTATATATATATATATATATATATATATATATATATATATATATTACCATTATTTGTTGCAAATGGACCCTGAAGGATCACGCAAAAGTCGTTTTCTTTCATGCTTATTTATCCAATACTTCTTTCATGTTTTCCCCATGTATTCTTTTTCTCTCCCGTATCCGTTTTATTCCTGGTTTCTTCAATCCTCTGAGATTACTATCTATTTTTCTACCTTGTTTCCAAATATTTTTTCTTTTCATTCTTTCGTTATATTTTCACTTTTTTTAAAATCTATTGGCTAATTCATGTTGTAGTGGACGACTTTTTGTATAGCAGGTAACTATTATATTGGTGAGTTTTGTTAGGGGTAAGTTTAGTAATGGTGAGTCTAATAATATCCATAAAATTTTCATTGTAATCGGTATCCTAGTTCGGTTAATTGTAGACTTATGGTCTTTCTCATAATTTTACGTTCATCTTCTAATATTTTTTCCATGTCACATTTTGTGTGGAGAGTGAGTGTTTCGCTTGGACTGTTTGATGATTTTAATCAGTAGTGCCTGATCTTTGTGTTCTTATTGTAAATTTCACATGTCATGCTCAATGTCAATGTCATATGCTCAATTCATTTTCTGTTGTCTATTTTTCTATTCAATTTTCTGTAACCCGTTGGTTCCAAAATCTCGATATTTTACACTTAATATTTTTTTTAAAGATTTTATAGGTTGATTTTTGTACTGAAGAATACTGCCTTGAAATTAAACCTACATACTCCTTAAGAGCCTTCATTCGTTTGGTTGCGAATCAATATCTGCTAGTATTGTTCCGTAAATGGTATAAAAAGTACTTCTGCGTTGTCTCAGGGTCTACCAAAATGATGCTTTAATTCTTTTTCCCATTCCTTAATGACTTTATCCAGAATTATATTGAAATGGAATGGAGATAGTTCGTCACCTGGACGTACTCCAGTTCTGAGATTTCCTTAATTTTAGATTTAGTGTCAGTCAGTGTTTATATATAAGTGTGTGTGATTTAGATAAAACTATTGAGCTGCCAATGAAAACTAAAAGATAAAGAAATTACTAAGTTTGCTTATTACCTCTAGCATTTTAAGTTGTGATTTCCTTTATTATGTTTATCTAAATTGACCTTTATTCACTTTTCTATTAAATGTTATAGAGAATCCCTGTTGTGTTTCTCATGGATGGTATGGGCAGAAGCAACTTCAATTCGATACGATTCCCTCGACTAAGTTGACGTCCACAAAGCCGGCCGAAGCACTAAATCAAGAGCAGAACTCATAAAGCTGTTATGTTGCCTTTATTGATAAAGTTGGAGCTAGAAGTGTTGGAAGTGCGTCTGATAGCCAGCGCCTTACTGATATTCCCATAATATTGCCATTGCGACCAATGGCCCAAACAGATGGTGTTTGTTTCAAGAAAAGTTTCCGTTTGATGCCATAATGAAAACCAGTAGTTTATGTATTATAGCTATCCCAATGAATTAATTATCAATCCTTAATAATAAGTGAAAATATTATTCATATTCTTAATGTTTACTCTAATCATTCTTAAAACATATCGGCAATAAAAATGCGAGTGTGAAAAACACCTCTTTTCAGGAGGGAAAAAATTGCTTAAAGATTCATTCAAAATCAGTGCGACTCATCAAACGTATTTTACCTATTTTGTTTGTTATAAATCACTCTATATGAACTTTATATATATTATCAAACCTAAAACAAACGCTATAAATTAAAAACGAAAATTATATTTTCTTTTCACATTCAATATTTTGCGTTTGTATCTCCGATCTGAGGCATATAAATTTGTTATAATTATACGGAAATACCCGCGAGACCTTCGGAGAGAGAGAGTTCACCGTGAGAGGCCTTTGGTTTTGGTCTCGCGGAACGATTCCGAAAAGAACATGGTGCTTCCTCGATGACCTGGATGACAGTACTCGCTGAAAATATTATACTTGATTCCCTGGGGATAATTCACCATCATGTATGTAGTAGCTAATACCCCACATGGTTGTTTTAGATTTTCTTTGCTTTCTCGTTATTGAGAAGAAAAAAGAAAAAGGGAAGAAAAAAGAAAAAGGGAAGTAAAAAGAAATAGGAATTGTACTGTAATTCTTCAGTATGTATTTCGATTAATGACATGAAAAGGAGAAATATGTAATAGATATGATAAGGAATTTGTAAAACGAATATTCATAAATTTAAAATTGTAATGTACAGTATGTCCAATCTGGATTAATGAATGTTCTGTGTGTTATGGCAATCCAATGAAGTTGGACAGCACTGCTAAAAATATAAAGCATTTCTCTCTCTATATTCCAATGAACTGACGAAGGCAGCGATATAAATATTTTTTTATATTTATATCACGACAAGTTAAAAAATTATTTCAATAAAACTATAAAGTGGCCACAGATATTTGCTTCCCAGAAGATTTTTGGAGGAATGAGGTTCCTCAACACATTGCATTGGAGCAATATAAAGAAGGGCAATTGGCCATGCTAATAAATAAATATGTATTGACATAGCAATGGTAAAAGGATAGCTAAGAGAGTGTAATATACTTTTAAATTTTATATCATTGGAAACATAAAACTACTTAATTATTCGGCATTCGACCTACCTGTTTGGTTCCACCTGCTTGCTTCCGAGTGTATTATGTTGTATGGTATATTGCTTCCAAGGGTCGATTTTATCTACTGTGACTGGCGTGACAATAGATAAAATTGGAGCGAAGTAGTTCAGTGGTAGAGTGCTGAGTTGCCGTACAGAAGTTCTTGTGTTCAAATCCCGCTCGCTGGCAGACTTTTATTTAATCTGTTAGTGGCCAGTGATGGATCCTTTGGACTATATATGGAACGATATGAAACCTTCCATACTACTTCAGAATATGAAATCGTTAGCCTCTCTCAACATTCATGAAATGACTGTGAATCCACAGGTTTTCGTAGTGACGCAGTTAATTCTTCAAGATATCTATGTCACTTACAGATGACGAATTAGTAATAGTGGCGGATAAAACTTAAAATCTATCACAATCTCAATCATCTCTTGATCCTGTAGAGCTCCATGATCAGACAAGAGAAACCATAATACCCTCTTTCAACTTCTAGCTCTCACCGGCCATCTCTCGAGTCCGTTAATATTTCTCAACCTCTCTCCAAAGCTACGGATCTAGTTGTTACCACTGCTCTTTCATAAACGATTCATGGAAATGTTGGTCCCATATAACTAGTATAAAATAATAAGTTAAATATCCGGATCTGTTCCTGGCATGGTACAAGACCACATCCTGACCAAACTTCTTACGGATAAAAGCGTATAAACGAACAGTCAATTTCAGCAACAAAAAAAATTCTATCAATATTTTTCTGATTGCCCTCTTACATCAGATAACACTGTTTTGCATCGAAATCCTCCCTTCAACAAAAATGTTGTTTTATTATATTTGGAGTGTGCTGAACACGAATCCGTCAGAAAATCTCCATCAGGCACCATTTTTTGTCAAATCTGTGTTTTAGGTCGAAAACAGGCTTCAGGAATTTGGGCTAACATTCACAAAAGAAGTGATTGTTGCCTACTGGCGGGCTTCCCCGGGGTACCTGCCCCAGGCCCTCCTCCTAAACTTAACTGTTCCCCTACCCTCTATCTATTGTTCAGACATTTAGCAGACAGGTTACTCACCACCAAGTCTTCAGTCTTATTTGAACCTCGATACGGACCAGAACTTTTTTAGTTTCAAATCCTGACTGTTTCTGTTATATTTGTGGCGAAGTGACATTCAAGTGTAATCGGAAATTGCTGACTCCATTGATAAAGAAGGCTTAGAAGTCAATAATTTGTTGTACTTCATTTAGCCGCACTCTCAGAGGTTGGCTGAAAGGAACTCATAAATCAATGCCTTTTGCTGTTCCAATGATTTGGCGATAACCAACAAATCATGCAAATGATTGATATTTCTGTATGACTACCGTTAAAGGTTTTACTTCAGCCAAAAGAAAGAAGAAAATAGTATATCCTAACCTTCCATCTGCCATGAGACCTGTTCCGCGCGATGAGTCTATCTCCAACCCACCTAACCCCGAGAATTCTTCCTTGAGTGATTAGGAAGATGCTGATTCTGAGAATATTTCATCGGAACCCGGAACCAGCAATGCAAGCACCCAGGAAGAAGTACAATCACCAAGAAGAAATGAAGAAATGCAGTCTTCAAGTGATTCTTGTGAAAATGATACCAAGCCAAAACCTTTTTAACCAGGCTAGGTTGAATGAACTCGTCTGCGATTTAGACCTCCCAAAACTTAAAGCCCAATTACTTGGTTCCAGGCTAAAACAATGGAATCTTTTGGAACCAGGAGTGAAAGTTTCTTCCTTTTGAAAGCAGGAAACAGAGGTGCTCAATTTTTTTTCAACGGAAGGCAACCTTGCATTTTGTCAGAGCAACAGAAAAAAGAGCCTGGACTGCATTCGAAAAAGTGTGTCAACAATTTTTGGGTAATAAAAGAGCAACAAATTATAATGAAATTGAGGAAGAATTGCTTTCATCATATAAGGCCATGGGTTGCAACATGTTTTGCATTCCCATTTGGATTTCTTCACACCCAACTTAGTAGCAGTTTCAGATGAACACGGAGAACGGTTTCATCAAGACATAGCCCAGATGGAAAACAGGTACAGCGGTAAAAGCAATGAGAAGATGCTTGCGCACTTCTGTTGGACTCTACAACGGGAGACAGGTGATGGAGAGTACAAAAGGAAAAAATATACACATTAATTGAGTACAGAATTAAATAATTTATTATTTTATATATTATTGGTTTTCACAAAAAAAAGTTTATTAAATTTATTAAAAAACTGTTGTTTTTTTTCAAAAACACCCTCCAATTTCTAAAAAATGGTGCTTTGTAGAATTGTTTTGACTTCAGATTCGAAATCAGCACACATGAAAATATAAAAACCAGGAACAACTTCTCAAGGGAGCAATCTTTTTTTTTTTTGCAGAACAGTCTAATTAGTGGGTAAGATTTATAAACTCAATTTAATCGGATAGTTAACTTACTCAGGCAATCAATTATGTTTGACATCTGTATACAGTATATTTCAATTGTTCACAATATCTCCTCAGATAACTCTAGTACTCTAATCAATAAAGTCAACCCCTAGCCACCTGTAAGGAGCCTTCTTCACGAAATCGGGCAAATATCTGTACAGTTCCCATCTCAGCAATCTCGTCTTCTCTCCATTCCAGATCACATAAAACAGTGATTGCATTCACTGTATTGGGCCACATAAAATTTGCAGTTGCTAAGGCATTATTTGAAAACTTCACTAGACATAAAGCTCGTACCTTCATTAGGATATTTTGGTTTCTTCATTAAAAGCTGACGACCAGACTAAATAAATACTTTATGAGGAAGAAAATGGCCCGGGTGGAAGTCAGAAAAAAATCTAGAACCAATAATCCTTAGCACTTGGAACGAGAACGACATCTTGTAATATTTGATTCTATCTATCTCCAATTATCAATGTTTATAACCACTACAATGTTTAAAAATAATAATTTATCATACGGACACTTCAAAAGGAAATAAATCACAATCCAAAATAAACAAAAAGGTATCTATTCCGCAGGTAGTCGCTTCGAGTTGAGTTACAATTTTTAACTGTCATTTCATTTTAAATATTTTCTAATACAAATACAAGTTGTCGTGAGTTTTAGTATTGAAAATAAAATGTAATTATGAGTAATGAGTAAATTTCGGTAATTATTTCATCAAGAAATTAACGTTTCAAGAAATATGTATCATCTATAATTCGAAATGTTAGTTGAGACTTTTACTTCTTAAAAATTAATAATAATAATAAATTCTTTATTTATTCTGGGACAATCCCTTAATTAGAATAACAATCCAGGTATTTTATACAGGGTATTATTATTTCTTAGAGTATAATGTAATTACATTTAATTAATTAATACAATTAAATTAACAAATGAGAAAGAATGATTGAAAACAAATTGTGAATTGCCTCCAATGATAATATTTACAGAATAGAGTACATGAAAAAAAATAAAATAGAAATAAAATAACAATAATTACATAGAGAGAATCAATTGATAGTTACATATTTATGCAAATTACAATGTCAAGTAGAAAAAAAGGAGCAAATAATGAAAGAAATATACAAACAATATCAACTAAGATAAGTTGTTTTTTAAAATATCTAACTTGATGAGTGGACCGTCTATTGTATAAATAAAAACATATCATTCATTCATCAATTAGAAAATTTTAATCTGAAAACTAAGAATGTTGTTTTTTTTTGGGAATTATAAAGATATTAGGTGATTGAATATACGGGATTATAAGGTTGAAAGATTATTGGAACGACGAATGGAAGAAGGTATAGAGTTCCAAAGGGACGAGGAACGGGTAAGGAAAGCTCTATCAAAAGCTTAGGTCGGAGAGCCGAGAGCTGGTGTAACGAGAGTGGACAGAGATTTTGAATTTAATGAGATCAGCAATGTATGATGACCGGCGGGATTGAATAACTTGGTAAAGAAAGGAAGCTAGAAAGTACTTACGGAGATAGGAAGGGTAAAGCCATTTCGATTCTTCGTAATATCGGGTGATAAGGGCGTCTCTCGGGATCCCAAAGATGAAACGAATGAAGCAATTGATCAACCGTTTTAGTTTTGCATCGAGATCTTCAGTGACACCTCCATTCACTCTACAGCAATAGTCCAAATCAGGGTAAATTTAGGAAGTAACGAGAAGTCTACGGGTTTCAAATGGTAACAGGTGACGAAGGTAATTCAGAAGGTACGACGGTAGATTTCAGAGATATGACTTTTACAGGAGAGGGTTTGGACAAAAATAATTCCAAATTCTATCAATCCTGACGGTTTTTATTTTAACTTAACGTTACCACTACAATCCATGATGGGTCTGGGTCATAGTAGATAGTAGAGACTGTACTATTTCTTTGACACAGTTGTGCAGGGAAGGAATTTGTTCTAGATCACGCTCAACCACCAGGTACTTCTCCCTTTATTAAATTTGGTGGATAAGGCACTGTAGAGTCCTAAATCCGATATGACTCATCTCCGGCCGCTAACAGATGAAATAAAAGTCTGCCAGAGAGGAGGATTTGAACCCAGGACCTTCAGCATGGAAAATCAGTGCTCTACCACTGAGCCACACTACTCCTTATTTTATCAGTTCTAAAAGTTCTAAGTTCTAAAACCGAATATCGTCTACAGATAAATAATATATATCTACTAGACAGTCTCGAATCTGGGAAAGGTCCTTTACTTACTGGTCATTCCCACTTCTCATTTCTGTTATGTTAATTTTATATCTTGAAATTAGATAAAGTTGAGTGTTATTATTTTTGTTGTTACTAATAAAATAAATGTTTGTTTAAATTTAGTTGACCAAATGTACAGTATCGATCCCGGGAATCAAACAGTTAATAGGTAATGAGATAAATAAAATATGTATTGGAGGCTGAGCAGTTTGGAGGGGTAGTTGCTGAGTGGCCAGCAGTTGACTCGACTTTATGGGGCAGGTTTATGCGACCTTTGCAGCAATAAAAGGGAATGTGTTAGCCCCTGCCGATAATAACATGGCCTCACCTGGCCCTTCTTTCCTATCGCACCTCCTTTTGTTACCTCCTGCCATTAGTCTGTCGGTCTGGAGGAGTCTTTAAAGGTAACAGCACATGATTCCAATAACGCCGGTAATAACAGCTGTAATAATTGCAGCAAGTGTAGTTTTTTAAAAGTCGAACTATGAACCGTTCACTTCACAAATCGATTAACTTCATAAAACATAAAATGACGACCTGTGGTCTAGTGGTTACTATAACAAACCACTAAGCCCAAGATCGCGGATTCGTAGCCATAGGATTTTTTAAAGGGAGTAAAGCATCCTTGCTTATGCCGTGTTTTGGAAGGGACGTGCCCGGAATGTTGGCAGTAGGATTTTTTAAAAAAAGGGAGTAAAAAATTCTTGGTTTGCCTTCGGAAGGGACGTTAAGCAGGGGTCCCAAGCCTGTACTGTGTCAGGTACTCGTTAAAAATCCTTATCCTAATTAAACTTGGATAGGTAATATTTAGAGCTCTCATGCTAGTAGCATCATCCGATTAGCCACAGTAGCGTAAAGTGGCGTTAAATAAAGAAACTAAAAGTGGGAAAATGCAACGAAATAAATTACATTGTTTTTGGTGAGTCGCAGGGTAGATGATATAAATCTCGATTTTGAAACCGGCTGGGACAAATAAATTATATATTCTGTGAAAACGCATCGATCGACCCTCCGTTATCATCAAACCATCCAGGCCTCGTCCAGCCTTTTTAAAATGGTTATCTTTAATTGGAGGAAAAACGGGAATGTATTCTCGGCCGAATCACCTCCTTTCACGTTCCGATCAGTACCGCTCTTGCTAATAAATTATATGTTCTTTGAGAATATGAACAGTATGAAAATTCAGAGTACATTTGTCAAGCCATTGTTAAGTGGGAGAAAAATAGTTACCAAGAATGTTTCCAGAAAAATGAATATTATTATCCATATATCAATATTTTGCTTTTAACTATACGTAATTAGCTTGGTACCTTGCAATATGCAAAGTTAGCATACGACAAGATTTTAATAGGTAACAACTGTTACTGTTACTTGATTTAGTCAATTTTATCTATTTTTTATCAATTATATCTATTGTTTATCAACTATTTTATTTTGAATTCTCAAATTCACATACTGTAAATATTCTCACAGCACCATGGTATATCAATAACATAACTTTACTTATGGAATTAAAAATACCAACGGTAGACGAACACATACGAACATACTACACGAACACCCAAACCCATTGACAGAACAAATGACCACGACTCTCATGCCAGAGAACACTAGGAGGAGATTGAAAAGAACGTGGATGATATATCTCTATTATTGGAAACTAAATCAAGCTACCGGAGAGGTACCGCTGCGGAGGGGTACTGTTCTTCTTCATGCCTTTCATATCATTCTATGTTATTTTACTGTCATCCTCTATACTGGCTGTCAATTATTTGTACTTGACAGGTGTGGATACAAATATAAAGAGAAACAATGTATATATTCTCACAGCGCTTTAATGAAGAATGACAACTGTCGTTTTTAAATACTAACTGTATTACTAAAAACCTCATTAATTAGCAAGAGTTGTACCGTTTTGGACGTGAAAGGATGTGATTCGGCCGAGAAAACCTTCCCGTTTTTCCTTCAATTAATGATAACCACTTTAAACAGGCTGGGTGAGACCAAGGAAGGTTTGTAGATCACCGAGGATCGAGCCATGCGTTACATCAGTATATATAATTTATCTGTCCCAGAAGGTTTCGAACTCAAGAATTATATTATACAACCAGCCGACCACCCTTACACAATTATCTACCCAACTACTCTATGCCACCAACATGAATATTTAAAAAATTCAACGACCAGTTAAAGGATGAGTTTCAATTAAAACTAATTCTAAATAGCATAAAAACGGGAGGCAGCTGGAGACTGTAAAACAAAGAGCTTTAAAATTAATGTTGATTTTGATTAAACAATCTCCCTTTTGCGGTGAACATAATTTCCAGCAGAGACAATATCTGTGCATTGCAGATGCAATAAAGGCCAGTAATAATCCTATTTAATCAACACTAATATGTAAATTATATTTTCACTTATAAAAAAATGCTATAAATATAACAACCTATGATATAAAAATGTATAAATATAAATTAGTAAATAGTAAAAAAAAAAGTTTATTAGGCAAATGACTTTTATTTATGTCCTTAATCAAATAGTGTGTAATTATAAACGAAATCGAGGTTCATTATTTTTAGAAACGACCATGATATTTATTTTTAATAATTATAATATTTTTATTATATATACATATATATATTTAATATTTGTAAATATTTTTAATAATTATGTATTTTGGAAAAGGGGAAAGTAAAACAGTAGTTTAGATATTTTTAGTTTTTAATTTATTCCATGTACTATTATATATTTTTTTTTAAACACCATATTATTCTATGGATCCAGCAATCAAGTTTGAATTTGAATGATTCTTTAAGCACAACATATTTAATGTAGCCTCGTAATATGCTCTTTTTTAAATCACGTTTTTAACATAAATAAATACACCTATACGTTTAGTGGCTAAGCTCAGTTTGTAGAGCGCTAAGTGTGATAAATTATTTGACATCCTATAAAAAAACGGATGGATCCTGTGGCAACTGCAGACCTCTTGGGGCTCACCCCGTCTCTATAAATCCAGTACCTTTAATGGGGAAAAAATGTGGCCATTGAGCTTTTTTTTAATTTAAGAGAATTTAAGATCAAGCAATTAAGTATTTTAAAAATATATATGAGTGGGTTTGGGTGGAAGAGTCTGTGTCTCGGGTGAGTGTTTCTGTGTGTTGTAATTTATACGAAATTGAAAATGCATATTTAAGATAGATAGTCGTCTTGAATGTTTCTGATAAAAAAATTTCCCTAAAATCGACAGAAATTACCATTACTATGCATTTTACTTATTAATCGGCTCTAATGAATTAACTCAACCGCTAGGTTGAGCCCCTGGAGGATCTCCAGATCCTACAGGATCCAACCCCAGCTGTGAACAGATTAAATAAATTAACGACCACAGCCGGATTTGAACCCGGGACTTCGGCTAGGCAACTCAGTGCTCTACCATTGAGTCACCCCGCCTCCCACCTCAGCATATTTACGTCCTCCTATCCCAACTCAGACTAAATATGGTCAGATATTTCCTCATCAATTTATGTTAAAATGAAGAATATTTAACAAAGCTATTGTTTTAAAAAATGTGTATCATTGGACATCTTTTTTGGAACGACGACGTGGTATTGATTCCATTTGCCCTAGATCTGCGAGAACATGAAAAGTGTTTGTTTCGATGGAAATTCCTACGTAAATGATTACCACCCCAGTGGAGATATTTCTGGAACATTGAGCAAAACCGCAGAGAGGCAGTTTTATGACGAAGAACCAGTTTCCGAACCGTTTAGCATCAACCTATTAACCATTGCCTCCACAGCTCCATATCCCTAGGTCATTATAATCGTTAGTATTAATATGTGATGTGCTGGTCCTAGGGTTTTCGTCCAACTAAGGACGAGTATCCCATTTATAGTCAGATAAACCTATCTATCTTATTTTTTCTTCAATTTTAATATATATAAAAGAACTTCTTACCATATATCCGGTAAGTTTAATAAAATTATTTCAAACAATAAGCGGTAGAATACGATAACAATATATTCTATTGCAAAATTGCTCCATAATTTTATCATGCAATGGATCATAGGCATGTCTCCAGGATCTAATAACTAACTTTAATTTTGACAATCCATTATATCATATATGCGAATAGTTAATATTTTTCAAATTGGCGTCGAGGAAATATAATTCCAATTTATAAATATCTACATAAAAAAAGAAAACAAATTTATTTCAAAACGTTCCACTATAATTCCACCCTGGTCTTCATTTGAAAAGCCCCGTTGAAATAAAATACGAGGAATTTAATTCTATTTAAAAAAAACAACAAAGGGGCGAACTGTGGTCTAGTGGTTAGTATAACAACGTGCTAAGCCTGGTAGGTGGCCCTAGGATTTTTTAAAGGGAGTAGAAAATCCTTGGTCATGGCGTCCTTCGGAAGGGACGTAAAACGGGGACCCCAGGCCCGTATGATGTCAGGTACTCGTTAAAAATCCGTAACATAAATAAACCTGGATAGGCAAAATTTACTCGAAAAGCTCCCGCAGTAGCATCTTTAGATCACCTATATCACCATAAAGTGACATTAAGTAAACAAAAAACAAACAAATTGTGTATGAAACTTTGAAGGATACGCATGGTATTCCAGCTCCGTAAAAAATGCTAAGAAGGATTTCATAAGGATTTTCAAATATTGTATCCTGGAAAAAGTTTAGGTAAAATTTGTAATTTTTAACCAGCAACTAACAAAAGTAAATAATAATTCAAGCATGTAGGATGGAAATAGTTGGGGGTGCAGTCATAAATTACACAACAAATAAGTGGAAACCTATTATATTTTGGACGTGTGCCGACGTTTCGACCTACTTTGTAGGTCATCTTCAGGGCTGTGAGAAAAACAGGCAAAAACAGAAATGACTGTAAAAATACATAGCATAGAGATATAGAAAACATAACATAATATAGAGATATAGAAAAATTGAGCGAAAAAAGTGAAGGATATATTATGAAAGGATATTTGAATAAAGATGATTACATAATAGATGTATAGAAAGGTGATAATGCAAACAAAATACAAAGAGAGAAATCAAGTTAAACAGAAAATTATAAAATGAAAAAGATATAAATATAATGAGTGAGATATATAAGTATGGAAAACTTAGTTTAATAAAGACAGAATTGTATTGTAGAAAAAATTGTATGAAAATATTTATGTAAATGAGGGAGTTACATAAATGAAAAAAATTAAGTAAAATGAAAGAAAATTGATTAAAAAATATGAGACCTAAGAATAAATAGAGAAGAATATTGTAGAAAGTAAAGAACAGGAATCTCATGTATGACAGACAGAGAAGTAAAATATAAATATAAAATTTAAAATTTAAAATATAAGTATCATATGTTATATAAAAGTATACAATAGAAATGAAGTTATATTAATATAATATATGATGTAAGTATAGAAGAAACTATAGATGAGAGATATAAAATATCAGTTTGAGAATGGAGATATATTATAAATAATTATGATGTTCAATAAACATACAAATTTGAAAAAATGATTCTAAAAATCCCAATTAATGATTAATAATAGTGTCTAATTCTTATGTTTGTGTCCCCTTATATATTAATATCAAATCTAAGTAATTAATAATATATCTGAATTGATGTATAATGCAGTTACAAATATTTATTTCACTAACAGTAATTTGCAGTTTCGCTCTAACAATAATTCTATTTTAAGAAATAGATTGTAATATTATACTTAAGATAACATCGCATGTCCTTAAAAGTTTTGGAGTATTTGGTTCTTTGATGGTAATCATTAATTGGCTTTTGAGAAATTCAATTAAATAAAACAAGGAAAATTAATTATTGTTAATTAGATAGATAACAGCTTAAGTGTTAATGAGATAACTATAAGAACAATTAAAAATAGATCAGTAAATAAAGATACAAAAATAAAAATGTCAACTTGACCTCTATGTATTGTTATGGCCACTTTAGTAGTTATTTTTTAAATTTTTATTAACCACACTAAAATCATATCGGCCTTAATACATATTATCTACGATAGTATTTGCAATGGGATCCTTCATAAAACCAACCACAAAATTTTACTTTTAATTTATGGTCAATTAATGAAGTGAGGAATTGAAAATACCCTTTGATTATTGTTAAAGACGAAACTCGGTCCAACACACTATTTTTAATAGAATTTATTTTGAAGTAGAAATTCAAAACTCTTGTAGAAAGATATTTGGTCCTGCTTAATTTTTTATTAATTTTATTTAATTACTCTTAAACCTACTTACAGAAAAATGACCATATTTTTGGTGTTGGTGATATTTATTTTAGTTGCACAGAATACTTTGTATGCAGACTCCATGGAATTTTTCCGAATATCTAATTCGATAATTGTACATAGAATTTATATACACTGATGTTACTATATATACAGAGGGATGAACATTTAAGTGGTTAAAAGTTAACGTATTACCTACTCATTCAATGGCACAGTTACTATAAAATAATAATAATAATAATAGGGCTCAGATACCCGAAGGCTCGATGCCGATACAACCAATCTC
Organism: Troilus luridus; assembly: GCA_964056705.1. Classification (NCBI taxonomy): domain Eukaryota; kingdom Metazoa; phylum Arthropoda; class Insecta; order Hemiptera; family Pentatomidae; genus Troilus; species Troilus luridus. The sequence goes on along the minus strand of OZ057412.1, from coordinate 64,259,494 downwards.
TCCTGACAAACTTCTGCCCACGGACAACTACCCAAACCCAAATCCGTTGATTACTCTTAACGCAATCCTCCTGCCTACGCCTCGGTATATCTCTCAGCGCTTTCCAGTCGGCACAGTACTTTTTAACTTTTTAGGAATTCGTTCGTTATTAAGCCTAGCAATTTTACAAGCCCATCTTAATCTTCGTGATGATATCACTTGAATAATATTAATTCGATTGCATAATTCGAAATTCCTCGTTGTGTTATCTCCTAAATTCTCCAGGGGTATCATCCTTTTTTTGGACCGAATATTCTACGTAACACCTTATTTTCGAATACCTTAAAACGTTGTTTATTATTTAGCGTTAGCAGCCACGTTTCACATCCGTAAAGATGAGTCGGAAAGATGTTAGTTTTATAAATTCTGATTGTCATAGTTAATACTATATACTAAAATCCGAAAAAACCCATAAAGCCAGTCTAATAAATTGGTGTCTTCCACAGATTGAACGAAGATGTTTAAAGTTAACAGTGAGGAACTCTGAAAGGAAGACCTTACTACTATCTTATTGGCCCATCATCTGCTGTCATTCAGGCGAGGATCTCAATTTGAAGATCTTGCAGACAGTAGTTGAATAGAGTAATCAACTTTCAGTCTCGCTGCCTATAATATCATAACTTGTCTTAAACTTCCAGCAACATTATGATGCTAATTCAGGTCGGTCCTTAAAATTAATAATTAAATCTATTTGGTTATTACTTTCAATAAAAATAGTAATATTTTACCAAGACAATGAAGAAAAGCATTACAATATTGGGAACTATAATGCTCTAGGAAAGATATACACGACTAGCGTTTTCTCTCACCAGACTATTCTTTTATCTTCAAATCTTAGTTAAATAACTATCGGGTAATGTTCATGGTCAAAATCCTTTATTTTTGAAATGCTTGAAATTAAGAGGCTCGAGACATACTTATTTCATATGTTCTTCATCGTTAGTTTTAGTAAAAATCGGAGCTGTTTTAATGGTAATTTTAAGATGAACAACTTTTGTTTTCGGGGGGAAATTTCTTCCATTCATTTTTACCATTATGGGAGCAAAATTCCCAATTTCGGTACTTGATTCTATACTATGTCCGAGCATGCACGAAAGGATTGAGTTTAATAACTTAAAATACAATCTTCAGTCTATTTTAAGTGCAAGAATATGTACAGCGCATATAGAATCTTTAGAACATGAAACATAAAACCCATATGACGAGCGTCATTTACATTGTTGCAAATAAATAAATAATAATAAGGTATGCAGGCAAGAAAGAAGGAAGAAATGGAATCTGTTCCGCAGGTTGTCGCTTCGAGTTGAGTTAAAAAAAGTTTTAACTATTTATTCGTTTCAAATTTATAATAATTTCCAAAAATCCAAGTTATCGTGAGCTTTAGTATGGAATAGAGGATGTAATTGTGGGTAATAGGTAGATTTAGATAATCATTGGATCAAGAAATAAAAGTTTCAACTAACATGATATATAATTTTTTATAATTTATTAGTTACTTGTTTTAATTTTAAATTTTTATATTTACATTTTATTGAAAATATATTGATCACCTAATTAATTAAAATCAATATATATTATGTTATACAAATTTGAATCATATTTATGTTTTCTTAAAAACAAGAAGTAGTGAAAAATAAATAATATATTAATTTATTTGTTTAGCTTATATGCAATTAAAAATTGTTTAATTGTTTATTAATTTTGAAGAATATATATTGACCATATTTGTTCATGCTAATGAGGAATCTTGTTGCAGAGATCGGCCCTCGGGAAGTTAGCTGTGGCTTGGGATTGAAGAACATCATTGATGATACCAACGATCTCCCCGTGGTACTTCCTGGCGAACCATTCGATGAGATGGTCTTCTATCTTGTGGATGACGCTGCTGCCAGTGTCGATGCTGATCCTTCCCAAGTCTCCTACCCTGATGTAGTCGAGGTTGGCGGTGCACTGGTCTCCGTTCTTGACGAGGGTAGCCTGGGCTTCGATTGAGTTGGAGGACACGGAGGTGTCGACCTTCTGGGTCACCTGGAAGAGATGGTTGGCCTTGAACTCGCAGTTGTCGTAGTGAGCTGAGAGATCGCCGAGCCCGAGGGCAACGCGGAGGGTGATGCGGTTGCCTTCTGTGGCCATGACGACGTCGCCCGTCCTCCGGAGGGTGGCCAGGTTTTGAGCGTAGCCGCCCCAGCAGTGGACGTGCCCCGACAGCTTCACGAAGCGCCACTTGTACTTCCACTCCTCGTTCATCTCCTGGAGTGGCATCACCGCCTTCCCGGCCTGAGTGACGGCCGCGTTGAGGCCCGCCAACGCCTGGTCGATGACCTCGTTGAGCACCACGTTGTCGCCCAGAGCGGCCCCTGCAAGGAACAACAAGCACAGTAATCGCTGCATGGTTGACTTGTCTGCAATCTCATACTCAACGCCTATATATACTAAATCTTATCGTATGATAAAAACATTTAATTAGACAATAATAATTATTCTTTAAATGAGGAAACTAAATATTTTAGACCAGCTACTTTCCTGGTTATAAAGTGTTGTCTTGGTATCATAATGATTTATAATTATCTATTATTTTCCTGTGTACATTTCCTCTTAACCGTTTATTGAATTACTGACATTCAACTTTTTCATTAATTATATTTTATATAATTGATTTTCACAGTAATTAAGCAATTAAGCTTTTCAGATATCACAAATTCTGTATTTAAAGAAATATTAACAATAATTCATGAACTGGGTTGATAATTTATTCTTACTATTTTTATCTGTTGGTTCATTTAACACCACCTTATGCTGCTATGGCTAATTGTACGATGCTACATCGGGAGCTACAAATGTTGCCAATCCAGGTTTAATTAGGATATGGATTTTTAACGAGTACCTGACACAGTACAGGTTTGGGACCCCTGTTTAACGTCCCTTCCGCGAGAAGGCATAACCCAGAATTGTATACTCCTTATTTTAAAAAAACCTACTGCCACCATTTCAGGGTCCGAACCCGCGATCTTGTATTATTTTTATTACAATAGGTCAATATAATATTAATGGCTGAAAGCGATTCTATATGATGTTTAAGTAGCCGAACGTTAATTACACAGGGTGTTTCAAGGCTAAGTAGACAAACTGAAAATTTGAACTAAGGACCTCATAACAATAAAAAAATTTCCTATGGAGGTATTATTTCCTAAACGCTTTGTTTAGATGATATTCACACCTAAAGATTTTGATTGTTATGAATTATTAGGCATAGTATAAAAATAAAACTTATTTTGTCTGTATCAATCACTTTATTCATTAAATATAAACATAAGCATTCATATTAAATTTTGTTCAAAGTGATTTCCTTCAGCAAAAAGACAGGCTTGGCATCTTTCTTCCACAGCAATAGTGGCAAAAGGGGGCTGGATATGTGTTATTGTTTCACATTATTCAATATCCTTCTTCGTAAAGAATTAAGGTCATTGACCAGCCTTGCATAGACTTTTTGTTTAATGTCACCCCCCAAAAAAAAATCCAGTGCAGGACCAATCCACTGGTCCTACACTGCCCATCTATTGATTGGGATAAATAATATTTAGCCACCGCTGCATTTTGCTTCACCCAGCAGTTACCAGTACGCTGCTTAACAAACGTTATACAAAACAACTATGCTCCAGAGTCTATTTTGGTCCATATACTTTTATTTTTTTGTTAACAGAAAAAACAGCTATAAGACAAAAAAATTTAAATTAAAAGGTTTCATAAAACCTTCCCGATGGTTCCAGTATAATGGAATGGAGGGTTAAAAAGTTTTGTTAGCTATGTTGGAGATACCATTGCCAATCCGACCCTTCGCATGGGAAATCAGTCGCTCACAGAGGCGTATTTTGCCTCATTGAAAATAGATTTATTCTTCACTGTATTTTGCATGATTCATTCCGTGAAAGGCTTGTCGAGCATCAACTAGAAATCCCTTTACAGATAATTGCTCCGCATTTACATTTACATAGAAATGAAGTAATGTGTACTGTAAATAGTATACCTAATCGTAAATCTCCAGTTAATGAGCCAATTAACAACCATATTGATCGATAAATGACAATAGATTATTTTTATTTTGAAGATAAGTGATCTGCCATGGCAGGGATCTTTTCTCTTCAAAATAAAAATAAGATACCAAAGACAACACTTTATAACCAGGAAAGTAGCTGGTCTAAAATATTTAGTTTCCTCATTTAAAGAATAATTATTATTGTCTAATTAAATGTTTTTATCATGCGATAAGATTTAGTATATATAGGCGTTGGGTATGAGATTGCAGACAAGTCAACCATGCAGCGATTACTGTGCTTGTTGTTCCTTGCAGGGGCCGCTCTGGGCGACAACGTGGTGCTCAACGAGGTCATCGACCAGGCGTTGGCGGGCCTCAACGCGGCCGTCACTCAGGCCGGGAAGGCGGTGATGCCACTCCAGGAGATGAACGAGGAGTGGAAGTACAAGTGGCGCTTCGTGAAGCTGTCGGGGCACGTCCACTGCTGGGGCGGCTACGCTCAAAACCTGGCCACCCTCCGGAGGACGGGCGACGTCGTCATGGCCACAGAAGGCAACCGCATCACCCTCCGCGTGGCCCTCGGGCTCGGCGATCTCTCAGCTCACTACGACAACTGCGAGTTCAAGGCCAACCATCTCTTCCAGGTGACCCAGAAGGTCGACACCTCCGTGTCCTCCAACTCAATCGAAGCCCAGGCTACCCTCGTCAAGAACGGAGACCAGTGCACCGCCAACCTCGACTACATCAGGGTAGGAGACTTGGGAAGGATCAGCATCGACACTGGCAGCAGCGTCATCCACAAGATAGAAGACCATCTCATCGAATGGTTCGCCAGGAAGTACCACGGGGAGATCGTTGGTATCATCAATGATGTTCTTCAATCCCAAGCCACAGCTAACTTCCCGAGGGCCGATCTCTGCAACAAGATTCCTCATTAACATGAACAAATATGGTCAATATACATTCTTCAAAATTAATAAAAAATTAAACATTTTTTAATCGCATATAAGCTAAACAAATAAATAAATATATTATTTATTTTTCACTACTTCTTGTTTTTAAGAAAACAGAAATATTATTTAAATTTGTATATCATAATACATTTTGGTTTTAATTAATAAGGTGATCAATATATTTTAATAATATGTAAATATATAAATTGTATTTTTCTTGTTATTCATAAATCAATCAATGAAACAAATAAATGTCTCTTTTCTATTTCAATTACTTTTTTTTTCAATAACCCATTTTTTGTTCATTTTATTTCCATGAAAACATGGATATGTTCACAATTAATTGTCACAACCAGAATGCCTGAAAAAATTAATTGGAAATTGAAATTACATTTCCAGCTTGAGAGACCTTCTCATTTTCTGTAACGTAAATAAAACTACAGAATAGATGCTTCTGGATGATGCATGGCATTGTTTAGTGTAATGATTAGTGCAATGATAGCGTCAGGCAATAAACTGATTGTTAATATTGTTAAGAGCGTTTAATAATGGGCCATAACCGTATGCTATCTTTACACATTAATAATTCATATAAAGAGGCTCGTCATCCCTCCAAAATGTTTGAAAACCAAAATGAAGTGGAATGTAAGTTCCAGTTTTCAATAGTTCTATGTAGAACAGTTGTAGGAATGTAAGTTCCATGTTTTGAATAGAAAAAAAATTGCGAAGCGTCAATATTCAGAAAAGCTAAGAGGTGCAAAAATTACATTACTTTTTAAATTAATTGGGTGCATTAGAACATCATTATATCTAATTGGGTAAATACTATTGGATTTGTTGGTGTTAATTTTAGATTTTGACTCACTGCTTTTATTTTTATGTTTTTGGTTATGAAAAATCTTCACGCAGGCAAATAAGTCGAGATTCCATATCCTATTTGATAACTACGCGTCATATCCACCTCCGGACATATTGCATTTAAATCACTATATTACTTCATTCACATTATTAATCCAACTAAATAATAAATACAAATAATTTCTGAGGAGAAAAAATAAAATAAATGCTTCATCAAAAAGTATATGGTAATAGTTTTTATTATCATTTTTCTAGAAAAATAAACTTTCTCAACTTCTTCATTAGTTATTGTTTATTTATATCAGACGATGTATTGGACCACTTATTGGCACTCAATGTTATCTGTCATCGAAAATGCATTAGTTTTATCTGCTTCAAAATATTTAGCTTATCCTTTTTATTTGTTTAAACATTAATTTTATCAAATCTGACCAACACAATTAACAAAAAAAATAAATGGTATTAAACATTTATATTTTACTATGTTTATTTATTGGTTGTTTACTGTGTTTATGAATTGGAGCACTAAGGGCCTTTCAAAACAGTTATCTGTCAATCGAAAATGCATTAGTTTTATCTGATCAAAATATTTAGCATATCTAATTTATTTTCAGACTAATGAATTTTATCAAATCTGACCAACACTAATGACAAAAAATGAATTGTATTAAGCATCAAACAGGGTACTAACTATACTTCACAATGCCAATAAAACAAAATAATTTTGATTGAAAAATTCCTATTATTTTTTTTAGCCATTCTTAATAGTCATTAGACCGAATATAGAATTCACACTCAACTAAGGCCCCATTGTTAATTCTTTATAAAGATTTTTCTAACCCATGGTAAATAATCAATACACTTATTAAAACGTTTAATTAATATATCTTGGTGATATATTTGTTCACTTTGTATTGCTCTGTATTCAGTTTTATACCCGCAGCATTTTTGTAACAAGGGTTTCCCTTATTTTAAATTTAGTATTTTTGTTGTTCTCCATCCTGAAACCTTAATAGTCAATCTACCGCCACAGCAACCATATCCTACCCCTTCCAATCACAACAATCAAATGAAACCTTCAGTTCATCAAACAGTGAATGTAAATCCAGCACCTCGGGTACAACCCCCAGCCAACCTTCCTTTACCCGTTAATTATCAATATCAAACTCCAGACCCATATCCAGTCCAAATCCAAAACCCCATCGACATAATTTCAATCCTGTCATCCTTCCTGAAAGATCTCCAAGAGACTATCAAGCCTCTCATCAACCTACTCACGAGAATCCTTACCGAAGTTCCACTTAATTACCCACGATGAGCATAAAGCCCCTAGCTATCGTCCTATGGAATGCTAATGGACTGCATAATCACCGTGACGAACTTGATATATTTTTACACGATAACCAAATAGATATTGCTTTACTTACTGAAACACACTTCACTCACCGCACACATTTCTACATACGGGACTACATCACATATAGATCAGACCATCCAGACAACACTTCACATGCCGGATCTTGTATTCTCGTTCATAACAACTTATCCCATTCCCTTATTCCTTCCACTCCATCTGATGCTATTCAATCAACCTCAGTAACCTTAACGACTCGTCCTTTCCATATCACATTTTCAGCTGTATACTGTCCTCCTGGCAATTCTCTTTCTTATAACCTCCTCGATTCCTTATTCCAATCCCTTGGACCGCGCTTCATTGCTGGAGGAGACTACAATGCTAAACACCAACGATGGGGTTGTCGAACATCCAACTCCCGTGGAAATATTCTATCTTCTCTCACATCCTCAAAGAGCTACTCTATCCTTGCCCCAGCAAATCCTACCTATTGGCCTACATCCCTCAAAAAACGTCCCGACATCCTTGATATATTTGTTACATCCCAAATTTCACCCGCACAAGCCAATATTGAATCCTTTAACGACCTTTCATCTGATCATAGTCCAGACCTCCTTTTCTTGCACTCTAGTTTCGCTCCCAAGCCTTCCTCTCCCACATTGATTACAGGACGTGTCAACAGGGACGATTTTTGTTATGACTTGGAGGACAAACTGGACTTAAAAATTTCACTAAAGACAAAAGAAGACATAGAAAATACAGCCATAGAAAAACTTACAACATCAATCAGAAGCAGTTTACATGATAACATCTCAAATCACACAATTAATAGCTATCAACATACTGATTTGCCACAGCATATTCGTATCTTATTAAGAGAAAAACGCAGAGCAAGATCGAAGTGGCATAGAACTCGATATCCAGCAGATAAAACTACCTACACAAAATTAACTAACAAATTAAAAGCAGAAATCAAGAAGTTCAAAATTCAAAATTTAATAACCTGGACTGAAAATCTCACAACCACTGACAAAACATTGTGGATGAACACCAAAAAACTCCTAAAGTTTAAAGAATTTAATCATCCATTACTTACTGAATCAAATAACTGGACAAGATCTGACGGAGAAAAATCACAGTTATTTGGTCAATACCTTTCCACAATCTTTCATCCACATCCTGATATCATTAACCCAACTCATATGGAATATATAAAATCAGCGATAGATGTTCCACTCCAAATGTCCCTTCCACCCAAAGCATTCCATCCTACAGAAATATCCAACATTATTCACAGATTACCTTCCCGCAAAGCTCCTGGGCACGACCTCATCACAATTCATATCTTAAAACATCTTCATAGAAAAGCCATTCTATACCTTACCTATATATATAATGCTGTACTCCGCTCCACATATTTTCCTGACCTCTGGAAATTATCCATTGTAAAAATGATACCCAAACCTAAAAAAAAAACCAGAATACCCTTCCTCTTACCGTCCTATCTCTCTTCTACCTTGCATGGGTAAAATCCTAGAAAAACTCATCCTCAAACGATTGTACCCCATCCTTGATGCAAATCACATAATACCAGATCACCAGTTTGGATTCCGAGCATCCCACTCCACTATTCAGCAATGTCATCGTGTGGTGGATGTAGTCTCCTCTGCATTAGAACGTGGATCATATTGTTTGGGCGTCTTTCTTGATGTGGAACAGGCATTTGACCGAGTCTGGCATCCGGGATTGCTCTACAAACTCCGTCGATTCCTACCGCCTACCTACTCTCATCCTTCAATCCTATCTCACAAACAGAACTTTCCAAGTTAATCATAATAATGTCTATTCATCCCTATTTTCCCAATCTGCTGGTGTTCCTCAAGGTAGTATCCTTGGCCCAATCCTTTATACAGTTTATACAGCTGACATCCCAACTCATCCTAATACTATCCTTACCACGTACGCTGATGATACATGTGTATTATCTGTCAACAACAATCCAATTATTGCATCCCAAAGCCTCCAACCCCATATCACTGATCTTGAAGAATGGTGTCAAAACTGGAGAATTAAAATAAACTCTCAAAAATCGCATCAAATCACTTTTACCTTACGTCGTAAACCAATGACTTCTTGCCCTTCAGTATCCTTTAATAATATCCCACTGGTGCCTGTAGAACAGATCCGATACTTAGGGTTGCATCTTGACAAACGATTAACCTGGAATCCTCATACGAGACTGAAAAGACAAGAAACCGCTCGACGTTTCAGGCTACTTCAACACTTACTAGACAAACGCTCTAAGCTCCCAATTTATTACAAAAGACTCATCTACATGACCATCATACGACCTATTTGGGCCTACGGAGTAGAGCTTTGGGGCTCCACTAAGCCATCGAATTCCTCTCGTATCCAATCCCTACAATCCAAAATCCTTCGTAAAATCCTTAATGCTCCTTATTTTGTTAAGAATAAAATCATCCATAACAACCTTAATGTCCCATTTGTTGCTGATTTGGACCGAACCCGCTATCTATCCTTTCATAACAAACTTCATTTCCACTCAAACCCTCTGGTTTTAAACCTAGCTTCCTCTTCAATTCCCGATAATCCTCCGAGGCGTCTGAAAAGAAGATGGCCCCGTGACTTCTTAGTTGAACTTATGATTTGAGTACTGCCAGTGGGTAGTTTCTCTACTTGTCATTTTCACATGTCATTATGTATCGCTTAGCACATTTACTAGATGTATTTTTATTATACAGTTGTAAATATCAATAAATAAATTAAAAAAAAAAAAAAGTATTTTTGTTAATTAGAATGCTAGTTTAAATTTCTATCACGGCTAGTATGTTTTTTTGGTCAAACGTATTACTAATTATTATCATTTTTGAAAAATACATTCATTGGGTCGTCCCACAGGAAATGTCCGTTTTGTTAGTAACATTCAAAGTGGAATTAGTGGAGTTGAGTTGTTTACTGTTTATGTTTACAGATTGTATTGAACTGTTATTAATCCTCTTTTTGTTTGATAATATTTACTGTCAGTACAATTGAACGAAGATAGCCATCAGATATGACCATGTAAACGCGCAATTTTCATTTTTTTTTTTATGAGTTTATGCTTGGGCACTCGACAATCGTAGGCTGCGAGAAACATTACCATCGCATTCGGAGAAGGGTTATGTAATGTTTAAACCATTCTCCGTTGGCTTTGAGAAATTTTCAGCTAATGACACAGCTTAATTCATAAATAAATAATTAATTAATTTATTCTTTCTACCCAGAGGTGAAACCATGAGATCCACCCGAAATGAAGGGATATTGAATACTGCACTAAGGTTATACAGAACCTTTTATTATTATTATTATCAAAAAATAAACACAACAATCTATATTGCTCCATCAGTAGGTCTACACTATTACATGACAATGAAAGACATCATGTGTGATATCAAGATGTTTCATGATAGAGAGTGGAGAATCCTGAGGGTGGGTTACGAAGTCCTGCTACACCCACCTTATTCACCAGGTTTATCTCCTACAGATTTCTATCTGTCAAGAAATTTGGCCCACTTTCTTAAGGGTCAATTTTTTTAAAACGATTCTCAATTAAAAAACTCATTTTAAGGATTATTTTCATTACAAAACCCTTAATTTTTAGTTCTGGGATAAAGCATGAGAAAAAATGTAAAGAAAATGATTATTTTAAAATATTTTTATTCTAATGATGAATTTTATTGATTATCCACAATTTTGTACCCTCTGTAAATACCATCATTCATTTAATTAGTGTAATGTTGGTAGCAATGATGATAGTGTATAGATTATGAGTAGTATCGTGGTATGAGTAGTAAGGGTAGCGTATAAATTATAATCTACCTGTCATTATAATTATATGAGATTATAATCTATATCTCATAATTATGAGTAGTAACCTTATTAATTAATAAAAGTGTACAATTAAGGATGCAGTATTTGAAAATAATTTATTATAGACAGTTCAATTGGAGATGAAAAGAAAAAAAAAAGTTTTTATCGAAGTATAATAAAGGAATCTAATAATTTTCAACAAATGAATATTTCAACTGGAAGTGGATGAATTAGATAAGGGAATTTCAATTATTCATTCAGTCCGAAGGGATCACAGATTGGCAAAGATGGAAAGTGATATTCTCAATGACGGCTTTCTACAGTTATATTTTTCATTATAAACGATAAATGGGTTCAAAAAGAGAATGATCCTGCAATGAGCCGATTAAAAGTTTAGTTGACTATTTTATACTTAAAACTAATTGTACTTATAAACGAAGTTTATTTCATAAAGTGGGCCAACATGACCTAATAAGTTTTTTGTTTTTTTTATTATTTATTTATTGATATTTACAACTATGTTACAGTAATATAACAAGTAAATTGGCTGAGTGATCCATAATGACATGATTTAATGACAAGTAGAGAAACTACCCACTGGTAGTACTCAAATCGCATGTTCAACTAAGAAGGTCACGTGGCCATCTTCTTCTCAGACGCCTCGGAGGATTATCGGGAATTGAAGAGGAAGCTAGGTTTGAAACTAGAGGGTTTGAATGGAAATGAAGTTTGTTATGAAAGGATAGATACCGGGATCGGGCCAGATCAGCAACAAATGGGACATTAAGGTCGTTATGGATGACTATATTCTTAACAAAATAAGGAGCGGATCTAATTAAGTTAAAAAGCAATACGTTAACTAATTATGAGATAATTATTTAACAGAAATAATAAGTTAACTAATTAAGAAACATTACCTATCGGGTCGGCTTGTGAATCTAAATTATTCCAAAAAAAGTAACCCTAATTTAATAATTAGGTAAATAAAAAATAATAATTTGGGTTCCCTGGCTACCCAAATTATTCTTTTTTCTATATCTATTTCAACAGATCACATTGAATAAAACAACAAACAATAAAAAAAGTTAACTAATTAAGAAATAATAAGTTATCTAATTTAGAAGCATTAACTGTCGGTTCGGATCGGGAATCTAAACAAATCCTGAATCCAAAAACAAAATCGGTGCAGTGTTTGTCAATGATTAATAAATGTTTATTATATTGTTTTTTAACTTTTTATCACATTATAGTAGTTTCTTTCACTGACTATTAACAAATTATTGTAATCTGATCGTGGTTTCCCTAGCTTAACTGATAACTGACTCAATCAAGTAACTGATAACTGTCTTTAATGATTTTTTGTACGTATATTTTCAAAAAGATACAAATAATTACAATCTAGTAAAAAAATTTATAATCTTCGCATTTAGATGTTTGAACAGGACAACATCTGTTCAAACATCAGTTGGACTGATCTGTTGGGTCAGATATTTTTCTATATCTATATCAACGAATCAGATTCATCATTACAATTTCATAATACATATTCGACTTTATTTTTTCAATTTGTCTGAATAAAAAAACCAATAAAAAAATAAGTTAACTGATTAAGAAATGTTACCTGAATTAAAATGGCGGAAATTTTAATAATTTATAGAAAAACTAAATTTATAAATAAAATGAGTTCACAAATTCATTGTCAGGCATGAAAATGAGCAATATTTTAGCTATTTAAAAGTTAAATGAGAGTTTCTTTTTTTGAATCCTATAGCTGTATTCATTAGTTTCATTAGTACAGTAGCGACTATATACGCAATTATTAGCTCAAGTCTTGATAACTTATATCTGATGATCACGTCAGATATTTTAATGATTTTTTTACATATATTTTCATTAAAACGGTCCAAATGATCCGATGAATTGACATAATTATAATGATATAAATGATAATTGGGATTTAAATGCTCACACAGGACGACGTGAGTCGGGTCAGCTAGTATACATGTATAAAATATAGACACACACGATTAAATAGCACAGGGCAATTTAACATAGACTAATAAAGCTATAGTAGCCCTTCCAACCATTAAAGTAATTAAAGTAGTCCTCCTGGCAATTCTCTTTCTTATAACCTCCTCGATTCCTTATTCCAATCCCTTGGACCGCGCTTCATTGCTGGAGGAGACTACAATGCTAAACACCAACGATGGGGTTGTCGAACATCCAACTCCCGTGGAAATATTCTATCTTCTCTCACATCCTCAAAGAGCTACTCTATCCTTGCCCCAGCAAATCCTACCTATTGGCCTACATCCCTCAAAAAACGTCCCGACATCCTTGATATATTTGTTACATCCCAAATTTCACCCGCACAAGCCAATATTGAATCCTTTAACGACCTTTCATCTGATCATAGTCCAGACCTCCTTTTCTTGCACTCTAGTTTCGCTCCCAAGCCTTCCTCTCCCACATTGATTACAGGACGTGTCAACAGGGACGATTTTTGTTATGACTTGGAGGACAAACTGGACTTAAAAATTTCACTAAAGACAAAAGAAGACATAGAAAATACAGCCATAGAAAAACTTACAACATCAATCAGAAGCAGTTTACATGATAACATCTCAAATCACACAATTAATAGCTATCAACATACTGATTTGCCACAGCATATTCGTATCTTATTAAGAGAAAAACGCAGAGCAAGATCGAAGTGGCATAGAACTCGATATCCAGCAGATAAAACTACCTACACAAAATTAACTAACAAATTAAAAGCAGAAATCAAGAAGTTCAAAATTCAAAATTTAATAACCTGGACTGAAAATCTCACAACCACTGACAAAACATTGTGGATGAACACCAAAAAACTCCTAAAGTTTAAAGAATTTAATCATCCATTACTTACTGAATCAAATAACTGGACAAGATCTGACGGAGAAAAATCACAGTTATTTGGTCAATACCTTTCCACAATCTTTCATCCACATCCTGATATCATTAACCCAACTCATATGGAATATATAAAATCAGCGATAGATGTTCCACTCCAAATGTCCCTTCCACCCAAAGCATTCCATCCTACAGAAATATCCAACATTATTCACAGATTACCTTCCCGCAAAGCTCCTGGGCACGACCTCATCACAATTCATATCTTAAAACATCTTCATAGAAAAGCCATTCTATACCTTACCTATATATATAATGCTGTACTCCGCTCCACATATTTTCCTGACCTCTGGAAATTATCCATTGTAAAAATGATACCCAAACCTAAAAAAAAAACCAGAATACCCTTCCTCTTACCGTCCTATCTCTCTTCTACCTTGCATGGGTAAAATCCTAGAAAAACTCATCCTCAAACGATTGTACCCCATCCTTGATGCAAATCACATAATACCAGATCACCAGTTTGGATTCCGAGCATCCCACTCCACTATTCAGCAATGTCATCGTGTGGTGGATGTAGTCTCCTCTGCATTAGAACGTGGATCATATTGTTTGGGCGTCTTTCTTGATGTGGAACAGGCATTTGACCGAGTCTGGCATCCGGGATTGCTCTACAAACTCCGTCGATTCCTACCGCCTACCTACTCTCATCCTTCAATCCTATCTCACAAACAGAACTTTCCAAGTTAATCATAATAATGTCTATTCATCCCTATTTTCCCAATCTGCTGGTGTTCCTCAAGGTAGTATCCTTGGCCCAATCCTTTATACAGTTTATACAGCTGACATCCCAACTCATCCTAATACTATCCTTACCACGTACGCTGATGATACATGTGTATTATCTGTCAACAACAATCCAATTATTGCATCCCAAAGCCTCCAACCCCATATCACTGATCTTGAAGAATGGTGTCAAAACTGGAGAATTAAAATAAACTCTCAAAAATCGCATCAAATCACTTTTACCTTACGTCGTAAACCAATGACTTCTTGCCCTTCAGTATCCTTTAATAATATCCCACTGGTGCCTGTAGAACAGATCCGATACTTAGGGTTGCATCTTGACAAACGATTAACCTGGAATCCTCATACGAGACTGAAAAGACAAGAAACCGCTCGACGTTTCAGGCTACTTCAACACTTACTAGACAAACGCTCTAAGCTCCCAATTTATTACAAAAGACTCATCTACATGACCATCATACGACCTATTTGGGCCTACGGAGTAGAGCTTTGGGGCTCCACTAAGCCATCGAATTCCTCTCGTATCCAATCCCTACAATCCAAAATCCTTCGTAAAATCCTTAATGCTCCTTATTTTGTTAAGAATAAAATCATCCATAACAACCTTAATGTCCCATTTGTTGCTGATTTGGACCGAACCCGCTATCTATCCTTTCATAACAAACTTCATTTCCACTCAAACCCTCTGGTTTTAAACCTAGCTTCCTCTTCAATTCCCGATAATCCTCCGAGGCGTCTGAAAAGAAGATGGCCCCGTGACTTCTTAGTTGAACTTATGATTTGAGTACTGCCAGTGGGTAGTTTCTCTACTTGTCATTTTCACATGTCATTATGTATCGCTTAGCACATTTACTAGATGTATTTTTATTATACAGTTGTAAATATCAATAAATAAATTAAAAAAAAAAAAAAGTATTTTTGTTAATTAGAATGCTAGTTTAAATTTCTATCACGGCTAGTATGTTTTTTTGGTCAAACGTATTACTAATTATTATCATTTTTGAAAAATACATTCATTGGGTCGTCCCACAGGAAATGTCCGTTTTGTTAGTAACATTCAAAGTGGAATTAGTGGAGTTGAGTTGTTTACTGTTTATGTTTACAGATTGTATTGAACTGTTATTAATCCTCTTTTTGTTTGATAATATTTACTGTCAGTACAATTGAACGAAGATAGCCATCAGATATGACCATGTAAACGCGCAATTTTCATTTTTTTTTTTATGAGTTTATGCTTGGGCACTCGACAATCGTAGGCTGCGAGAAACATTACCATCGCATTCGGAGAAGGGTTATGTAATGTTTAAACCATTCTCCGTTGGCTTTGAGAAATTTTCAGCTAATGACACAGCTTAATTCATAAATAAATAATTAATTAATTTATTCTTTCTACCCAGAGGTGAAACCATGAGATCCACCCGAAATGAAGGGATATTGAATACTGCACTAAGGTTATACAGAACCTTTTATTATTATTATTATCAAAAAATAAACACAACAATCTATATTGCTCCATCAGTAGGTCTACACTATTACATGACAATGAAAGACATCATGTGTGATATCAAGATGTTTCATGATAGAGAGTGGAGAATCCTGAGGGTGGGTTACGAAGTCCTGCTACACCCACCTTATTCACCAGGTTTATCTCCTACAGATTTCTATCTGTCAAGAAATTTGGCCCACTTTCTTAAGGGTCAATTTTTTTAAAACGATTCTCAATTAAAAAACTCATTTTAAGGATTATTTTCATTACAAAACCCTTAATTTTTAGTTCTGGGATAAAGCATGAGAAAAAATGTAAAGAAAATGATTATTTTAAAATATTTTTATTCTAATGATGAATTTTATTGATTATCCACAATTTTGTACCCTCTGTAAATACCATCATTCATTTAATTAGTGTAATGTTGGTAGCAATGATGATAGTGTATAGATTATGAGTAGTATCGTGGTATGAGTAGTAAGGGTAGCGTATAAATTATAATCTACCTGTCATTATAATTATATGAGATTATAATCTATATCTCATAATTATGAGTAGTAACCTTATTAATTAATAAAAGTGTACAATTAAGGATGCAGTATTTGAAAATAATTTATTATAGACAGTTCAATTGGAGATGAAAAGAAAAAAAAAAGTTTTTATCGAAGTATAATAAAGGAATCTAATAATTTTCAACAAATGAATATTTCAACTGGAAGTGGATGAATTAGATAAGGGAATTTCAATTATTCATTCAGTCCGAAGGGATCACAGATTGGCAAAGATGGAAAGTGATATTCTCAATGACGGCTTTCTACAGTTATATTTTTCATTATAAACGATAAATGGGTTCAAAAAGAGAATGATCCTGCAATGAGCCGATTAAAAGTTTAGTTGACTATTTTATACTTAAAACTAATTGTACTTATAAACGAAGTTTATTTCATAAAGTGGGCCAACATGACCTAATAAGTTTTTTGTTTTTTTTATTATTTATTTATTGATATTTACAACTATGTTACAGTAATATAACAAGTAAATTGGCTGAGTGATCCATAATGACATGATTTAATGACAAGTAGAGAAACTACCCACTGGTAGTACTCAAATCGCATGTTCAACTAAGAAGGTCACGTGGCCATCTTCTTCTCAGACGCCTCGGAGGATTATCGGGAATTGAAGAGGAAGCTAGGTTTGAAACTAGAGGGTTTGAATGGAAATGAAGTTTGTTATGAAAGGATAGATACCGGGATCGGGCCAGATCAGCAACAAATGGGACATTAAGGTCGTTATGGATGACTATATTCTTAACAAAATAAGGAGCGGATCTAATTAAGTTAAAAAGCAATACGTTAACTAATTATGAGATAATTATTTAACAGAAATAATAAGTTAACTAATTAAGAAACATTACCTATCGGGTCGGCTTGTGAATCTAAATTATTCCAAAAAAAGTAACCCTAATTTAATAATTAGGTAAATAAAAAATAATAATTTGGGTTCCCTGGCTACCCAAATTATTCTTTTTTCTATATCTATTTCAACAGATCACATTGAATAAAACAACAAACAATAAAAAAAGTTAACTAATTAAGAAATAATAAGTTATCTAATTTAGAAGCATTAACTGTCGGTTCGGATCGGGAATCTAAACAAATCCTGAATCCAAAAACAAAATCGGTGCAGTGTTTGTCAATGATTAATAAATGTTTATTATATTGTTTTTTAACTTTTTATCACATTATAGTAGTTTCTTTCACTGACTATTAACAAATTATTGTAATCTGATCGTGGTTTCCCTAGCTTAACTGATAACTGACTCAATCAAGTAACTGATAACTGTCTTTAATGATTTTTTGTACGTATATTTTCAAAAAGATACAAATAATTACAATCTAGTAAAAAAATTTATAATCTTCGCATTTAGATGTTTGAACAGGACAACATCTGTTCAAACATCAGTTGGACTGATCTGTTGGGTCAGATATTTTTCTATATCTATATCAACGAATCAGATTCATCATTACAATTTCATAATACATATTCGACTTTATTTTTTCAATTTGTCTGAATAAAAAAACCAATAAAAAAATAAGTTAACTGATTAAGAAATGTTACCTGAATTAAAATGGCGGAAATTTTAATAATTTATAGAAAAACTAAATTTATAAATAAAATGAGTTCACAAATTCATTGTCAGGCATGAAAATGAGCAATATTTTAGCTATTTAAAAGTTAAATGAGAGTTTCTTTTTTTGAATCCTATAGCTGTATTCATTAGTTTCATTAGTACAGTAGCGACTATATACGCAATTATTAGCTCAAGTCTTGATAACTTATATCTGATGATCACGTCAGATATTTTAATGATTTTTTTACATATATTTTCATTAAAACGGTCCAAATGATCCGATGAATTGACATAATTATAATGATATAAATGATAATTGGGATTTAAATGCTCACACAGGACGACGTGAGTCGGGTCAGCTAGTATACATGTATAAAATATAGACACACACGATTAAATAGCACAGGGCAATTTAACATAGACTAATAAAGCTATAGTAGCCCTTCCAACCATTAAATAGAAGAGTGGACCATTCATTCAGTTGTACTTCATTGAAGAGTAATCCATTATAATTATAACAATATGATAAATTTAAGCGATAATGATATTCATGGGTTATTGTCAATGGTCCTTTAAATGTATAAGAAATAAAGGCCAGAATGCTTTCCATGTTTCATTATATTACTGCTAATTATTTTGGCAATCTATTCAATGGAATAGAATATTGGTAATTAAATAATTAAGATGAAAAATCGACGACTGGCGGAGGTTGCTGGGGAGGTCAGGCATCAAAATAGCTTTATAATTCATTATGGTACGAAGGTCAGTTAGCCACTTACCAAACAGGAAAGAACACGCTCATATTTATATTGTTCAGTTCCCTCTATTATAAGATATTTTTTAATAATAAAATTTGTCTATCGCGTGATAAGAGGAATCTCCTTTATAAAGGAGCTGAGGATCAGATTGCGGAGAAGTCAACCATGCAGCGATTACTGTGCTTGTTGTTCCTTGCAGGGGCCGCTCTGGGCGACAACGTGGTGCTCAACGAGGTCATCGACCAGGCGTTGGCGGGCCTCAACGCGGCCGTCACTCAGGCCGGGAAGGCGGTGATGCCGCTCCAGGAGATGAACGAGGAGTGGAAGTACAAGTGGCGCTTCGTCAAGCTCTCGGGGCACGTCCACTGCTGGGGCGGCTACGCTCAGAACCTGGCCACCCTCCGGAGGACGGGCGACGTCGTCATGGCCACAGAAGGCAACCGCATCACCCTCCGCGTGGCCCTCGGGCTCGGCGAGCTCTCAGCTCACTACGACAACTGCGAGTTCAAGGCCAACCATCTCTTCCAGGTGACCCAAAAGGTCGACACCTCCGTGTCCTCCAATTCCATCGAAGCCCAGGCTACCCTCGTCAAGAACGGTGACCAGTGCACCGCCAACCTCGACTACATCAGGGTAGGGGACTTGGGCAGGATCAGCATCGACACTGGCAGCAGCGTCATCCACAAGATAGAAGACCATCTCATCGAATGGTTCGCCAGGAAGTACCACGGGGAGATCGTTGGTATCATAAATGATGTTCTTCAATCCCAAGCCACAGCTAACTTCCCGAGGGCCGATCTCTGCAACAAGATTCCTCATTAACATGAACAAATTTGAATAATATAATTTAAAAGCGATTAATAAAAAAATAATGAATAATTATTCAGGTTGTGGAACAAATTGTTGTATAATAAACAAAAATCATAGTTCATTATATTTTTCGTTTTAAGAAACTAGAAATACTTCTCTTGAGAACAATGAAATATAAATCAAATGTGAATAATAAATTTCAATGTAATGAATATGAATGATGAAACATTATTACGATATTTTATTAAATACATACAAATAAAACAAATAATTTCATTTGTATAATTATATTTTTATGATTTTTTTTTTTAACACTGATACGTTTTTCTATTTATTAGCCCGGCAGCAAATGACTTCTCGTCAGTAAAAGAGAAATCTCCGAAAAGGGATTAAACACCTGGTTAAAGTAATGCATCGTAACCTCCTGTGATTAAATGCAGATAACATTATCAATAAAGAAAAGAAATTATTTATGAAATAAGTATAACATATAAAATTATAGTAATATATATATACAATTATAGTAATTATAGTTTTTTATCCCATAATGTTCTAGGAAATCATTAAATTATTAGACATGTAATACAACTGACTAGAAATTAAAAATCATATCTTAATTAATTATGCTAATGAGCTATATTTAGTTTTCATAACTTTAACGACATCTTTAAACAAGCCATTAACCATTATGAAGATCCTCTCAACGTTTTAATAAAAATATAAACTACTCTATAAATTGATCGGAAAAAAAGTAATTTTATGGTTTATCTTCCATTTATCTATGTTTTATTAAATATGTTACTGTTCATTAAAGCAAAAGGATTAAATAATTATATTCATTAATTAATTATGGAAATTCAGTTATATATGCAAGACCCTATTAATACGTTATAGTATCTATGTTTAATGTAGTTTCTCTACGTTTAACTGAATTCAATTTAATAAAGAATAAAAGAAATAATGTTACCTACTGCTCTTCTCTTGGGTGGTGAAACAAGGCATAGTCTAGGACACATAGGAAAACTTTGTAAGGAAATGAATCCAACCATCCTCATATCAAAAATAAAACTCTACTATATTAAACAAAAAATACTATAAAATTACACTTAAGATCTAATAATAATAATAAAAGTCCTAGGGGCATTAAGAAAAATAATAATTACAACTTAAAAAAAGACTCACCATCTCTAACCATAATCCTTTAGGCACTAATAATAATTACAATTTAAATAAAATACTTCCCATCTATTTGGTGATCGAAACGCTGCGAACCAAATAAGAAAAATAAAATATTTAATTTTAGAGAAGAAAATAGTTGACTAAAAGATGTGTGGGACATGTGTCCCAACTAATTCCATACTTCATTCTTCAAAATATTTAATTGTAAGATTTCATTGACTCTATCAACAATTGAACGACCATCTAGGCAAACCACAAATCTAGTCAGACTACAGAAAAATAGAGACTTCTACCTTGACCACTCATCTTCCTTCCGGTCGGACCACGACACTGCTCGCCGGCAGTACCAGTTCTCAGCTCTCTCTTATGGGAGAAAATGGAGTTCTTAAAAAGGCTCATTTGAGCTAACATATACATTTTTACCCCTATGTCCGGGATGTGCTGCCCCCTTGCGGAAAGAGTTGGCAGGAGATTCTTGAAATAGAATGTCAATTAATCAATTGCTTGATTAATCTTAGGAAATAATCGAAAAATCCCTGAGTAATATCCGGTGTCTGTTACCAGAGCTGGAAATGATTTATAAGCACGTCTCGACCACAGATGAGGGCATTAACAATATAATTTCTTAATCTATATTACCATTTAATTTATCTACTTTTCTTTTTATTTAGTTTGTTTCAACACTTCCCCCTTTCCAAAAGAGGCGATTATAGTCGGCTCTTTTCACTGAGTGCATATTGCACTAAGTATCTCACCTCATAACACACAAAAGTCTGAGTCGTTCACTCCATCGCACTATCCGTCGGTAGTTGGGACTCCTGTCCATCGGGGTAATTTATCACAATCTGGGCTTCAGTAGTCAATGGAATGTTCTTCGGCTGGCGTCTCCTGTCTTATTCTCTCCAGTTCAGTTGAGTGTGGCATTGCTCGAGTCTACCGACCACCAGGTAATCCACCTCATCCTGAAGGATCTCCACTTCGTCCAACTCCTCCCCGAGGCCAGAGCTTGCAGGCGATAACGGTCGAAAAACTGTCTGCTGACTTTTACTTGTACCTCCAAGACTATATGCAGAATCTTGGCAGCTACTAAATTGTACAGTTGGTGGTAGGCATCCTCGGCTCAGGTTCCTGCAATCAAACCTAACTAAGGGGTAAGAGAAGCAGCTACAGTCGTAAGATAAAGCTCAGCTCCCAAGGCGATATAATGGTATGGATAAAGTGTTGAAGTAACCCGAGAACTATAGTTTCTAAGGACATATACATTTCGCGCAAGTCGATTTCCGTGTCTAGCGGTTATTTCTAGATGTCTTAGGACAGTGAATAAAGCGAGGAAATGATTTAGGAAGGAAAAAAAAGGTGTCTAGTTTTGTTTCAATCCCGTAATTTTCTGGGTCTTCGTAGGTTGTACGGACTCCTGATTGTAGGAGTTTCTAGGGAGGATTCTAGTTTCCACGTCTCTTTCCCTCAGGTGATCGGGAGTAATTTGATCTGTCGGATCTGACTCCTCGTCTTCCACTACCGTCTGCTCCCGAGGGGGTGTGCTAAGTGCTGGACTTCTAGGAATCATTCTGTGTCTTCCTAAAGTTTCAACAACTTCCCAAGGTGTCAGGGCCCTGCCTCAAGGAGAGCAAACAGCCCGAGCCTCTGCGGGTGTCCTTCCTTCTTGCTCATTCCCATCCCTGATGAGATGAGACCATAAATAAAACAATTATCTTTTCGCCCGAACTTTTTTTTCTCATGTACCAATGGCCATTAATCGAAAGAAAAGTTTCTGAGCCCTTTTTTTATACCTTATGGAATAAAGCATTTAGTTATTCCGCAACCACAGCTGTATAGAAATGAACATTAGATTTGCAACGCAGGCATAACATTAATCCAATTAACTTAGATAGGAATGATGTAAGTGGCACTTATCCAATCATGGAAATAAATTGATAAAGAAAATGAAAACAGATATTTAATTATTTGTATTAATATATTTATATATAATAAGAAATTATTCATCATTAGAATTAAATGCGAACAGAATATACAGAATATGTGATTATGTTAATGAGGGATTTGGTTGGATTCATCGGCTTTGGGTAAGTTACTACTGCTTTGAGATTGAAGAACATCACTGAGGACATCAACGTACTTCCTGGCGAACCATTTAATGAGATGGTCTTCTATCTTGTGGATGACCCTATTTGTGTATGCTATGTTTAAGCGGATTCTACCCAAGTTCCTATCACGTGATAGAGAAATTTAATTTTTTAAAAAGTGATTTATGATTGAGGAAACTAAGTGAGACTTTTGATAGTGCACTAAATTTAGGCATAATAATAAAAAATGATCTTATCTGAACTTAATTGATATTTTTAAAGGCTACTTTCCTGTTCGGAAAATGGTTGATTGCTTTTCGTATTAAGATACGAAAAGCAATCAACCACTTATTATTATCTAAACTACTCCGTGTATATTTAGAATAGAATAGAATAGAAAACAAACTTTATTCTGGGACCAGGTCCCTTTAGAATAACAATAATGAACAAATAAAATAAACATAATATTCATCTGGCCAGAAGGCTACATAATAATACAAATCATGAAGTAATCAAGATTGGCAAAACATAATAAAATTAGAAATAGAAAAAAAAAATATATGAATGAATAAAAAGTACAAACCTTGACAGGATTTTAACTAATTGTCGCAAATAAATAAAGGTATTTATATTAACAAAATAACATTAATGCAACAGTTAATAACGAAATTGCTAAAAAATAAGTTATTGTATAGTTATGGTAAAAATAAGTTATGGTTTTCGGTAGGATATCTGGAGTTTGGATATTGTATGAAATTTGGATTAAATCACGAGACAGGTAATTGCGAGGAGGAAAGGAGTCTCTGAAAAGAGTCAATGATGAACAAGTCTAACCAGGTATCAGATAGGAGAGTGTGATGGGTGGGAGACAATGGAACAATGGAGAGGTGTACAGAGTAAAAAAGATTTTCAAGGTACAGTTTATCATTGGATTGGACCAGGAGATTGGTATTAAAGTCGCCGGAGATTATGATGTGGTTGTAGAGAGGAACATGGTTGTAGAGGACCGACTCAAAGATAGGATCAAAAGGGACCAAAGGAGGGCGATACACTACGACGTATAGGAGAGGATTTGAGTTGCATGAAATTTCGACGAAAAGGAATTCTATGTGAGGGAAATTGGACGCTCGTGAAGAATACAGGATGCGTGATTTTAGGTAGTTGTGGACATAAAGACCTACACCTCCACCAGTCCGGTCAGCTCGGTCGTGGCGGAGGAGGGAATAGTCAGGTAAGGAAACAGAGGAGGACGGGATGTGGGGTTTTAGCTATGTTTCTGAGATTCCAACAGTGTGGAAAAAATTCTGGGTAAAATATTGATGAAATTCATCAAAGTGAGCGGGCAAGGATTGGGAGTTGATGTGACAGGAGGTTAGGACACTATACATAATGGGGAAGCAGAAGAGAAGCTCCCAGTATCTGAGGAGAGGAGCTAGGAGGAGTAAATCTTATTGGCAGAGCTAATTGAAAAGTATGATAGTGCCAAGCAAAGATAATCAGTGGTGCGATATTGCTATTACTAAATACCGCTATAAGTTTTGAACCCAAAGAATAGATAATAAAATTAAAGAATAACGAAAGGAAGAATGATACGTAAATAATGAAATAGATTAAACAATAAACAAAAAGAAGAAGATAAAAGTGAGAATAAAAAATAACAGATAATTTTGTACGAAAAAGAAGAAATACTTTCGTGACATATTTCTTAGCAAAAAATAAAAAATTTAAAAAACACTTGAGGTTATCAGAGTAATACAAGATGAACGCGTGAGCACCGTTATGAGAGCCATGGTTATTAACGCAGCTTGAAGGCATACCGGTCTTCAGAAGTCAGCCGAATACATCCAGGTCTTGAGCTTGATCAATGAAGACCACTTGGTGCCCATCTTCTTTTCTGCAACGCACTCTACCACCCGAGAACCAAACATATTTTATTTTCCCTGATGCCCTCTTCTGACGTGCGAGCCAGTAGAGGTGCCTGTTATACGCAGTAATTTCCTCGCTTAGATAGATGCGGTTGCAGTCATTTTCCTGCCAACCTATATCTCGCGTGGAGAAATCTCTCTTCTGGATCAGGTCATCCCTTACTGATTGCCTTGTGAACCGTGCAATGATTGGTGGGGGTCGCGGGTCGTCATTTTTCGCTCTTCGACGCTGCACCGTGTCCAGGTCCTCGATGTTTAGTTTTAACCCCAGGCCTGCACTAATGCCTGCAACTTCGGCCAGATGGGGTCTCTCCAGCTCGTATAGGGATCCCTCTTATCTCTAGGGACTTGGATAATAAGCCCTGTTCGCTTTTATTTAAGCGTATTTCTAAATTCCCCACACGTTCCTCAAGCGCTTTATTCTCCGCTACGATGTTCTCTATATATTTTTTTTGCCCCCCTAAGTGTTTGCAATAGATGTGAGCCTATTGTTCATTTCAAATGTGAAATCTCCGCATTTATTTATTGCGACCGTGATATTTTTAATCTCATCACGAACGTGTTGGCCGGAGTGTTTTATTGCTGCTAATATTTCCATTAGTGAGGGTTGTCCTATTTTGTCTGTAGTTTGTTTATCCCCTGTTTCTGTGGGTTTTTTTGCCTGATCGCACTTAGTACATACCCATTGAGTTTTTGAAGATTTTAGGCCCTCAATTTCCTTTTCGCTTAGACTGCTGCACCGCCCGTGAAAAATTAAATTGCATTTGGAGCAAGATAAGCTATTTTTATCATCACGAGCGATGAGGTTGTGACATTTTGAACACATAGCCATGTTGCCTGAGTAAATAAATAAACAGTACTTATGAGGATAGGTTGTTATGGGCGACAACTGATTTTAATCCCGATGGGCTTAAGAGATAGCCTATTATTGTAGGTTGTGCTGATTTTAATTTCAAACGCCTCTTCACTACGCGGGAAGTAGAAATATATATGTGTATATATTCACTTATTTATGATATATATAGTATAATTATTCTTTTTGTATTAATGATGAGCAAAGATAACGGCACTAAACAACTCAAACGAAAGAAATCACTAGAGCGATGCACACTTGTTGGTGTCCCTGGCCAGACTCAATCCCTGACCTTATTAATTATCTTGAGATTTAACCAGTAACTTGATTAAAGTATAATTAATTTATACTTTATTAGAGAGAAATATTTTTCCAGAATTTTTGACTTCAGGGATAACGTCATATTTAAAGAAATTCTTATCCTTTTTTTTTTAAACCATATCATCATAATAATAATATATATATATATATATATATATATATATATATATATATAATATATAATCGAATTCTAAATAATAATAATTTTTTATTTTATTTTATTTTTTTCCCGAAGGGGCTAAGAAAAAAAATAAAAATAAAATAATAATGGAATAATAAATGTTCTATATAGTTGATAAATCAGGAGTGATTCTCTTTTGTTATACTTAAACGGCTTACTTTATTTATATTTAAACTGCTTTCACGTACTAAATATAAATTGTGCTAAAATCCATCTATCGGATTTATTCATTTGTATTTTTTTAAATAATATCATATAATTATTATCGTATATATATAATTATTATCTGGATCATTTCAAAACTATGCTGTTTCGCAAAATAATTTTCATAACTATTAGATAATGGATTCTGATCTGGAAAAAAGTATGCTATTTATATTGACTTAAATGTTGAATGTAATGATGAATATACTGAATTTGATGAACTAAAATCTGTTATTAAAGTATCGATCCTCGTTATTACTCTACTTCAATAAAGTTCTAGTATGACTAAATCGTGACGCGCTTTGGCATCAGATAAACCTTGTACTCTTCAATAGCTTTAACAAAAAAAATACTCATTTACATAAATTACGTTAATTTACTTAAAATTCTTATTTTTAAGAAACTATATTACCACTTTAAATTAATGTACCATTTGTCCATTTAACCATGTGGTTTATATTAAAACTGTTATGAGATCTTGGTAGCTCGGATTGTAGAGCGCTGCGTTGCAGTGCTGAGTATTAGGTGAATTTATTATTTTAACAGTCATAGATGGACCTGTTGTCTGCAGACCTTCCTGTGTCTCACCGAGTCTCTGTATACGTACACATTTGGGGACTAGCATGGCGGTTGAGCCTGAACTCGGACAAATCCGGACCTTCATGGGTTGTAGTGGTACAGGGTTTAGTTTTTACATGAATAACTGTGTGCGTAATATAAAGTACAATTATATTAATTAATGCTTGCAAGGAAGTAAAAATCAATTAAGATACAATTTTATTCAGATGGATAGGCACAGCCAATACTGAAACCAGCCTTCCTTTACATTCAGATTATATGGTTAGTATATTTTGTATTATTAGAAATCTGTAGTGTTATGTAAAAAACAATATTGAAGAGATCCACTTGAAAATTATAGTTATTATTTATGCCATTTTAGTAATTATTGAAGCTGAGTGGGAAAAATCTTGCAATTACCGAGATAAAGTTAAGTGGGCTATGTCTGTATTTGAGTTGTTGAGATATCACTTGTTTTATTTCCTTTTATGCTGTAAACAAAAGTATTGCAATTGCAAAAGTCTTCTGCTCCCAAATTATAGCTAGTCTTTGGGCACTTCATAATCTGTTGTTTAAAGATGGCGGAGAAAACTGATTTTTCCAGGGATAAGATCAGTATGACACAAGGAGCTATATTTTTATTTATCATACATTTTTCGAAACAGAGAGATCTCATTCACAGGCTCAGGATTGGGTTCATTTTCGTATATTTTCTTGGCAGTAATATAATTATATAAGTAATTATTATTTTATCCTTTTGAGTATCCTAATTTTAATATGGATCGTAAACGATGGTTTACTGTCATTTTCTATTTAAAAAAGCAGAATTTTTCAACAATGACTCTACCAGCTATTCCTAAAGTTTGTAAACCAAATGGCAAAGTAAGTGGTAAGTAGCTAAACTTTTTTTATTATTGAAGCATAATGTTACTTCAAAAATTAAAACTGTTCCTGCTCTCCATGTTATTACTTTAATACTTTGGAGCAGTTGGGATTTAAAAAAAATATAATTAAGCATGCAATTAGAATTGGTTGATATCTCTCATGAAATACCCTCTAGTTATGAACGGTCAGCTATCAGCTTCATTTTCATCCATAAACGATTCCTTTACGACGTATACTAGCCAAATAACATGTCTGCATTTGAAACTTGTCCAAATCTTCTTGGAGTTCTACAGATAATATTCTATTATACTATATAATATTCTACGGAGTTCATTTCTTTCAAAGGTTAGAAGCTCCTTATCACTAATATTTATAAAGGTACAGGCATCCGAACTTAAATGATTATTGATATTATGAATTGAAGAATAGGATAAAATAAAGTAAATATAATGAATTTAATTATACAATTTCATTTTAACGAGAAATGCTTACAATATATCTAGTCAGAAATAACTAATCAACTACTACTACTAGTTATTTTTCTACCACTTCTACTCCTAGTAAAAATTAAACAAATATAAAAAAATCCTGCAACACTACAACCGGTGAGTCTGGGGTTCAGTACATGGTAGAGACTGCACTTTTCTGCATTTTCACACTTATTATGTTAACCCACTTTATAGAAGCTGGGTTAGCCTCCAGGAGGTTCCTAGGTCCCATAGGATCCATCTCCGGGCGCTAACAGATTAAATAAAAGTCTTTCGGCAAGCGTTATGTGGATCCAGGACCTTCTCCGTGGCAACTCAGCGCTCTACCACTGTGCCACTCCGCTCCCTAACTAAAAATTACAATAAAACGAAAATTTTGATTCTGGGCAGGGATAGCTCTTCTTGTATCCATGTGAAGCAAATTATATCTTGAACTTATTAGCTTAACCTTTGAGTAAACCTCTTTACCTTTCGCAACCTATGTAGATGCTATCATTCGTGAAAGGATGCTGGCTTCCCTTGAATCCCTGAACTGGAGCGAAATCTATTCTTGTCCCACTATCGACTCCATGGTTGATACACTCACCTCCTATCTTATTAGTATCCTGGACACCCATGTTCCTCTTAAAACTTCAATCCTCCATCGATTGCATGCTCCCTGCATGTGCCAGAACATAAAAAATCTTCAAAGGAAGCGCGACACAGCCCGCAGGCCCTATAGAAGGACAAGACTGACTGACGATTATCAAGTGTTCAGGTATTTCCGCAAATTAATACAATTTACAATAAGGCAGGCGAAATACAAATACTTTCATGATGCCCTTTTCTCCGCGCCCGATCCTAAATCCAAATAGCAAATCCTTTGGAAACTCTCCCTTTATAAATCCCCTTCCCCTGTAGTCTTTCCGGTTTCAGCTGATGAACTGAACGTACATTTTTTGCCTTCCTCCACTAATAACTCATAATCTACTTCTCCCAACTTCTCAATAGTACCATCATTTCCCACAAAATGCAATTCCCTCCCTCCTGGAAAAAAACATTAGTCCATCCTTTTAACAAATAATGAAATCCCTCAAACCCAAATGACCATCCTTTTTTCTAAATTAAAATCTCTTTCCTTTTCCAACAGTTCCATACTCTGGGTCCAAGCTTTCCTCTCGGATAGGACTCAAGTGGTCTCCGTCCCAAATCAACCCCTATCCTCTTTCCTTCCGCTGAACACAGGAGTGGCCCAGGGTTATAGTATTCCCCCAATCCTTTTAAACTGTCACATTAATGGCTTTCCTAAATTAATTCACCACTGTACACACCATCTATAAGCCGACGACTTCCAAATTTATTTCTCATTTCCTCCCTGTGACTTAATAGCTGTATTTGCTAATATTCAGGGTGACCTGGATAGGATCAGTGCCTGGGCTGACCTGAATAAACTGCTAAAACTCAGGTCATACTAATTGGTTCCAACACCCTTCTTAAATCCACCAACTCTCTTCCCCAAATAATCTTAAACGATTGTCCTATTACTTTCAGTTCTTCTGTTAAAAATCTCGGTATCGTTTTCGACCAAACCCTCTACTGGAAACTCCAGATTGCCCAAATTTTCCGTCGATTAATAAGCTCCCTAAAGTTATTCCATCGTTCCCTGCATCTTCTAACACTACCTATACGTAAGCTCCTCATCACTTCTTTCATCTTTCTACACTTTGGCTATGGCTGTGTGGATTATGGTGTGATCTCGAACAAGCTTGACGAAAGACTGAGGCGAATTATGAACAGCACACTTCGGTTTTTCCTCGACGCCCCGAGGAAGTCTCATGTGTACCACATCTAAGATGAGTTAAAGTGGCTCCTTCCTTATATCCGTAGAATCTATTTCCTAGGTTCTTTCTTATACCAAACCATCAACTCACAACATCCATCTTATATCTATAGTCTCCTATAATTCAAATCCTCTATCCAATCCCAGGAATATCGTCTTTCCGACCTTTATAACCGTTTCCCCAGATCCAAAACTTTTCACCTGATATCCTTCATGAATCTTTTTTATGCACATTGACATCCAAACTATTCCTACATCTCCTTAATTCCCAAACAGATGTTCTCTAATCAATACAAATAAATAGCTATATTCAACACAATTGATTGAGGAATTAATGTAAATATTCCACACGGATTATGATTATATTATTCATCTTACTAGATGGTCTTATCTACTTTTTTATTTTTCCATTAGCTATTTCTGTTTATTGTAAATTTGTATTCTATTATTATTTTTTTTTTTTAAATTCCCTATCAGAACATACTTTTTAGTTCATACTTAATTTCATTTTATTATGTAAATAATGGAGTATTCCAGTAATGTAGCCGTTTGGCAAGACACATTTTTATTAATTTTTGTACAATTTTGTACAAATTGGGACTTGGTCCCAGAATAAAATTATTTTTCTATTCTATTCTAAATCCATCAATGATTTTTTAACTCATTACTGGCTATCTCTATAGACGATTTCTTGATTTTTCATCGTCACTTCTTTCTTAACTTGATCATACATAAAAACATATTATCCATCCTAATATAATTAAATACACCGTTATGGGATTAAAATTTAAGGTAATGTTTGTCTCGCTATCCTGATGGAAGCCATTTATATTTATTATGGAGTTTGCTTATTTATTGTTTAAATTTTTACATCCTCTTGCGGAGAATATAACGTATAAAATTATACATATAAGGAACATAAATGTCGGTTAATTTTTTTCCCTCGAGCATACTGGTTCTAAAGCCTATTAAAATAACATATACCACTACAACCCATAAAGGGTCTTGGGTTCAGTACGCGACAGAGACTGTACTGTTTCTTGAATGCAGTTTCGAAAAATATCTAGGGAGGTGATTTTTCTTAGATCACGCTTAACCTCCAAATTCTCCTCTATTTTGGGTACCCACTTTTGAACTACTCACGCTCACCCTAAAGCCAAATGTTTTTTTTAATTAAATTTTTAATATATAAGAAAAATATTATTCGCTCAGTTTTACATTTATTTTTTAAAATGTTTTATTTTCATGAATATCTTTAATATCGTTACTTCTTAAAGACCAAACTCGATGATCAACTAGTAGAAATTTCTTCTGAAGATCTAAAGACATTAAAGGTAAGATGGCCGGTTGGGTAGGATGAGGATCTGATTGGTTGGCTCGCCGACCAATAGAAGTAGGCGATTATGATTAGATCAGTGCTCACCAAATATGTAACTTTATTAAGCCTAACCACCCCCGAAGCATCCAATCAGGGCCCAGTAATTAAGCTCGTCTCCTAGCGTGAATTTCAGATTAAGAAAAATTAATTTATGCCTTCGAAGGGGAGAGGGGGGTTCTTCCCAGTTCGCTTACTCCACACTTTTCATTCTTATAACTGTATCAAACTTTAATGTTTAATTTCCTGCTTTATATTCTAATAGTTGTACTATATTTGTAGGATTGTATAAATAATATGTATAAATAACTGTTTAAAAACTGTATTATCTTAAGATATTCAAGATATTTAATATTTATAGTAGATATAACTAACTTCAATTGTAGAGTTATCGGCCAATGGCATTAAGCAAATCGTTTACTAAAATAGTTATGTTACAAGGAAGTTTCATCAACGCCTCCTTGTTGTTAACTTCCTTTTTATCCCCTCTTCTTTTAACATGTATATATACTAGCTCTAATATTAGGAGAGGTAGAGTGCTCACCTCACCGAATTTATCATTACGCCTCAAGCTAATGATATACAAGGGGGTCCTCAGACCAGCCCTTCTCTACGGAGCGCCAATGCTCAATAACATAGCTCCGACTACCACGAAGAGACTCCAACAGTTTCAAAACACCATAATAAGGCGTATAGTACGACATACTACACTACAACGCTCAAAAACTGACATAATACATGACACTCTCGGACTACCGACGGTGACAGATTTTATACCTCGGAGGCATATCAAATTCTTTGGTAGTTCCCTCAGTATAAACTGTGTATTATTATTACCCTTAGGTTAAGTTTAGTTTTAAGTTTTAGTTTTTAAGTTTTTATATTTCAAACAACCAGTGAGCCCCATCACTGGATATCTGATCCCAGTTAACCCCATAACCTCAATCCTTTAACTTCCTTAAAATCCTCTTAAAATGCACCCGGTGCAGGTAAAGAGTTGTATATATGTACATATATAAATTTATTAATATACTTTAGTATTTAAGTTTGCTTCAGGTGATCGTCTTTCCAGGGGCTTGGAAAAAAAAAAAAAAAAAAAAAAAAAAAAAAAAAAAGGAGAGGTAGAAGGTCGGAGGTAGTAGAGTAGAGAGTAGCGATGTAGTAGATAGTTTATAGCATGGAAGAAAGTAGTCTTTAAGTTAGATGTAATCCATAAGTTATAACGATAGTCAATAGTCCATAAGACACCTAGTTAGCTCATAAGAAATATCTCTTTTAAATCTCTTCTATATCATATTAATATCTAAATAAACCTACATATTTCTTATATCGTCCTATACGTCGTCCCCCGTTTGATAACTGTAGTTTATAAATTAACAGTAATCGTAGTATCGAAAATATCACTTCAAGGTAGATATCCGTATTATTAGTAATGACAAGGCCTTCTTTTGTTATATTATACCTCTCCTTATGTTGAACATGGTTCAACAGATATAAACAAAATATAAGACAAGTATGCTAGGTAATTCATATTTTTTAAATACTACATTTTTTAATGTATTTTTTCTTAGTTAATTTTTTTCTTAACTAATTGAAGCGTTGACATGGAAAAGGCAGTAAATAAAAAAAATCTTATTTCTTTTTTTTTTTTCATTCATTCATTAAAAATGAAAATAAAGTTCATAAATATTCATTCATTCATTCAAATACAAAGAATAAATCATATTTCTATATACTTATTATCATTTCAATGAACTTAGTGCCATTTTGTGTTGAACGTTTGCATCGTATGTTTTGATTAATAGGTAAACTGCTTGAAAATGTTTATAGTTATTAATCCGAGTGCCAGTATATTTGAAAACCAGAATATTGTGAATAACTTTGTTTTAAAAAATAGAAATTTAAATAATTCGGACTGTGTTTGTATTAGAAATTCAAAAAATAATACTATTATTGCCAAGCTTTGAGTTTTCACTTATGTCGGAAGTCCTCATGACTGTATTGTTATATGTAACATTATTTAAAACACTAGAAATATTTAAATAAATAGGTTAACCCTCCGTCAGGCGCACCTCCAAACGAAACAAAATCGGGCGCAGCCGGCCTGAGAGGCCACCCACATATTTTTGTTCCACTCTCCCCCCTAATAGTTTGTTTAGGACCTAATCACTTTACTAGGATCAAAGGAAAGTAAATTTACCACACTTAACAAAAAAACATGAGTTTATTTATAAAATGAAGCTTAAACTAAAATAACGATTATTGCTAATTTAACATACATTATTTTTTAAAATTGGACAAATAAATTATTTTAAAGTAAAAAACTATATATAAAAAGATGATAAATGATGTCTTCTGCTGTGGGGTTATCATTCTTAGCCGATGTCGTGGAGAGAAACCTATGTTGCACCTTCCTTATCAGCAGTTGAATAACAGCTCTGGCACAGGGGTTTTATGTGGTTTAGGCAGATTGGATCGTGACAATTTTGACATTCGTAATTTGTCATCATTATAAATCCAGTTTCATTCATGCAAGTACTACATCTTCGTCTTTTGGGAGGTAGAGTGGAAGTAGTATCACGCTCTTCTTGAGGTAAAAGCCTTTTCAACCGCAATTGCAACTGAGTCGGCACTCCACTTGTGTTCAGACTTCGCCGGGCTAGATGTTCAATCATTAGTTCATGAGACAATCTTTTGAGGAAGATTCTCCTTTTTAGAGGTTCCAAGCCGTTCCCGATTGAAATAGCTTGGGTATTTATGCGGGCCACGTTCAGACAGGTAAAAAATATAACCACTGGCCACCGTCTAGTATTCCGGCTTACACTGAAAGTAGCAGACATTTTATCTGCTGTATCAACTCCACCTTTGGTCGCATTGTAAAATGTGATTACCTAGGGCTTCTTCTGGTCTCCAGTTGATTCAGAAACTTAAACCGTTCAATGCAGGATCATCTACCATCTACCATCTACCATACGGATCTACCAAAGCAGGATCATAAGAATCATCCTCTAGAATGCTCCGTATTTCAGCAACATCCTTAGGGTTGGAAAAATGGGAAAAAACTTCTCGAGCCATTTCAGCAGGAAATCTAGAAAAAAGACGAGAAAACTTAAGTTAGAATATCACTAATTTCTGAATATAATAACAAATTACCGAACAAAACCGGCTTACTTTGAATAAAAGAAACTATTGAAATAGAAATATATTGAAAAACTCACCTTCAAAATAATAACGCAATCAGGCGCAATCGGCCTCACAAGCCACGAGGAGTACAGGGATGTCAAGTGAAGGCCAACAGTAAAATGATGTGTGGGGTCCCACGCACTATCATGAGATAGGAAACTACCTGAAGGGAGGCCCTTCTGAGAAGCGAATTAAAGGAGGGGTGTGTAAAAATGTGTTTCGCTGGCTTCTCAGGCCAGCCGCGCCCGACGGAGGGTTAAGGGTCACTGAGCAGGTAGCGTAAGTGTCCCTTTGGATCTGTACCGGCAGATAAAAGGATTACTTAAGACACAGGACAGCGGCAGTTTTAGGCGGAACAGTAGACACTCAAGATGTAACCACCCAAGTAAATATTGATTTACTAAACAACGCCTAGTAAGTCAACCACGTCAACCTATGGAAAAGAGGATATGCTTTATAGTCATTAGTGATACAGTATAGTGATACTGTACGTCAGTAGTAACGATCTCGGGGTGGCATCCCATTTTACAATTTAAATATTATACAGATCAAAGGATCTTAATTTTCAGTCGGTCAAGCCAATTTAGCAGCCCCTTCATTTAAAATTTTTGAATTATTAACGTTTAGAAAAAAAACGTTGCCGTCTTGATGCGGCGAAGACCCGTACCGGGTTGTAGTGTCAGTGATGATGATGAACGTTTAGAAAATCGATTTCATTTTAATTCAGCTTACCAGAATAAAATGTTTAAAAAAATATTGTATTTTCATCCATCTAAGAATGCATCAGACATCAAATCTCAGTGTTGTAAGACAACTGAAAACATAACGCCAACTGACTTAGGGCATTAGAGTTAGTTTCATTTAATTCCGACAGAAGTGGGAAGTAATCTTCTGTTACCACTTCCTCAACAGACGTCACCAGAAATGAGTTGCTCGGAAGTAGGTCGAATTTGAATTTCCCTGGTGAGTTCTTAGGAGTGAAGTCCGGTGATTGACCGGAGCAGTGGCCTCCAGGGAGCTTGCAGACTCTCAACACCTCCTCGTCCGTTTCTTCATTCCCTTCGAGTAGGTTTCCTCACTTCCTCAGAAGGTTACATGCAATTAAACATATATTTTTTTAAATCAAACATTGCACTGGGCATTATTAGGCAGTTTTCACATATATAAAAGCAATACGTATCGGTAATTTGAGAACTTAGTTAATTTAAAATTAATTTTATCATTTATAATTTAATAGAAACGCGGAATTAGACTCTTTATCCAATGTGATATTATAATACTAGCATCATGAGATACTTTAGGAAAATCTGCGCGTTAATATTAAATTTTAACACATTAGTAGGTCGCCATAATTTTATTTGCATACAATCAACAATGGTTTTATACGATTAAATATGCCTTTTTTTAACTTTTAATAAATAAATAAAACTTATAACCTGAAATGGAAAACATTTTTTCTCTTCATTATAATGTTTTTAAAAATAGTTTTTGCAGTAAAGTTTTATCATTTTACTAATAAAAATATTAAACACCGGGGTCGTAAATATGTACTACATATTTTGTTTAACACATAATTAAATTACCTAATTATATGGTAGGAATAATTTCGAAGTATATGGACGTATTCCTTACTCTCCTAGGAATCATAGATTGAAGCTTTTACAGTAGCTATAATATAGTTACAGATATTATACTACATTTTCTTGTGTGTGTGTAGTAGTAGTAGGATAAAAACAAATACATCCCGTCCAGAAATTCCAGTTCAACAAAAAACAGACTTCAAACATATTAGTAATATTTCCGTACAAACAAGTAGACTGTATACACATATTTAATTTTTGGCCTCCTCATGAATCACGTTTTATTTAAAATATGACAGCTTAACGATTATTCGAAATCTGATACGGAGCTTGTATTACACAACGTTCTCTTTTCAACGTTGTCGTTTTACGGGTTGTTGTATCCCCCTATAATGATATTTATCCATTTTTTTTAAATTATTTTAAAACGTGGACAAATTTACAGTACAAGCTTGTTAGTATGTACTTCATCACGTCTTTGTTAAAGTAAATGATGAAAACAGAATATGTCCTGAAACAGTAAAACCAACTAGTTATTATGGTAGTAGTATGGTTTTTGAATTGACAAACGCTGCTAAGTTTGGTCCTCTTCAGTCACAAGAATCTTATCACACCTGAATACTACCATGGATGAGAAAGAAATATGCTTCATCACATATTTAAACCTTTAATTTAGGGTATATGTAAGGGAGACAGGAGAAGAAAGGACAAGGGGCGGTGATCTGAGTGGTGTTATTAGTTTTATAATCATAAAAGTGTGGATGACTCTGGGGCGATGCGGTGCAAAGAGACAGCGCGTACATAGCGCTTACCATCGCTGGCTGCTGAATACTTTTCACTAATGCCAGATCTATTGATTGATTAAAAGTTCAAGGCGCGAATAATAAATTATTACAGTATTTCTTTTGGACTAGATAGTATAATAACAGAACGCTATTTATTTTCAAGTATCAATCATCAATTAAAATGTGTGAGATTTTTTTTTTTACTACATAAAAATAAGAAAAACAAATCTGGAACGCCTTCACAGCTATTTAGGTTTCAGGTGGAACCATATATCAATAATACCTACCATAAAATTTATTTAAAATATCAGGATATTTTAGCTAATTTGACTTACTTTTAATTTGTTTGCCTATATACCTAAATGTTCCATAATCTGTCTTTCAATAATGCCTTAGCTAAAGATATACGTATATATCTGTCTCAAATAAAGTTATACATAATATTTTTATCATATTTTCATGTAATTATTACATGAAAAAAAAATAAAAAAATGAAAACGTATATATTTTTATATTCTCTGTTGGTGATTTTCAACAGAGGCATATATGCACTTATATTCCCCACCTATTGCTTTCGTAGGGCTCATATATTTATCCATAGCACTTAAAGGGTTTATAGATATCAATAGAAGGCTGTTTTGGAGGTTGGATGTATGGCTGATGGAGCGGAGAAGGGAATCCAAGAAAGGTGCTTGCAAGAAAGAACAGAAGCATCAACCGTATGAGAAGAGGTTGGCTAAAGCTTAGAAGAATGGTACCATCAGGAATACCAAATACAGGCTGAATACCCGGAAATGGTGTGGGACAGAACAAGACAGAGATATCAGGTGAAGGCTTACCGGAGGAGGCCAAGGACCATATTAGTATGTACCGGCACGAACTCAGATATGAGTTTCTTCCGGGCCAGCTAATGTTCCGGTACTGCCCTTATTCACCAGATTCAGCCTAGCTTTTTGGTTAACATAGAATTAAATTAATTAATCATGTGGTAGGAATACATTTAGAAGTGTATGGCGCATTACTTACTTTCCTAGGAATCATATATCGAAGTTATAATAGTAGCCATGATAAATTTACAGCTAACTACATTTTATTGTAATTTATATTATTATAAATTATATTCATGTGAAAAAATGCTTATTATTATAAATAATATTTGAATCGGACCATTATTTTACAAAAATATTAATGCTATTAAGCTAGTAATTATATTATTTGGTTTGGTATGATCTGGTAGTGCAATGCATACAATACACGATCCACAACAAGGCCGTATAATAGTCCAGACAAGTCTGGAGGTGTCAAGCATTGTAAATTTTATCGTGAAATTATAAAAAATCAGGCCAGCCAATTTTGAGAACCCTTATTTAGAAAAAAAAGTAGCTTTTTGAGCGAATTTCAAATGAATGGTTGGAAGAAATCCGGAAAGTTGTAGTATTTAGATAAAAATACGATTTATTACTTTTTACAACATTAACCATATTATTTACAACATTTCGGCATTATTTAAATTGTCTAAAATATATGAAGTTAAATATATATAAGTATCTTTAAATGATTCATATAACATACATTTAAAATATTGCATCTGGTATATACAAGAATTATCAGATGGGAGACTCTTTCCGAATCAAACAAAAATACTGATAGAATAATTATTTTTTAGAATTTGCTAAGAATTTATCAAACCTTATATTGAAAAATGGATTCTTCTCGGATTGTAATGCTGATGAGATCACTGCTCTGTTATATATAGAACTGCTAAGACGAAACTAGTATCCTAAAAAGCACTGTGTGACACGTGTAGTAAACAGTACAGCAGTGTCCAAAATAACTATTTTATTTATAATTTTCATCCGATTATAGAATGTCATTATTATAGTTTAATGGTTCAATAGATTTATGAATTACCAAAAATAACGATAAAATTGCACTTGGTTTAAAGTAGACTTAGTTAAAAATCTCAAAATCTAAACTTATAACATTGAAGACTTTACTTCAAAGAAAAAATATAACCAGACAAAAACAATTTATATATATATATATATATATATATACAGAGAGAGAGAGAGAGAGAGAGAGAGAGAGAGAGAGAGAGAGAGAGGTGTAGATAGGTAGATAGAGAGAGAGAGTGAGAGATAGATAGATGGAGAGAGAGGGAGTGTGAGAGAGAGAGAGAGAGAGAGAGAGAGAGAGAGAGATAGAGAGAGAGAGAGAGAGAGAGAGAGAGAGAGAGAGAGAGAGAGAGAGAGAGAGAGAGAGAGAGAGAGAGAGAGAGAGAGAGAGAGAGAGAGAGAGAGAGAGAGAGAGAGAGAGAGAGAGAGAGAGAGAGAGAGAGAGAGAGAGTGAGATAGAGAGAGAGAGAGGAGAGAGAGAGAGAGAGAGAGAGAGAGAGAGAGAGAGAGAGAGAGAGAGAGAGAGAGAGAGAGAGAGAGAGAACAATAAATATAAATACATTTGTAAGATCCAGTTTGTATACAGTCTTTAAAAAACTAACAGAGCAGGCCAGTAGTACACCAGCAAGTACAGTACAGGTTGAGGAACAGATAGTTAAAGAGCTCCATTCATCACATGATGGAGTAGAACCTTCAGCAGAGCGCTAACGGAGTATGAGGAAGCCAGCAGCCACCAGGAACAACCCGCAACCACCAAGCCATTCACAGATGGACAATAATACTCAGTAATATACTAATTATGTAATTTTCTTTTTATTATTATACTATGTACTACTATGATGTCTTTATTTTCTTCATTCACAATCTAATAACATACAGTCCACTCATATACCACACCCCGTCTATATCACATAGGAATACACCTCTTATATCGTAAACATGATCCACTGGGCCTGGATATATGCCAGATATTCCTATCCATCAAATATTATGGATAAATAAAATCTATAGATAAATGTAAAAATATTTTACTTGTACAGAATTTTCATCAAACTTTTCTTTATATAATTTTAGCCATTATTTTTTCTAAACAATCATTATTAATAGCATAAAAACATTTTTAGTTTGTATAACTTTAATGATAACTTATAACGATTATTATCATTAATGGATGTATTCTCATTGTTTTCATTTAAGATGAGCCTTAAATTCCTTTTAAACCATACCAACATTGGCATCAACATCCCTCAGTTAGAATTAACCAAACCTTCTTATCTCTAATAATTAAAGGTCATATTTACTTATAAAGCAAGTTGTTGTTAGAAAGTATTTAGCAGAATATTAATTTAAAATAAAATTTACACTCTGTACTGTGTCATATAAATAAATATGTTGAAGAAAATCTGTTTTTCAAATTAAATTAAAACTATTTTAAATGTAAAACTCTTTCATTTCTAACTTATGAATTGGTAACTAATAGAAAATCTTACCTTATCAATTCAGTCCAATTGACAATTATATTTCATAGATCAAATAGCTAAGATCATAAATCAATTAATATAACTATATATTCATGATTCTCCTTTTAATTTTTGAGGATTACACATCCCACCATTTGTATTAATTACCTCACATCTCATGCGGTTTAAAACTGCTAAAAAGCTTTAATGTTTAATTCTATAAATATTTTGTATCAATTACCTTGTGTTTAATATAAAATTTAACACCAATGCTTTTAGCACAAATGATAATATTCTAGTGAAGTGACTGATATTTTAACTCAAAACTTTCATTAACAAAGATTTATTCTGTATATATGAGCATTCTATATCTTACTTTCTATCAATTAAAATTGGATAATTATCAAAATAATCTCAAAGTAAATTAAATTATGATCTTACAAATCAATCGATTTATAATTAATTTCAGTCACTTATATTTATAACTATGTAAGCATTTTCAATCAATTATCAAATTAATTGTTAATATCAAGACAAATATAGTAACAATCAATGAATTACTTAACTTTTATACATTATATTATTTACAAGATCAATTTTCAACATATTTTTATCACAAGTGTCAATTTCAAACAATATTTAAATACTATATATATTATTCTTTCGAGGATTTTTCTCTAATTTTTCTATTTATCTATACGGTTATTTGCTGTTGATGCATAATAAAGCCTATCCGTGCTTTCATTCACCAGTTCATTTCTCAGCGATAATTTGTTCCTTAACCAATGAGGTTCCTCTCCGCTACTTCTATCCATAGCGTAGCGAGCCTGACGTTACAACACTTGCATGTCACGATCACCAATCCTCGGTGATTCGTTCAAATCCTTCTGTCTGTCTGCATTAGGTTTGCTCTCATTTCTAAACCAGTCTACGTACTATTTATTTGGTTGCTGGTTGTCTCCTCCTCTACTCACTGCTGGTTCTGCTACTCCTATTATTGTTATTATTAATATTATGCGTCGAAAACCGCTGGCCAAAGAAAATTCAAAACTATATACCACCTGAAAGAAGAAGGCGTGGAAGACCGAAGAAAAAATGGATGGAGGATGTAGAGGAGTGCATGGCAGCCAGAGGTCTCCGTGAGGGGGGTTGGATGGACAGAGAGCAGTGGCTTTTGGGTAATTGGGATATGGCTCCTTAAGTTGTGAAAAACCCAAGAAAAAAAAATATGCGTGACTCCTCACCAGGTATTAAGACCACTTCTCTGGCCTGTGAAAACCAATTGCTTACTCTTAAGCGCAAGATATTAGAGATGCTCTAAATGACTCTACAAAAATTCCTTCCTTCAAGGAAAAACTTATTTGTGCTCAATCCAATTGGGAAACACATCAAAAGTTGTGGGATGACAGAGACTCCCTATTCAGAATCTCCCGACTTTTGGCCTGACGAGGCTTGGTTTGCCGATTTTGATACAATCCGCAGTGAACTCTGCTAAGCGGCCGCAATCAATATGCAGATCGGAGAGAATCAGAGATTCGGAGATGTCCCATGCATCTCAAGAAACAGCTTATAACGTCGACAAATTCTCGTACAAATTACAACGTGTCGTTCTCTAGAAACTCTAATACCTCTTTCACTTTCCACAGACCGCAATCTCCAATTTTCTCGCAAAAATACAACCCGCTTGCGCTTGATACAGCTGGCCTGAGAAAATTGATGAAATATTCAGATTTCAGGTATATGTCACCTGATTGCAAACGACTCAAGACGACCGACGACTGACCGATTGTATTTCAAACGATGCCATCGCCTCCTCTACGCAATCGAACAAGGTTGAGGAGCAACTGGATATACCTCAGGAACTAAAAGAACCTACTCGAGAAAGCAGGTCTCCTTCAGATGGTCAGCGTAACAATGTTCAGAAAATAGTTGTTCAAAGTGAAGAAGGTGTGTCCATGTCTCAAACACCCTCATATCTCTAAGAAAAACCCGAAGGAAATTTTCCTGGCTCTCCCTCAGATCACTATTTCTAATCACCATCTCTCTTCGGCAACAAGTGGGTTTGATCCGCTTGCATTCTCATGGCGCCTAATTCTTCTGGCGAAGATCAGGTCCCCTAGAAGTTGTAGAACAAAAGTTTATTCGGACGGGCTTCGACCTCCCGATTCTCTCAGTCAGTATATTGCCGCCCAAGACGAGATATGATTCTCATTCTCGTCAAATCCTATTGACCACGCACTACCTACGGCTACACATTTGTATATAACCACACAAGAGATACTTTATTTTATTTCATTTTTTTATTAGTCGATTCTTCAAACATGTAAACACATGTAACTAAATTTGTATACCAATGTAAATGAAAATTTGTAAAATTCCAACATTATCATTTGAATGGCAAGTGACGTATAGTTCAGTATCGCTAGTGAGTTCAGTGTAGTGCAATGCATCTCACCTAGACATTCATGAATTGACAACTGTCAATTTAGGCGGGCGGTTGTTTAATCTAAAACGACCGTTCTACTCTTTTACCTGCTCTACCTGAGGAAACCAGAGGCAGAGCCCTCTATCACCTCTTAAGCTACAACTGGGCACAAAATGGCCACCAGTACAGAGCAGGCCAGCAGTACACCAGCGAGTACAGTAGACAAGGAACAGCCAGAGTAGAAGGTAACAGCAGCGAGCCAGCAGAGCAAGGAGCACGAGGAAGCCAGGAGCCAGCCAGAAAGCACAACATGCCAGCCGCACAGATGGACAATAATAACTCAATATCAGTAATTAAAATTCATATTTAATTTTGTATATACCATGTCTAGAAAGAAAGTAATTTATTTTAATTCATTTATAATCACAATATATAGTCCACTCTATATCAGAAGTACCATATCCCGCCTAGGGAATACACCACTTTTCATACTCAAACAAGAGAGAACCATAAATATAAATACATTTTTAAGATCCAGTTTGTATAAATTCTTTTAAAAACTAATTTGTATGAGCTCTGTTTATAAATTTTATTTAAAAAATAAAATATTATTTTATGCTAATTGTGTCAATATAATCTGAAATCATTGCTCCTAATAGTGCTGAACAATGATATTAACTATTTTTTTTGGATTTATTAATAACATATTAAACAAAGTAGATTATTATCAAGTTATTCTGTAAATTCTAAAATACATATGATTTATTCACTAACTTTAAAGTATTCCCCTTATCTTTATTTCTATAATTGTTACAATATTTTTTTCTCCTAAATTCTCCAAAGAGGGAAATCCCATACGTATGTCCATCAATTTATGAAAATATCGGCTGAACGATCACACTATATTGGTATAAAAAGAATCTTAAAATATACAATATAAAAGCTTTTAGTAATCGTAAAGAGTGGTTTATGGATCGGACGGAGTCTAGAGCTAAACCCCCACCATATGATAGAATATTCTTTGTCGGGAATAAAAAGAAAAATATTCTTCTTGACACGCGGCCTGTTCTGTCGTATAATATGTTGCAAAACAGACTTGACACTTGCTTTATCCTCGAGTGATGTATGTAAGTACACACAATTCAATTAGCAATGACATGAACCGATAAAAAATAGTTTATTATCAAGAAATTAATTCGAGATTAGATTTTACCTATTAATTTATAATAACATTTGTGCTTTTATGAACCAAATTAGTGTAGGTAGTACGACTTTATTTAAATATCGAGAGGCTTGATAGCCCTTATAATTGGAATTATTGCTATATCTACAAAGACAAATTCTTTAACGTCACTTCATGCTGATATTGCTAATAACTGTATTAGATATTCTTAATTAACCTTCTTTTGGTAGAAAGGCGATGATCTCATTAACGTACTTTTCCTCATTTCCCTAAACCATTGATACATTGGCAGGTAGTTCTATTTTATGTAACGCTCTTTTGTAAAAGGTACAGCCTTCAAAAATATGGACTATTGTTAAGCTGTCTTTGTACTTCTCACATGTTGGTGGGTGTTCTGTAAGGGAGCGTGGGCAAGCCTTGTATGTCCTATCGTAAGTCTTGTAAGGACCACTTCCTCTC
Source organism: Troilus luridus (assembly GCA_964056705.1). NCBI lineage: Eukaryota > Metazoa > Arthropoda > Insecta > Hemiptera > Pentatomidae > Troilus > Troilus luridus. The sequence goes on along the minus strand of OZ057412.1, from coordinate 64,214,661 downwards.
TTCGGATGCGATGACAGGAGCTGCTCCCTGGTCTAACATCAGTTTTTATATGTTTCAGTTTATGTGGAGGGCTATTGGACTGCCACTCTTGGAGTACGTTCTGTCTTAGCGGTCGCGCTATTTCGGATGGGGTCAAGATAGCTTTACCATGACCTGAAAGAGCAAGTGCTTCTTTTGCTGCCCTATCAGCCAGTTCATTACCTGTGCCGGCTATCTACGCTTGCCGGTGACCAGATAAAATTGATCATATACATTCTATTCCAGGGTGTTCTGGGTACATGTTACTCATGACTTTTAAGCCACTCTGATACTACTACCTAATTCAATTGGTGATTTCATGACATATCGGAGAGCCATTCCGATGGCATTTTCTTCTGCGGAATATACTCAGCTAAGTTGATATAGCTGAAATTTGGGTTTAAAAATGTATTTGTTAGCAGGATGTGTGGCTTGTGTATATAATTTCGTCATCTAGTTGATGGCGAGTTTTTTTTCTCCAGAACAGTAAAGGTGGTAAGCCGCATTCGACACAAAGACTTAGGATTGGGCTTGTTCTGAAGAGCGATCTTGGGTAAATTACTTTGTTATACTAACTACTCCACCATATATCGCCCACGCTACTTCGATCTTCACCAATACAGCTCGGATAAACTCATTGCCAACATTATAAATAAGTTTTTTTCCTTTTAAATATTTACTACAGGATTATATTAATAAACATTTTCTATTCGTATAATTGTTCCCCTTCCTAGTGATGCAAAAATCATTTCAGAGACTATTGCCTTCTTTTTATTAATTTTTAAAAAAATACATTTTTGTATGATATTTTTTAATGGTTCGTATGATATAGTTAATGGTATGGTAATATATTTTCTATAATTATCAACATTTTTCTATAACCTTCGAATTCCATTTTAACTAAAAAAAAAAAGGAACTGTACCACTACATTCCATGAAAAGTCTTGGGTTAAGTAGGTGGTAGAGACTGTACTGTTTCTTGTACAATGGATCATGTTCATCCTACTCAACCGCCAGATTTTTCATGCGGTACCCAGTTTATAGAGGGTGGGTGAGCCCCAGGTGAATCCCAGATTCCAAAGAATCCATATCCGACTGTTAACAGTTTTTTTAAAACTGTTATCTGCCACTGTGTGACCTTCGGCACAGCAAATCAGCTCTTTTTGACTAAATAAATGTTGATTATATCAGAGAAGATTTGACTCTAATATAATCATAAGAACCATAATTCTGGGCAGTTGTATCATTAATCCCTCTATCTTTGACCAATATAAATTTGTAGAGCCGGTGGCTTAGCCTTGGGCGGCGCAATCATCGTAAACCGCCTCCCCGGGGTCCAATCAGCATCACCGCCTGCCTTATCAATTTCCATCCGTTCCTCTGGGCCCCATTGTCGTAAGTCGAGTAGTTATGGCCCTGTACTTATGGCGCCTCCTTGTTATATGGATCAGATCCTTCATCTTGTCTCGTCTAATTAATTTATCTATATGTAGAATGCAGGACGATGAGTAAATACAGCTAATTTTAGGCAACATATGCTGTATGATTGTGTAATTGGAAACCTATTTTTGTAAAATTTCTGAATATACCTTGAAAAAAAACTATCAACACGCTTTGTTTTATTGCAGTTATGCTTTCGCGTTGCCTTCAATCTTGCCTAAGAAAAAAATGATAATAATGAAAGTTGTAGATCATTAAATTTCCAATCTGTTTTCTCTGATTTGTTCTAAAATGAACCGTTGAGAAGGAAATGATTTTTTCATAAACATTTTTTCATGACATCTAAGTAAGTTTCAGATGATCATGTAGTGTCCAGAAAGGGTGATGCACAACTAGGTGTTGAAAGAGGCTCCATTACGAAATTTCAGCTTCCTATGACCAATCATTTTTGAGCTATGCCATAGACATCAGGAAGTACGAAGAGATAATACATATAGATATATCCGTTAAAGTTTGAAAATAAAAAATTTTCGCTTTTGCAATAATAATTACTTACTTACATGTGTGGAAAAAAAATAGCACGATAACGGAAAAAAACAAATTTACAATAAAATTACTTTTATATAAAAAATGGTGTAACATTTTGACAAGCTAAACGCAGCATCAATTAAATGAACGGAGTATAAAATTTAAATTACCCAATATGATAGAAAAAATTATTATAAATTATAATTATAAATATTTACTAACAGAAATTATACAAATGTCATTTGGCACATTTTGTATATTTGATCTTCTTTCGAAAACCTTCACCAAGGAATTGAAAAAAATGCACGCAGAAACAAAAGGATACATCTTTGTAACGATACAAATGGAAACAGTGCAACATTTTAAAAGAAAACGCACAATAATACTCTTTTACAGTACTATTGACATGAAAACATCTTTTATTAAAACTGAAAGCACAATAAAAAAGGTATAATCAACTACTAATATGTGGTTCCTATAACGGCCGAGGAATGATTAATTCACGGCTTAATTCACTCATTCGCGCCTGTTAGCTTCCGATTGCGTACCATTACTATAACGAAATCTTACTTTTCTAGCTGCCAACTGAATTTTCTTACTTTTATAGTTGCCAGCTAAATTTTCTTAGCTATCCAACATAATATTTAACCACCTTTTAACCGAGTTTATGGACCAATCAACAATAAAAACGACTTTAATTTTGGAATTTCATAAATATGAGAAATTCCGAAGTACTTCACTAAAACTTTCTATAACTTGACATCAATAACATTGTGCAAATTTTCTTTTTTTTTCTACAAGTTTTTATTGTTAATTCTTCAAATCGAAATAAAGAGGAACACTAACAATATAAACACAAAAACCAAAACGCATTTGATCCCATTTCTCTATTTTTATTCAAATCAACTTATTAATGTAATTTATTTTACATTAAAGTCAATCAACATGCTTGCTGATTGTTATATAACTTCACTAGCTTCCATTTCGGCGAGGGATTTTTAGATATTGATGAGTAAAAACGAAAAGTAAAAAAAATAAGATTTAAAATTTTATTTTCCTATTATACAATCATTTATTTAAATAAATGAGACATCTTTCGTGATCATGGTTACCAATTAGTGCAACGTTAGTGGCACTGTGATACAATCAGTACATTTTTGTTTTAGCAACGCATTCCTTACAAAAAAGTGAACAAATTAATTTCTAACTTTTTTTTTTTTGAAGATCTAACCATACGAAAAAAATAATAAGTTCTATTCGATAATGATGAGTTACAAGTAATAGACTAATAATTTGCAGATATAGACTTAATTTTGTTCCGTAGTTTTAACCTAACAAGTAATTTGAATATCGAATTGTATATTATAACAACAATAATGTTTTTATGTTTATTTTTTTTTGGTTGATTGAGTATGCAGTAGTTCTGGGTGTAGAGGGAATAACATCTGTCCCACAGGCTTTTAGGAAAATTTCTTTGTTAAGATAAATCGTTACATTCTAAAATATCAAAGTTTTCATGAGTAATTAAATAAAGTCTTTCTATATTTCCGTACAGGATCAAAAGTGGAAAACTCCAAATATCAAAATTTGACTTATTGGCTACATATGAATATGACTAAACTATCGAAAAATGTGAATAAGTCACATTTTGAATGATCCGCTCTTGATACTGAACCCCTCATTTCACTGTCTTCACCGCCTGGATTTGATGTAGAAAATCATTTCGGCAGAATAGCAAGATTGTTGAGGGTCATATTTAGCAGCCATACATATACATCAAATTAAGGAGGATCCATCAAATATCCTGAAGCCTAATTCTGTGGAGCCTGCTTATATTATACTTGGGGTCAGCGCAAACTGATGGGCTGATAGTGACAAATGCATGGCCCGAGTAAGACAGATTTTCATTAGGTGACGGTTAAATGCGTGTACGTCTTGTAATCAGCTGACAAATGTACTGAGCCCACAGTAATAACTTGAGGACTTAGAGTAAGTGTTATTAGTATGAATGAACTCTATAATATGTATTCATAGCATTTTGATTTGTTTCGTGGATAATATTATCCTAAGTCTTTTTATTTGACATACATAAAAAGTTGTGAATATGGCATAATTTAAATAGAACAAAATTATTTTGATTTCTTAATATTTCACAATTGAGCAATTGAAATGGTTATTATAATTATCAGTTCGCAAGAAAAAATTCACACCTAGCATAACATATTTTCATGTTAACTTTAAAAAAAAACTATTGATACAGCTTATGAAATGTATGAATATGACAAAATACATGAATCTTATTTGTGTATTCCTTATTTCCAGAGATCATAAACAAAATACAATGATACCTGTTTTGATTTCGTATTTGATATAATCAGATGAATAATAAAAGCTGTGACCAGGTTTGTAGATTTTAGGTCCAAGGTCCAAAAGAAGAATTAAAAAACAAAACAAGAGTCGGTAGTAACTAAGCTGTATTACTTCATCAATGGATTATATCGTAACCAAGCATAACACCATACTAAAGCATCACAACACCAACGCTGAGCCTTTAAGACAAAAATGTTAATATACTACTTCTTGGGGAAGGAAAAAGAAGGGAACATGCATATCGAGGGGGCTGGGTATCGTTTCGAAAGAGTACACCAGTTTAAGTATTTGGGTACGGTTATCACTGAAGATAATAAGATTAGAGAAGAAATTAAGGCAAGGATTACTGCTGGCGATCGATGCTACTGGTCTCTAATGAAAATATTTCGAAACCGAAATATATCCAGAACTCTCAAAATAAGAGTGTATCGTACTGCCCTTCAATCGGTGGTCATGTATGGAAGTCAGTCTTGGACGCTGACACGAAACGATGAAAGGCACATTTGGGAAAGAAAAATCCTCAGAAAGATCTTTGCCCCTACAAAAAATGAGATCGCTGGGGGATGAAGACAAACAAGGAACTATGAAATCTATATGGTACACCAGATATCGTTGCCACGATTAAGAGTGCCAGGATAAGATGGCTGGGGCACGTACAAAGAATGGAAAAAAAATTGATTACCAAAAATGATGATGGAGTGACACCCTGGTGGAAGGAGGAGCAGAGGGAGACCTAGACTTCGTTGGCTGCAGGATGTGGAGGAGGACCTTCGGACGTTGGGTGGAGAAGGACAGGTCGGAGTGGAGGAGGATCACTGAGGAGGCCAAAGCCCTGCAAGGACCATAGGGCCGTTAGATAGATAGATAGAAATGCATTAGTCTACAAGGAGACTATGTTGAAAAATAAAAGCAGTTCCACCGAGGTAAGACACTTCTTTCTAGTACATTCCGAGAACTTTTCAAACGACCCTCTTTTTTAAATTTAATACAGTAGTAATATAAATTTACACATACGCAATTAATATTTATTTTTTATTTGGTATATTAAAAAAATATAGTATGTATGTATGTAACTGTAAACAAAATTTTATTACAACTGAATCCTAGTGGTAATTTTGATAGTAAGGCTTCTCTGTTAGTCGCAATTACTAAAGTAAATGAGCAGCCCTGCAGAAAAAAAATCCATCTTGGGCATTACCATTTCTTTCAGGCCGTGAAATTGTCCCAGGGCATCAAAAGAGATGATTACAAGCCGAGAGCAGTCAACTGCAAATGAGGAGACTTTTTCGTTGAGATCCCTAGTTTGTCAAAGGGTCTCTGACCCTTAGATTACTTGATTAACCGTAGTCTGAGGCATCCATAAAATCTGAGTAAGTGTGTGATTGCCTCTTTGCGGTGCGGACGGTAACGGCCTAGTAATTTTAGCGAGAATCCACCAGAAGGCGGTAGAATACGGTACTGAGCCCACAGTAATAACTTGAGGACTTAGAGTAAGTGTTATTAGTATGAATGAACTCTATAATATGTATTCATAGCATTTTGATTTGTTTCGTGGATAATATTATCCTAAGTCTTTTTATTTGACATACATAAAAAGTTGTGAATATGGCATAATTTAAATAGAACAAAATTTTTTTGATTTCTTAATATTTCACAATTGAGCAATTGAAATGGTTATTATAATTATCAGTTCGCAAGAAAAAATTCACACCTAGCATAACATATTTTCATGTTAACTTTAAAAAAAAACTATTGATAAAGCTTATGAAATGTATGAATATGACAAAATACATGAATCTTATTTGTGTATTCCTTATTTCCAGAGATCATAAACAAAATACAATGATACCTGTTTTGATTTCGTATTTGATATAATCAGATGAATAATAAAAGCTGTGACCAGGTTTGTAGATTTTAGGTCCAAGGTCCAAAAGAAGAATTAAAAAACAAAACAAGAGTCGGTAGTAACTAAGCTGTATTACTTCATCAATGGATTATATCGTAACCAAGCATAACACCATACTAAAGCATCACAACACCAACGCTGAGCCTTTAAGACAAAAATGTTAATATACTACTTCTTGGGGAAGGAAAAAGAAGGGAACATGCATATCGAGGGGGCTGGGTATCGTTTCGAAAGATTACACCAGTTTAAGTATTTGGGTACGGTTATCACTGAAGATAATAAGATTAGAGAAGAAATTAAGGCAAGGATTACTGCTGGCGATCGATGCTACTGGTCTCTAATGAAAATATTTCGAAACCGAAATATATCCAGAACTCTCAAAATAAGAGTGTATCGTACTGCCCTTCAATCGGTGGTCATGTATGGAAGTCAGTCTTGGACGCTGACACGAAACGATGAAAGGCACATTTGGGAAAGAAAAATCCTCAGAAAGATCTTTGCCCCTACAAAAAATGAGATCGCTGGGGGATGAAGACAAACAAGGAACTATGAAATCTATATGGTACACCAGATATCGTTGCCACGATTAAGAGTGCCAGGATAAGATGGCTGGGGCACGTACAAAGAATGGAAAAAAAATTGATTACCAAAAATGATGATGGAGTGACACCCTGGTGGAAGGAGGAGCAGAGGGAGACCTAGACTTCGTTGGCTGCAGGATGTGGAGGAGGACCTTCGGACGTTGGGTGGAGAAGGACAGGTCGGAGTGGAGGAGGATCACTGAGGAGGCCAAAGCCCTGCAAGGACCATAGGGCCGTTAGATAGATAGATAGAAATGCATTAGTCTACAGGGAGACTATGTTGAAAAATAAAAGCAGTTGCACCGAGGTAAGACACTTCTTTCTAGTACATTCCGAGAACTTTTCAAACGACCCTCTTTTTTAAATTTAATACAGTAGTAATATAAATTTACACATACGCAATTAATATTTATTTTTTATTTGGTATATTAAAAAAATATAGTATGTATGTATGTAACTGTAAACAAAATTTTATTACAACTGAATCCTAGTGGTAATTTTGATAGTAAGGCTTCTCTGATAGTCGCAATTACTAAAGTAAATGAGCAGCCCTGCAGAAAAAAAAATCCATCTTGGGCATTACCATTTCTTTCAGGCCGTGAAATTGTCCCAGGGCATCAAAAGAGATGATTACAAGCCGAGAGCAGTCAACTGCAAATGAGGAGACTTTTTCGTCGAGATCCCTAGTTTGTCAAAGGGACTCTGACCCTTAGATTACTTGATTAACCGTAGTCTGAGGCATCCATAAAATCTGAGTAAGTGTGTGATTGCCTCTTTGCGGTGCGGACGGTAACGGCCTAGTAATTTTAGCGAGAATCCACCAGAAGGCGGTAGAATCAAACAGAAGAAGAGAGGAGGGAGGTTCATCTTTTATTTAGCCCATTTACACGATCGATATGGCTTTAATTCATCCTGCTAACAGTGAGGGTAAAAATTATTTATTTTCCCCCTTTCTCTGTTTGATTTATTTTGTATGTGGAAAGGGTTAAAAAAAACTCTTCTGGAACACTTCCAAATATTTTTGGATAAAGTATAATAAACGATGTCACCTTTTAATAGGTTTGGAACTTTTTTCCAATTTAACTTATTTTTTCGCTTCCTGTCTTTATAGTAATTAAAATAACTGTGAGCCAGCTACACTATCTAACCCTATATATATATTCTACATACCTCTTCCCTAAATTATGAAACTTCTTATTTTATCTATGTTTTAAAAACTAATTTAAGTAAATTCTTTAGTTGGGTGCGTGGTTCAATCGTGAAATAGACAGTGGCATATTAACATGTTTCACGGGACAAATATTTATATCAATACATACTTTAAAAAATAAAAAAGTTGTACGAATGGTAGTTGATAAATTATGCACTCAAAGTATACATGTGGTGTGAATATCGTCAGTATATGCGAAGTATCGAATGTAAAAAGTATCGACCTATAGAGTTTGCTTTAGGATAGATAATTGATATAAAATTCTTAATAAAGCACACAAACAACGTATAATGCCAAAGGTAAAATATTTTACGTAGCGTTAAGCGTCCATACGGACTGATTCTAATGAACCTTGAAACAATTTTTCACTCTCCTGAAAAGTGGCGTTCTTCAACACAAAGTGAACCCAAATTTTGCAGTATTCTATATCGTGTTGCTGTTTGAAGGAAATTTTATTTTCTATTTTCTGTAATATGTAATTAGTAATAAGTGATATTTTAGTAGTATTTGATGCTGTACACTAAAACATTTATTAATTTAAATATTTTTATTTTGAAGAGAAAAGATTTGTCCTGGCCGGGATTCGGACCCGGGTCTTCCGCAACTCTAGCACGGTACTTTACCAACTAAGCTACCAGGTCAGACAAATCCATCCCGTTCCCCGCTTAACACCGCTTGATAATTAATTTAGAATAAATTTTTTGATCCACTGATGCAAATAAGTCATGTGCAGTCCGCGCCAGATATTTTAAAATTAAATTGATATTTTGCAAGATTGTTTCAACTAGGCAACCACGCTGACCTTTTCCTTCCGTTTTAATTGTTGGGAATTGGGTTGAAATTTATTCGGTAGATCCATAAGTTCGTTCGGTTTTTGAAGGGTGAAATAAAAAAAGTTTTTTTGGTACAAAGAATAAATGTAATCACCGTTTTTATTACTGTCTTCTTGTCATCTTTCTAACAATTTAATTATCCCGCTCTCTAAAAAAACTTTAGGGCTCATAAGTAAATAACTGATCCGAGATACTTTTTCACTTCTCCCTTTTCATCGAACGATTTTCCGTTGAGTTTACAAAAAAAACAATTTTCACGAAATTTGGTGAAAACTTACCTTTTTATGTCCCAAACACACTGTAGTTTTTAAAATTTAAAATATTTGTTTTTAACCTTATTTTGACTTAATATCGAAAAAGCACTCTAATTTTCAATCGAAAATTCTCACGTCAAAATATCTACTTTATTAAAAAAATCTCACCTTCTCTTGTGGGAGATTTGCCAAAATGAAAGATGATTTAATTTTTGCCAATTGATATTTTCGAAATCTTAATTGATTCAGTGTTATATTATTATTTTTACTATGTTATTCATAAATAGATTTGTTTAATTGTAATCCATTTTTTTTGATATCTTGTTTGTTTGCATCTAATTTATAAAAAATATAGGCCAAATTTGACAATTTTTATCGTCTAATAATGAATTTACGATACTTTGTTTTCCTTTTCCGGGAAATCCAAATGTTGTATCGCAACCAGAAAAACAATGCAGAAATGTAACGATATTTTTGAAGGATTCATATTTGAAACTATTAGACGTGAAAAATAGATCTTTTACATTTCCAGAACTGGCTTGAGAAAATAAATGTCATGATTATTTGAATTTAATTCATTCAAAAGGAGCAAAATATCAATATCTTGACCCACAACAATGTGAGATTTATTAGTATTTCTGTATTGCTGTGGTATTATACGCCACCTAAATACTTTGAAGAACGAACAGTATGTTTCAACCATAAAAACATTTTTTCAGAAGCCAAACAAACTGAAAACTCCTGCTAATTTACTTAGAGATCTGTCACACTGCTACAGATTAAAGACTCAAAAGTATTGAAAAGTCAAATAGCTTGTGGATATAAAGCACAAAAAGAACAAAAGGGCAAGGAGTGAAACACACGATATCTGAATAAAGACTGACTTTTATTGAGCTCTCATCCCCTCTATCTACATTCTGTTTGTTTACATTCTCGCAGTTTAGGATTAAAGCCGCTATTAGTGTTCCCCGGATCTTAAGTCCCCCTGCCAGTTTACGGATATTTCGGAAACTAAATGACGAGGGATAGTTAGGTTAAAGATACGGAAAACGATATGAATCTACAAAAACAACTGAAAGATTTGACATAATGCTCACTTAGGTTTGTAACAAAAAGAAAAAAAAAATCAATACATAATAAGATAAAGAGAGAAAAATAAACAACACTTCCTACATTACACTAATAGTGGAGTGTTTCGCCACTGCAAATGAAAAGGAAAATATTAAAGAAAACACATCCGGCCACTAAGGTGGTCATTTTTTTTCTAGAAAGTATCTCGCGGAATCTCCATCTTTGCTATGGCTTCCACCTTACTTCAATCCGGCTGAATTCTCTCTTTGGTAATGGTGTAATGGTGTGTCCCAGAAAGCTAATCTCTACCTTACCCAACATAGATTTTTCGGCTGAAAGCCTTGAACCGAATTCCCGCACCCGTTCGAACACACTCCTTAAATGGTCGACATGTTGATCCTCTGTCGAGCAAGTCGTCCATATAAATCTGGAACATGTCTTCATCGATTCCACGCAAAAATTCATCCATTAACTTTTGGAATGTAACGGGGGCATTTTTCAGTTTTTGCTTGGTCTCTATGGTGCATTCTGATTTGGTGATATCCCGCCTTCAAGTCTAGGGTGCTAAATACTGTAGCTCCATTCAGCCTGTCCAGGATATCATCAAATATCGGGATCGGGTACTTCTCGTCTATCGTATTTTCGTTTAATTTCCGGTAATCCACCACCACCCTGTACTTCTCCTCATCTGGCGGGCTTTTCTTTCTCACTGCCCACAGGGGACTATTGTATGGTGACATACTATCTACAATTATATATATGTATTGAATCATTAATCATGTTTAAAATTGAATTAATAAACTGTAACCATTATAATTCTTTTGGTGCTTACTTACCCCAGATGCACTATTTATTTATGAATAACATATTGAATAATAAGGTTGAAATACTGAGTAAATTGGTAAACACAAGAACAGACCTCTGGAAAAGAATCCAAACTTATTTGGATCTTGGTCTCAACTAAGGTATAGAAATAATAATTTGAGTAATCATCCTAAATGATACTCTGGCATCCCCAAAATCAATTAAAATATTTCAGCTTATAAAATATAACAATATATATATACAAAAGCCTTCAGAATATTTATTTATATATTATATAATGGAACAAAATGTATCAGAATTGGAAGCGTAAATAAGATGAAAGCAGCCTTTCACCACACCAAAGATGAATATACGATAACGCTAAGCATACTAAACAGTAATTCACCCAGGAGCACTCCATGCAGCAGAATGTTTAATCCAATAATTAACTTAAACATATTAAACTAACTAATAATTTACAAAAAATGCATGATCTAGAACTCACTAAGAAAAAAATGTTAAGATAAGGTTTGGAGCCGATTAAAGAGTCCAAAATGGCGCCATAATTGGGAACTCTCAACACACAAAACTCGAATAAAATAGAGAATATTACAGGATATGTAAGAAAACGAAATGATCAGTTGTATCGGCACCTACAAAGGATTAGCCCAAGCAGCATACCCAAGCAGAGTATTCACTTCTCTTGAACTATTGAAAATTGCCATTTTGGCAATAGAGGAAACTGAAAAAGACATTGAAGAGCTCTCCAATGGCATTGCTGGGCGGTCTTCACTTAAAAACTTGAAAGACTTGAGTTCAAAAAAAAAAAAAAGCTCAAAAAGAAAAACAGGCGCAATGTGGACATAGGAACGAATGTAAAAACACAGGGAACGAATGAAAGGGGTATAGAAGAAATAAGAAAAGAACACAGAAAAACAAACGTAGCCCAACAAACTCTCTGCCCTCAACAAAGATCAGCAAGTTTTTAAATTTTCATACAAAATTGAAAACGTTTTTAACCACTGAAAATGCTAATAAACAAAAAATATTTATTTGTTTTATTAATACTTTAGTTATAACGGAAATATAAAACAGTGAACATAATTATTTTTAAACCAATTATGACAATCCCATTTCATTATTATTATTACCTTAAGGGATCGGAATAAGTATAAAATGAAAAAAATAAAACGAAATGAAAAAAACCATTAGTTAATTTAACCAATAACAAAAATAAATAGTGTTTCCATCCACTCCATACGAGTAGGCCGTGGCTGATAATATATAATTTTCGACTGGGCTTCGAAAATTCCAGCAGCACATGGAAGGTTTAAGATTCGGTTGAGATAAGGATGTATGTAGCAGGTGCTAGCAATAGGTGCTGTAGTAAGGCACTAAAGAAGAGCGTATACGCAGCAAAGATACACCAGATTGCTGCAATATCTATTACGATAAAACAATGTGTACTCTGCTCTTTCATAAGAAATCTCATAAAATTCTACATTATTTTCGTACTTTATGCCACGAACTAAGGTGTGTATTTTGCTAACTGAAGGAAATATCTTACTGTTGAATTGAACTAGAGGTTTTGTTCTTTGAATTCTGTCATCATAAAAAAATAAATATTAATTCAAGTGTACTGACTTTAAAGCGATAAATACTTATTCGAAGTAACATTTATATGTTCAACATGTTTTCGCTGGGAAGTACCGCATTTGAGCTGTTAATCAATTTAATGGGTAAAATTATTACTTAAATGAAAGTTTAGTAGTGTTAGCTAAGTAACTTATCTAATGTATGTAGATATAATAGAACATATTAAGGGAATGTTCAGCGTTTATTAATTCTTAATTGGTATTTATTTTGCTTGATTATTGGATCGTCATTAATTGTTATAAATGTATTTGCAGTTCAACTACGACTTAGCGACTGTTCCTCTTCAGATCGGCATTACATTCTGCATTAGACCAGGGGGGCGGTAGAGGGAGGCGCGGGAATAGTTGAAAATAAAAAAATCCGTCTTAATTTTTGCTATTTCTCTCTTAACAGTACTTTTTTTTACCTTAAATTGAAACTTCTTATGTGTCTTTTAACGTTAAAACTAAATGTTTAGTTTTTAAAGTAATACTTTTACTTTTTTTTTCATACACCCATACAATTTATTGTGCAAGGGGGGGGGGATATTAGAAATATTATTTGAACAGAGGACGTGGTTCCAAAAAAGGTTGCAAACCACTGGTTTAGACAGTGATGGCTCTCTTTTTGATATGGGATTTTTCAAGGGTCATAATATCAGCTACTCAATAATTACTTAGTGACTAGGTCCAGTTTAGAAATAAACAAAATATAAAATATTATAAACATGTTTTAATGGAAAAGCTCTTTGGAATGGTGAATTTTTAGTATATAATATAGGGATCGCTACAATGTAAATAACTACTGAGGGCCTGATAATGGCATGGTCTGACCCGAACTTTTAATTTGCAATCTCTGATGAAATATTTTAGTCATATTTATCAATTAATTCAAGGATATCATTATATAAAATAAGTGAACCATTGTGTAGAATATGCCTCATTTTTGTGGGTACTTACGGACTACAGGCTGTAGATACTGAATATGATATACTTTTACATTCCAGGTCATTTCCGTAACTGCCCATATCGAAGGCCATTCACAGAATTACTTTACCGTTGCACTCTCTTACGGTTGATTTGCTCCGTGAATGAAGTACCCCCTATTTCCTCAGGAGTTACGCAGGGCTTGAGCATATCTCCTCTTTTTTTTAACTAGCGCAGTTATAGGCATTCATTTATATCGGTAGATTATACAAATGTTTTAATAAATAAAAAGAATCTACCGCTTTGTGCTGCATCCCCTAATGTAACCCTCTGAAGCTCCGATCGTTTAACAATAGTTAAGATTTTTGGGAAGTTATTCTTTGTCCGTTTTTTATCGGTGGTGTTCTTACTATGAGAGTTATTATTTATTGAAGAATTACAGTTGGCGTCTGTTTTATGCGAAGCGACTAATCTCTAATGTATAAATGTGTACTCCGCAAAGTATTATTGATATTTAAGAATTGGCTCAAAAATAAGTGTTCATGGTCATAGTTGCAACCAAACTAAATATTCATAAATCGGAACTTGACCTTTTCTCCTTCCCAGTCAATTGAACCGTTTATCAATATTTAGCCCGGGATAAATTAAATAATTAAAGGCTTGTTTGTTGGTCTATTCTTTTAACATCGCTTTATGCTGCTAATCGGACGATGCTAAAGTGGGAGTCCTAAATTTAGCCTATCTAGATTTAATAAAGATATGGATCTTTAACGAGTACCTAACATCGTACATGCTCGGGACCAAACATTTTAATTTTTATATATTTTTTAACTACAGCTTACTCATAGAGTCTTGCCCTTTTTTGCCCTCCCTCACCTTCCCCAACTCTACAGCAACAGTAAGTTGGCCTCTCCATAGATATCGGGAAGAGGCAACGACCAGGTTTAACAGAATGGAATCTTGTGTATTTCCCACAAATAAACCAAGCAATAATTTCAATGTAATACTATTTTCGCAATACTTGCAAATGAACATTCAAACAATGATTTATTTCTCGATTTTCTTAATAGTTAAACATCGTTATAGTTCGTTAGATTTTTGGGTTGTTAGATTATTAGTAGATTATGTTTTAGAAAGAGCAACTATTTATAATTAAGAGTTCACATTTAAATTTAGCTGTTTACATTTATATGAACATTTTATGTCTGATAAGCGGGCGAAGGGAGTTGGCGGCCCCATCGCTAGGTCATCTGACTGCAATCAGCCACTGGGCCTCCAGGTCGGGGTAAACCCAGTATCGGGGGCCACCCTTTCTTCTGAGGGGACATAAATATTCAGGAGACCATTTGTCCCGAGGATACGGGGGAGCTAACCATCGCTTGGCTAATAACCCGCATGGTAGAAGAAACTATTCAAAGTAAACAAAATAGCTTCGCTGGAGGCTCCTCGACGCTTGAAGTGGCATGAGAGGAAGCAAAAGAAGAAGAAGAAGATGTGTGATAAGCAAACCTGATGAACGCCTCTAATGGGACAGTATTGCAGCACAAATGATCAATACTTGTGACTTAAACTCTGCATTCAGTTTAGCGGTTTTCCTTCAGCATATTTATAATATGACATAAACATTTGTCCTCAAGATCTATAGATCTTTGTAAACTTCATTTGCAAGGAGACAAAACAAAAAAAAACGCATGTGAAAATTTAGTTAGAAATCATTAGAAAAAAAATGTCGGACTGATGAAAATAATAAGCCAAAAGATTTTAAACATTAACGATACAGTTTTTCGAGATGTGGGAATTAAATCAATAAACTAGGGAGAAATTAGATGAGCTTTAGAGTGGAGGATTAAAGTGGTCTTATAAGTGGAAAAAATGTTTCCATTAATATATAAAATATATTAAAAATTATTTTTAATAAGAAAAACTGTAACATATCCTCAATACAACATTATATTGAAATGAATAAAGTAATGAAGTTAAATTCTTAAATTAAAAAAAAAATTAAATAAACTTTAATTTCTTTATTCAGGTGCATTTTTCTATTCATATTTTAGTGATAATCTATGTTTAAATATTTTTATTTTGAAGAGAAAAGAATTGTCTCGGCCGGGATTCGAACCCGGGTCGTCCGCATCTCTAACTAGCGCGGTGCTCTAACCATCTGAGCTACCAAGGCTCGTATCCCGGCCAAGACAAATCTTTTCTCTTCAAATAAAAAATATTTAAAAATAATCACCATCAAAAGATCAATAAATAAAAAATAAATTATAAAGATAATTTATGTTGTTTGTTGTCAACATTTTATTTGTTGAATACATTTAACTATAATTTTATCAATCTTTAATCTTTTTCTACTATAATTCTGTCCTAATTCGTATTTTTTCATTTATTACCTTTTTTTGGATACTTTGTTGGATAATTTTTCAGTTTTTAATTTGCTCTAATTTTTAATGTTTCATTACTTTATTGGATTTATAGAGTATCAAATTATTATTCTATCAATATACTACATATAGTGTAATTCTGTACCATGTATTATTTCAATTTATTTGTATCTTATATTTTCTTCGGACCTGTAGAAGACATGCAATGTGGGTCGAAACGTTACAATACCGTTACGTTATAGTACAGACTTACGTTACATTCTCTTACATAGGGAGAACTTTTTATTGGTAACCCAATTTTCTTGAATCTATACCCGGAGCATTTTCTTCCTCTTAACATTTAATTTGGTTTATTAAAGTTTCAAACATTTGACATTATTTACTTATCAGAGTATAGAATTTCACATATATACCGTCTGTTAATTTTTTTTTAAATGTTTATAAGCATCTTTTTATAAAAATTCGAGTTTATTTATGTAATTGGCAAGCTTCGCAGAAGAATTCTCTTTTTTGGGGATTACGATATTCCGAAAAACGTCATGCCTTTATCCAACCAGCTTCAAAAGAATATATTGGAGGATATGAGGGGGGTTGAAGGGGGATTTGAAGCTAAGAGATTTAGGATTATATTTTAATTGGGATTAGCTACTCATGTTATTTTGCGATCCTCACAGGGCTTAAGGTATTGTCGTGCAACTATACTTTGTTCCGAACTTAATGGATTAAGGTGGATTTGGCACCAGAACGGTTGGATTTAAAACAAAGGAGGTTTAAAAAATTAAATAAGATCTACATTTTCTATGTAAAACACAATGATTTAAAATTGGTTAAAATTAGTCTATCATGTTTATTTGTTCATTTGACGTCACTTTATGCTAAATGGATGATACAACCATGTGAGCT
Source organism: Troilus luridus (assembly GCA_964056705.1). Classification (NCBI taxonomy): domain Eukaryota; kingdom Metazoa; phylum Arthropoda; class Insecta; order Hemiptera; family Pentatomidae; genus Troilus; species Troilus luridus. Next base: position 64,197,798 of record OZ057412.1, on the reverse strand, counting down.
CTAAATTTCGCCTGATCAGGTAGAATTCTGATAGGTATATTTACGAGTACCTGACCATAGCAAAGGCGTTTTATATATGCGTAGACCCTCATTTCACATCCCTGCCGAAGTACGGCATATCCAAGGATTTTTTACTAAATTTGAAAATTCCAAGGGCGAACGCCGCACTAACTGCTATTCGAGCCCAAAAGCTGGCCAAAAATCAAAATTGCAAACTTTATTGTTAAGAGCTGGCGTTGGGACCCCAAGCAGGTAGTATGACGTCATTTAGCCGAATCCTCACCCCAATTATCTCTACCAGACAGGTGTAGTAACAGTCAGTTGACAACACTCGCTAGATATGATAAGTTTGCGTTCTCGGTGTTCCCGTATTTGAACACAGTTCAGCTGCGTTTTTTATGTTTTAAGTGATTTTACTGAAGAAAAAAAACACTATAGATATGCTTCATCAAGGAATTTACTCTATATTGTAGCAAAATTTTACCAATTTCGATAAGTATTATGTATTATTATGTTTTTTTGCCATTCTAAAAACTCTATTGAAATTAAATGCCTTTTGCAGAATTTTAGATATAAACATATGTTTAAAGTAGCAATATTCTCATTTGTACTGTATAAAATCTATGTTACGTATATGATAGGTTGGATTGTCTATTTTGATATAATATGACAAAAGTTTTCCCCGAGTTTCACAAAAAGTTTAAAAATATGTGAGAAGAGCTGTTATATTATTTTTTCGGTTATTTCCTTTTTTATTATTTTTAGATTCTGAAGCTACAGTTATGTCTATGACTCGAAATAATAATAGTTGAGATAATAAGAGGAATCAGAAAGAAATTGTTTGATGCAAAACTTAAAGATTCAGAGCAAAAATTAATCGAAAAAAATAGATATTTGAATTTCTCTTACATTTGTCCTCCAAGATAAAAGCAGGAGTTCTTAAAAAATGTGGTGGTTAAATGTGGTCGTGTCACATTAAAACGTGATAAGGAGAAAATAAATTCAGTCAAAGAAGACATTCAGAGGGAATTCAGGGAAAAAATGGGATTGCTGGTTGACTTACCTAAGCCGGGCTATGGTAATACCAATGGAAAGGGGGGAATACGTCCCGTAGATTTTTCAGTGACAAGAATGCAGCAGCTGCTATAACGGGAATCGATCTCGAATTAATTCAAAGGTTCAAAATAATATTAGAGGTGATATAATCGGGATTCGATATACATGTCGAAAAATTTAGGACGTACACAATGGACACATCAAATCATTATATGCATGGCAATCTATGTCACCAACTGTTCATAAAATATTAATGCATGTTCCAACAATAATTTCGCATGCTTTGTTACAGATTGGACAATTATCGGAAGAGGCTGCAGAAGCGCAGAACAAGTATTTTCGCCAATACCGAGAAAATTTTGAGAGGGAATTTTCCAGGACAGAGTGCAATGAGTATACTTAATAAATAGACTTTTACTAACCTCGGATCCATTTTCGAATAGTATTGGACATACTAATGGCAAAAGAAAAAGAAAGCCTTCGAATTTCGAAGGAAGCATTGGAATTTTTGATTCCACCAACCGGATCTGAGGACAGCGGCGAATAATAATAATTTTGTCAGCATTTTGTTAATTTACTAACATAGTATAATTTTACTTTATTACTGACAAAAATGAGCCTAGCCACTTGAATAAATTTTTTTTATTAACATTTTGTTATAATCTAATAAATAAATTAATAATTATATTAAAAGTTTTTATTTCATTTTATATAGCCGCTCGTAAATACATTTCTGCTGGAGTAAACTAGTAAAAGTAAGTGTGTGAGTGTAAACGCCATGAGCCCATTGTCAGTAGTCAAATTATATTGAAAAAAAGGAGAACTAGAGACATAAACTACAATAAATCATTTTTGCCACCATTTTGGCACGAATAAGTCAGTGCGCCGGTCATAGCATGTTGTTGTGATAACCGCTATCATCTCTTTTAGATAAGTCAAACTCTTTGATCTGGAATGGAAAAATGAATTATTCATAGCGTATGATATATTTAACAGTTAATAAAAAAGATGTATTAATCATCTCTAAGAAGATATTGAGCCGAGAACAATATTAATATTATCAAAATGGTTAATATCGCTACATATTAGTCATCACAAAAAGTGTATTCAATGTAGACTAGCACTTAAAAAAATTACTCATTACTTATTTGGAAATGATCACACGTAGAAATAAAAATTAATAGTGCAGCCGAAATCGAGCCAAAGTAAGTGTTGCCATAAAAGAAAATGATATCTACAGTGAAAAAATAAAAATAAAAATAGGGGTTTTAAGCATCTCTAAGATGTATTTGAGATGATAATATATTAATATTAGATAGGTTAGAACTAACTTCTGTAAGGGGGAAAAACCCTGGTGGTTGGAAGTTACCTTTTATATAAATTGGAAGACATACCACCCTGCACAAACGTTGTTCTGGAAATAGTTTATTCCCTGACATACTGAACCTGACATATCAGACCCCTCATTGTTTGTTGATACAGTTTTTTTATTTATTATTCTTTTTTTTTAACAAGAACAGAATAATATCTATACTAATATTATAAATTCGAAAGTAACCCTGCCTGTCTGTTACGCTTTGACGCCTGAACTACTGAACCGATTTAAATGAACTTTGGTACAGAGATAGTCTAAAGCCTGAGAAAGGACATAGGCTACTTTTTAATGCGAAAAAAGTGTTGTACGGCGTTGAAATAGGGATTTAGATGTTGCTGTATGGAATATACCAATGCCACCCCTAATGGGGAAAAAAGAAAGAAAAAAAATAGGGATGATTTAATGTAATTGATTTAATTTGAAATAAATAATAAACTTATGTTTTAATGCTTTTGCACCATGTGCGTGGGCCAACCTCTTTCAAAGACCTTAAACATCTCAATAATCAAGAATTTTCAACATTTCAACAAGAGGGTTATTAGAGAATGATAATCATTGAGGTACAACTCTGGAAGAGGCTGCACAATGCAAATCTGCGCCCAATGTTCGCTATATTAATAGCGACAAGTGGATTTTCAAACCCTCAAGAATTGTGGGAAAAGTATAAATGACATGGCGGATGATATTGTACAAAGATTACAAGAACAGAATCCGAATGCTTCATACAATGATTTAATTTATAATGAAGCGCTAACAAAGGTTGAAGACCAAGTAATTACTATTACTGGGAAAAATGTATCCGATTTTGGAATGAGCAGATCACAAAGAATTGGAGAAGCTAGTAGTGATTTAATGCGAGAACTTGATTGCGATACTGTTTCTTTAATGCAACAAATAATAGAAGACAGTTATTCAAAAAGTTGCCAGTGGCGATGGAGTTTTGTTCTTTTTGGATGCTCCAGGAGGCACTGGCAAAACCTATCTTTTAAATTTTAAAACTCTCCCGGTCGTTACTAGAGGTACGCCTGCAAATAAAATAAATGGGTGTTTGAAAACCTCTGTATTATGGGTAAAAAAGTTTTGTCTCACTACAAATATGCGAATAATGATTCTCAAGCAGGGCAATATCCAGCTGCTTTTCTAAAAGATTGTAGAATAAGACAGTAACGGAATAAGGCAGGACGGAGAAGATTGTATGCAAACAGACAGTAACGACATGATTACACTGAGACGTGAGTTCTGTCAAATTGTTGAACACAGATGATCTAAAAAAATGTCTATTCTGATCTTCAAATAAATATGGGCAATCGAGAATGACTGTGTGAAAGGGCAATTTTTGCGCCTTAGTTCTCAGTAGACAATGTTATGGACACTGGACAAGTCACATCATAGCCTCTAGAGTTTCTCAACTCTTTACAATTATCAGGAGTGCCTTCCCATAAGTTGAGGCTGAAAGTTGGTGTTCCAGTCCTATTAATGAGAAATATTGACGCGCATTGAAACATTTAATGGTACACGGACACACATTACACATCTGGGACACATTATAAAAGCTACTATCATGACTGGAATGGCAAAAGGAGAAAATGTTTTGATTCCCCGTATTCCAATAATTCTTACTGATTTGCCTTTTCAGTTTAAAAGAGTACAGTTTCTCCTGAAAACAGCATTTGCAATAACAATAAATAAAGCTCAAGGACAGACGCTTAAAGTTGCAGGTGTTCATTTAGAAAAAAATGTTTTTCCTATAGGGCAACTCTATGTGGCATGCTCACGTGTATCAAACCCGCAAAATCTCTATGTTTTGCTAAAAGACGGGTAAACAAAAAACGTTGTTAATAAAAATGTACTTAAATAAACTATTTGCAGTAAAACAATTATTTTAATGCATGAATGTATTTTATTTGCAAAATAATCAGCATAAAAAATTAATAATGCTGCCCAAAGTCACTATTCGTCCACTCGGACGAAGTCGCGGGCACAGCTAGTTAGTTATATAAAAATACAATTATTTAAAACAAATACATTTTAATCTAATAACTATTAACAGGATTGGTATTGTAACTTTAACTAAATTAAATACACTTACTACAAAATTACCTATTATTAGTAATCACAGGTGACATTTTAGCCAGTAAAAATTTGTTTTTAATATTAGCTTAAACAATAATAAGGGTGAGACACTTGCGGATCCTCTACATGAAAGCATTTTTGTTCTGATGCATATAAAAACTGAGAATGTTAAAATAAAAAGTAAAAAGGACGGGTTCGAAGTAGTTTATAGTGGCCAGAGGCTAGATAAGAAATTTCACGGTAAGATAGCTTTTCATAGAGGTTACACCCTTCGGAGGGTAGTAGTATTTGCCAGTCTACAGCCTGGGGGGTCCTCTTCTTATCCGAACTGGATCGGGTAATAGAGGCTGTGACTAACTCGCACCCAAAAGAAAACACTATGATAAAAAGAAAATTAAAGTAAAAAAATATTTTGGTATCAGTTCCGCATGCTGTTGCTTCGAGTAGAGTTATAACAAGTTTTAAACTGTTTACACGCTTAATTTTTTTTATCAGCATTTCGAAGTATAAATAATATATGCTTGTGGAAACATTTATAGATGAAATGACTACAGAAATATAAATATTTCCCATAATTACATTCTCTTCTCCATTCAAAGTTAAAGCTTGTTGTGACTCATCACGAAGCGAAAACCCGCGGAATAATTACCAAATAAAGTTTTTTAGAATGCTATAGTGAAAATTTTCAGTTTGAAAAAACGCTCGAAATCTACTGCCACCTCGACCTGTAACGCGCTATAGACCTCTCACCAGAAACCTCTAATCTTTCTAAAATCCTAATAAGAATTTCTTACCTATTGTTTAAATAACAACTTGGCATTATTTTACGTTATAACGTTTATTAATGAAATCCATTATTATCTCGGCCGTGGGAAGGGGATAGTAGGTTTGCTGCTGAATGCATAACTTTCATTGTTCCGATTTAATAATAACGCACGTTCCCCCCGTACAAGATACTAATACGTATTACAGTAGGTTGAATGGTATGGTTTACGTGGCTTCAATCCAATTACGGCTTAACTTATAGAATTAGTCAGTTAGAGTGTTATAGAATTAGTCATTAGCAGAGTTTTGTACGGCGTTGTCAATCGTAGGCAGTCTTCCAGCGGTCACGTGCTTTAGTCCCCTACAATCCTGATCCAACGAGAACTACCCGTATGAGTACGAAATGGCCTTAAACATCAATTTCAGATCCAATTTTCACTTAGTATAGTGATAGTAAATTCATACGTTTTAAGAGGAAAGTTATCTCAGAGCTCACTTTTTGTATATAATTCTATTTATAAACCTTGGAGCATTTATACAAGAGTGAGACATCATGGACTGCGAAATAAGAGATATAATGGCTGCAGGTGGAAGGATATTTATTGCTCTGCGAAATTCTCTTGTCGGAAATCCAGAAGTCTCGAAACAGTATATATAACATGAAAGATTGAGTACAAGGCAACATTTCTGTCAAACCTAACTTATTACAGTGAGTCATGGACCCTAACCGAGCAAACATACAAGACATCTACATGCAATGGAAAAACTAGACAAGACAGGGTGAACAAAACCAAGATAATCTTTACAGGAAATTCTAGAGGATATTTTCCCGGGTGTAATCCGAACTTTGAAAGAGGTTGGCCCACGCACATGGAGTAAAAGCATTAAAACATATGTTTATTATTCATTTCAAATTAAATCATCCCTATTTCAAACCCTTACAACCCTTTTTTAGCATTAAAAAGTAGCCTATGTCCTTTCTCAGGCTCTATACTATCTCTTTACCAAATTTCATTTAAATCAGTTCAGTAGTTAAGGCGTGAAAACGTAACAGACAGACATAGTTACGAATTTATAATATTAGTATAGATTAAGAGAACATAAAATAAAACGGAAAACATACATATAACAGAATAAGCAGCTGCAGAGGTAAGGCGACTGCCTAATTAAGAAGGTTCATCTTTGTGACGAAGCAAGCTCTGATACGAGCGAAGATGGATGGTGGAAACCTTGTTACTCTACCTATCCTAATTCTTGCAACGGGAATTTTAGCAAGAGTTCCCCAAGGGAGCTTCATCTGTCACACATCTCGGGCGAAGTGAAACTGCACTGAGCACTTAACTCCCCTCGAGTCTTATACCTCTGTCTTGGAGAGTAGCTAAACTCATTATTAATTTAACATTCTAACACTTGTAGCGAGGTGCTCTATCTAAGTGAACTTAGTGTCATTAGGCAGCCTCGTATTTTCATTGCTGTTTGAGCAAACCTCGAAATAGTAGGACCTTCCGATGAGAGCTCCGAAATGGATAAGGATAAAATAAAGTTCTGATTCAATTATACCAGATCGCATGTCATTTAAGGAATACCTCGGAGGACAATAGATAATGGCAACCGTCATCGGATAATTCTTTGACTGTAATTGCTGCTGTCTGTACTTCTTCTCTTACTATCTTAAAACCGTCATAATGACTAGTATTTTCTTTAATTACCACCCCACTTCCTCCCCTAGCTGAGTTACTTGGGTGTATTGCGTGGTAAAATCTGTATTTTTTGAACTTGAAGAGACTTTCATTTGTACAATGTGTTTCTGATATAAGACATATATCAATGTTAATACGAAAATGAAGTTACTTATACAATCTAAATTATACAATTACAAATAACAAAAAGAAAATAATAATTATTTAATCTTACGATAGTAAATTTAATCCAACTAAATTACAAATAAATAAATGTTCAAATAAATCGATTACAAAATAATAAATGTTTATGTGGTTTTCTAGTTGAAATGATATAAACAAAAACTCGTATCTGTCTGTCAAAGTAGATTCTCGGCAGGGCGAGCTGGATGTTGAGATGTCAGAGGATAGATTCTCGGCAGGGCGAGCAAAAATGTTGAGACGTCGGAAGTTGAGATGATAGACTCGGTCAATTCGATGTGGTCGAATATGTGAAGATATTTTAACTGATTACACCTGGAGGTGGGCAGTGACTTATTATCTTCTTCAAGTCCACAAAAAACAACTTTGTGAGCTATAGCTTCCAATGTGCACGTCAGGAGGCTTGGGCCAACACTGTCTGGCTTGGTATAGACGGAGCGAACAAAAGCCGATCGACTCTCTTTTGTTTTTATTTCTCCTCTATTATAACATGTGTTTTCAAACTTATGACAAATATGAGACTTATAATTAAACATATACCTGTTTATTTTAAATTAAATTATGGTAAACAATTATGAAATTAAACGTTTAAATTATTATGTTAAAAATAAAAATGTGAAAATAAGTAAAGAAAATGTTCTTTCTTTTACGACAAAAATGATTTAATTTTTATGATTAAAACAAATAATATTTTATAAGATTACTAAGTCATCTGGCCTTAACAATTGCTAAAATTTATATACATGCATAACGATCTATAACCAACCTTGCTTATATGGCTTGTTACCGACAACAAGTTTTTGAAAACATTTTTGCCCATAGCCCAACAGGATCTAGATAATATAATATGCCAAAAAAGCAAAAAGAGGCACCTTGGAACCAGATACAATTCAATTATACATGTAAGTTTTTAAACAATGAACTGGTTCAAATGAACTACATAGTTCATTTTTCAAAAGAACTAGAAATGTACTGAACTGAGAGAGGAATTGAACTATGGAAAAGGGGGGAGAAACTGAGAGTTCAAATGAACTAGAAAGGTTCTAGAAAAAATCTCCTGTCTTATTTCTACATTTATTTTATATTATTTACATTTACGTCCGCTGTCTTTTTCCTAAATAATATACCTTGTTCTTCCATTTTATTCTTTCTATTTAATTTACTCATTTTAAAAACATGATGTTTACTTTCTCATTAATTTTCATAGCCTTATAATTGTTTTTCCCTTTTTTCTTATAAACGATAAGAAACTCGTTACAGATAATTGTCTTGGTTTAAAACACAAAGAGGGGCCTATCTGGAACACTTTTTGCTTCAATGACAAATATTTAAGAAAACTTGTAACCTTCTTACAAAGAAAGGGGGACGCTTTATGCGACTTGCTGATTCTAAACCATCGCTCCATCCAGTCCCTTCATGTAGAGTTGACTGCGTCTTCCGAACAGCTGACCTTATCTCTGAGAGTAAAGGTAATAAACCATGAGGGTCATTTTACTCTACCTGGCCTAGGCCCCTTACCATATTTACTTAGGTGCTTCTAATGCTTCAGATAGTCACAAATAGCATTAACCAACGTCAAAAACAAAACAAGAAAAAAAAATAATATTTTTTTCAATTAACTAATGTTTAAAGATGTGTAATCTCCAGATACATATTGATTCAAAACATAAGCAAACGTAAATGATATTGTTTTTTATATCTCATTTTAAATTATTCAACGTAAAATTTGTAATTCATTGTTAATTTAAACAAGCAAATTTTCACTTGATCCAAACTATTACAGAATGCATACATGAAAATGAAGAACGTCATAACGACGAACTAGTTCACTTAGTTCAGTACAAATGATCAATTATTTTAAAATATGACAACTACGCCAGGCTCGCACTTAAAAATGTTAATATCTTATAGGTTTCTGGAAGAAAAAAGGACTAATTTTCTATCTGCGCACCACTTGGCCAGCCATAAAAAATATTCAAAAATTAAATTAAATGGGGTGAATATTTTAGTCAAAAATATGTTTTTATAAAATAAGAGTTACTAGTTCGGAGCAGATGGCATCCTGGAAATTCACCCCTTCAGTAAGGAGACAACCCCTCACAGTTCGTGGCTCGAGCATTGATATTAAAATGTGGAACCCCCTCGAGGTATGCTAATTAGATATGTGTCTTTGGAGGTGAAATTGTCACTCACTATCGCCCTCCACTAACAAAGGCACCCTCGACCCTAAGAGTTGAATGTATAAACACGGCGAATCAATTAGAATCTTCCTCTCATCTTATTTGAATATTAATTATTTAAATGAGATTGCTGGTTGTAAAGTCTGTCTGGGTCCCAAAGAGGGACTATGATTGAAATATGTAAGCCGGGTGGTGTCATCCAATTCTCTTTTAATGTTTATCTGGATTAATATTATTGGACACTTGTGTATTAGCCGGTATCCATGAAACTTCCCTCCCTATCATACCATCTTATCTTATTTCCTTTAATCTCTTCATATCAAAATTATTTTCTGTACCGTTTTTCATTATTTTGCCTTTTTTTATTTAAATTAAATTGTTTTCCGTCCTGTTTTTCTTAGCATTTTCACCTAGTTAATTCAGATAATTGTCTATTTGTATTATTAATTTATTCATTGAACTAAATAAGTATGATTTTATTCATTGGAATTTACAACTGTATTAAATCAATACCACAAGTAAATAGCAAGAATGATATATAATGACATTGATAAAGACAAGTAGAGAAACAACCCAGTTATAGTACTCAAATAACAAATTCAACTTAGAAAGCCATGAGGCCATCTTTTTTTCTGACGAGGATTTTCAGGAATTGAAGAGGTTGCTTGGTTTGAAACTAATGTGTTTGAGTGGGTATAAAGTTTGTCGTCAAAAGATTGATTTCGGATTCGGGCCAAATCAGAAACAAATGGGATTTGAATATGAGAGGAATTCGATGGGTTAGTGGGGCCCCAAAGCTCTACTCCGTAAGTCCAGATCGGTCTAATGATTGTCATGTATATTAGTCTTTCGTATTTAAATGGGAGCTTAGAGTGTTTGTCTAGTAAATGTTGAAGTAGCCTGAAACGGTGAGCTGTTTTTTGTCGTTTCAGTCAAGTAAGAGGATTCCAAGTCAAACATTTGATACAGGAAGACAGGAAGTTATTGGTTTTCGACGGAGGGTAAAGATGATTTTACAACATTTGTGGGAATTTATTTTAATCATCCAGTTTTAAAAACATTTTTCAAGGTCAGTGATAATGGGATTGAAGAGTATAGGATGCTAAAACTGGATCACTGTTGACTGATAAGCGACATGTGCCATCCGCATACGTGGTAAGGATACATAGTATTTGGATGGATTGGAATGCTAGCTGTATAAACTATGTACAGGATTGAGCCGAGAGTATTGCCTTGAGGAACATCAGAAGTTTAAGGAAATGAGTAGACATTTTAATGGTTTACTTTGAATTTTCTCTTGGAGAGATATGAGGTGAAGAGCCTCGTCCTGCACTTGGTACCCCTGCACAGTTTGGAGTTCCTCCTCACTGGCGAAAACCATCGGAACTAGACTGGGAAGTCGATAAATATCCCCCAATCCAGGCGGAACTGCATAGGCTATTGGATGGATGGCTGAGGGTGATTCAGTCCTACTATGCGAACTCCGGACACCTGGGCGACCTCCGGTTTCAATAAATGCCTTCCTTTAGTAACAAGGCTCTGCTATAGGTGACCGTTTAAATCCTTGATACTCGTGGGAATACAAATGAAGGTTCCACGGAATCCATTTTAACTGATTCGTCAGGGACTAGGCAAACGGTCGCTGAACTGGCGGGTAATCTAGAACGTGAGGTCTCAGACTACTCAGAGGAAAGGGAATCACCTGCACAGCAGTTGACAACCACCTCTGAGATAAACACGAGTAAGCTTCCAGACGAAGTCTGGAAGAATATGACTAACAGCCAAAGAAAGAACTTTCTACGGTAAAAGAAAAAGGCGACTCCCGCAGAAACTCTATCCTCAACCTCTAAGGATGAGAGAAAGAGAGGCAGGGAGAAGCAAGAGACTCCTTCACCCTGCAAAACAGTGAAGAAACCTTAAATGGACTATAGTGCAGCAGCAAGCATCAAGGTTGCAGTTGCCCATATAGAATACCATTGAAGGAAGAAAATTTCCAGGGTCTGATGTTTAAGCTCCTGAAAAGAATGAGAGAAAGAAAGGCTGAACAAGCCCCTGTCGGTTTTAACGGCTACTCCTTGAGAGATGAAGCACTGGTAGTCAACTGCAAAGATGAACCCACCAGGGAGTGGTTCGTTAACAACATCGCGGAGCTCTCCCCATGGGAGGGAGCTCCGTTAAAAACCTGTGATCCGAAAGAACTGGAGGGTTTCAGAAAGATGGGCATATTCATACCAAACCCTGTAGAAAGTGTTAAGGAATGCCTACAGAATCTGCAGGTTCAAAACACGGGCCTGCAGACTGAAAGATGGAAAATCCTTGGCAGCAAGGTCCATAAAAATGGAATGTACATAGTTGCATCCATTCCCGAGTCTGTAGCCAAGGTTATGGAAGAAAGAAACGGAAGAGAGTGCCATGGGTTTCACAACCTACAGGTAAAATTCTTTCAAGGGAAAGACACACCTGCACAGGAAGTGGCTGTGGAGAAGGAGGAGAGGTGGGGAAACAAGCGGGCGATGAGGGCGCGGCTGTGTCGGCGGCTGGCGTCTCTACGCCCGGGTCCACTTCGGGCCAAAGTGTAACAGTCACTGCTAAGCCTGCTACAAGGCGGCAGCGTACGGAGCACGGAGGCAGGAGGGATCTCGGGGCGGGGCGTCAGGCTGTGGGCACGGCCGGGTCCGTGGACCGTAAGCCGCCCCCGGGAAGTGGGAAGGAGGAAACCTCACCACTTTCCGGGGGGGATCCTCCCTCACCACTATGATGATCAAGCTGCTACATATAAATCTCCATCACTGCAGGGCAGCCAGAAGAACTCTGCAGCAGTGAGCGGTAAGTCATGGCATTGATATTATACTCAGACAAGAGCCGTGGATTAGCAATAATAGCAGGATTGCGGGACTGGGCCTGAAGGGATATAGACTAATTCAAGCAAACTGTCCAAGGCCCAGAGCCTGCATCCTTGCAAAAATTGAGTTAAACTGTTTTCCAATGTTCCAGAGATTCTGTAGCAGTAACGACTGATTTCGGGACACAGGACGTTGTCCTGGCCTCAGTGTACTTACCTGACGAGGAACAAGTGCCATCGTCCTGTCTTGAGAGAATAGCTGACTATCTCAAGAGACAGGAAACGATGGGAATTATCGGGGCCGATGCCAATGCCCATCACAACATCTGGGGCAGCAGTAACACCAACAGTAGAGGTGAGTCCCTTCTAGAATTTTTGCTAGTAAATAATCTAGATATAGTTAACAAAGGTAATACACCGACTTTTGAAATCCTAAACAGACAGGAGGTCATAGACCTCACCCTGAGTTACAGATCAACTAGAATGATATATATCACAAACTGGCATATCTCTAAAGACTTTTCCGGCTCTGATCACAAATCCATCAGGTGGGAACTTGAGGCTACAGCTTTAAGGTCAGCTACCTATACAAACCCCAGAAACACAACTGGAAAGGCTTTAGAACTAACCTTAAAGATTTAATTAAAGAATGCCCCCTGTCGGCTTCTAATACTTATCAGCTGGAGTTCCTAAACGAACTACTGACTGAAGCACTTATCACCGCATTCAATGATAATTGAAGAACAACCACTAAAGGGTCAAACTGCACCCTGGGGGATTGCGCAGTTAGAGAAGTCAAGATCCAGAACCAGAATACTTTTCAATAAAGCAAAAAGGACTGGTGAATGGATCAAATACAGACACCCTCTAACTGAATATCATAACCTTATTAGGAAAGCCAAATAGATTTCATGGAGACAGTTCTGCCAGGAAATTAATAATACGAACACGTGTGCTAGCATGAATAAAATACTCACTAAGAGTAATTTCTACAATACCATGGGCTCTGTAACGAAGTCAAATGGGGTTCCCATGAGCATCAAAGAATCATTAACTGCTATGTTGGAATCGCACTTCCCGGGGAGCAAGATTGAAACCTCGGACACGAAGGTTCATTTCCCTGATGATAGGTGTAAACCGGGCTGGACATCAGTCCGGGAAATCTTCAATACCAGCGCCATAAAGTGGGCAGTTAAAAACCTCAAGCCGTACAAAACACCAGGTTTTGACGGAATTTATCCTGCCATATTAAAAGAGGGCCATGAAATTATCATAGCCAGGCTCTCCACTCTATTCCAGGGCTGTTTGGCCTTTAGCTATATTCCAACACCCTGGAGAGAAGTTCAGGACACATTTCCAAACCAGGGAAGGAAACATATGCTGAACTTCAATCATATCGCCCCATCTGTCTTTCCTCATTTTTGCTAAAGACGATGGAGAAAATCCTAGATAGATACATCAGGGACAAGCATCTCAAAGATGGATCAGTACTGTTGCATCAACATGCATACAGAGAGGGAAAATCCTATGACACTGGGCTGGATGCAGTGGTGAACCAAATAGAAGATGCTCTGCAATGGAAACAAATTGCGCTCGGAGCATTTCTAGATATAGAAGGGGCATTTGACAATACCCTTACCCATGTATTAACCAATGCCCTCCAAAGGCATGACACTAAACCAAACATTACCAGATGGGTTATTGCCATGCTAAAGAACAAGGTAATTCAAGCCAATATGGGAAATTATCACCTAAAGGTTAAGGCAGCTGCAGCTGTCCCCAAGGAGGGGTTCTTTCCCCGCTTCTCTGGAATCTGGTAGTGGACGAATTACTACACCTCCTGAATGAGGCGGGTTTCCAAGCGATAGGCTATGCAGATGACATAACAATTATCATCAAGGGTTCTGTTCACCAAACTATTTCAGAAAGTAGGATCTATCCTAATAAAACGGTCATAGTACCTTTTACCAACAAAAGGGCACTGAGGGAGCTCACCCCCCCTAGGATGAAAGGGACGCGCATTCAATTTAGCAAGAAGGTTAAATGCCTGGGAGGATTAACCCCAAGATGGCTAGTTGGATGTACACAGCAATAGTCAGACCCGTGCTAACCTATGGCTCAATAGCCTGGTGGCACAGAGCTGGGATCCAACAAAATAGATGAAGGTTAGAGAAGGTGCAGCGGCTTGGGTGCATCATGATCACTGGGGCCATAAGAACCACCCCTACCGCCTCGCTGGAAACTATACTTGACCTAACACCTCTAGACATTCTAATCGAAGCAGAGGCATTAACAGAGCAAGACAGCCTACAGGCTACTGAAAATAGGAGGGGTTGAGAAACCCACTAACGGCTTTGGACACAGAAGTGTCTTTGACACGATTGAGCAAAAGGCAGAGTTAAAAAAGCACTCGGACTTAATGCTAAACAAATATAACTTTGACAAAAGATTCTGCGTAAACACACAGGCGATTTGCAAAAGCAAGAATGACTGCTTCAACCCACCCAATGGTCTAAATGTGTACACGGATGGATCCAAAGGGGAGCATGGTGCTGGCTCGGGATTCTGGTTTAGAGGCTGCTTGGGCACAGGCCTCTACCTAGCCCTGGACACGACACCTACTGTTTTCCAAACGGAAATATGGGCAATACTTGCAGGTCCCTTCGCTATGAAGGACCATAAGAATAAGGTAATTAATTGTCTTACTGACAGTCAGGCAGCATGTGATGCATTACAAAATGCAGTAAGTAAATCCAGTCTAGTGGAGGAATGCTGCTGTAAAATGAAAACAGGTAGAGGGGTCCAGAATAACGATTTTAACAAAAGATATCTATCAAAAATGCTGTGGAGTGAAATAATACTACCGTTCTTCCCTATTTTAAACATAGTTAAGGTTTTTTGTTATGAAAAAAATATTCTTGTGAAATAAAAGTTTTTTGTTACCTTATTTCCATGTTCATATCCATTCTATTTCGATTAATATTATTAACAATGCAACTCTTACAAGTGTTCAGGATATAAACAACGTTGGACAACAGTCCTACAAAATTGCGTTTTTAAGTCGATTATTTTGTTTTTATAGAATGCTTACCGTATACAACCTACTTAATAATTTAGGCTGTACTTAAAGCCTTGTATTAGTATCACGCATTGTATTCTAATAAATTTATTAATCGTCCGAAACGTTTTTATATTATAGTAAGATAAATAGTTTTAACTACTTGAGAATCTTGAATATTTTTTATACCTTAAGACAGACTGCGGTTTTTTTATCGATAAACCCGGAAGGTTCTGGAGGAGTGGGGAGGAGGGTTGGTTCAGTTAAAGGAAAAAGGAACATTATGCAGGAGATATATGATACAGCCGACCCTGACCCTGAAAGACATTAGTGCCATCTGTCCGACCCTGCTGTAACTGAATTACCCTCATCCACTGGTATCAATATCCCCGCCCGGTTCCTTCAACTTCTGATGGTTCAATGCCTCTCCCAGTCTTAGAGCAGCGGAGGGGAGTGTGGAGAGATTTATGTTGCAGATAGGAAGAATACTTAGTTCAGTGATTCGATTACTTGATGAGGAACAGTGAAGAATTATTATAAATTGCAGGTTATTTGGAAGACCATAACATACCATGGAAGAAATCATTTGAATATCTGAGATAAACAAATAAAAATGCTTAAAGAGCCCGGAGGCTCAAAGCTGATACCACCAATTTCTGCTTACAAACTTCTGTCCCCGAACCCAAACCCAAATCCTTCAGATCACTCTTAATGCAATCTTCCTACGTCTCGGTCTAACCGTCAGTCTCTTCCCAGTCAGACCAACAACTTTACAAGCCCATCTTAATCTTCGCTACGCTATCACTTGGATAATATTAACCGGGGGCATCCTTCGCAATTCCTTTTTTTGGACCGAATATTCTGCGCTACACCATATTTTCGAATACCTTAAGACGTTGCTCATTGTTAGCGGCCACGTTTCACATTCGTAAAGAAGTTTTTGAAGTATGTTGGTTTTATACTAACTAATTTTTAGATTTCGGGACAAAAAACGGGATCTTAGTAATGTTGAGACGGAATAATAACAAACATTACCTGCCTTTAATCGCGAGTTTATTTCCTCTAGAATTTAGTTTTTTCTAGTTACCATAGACCATTAGTACTTAAACTCCTCGACAAGTTCAAAATTATTCCCCCAAAAAACAATATCCCCAAAATCTCTCCTTTTTCTGCTACTAACCATATACATAGTCTTATCCGCCTTAAATATACATAGCGCTATTTCCTAACCTGCATTTATCAACGTGAATATCTGAGAATGTCTGTAATGTTTAGATTTTATTGGGAATGCAGGTTTTTAGCCATTTTTAAAACGAAAATAAGGTAGACAATAATAGGTCTAGAAGGACTAAATTACACCTCTACAAGACACTAATAAGGCCTGTCGTCTACAAAACACTCTACGGCTCAGAATGCTGGACACTATCCAAGAATCAAGAGCTGGCTGGCTTTACTGAGGTTCGACCGGCGCATTGTCCGAATATTTGGTCAAGTGTGGATAAATCAAGAATGAAAACTAAGGACCAATGCGGAACTACAGATGTTGTCCTAAGAAGCCGACCTGGTCAGAACTATAAAAGTGGGGAGACTACGTTGGGCCGGACATGTGGTGAGGATGACGGATAACCAAATTCCTAAGAAGCTCCTCATTGAACAGATCCATGGAACAAGACCAGTTGGACGTCCCAAATTGCGTTGGACAGACGGCGTCGCTGCCGATGCAAGGCCTATCCTTGGGATTAGGAATTGGAAGGCGGCTGCTCTGAACAGGGATGGCTGGTGGCGTCTGTTGCAGGAGGCCTTGAACCCCCGCGGGTTGTAGTGCCATTAAAGAAGAAGAAGAAGAAAAATAGGTTAAAAGTAAATCTCAGTTAGAAAACAACAAAATGAAAAAGTAACAACCTGCCGTCAGGAGTGTGTCTATTGCGTGTTGGTGTAACCAAATTTGCAGCAAAATCTATCGAGGAATTGGAGCTATTTCTCTCTTTAGTTATTATTATTTTTTTATTTATCATTGTTTATTATATTAGCTGTTGACATATGGCAATGTATACAAGTATTTACAATTGTAGGTTGCATGGTAAATAAAATTCCTTCAGAGGAAATGCATTTCAGAAAACATCAAATTCAGCTAATCTGTTAATTTTTTTAAACTAAATTATAATTTTATATAAAATACTTATAAAAGCAATCAATACATTTTTTGTTTTCAAATAAGTGCATTTTTATTTATATGCGTAAAGCGCATATTCAGAAAGATATGAGATCAGTTAGTGTAATCTATCCTAAAATCGAATTCTACAAAAAATGTGATAAGTTTTCAGTGTTTGTTTGTTGGAGGCATTCGAAAATATTATGAGAGAATTGCTTATGCGCCATGGAAGGTGTTAGTGAAAGAAGTTCAAAACATACTTTGGACGGATAAGTGATAATATTATAAATAATAATGTAATTTATTAGTTCGTAATATATTTATGAATGTGTAGTACTATTGTATATCATTTGGTGGTAGTAATAATACTTTTTTTTTTGTGATTTAATTTTTTAACTCGTTTGAATTCAAATATAATTTTTATTTAAATTAAAAATAATCCATAAATAATGGATTCAATAACTTTAAATATTATATAAATTTTGCCTGTCAATTAATTTTTAATGTGTATAGTTTTTAACATTTAATGAACAATATTTTTATTTTAACAAATAAAAATATCACTAAGCATCAGTGAAATAGAACCGACATCGTTCAAAATTAGACTTCCCCCTGTAGTGTTACAAAAGACAACACCTGCCGGAAGGTTAAGTGTATACAAGTTTTATAAAATATTTGTTTAAAATTTTTTATATTTTTATTTTTTGGAGTTAACTCCTCAAGAAACGATTTTCATATTTACCCCGCGGTAGATCACATTTTAGCTAAATGTGAAGCATTACGTTCCTTTCTGGATAATATTGTAAAATGCGATAATTTTTTAAAACCTTAAAATTTAGGTTGGCTCTGTTTGAACTAGTTAAGAAGATAAATATATAACCTCAATATTACTTTTAAGCTTAGATGTTTTTTATGTTTTGTTATTATGAGAAAGATTTACAAATGTTTTAGATGGTCAGGGAGGAGGTTTAGTCAATAAACTTTACAGTAAAATATAAATATATTGAGAGACGTTACGTTCCTTTACGTACCTCTGACTTAGAGGTTATGTATGTGTAAAACAGTAACCTAACCGCCAATTTGTGTTGTCAAATTGTAAAATTGAAAAATACTTACAGTGAAACAAGTTTTGTCTGAAATCATTTATCGTTGGTTCTTTCGAAGATAAAGAGACAGTGGATATTTGTTTATTTACTTAACGTCACTAAGTAAAATTTTAATAGTGAAAATTAAATTTAATTTTCACTAAGTAAAGATGAAAGTTTACACTTCTGCAAATACAATTCCTGAAAAATGAACATAATTTAGGGCTAAATTTAGACTTTATTTCTGGCAGATTACTCGGGACGACTAGATATAGTACAACTATTGATACAATGTTTTCACGATTCCTAACCCATGTAACTTCTGACGTATACGTATTGTATTTATATTCCTAGAATGGGTGAAGAAGAAATTCTGAGAGAGATACTGGACGAGCGGATCTACGGATAACGCAGAGTGGGCAGCCTATGATGAAATATGGAGTCAACGGTGGTGGGAGATGAGAGCTGAACGGCTCAGTGGTAGAGCGCTGAGTCGCCTTAAGGAAGATCCTGGGTTCAAATCCCGCTAGCTGGTAGACTTTTAGTTAATCTGTTGGAAATGGATCCTACGGGAGGTAATTCGGAAACAATGACATGGTGATGTTCAATTACTATCCCCCTACAGCTATCTCATGCTGATTTATCATTGCTCTGGGGTTATTACTGTTTCTGATGGTGGACGCTTCGACGGTTTCTTTTTTCACAACTTAAACGATTACTTGAAATAATTTTTGGTTTACCCAGACATCTGCAGTGGTACTACAATCCCTCCTGGGACTCAGGGAATGGAGACAAGGAGACCCAGGGAACTCTTACAAGAGTTGTAGCGCCACATAGCTATAGACATCACACTTGTTCCATGCGAAAAGCACGTCTTGCCTTTCGTTTTCAGCTCCAATCTACAATATTTTTAAGACAATAAACTTCAAAAACCTCTCAGAAAAACTAATTTTCCATTGATAATTACCTGGTTCATATTCCTGTATGGAACAGCAATTCCCCTACCATTGCATATTTTCCTTAGCAGCTCTCCGTTATTTGCTATCTTTACAGAATATTTGTTTACGGTGCTGAGATGATGGAGAACTTAAATATCACGTGATGCACGAAATTCGTTAAATAAAAAATAATAAAATTAGCTACGTTTCTTTACTGCACTTTGAGTCCGAACGGAAAACGAAACGTTTAATGGTAAACTGTTACACTTACAATAATAATACTGCTCCTATAAAGGGACCATGAAAACATGGAAAAAGCAAGTATTAACATAAACCGAACCATTATAGGCTTAAGTGTTTCATTCTCTCGAAGACGTATTAGATTTCTCACGGTATCAGATGGGGCCAAGGAAGTAAAGGCTAAGCCTTATAGCAAGTGTTATTAGCATCAAAAGAAAGCCGTTTCCCTTTTCATCTGATAATACGTTGAAAGCTTTCAATTTTTCCATGAAATTATTATGACTTCGTGTTTAGGCGTAGTAAAAGCTCCAGCTGGTAGCTGAAATCCGAGATTTTTTTTTTTTTAGTATCTATCTATTTTTATACAAATTTTCTTTTAAAAAACAGTTTTATAACGACGTCACGTGTATAACCTATAATTTAAGGTATTTAGTCTATTTTTATATTGTATGAAAACAAAATATGTTAAGAATTTTTATGATTTATATTTTAATTAAAATTAAAATCCATACATTTTTGGAACTCGAATTTTTCTCGACTTAATCAAACAGTTAAGTATTATACATGATGTATGCTGAAGTATTTAATCAGCATTAAACAACAAAAGGGACGAAATAATTTTCAGAACAAAACTCTCTTAATTAGGAGGAAAAAAATATTTAAAAAAAATCTGTACAACTACAACCCATGGAGGGTCGTTGGTTCAGTATGTGGTAGAGACTGTATAGTTTCTTGGACAACAGTTGTGCAGGGAAGTGATTTGTCCTAGATCACCCCTTATTTTGGGTACCCTCTTTATAGAGGCCGGGCATAGCCCAACAAAGGTACTAGACCCCATAGGATCCATCTTCGGCCGCTAAGATAGTAAATAAATGTCTGCCAGCGAATGGGATTTAAACTAAGGACCTATCAGCACGGCAATTCAGCGCTCTACCACAGGGACCGTCCGCTTCTATTTAGTGTATACAATTTTAATAATATATATATATATATATGTATATATATAAATATATATATAAATATTTAGAAGTTTATATAATTAAATATTCTTCAATACTTAATCACATTTTAAAAATAAACTTTATTGAAGAACGACAATAACATAGTAACTAGGCTAATTGCTATCTACTAATGGCAAGAGAGGATCATTATGCTATAGATATATAAGGATAGGGCAGGAAATGAGTCAGTGCTGATGTTGCATTAGCGTGGGACATTAACTATATATTTTTGATTTGCCATTATTGAAGTTTCAGGTTTTCTTACAGGCTCAACTACCCAGATTTAGAAAAAGTATAAACTTATTAAAAATAATTTTTAAAACCATACTGAAGTACATGTAATAAAAAATCCTGAAGGGAGACGAAAAAAACCCCTTTGTGTCGCCGCATTGAAAGGATTAAGGAGCCATTTCTGAAAATATGAGAAATAAAAAGAAGACTTTCCCACAAAATTTAAGTTTATTTTTTAATAATTTTTTTAAAGTTAAAATGTAAATAAAAGACTATAAAATTTTGTTAATTGGTGTAAAAAATCACCCTAATAACCCTTTATTTTTTGTAACGACCTTCCCTTTGTTCGAACACTTTTGAAGTGCAAAAATAGTGTAAACTGTAGTTTTCAATATTTTCTGGTGGAGGATTTTCCTCTTGGGTAAACAGATCCAACTTCAGTCTCCAGTCTCGGATTCCCCAAAGGATCTAGACCATGACTGTTTGCATTTTACCTATTAAAGGAACAATGCGATTACAAGGATATAGAGTAACTCACAATTTTCTTCAAATTCACTAACAGGCAACTTCTGGAAAGATTATTTAATCAGTTTGCAAGGAGCGGGAGGTAACTATGAGTAACGACAAAGAAGCCCGAGGCAGCAATTTGTCAGACCCTCCACTGACAAGTTTTCTTAATTATACTCTTGTCGATGCTTCCCATATTTTTGTTACATTCCTTTCTTCACTTTTCCCTTTTATTCTTCACCGTGGAAACTGTTAATTTCAATAGGCTGTAACAAATGATTATAATGCTGTTGTGATTATAATGCTAGTATGTTCGTAACAGCATTATATTACTAGATGTTTCTTTCAGAAACAACATGAAATCAAATTCAAAACGAAGTTCATTTCTACCTCACTATGAACCTTTTATCAAAATATGCACACCGATTTAATTATTAATGGATTTTTCAAGTGATTTGAGTGAGTAAACATAACTTTTTTAAAATATTACACTTTTAGAAATGAGAAAAAATAAGAAATAGGCATACCTAAAATAAACATCAGAATGCAATTGAGGCGTTTGTTTTCAAAACCAAGTACATCCATTTTCACTAAAAAAGTTTTTGTTTTTTTATTTATAAGTTTTTAATGAAATAAATGATTTATTAAATGTGTTTGTTTCAAAACTGTCTAGATCCTTCTAAAGGCAATATTAAAAGATTCTATTTCCTATTAAAAGTGGTTCCATCCATTACGTTAAATGAAAGTTTTTGATGATGATCGAAAAATTAAAATTATGTATCTATATCTTAGATAGATATACGCCGTACGGCTCAGGGCAAGACAAGAAGGAACCCCTGATCCGTACGGCGTATATCTATCTAAGATATAGATACATAATTTTAATTTTTCGATCATCATCAAAAACTTTCATATACATATACATATATATATATTCATGAAAATCTTAAAGCTATAATCCTTCTTCAATCCCCTACTATTAGCTTTCCTCCCTAGAATACATATTTCTTGAAATCACAACTTTATCCTCTCCTGTTAATATTGTGGCTAAAGTTTCCAACTGATCTCCCCAGGTTCTTCTCTTTCCCAATTTTTCCATTGAAATCTCCCAATATAATTTTAGCGTCATATTTAGGAATCTTGTCCTTATCTTGTCTAGGTCCTTTCTAGCTCCTCATAAAACTCTTCCTTTTCTTCATCTGTCTTCTCCTCTGTTGGTGCATGTACCCTCACTAAAGATATATTGAAGAATTTACCTTTAAGCCTTATGTAGCATATTCTTTCGTTGGTTGCCTCGTACTTTATTAAAGCTTGTTTCAGCTGTTTTTTCACCATGGAACCAGTTCCAACAATGTTCCTATGATGCCCGTAATTAGTTAGTAAGTAATTAATAAGAACATATTTGCTTAGCTCGACCATAGTAGGATCCTTCCTCCATCTGATTTCCTGCAATGCCACAACATCCATCCCATATTCCTCGAGACAACTCTCCAAAATACGACTTTTTCCCGCTTCCAGTAGTCCACGTACATTCCATGTTCCAATAGTCAGCAAATTTTTAGTCCTTTTCATGCCGGGTTGTTTACCATAAATCAGTCCAAATCCGAGGCTATTTTGAGGTTTTTTAGCAATATAGTTTACACAGGTTGAGTCGCCAGCCCACCTCTGTGCCCCTTTTAGTCGCCTTTTACGACAGGCAGGAGATACCCCAGGATTATTCTGATCCGATCCTGGACGAACTTAAAATGATATACAATGATATGAATGTAAAATCATATACTGGCACTAAATAACATTCCACTCGTTTATTTGTTAATTAATTTAACGTCACTTTGTGCTGCTATGGCTAATCGGACGATGCTGCATTAAGAGCTCTAAATTTTACCTATTCAGGTTTATTTAGGATAGGGATTTTTAACGAGTATCTGAATTCGTACAGACTTAATTAACAAAGAAGTAATTAGTTTAAAAAAAGTATTTCTGCAAATTGAAGTGAATAAAAGCATTTAGATCAAATTTGCTGGATGGGATACCGCGCAGTCACAAAGGAAATATAAAAGAATAATGTTACTTTTACCGACTATTAACGAGTTTTTTGTCCCACAAATATTTTTTAAAACATTATAGTGTATTTTATGCTTAATATGTTTAAAATGATATATATAAATTTTAATTTATAGAATTATTTTTTAAAAAATGAGACAGAAGGCCGTACCTATAAAGGCTAATAGGCTGGAGGAGAAGAACTCTCTTGAATTCTACTTACTGCTCTAATCCGAGGGTCCGGCAACACTCCCTTCATTACTGGGGATTAGAAGGCTTAGGACCTCTTCTGTCCTCTCTCCTGGATAACACTTTAGCGACTCCAGCAACAACAAGGTGTATTCCAGGATTAGTGTAGTCCCACCATTTTCTTTTTTAAGTTCTGCCTTTGGGTACTCAGGATCGACTCTAAACCTTCATAAGTACAGTGTCCATGAAACTTCAAGGATATTGCCTCTCTTCGAGTAATATAGAATCGCCCCTTTTAAAGTACATTTTTCAATAAAAATCATTTTTCGTCCGGATTATGCTCGAATTTACTAGTTCAGAACTTCATATTCAATACTGATTTTAATCAACATTACTGAGCATTATTGAAAATTACTATTAAGAATTTTTTTTTTTTTCCGGAGTTGGTAGATAGTTATCGAATCTTCCAAATATGTACAATTACAGAGCTTAAGCGTCAACCTCGATTCGAAAAAATCTCCAATTCTTGAAATGTAGCATCATTATAGGCACATTAAAAAGTCTATAGCAAACAGATCGCTCCTTTGGAAGAAAACCGGTGCAACTAGAAAAAATATGATTTTTCGACTCTGTCTAAAAAGACCAGAGTTAAATATTCCCTTCCAAACCACCCTTCCTCCCAAAGCACTCCATTCTTCAGAAATATCTAATATAATTCACAAATTACCTTCTCGCAAAACTCCTGAACACGACCTCATCACGATCCACATCTTAAAACAGCTATTCCATTCCTCACCTGCACATATAATGGTGTACTCCCCACCAAATATTTTCCTCTTGTAATTATCTGCCAACAAATAATACCTAAACCGTAGTTTCCTTCTTCTTACTGGATCCTAAATCCTAGAAAAGCTCATACTGAAAAGGTTGAACCCAATCCTCGATGCAAACCACATTATCCTAGATCGCCAGTTTGGATCCTGAACATCCCACTTCAATATCTAGCAATGTCATCGTGTTGTGGA
Source organism: Troilus luridus (assembly GCA_964056705.1). Classification (NCBI taxonomy): domain Eukaryota; kingdom Metazoa; phylum Arthropoda; class Insecta; order Hemiptera; family Pentatomidae; genus Troilus; species Troilus luridus. The sequence continues at coordinate 64,173,158 of OZ057412.1, read as the reverse complement.
AGTTGTTTCCTCTGTATTGGAAGTGGATTATATAATATTGTTCGGCGGTCTTCCTCGATGTTGAACAGGATTTTGACCGAGTCTGGCACCCGGGGTTTCCTTACAAACACCTACATTAGTCACGTTCACATTATTCAATCCTATCTCACTAACAGGTTATTATAAGTAAATCATAATAATGTCTATTAATCCCTCTTTGCTAAATCTGCTCACCAGTTAATTCTCTCTTTACCAGTTATTCATTTCCTCAAGGCAGTTATTTTTTTAAATAAGTAAACTTCGCTCTGTGTGTATTGCGGCTGCATTGGTTGGATCAGCGTTATTTAATCCATTAACAAGAACCAACAAATAAAATTATCTTTATAAAAAAAAGCGTCAGAATTTCTAACTACCACAATAAGAGATGAAATACAATGGCATGAGAGATAAACACCATGATATATCACTCTTCAAATCTTGAAACGAAGTTGGAAAATTATAATTCCGCAAAGCACAGAACAGCCATTTAGTAAATAGCCCCCCAAAATATATGAAAATTGATAACACACGTTAGCAAAAAATTAGCTAAGGTTCATTAATGATGCAAAATGTGTTGCCTCTTGAAATTATTTTTCTCTGTGCGGGTCCATTTTAGACCTTACCCAGGAGGGCTTTTACTCCGGGCATTATATCGGAGGGGGGGGGGGGTTAAGTTTCCTTAATTGAATAAAAGGCAAAATTAAATTAATTGAAAAATAAATGTTTAATAAATGCATACATGCAATAAACGGGTTGTTATGTTGTTTTATTGAGCTCTAAAAGTCCTGATAGAGAGCATACACTCATATTACCACTATGTAAATATATATTATAACTGATGTGCATATCTAATAAGTAACATAACCTAAGGAATATTACAGTATTAAATGGCTCAAACAAAAAGAACAAACTATAATCATCGGCGGCTGGTATTTGACGGGATTATGATAATAAAAGGGTTAGGTCCAAAAGTGAGGTATCATTCGGGAACTAGACTTAAATGTAGTATTTTGTAAAAAAAAAAGAAAAGAAGCTATTCCGTTAAAGTAATTACAAACAGTTAAGACTCTTTTGTATGCTTCTTCCTATCTTTTAACATCTTAAAAATGCTTTGGTTTATAAATTTTCAGTGTGAATTCGGAATACTTCCAAATGGCAAATGCACTAATAGCACTTCATGACATAAAGAAATTGCAAAATCGTTTTGCCGGCATATATTTTTCTTTCCTAATAACTTTTTTTTTTTCATTTGATTGGCTTTTATGATATTTTCTCTAAAGTCATTTCTTTTCTTGAATGATTTATTAAGTCCACCAGACTGTTCTTTTGTTTCCTTTTTAGTCCTTCCAACAACTAAGCCAGGTACTTCCAACAGCATTTTCCTAAAATATTCCCAGCTAGTATTATAAAACATACAAAAGAATAGCCGCCGCATCGATTCACTTCGCAATCGCATTCACTTGGAATCGCCTACGTGGGACATAATGAAGGCTCTATTAAAGGGCTGTAGCGTAAAATATAATAACTTATAGTATGGTACTTACTAAAATAAATAAATAATGTAACCCTCTCTCTCTGAAGTAAATTCCAAAACATTTTACACAAAATAAGTACAACTTATTTTATGTCAACATTTCGGTCTAATTTGTAGGTCATCATCACGGCTGAGAATAAAACCAAATAGAATAACAATATCAGCACTGCAGGGCCGAAAAAATATAAAAGTTAATAAAAACTGAAATGATAGAAATGACAAAAATGAAATAGAATGAATGTTAAATCATAAAATAATTGACAAGCAGTGGAGGGGGGGATGAAATCTAAGAAGATAAAAAGTGAAATTACAAGAAAAATGATTTTATTACAAAAAATAATGAATGTCATGTTATTGGTAAAGGAAAAATTATATTGAAATTGATATTATTAAATTACTATGAATATAAGGCCCTCGAACTGTGAAATTGCTTAAGTGATCATTAAGTTTCTGAATTAATTGAATTCGTTGATGTGTTACACAGTGAAGTATGGTTTCTTAAAGTGATTTGTAGTATAATTTTGACAGAGCTTTCCTTATCCGATCCTCGTCTCTTTGGAACTCTATACCTTCTTCCATTTTTCATTCCAATAACATTTCAACCTTTAAATCCCGTATACTCAATCACCTAATTTCCTTAGAATCCCCAAAAAATCGGAAATAGTACGTTTATTTATGAGATTAAGGTTTTCTAAATGATGGATGAATGATTTATTTTATATATATGTGTGTATCTGCATAATTGTGTGCACACGCCTGTGATAAGTGGGTGGCATATATATAGATTTGCTTTCTTTGCTAATTTGGCTGTTCACACTTCCAGACACATATCTTTATATTTACTTATTTATAATAGCTTTAATAGCTATTATAGTTAGTATTGTTTATATTTTCTCTTTCATTATTTTATTCCTTGTTTAGTTGTTATCTTGTTTTTCAAAAAACTGTGTATATATATATGTATATATGACTATCAATTGTTTCTCTCTCTATAATCATTACTATCTTATTTCTATTTTCTTTTTCCTTTATAGGAAATAGTTTTCTCTAAATATTGTTTTAGGAGGTAATTGATAATTTTGTTGAATTATTTTTTATTTATTCCTCATTTATTAATTTAATTAACTATATGTAATCTATTTTACTCTAAGACATTTTGGTTATACATTATTCCTGTAATGTTATTCTAAAGGGACTTAGCTTATACTAAAGTTAACATTGTGGAACCTCATAAAAGAAGGGACATTATTCAATGTATGAGGTGCCAGGAATATGGACATACCAGAGTATTCTGCCGACAACAACCAAGATGCATGAAGTGTGGCCAAGATCATCCTAGTGATAGATGCCAGAAACCACGTGAAGAGCCGCCTACGTGTGCGCTGTGCGGGGAAGATCATCCAGCAAATTATAGAGAATACACAGTTCATCTCGAACTTCAAAGAAGAAGACTGCACGTCCGAAGACAGGTAACTTCACGTCGTGATTAAACGGATCACCTGCCCCAAGAGACGGACCGTGGCCGACTCACTAACCCAACTATCCCACAACAACCACAGGCCACATTTACTAACACAATATTTGATTACAAAACTCCACAACACACAACATCTCAATACACAACACCTCAATACATAACATCTCAATACACAACACCTCAATACACAACGCCCCAATACACAACACCTCAGTACACAACGCCTCAATATAGACCTCATCAAAATACAACACCTCAAGTTATGAGTATATCACCTCATCCTTCAATACCGCATTATCCACAATATCATTATCCTCCACATTCAAACGCAGTTCCCAATGCCTCATCCACAATCTAGTACTCCAGACATCTCATTATACCTTAATGCATTCTTAAATGAATTTAAATCAATGATCACCACATTACTTACCAAGGTTGTAACTAAATTCATTCTTAATGCTAGTCCATAAATCCACTTACATATTTCAAAGCAATCTCTAAAACTCCTTCTCTGGAAATTCAAATGGAGCCCTACATCGAAGAAACGAACTTGACATATACTTACATGAACATGACATAGACATAGCACTACTTACCGAAACCCATTTTTCCCATAACATAAAGTTTTACTTAACAGGGACATGTCGTATACCGTACTGACCATCCAAGCGGTGCTGCCCGTGGAGGTTCTGCAGTAATTGTGAAATGCTCATTATATCACCATCCTTTACAAATGACAGCCTTACCCGAAATTCAATTAGCAGCGATTTCAATTGAAATTAATCACTGCAGTATTTCTATAGCAAGCGCATATTGTCCCGCCAGGCAACGAATCTTCTAGACAATATGTTTACCAACATATTCTCCACTTTAGGACCCAAATTTTTACGCGGGTGAGATTTCAACGCCTAACATCCCCGATTTGGCAACAGGACGCAAAATTCTAGATGAAATTATCTTTTTAATACGTGTGTAGACCATCATTATGACTGCCTTTTTCCATCTGAGCCGACTTATTGGTCAACAGACACAAACCGACAACCAGATCTACTCGACTTCTTTATCACTTCTAATCTAAGCATGATGTAGAGCATCACATTTCTGATGATAACGATCTTTCATCTGACCATTCCCCAATTGTCCTATCTCTCTCAAGACAATTACTCACTATAAATCATATACCGACGCTAACTCCTATAACCACAATGATTAGTGAATTTCATAGTATAATAAATGACAAAATTAACTTTAACACAAGCTTGAAAACTGCAGATGACATCAACAACGCTGTTGAGACGCTTACAAAGACTGAAAAAACTGCCGCTTTTTAATCATCGCAGGCATGAGACATTCAGACTTAAACAATACTTACAACCCGACATAAGGTCCCTTATTATTGAAAAGCGACGTGCACTGAACCAATGGAAAAGATCTCGCTATCCTAGTGACAAACACCTACTAAACCAACTGTCTAATAGATTATGAAAACGAGTACAGCAATATAAAAACGACATCTACAACACACATCTGACTAACATACAGACAAGTATTAATACTCTATGGCAACAAACTACAAAGATTCTACATTACCATAATACAAAGACGTCCCTCCGTAAATCTGACAACTCATGGGCCAGAAGTGATAAAGGAAAAGCAGACCTATTTGCCTCTCATCTTACAGACGTATTTCAAACACACGACGACCTACTTGACCTACAAAACAGCTCTGACGTCCAACAAATTTTGATTTCACCACTTACTCTATCACTACCACCCCCACCAATCAATCCTTCAGATGTTGAATTTTGTATAAAAAAATTACTGCGCAGAAAATCACCTGGTTATGATCTTATTACACCTAAAATTGCACGACTTCTTCCTGAAAAAGGAGTAATTTTTCTGACAGCTATCTACAATACTATTTTTTCACCTACTTATTTTCCTTTAGTATGGAAATTTTCCAATGTAAAAATGATCGCAAAGCCAAACAAATCATTAGACTTGGTTACGTTCTACGGGCCTATTAGTCTTTTACCACTATTTTCCAAATTATTTGAAAAATCATTGTTAAAGTAATTGCTCTATCCATTATTATAAATAAATAATTTAATTCCTAACCAACAATTCGGATTTAGGCCTGCACATTCTACAACACAACACTGTCATAGAGTGGTTGATAGCATTGCCGTGGCACTAGAAAAGAAGGAACATTGCGCAGCAGCGTTCTTGGACGTTTCACAAGCTTTCGATACAGTTTGGCACGATGGTCTCCTGTACAAACTAAAATTAGTTCTACTGCAGGCATATTATCTAATCATAAAATCTTATCTAGAGGACAGGTTCTTTATTGTTAATCAGGATGGTAAACATTCCAACTATTGCCGAATTAATGCAGGAGTACCGTAGAGCAGTATTCTAGGTCCAGTTCTGTACTCTATATACACCTACGACATCCCACAAACGCCAGGAACACTACTTGCTACATATGCGGATGGTACTGTCATACTTTCGACCAGTACTAACCCAGACATAGCTTCTCAGAACCTACAGACACACTTGAATTCATAAGAAAATTGGCTCGATAAGTGGCTTATAAAAATCAACATATAAAAATCGAACCAAGTAATATTTACACTTAGACCTTCAGACTGCCCCACTCTAACACTATACAATACACCATTACCCAGACAAACACAGACAAAATACTCGGGCCTTACAATGGAGAGAAGACTGACATGGAAATCACGTGTAACTAATCTGAAGATTGAATCACCGACTCTCGCTCCTAAGACGACTACATCACCACAAAAATAAACTATCACTAACAAACAAAATTATAATATACAACATGCTATTTAAACCAATATGGACCTATGCCTCGCAAGTCTGGGGCTCATGCAAACAATCCCACTTACAGACCATTCAAATTTTTCAATCGAAATTCCTTCGTCATATTACACATAGTCCCTTTTACATTACTAATAAATCATTACACAAAGATCTCAACATACCATTAGTGACTGACACAATCAAGAAAAACTACAAACAATTTCATGACCCACTTGCTAGACATCCAAACTTACTGGTTAAATCGTTACTGACAGACACATTACCACAATATCCGACAAGGAGACTGAAACGTCTCTGGAGCAGAAATCTACTACTGTGAGGTGAACCACGCTAGGAGTGCCTTCAATGGGAGGTTTCTTCAAACACGTTTCCACGAGAATCCTTAGGGTAGGTTTAGTAAATAAAAATTTATAATGCAATATGTGCCAAATGAAATTTGTTTGATTTCTCAAATAAATATTTTTGTTATTATTATGAATTTGAATCTATGATAAAACTGTATACTTAAAAGCACAGCAGTGGAGAGGATGGAGGAGAAGGGGAATAATAAAATGGAAAGGAGACAAAGGTTGAAGAGATACAGGGTGGAGAAAACATAGTAGAACGAACACTGATGGATCCGGACTACCTCAAAGTTAGTTGAACCTAAAAAAAGTATTAATATCTAATTATTAGTTAATGTCTAATTAAATAAAATATTAAGTGAAATGTAATAAAATGTTAACGCTACTTATAAAATGTGAAAAGTGACCTGAGGTTAATTGAACAATCCTGTTGTTAATTTTAAGAAAATGTATTAATTACTACTAAGTGTATTAGTTAGTAATTAATTTTCCTCATAATGTTATATTAATTAACAATATTAACAGCAGTCGACAGCCCTAGTGAAGAGCTCGCTATCACTGCTCAAGGGTAGCAGCCGATGACCGCTCCCCCCCCCCCGCAGGATTAGGGAGAGAACACTAAAGCCCACAGGTCGGGCTAACTGTGATTTATACCTCCTTTAATCCAGTTTCCCTAGTCCTCGACTAAACCGATTCCCGTTGCTTACGTCACGCCCCTAGGGACCCATTTCTGCCCCTCTCATAGTCCCATCATCAATTCCATTAGCCTCCCTTTTCCTTTTAACAGTTTTAGCTGCTTTGTTATGTTTTTATTAATTTAATTTTTTTTCCTCATAAGCGTATTAAGTTACATGAACCTGATTTTTTTTTTTTGAAAGAAAAAAAGTTGGTACTTGTCTGTCAAAGGGGCCCCTGACTGATTAGCTTCCTGAACCTTTCATACAGCGGTACCATACTCTAGCGCCGGTGTTTTGGAGTTTTGACGTAATCACACATATAACAAACGTATAACATGTGAAAATGACTTTATCTTTGAAATAAATAATAACAACACATAATAGTAATAAAAATAAAAGAAACGTTTGATTAATAATAATAAGAAGTATTTAATAATAATATAATTTAATAATAATGTAAATTAAAGGAACGAACCATATAACGTAATATACAATAACAAAATATACAATTAATAACATAATAATACAACAGTCATTTTAAAAAAGGAACATAGTGATAATGAACTTAATAATGCAATAATATTCTGTTTTTAAAAGAACATATTGATAGTGAACATAACAATAAAACAGTAATTTAAAAAAAACAGTAACAGTGAAAGTGATCATAATACTACAATAGTAATTTAGATATCTACAGTCCAATTGACGGATATAATATTTAATATTTCATTGAATAAGTCCTTTCACATTCATTTTAAAGCCAATTTCATATTGTGGCCATGTGGACAACGCTTCATTTGAGGCAATATTCCTTTTTCTTGAAAAAAATGCAACAGGTTCAGTCTCAGTTTCAGGAAGATCCATTATATTTTCCAGATGCATTATATTTTAGAAATAGAAAACAAAAAACACGGTAAATGCACTCGTACACAAACAATTACAAACGATAAAAGGTTGAAAGATTTCTATATCCTGCAGTGTTGCCAGTAGTGGGGCCCCTCTAACAGACAAGTACCAACAAGTTGAATAAGTAAGAAAAAAAATATCATATTTTTTATTCGGTCATTTCATATGAATGACCGTTTTCAAAGGAAAGATCATTCAGCAAAACAACTTTATGATATTAATATATTTACCCTCATGTACTATACATTTTTCCCAACGTGTTCAACAGCAATCATCACATTGGTGCAAACACTTGTAATTACCTACTGGTATGAATCATACTTTTCACAATAATGAGTTGGGGTAGCACAAACGTAGGGGTCCTGAGTTCGAGATAGGTTGTGATGGATATATTATTTATTTATTAAATATTTATTCATCATTCATTTCATATGAAATTTCCGTTTTCAAAGGAAAAGTTATTTAACAAAACAACATTTTGAAATCAAAACATTTGTATTCAAGATTTTGATTCTATTATTCTGTACATATTTTTCAAGGTGTTATCAGGCTTTTAATCCGAGAACAGAGAAATGTTTGGTTTTGTCCCCTTTTACCCTTTTCAAAAAGGATCTGGAACCCTCCTGAGAAGTAGCTAACCACTATAAAGTGGTTACCCCAAAATAGGAGGAACAATCTGGCGGTTCAGTGTGATCTAGGACAAACCACCTTTCTGCACAGTCATTAAATGTCCAAGAAACAATACTGTCTCAACCACGCAATGAACCCACGACGCTTCATGGATTGCAGTGGTACAGTCTTTTTAGTTTTGTTTTTATAGATGTTCTCCAAATTTTTGAACAGATGGAAATCTGTTGGAGTTAAGTCGGGCAAATAAGGTCGGTGTGGGAGGACTTCGTAACCGAGCTCACTTAGTTTCTTCAATGGATGTCTTGAAGCATGAGTTCTGACAGCGTCGTGTAAGAGTACTGGTTCCTTCCAATTAACATATGGAGGTTGATTTTTTTATTGGCTTTTTTTGCATTGTGTTAATATACCTACAGTGCCAAGTGGACGTGATGGTTTCAACTCTGGGTAGAAAGGTGAAAAAAATTATTAATTTATGAATTAATCTGTCTTCTTCTTCTTCTTTCCCTATCTCCTTTGTGCTGTTAAGCGTGGAGTAGTCTCGGACCACCTTCGGTATGTATCCCTATCCTGGGCCTTCCTTCTCATCTCCACCAGGGTCGACCCCCGCTCTCGCCCGTGTCTATCCATATAACTATTATAGGTGATTCTAGGGCGTCCAACCGGTCTTTGCCCTCTCGTTCTGGCCTCCATCAGCCTCCTGGCTCTACGCTCGTCCCCCATTCTGCAAATATGCCCATACCACTTGAGCTTGCGTTCCTCTATGACATCTCTCACGTGCCTAGCTCCCAGGGTATCTCTAATTGTTCTGTTCCTCACACAGTCTCGTCTTTTCTTTCCCGCAGGTCTTCTGAGATACTTCATTTCTGCCGGCGTCACTCGTGAGGCATTCTTGCCCAGGAGTATCCACCTCTCGGCTCCATATAGCAAGACCGGGAGGAAGACAGATCTAAAGATGCGAAGCTTCGCCTCCTTGCTCACCTCCTGCTTGCCCACCAGAGTTCTGTAAATCTGGAAGAAAACCTGGTTTGCATTACGCACTCGATGCATAACCTCCTGGTCTATCTTCCCATCCCGACTGAAGATCGTTCCCAAATTCGAATTAATCTGTCACCAGCTGAAAATTTCTGAAGCCAATGGGAAATCGTGCATTCGTTATAACATATTTCCCCGAACACGGTCGTAATGGTTTTTCACGCTTTGGCTGCCTAGGGTCCAAGTTAAACTCTCTAAATATTTAAACGAAAATAGCGTGTTTCCATTAACACATTTGATGGATTCTTAAATAATGTTTATTCAATTGTAGTAATAGTAAATATCATCAAAAAAGAGAGGATTACAAAAACCTCATTAAAATGTGTAAAAATAAGTATAGTAAACAATAGAAGTCCACTGCTTCAACTTTTTTGAAATAATAAAAATGGACTTTAATATGGAATGATCTAATAGTATTTCTGTTATTTTTAAATTCAGGATATGAGACAAATTAAAGTTATCCCGAGAGCTTCTAAAACCTTGGCATAGGAAAGTGGTTTAGGTGATACCAAAATTCTCATGGTCTCCTTATTTCATTTATTTTCGTGTCGTGAAAACTTTAGGAAAAAAAAGCGTCGGTTTTCCTGGCATTCCAAGGGAACTGCCGAGAGCAGGAAAATACAAAAAAAAAAAGTCGTGCAGGTACGATGGTATTTAAACTGACCATATTGGGCTGCAATGTTCTGACACGATGGTGTTTTCTCTCTGAAATTAACTAAAGTTATAGATTGAATTCGGATAAACTTTTATCAGACTTAAATCAATACTGCTTTCACCAAACCAAATCAATAATGTATCAAAAGTATTATAAATATACTAGATTTTGCCCATTTTTCAACTTCGTCTGTTCGAGAATCTTCAGTATTCCAAAAATCTATCATAATTATCTTAAACTTTTTGTATGAAAAAATCCATAGGGAATTATCAAGGAAACAAATATTGTTAAGTTGTAAAATTGTAATTGTCAAATTAGATAAGTAAATTGAGAATTAAGGAAAAGTAAAAGTGAGTTTGTCGGACCAATAGGAAGAAAATGTCCCAGGGGCTATAGGGAGTCCATTTTTAATGAGGCAATAACCTGCACCCGTTATTGCCAGCACTTACGTGAACTTCCATACCACTCTCCATAATCAAAACGCATCTAAAAAAAATTTATGTTAGTCTTTCTCGATTCAATATTATCTATAAAAAAATATAACAATAATTTCTAAGTATATAAGGGACATGCATAACAGTTTATTTGCAAATATAAATTCACATTATATAAATTAGGATAAGTGGCTGCGACAATATTAAGCTAATACCTTTGAAGTGCTTCGTAATAACTACACTAAAAAGGACAGAGTAAATCAGGCAGTAGAGGAAAACACGAAATACGATCACTGAGCTCATTATGAACGAATAGCATTCATTAACTACAATTAAGGAAAATTAAATCACATTTTATCATAGAAATCATCAAAATCACAATCATAGAAACATTTTAAAAAACTAAAATGACAGTATTATATCCTCAATATGAAAGAGGGTCAGTCCATATCAGAACATTCAGGGTAAAAAAAACGGAAGTACAAACAAAAGGATATATATTTCTAATGGTACGAAAGGGCCAGCACAACTTTATAGAATAAAAGGGAAAAAAATACTCTTCCATATATTAAATTTACAGCAAAAAAAAAAAAACCGGGCTTTTAATAAAAGTTTAAAGCTCTATATAAAAAGGTATAGTCAACAGCACAAGGTTCCAAAACAAATAAGCTCTAGTCCAATCCTTTCTCTTGTAACCTTTTATTTGATCCATTTTCCATCCTTTTTGACCATGTGCTAATATTGTCTGTGTGTTCTTAATTGTTTTATAATGCTACGTTTTGGTGTATTTATTAATTTTTTTTCTTTAAACGCCCTAATTTTATTTTAAATTGGATTATTTTCCAGAGGTTGTTTGTGTGTTTACCAATTCACTAGTTAATCAATTTAATATCATAATTAAACCTCTTTCATGATGCCGACGGTACAATACATAGCACTATATATCTCTATACCTTTTAGTTTGGCTCTATAGACCATGAAGATCTTTGGTAGAGCAATGTGGTAATCTTGTAGCCATATGTAGCTTGCGGGAGCAAAGAGGTCTTGGAGTAGGTCACCCAACATCAAGTTGCTGCGACCTAAGGTTTCCATGATGCGGCGGAATCTGTCCATAGTTCCATTACCAATGGAACACATGGGGATGTGTTCAATTTTCCAGCGTCCTGTATTTCTCCCGTTATACTCTGGGATTCAAAGATAACAACAAACAACGATCTATGTTAATTTTACACACAGTGTAGGTTCATCACCCCTACCTCACGTGAATCTCGGGCTTCGTAGTCTTTCCGGGTAGGCCCGACGGAATAGCCTTATCCCGCTCGGCTTTACATCCTAAAGTCTCTCCTAGTGTTTATAGAACATTGACCGTCCATTATTATTATTATTATTATCTGTTAATAAATTTACGTTGATGAAATTAAGATTGTTTCATTTGAAAACAAATCGATTTGAGTACGGGACCCCAAAATGCTCGACAGATACCGATTCAATAGAAATGGAGGATTTGTGTTCCTAAAAGACAACAAAGTGAAACACTCAATGAGGGGTACGACAAGAAAAGGTACATTGTCTCTATTTAAGATCAATTAGTAACTCAACTTACTAATTCGAGATTACATCCACCCTCATGTACAATGATACGATAAAGGCTTAGATATTAATCTTCAAAATTATATCCTTAAGAAAATTGAAGGTTAATACATATAATCTAAACACTATCAGATAGAAGTAAGCCCATGGTTGTGAAGATATACCTGATCAGAAAGGGCCACTTACGCTTCCGAACCTTCATGATTTGATCAGTTTTTTAGGTGTCTTGTGTATCGAACCACGGCACCTAAGCGGTTAGCAACTTAAATATAGCTAAGAGGCAAAGGTTGTTATCCCTCCAAGTGCAATTTGGAAAAAAATTAAAGCCTGGGGCAATAGTATAATCAATGCCATTTAATCCTATCACTACTATATCACTCTTTATAGAATCCTACTTTCTGACTATTGGTCAAGGTAGGAGCACAGTGGAAATTATTAAAGGGGTATCGTTTACTGCTGAAATATGTTGCTTAATAGTTATTGAGACGCAAGGCTTGACTTCAGAAGAGGTGAAGATTACCATGAGTAATTACTCATAGCTCATGGGTAATTACTTGATTTCGGTAATCTAGTCATCAAGAAATTAAAGTTTCAACTAACATTTAGAAGTACATGTTTGTTGCAACATTTATTTCTGGATGGAATGATTACCGAAGTATACACATTTCCCATAACTATATTCTCTATTTTTTTTTCTAAAATTCACGATAACTTTTTAGAAAATATTAAAAGAGAAACGAATGGAAAGTTAAAACTTGTTGTGAGTTAACTCGAAGCGACAACCTGCGGAATAATTGCAAATTTGTATAGCCACATTGTCCCATTTCAATATTTCTTAATTAACATACATAAAATATTCATAGAATAGTACCAAGAAATGTTGATTTTGTTTTTAATTACATTGTGAGCAATCGTATACGTTATTGCCTGAACCCCAAGAACATAAAAAAAATTCATATATTATATTTAGTGGGAAAATGGATTATCAAAGGTTAATTGAGAACATTTAGTGAAGATAAGGGGGAGGTTATCAATACTGCTGAATACAGAATCCCCTTAGAAAAAACTACAATAGGACTTTCCTCAAAGAAAATAAATCTGAGAGTTAAAATTAACTTAAAAGGTAAGTAGCTAATCTCTTTGCGAAGTTAGCCAGGGCTAACTTTTGGCTGGAATCCGTTTGGTCTAATTGTAATTTGATTACCTCCTTAACCAGGAAATGAAACAAATCCAAATTATAAGCCTTTCTTCGAACCCCAGCTTTCGAAGTTGTCTTAATTAACGAATAAGTCTTGATGAAAAAGTTTCAATTCACGGAACCAAAATAAAGAATATATATAACCTGAAAACAAATCGGATTACGGTCCGGTGAAAAATCTAAATACTTACCTAACAAAAGCCCGGAAAAAAAAGTAATAACATTCACTAAAGCCAAACGTCGCAGAACAAGGACTAATATAAATTCTAAGTTGTTGGGTGATACTAAAAAAAAATGTTCACATTGTGTATACAATATTGTAAAATATGGAAATATCATATTTTCATTTTATTTAAAATACCCACCAGTTTTGATTCCGAGCATCCCACTCCACTATTCAGCAATGTCATCGTGTGGTGGATGTAGTCTCCTCTGCATTAGAACGTGGATCATATTGTTCGGGCGTCTTTCTTGACGTCGAACAGGCTTTCGACCGAGTCTGGTATCCGGGATTGCTCTATAAACTCCGTAAATTTCTACCGCCTACCTACTTTCTCGTCCTTCAATCCTATCTCACAAACAGAACTTTCCAAGTAAACCACAATAATGTCTATTCATCCCTCTTTTCTCAATCTGCTGGTGTTCCTCAAGGTAGTATCCTTGGCCCAATCCTTTATACAGTTTATACAGCTGACATCCCAACTCATCCTAATACTATCCTTACCACATATGCTGATGATACATGTGTATTATCAGTCAATACCAATCCAGTTATTGCATCCCAAAGCCTCCAATCCCATATCACTGATCTTGAAGAATGGTGCCAGAACTGGAGAATTAAAATAAATTCTCAAAAATCCCATCAAATCACTTTTACCTTACGTCGTAAACCAATGACTTCCTGCCCTTCAGTATCCTTTAATAATATCCCACTTGTGCCTGTAGAACAGATCCGATACTTAGGGTTGCATCTCGACAAACGATTAACCTGGAATCCTCATACAAGACTGAAAAGACAAGAAACCGCTCGACGTTTCAGGCTTCTTCAACACTTACTAGACAAACGCTCTAAGCTCCCAATCAATTACAAAAGTCTCATCTACATGACCATCATACGACCTATTTGGACTTACGGAGTAGAGCTTTGGGGCTCAACTAAGCCATCGAATTCTTCTCGTATCCAATCCCTACAATCCAAAATCCTTCGTAAAATCCTCAACGCTCCTCATTTTGTTAAGAATATAGTCATCCATAACGACCTTAATGTCCCATTTGTTGCTGATCTGGCCCGATCCCGGTATCTATCCTTTCATAACAAACTTCATTTCCACTCAAACCCTCTAGTTTCACACCTAGCTTCCTCTTCATTTCCCGATAATCCTCCGAGGCGTCTGAAAAGAAGATGGCCACGTGACCTTCTTAGTTGAACATGCGATTTGAGTACTACCAGTGGGTAGTTTCTCTACTTGTCATTATATCATGTCATTATGTATCACTCAGCCAATTTACTTGTTATATTACTGTAATATAGTTGTAAATAGCAATAAATAAATAATAAAAAAAAAAAAAAATGTAAAATACCAACATACGTTTGTCAAAAATCGTGCTAGAATTATATTCTTGTATGTAAAAAAAATATTTTTAACGTAGAACAACGTCCTCCGTACCTTATCTCTTCAGGGAATAAATAAGGTGCGAGCAAGTTTCATTTTATTTACTTTTAATAATTGTTAAACTTTAGAAATATTTTAAAAATAACTAACCTTACAACTTAATGTTTATTAAGTGAGGTCTAAGAAAGATTATATGATCATAAAAATAATATGAGTTCAATATCGTGAATTTCTGCTTGCTCAAACCTTAATCCGTTAGATCTCTCTGAATCCAATCCTCCCACTAACGTCTCGGTCTACCCTTCGGACGTTTACCAGTCTCTTCAATAACTCCTTATTATTACTTTTTAGGAATTTGTTCGTAACTAAACTCAATAACTTTACAAGCCCATTATAACCATTTCAAAACCTTTTTCTGTTTATATGACTTTTCTAAGTGTTGGAGCAAACCTCTCCGAAAAATAATAGCGATTTCTAACTTTATTGAAAGTTTCGGTCATGCCCATCAGTACTAGATTTGGTATAACAAATTCCATCAATATTTTACACATTTGGCGCTCGATTGAGTGATAAGATTTTTTAAAACCGATGAACTACCCCGTTTTTATTATAATTTTTTCTTGTATCTGACGCAAAGAAAATACTTGATGGTTAGATGAACAGTTTCGTCTGAAACTACATTGTGAATCACCGATAAGATATGTAATCGTGATATGATCATTTCGTTAAGAAGAAAATAATCACTATTTGATTTATTAATTGGCAAACACCGTAATTTTTCTATTTATATTTTCCAAAATTAATCATTTTACTATTATTTACACAGAAGTGCTTTTTACCAGCTTGCATAACTGGAATAATATTAACAATAAATGAAATTTCATATCAGACTTTAGATTACATAAAAGTCTTACGTATATATTTTTGAAATATTCTGAAGCCTAATCTATAACCATTGAAAAGTGAATATTTTTGTTAGATCACAGTGAATTGCGGTCTATAAATATATCCCTTTTGAAGTAACAATTTCATTTAAGTATATTTTAATCGCCCTCCCACGTTTTTTAAAAATTTACTGTAGATCATAAAAGAATTTTCTGTCCATTACATAATCTCAGATTACAAGAGCGGTTTTTATCGCTTAGCGAATCAATCAGTTGGTCACTTTGAGCTAAGTCATAACAAGTTTTAAATTTTTTATTCGTGTCATTTTGATATTCTTGAAAATAAAAGTAATTTTATTATTGACTGCATATAGATTACATATCCGACTTATAAATACTGTTTACGGGGGCGTCATCGGTGGTCTAGCTGTTTCGCAGTCCGGCAGTTGACCCTAGGGTTTTTTATAGGCTGTAGAAAATCCTTAGTTTTGGTATCCTTCGGAAGGGACGTAAAATGGGGACCCGATCATGTACGATGTCAGGTACACATTAAAGATCCCTACTCTAATTATACCTGAGAGGCAAAATTTAGGAATTCTATTGTAGCTTCACGTGATCAGTATAAGGTGACGCTATATGAATAATGCTACTGTTTATCTTAAATTATATACATTACCGTTAATTACACTATTTTTTCATACATACATACATGTATGTGTATATTCACGAACATTTTTTCTTTTAATGTAAAATTATATGAAAATTGACCATAAATAAAATTATTAAAAGGTATATACATTATATTCTCAGAATTAATTATGTTCACATCGATAACCTTTGTCAGGTATACACTGTAATCAGTCCAATCAATCTTATCTACCCACTGACTACTTGAGCTGCAGGGTCTGAAGTAAAGGCCTAATCGGAAAGAGTGGTGCGCTTTCCCAGACTCTGCATTTACCTAAAAAACTTCCGTTTATGTTGATTCGATTCCGGAAAGTAATAGGAGGTTTCCAAGGAGGGCTTTACCGCTCCGAAGGGCAGTCGTCTGCATCAAACTGTCCTACTTTCCAACGTCTCACCGATCGTCTTCTATGCGAGTTCTCTATCAGAGTGGTTCCATTTCGGTAGTAAAGAAGTTTTCGGTTTGTGTTGAGAAAAGTTATTTGGTATGCTTTAAGGAGTAGCCGTCCAGGAAATTGGATGGGGTCGAGAGGAAGAAAAAATAAAACAAGATAATACCGATTTAGTTATTTTAGTAGAGAATACGGTGCGAGTGATTTTGATGGAAATTTATGCGTGTATTCAAGTGGGCTCGAGGATAGTTTAGATTCACAATTCGTTCCGATAGGTAATGTTTTTTAGTTAGTTAAATTAAATTTTTTATTTATATACTCCAGTTATTGATTTACAGGCAGGCAGCGCTTTCAATAATTATGGGAGATGTGTTGGAGACTTTATACTTAACACATTTAAGCTACTTAACAGATATACTCATACGTAATTAATAGGTCAAGTGATAACTAGCCATCACGTCAAATATTGTAATGATTTTTATTTTCATTAATTTTCATCAAAATGGTCCGAATGTCTGTCGGGTCAGCTAGTCCATATGTAAATAATTTTCTTAAACATTTTAAATTAATTATTAATTATCTGTTACATGCGAATATTTGTTTAATTGCAGTGTAAAGGATTTGTTTTCTATGCATGTTCAGTAAAGATCCATATTTTTAAATTAATTAAAAATTCACTTCAGGGAAAAAATATTGAAGATTGAATATTTGTAATTATTGGAGTTTAAGGTTCTTATTTAATTTTTTTTAAAGGTAATGAATGAAGGGATTATTCTACAGGTTACGTTTCTTACGTATCACCATGTGCCACAGTTCAAATGCACCACTTTCGTTACGAAACTGTTGAGGTTTCACCTCAATACGTTTAATACCGTCGGCCTCAATTCCGGCTTCAACCTCATGTCAGTTATAATACCAGCATTAAAAACAAACTTCCCTGTTTCGATTATTGCAATTGTTATTCAGTTGAGCACCATGTAATTTTCGACATAAAAATAGTATACCATAGCATTAATCAATACTTATTTAATGATAATGACATGAGCATGTGTATCGAGTTTTCGAGTTTAGTTCCTCAAGGAGAGGTAGTAATAAATTACTGACAATAATAATTATTATAATAAAAGGCTTCACCCAACCAAAGGGTCAATGGTTGATATCAAAACGGTAAGGTCGCTCTCAATGCAATCCTCCCATCTTCGCCTCGGTATACTCCTTGGACGTTTACCAGTTGCTATGGGCTAGTTTCTTTTTTAGACATTAGTATCACCAGTTTGGATTCCGAGCATCCCACTCCACTATTCAGCAATGTCATCGTGTGGTGGATGTAGTCTCCTCTGCATTAGAACGTGGATCATATTGTTTGGGCGTCTTTCTTGATGTGGAACAGGCATTTGACCGTGTCTGGCATCCGGGATTACTCTACAAACTCCGTCAATTCCTACCGCCTACCTACTTTCTCATCCTTCAATCCTATCTCACAAACAGAACTTTCCAAGTAAATCATAATAATGTCTATTCATCCCTATTTTCCCAATCTGCTGGTGTTCCTCAAGGTAGCATCCTTGGCCCAATCCTTTATACAGTTTATACAGCTGACATCCCAACTCATCCTAATACTATCCTTACCACTATGCTGATGATACATGTGTATTATCTGTCAACACCAATCCAATTATTGCATCCCAAAGCCTCCAATCCCATATCACTGATCTTGAAGAATGGTGTCAACACTGGAGAATTAAAATAAACTCTCAAAAATCGCATCAAATCACTTTTACCTTACGTCGTAAACCAATGACTTCCTGCCCTTCAGTATCCTTTAATAATATCCCACTGGTGCCTGTAGAACAGATCCGATACTTAGGGTTGCATCTTGACAAACGATTAACCTGGAATCCTCATACGAGACTGAAAAGACAAGAAACCGCTCGACGTTTCAGGCTACTTCAACACTTACTAGACAAACGCTCTAAGCTCCCAATTTATTACAAAAGACTCATCTACATGACCATCATACGACCTATTTGGACCTACGGAGTAGAGCTTTGGGGCTCCACTAAGCCATCGAATTCCTCTCGTATCCAATCCCTACAATCCAAAATCCTTCGTAAAATCCTTAATGCTCCTTATTTTGTTAAGAATAAAATCATCCATAACGACCTTAATGTCCCATTTGTTGCTGATTTGGCCCGAAACCGCTATCTATCCTTTCATAACAAACTTCATTTCCACTCAAACCCTCTGGTTTTAAACCTAGCTTCCACTTCAATTCCCGATAATCCTCCGAGGCGTCTGAAAAGAAGATGGCCCCGTGACTTCTTAGTTGAACTTGTGATTTGAGTACTACCAGTGGGTAGTTTCTCTACATGTCATTTTCACATGTCATTTTGTATCGCTTAGCCCATTTACTAGATGTATTTTTTTTTTATACAGTTGTAAATATCAATAAATAAATTAAAAAAAAAAAAAAAAAAAAAAAAGACATTAGTAGTTACAGCCAAACAACGTAATCTTCGTGTTGCTATCTCTTCAATCAGCACAACAAATCACGAATAAAAATCATTATTCAACAATTATTATTTCTATTCTTAGTTCATGGGTTGCCCGATCAATAGAATTCTGTGGGCACACATGGAATCCTCTTTCCACCGATCTGGGAGTCCGGTGCTAAACCCAACTAATATATGGACTGTACAGAGGAACCTCGGTTAAATCGCAGTAGTCGGTCAGTTGATGAAGCTGGGAGATCATTGAAGTTGGATAATCTGACTCCCTGAACTATGCATGGTGGCTAGCAATTATGGGTACTCTCTGCTTTGACAAATGTAAGTGCTGTCATCTGAGAGCAGCTTTGATTGATGCGTTTGCAACCGCAGGTCCTCTGAATGCATTTGCAGGTGATCTGATTTCGGATGGCCTGTTGCAGTATTTTTCCTTTACCATCTCTCGTTCCTTTGTACATAAAGTTTTAATAGTGCGATAAATAAAAATTTGGTGCTAGCTGAAGGATACGCCTCTTTCTTATCATTAGAACATATAGACATTAATTAGTAAATCTAATTATCTGTTCTATAGAATTATTTAATGCCACGCTAACCACTGATTTCTCCTCACTCTTTAACAATAATGTAATAATAATAATGAAATTTCCAAAAGTTTAATATGAACGTTGACAACGATATTGTACAGAATAGCCGGTTTACAACCGTAAGAGTTGAGAAATGCGATATGTATTTTCTATATGTTATAGAAAATGGACCAGGGTCTTATAATACTATGATAAGGTATTATAATAGTACTATACGCTATACTATTATAATAGTATTATAAGCTCCTTGGTCCCTACCTTAGTTACCTTCATTTCTCCCTTAGTACTGAATATTTTCAAGCTACTAACCTTACTGAATAAACTACATATCTGAAACATATATGTACATGTACTCAGATTACACTATGCTGAGAAAGATACTTCAGGCTGATGTTATGATTGTGTCCCATTAGTTACTGTCTCGTAGCTACTTCAAAATTTTTCAAACAGTGGTAGAGCACTGAATAACTTTCTTTTCTTTATAATTATAAAACAATGTATAATTTGGAAGGGACAATCCTCATTCAAGGCTAACGAATTCCAAAGAAAAACATTGGTTACTTGAAATATTATTTGCCTAATCAGTCGGATCACAATAGTTATTGATCCTGTTGCAACACTGATTCAGTGAAACGGTGGGAAAAGCCTTACTAAATTAGTGTAATATTCCACCTCCATTACTATGTTAAAGTGGCTATCTTTTAAATTGATGGTCGTCTATTAGACATGGCCCCTACCAAGTTATCAGATCTTAAGGTCAACTCCAGGGGAAAAAAATATTAAGAAGAATACGGTGAACTGTGGCCGAAAATGGGATATGGATAAGAAGAAGGAATGAGGTGCTGTTAGGGGAGTCTGACGTGGTGGCATTGTTAAAGAAAGCCAATTAGGATTCTATGGATATGACGTGTAGAAAGAATGCCAGGCCACAGGATACCTAAGAGAATGCTCTGTTGGAAACCAGGCGACAAACGAATTAGAGGGAGCCATCGGATGAGATGGGTGGACGATTTCGAGGAGGGCTTAAGGCGGGTTGATGTACAGGAATGCAGGAGAATAGCTCTAGATCAGAGAGGTTTGTTGGCTGTGGTGGAGGAGGCCCAGGGCCTTGTATTATAATATTGATATTTTAAAAACACTATATTTTTTAATCCCCTATCTCAGTTTTACCGTAAAATGTTTAATTATACTTGAGGTTGATCATGTTATCAATTGCATGGTGATTGTCCGTTGTGTACCAGGGTGGCTCTCTTACACCTAGCCATTAAAAAAAAAACAACGATGATAGAACGCCATTTTATTTTAAATTAAAAAAGAAATCGCTGAAAAAAAGAGTCACGTCAGTTACCATAACAGGTGGATAGTATTATTTTTTGTTTAATGATCCACTTCAAGTTAGCTGAGAAAATCAACTAAATTTTGAGAAAATTATAAGTTTGCTTGAGCAGTTCACATATTTATAGAGTCCATATCATCCCTACATGAGCAAGACGGGATTACCACTAGTGTGATGACATAGATGCAGGGATAGCAGGTGTTAGGGTGCTGACAGCCTCAGCCAATCACCGCAATGTTAATGGCTGCCATGCTATTCCAATGCATTCCCTATTAGGTGTCGAAGCGTTAGCAATAGTGACCCATGGTGTTTCAATTGCAGGGTGTTTCACAAAAACATTTCTGTTATTAGTTGTTGCTACGAATGCATTTTATTAAATAAAACTTTTCTATATAAGACTAATAAAATATTTTTTAAATTTTAACATGCAAAGGAATGCAATGTTACATGTAACAACAGCTTGTTAACATTTTATGTTATGTTACTCTGTATACATTGAATTTTTGTAACTATCAATTATGTCAGTTAACTTCTTTCCTTATCCAACAGATAGTGCCATATCTTTACTCAGACTATTTAATTTTTTTTTGTTTTGATATCTAGGTATTTATTAGGCTGTTTTTTTATTCTCTATTATTGTCATTTCTCACATTTTTTTTTTCTAATTACTTTATGAATTATTTTATTTATTGTGTTTCTCTTTATAGGAATAGATTTGCTATACCATTGCCTGTCAGGTTTTCACTCTTACTTTTGACCTACATCACAAGAAACGCTATGTTTTAGATGTTTATTAGTTATATTTCTATGATTCATTATTATTATTCATTCATTAGAAATATTTTTGCTTTTGTTTTAAATTGATTTACATTTTTTCCACCTTTCTTGTTAGAAACCCGATTCCATAGTTTATTACGATATTAGGAATTCTTTGTTTGACCTTCACCCGGACCATTTTCTTCCCCCATATATGTACAATATATAATATGTAAGGTCAACAAATATTAAGCAGATATTGGTGGTATCGACATCGAGCTTTCGAAATCACTAAGCCTTATTGTTATCTCATTTTCGCTTATGAGGTTATCCCTTTTTGGCCATAGGCCGGTAACAGGCCGGTAGGCTATGAAGAAAACCGACCTAGTGGATAATATTCTATATGTTTGATGAAGATTAAATATGAAGTGAATTTGTTTTGTGAACTTATTTTCTGTAATAATATACGCGCAAGTAGCCGTTGGTAATATCCATGCTTTAGTTGTATTATTACGCTCTCCAAATAAAGGTAAGGGGTAGCCTAATAAATCGCAGTGGGCTCAGAAGACTTGATTCCTTCATAATCAATCTCTTTCTTCTAAATCAAGCATTTATTCTGTAAACGACCGTGAATAAAACGGTTGCGATTTGTAGACCGTCTTTGGGCTCACTCAGCCTCAGTAAAGAGGATACCATTAAATGTGGGAAATATCGGACAATGCACCCTCCTTATAACCTGGCTATGAAACAGAAAATCTTTTTTGCATGTGCTAAACGCAATACCCTTCAACAATTTCATGACTCACTTGTTGGACACCTAAACTTACAATCATTTCAATCTTCAAAATTACAATCATGACAGACACATTACCACAGAATCCGACAAGGGGGCTGAAACGTCTCTGGAGCCTTGAATGGGAGGTTTCTCTACACACGCTTCCACGTGAATCCATTAAGGTAGGTTTTCAAAAGAAGATCGCATATACATTATGTGCCAAATGGCGTTTGTATAAATTCTTAAATAAATATTATTAATTAATTTATAACCTTATGATATTATAGAATACCTAAAATTTTGTAGGAAGTTAAGTAAATAAACTCTAGTCTTAAATTGAGAGCATGCAGTCTGTGTTGATTTTGGCTATGAATGTGGCTAGGGAGGACCGTGCTGGTCAGGCAGCTTAAATATTTAATTAGCTACTCAATTTTCCAAGACAGGTTGGTGGGTGGGGTGTTCTGTTACAGACCTAATCCGTTCTTAAGTTCCAAATCGAAACCGCTTCTGCAGCCCAATACTATTGTTAATTATTATTAGTTAATTATCAATGATATTTTATTTTCAAAATATCTGAACAAGCCATTCTTCATTAGCTAACCGAATTCGAGTTACTACAGTTGCTTACAGTTTACTATTATTATTTAGAAATTCCATTAGATTATTAATAAGTGTTTTACTGAGTAGAGTAAATTAATTTTTAGTTTCAAACGTTTGTGACTTATTGAAAGCTTTGTAAATTCATTGGTTTACTGATTCTGGCCGAAATAAAAGGCAATTTAGGATAAGAAATAATTTTTATTCAAAAATCCATTTTCATGTTTGCTTCTTTATTCTGCCCCCAGTCAATCATAAATCAAACCCTCAAGTACTATAAGTGTATAAGCAGTACTATAAATAAGGTGTACAGCAAAAACATGTTTTACTAAAAGCTAGTTCATAGCGGAATCGCTCATTTCAATAAAAAAACCTCTAACGCTCGATTAAATTCTAATAAAATGATGAAACAAAAACAACTTTCTTAATCATGAATTTTCTGTGAGATGAAGATATGAGGCGCTGGCATAGATGTTGGCAAAGAATAGCGAAATTTTTTTGATTTTCTAGAGCGTATAGCTCATTAACTACGAACTGGAACGACACATTGAGGGCTAAAGGGAGCTTCGTCCTACCCTTATTAAGGAGCGGGGTGGCTCAGTGGTAGAGCACTGAGTTCTCATGCCGCAAATTCTGGTTGAAGTCCCAGCCTCTATAAAGTAGGAACCCAAAATAAGGGGGGAATCTGGGGCTTGAGCGTGATCTAGGAAAATCACCTACTTGCACAACCGTTGTCCATGAAATACTCTGTACCATATACTGAATACCAGCTCGCTCATGGGTTGTAGTGGTACAGGGTTTTTTTAAATAGAGAATTTTATCAGGTTTAATCTTGCATAGGACCAACCCCCACTGAGATAGAGGCGAAAAAGGACTTGTCAAGGGAGAACGAATGCCCAAAAGGAAAGTCAAAAAGCGGAAAAATTAACTATTGCGTGTTGTTCTGGGTAGTTAATATTTATACTTTTAACTACCCAGAACAACGTGCCATAGTTAATTTTTCCGCTTTTTGACTTTCCTTTTGGGCATTCGTTGTAAATCTATAGATATGTAAACAAATAAGCTCTGTTTGTAGAGGCAGGATGAGTACCAGAAGGATTTGCAGCTGGATTAGAACACGAAAACCTCAAGTGAGCAGCTTAGGGCCATGGTCACTGAGCAATGCCGCTCCCTACAATTATAATTTAATGTAAATTCAAGTTTATGAATCCTATGTACATACATAACTTCAATATATCAGAGCTGAAATAGAGATTTGGAGTATTAAAAAAATACTCTTAAAGGAATTACTTGCAGAGCACGTGACCTATTCAAATAATTGAAATATTACCTTTGCTGCAGTAGAAATTAGCATGTTATGGAGCTTAGAAACGAACCCATCCGTAAAATTTTTAATCAGGATTAACCCAGCTGCCAATCGACCAAAGGGTAGGCCGAGGTGTAGGAGGGAAGATTGCTGAAAAGCTGACCGTGCGAAATCGGATTTTGCTGGTATCAGTAGGGAGGGAGGTGTGTGAGCAGCAATTGGTTTTACCATCATCGAATCTTTGGGTTCGCTAAGCATTTTATTTATTACTTCACTGATTAAATCAACATGAGTAGGTACTGTATTCTAACTGCAAAAGCTTTCTGCAACTGCCTGAAATTAAGGCACGGTTTATACTATTTATTATTTTACGTTGGATGGTGAAAAAGATAAGATGGATGTGACATATAAAATCAAGGGCTGCTTTATGGAAAGTTTTTTAGTTGATAATGTCGAGTCTAAAAAGCTGATTTATGTGAATGGTTCGTCCGGCTAAAAACTTAATTGGAGCTCCATTACTGACTTCTTGTGACGTCAGACTCGGCGGTAAAAGGTTTTTTCTCGAGATGGACTAATGTCTTAGTCTTTCCCGGGGCTAATGCTTGCCCCGGACCTTCCATGGTAGTAAGAAAAAAATTTAATCTTTATAAAAATAATACATTATTAATAGTACATGGTACTGCTACGAAGAAAAGATTCTTCATTAGAAATAAAATAAGAGACGTACTCATTTGTCTTAACTGAGGGAAATAATAAAGATAATTGTGAAAAACATCTATTGTTTGTTCCTCACTGATGTGAATCTAATATTTCTGTCATGGACAAGTCCCAGTTAATGATATTTCTTTGCCTTTGTTTCAAGTGATTGCTTAATTAGATATTATAACAAATTAATAAATTTACTAATTTGCTGTTTTCCTAGAGATGCCACAAGTCAATTTGACGAAGGTTGCCTTAATCATATTTAAACAAATTAATATAATCAATAATATTTTTATATGAATAATTGTCTAATTGAACGAAACATCACAGAAATAGTACATATTCCCTATTTACTTAAATGTTTGAACTATTTAAGTTAGTTTATTCATTTAAAACCACTTTAAACCAACTACAAAAAAGCTACTGAAGAAGCCTATACCGACGACATAGCGATCTACATCAGCTCGATCAGCGCAGAGAGAGCTCTACGGCAGGCGGAGGAGGTCTGTGCGAGCATCACACAGAAGCTAGAAGGACTCAACATCACAGTGAATCCTAAAAAGACGGACTGCATAATTTTTTCCTTTCAGGGGAAAAAGCGCCGCCCTCTCCCTAAGGTCTATAGGGTAGCGAAAACAGACCAGCGAGCAGCATTGTCTACTTAGATGTCACCCTTGACCGGCACCTAAACTAGCCTACCACTGCAGAAAGAAACTCAGGTCGATTAGGACCAAGCCTTAGAGACTTAACCACCTGCTTACATCTCCTAACTTATTCCTCCGCCTCAAGTTGACCATCTACAAGAGCATCCTAAGACCGGCGCTCCTTTACGGAGCACCAATATTAGGTAACATCACGCCGGCAACAGCGAAAAGGCTTCAACAGTTTCAGAATGGCGTACTGCAACGCATAGTGAGATACACATCATTAAACAAAACAAAAACGGACCTCCTACACACTATTCTCGACATACCGACAGTTACAGAATTCATTAAACGTAGACACATTAAATTTTTTGGCAGCCTGAAATACTGTACTAACCCTCTTTTTCGGACACTCACCCCAGCAGGACGGCCACAAACGTGGCAAGATCACGTAAAAAGTCTCAGCCTGAACTGAGAAATTAATAAAATAAACAAATAAAAGGAAAAACACACGGTGAGCCCCATCACTGGAAAAATCTAAAGTTAATAAATATAAATAAAATACATTAGAACCTTCCACCTTCTCATCCTCCTCTTAAAATGTACATCGTACAGTACAAGAGATACCTATCCATCCTATCTTCAATTCTAATTAGAAACCTTCAAAAAAAAAAAACAAAAAAAAAAACACTTTACGCTGGTATGGTTAATCAGGGTATGCTACAGTGGTCCTAAATTTTTCCTCTCCAGGTATATTTAGGAATCTTCAACGTATAACTGACCCCGCCCAGGCTTGGGACCTCCATTTTACATCCCTTCCGAAGGTAATTCCGACATAACAAAAGATTATTTTCTTTTTACTCCCTTCCAAAAATCATAGGACCAATCGCAAGCTGCGACCCCGCGCCCTTGGACACGGAAGGCTGTTATGCTGACCACTACACCGCAAGAGAGCTCATCTATTTAAGTAGTCACAGACACGAAAACTAATTAATAAAAACAAAAAAATATTGTATTCTGCACAAAAATAATTGCGTACGTTTGATAAATAGTCAATAGGAATATTTATTTAATGGTTTTTAAAATATAAATCTATTCATATTTTGAACTATTTACAATAATTAAAAACATACAGATTATTATTACAATTAGGCCATTCCCAAATAGTGGGTTGTAGCCACGCACTTGGGGGATTCATTTAGCAGAGTTGGATGTCTGGGGTGTCTCAATGGTGTCCGGGTATCTCAAAGGTAGATTTCCTGATGAAAGGTGTCTGCTATTATTGGCTGGTAGCCCGATCACAAAGCTCTCGCGCTTGTTAGCTTAATTAGATTAATAATATAGACAGATCCTATGTCCGGTTCTGTCTGTATTGCTTCTGCCAGCTAAATGATGATGTTTATATTGTAATATAGTTTTTAAGATGATGATTATTTAAAAACATGCTTGTGGAGTATTTTCTGTAGGAATAAAATTAATTACAAATAATGTGATAAATTGAAAGGAGCACCGATAGGTCTCAACAAAAATTAAATTTTGGAGAGAAATGTGAATAAGTAAGTTAATAGTACAAAAAACGTAAGAATAAGTGTAATCAAGAATAATGGAATGAAAAATTTAGGAGTTATGTGTAACAATGGATGTTGTAGACTCAAATTTAGAAGATTTTATAGTTCACAGATATCAATAAAGGAGTAAAGAACAGGTATCTTATAAAGGATGTGATCACACAAGTTAATTATTCTAGAATAAAATGCGGAGTTGCATGCCAAAATGAGATTTATTGTTACGGGCTACTGGGTGTAAAATAAATTAAACAATTACTAAATTCAAGATACTAATATTTATTAACAAATTAAAAAGAATACAATGAAATTATTAAAAACAATTAAATAATTAAAATAATATAAATTTACAATAACAATTCCTAAAGATTATAACCTAGGCCTAACTGTTATCTAATTACTAAAAGTATGTAAAAATAATATAAGATATTGCTAATACTAAATAAATTAACTATTTAAATAAATTTGTACAAATACAATAAAATTACACTATAGTTTATAACTAAAAATTAACACATACAATCCTCTAATTAAAGTCCACCGACCGTAAGACTCTCCTAATATGACAAACTTTTTTTTTTTTTTTTTTTTTTTTTCCTCCCTTTCCTGCCAGAATGGCATACAGGGTTTGTCTCCAGTGGGGGTACACCACTGGAGACACTGTTTCGGGATTTTTTTTTTTTTATTCTGTTTTATATAATTTATTCATATAATCCGCTGGAACTATGGTGTAGCCCGGTGCACGGTTGTGCACCTTAGAGCTACACCTTATCCTTCCCGCCGTCTTCTTCCTTTTTTATCCTCAGCCAACCTCAGTCCGGTGGTCTACCCGGTGCTGGTCTCCTCCTGGTGATCAGGAAGTGGGCTGGACCTACGGCCTCCTTCCATCCGTATACGTATTCCCTGAACCTTGCGTAGTTAACCTCCCCCACAAGCTCAGGGAACACGTCCTCGGTGATGTTATATATCCCGGTTTGCGTGGATAACCTCGCGCGCAGGGCGTCGTATGCGGTGCATGATGCTACTACATGCTCGGCAGTTTCCGGAACTCCACAGCTGGGGCAGTTTGGGTCCAGGTCATATCCGTGCTGGCACAGCTTCCATCTGAACCCGCCGTGCCCCGTGAGGATCTGTGACATCCAGTAATCAGGAAGGACCCATTTGGCTCTTAATCTTGAATCGACGGTGGGGAAGTACTTCCTAAGGGTGCTCCCTTTTTCGGATGCCACCCACCGTCCATTCCACTCCGCCAATGAGTCCCTCCTGAGCTCTTCCTGCCATCTGCTCGGGTTTCCCCGGATCTTCTCCTGGATTCGCTCCGGAAGAGCTGCCAAGCCTCTTCTCTTAACATCGTGCTTTGTAGCATCTTCACCCAGCAGGAGGTCAACAGGCATACCTCCCGCCAGGATCTGCACCGCCTCGTGGGTATCACTTATCACTGACTAGTTCACACTGCCACTGGCTGACACTAACTGTCACTGTCACTCACACGGACTGTCACAGAAGTCAACAACTTTACAACTGACTTGGCTTTTTTTTTTTTTTTTTCAAGCCCCTGGAAAGACGATCATCTGAAACAGACTTACATACTAACGTATATTAATAAATTTATATATATACATATATACAACACTTTTACTGCACCGGGTGCATTTTAAGAGGATTTTGAGGAAGTTAAAGTTTATTACATTTAAAGGTTATGGGGTTAACTAGGATCAGATATCCAGTGATGGGGTTCACTGGTTGTTTGAAGTCTAAAAACTTTAAAACTAAAACATAACACTAAACTTAACCTAAGGGTAATAATAATACCCCTCAGTCGAGACTGAGGGAACTTACATACTTTTGCCAGCGCTGTGGCCGGCTTGCTGGTCTCAAAGTACTAAATAGCGGGTTAGTGCAGTGCTGGAGGCTATCAAAGAATTTGATATGCCTCCGAGTTATAAAATCTGTCACCGTCGGTAGTCCGTGTATTGTCAGATTATTGTGAATTATTGTGTATTGTGAGTGTCATGTATTATGTCAGTTTTTGAGCGTTGTAGTATAGTATGTCGTACTATACGCCTTAATATGGTGTTTTGAAACTGTTGGAGTCTCTTCGTGGTAGTCGGAGCTATGTTATTGAGCATTGGCACTCCGTAGAGAAGGGCTGGTCTGAGGACCCCCTTGTATATCATTAGTTTGAGGCGTAATGATAAATTCGGTGAGGTGAGCAGGTGGTTCAACCTGTAGGAATTTGATCCTAGTCTGTTTGATCTTTCTCATGCAGTGCTGGGTCAACGTCAGGTACACTATCTGATTGGCTGGATGGTTCTCACTATCCCCCACTCTATAGACCGTCGGTAGAGGGCGCTTGTTATTCTGAAATGAAAATACAACACAGTCGGTCTTCTTGGGATTGACTGTAATATTTAATCTCTCCAGCTTGTCAGTTATCTCCTTACAGGCCGCCTCTGCCTGTCGTATAGCTATCTTAGCGTTCAGTGAACTGCTATAAATTGGTATATCGTCGGCGTAAGCCGTGACAGTGGCCTTTCTGTATCTCGCTCCGCCGTGTAGATTGAAAAAATAACTGGTGATAACATAGAGCCCTGCGGGACACCACAAGTGATATCAAAGCGGTTAGACAGCTCTTCTCCGACTCGAACCTTAGTTGAACGTCGCGTCAGAAAGGACCGTATGATAGTATAGAGCTGCTCGGGAAACTCGTTGTCCTGCAGTGTCTTACATAGAAGACTATGGGACACTGAGTCGAACGCCTCCATGCAGTCTATAGATATCATGGCGGTTGCCATGTTCTTAATGGTGTTCTCGCTGACTTCCGCGTGTAACTTCGCCAGATGATGGTCCGGGCACAGTCCGGCTACTGACTTGGCTGGAACGACTGAAATTTTATATAGGCAAGGTTGGTTGGGGTGGGGGCTTCTAGAATCTCCTCGACTGTGGAAGTGGGGCTTCTCGGCCGTTCGCGATCTTTCTAAATTGTTCTTTAATCTCTTCCAGCTTATCTTAATCCCTTCAGCCGGCCTTTCTCTCTCTTACCGTAACAGTATGAAGCGATATACTTCTTCTTCACCTACCTTACTTTCCTTTCAGCGTGGAGTGATGGGATATAAAATTTTGGTAAGCGAAATGCCTAAGTGCATAAAGTCGTTTTGTAATCTTATCACGTAATCATATCCAACAGAGCGAGAATGTATCCCCTACATTAAAATTAACACTCAAAACCTCGTTAAAAACAATTGAAGAAAAATTACTAGGGAACATAAGCATGAAAACAAGATAGCTAAAATAAGCCAGAATGAAGGAACTCCTTGACTGCCTACAAGATTAAATGGAAATCATGCAACCCCTGTTTTTTTAATTTTTTAAAATGGTGTAGTAAATTATTTTATAATTTAATACTTATTTATATGTTTTAGGAAATTAATCTGCCATATAAGAATAGGACCTGTCATAAGTTATAAAAAAGTACATAACATTTTTCTAAATTACACCACATTACACTTGATTATTTTTTTCTTTTTCTTTATTCTTGACGCAAATATCAAAATAATAAGTTTGAATTTTAGTGCTCCCAAAACCAAAAAAAAAAAAAAAAAAATACCTATAACTATTTATACTAACAGTAGGATAAGCTAACAAATATTTTGCTTTGGAATGTCAAATTGTAAAACAGAAAAAGAAACACAGATGAAAATGATCTCCAGACTATAAGCCAGCTTATAAAAATAATATATGATAAAACCAATCGACGATGCAACGATGGTCCCGTCTTCAAATCCGGCTGGGGCAGATAAATTTTGTTGATCACTTAATAAGTGGGGATGGACCCTGAGACTCACCCAGCTTATGTAAAGTGGTTTTCTTAAAACGGGCGGAAAAACCTGTCGGTTGAGTGTTATTTAGGACAAATCATCTCCCTACACAACTATTGTCAAAGAAAAGGTTGTTTCTACTGAGCCCAAGACCCTTTATGGTAAAGGTTTTTTTTTCAAGTATTGTTCGCTTCACTGTCCAAACAATGATTTCAGGAAAAATTAAGATCCTTTGATATTAATAATATTTATATAATAAAATAGGATGGCACTCTGAGATCGTTATCACTGAGGTACAGTAATGCTGTATCATTAATTACTATAATACATATCCCTCTCTTTTCCAAAGGTTGTGACTAAAACGATCCTTTTTTATCTAATTGAATATCATTATATTTATTGCTTGCTGATCATGGTTACAAGTTAAGTTATATATCTACTAACAAAATAGAAAAAGGGTTATATGTGATTACCTACATATTGAGTGTCTGATGTTCTGTCCCCAACTGCCGCTGCCTTGTATCTTAAGGTCAGGTACTGATCCAAAGACATACTTAGGCTATCTTATCAGTTACCATTATTCTATTTATTTATAGAATACAATATAATAGAAAAGTAACTTTATTCTGGGACAAAGTCCCTTTAGAATAACAGATATGAACAGGAATAAAAACATAATATATATATCTGGCCAGAAGGCTAAATGTTACAAATCATAAAGCGTGAAAACATGACAGAAAACAATTTAAAAAGAAATATATAAACAAAAATAATACTAAGTAAATAAATAGTACAGATCTTGACAGGATATTAAGCAATTACAGAGAGTAGATAAAAACCATAGCTTTTGAAATTGAATGCATGAGCTAGCATTCAATAATTTGTTTACATGATGTACAGCTTTTCAAAGAGCAGAATTAAAAGAACTAGATAACACAATGAGTTATTATATACATTGTATTCTAAGCAAATGACTAACCTACCTAGAGACTATCCTTTTGGGAAGCTAATAGATGTTGATACAGCAAGGATTTGAATAATGATAGAGAGGGAGTATGACGGATATTAGGGGGGATTGAGTTCCACATTGTGGTGGAGCGGGCGAGAAAGGAACGTTCGAATGCTTTAGTTCTGTGTGAACGTATATAGAGATCAGAAAGGCGGGATCTTGTTTTATGGTGTTGAACTGATGATTTGAATTGGAGTAGACTGTAGATATATGAAGGGTGTTGAGAGTGAATGGATTGGTATAAGAATGAACAGAGGAAATATTGTCTTCGGAAGGGAGGGAAGAGCCACTTTAACCCATCATAGAGGTGGGAGACGCGCGATCGCTTCGGAGTACCAAGCACAAATCTTAGAGAGCAGTTCATTATTCTCTTTAATCTGTCTTCAAGCATTTTAGAGAGGCCTCCATATACCACGCTACAATAGTCAAAGTGGGGGAAGATGAGAGAAGATACGAGAAGCTTGCGGGAAGATTGTGTAAGGAGATGACGAGAACGATGGAACAACTTCAGGGAACTAATTGTCCGTCGGGAAATTTGGGCGATGTGGGATTTCCAGGAAAGGTTTTGGTCGATGGTGATGCCTAGGTTTTTCACCGATGAGGTAATCGTGATAGGATTATCGTTTAGGAGTAATGTTGGGAGGGTGTGGATGGATGTAAGGAGGGAATTGGAACCTAAAACAATGGCCTGAGTTTTCAATGCGTTCAATTCCAGTTTGTTCAGCTTTGCCCAGGCACAGATCCTATCTAGGTCTTCCTGAATACTAGCGAACGCAAAAAATAGCTCGGAAGGGGGAAAGGACAGATATATTTGGAAATCGTCAGCATATAGATGATGGGAACAATGGTGAACAGATTTAGGGAGATCATTGATATAGCAGTTGAAAAGAAGAGGAGAGATACTTGAGCCCTGTGCCACGCCTGAGGAAAGAGTGATGAAAGAGGAAAGGGGATGATTAGGTATAGAAACTGCTTGAGATCTATCAGAGAGGAAGGATTGGAACCATCGGATGGAACTGTTGGAAAAGGACATTGATTTGAGTTTGCTAAAAAGGATAGAATGGTCCAAGGAATCAAAAGCTTTAGTAAAATCAAGAAGGATAAGGACAGTTAGTTTTTTGTCGTCCATAGCGGTATGTATGTCATTGGTGATTTTGGTAAGTGCCGATTGTGTGGAGAAACCGGGACGGAAACCAGATTGAAGTGGGTCAAGGAGGTTGGACTGTTCGAGGAAATTTGACATTTGTGACTGGACTATTCTTTCTAGAGGCTTGGAAAGGTTGGAGAGGATTGAGATTGGGCGGTAGTCTTTGAGTGAGACAGGGTTAGAGGATTTATTAATAGGATGGACTATGGCTTTTTTCCAGGAGGCTGGGAATACTCCGTTTTGCAGTGAAAAATTGTATATAAAGAGTAGGACAGGTATAATATCGATAAGGCAGGATTTTAGCAGTTTGACAGTAATCCCATCGAAGCCTGTGGAGTTGGAGTGGGATTTCAGAACAGAGGAAATAATGTCGTTGGGTGAAATGTCAGCAAAGTAAAAGTTGTCAGGGTTGAAAGATGGTGGTAGGGAATATACGGGAGAGGATGATTTAGAAGTATTAACTGAGGTGGACAAAAAATATGAGTTTATTTCATTGGGAGAGGCTGGAAAGGGCCTAGAACAAGATGAATTAAGAAGAGAAAGCTTTCGAAGGAGATGCCATTTGGATTTAGAATCGGGAGCAGATGAAAGGGCTTCGTGGAAGTATTTGGTTTTTGCCTGCCTGATTGTCGACTGTGTCAGATTGCGGAGAGCCCTAAACGCTTGATAGTCGTCAGTTAACCTTGTCCGTCTAAAGCGTCTTCGGGCCGCATCACGCTTCCTTTGAAGATCTTTAATTTTTTGACACAACCAGGGAGCAGGCTGGTGACGGAAGGTTGAGGTTTTCAGTGGGGCATGGGTGTCAAGGATATATTTGAGATTGGAAGTAAGTATGCCCACCATCGAATCAATAGAGGCACAAGAATAAATCTCTCTCCAATCCAGGGCTTCAAGAGAGGGTGAGATGTTCTCTGGGGTGAGAGCATCTAAGTTGCGAAAGGTTACGGTTTTAGGTAGTATAACAGGAGTTTGGATATTGTATGAAATATGGATGAGATCATGAGAGGACAGAAATGGAACGGGTAATTGAGAGGAAGAAAGGAGGTTCTGCCGTGAATCAATGACAAACAGGTCTAACCATGTGTCGGATTGAAAGGTGTGATGGGTGGGAGAAAATGGGACAATGGAAAGGTGTAGAGAGTAAAAGAGATTTTCCAGGTATAGTTGATCGTAGGATTGGACAAGGAGATTGGCATTAAAATCACCGGAGATAATGATATGGTTATAGAGAGGAATGTAGTCGTAAAGGGTAGATTCAAAAATTGAATCAAGAGGGGCCAAAGGAGGGCGATATACTACGACATACAGGAGAGGGTTTGGGTTAAAAGAGATTTCAACCAGAAGGAATTCTGTGTGAGGATAACCGGTTGCGGGTGAGGAATCAAGGATACGTGATTTTAGGGAGTTGTGTACGTAGAGACCTACTCCTCCACCAGTCCGGTCTACCCGGTCGTGGCGGAGGAATGAATAGTCTGGTAGGGCTATTGCAGAGGAGGGGATGTGGGGTTTTAGCCATGTTTCGGAAATTCCAATGGTATGATAAAAGTTTTGGGTAAAATATTGAAGGAATTCGTCAAAATGGGCAGGCAAGGATTGGGTGTTGACGTGACAGGATGTCAGGATACTGGACATGATGGTGAGGTAGGAGAGAAGATCTCAGTATAAGAGGATAAGATGCTGTGTGCAATTAATTTTATCAGGTAGATTAGGTAAAAAGCTAAGAAATGTTCCAGATAGTTGAAGACATGCAAGATAAAACAAAAAACAGATAAGAATATTAATAGTACAGAAATGATAATACTGTTAAAATATGTAAAAAGAGAAAATAATGAATTAATAATGAGAGAAGTAAAGTAATAGAATATATATAGCTGCTTGAACATGCACAAACTTAAAAATATAGAACATAAGATCCTAAGAACTAAAAATATGGACCAATAAAAAGAAATTAACTGTATATAGAGGGCATGGGCAAAATCCAAAATTCCGTGGTGAGCGCCATAGGTAGCGGGGAAACAAAACTTTAGTAGTCACCCGAAGACGTCTAGATCTTGGGCCTGATCTATGAAGACCACCTGGTGACCATCTTCTTTTCTACATCGCACTCTGCCCCCAGAGAACCACACATACTTTATCTTTCCCGCTGCCTTCTTCTGACGGGCTAACCAGTAGAGGTGCTTGTTAGTTTTTGTCATCTCCTCGCTCAGATAGATGCGGTGGCAGTCATTTTCCTGCCACCCTAAATCTCGCGTAGAGAAATCTCTTTTGACTTTTCTTTTATGTATCAAGTCATCCCTCACTGATTTCCTCACGAAGCGTGCTATGATAGGTGGGGGTCGCGGGTCATCATTTCTTGCTCTCCGTCGTTGCACTGTGTCCAGGTCCTCTAGATTTAATTTTATGCCTAGGCCCGCACCGATACTAGTTAATAGGCCGGAAGGGGTCTCACCGGCTCGGACTGGGATCCCCCGGATCTCCAGGGAGTTAGATAACAGGCCCTGCTCACTTTTGTTCACCCGCACTTCGAGATCTCCTACCCGGGCCTTTAGAGCTTTATTTTCCGCCAATATCTCTTCTATAAATTTTGATTGGCCCTCTAGATGTTTTTCTATTGTGGTTAGTTTATCACTAAACTCAAATGTGAGGTCCCCTTGTTTATCAATGGCTGTTTTGATGTTTTTAATTTCATCTTTAATACTGGTGTCTATTTGTTTCACGGCCGTTAGAACATCTGATAATGAGAGTTCAGCTTTAAGTTTTTCTCCCGTCGCCGTATTCTTTTTCGCCTGGTCACATTGAGAACATAACCACAGATTTTTTTTGACAGATTTAAGGGCCTCTAAATCTTTATCAGTGAGATTAATGCATCGCCCGTGAAATATGAGATTGCATTTAGAGCAACTTATATTGATTTTGTCATCTCGGGTAATGGCGCTATTGCAGATAGTGCAGTGAACCATAATGGATAAGAAAGAGTAAAAGTAATTACGTAAGTAAATAAATAACTCACAGTTGTTTGTAAGTTAGGGATAATGCCTAATGCTGTAGGTATTAGGACCGAATGCTTCACCGTCTTCAAGGTCGTCGAACTTAGCTTAATTTTATATATGCCTATAGCGTTCCAAATAGTGTCATGTATACCAATATATTAGGTTATAATGTTTGCTACATTAGACGTTTGTGAATTCATCTCTAAAACAAAACAATAACCCTGAAATAACATATAATAAAAGTAAAGGATAATCAGAACTTGGATCCTTTCTCTTCAGTATTTCCTTTGACTTCCTAGTTAGAGTGAATATCGCTGAGGTATGAGGAAGAAGAAGACGAAGAAAGTTGATAATAAAAGAAAGAAAAAAATGGGTGACTTGTGCTCCAGGGGTATGAATAATGAGACGGAGCATGGGCACTAAATCTTAGAGTTCCGAAGGGCTATCTCTCCCACACTTATAGCCCTAAGGCCGCCCCTCTCAATATCACCTTCCAGGAAAGTAGTCAATTTTCCTGAGTTATCATGTGACTAGGCCTACTGAATCCAGATATTTGATACACACCTGAATCGCTTAGCAACGAGTCAGTTGTAACTGTGTAATTGTTTCCCTATCGCCTTCTGTATCCCACTATTAATTCATATATTTTTCAGAAGAAATTAGAAATACAAGCATTGAACAAAATGTGTGATGTGTACATCATTCCAATGT
The DNA here is from genome assembly GCA_964056705.1 of Troilus luridus. Classification (NCBI taxonomy): domain Eukaryota; kingdom Metazoa; phylum Arthropoda; class Insecta; order Hemiptera; family Pentatomidae; genus Troilus; species Troilus luridus. The sequence goes on along the minus strand of OZ057412.1, from coordinate 64,135,793 downwards.
TCCAATCAAGCAAAATTTTTACTCGCTGATGTGGGCTATATGTATTTCTATAAAAATTTAATGCTTCTGTCTGAAGGTTCATACCTTATAGAACTGAGTTATTGGTATAAGGTATTGTATTATTCCTTGGCAAGGTCTGAAACGGTTGGGATGTGTTAGTTCTTGTAAATTATTTGCGAAGTACCTTAGTGCGTATAATATTTTATGCAATACTTTCTCCTGAAATGATCTTCATGTATTGTAGATCAGCAGGACCTCATGATTTTATCCCACTATATTTGATTTTATCCGCAAAATGAGGTACATTTAAAATCAGTTTTGTAGGTTTTTTTACATTGGTAGGAGGTGTTCAGAAGGAACTTGATCACTAATTTTATTTGTTATTTCGGTCTACTTGATGTTGTTTTCCTAACTTTTCATTTCATTGCAAATTATTACTTCAAAAGAGCGTATTGCGCTGTGCTAGTGATTCGGATCCCATGGTTTCGACACCGCTTTATTCGGAGATAATAATTATTCTTATATCAACCGAGTGATTACCCTTTTGGTTTTAGAGACCCTTCCTGGGCTCACCCAGCCTCTAGCCAATCGGGTACCCTTGATTGGAGGAAAACAATGAGTTGGACTCAGGCAAATGATCTACTTCCATAAACGTTAACCACAGCACATTACGTACCACGTACAGAACTCAATAACCAGCAACAACTAGTAGAGTTTTTGAAGCACAGAGGATAAAAATTAAAATACAAATCTTTTGTTGATGAATATGTAAATCATAAACAAAAAATGGCCAATATTTTGGGAATATCTGCATGATCCTCTCTCAGCGCACGCTGTTGTATGAAATACATAAACAAAAAAAATTATGACTTCGTTGTATTATGCACATTATAACCGAATTATGTTATAGTTTAAATTTAACCTATAAATTAAAAATTAACACAAACACTTTTAGGGCGAGTCTCATTACCGAAAATGCAAATAATTGCACATTGTAACAGTTGCTTAAATTTCTGAAATCCTTTAGCTATTATATTTACATAACCAAATGAGAGTAAAAAAGTTGTCTAATAAAATAAATAAATGGATAGCTTCATTATCCCTTCTGATTTATCAGTCTTTTCCAAGATTCACCAACTTATTTCTATTTATAGAAAGTCAATTTAAAACAAATCTATATATGTTTATATAATTTTTAGAGCACCTGTAATAGCACAAGGTAAGGAAAGGCAAAATGTTAGCATTAGTATATATAAATATAAAGGACATATGCAATTTGTAAATAAAGGAGGGTAAGAAAAAAAAAGAAGTCGATTTTTTATGTAAATATTCCGTTTTTTTTGTTAGGGATATTTAAAACCTTATTCCCTATAACATTATGACTTTATTTAGAGCTTGAAAACTTTCTTGTTTCAAGGGTTAAAGAATTAAACTTTTAAAATTGCGAAAGTGTTTGCTAGACATTGCCGTTTTGGAGTTGTAAAAAGTTCAAACAATTTGCCACCGAAAAGTTTAGCCCCGTGCAGCTCATAAATATTTTTATTCTGCAGAAAGTGGTAGTACCAAAGTTGTATCTTTTTGACTTCAATAGGGGCATCTCGCTTAGGAGCTGTCAGTATTCATTAAGCGTAGAAAAATTACATTAATGGTAAAAAAGGGCAAAGTAATACAACTCAATTAACAAGGCAGTAGAATAGTAGGGAATAAAGGAAAAATCACCCGTTTCGATCATATGATCTTTATAACGCCTGAAACACTAAGTATATCAATCTGTAATAGGAAATATTTTGTTGACATTCGCAAGTCAAGTAAGCCTTTTTGCTTATAACTTATCACTTACAGCCGTTGTCGTCGAATATATCTTTATTTTAATCGTCAGTACTTAGTACCGGTTTTTACATCTTCATCCTTTAGAACGTGCCCTTGTGGAAAATAATAAGAATGTAGATTGTAGATAATTAAGTTTTATTATAATCACCTGTGCGATCTCTCAAAATTAAAATCGGTTGCTTTGACATTCGGTATTTTATTTCTAGTCACTTTAAAAGTGACTATTGGATTAACTATCTATGTTAAGTATTAAGAGATTGAAGCTTTTTGAAATAATTTGTTTATAGTTAGTACAAACTTTAAGTGATATCTTTTATTTAGCTTCAAGGTTATCTAATAACACTATCGAGGTTTATTATTTTCCTTTCACCACAACTCTTGTGTATAATTAGCTTCTAATTTTTATCACTTAAAACAAAAAAATAGGTAATAAAGTATTTTCAATAAATTCAAAATTAGTGAATTTCTGAAAATTTGTACCATATATACAACAAAGTAGAAGAAATTTCATATAGTCCGAACTAGTGGTACAATAGAGAAAAAAAAGTTGAGACCGTCCTAAAATTCCATAAAACGAAAACAAGGGAACGGTATACCCTAGCTTGCTAGCAAGGAAAATTTCAATGAAATTGTTTCAGGAAAAGTCTAAAATAAGATGTAAAATCTATTTCACCTACTTTAAAATTGTAATAAACTTTCGTTCAAATTTTTGATTTTGTAGGCTATTCATAAACACAAAGGAATGCACATACATACAACATACAGTGCCATACAATTTTGGAAAACTTACTGCTCAGAATAAGAAAAAATCAACATACAAATCTCTGTTGAAAGTTAAGTTCCAATAATAGTTCCTTTCTAAATTCATCATGTTGAGTTCTCTGCTCCTGGATAGACATTGTGGGATCCACAGACCCTTCTTTGGCTCACCCAGCTACTATGATGTGGGTACCTTTAATTGGGGGTAAAAAATAGCGGTTGAGGGGGTTCTGTGACAAATCTCTTTTCTGCATCGTTGTGTTAATTTCAAGATTCTTTATAGAGATTGTACAGGATATTTTTTAACCGTCTAGTTAAAAGTTACTACTTACTTCCTTGCATAAACCTCATTTAATCAAAATATGATAATGAGAAGACTATAGCAAGAATTTGAGAACGCTCAGTTCAATCTATTTTCCAATAATCATTTGGGATCGATCTTCGTCTAAAGATGAAAGAGGGTTTTCAAACTCTGTAACTTTTTCCATTCACGGTTTAATTTAATTTTTTAGACTTTAATTAGAGTATGGGGTTCTATACTGAATGGGTTTTAACCATCTATTGTAAGTATCTCTTGGAACTAATTTGCTAACAATATTTTTTTTTAATCCTCTCTTGTTTTTAATTATGTTTAAAAAATTCGAAAGTTGAATGTAATACATGTTAGGTAATAAAGTATTTATAACTGCGTAGGTTTTATGGCAGTCATAGAAAATCCCTTTATGTTGTTTCTCTTTTGCATATTCTAATTTCGAATATGAACAACGCACCCTGGGCGTTACTTTTACTTGTTGTGCCACTAATAAATGTTAAGCACCCTTCTACATCATCAAAGAGTCCGCTAATTCCACTAAAGCTTATTCGCTTCTCCAAAAGGGAAACTGTTTATTATGCATAATTCGCAAAGGAAGCCTAGCTATCTCTGTAACGGGAAGTGAGTAGGGTGGGGTATTACGGAGAGAGGTCTCAAGGTACATTAAACAAAGGCATTTCGTCTGGGGTAGTTACTGCCAGGAAACGGCCGGCTGCTGCCACATATTTAGGGGTTCGACCCCACCCCCGTATAAATCAAATCCAATATAAAATTATAGCCCGGAAGATGGTACGGGGCAGAAACAAAAAAATATACACTCGTGATGGAGCTGTACTCTTTGCTGAGTCAGCGCCTCTCGCTAAAAGGATCAGATGCTTTGAACAGGGCACTTAACTAGTCCTACTCTAATTCGATTTTTCACATATGAATATATATATATGTATTTTTCAATGATGGCAGATTTATATTCTTTGAGGGAGTGTCTTAATAAGGCTGTCACTAATGTTCAAGCCTTGATTATTTTATTTTGCAACCATGGTAGCAACTCTGTGTCGAAGCGAATTGACCAATGCTAAAACTGTGTGATTAACTTCACTCTTACCTTGAATCTCGCTACTTTTGTTGTATCTTATAAGCATATGTACTTCTTTCAATTGAAATATATTTTTTGAAGTGAAAATTCTTTAGCCCCGTTGACTGATTTTCGATGGAGGAAAAACTTATTGCAACGCGGCACCGACATGCTCTTGACGAGACTAGTCACACCTAGCGGTATGAGTTATACGATACTAATAATTACTTAAAACGTCAATAAATAGTTAATTTTTTCGTTTCCCCTAAAGGATTATATTTGTGATGCTTAAATATGATATATGTATTTTTGAACTTAAATATGATAATATAGTTAAAGATGAAAACAATGTTTACTAACATCTATGTAAATACAAACGCAAGGTAAATAATGTAACTGTATTCTAATTATTATGCATTAATTCATTTAAAATTTATTGTTTTAGTCTAAATAATATAAATAAGTATTATTTTCTCTAATAATTAGGCATGTATAATATTTATTTCCGTTTTGTTTATGATTACTTTCGTTTTATTTTTTTCTATTTTTTCTGTAAATAATTTTTTTAATAGTGAATATTAATATAATATTTCTTAAGTAGATTATATACCTAAATCTGCTGCTTTATGACTAAAAACCATCCCTCTCACATGAACTAGCATGGGCCTTTTTGATTTATTTTCATGGCCAGATATGGTTTGTACCCCTCAAGACCCGGTACTCGTTCATTGCTAAAAATATTTTTTAGAATTTTACAAGCTTTATCGACACATTATAAAAATATGAAAAACCGAATAGGAAGAGCAAGGTTGCATTTGGCCTAGAGTAATCTGAAAGTTAGTTCTGAAAATGTGCACACTCTTTGGAAGGAAGACATGACCAAGAAATTTTTACTCGCATGTCCTAAACCCCAGCTGCGGGAGGTTTTAGATTAAAATTTTAATATTTAAGAGCAAAAGTTCATAAGAGATGTAAAATACATGACCGGAAAAAATCCCCAAAAAACCTCAACCCTTTAAATATAAACAGAAGATATAAAAAGTACTTTCATTTGGCAGTGGTAGTGATGGAATGCTTCCTCTTGTTGGTGACATCCTGTGTTTTGAGGTTGGGATATGCTTATTTATGTACTTAGTTATAATTCTCTTACCATCGTGAAGATCTCTGAATAAGTGAATTGTCGGCAGGTATTTTTCTTTCTTGATTATATTTCAGAGACTTGAGGCTTTTCGTATGGAGTTTTTCAATTCATGGCTTGGATTATAATTTTATATTTTTTTTTTTTAAGCTAGTTTATTATAATTATAATTTTAATATTATAATCAACTAATATACTATTCTTATATAAAATTATACTAATCTTATGAACTAATATCCTACCAAAGGAAGTACCAAAGTAAGTACATTATCAAAGTGATACATAAGTTTTTCAGCTTTTTTCATTTAAAATTTATTTCCTTTTTCTTTATTCATAGTGTTGAGGAACGTGTGAAAAAATATACTTTTTACCTCTATTCAGATTTTGCAATTCTACAAACATTGGCAATAAAAAATGTTATAAAAACATGAAGAAAGAAAAGTATTTGGTCGCATTTGGCCTGGATTAAACAAAAAGATAGTCCTAAAATCTCCAAATTTACCAAATTCTTTTGCTTTACCTTAGTGATACCTACGATATATAATTTTTTAATTTATTGTTATTTTATTGAATTACTTCAGCCATTACGCCTGGCCAATTGGTTCATTGTGATGGTTGCTTTGTCAAATATGTCCTGTGTACAAATGTTTATCTGATTTATTCATGACTGCCTTTTTATAAAAAAAATATTAACTAACCTTCTTTGAAGTGAATTAAGCTCAACATGAATCATATACCGTCCGGAATAATTACATTCAACACCCGCAAATAGGACTGTACGTGAACTTTTTGCCTAACTGAACCTGCTAAGCCATTAATTAAAGGTAAGAAGCCGGGAGAGGAGAGCCCCTTGTTAGGGAGATCTTTGCAGAGTATCCTCTCGACGCTGATGATGTTGTTAGCTAGCCCTCGGGTGGAACAATGGCGTCACGCAAGTCCCGCCGAATAACGACCAATGGAAAGTCACCGGGCTCGGGTATCGAGCACAAATCAACAGGCTTTTCAAAGGGAAGCTAATTCTATAGGTTTCTTGATCACATCTGTTGCTCTACTAGATTGGTTTTGCATTAAATGATACTTCGATAGTTTAACGGGAGATATTATGTTTATGAACGTGTTCAATGTTCATTCCTAATCGTTTGAACGTTTATTCATTAACAAACATAATATTAAAAACATAAATAAACTCTATATCAATTTCTTTTTAGAAATTTCTAATTGTTTTTCATTAATTTAATTAATTAATTAATGGCCTTACGTATTATCTCAGCATTTATCTAAGATGGAGAGTACATATATATTCTGGTTTTGGATAACTATTTTAAATAATTTAATGATTAAATTAGTGATTTAACTAATTTATTTTAATAAAATATCATACCTGTAATGTAAATTAAATAATCTATGCTGGCTACCATAATGTTTCCATTTTGACTACCGAGCCTGGACGTCTTACAAACTGTAGAAACGGCCCCTCAAGCATTTTCGAAAGGCCCCCGTATACCACAGTACTCAAAGTGTGGGAATATGAGGAATGATACGAGAAGTTTATGGAGAGATTGTGTAAGGAGATGCCGAGATCGATGGAATAACTTCAGGTAGCTAATTTACCGTCAGGATATTTCGGTGATATGGGGTTTCCAGGAAAGGTTTTCGTCAAAAGTAATGCCTAGGTTTTTGACAGAGGAGTTGAAACAGATGGGGTGGTCGTTTAGGATTAATGATGGGAGGGTGGGTATAGCTGTACGGAGGGAATTGGAACCTAGAAATATGCCCTGGATATTTTAGATGTTTAAGTATGATCGATATATGGAAATGCATAACTTTTAGGTTTTGGGCAAGTGATAGTATCTTTCATCCATAACTTGATTTCCTTCATTTTCTTCGCAATGTTCCACATATACGAAAATGGGGCGTTGAAAAGAAGGCTCGAGGGAAATTTCAACGAAATCGTTCCTAGAATATTGAAAAAAAAATCTACAAATCGATTTTACCTGGTGATAGTAATTCGTAATAGCAATATCGCACATTGAAATAGAGAGTATAAAATCACACAAATACAACACAGACTTCGATAAAATTATGCAATACTTAAACTTAACCTATCCTCGACAAATCACGTCCCTGCTTTACTGTCTCAGTTACAATACAGTCTCTACCATGTGCTGAATCTAATACCTCCCGTGAGATTTTGTGGTACAGAGTTTTGTGCACACAAATAAGAGGCTATCAGTTTGTCGCTTCGAATGAAAATTTCCGAAAAAGTTTTAACTTTTCATTCGGTTTTAATATTCTCGAAAATAAAAATAATAATATTGCTGACTATAAATGGATTACGGAACCGACTTGCACATACTATTAGGTTATATCGTCATCTATACTTCAAAATGTTTGTTGAAACGTTCGATTCTTGATGAAATGATGAACGAAATATCCAAATTTTCCATAATTACTCTATTATTCACACTTAACTCACGATGATTTTTACTATCGTGAATATTGAAAATGGAGCGAATGGAAAGTTAAAACTTGTTGTGACTTAACTCGAAGCGACGACCTGTGGAACTGATACCAATAAATGTAAAGTATTAATTGCACGTCAGATCAAAGGCTACTTACCAATGTGTTAGGCTGATTGTTTGATGTTGGCTTCCTCAATCGGAATGGCCTAGACTAAGCTAATCCTGAGTGCAGTGATAAAATTTCGTTAGGGAAGGGCAGAAACTGGGAGTTGGCAACGATTAGGGAGAAGCGGCAATAAATCCCGGACGGTGCCACATGTCTCCTCCCTCCAGGGTCGGGTTCCGACCAACATTTCGGTTGGTTTCTTAATCTCCCAGAGGTTTAGTATAATTTATATATCACTAATATTCCAATGAAAAAATAATGAATCACATAACAAGATGAAATGGGAAGTCTGTGAATGCGATTACTAGGACTTAAGTAGTTTTATTATACTACATTACAGCTAACTTATACTATTTAATGTCCTTTCACGATTTGTATTATAGACCATGTAGATCTTTGGATAAGCAATGTGCAAATAAGACTGCAATCATCTTGCAGACTTATATTGTGCTGAAGTGGGAAGTTGCTATAAGGCTTGGTTTCCTTGCGGCAGTAGTAGGTTGCCCATAGCACGTTAAACAGACCCTTTGGAGTGTGTCCGTCCTTTTGGGTTCAAGGAAAGAGACTAATCGATCCAGATCCAAGGATTCTGACGGTTCGGATTCAACATTGCATCTATAATTTTTTCTTCGAAGCAAATTGCCCATGGACTAGACACCTGGGAGGCTATATGGCATCCTAGATAGCCAAAACGCTATTACCGACAGATGTACACTGTGTCGGTTCACCACTCATAAGCTTGGTAATATAAGGCTTCATATAAGGCTTCATATACTCGAAAGGTGGGGGATGCTAGAGATGCTAGTCCGGGGATTCGAACACACTTGCTTTGGGTTCCTATGCAGTTGCACTAATACGATAACCTCCTTTCTGATAAGCGAACCTCAGTTTGGCTTTGGAGACGGTCAAATTCAAAAATCAAAAAACAGACGAAATTCAAATAAAACAGGGGACAATGATGCGTATTTTCGCCATATTTGCTCAGAAGAAATCATAAAAATGCATTAGAGGAGGAGAACAGGGAAATAAATATATACGGAAAAGTGATAAACAATATCAATTATGCTGATGACGCAATCGTGAAAGGCGCCTCCTTGATGACCTACAGTTTCTTCTAAAGAAAGCTAGGGAAGAACATGGACTTACTTTAAATACCAAAAAGACCGTATGGTTCGATAAGACCATTAGAGTATATGATTATATCAAAGACACCTGAAGCCAATATAAATATTGTTTTAGGAAATCAAAGGATTGAGAGAGTAGAGAAATATACATTCTTGTACACTGTGATTAATCTTGAGGATAACTGCACCAAAGAAATCAGAATAATAATAGAACATGCAGGAACTACCTTTATGATGATAGGAAGCATTATGCAGGAGTTTCCTCAAGTTAGACTTCTACGTAATATTACTAAGATGGTATATGTTTTCGGTGCTTTTTTACAGGGTTGAATACTGAATCCTTGAACTTCTTTGTTAAGTTCATGGATCTCCAATGAGCCAGTATTTTCTTTGAGATTTGCTAAAAATTACTATTGATAATACTTATATTTCTGCCAAATGGTAGAAATTTAGGGAAAGTGTTGCTTATCAACCATTTTAATGACGTTTGGGCATACAAATCTAGTAGTTGCTTATTCTTTTACGCCATTGTATTATATTATATATATTGTGAGAGTATACTGACACATACATTTTATTATAAACCTAAAGATAAAAATATAACGAAACTAACAGTAACTCGACACTAAAAAAAAAAACTTGGAAAACAACTTTAGGTAATGGTAGGAAAATTTAAACATAACCATGATTACAGGAAAATATTCACAAACGTGCACTGAAATATCCTAATTAAATTCTACTGAAAAACAGAATCGATACAGAATTTTTCACATGAATAAATATACAAACAATTATCGATTGGATGTATTCGTAAACATGCCCCTTTGTGCCTCATCCGGGAATTATTCTATTAATTAATTCAACAATTAATTGAATAATTGGACTTGCTCTCATTAGATTATTTCCGCTGCCTTGTTCCGCTGTTTTAGCCGTTTGATCTTTAGACCGTTTAAACTTGGCTATGGCATTTTTCAAACTGAAAATAAATATGTGTTGTTTATTTCCTGGAATTCAATTTATTCGTTTCGCATACTTCCAATTAAATTCAACTTTAATTTATTTGTATCTCACCTTTACCATGTATGGGTAAAAACCTGGGAATGCTCATCCTGAAACGATTATACCCCATCCTGGATGCAAACCACATTATACCAGATCACCAGTTTAGCTTCCGAACATTCAATGTCATCGTGTGGTGGATGTTGTTTCCTCTAAATTGGAGCGTAGATTATATTGTTCGGCGGTATTTCTTGACGTGGAACAGCCTTTTGACCGAGTCTGGCACCCGGGATTGCTTTACAAACTCCGCCGATTCCTACCTCCTACATATTTTCTTATTATTCAATCCTATCTCACTAACAGATCATTCAAAGTAAATCACAATAATGTATTATCATCCATCTTTTCTCAATCTGGAGGTGTTCCTCGAGGCAGTATATCTCTGCCCAATCCTTTACAAAATTTATACAGCTGAGATCCCAACCCATCCTTACTACGTATGCAGATGACACATGTCTATTATCAATCAACACTGAACTAGTTATAGCATCCCATACTCTGCAATCCCATATCACTGAACTTGAAAAATGGTGTCAAAGCTGGAGGATTAAAATAAATTCCTACAAATCCCGTCAAATCACTTTTACCCTCCGTCGTAAACCAATGACTTCCTGTCCTCCTATATCGGTACTTAGGACAACACCTAGATAAAAGATTAAGATGGAATCCTCATACTAGACTGAAACGAGAAGAAACAGCACGCCGTTTCAGGCTATTTCAACATTTACTAGACAACCGTTCTAAGCTCTCAATTAATTAAAAAAAGACTTACATACATGACAATCATTAGACCCATCTGGAATTACGGAAAAGAGCTTTGGGGCTTCACTAAACCATCAAATTCCTCTCGTATTCAATCCTTACAATCTAAAATCCTTCGTAAAATCCTCAATGCTCCTTACTTTGTTACTATTGAATTACTATAATACAGTAGTAAATTCATTGAATAAATTACTAAAAAAAAATATTTGAACTATGACCATGAGTTACTTCTAATTTTGATGAATTATTTCTAATATCAATTTTGTGCATTTATGACATCATTAGACACCCCTCGAGCTCATTGAGTGTTCACTGGGCTGTATCTAAACCTTCAATTACTCTTTTTTTTTAGTTGTATTTTATTAATAGGCTTTTTTAAGGGCTCTAAATTGATAGGTTCTATTCATTGCCATTCTCAGACCCTTGTTAGGGCGATCAATAATTGAAATACAAAAATCAAACTAATATTGGTATGAATTAACTATCCGAGGTTCTAATAAAAACAACAACAACAGAATATTAATATAATAATTTTTTCATTTTAATTTGAATTAACAATTTTCTTTTGTATATAATCTTCATTGCATGATCCAAAACTTATAGAGTAGTATAGCTAAACAATATTAAATAAAGGTAAAAAAGGAATCCAAATAATTGAACGTGACTTATACACACAGAAATACATTTAAACTGTTTTAATAAGAAGGAAAATTAAAAATAATGCATTTAATTTATCCTTATTAAAGTTAGATTTTTAAACTGCGACAGGAATCAATATTCTCACAAAAATTTTATCTTATGAAAAAAACCAGATGAAATCATCTTTAAATAGAAGATGATTTTTCCTACTCCCATAAAAGAGTGAATTATATCCAAGTGAAGGGAAGAATTCCTAGGGAATAACTGCATATATGGAAGAAGAAAAGTACAATTGTGAATAGAATTCAGATGAATACAAATGATGCACATAAAGAATATTTTCACCTTCCGACATTCTATGGATCATTCTAGACATTTGTAAAAGGTCATGTTGTATAATATATGGTCATAAAAACGGTCAAGTCTGAACAATTTTGTTAAAAGTTGTTATTTTAAGAAGCATAATTTATATATATATTTTTTCTGAAAGGCAATCCCCAAGTGATTTCAAGTACGAAAATGTTTATTTAATTTTCTATAAAAGATTTTTCGTTTTGTTATCTTAAATAGTTTGTGATACATCAAAATTAAGACACTTACCGGAAAATAATGTCTCGGTTGAATTCACCTCGTGGTCTTATTATATTATCAAGACTCATTAATTTTTTGTGTATACCCAGAAATAATACCCAGGCTGGTGGGCCCTGCGAGGCGAGTTGGGCTCGACGTGAACCAGGCAAAGACCAAGTACTTGGTGACAGAAGAGACACCCAGGTGGTGTGAGATGGAGGCCTTTGGGGAATACATGTTTGAACAGGTCTCCAATTTTGTATATTTAGGCTCAACGGTGACCCAGAGTAACCAAGTATAAGTTGAAATAAGAAGAAGAATTGTCTCTGCCAACCGGAGCTACTTTGGTCTGAGGAACAGCTCTCTCGGCAAACAAAGTTGCACCTAAACAAGACCATCATTCGTCCTGACCTGATGTATGGCTCAGAAACCTGGACAACAACCAAGGCCTGCGAACAAGATCTCCTCCTTTTTGAGCGGAAAATCCTTCGCAGGATATTTGGAGGAGTGCTGGTGGATGGAAACTGGAGGAGACGCAAAAACCAGGATCTATATGACGCATTCAAAGAACTGAATATTGACCAGGTCATAAAACTTCGCCGATTGCTTGGGCAGGACATGTGGCTCGTATGAGTGAGGAATATTTGCCCAGAAAGCTGCTGACAAAGCCTCTATACAAGACAAGAAGACGAGGAAGACCCAGGCTTAGGTGGAGTGACGGAGTGGCGGCTGAGGCAGGGAACATCCTTGGTGTGCACAACTGGATGACAGCTGCTAAGAACCGCGACGATAGGCGAAAGCTGCTGGCGGAGGCCAGGACTCATCACTGGGTTGTTGGGCCGAATTAGTTAGTTAGTTATACCCAGAAATATTTGACTAAACACTCCAAAAATTATGAATATTTATAAATATTTCAATAGTAATGTATCTAGTACATTTAAGCATTTTAAGTAACATTATTTTTATTTTTACAAAGCTACCTAATCCAAGTACAATTTTCGATAAAATTGTTGTTTTGACAAACATATATTATCTACACTTTTAATTGTACTTGAAAATTATTTCTTGATGAAATGATAACCGAAATCTACTCATTACCTATATATACATTCTATTTTCCAGATTAAAGCTCATGATTGTATTTTTGAAAATATTAAAAATGAAACGAATAAATAGTTAAAACTTTTTGTAACTCAACTCGTAACGACAACCTGCGGAACAGAAACCTAAAAATCTGTGTGTAGAATACAATTTATTTCTTAAATTATACCCTACTTTATGTATAAAACAAAGTGTATAAAAAATAATATTTATATTTTAAATATTTAATATATAATATATTAAATTGGGTATATCACTTTTAGCATGATACATAATCCATAATGGTCATTACAGCTTCAGCAATACAGCCAATCGCGTTGTAAAGACCATTAAGGTTATTTTGGAAATGGGAATGTTGGTTTACACCTTTGGAAAATTGTAAGTCGCTAACAAACTCTACTTGTTTACAAACCAAGTAGCTTCCGTTATCAGTGTTAATGATTTGAAAACGGTGTTGCTTCATGACCTCGCCTTTTTTTAAGTGAAAACTTCTTTAGCAGCGTGTGTTTGTAACAAAACTCCTCCGAAACGACTTGACCGATTCTTATGAAATTTATTGTGTATATTCAGTAGGTCTGAGAATAGGATGTAAACTATTTTTCATACCCCTAAGTTAATTATTAATTATTATATACTATAGTTTGATATAAGATGAATAAAATGTGAAATCAAAAATCTATTATATTCATTTTTTCATTCATCATTTCTTTAAAATTCAAATTTTATCTAATATTTTTTAAAACTGTTATGACAGCCACAGCAACGCGTGGCCGGGTCATATAAAAATCTCCTGTCACTATGTTTGTCTGGGCTAATCTCCAAAACTACTGGACCGATTTTAATGAAATTTCGCACAAACATGTAACTTTGTCCAACTTAAAATACAGGCTGTTTTATTTCGTTTAATGACCGTGAAATATTTTTACAAAATTATTTTTTGTTTTAACCTGCTGCATTGTTGTAAGGGCATGTCAGGGCAGATTTACGCTAAAATCTTAGTGTAAATCCAAATTTGCATCCGAAAAAACGGATGGTGATTTTTTTTGGTGGCCGAATAACCATGAAATTATCGGAGTTATTTCAGTTTTTGGCCTCTGTCTTCTGATCGGTGCGTTTTTGAAAAAACACATAAGTAACCATTTTTAAGGTAGATCAAATTTGATACAATTTGAGCCCTATTGCAGCTCTGTACGTCTAATAGATTCCGAATTCAGTAAATATCATATAACAAATAACTGGAATATTATCTATATAATATAATATAAGATTCAGATATTCATTCTGAAACAGGTACTCGAAAAACGATGGGAAGTAGATCAAGATGTACACGCGTTATTCGTGGATTTCAAAGCAGCATACGATTCCTTGGACAGAAGCTGTTTATGGAAGTCATGACTGAGCTGGGTATTCCCGGCAAGTTGGTGAGATTGACGAAGGCGTGTGCAGACGACCCCCGATGCAGAGTCCTGATACAGGGAGATGTGTCTGAGGCCTTTGAAGTTGGAACTGGTTTGAGGCAGGGAGACGGACTCTCACCTTTACTGTTCAATATAGCCCTTGAAAAGGTGATAAGAGCAACATCAAGAGAGAACGGTGGGGTGCACGTCGGGAAGGTACATAAAATTCTTGCATACGCCGATGACATAGTAGTCCTCGGAAGTAATGAAAGGGATATCGAGAGACTCGCTAAGGTGCTTATGAAAGAGGAAAACCAAATCGGCTTGCAGGTAAATGAGGAAAAAACAAAATATATGATAGTAAGCCGTAAAGTCCACCCCAGAAACAGCATCTGCGTGGATCGCAAATCGTTCCCGAAAGTAGATACCTTCAAATACCTCGGCTCCACAATAACCTCAACTAATGCCCTACTAACTGAGATAGACCAGCGTATAACAAGTGCAAATAGAGCATGCTTCGCTCTTTCAAGAGTATTGAAATCCCGAAGCATCTCTAGAAATTTAAAATTAAGGGTGTATAATGCTGTAATAAAGCCGATTCTGATATACGGCTGTGAAACGTGGGCTCTCACCAGCACCCTAGAAAGCAAAATCGAGAGATGCGAAAGAAAAATACTTCGCACGATAACAGGAGCGGTATGGGATGAGACTCTTAACTAATGGAGGAGAAGGACCAATAAAGAATTGCACACGGAAACTGGTCAGGCGATATCTCAGGATATGAGAGCAAGAAGGCTAAGATGGGCGGGGCATGTAGCTCGAAGTGATCCGTCAGGACGCCTCTACACAACTATGAATGCCACTCTACACAACTAGAATAGTTGGCAAGAGACCACGTGGGAGGCCAAAGACCAGATGGATTGACAGGGTCAACAAAGATGCTGCAGACCTACATGTAGCAGACTGGAAATCAGCGGCCCAGGATAGACAGAGGTGGAGAAGGCTGGTAAAGGCGGCGAAAGATCTACAAGGTCTGTAGAGCCAACCGAAAAAAAAAAATATATATATATATAAATATATATATACATATATATATATATATATATATATATATATATATATATATATATATATATATATATATATATAGACAAACATCGTGACAGGAGATTTTCATATATTATATAAAAATATTTATGTTTGTCCGGGCTAATCTCCGAAACTACTGAGCCGATTTTAGTGATATTATTATAATTTAAAACAAATAACTATCCGTAATTAAAAATAAACCATTATATACCTCATTCAATTAACTAATGTTTATATTTTATCAGTTAACAATTTTGTATATTTTGATTGATCATATACTATACTTAGATATAAGATATAAATATTTAAAAAAACAAAAAACCTGTACCACTACGACCCGTGAGCGAGTCTGGGGGTTCAGTACATGGTTGAGACTATACTGTTTCATGGACAACGGTTCGGCAAGGAGGTGACTTGTCCTATGTCACGCTCAACCGCCAGGTTTTTTTCCCCCTAATTATGGGTACCCTATTTTTATAATATTTTATAGAGGCTGGGTGAGCCCCAGGAGGGTCCTAGATCCTATTTGATCCATCTCCGGCTGCAAACAGACTAAATAAAAGTAACAGCCCGCAGTGGGATTGGAACCAGGATTTCCGGCATGGCAACGCAGTGCTCAACCACTGAGCCACTCCGCTCCCTATATAAGATATAAATATAAGATATAAAATGTAAAATCCAAAATATATTTAGTTCATTTTTTCATTTATTTATTATCTCATTTACATTCAAATTATAACGTAATATCTTTAAAAAGTATTATATCAGCCACAGCAACGCGTGGCCGGGTTAGCTAGTATTGTGTAAAACCTTCCTTTTAATACGCATTGCTTATAACAACAAATGAATATAATGTTTTTCTGTGTTTCATTTGATTCTCAAAATAACTCTAGATATTAGTATACTCTATTTTGGCGACGAGGATGGGATGGGAACATTGAAAGGAGAAGAAGCCACGATTAATCTTAAAGAAGACGCTCAACCTGTGGTGTTAAAGCGGCGGAGGGTACCTTTCGCTACCCAAGCAGCCGTTTCGCAGAATTAGAAAGATTAGTGACGTCGGACGTTCTTGAAAAGGTAGACCCAGCTGTACAGGAGTTACACTATGGGTTCACCCATAGTAGTGGCTTTCAAAGACGATGGAAAGAAAGTCAGGATCTGTGCTGACTTTAAAGTAACTCTTAATAAATACATACATCATGAATTCCACCCTCTACCTACATTCGAAGAGTTAGCAGCCAAACTCAACGGTGGTTAACATTTTTCTGTTATCGACCTAAAGGACGCTTATTTGCAGATGGTAGTAACAAATAAATCTCGGCAGTATTTAGTCATTTATACGCATAAGGGATATTTTCGTTATAAGAGACTGCCTTTTGGACTGCAGCCCGCACCCGCCAAATTCCAGAGAAAAATAGACAGCTTGCTTCACGGACTCTCTGGAGTTGGTTGCTTATTAGACGATATCATAGTGACCGGCCACGACCATAAATAACATTTTAACAACCTCAAACAAGTCCTGGAAATATTACAAGATGCGGGTTTGAAAACTCAAATAAACAAATGTAAGTTTTTCCAGAACAGCGTCTTGGACTTATCTTGGACATCGCATCGACCGCTTCGGAATCAGTACGACAAAAGAGCACACTGACGCTATCACGTACATGCCGTTACCATCCAATCCAAAAGAATTAAAATCTTTCTTGGGGGCAATAAATTACTATGGAAGATTCATTCCGAATATGGAACCCCTGGCTCTACTTTACATCGCCTTTTGAAGAAAAACGTCTGGTTGTCATGGACCAAAAACGACTCTGCAGTGGCTAACATCCTAAAAGAAATGCTCACTAGCGCTGAATCGTTGGCCCATTATGACCCCTCTTGTGAACTAATAGTCACAACCGACGCTATTGGTGAAGGCCTTTTTCAGAGAAGCAAAGATCGCACAGAACGCCATATCGGCTACGCTTCCAGAACTCTTTTTGTGGCCGAAGCTAAGTACTCCGTTATAGACAAAGAAGCCTTAGCTGTGATATTTGCAGTTTCTAAATTTTGACAGTATATTTTTGGGCGGCATTTCATTATTCGAAGCGATCACAAGCCCCTAAATTACTTATTAGGAAATACCCGCGAAATTCCAAAAATGGCCGCGAATAGGCTTGTTCGTTGGGCCATCATTTTGTCATCGTACGATTACGAAATAGGACACCAGCCAGGAAAAGTCAACGAAGCTGCTGATGCTTTATCAAGATTGCCTCTAACATTACAAAAGTCCTCACCCGACGAAAAGTCTGGCGAAGTGTTCCGGAATCACATGTTCGCACTAAGGATAGAAGATCTACAACTCTCAAGGCAAACACTACGCCAAGAATTGTTCCGAGATGAAGATCTCTCGAAGGTTATATCCTTCGTGACAAGTGGATGGCCGACTGAGAAAGACAAAGTCCCGAAGAATTAATACAATTACTTCGAGAAACGCGACGAATTATCCTTCGAGAACAAATTCCTACTCTGGCAAGGACGACTCATCATTCCTTAGACCCTCCGAAGTCCTGTTCTGAAAGTTCTACATGATGGACATCCTGGTATCACAAGTATGAAAAACGTTGCTCGTAATCACATCTGGTGGCCTGGACTCGACAAAGATATAGAAACACATGCAAACCTTGCCAGACTACACGACAAAATTACCCACGAACACCTCTGTATTCATGGACAGTATCGGACATTTCATGGACTCGCTTACACATGGATTACGGTGGCTCGGTTCAAGGAAACTTTTGGTTAGTAGTGATTAACGCAACTAACAAATGGCACTGCATCACTGCATCAGCAACGATCCGGGTATAAGACTTATTATCTAGGTTCGGTCTGTCTCGTACTGTAGTCTTCGATAACGGAACTCAATTCACAGACCCTTCAAAAAAAGAATCAACAGATATAAAAGATCTCCGAGCTTCGACTGCGGGAGGTTTGGTTCTCGTATCGAACTTCGCCACAACAAACAAATAGTAGAACGCCCGCCGAGATCCTTTTTGGAAGACGACTACGTACCTATCTAGATCTTCTCAAGCCTATTGACATTGACAACACTCTTGTAAAACAAAAAAATCTACATGACACAAAGAGCCGGCCGAAGCGTTTCGTAGCGGGAGAGGAGGTCTGGGTGGGACTCAAGGGAGGAAAGGAGAAAGGGGAAGGGCAGATCGTGGAGCAGACTGGACCGCTCTCTTACATAGTCCCGGTGGATGGTCGTCGGAAGAGAATGCACGCCGATCAACTCCGACCAAACGTCTTTAAGGGGGGAGAAGATGTAGTATCGTCAAACTGAATTAACCATATATTTTGTATTATTTTTCATATATTGTGTATAACCTTCCTTTTAATGCGCATTGTTTATAACATCAAATGTTTTTCTGTATTTCAATTGATTCTCAAAATAACTCTTGATATAAGTATACTATAATTTATATAAAAGGTCGTTTAATAGTTGTGGAATGGATACCAATTATAACATAAAACAACATAGCTGGATGAAATTTTCGTTTACCATGAAAGATTTTTTTGAAATAGCCAAATATCTTGTTTTAAGAAAAGAATAAAAGTACGAATGTTTTATGTATTGTTGAACTTAACGATTATAGGAGGGCTAAAAATTAAAATAAAATCGGTGTAAATACATATAAAAGGTATAAATAATATAACTGTCAACTAATTACTATTTAAATTAAATTATTGATGTTTTGTATTAAACTTGTGCAGCCCATCTTTTGTTTTTATTAATAAATAAACTGATTGAAAATGTATATGATTATTGTTCAGTGTATCAATATATGTGAAAACCAGAATAATGTTAATAATTTAAATTTACAAATTTGAAATTTAGATAATTAACTCTAATTGATTTAGAAACTTAATTAGGCATTGGTATTAATTTAATTTCTTCCTAATTTTCAATCCTGTTTATTAAGGAGTAAAGTGAAAACTTTTATCTTAAAAATAATTCGTTTCAAGTATTTGTTTTGCTTTATATTAATAAACATTTATTATTTGTTTGATCTAGCTTCTAACTATTTTTAGCAAATGAAAAAAAATAATACAAATTACATGGGTTGCGGAGTCCGTAAATACATTTATGAGTACTTAAGCAGTTTTTTCTTCATGGACATCAGTAGTGAATATATAAGATTTATTCATGTAAAGAGTCATCCAGAACTTAGAACCAGAGAAAAGTTGTAACATATCGCGATTGGAGAATAAACGTTTCAGAAGGGGAAGCCGATTCGGGGAGAATAAAATATCTATCTGACTTGTAGATCTAATCTCCTTCCAGAGAGAAAGTTAGATTTTGTTGTACAACTCGGTTCCTCGCTACGTTTTGACGAACAGTTGCTGCGAGACCAGCTACATAGCTTCCTACTAACAGGATACTAACTCAACATTAATTTTTAACGCACCAGAACACATACTATGGTCTCAACTCCCCTCTCTTAGAGGCGTAATCTACTCGAATGTTTCGCCATCTTTTCTCTTGGCCTTTGCTTCTTTATAATTTAATTTTTTGCTTCTATTTAATATAAAAATAAAGTGAGTAGTGAATTATATCGAGGTAAGGGAAAAAAAGTAACAATAAAAAAGAGGCGATCGATGCTTTTGGGCACATGCATAGAACAAATGACAGCATGTTAACCAAACAGATTTTCACATATCCTTGGAACGACTCGACAAAAACCTGGATTCGAGAAGATAAAAAAGACTTGCAATGAATGAAATAAGAGAAAAAGAAATAACAGAGAGGTAAATTTTTACAAAAAAGTGAGTGTTAGGAGTGGAAGGATTTCCAAAAAAAGGAAAAGAATACAGAATCAAAATAGTCCGAAGGTATGAAAAAGATAATGATGTGAATAAGAAAGAGCAGACAGACGAAGTAACAATAGGGAACAAAACAATGAATCATCGAATGTTCTTACTGGGATCCAGAAGATCCTAACAGAGAGAAAAACAAATGAGTCGTAACTTATATCATAGGCTCCTATAATGGTTAGAATAATCAAATAAACAAACCTATTTCGAAAATTTTGGCAAAACAGTAAGAGTTCTGTTGCTAGGACAGCAATTGTGCAGGGAGCTTGCCCTAGACCGAGGTCAGCTGTAGGTTTCCTCCGATTAACGATGCCCCATTTTTAGTCCTTCATCTCCCTCTTGTAATGGCTAAACGTCTGACCGTTATTGGTCCCTTGCCTACTCCAATGATTTCCACCAGTCTGTACGCCATTGGACAGCAGATCTCTAATTCGCAACTCCCAGTATCCTCCGAGCACCATCAATACATGTAAGACGTTGTCTTCCTCCCCGTCTGGTACTATGAATGGCCTCACTCATTATTTTCTTGGGGATTACAGTATTTAATCTATATTCTAGCCCAATAGCCTGCTCACACGCTTTATATGGTTTTCAACGTCAGGTTCACTAAGGGGATTTTTTTCAGTACCATCCACTTTTTTTAAACTTATGTGAGCCAAACTGCACAGTATCTGCTAATGTTCCAACCTCAGATGTCGTATACTTAGTTTTCATAGCATTCGTCCGCGTTTGTCCGCCTGTTGCTTCTAGAGCTTGGAAGACCTGTCGCACCGCAACATGGAATCTTCTGACAATATCCAGATAGTCCACATAACCAGGGATCTGAACCGTTCTATTGACCACCACGCTTCTTGTCTGATTTTGTGAGCTCCACACCGGCTTTTCAAATACAATATTAAAAGGCAGGAATGCTAGGATAAATCAGCCTGTCTCACAAGATACAGTGTAGAGCTCACCTGCCATTGTTCACCCTGTACACGCAAGGATTCTGTCATAGTTAATTTGACCAATCGAATTAATTTCTCTGGAATATTTAGTTCCTTCATAGCTTGATAAAGAGATTGACGTTATACACTGTCGTAAGGAGCTTTCAAGTCTACGAACCGGTGATGCACAATTCTCTGTTTTTTTCCAGGATAATACGGAGTGAAAGATCTGACCGATTAGGAATCCGAATACTTTCAGCCAAGTGTAAAAAGTACTTGGTTATGCCGTCCTTCGGTCCGAGCCTGTACGGTGTCAAGTACCTGTTAAAAATCCCTATCCTAATTACATCCGGATAGGCAAAATTTATGAATCTCCCTATAGCCTCATTCGATTAGACATAACAGCATAAATTGGTGTTAAATGAATAAACAATAAGACCTTTAAGGTTATCGATTGCGAAGATCTCGGTGTCTGCTCACTTAAAGGCTTTTCTTTGGAAGTTGGTAATAGTATTTTTTTTATAGAAATGCATCTGAAATTATACATTCATAATCTTTATATAAATATAAGGTTTCCTGGAATGATATTAAGCCAATTTCCACCTTGGAGGCTGAGAAGGATCGTAGGCCATGAATCACTTAACTGCAGGACCCTTATCCCGGGCCGGGGCGACCGCGAAGGATATATTCGGAGCGGATAAGCCTTTACAAATGGTGACACCGCGGTTTCCGTCAGTCACTCTCCGATAACCCAGCCCTAATATAGCCGTCCTCCTACCTCTATTTTTTCTACTCCCACTGGCTTATTCTAGAGGGATTTGACTTTTGGCTCTAGGAGCTTATGGCGATACAACGTCTAGTCATCTGTAACATAAAGAAGAAATAAATGATTTGTCGAAGCCGGATATCGGATCATGATAAAAAAAAATGGAAGAAAGAGAAATAGTAATTTAGAATAATAGAAATATATTGGGAAATTTACTGAATCATTTTTTTTTTAAATATTGAAATAAATAAATAATTTAATTTAAGAAAATCTATTTAATTAAAACAATTTTCAATGCAATATTAAAATATAACAGTAATTTTATACCACAGGCTAAGTAAATAAACAATTTAATTTTTGACAATTTAATTTTACAAAAGAAAATTAGAACATATAGCAAAGTAACTTTATTTTGGGACAAAGTCCCTTTTGAATAACAAAAAATGTATTTCTTATTAGAAGGTTACGTAATATAAATCATACACCGTTTATAAAAAAGTAAATTAAAAGTACGAATCATTACAAGACACTAATAATTAAAGAGAATAAATAAATTAATAACAACACTTAAATAAATGCATGAGGTAGGATACAATAATTTCTGAACGAAATCTATATCTACTTAAAAAAATACTACTAAACAATTAAATATATTATTCAATACTGTTTCATTTAAACAAATGGCTAACCTGCTTAAAGAGCATCTTTTTGGAAAGTCAGGAGATTAGTAGTGAATATGAATCAAAATAAAGTTACCAAGACAAGATATATTTTTATTTTATTTGGGTTCTGGCCTAGCATTATCTCAAATACTAATATAAAAAGAAAAATACTGCAGTAGGAAAATCTGCAAGAAAATGAAAAAAAACAACACAAAATTCACCTATATGTTGAATGTATGTCATTGATGCCAGTTATAACTATATTTTTACCATACAAATGAATTTTCGCTACACAGCACTGACAAATAATGTTTTGGTACCTTCTGCAACAGCAGGAATGTAAAGAAACCGCTTAGAATTAAAAATTCCTGTTGATTGATAGTTAAAAATATTGAAGTATGGAAAACCGATACATGTATATAAATTTATTCATAGTTTTTCCCATTTGAGTACTACCACTGGGTAGTTTCTCTACTTGTCTTCTCTTGTATTCACTCATTATATTTACTAGATGTATTTTGTATACAGTTGTAAATTTCAATAAATAAATAAAAAAAAAAGAAAAAGTTTTTCCCGATTCAAGGTAACGGTCATCGGTAAAGCTACATTTCTGTAAAATAAAAATAAGTTATCAAATCAAGGAAGGTATTAACATATATTCAATTTATCGTTAACGTTTTTTATGATTGTACAAAGAGTTCGTTTGATACACAGGGTTTGCTTAAGAACAGATATGTTAATATATGGAAGAAAAAAATCTATATGTGATCTGAGAGATTAGTTTTCCATTGTTCACGGGGTAGATTTTATCCCTAATACTTCGCTCTTGTGAGGCTCTGTATGAAATCCATTCATTGTTGCCAGTTTGCTACAGCCCAACTACAGTCCGAACCACCCCACCCACGGAAACCACCACCGCACGTCATAGAACTCATAGTAACAGACGGACCCTTATGAGATATTAATGCTCAATAGAACATAACACCCTAAAAACCTAAGCGCAATTACCACCAAAATCAGAAATCTGCTACGGCAGTGGAAAATTGGGACATGGCATGAGCGACTTTATGCGACACACGGGGACTATCGCAAGTTCTGTAGGCTCACAACACAATGACACGCACGAGGCATACAACCCCCATAAATGGAGACATGCCATCATATCGACTAAGTCAGGTAACAAAGCACTATAGACCAACTTGTCTTGTCCCGGTGAAACTTATGAAAAAGTGATGATGATAGGGACCGCGTAGGTTTAAATATTTTTATTTTGTACAAAATAAAATTTCTATTCTAAAATATATATATGTATATATATATATATATATATATATATATATATATATATATATATATATATATATATATATATACGCGTTAGTTTTTAACATCAGCTAAAATGGATTAATTTATGCACTGAACTTTGCAAATCCTTTTTAATAGTAAACGACAACATGTTTCCAAGCTAAATCATTATCAATATTTAATTCAATTTTAATTTCAATTATGGACTGTCTGAATCGTTAATAATGAAATCAAAAATTGTTTAGTTCGCAAAAATTAAATTATTGATTTGATGAGTCAGCCACCAGTTCACTGCTTTGATTCAATTAATTCTTCTGCTGAGTTGTCAACTCAGAGTCGTTCAATATCTCCTGTCCCCTTCTTCTCTATTCAGTTTTCACTGATTACTTTCAAACATTTAAAACTAAAATCTTAAAAATCCCAATGGTAGAAGCACTGTCTACCATACAGCACTCCCCTTTCTTTGTTCGAGACATGCTCATGGTGCCAGGAGCCTCTTATAATTTATAAATACATTTTTACTTTGTCTAATTTATTGCAGTGAGTAAAAACTACTCTGGACTACTAGTTTTCAGATCAGATTAAATAACGCTTTAATGCTAACAATTTTAGGTACTTGAGTTGGTTGCTACTCTTACTTTAAGTTAGTTAAATTTTCACTGACTACACTCCCACCATTTCCTTATAATTGTTACATCTTCGGCAAGCATTTCGTCATAAATGAAAATCGTACCTTTCATCTATTTAACATTTAATAGTTTCTAAATTCATTCTCTTAATTTTATGAGGACTCTCGGGATTTTGAAAAATTACACAATTTTATTTCGCAAATAATTTTTCAATTGTTGGTAGTGGATTTTAATCTTAAGTCTAATATGACCCATATGTGTCTTAGTAGCATAAAAGAATAATGGAATGGGATGATATCGGAGATACTTGAAATGTCTTCATCCAGCACTAATGATTGGAATTCATGAAGGAAGTTTGGCACAATTTCAATAGTAAACAAATTGTTGTGTATAGGTTTGGACCGTGACCGATAATATTGAAGAATGTTCAATGCCGCAAGGTATTCTAAAATAAGGCATTTTTCGTTCTGAAAACGAATGATTCCACTTGATTTTAGGATATTATGCTACGTGAAATCGCACTTTATGTACACTGCTACTTTGTTTGAAGTAGTAGTATTGTGAATATGGATTTTTTTTCTGACGGGAAATCGTCTGACGGGCAGACCATGGCGTTTATGGTAGGGTTGTGGTAAGGGTGTTCTTACGGCTTTGGATTTGGTCGGTAATCTGTAGACAGAAATGCCAATATCACCATTCGCTGTAACAGCGACTGCTGCTATTGGCATCGAGATTTGGGGTTCCCTAAGTATTTTATTATTTTCGGTTAGGGAGAGGGTGACAAAATAGAAAAGTACCAGGAGATTTATTCTGATGGATGTTTCATCGGTGTGAAAATTCAGATGGATGTCGGCATCAGCACCTTCACTATCATCAGAGCTGAATTGACCAAGCAATCCAAATAGTTGAAGATGGTAGGTCTATTGTAGATTATTCCCCTTCCAACCGATCCTCATCTTACATCTCCGGCTGCTCATATTTTACCGTAATTCTGGTTGTATGTGTTTCCAAAACTCTATCTATAATCATATTTCTGGCCTGTCAATTTCCTTGGTTCTGAACTCTAGATGAATATGTTAAATAAGTATGTAGATGAAATAATACGTTAAACCTGACGATATTCCTAATAACCATTGCCTTCAATTCCTAATGCCCTTGAATCCGTTTCATTCTGAACAGAATTCTGATAAATCCGTATTCCCTAATTGGCACATCAGACCAACTAGAATGTTCTATTGTTTCTGACCACTTACCTATCACTAGAAAATCCAGGTTTTGAAAAAAAAAAATTCATCCCAGCTAGATATTAACCACTCCCCAATTCCCAATGATGATAAATTCCATACACAAAATCTTAAAATCTAATAATTTTCCTGTAGAGACTGTACTGTTTCTAGAACAACGGTTGTGCAGAAAGGTAATATGTAAGAGATCACGTCCAACGGCCAGATTTGAAGATATTGTAATTAGATTTTGAAGGAAAAAACAACTTATTAGTGTTCGATGCGTTGCAATCCAGCCAGTTTCCAGTATTTTTACTGAAGTCTGACCTCATTCGGGGTGTAGTCAGATGGTCGTTGCAATTAATGATAGAGCCAATCATTTGTGACGATTAAATTTTTTAAATCTTGTTTTTGGTTGTAACGACTCGATAACTAAATATATGGGGTTGAGAATATTTCATTATATTGTAGTTATTGTTATTAATTTTAATATTAGTTGTTTGATGTATCTTTATTTTTTCATGTAGTGTTTTGTTTTTGATATAAGGATATTTTGGATTTAGTTATTTACAACATTTCCCAAAGGTGTCCTAACCTTCACCTTGTTTCCCATCGAGCCTGCCTAAGAGAGAAGCCAACGGTCACAGAACCATTAAAACATAAACATGATTGCAGGATCTACAGTGTATTATGGATAATACAGTATTATAATATGTAGCTATAAAATAATCTATAATCAAAAATATCTATGCTTCCTATTATAAATTAATAAACAATGTCATAAAGAAAACATGATTTAATAAATAATTCGGCTAATTAGAATGATTTTATTTTTATGCATAATACTCGATAGCATTAAACTTCGTGGATGTATTTATCTAGTTTTTACTTTCTACGTATGCAGTAAAATCCTTCCCATTAAATTCTCAAATAAAAAATTTCATGATATTTTCCCGACTGATTAGATTTTTTATCATCCTCGCGTCAGAGTTGATAATGATAACGACGTCACTCCGCCTCTATAACTATCTTCAATGTTCCAGTGTCATTAGGGATTAGCGAGCCATATCAGAAATTTGATAGCATTCTCTGTAGCCGAGGCTTATTAGTGGATTCCATAGAGGGCCTGACGTCCACATGTTTACATCCTCCGCCTGACAGCTGGCGGGGGTGCTTCCCCATCAAAGAGACCAGTGAATTGCATTAGCTCAGGAGAACGTGTTCCCTTTCCGGCTCCCTTTAACTGGCCTAATGTATAATAAATACACTTAATTCATTGTGACGGAGTAATTTAGTAAATTTTCAAATGAGTTAATTGATACATGAAGTAAATAACGGGACATTTTTGTAATTATTAAAAAAAAAAATCCACATCAGAAAGTGGTCCAAACCTGTTGAAGTGAGTCGATCAGATATTGGTTAGGGTGTTGTTTTGAGTGGTATTATATTTTAATACCATAAAATGTAATCCATGTAACGACCTGGTTTTAGTAACTAGTTAGTGATAACTAATAAAAAAAACAGAAGGAATCTCTGACACATTGAGGAAAACAAGGGTTAATTTCTATGGACATACCCATAGTAGGCTAACTAAAATAAATACTTAAATTCCTTAAAAATAGAAACACTATTCCGAACTAGTTTAAGTATGCAGAGATGGACATGAGAGAACCCCGGTTACAGAGGGTATGCTTTGGGATGGAACTGGAAAGACAAGATGATGAGGTTTGAGGTTAGAAGGAAGCGAACGATCAAAATCATCGATGAGGATTTGAGTAGACGATGAAGAGGTGTACTGGGGACAGTGCAAATAGCTGAACAAGAACTCACGATAGACCACAAAACAACAAAAATAGAACAAATAATAATTTTTGTAGTTATCGATCTTCAAACACCGTTATTTTTTATAGAATAATCTTTGAAGTATTTTATAAGCGTTTCAGTATATTTATTTGGATAAGAAAGGAAATAATTTTGCCAGCTAGAGGACAATCTTCCCCGAAGGCAGTTGAGATGCTTTATGATTACCATATTTCGTTCAATTTCCTATGGCAGCTGAAAAAGGTGAGATATTGTTAGAATGCTGTTGCAATATTGACACCGTACTTCTTTTGATACTAGGTTTAGATGAGTCAATCTTGAAAGCCGAGTAAGGACCACATTCTTCATGTTGATGATAGCCCTATAAGTATAGGCCTATAAATTTATATCTCTTTTTATAACTCATTATTTATTTAACATGAATAACTTTGTGCCACTGTAGCTAGTCGGACGGTGCTATTGATAGAGGTAGTCCTAAATTTTGCCCACCCACGTATAACTAGGATTGTGATCTGTAACGACAACCTGACACCGTACAGCCTCTTTAAAACCTCAGGTGACCCTCTCTCTGTATATTATAACTTGGCTTGGTGGACTTTTGTCGTTTATATTTAAGAGTTTTTTAAATTACTATGTCCTTAAGTTTATTTCCATTTTAATGAATGTTGATAGTGCCCCTCTAGCTAGCACAAGATGGGAACATCCAAACCAATTTACGGATATCAACTAATAATTATGGATTACCATAATAAAAAACAAACAACATTTTAGTGGAGGATGGAAATAGTTGGGGGTGGTGCAGTCAAAATAAACACCAAATAAGCGAAGACTTATTTTTTATTTGTGCCGACGTTTCGGCACTTGTAGGTCATCTTCAGAGCTATGAGAGAAAAAACAGACAAAACAAAAATAACTATAAAAAACATTACAGTACCAAGAATATAATAATAAATAGAGTAATAGAAAAGTATAACAAAATAGTGAAGGATAATAATTAAGGATACATGAATAAAAAATTACAGAAAAAATGTACAGAAGGGTGATAATGCAAACAAAATACAAAGAGAAAGAAAAATGAGAAGGTAAACAGAAAGATACAAAATGAAAAAGTATAAATAAAAAAAGGTGAGATATAAAAGTATTGAAAACCTAGTACCTAAACCTAGAGTATAGGAAAATGCATAAATAGGTGAATTTAATGACACGTAAATAATGTATACAAATATTAAAGTAATGATAAAAGAGAGACAGCAAAGAGCATTAAAGACTAAATTAATGGGAAATGGTAGAAAGGTAATAACAATAAAATTGATGTCCAGAGATCATAATGTGTCATAGGAGAGAGTATATATTGCTATAACGGAATGAAAGTGGGAAGCAGTAACAAAGTAAAAGAATTTAAGGTTTTTTGAGTAAATTAAAAATTTGGGAGTAGGTTGAGGATAAGTGATGTGAATCTTAAGATTGATAGTGGAGGAATTTAAATTGATGTGGATGGTTCCAGAGAGGATGCGTTTATCATAGTTGGGAACAGAAGCTAGGATAGACGTATTTTAGAAGTCGAAAATGTGGTTTAAAGATAGGCCATCCACAAATCCAATAACCCCCTCCGTCCTATTACATCTAACATCAATTCGCCATCAACAAAACTTAGCAAATACTCACTTCCATCCTTACAAGTCCTCAGCCGTAACAACCTATATGATATCCAAAACTCATTTCACCTACGTGATCTATTAACATCCCTCACCATACCTGATCATTACGTTCTCACCTCCTTTGATGTAGAAAGCCTATTTACCAACATACCTTTAGATAAAGCCCTCCTCATAGTAGATAACAACTGGTCACTCATAGAACCCCATACCACTCTCAACCGGCCCTCATACCTCCAATCCTTAAAACTCCGTTGTGAATCTGGCTACCTTACCTTCCAAGGGCAGTTCTTTGACCAAATTTCTGGACTTTCCATGGGAAATTCCCTCGCTCCTGACCTCTCAAATCTTGTCCTAAATGACCTTCTTGACTCCATTCTACCCCAGTTCCTTGACGATGTTATTTTTATTAAGAAATATGTGGATGACCTCCTTATCCTAAATCCCAAGATTATTCCAGAATTATTATCATCTTTCAACTCATACCATCCCCGCCTCCATTTCACAGTGGAACTTGAATCCAACAAATCATTACCATTTCTTGACCTCCGTATCATTAGAAATCCTGATCACACCTTATCCACAGATTGGTATACCAAACCCACCTATTCTGGCAGACTCCTTAATTATTACTCCCAATATCCGCACCACCAAAGAATTAACGTCGCCAAAAATATTATCCACCGTGGTCTATCCCTCGCTGACCCTTGCTTCAATAAAACCAACACCCACCACATCCAAAATATCCTTTTAAAAAACAATTTTCCTCTCCATATTATTAATAAACTCATCCATGACTATAAAAAAAACCCCAACCCCACCCGGTCTCCACACACTCCCTCTATCCCTGTATACAGATCCTTGCCATATATACCCTCCCTCTCAAATAATATTCAAAAATCCCTACGTTCCTCGATCCCCAATTTACGTTTAGCCTTCAAATCCCATAACAAACTTTCCAAAATCTATACCCGTGTCAAAGATCCCATTCCCGTTATACAACGCTCACAAGTTGTCTACCGTATCCCCTGCTCCACTCCAAATTGCAACTCGTCCTACATCGGGGAAACTAAAAACTTCCTTAAAGATCCTATTACCCAACACAAATACTCCATTTCTTCCCACAACCAAACCGTTTCTAAACTCTCCGAACATGCCCTATCTTTAAACCACATTTTCGACTTTTATTATTTAAAAATAAAACTATTCGTAACAAGAAAAAAATACATTGATGCTATATATTCCTTTTCAATTTTTTCCAAATTGAAAATAACAAATGAAAATGCCAATTTTTAAAAAGTAGCCTGAGAGGAAGTATTGTATTACCACAGACTACCTATTTTTGTCCAAAATCTAATAAAAAAAGAGAGGTCAAATTTAAATTGATTGTGCTAGATCATTGTGGGAAACATGGAACTCAAAATATGTTTACATACATACCGAGCGGCCCTCATCCCTATCCAGCCGGTCTGACTGTCTGTGTACACTACCAGGTCAATGCACGAAGATAATATTATACTCAAGATATAATTAGATAAATGTTGCACTTAAAAATATGAGATGGGTGTTTATATATTGTATACATATTAAATAATAACAACAATGTTTTTTGCTGCATTTAAATGACTTCATTATCTTGACAAGTACGCGCAGGGAAATAAATGTATCAGATACTTTCAAATTCACAATATGCTATCTAATTGTAAATATTAATAAAAAGTTGTAATTAATAGTTAATAAAAAAAATCGTAGGTAATTGGATATTTTGTATTCCATTTTGTAATGTAAATGATAAAATTGAAAGTTGACGTTTCCCATTGTGTCTGGATACAATTAATGGATTTAATTTATTTAGATTATTTTATTAATGACTGGTCCCAACTGACAAAGAATAGATTATGTTTGTTTAGTATGAATTAGTCTGCTGGCGTACACTGACTTCAGACCGGTAAGGTAGCTCTACCCTGATTAACAATTAATTACGCTAGTTGTGAGTGCCCTAAATGATCGAACATAGCTTAGAATGAAACTAAAACTATCCTTTTTGTTAGTGATACGACAAAACTAAATATTCTATTATAGTACGAAACTATAAAAAAAAGAGCTGCCATTTTTATTTTAAAATTGGAAACGAATAACATTTTTTATCTTGTTACGAATACTTATTACCAGGTCCATTATACAAAATCTCGCAGCACTATCTTTAAAATAAAAGCCATAGTGAAGAGAGAAACAAGAATTTCCATTTAAAAGTTTAAGTAATAAAATGGCAAACATTGTTGTTGGTTTGTTTCTTAGTTTTTGCTGATAGAACATTAGATTCTGCACATTATTAAAATTTTCACGATAAAATAGAGTTTTTCAGAATTGTATTATGAAAATCAGCAGTTTGAGGATTTGGTGGTGGTAGTTGGATGTTTTCCCCTACACTTGGGCATAATTTAGAGATGTATGGTCAACAAACTAACGATAGTTACATTGGAATGTTTAAATCACTGTATATTTAATATATGCTGTAATATTTAATAACAAAAAAAAAAACCATGGCAGTGATTTTTCTTTTCTATTTTTATGAATTTCGCATTCACGTATCTGGCACGGAAATCAAGAGAAGTTACTATCAGCTCGACAATTCTCCGTTCGGATATTGGAGGCGGTGGCACGGTGTGTAGCTTCCATCAGGAAATTAAATGTATATATCAACATGCATACAGGCCCATACAAATCACCATTCTAAACGTTTTAAACCAATTTTTATTCTCATTCTGGTTTCAGATATCTAGTAATAATAAAACAATCTGTAATGATTTGCAATTATCTCTTATATCTAAATCACAGGTACAATATTTTATAATTTGACTACGTGGACGTACAGACTTATTTAAATTCATTGATTCAAAATTGGGTTGATAAATGGCGTATGGAAATCAACATAAAAGAATCAAATCAAGCTACATTAACACGTAGCACTTAACCGGACCTCGTTACCCAAACAAACATTGAATAACCTACTCTCAGTCCTAAGATTCAATAAAAACAATTTTATCGTAAAACAGGATGCATGATGGTAATTGTTCTCAAAAGTTTATGGACTGTTATTGGTAAAAGTAGAGTTACTATGAAAATATCTTCAAAAGGATCCCGCGTTTTTTTAAGATAAAATTAATTTTTTTTTTCCATAAATCTAGTCTTATTTTTCACTTATTTAAAATTATTTATTACTAGTTTTATTGCCTATTAAAGCGTGATTTTTAGTTTTTTTAACTAATTTTTATTTTTCCTTTTTTAATCTTTAACGATTTAACTACCAAACTAGTCATTATTTTATGGACTAACAATTTAAACTCATGATTCAGTTTATTTAGATCGATTAATCTTTACAGCGTGGATTATAGTTTTTCAAACTATCTTTTTTTTTTTACAAAATATATGAAATTCCCCAATTGATCCTGTCAGTACTCATGCCTCTCTCAAAGATTAATATCTTAGTACATGCCTTATATCTAGGTACAAGACACTACCATGTTTTAATAAGTTAGCATTTGAAAAAGTCTGCTAGAAATAAACTATTACTTACTAACAAAATTATTATATACAACAAGTTCCTTAAACCGTTATGGACTTATGCTACGCAGATGCCAGACTCAAGTGAAAAATCCCACTAACAGATTATTTATAACTTCCAGTCGAATATAATTAGATATAGTTTATTACTTCTTTATATAACTCATTGTCCCTTTTACGTAAGTAATGAATCATTACAGAAATATCTCGACTCGAAGCTGACACAATAAAGAAAGTCTAAAAAAAAATGTCATTACTAACTTCTTAAACTCCCAAAGCTACAAACATACAAACATTACTGTCGGGTACGTTACCACAGAATCAGACAATGAGACTGAAAAGTGGCTGGAACAAGTATCTACTACAGAGAGCTCAAAGCCACTACGAGTACCTTCAATGGTAGGTAGGTTTCTCCATCCATACTTTCACCTGAATCCATAACGGGAGGTTTTCAAAAGAAGAGAACAGATACAGTAAGTGCCATTAATATTTGTTATTGTTATGTGGCGATTGAATCATCTCCTATCCTCAATTGCTTCTTGATGCGTCTCATTTTAAATATTCTCTGAAACATTATTCGTGAGGAGTAGATTTATTAAACATTTAAATAAGTTCAATGTAATTCCTTTCCACTACAGTAGATGTTCGAGAAGTTTTGTTTTTCGTCATAGTCTCTACTACCCGTTATTATTTTACTTTCAGTTTCTTTGTTGAATTAGTTAATATTGTTATATAAACTTTTATGAAAAACGTTTCACGTTTCTTGAATTATTCAATAACTCGCAGAAAGACCCATCTCTGAAATAAATTTTTATACGCGTTTGTAATGTGACCTAATTATTTGTACTCTTAATCAAAGGGTTAATGAATTGACAAACAATATTTTTATGAATGATAATCTAATTATAGTAATAATAAACCATTATGTAATAATTTTATTTTAAAAATTTTATATTTGTATTCATATAAAATACTAGGTATTTTGAAATGTATACAATATGGGAGAGGGACCTTTTTTTCAGTCACAAAGGTCCATAATTGATGTGTTATATCAGAGATGAATCGAATTTTTTTTAACCATGATTTTCACATTTAATGCTATCGGGTCGTATCAATCTGCATGGACCACAACACAAACGAACGGAGCGCCCGAAGGGGGGTACGTACTATGGCCATCAACAATGGCACCCAATCCATCATCCTGAGAGGCCCTCCCCGGGATGGCAGAGCATTAGATGCCACCCTTACATGTCGTCCTATTAATCAGGCCAGGGTACCGCTATTGATTTATTCATTAGTCTCTCAGCTGTTGCTAATATGTATATGTAATGTGATACTGATGTACTCTGAGTAATGTATCAGTCTACACAAGAATTATAAAAAATAAGATCGGAGAGCATGAATTGTTAATCCTATTTATTTACCTAAAAGCTATTCCTACAGAAAAATAAATAAACAAACAAAATAATTAATTAATAAACTAAAAAACAAAATTAATAAATATTCTTTTTAATTTTTCTTCACTGAGCAGAGAGTCGTAAACCGAAATACAAAACAATTCTAGCTTCAAATGTATTTTTTAATCCTGAAATTTAATCAAACTTCTTAATTTTTCATAGTTTTACAAAATTTAAAGTGTTTACATGTCTTTTTATAACACTGGACTTATTACCAGATTTTTAATTGCCATTTGGTTATTCTCCTCAATCCCAAAGTCAAAAAAGGCTCCAACTAGAGGCAAAATATTACTACTTGTCCAACACAAAAATTATAATTCCCAGTGTAGCATCGTCCGTTTCGCCATAGCATCATAAAGTGGCGTTAAATGAACAAACAAAAACTATAGCAAAAGAGAGGTTTATTAACAACAACTGAAAAAATTACCTATTGATACTAGATAATATTAGTAAAATCATATACTAGAAATACAAAAAAACATTCTGAAACATAACTAAGTTATCATAACGAAAATCCATTAAGCATAAATAAAAATAAACAAAAAGGAAAAATGAAGTACGTAAAAAAACAAAATCTAGTATAAGGAAAATTTAACTTTTAAGAGGTCGAACTACATTTAATCTGTTTACCTAATATCTACTTTTAACGAATACTAATAACGGAATATTGACAGTAAATAAAAAAATAAATAAAAAAATTGCACCACGACAACCTTCAATGGTGTTAGGACCAGTATATTGTAGAGACCGTGCTGTTTCCAAGCCAACAATAGTGCAGGTAGGTGACAAGTCTGAGATCACACACAACCTCCAGGTTTTTTTTTTTTTTTTTATCTCAGGAGGGTATGGAGATAACACAGGATGCACATGTTGCTTTTTGCAGTCTAAATAATTTATCTGTCACAAACGGATTTGGAACTGGAGCTATAGATCTGACGAATACTAGTTGTGATGTTTTTAAAATAGTTTTCTTTATTACACAGAAATAGAAATAGTAAAATAGAGTTCGAGGTAAAGGACCCGAAGGCAGGGTTTTATTTAGTCAGTTAGCGGCCGGAGATGGATCCTATGGGAACTAGGACCCTACTGGGGCTCACCCAGCCTCTATAAAGTTGGTACCAAAAATTATGGGGATAGATCTGGTGGTTGATTGTGTACTAGTAAAAATCCCCTCCGGCACAACCGTTGTCCAAGAAAACGTACAGTCTACCACGTACTGATCCCCAGACCCTTCACGAGTTGTAGTTATGACCATATGACAATGCTACATAGTAAAATATTAACTGCATTATTGACTGCAGCTCTGTCTAGTGTATCGATGCAGCAAAACCAAAGTATTTGCATTTGTAACTAGTTGTTCTGAGGTGCCACGGTGGAATCTATTTGCCTCCCCCTCTTCGCTTTTTAAAAAAATGCAGCCCTTGAAAAATGGTCTTTAGAGTTTCAATAAATTGCGGTAACGGTTGTGCATATATTAGCTGCCATCCTATAAAGTAAAAAGATGGAAGGATTGCTCGGAAGGCGCTGAGTGAAGAGCGATGGTCGGAGATAGAGCGATCGCCGCCCGAGATTGAGTTCATACATCAAAACCCTCAACCCATCCATCCACCCCTTATCGGCTCCTTCTTCTTCCCTTTTTCTTAGATAAAGGGATAACCCAAACATACAGGAGTCGATGCAGATCCCAGAATAATAATGCGGCCAGGGTTTTAACAAGGATTCCAGCTTGTTTTTCTATAAATGTTCTCTAACGGAACGTCTGAAGTGCCTAATAAAGTCCTAATAAAGGCCATAAAGTAGTTTAAGTTGGCATTTTAAGATAGAAACATCTCTACTGGTTACAACCTTATTAAATTTAATCTTTAAAGTGCTTCAGTAATGACACTAATAACTGTTATAGATACCTTAAAAAACCTTAAAACCCGTAAAAGTACAGCATTTGAAGGGTCTAAAGTTCGGTGAGGATAGGTTGTTGGGTGAGTTCCACACGGTCCATCTGTTAACAGATAAAATCTACCAATCCAGTTATCTGCCAAAGCTGGTTTTCAACCTGGAGCCTTCAGCACTCAACACGATGAGTTAACCCACTCCCGAATTTGATAGATGAAATAAACAAATAATTCTTTTAAAATAAATTCAAATCAAAATTAACAAAATAATAAATATTTATATTCCCCACCGATCTACAAAAATGTACTATGTACATTTTGTAAAATAAACATCATTAATCGTACAAAAATGTTTGGAAAACATACATAAGTTATATTCCGATGGAGGCAATAGAAAACAGCGTTGTCGCAGACGCCTAAGTGGCTTAGGATATGTACAAAAGTAGTTGAGAAAATTGATGTCAGATCATAAGGATTAGAATTTAGATTAAATATAGTTATGGAGATTTGTAGATATTCCACGGAAATCCATTTTTGTTATATGTAAATAGCAGTTACCGATAAAAAATTAATTTGTTCTCCTATTAGTGTTTTCCCCTTCAATTCTTGATTCATTCAGAACTAACAAGTCTCGATGAATTTGAAGAGTATGAGAATTTTTTTTTAAAACTTAGTTTTTCAAAGTTATTATATAAATATGTTGGACTAACATTTTGGTACTTGTGATTTATTGGATCACTATGTAACTTTTCTCTTGTAACATCATCTCATTACTCGTTTGTACTAAGTTGTTAGTGCGTCATTACAGTGTTGTTTTTTTTTGTGTAGTTAATTTGTTTATTGGCAATTTAAATTTATTTAGGTCTTTGTGTTAGGTTATTTTTGCTATTGTTTATTTAAAATTAATGGAGTAAAACTTTGAGATTAGCCGTAAGTAGAAGTGAAATACTTCCAGAAGAATGGAATACTTTCACAGATGACACTAATAGAAAAAAAACCTTCATATGGAGTTTTATTGTAGTGGCGGGCGCGCAGAAAATGTGACACATTCCTTACTATTTTAAATACCATTAAGCTATTTTGCACTTCAAATTAAATAGAATTTTGAAAAATAAAGGAGTTTTGTTATTATTAAAGTTAAATGTGAATAAGAAGGTAGGCATTATCAGTATAAAAATGATCATTGTTCAGTTTATAAGCAATGGCGGACAGACGTTCTATATCAATCAGCTATTTTAGAAGTACATTTTTTTTGTTAACTACGGCAATTTTGTTATTATATATATAAACTATTGTATATTTATATATAAAATATTGGTGTGTCAATTGTAAATACAATACTGTACTTCATTTTTTTGTTTGCTCACAGCTTTCCAGTTCGATCATATTGCATTCTGAGAAACATTTCTAAACCCTATATATGAAAATTTAATATAGAGTCCCCGAATCCCCTTTTACGTTTCGGGTATTGTACCGTTATACAATATTCTTTCCTTATCATACGCCGTTCAGGAAGCAATTCCTCCTATCCTTTTCCCCGGATGCACCCCTACTCAATCACACTCACGCTGAATCGGAATAGTCAGCAATTTCCAGTATGTAACATCCTAAACAGGCTGAAAAAAACACGAGGACGAAAAAAAAGAGAAAACAATAGGACCTTATTTGAATGGTTGCTGACCCTAGGTCGTTGTTATTCCTTATCTTTCCGACCGCTTGGACAATATTGAATAAGTAACAAAACCAGTTGGTCTACCCCTCGCTCGGAGTGATATATTTTGGAAGGCTATGAGATTTGTTTCGGGACCGCACCCTCACCCTACTGTAGGATTATGGTAAACAGATCCACTTGACCTAAGATGACTCGGGAGACTGGGGTGAAGACATATGATGGTGGGGAGAGTGAGATGGAAAATTAATTAGATTTCTCCGCTGAAGGTCCTAATTCTACCCTAAATTAATTAAAATGCATTTATACCTAACCATCAGCCCGTAAATTAAATTAGAACTTTGCTACAAAAGGGTGAAATTAAGCTTAGTACGCGATAGGCTTGTTGTGAAATTAGAAACCCTCTATTAGTCTTGTTTGGAAAAGTGGTTTAATTATTCATATCGAAAACAGCATTAAAAAAATATATGTTGAAATTTATAACTGGATTATAATAATAGAACAAGTAAATATAATGAATGATATCGGATAGTGGATTGTAGAGAAACTACTAGTAGGATTACTGGAAATTGAAGAGGTAATTAGGCTTGGAACTGATGGGTATAAGTGGGAATAAAGTTTGTCATGAAAGGATAGATATCGGGGTCTTGCCAAATCAGCTGCAACTGGGACATTGAAGTCATTGTGAATTACACAGAGTAAGGATTTTTAGGATTTTACGAAGTATTGGATACAAGAGGAATTGGATGCCATAGTTGAGTCCCGCCAAAGCTCAACTATCCAAGGTGCCCGAACAACGTAAAAAAAATATATCGACGTATTTTATAACAAACTTTTACTCCAGATTCCTGACTCAAAACAACACTGTAACATTTTAAAACATTTTTTTAATTCTCTTTTCCAACTAAATGAGTTATTATATAATAATAATAATAATAATAATAAATTAAGACTTTATTTATTCTGGGACAAGTACCTTTAGAATAACAATACAGGAATAGTGTAAAAACTAAAATGTCTTAGAGTAAAATATATGACATTACATTAATTGATTACAATTGAGATTAATAGATCAGGAATTTATTTATTTATAATTTAATTTTCAGTTGCACCTGCGCAATTGCGCATTCAGCAAATTTGATACTACTGTTTTTCACCTTGATTTTCTACTTGAACTTCTTTATGATGATGGAGTAAAAATATAAATATCAATTGGTGAGTAGGTCTCTTGGCCAATTTCTTTTTAATCTTTTCCTATCCACTCCAGGTAACAGGGAGTAGGAAAGCGGAAGAACGAGTGGGTTTGGGTGATATTGTGTTGATGAGTGGAATGTCATGTATTTGTTATGAATATATGATTTTATAGTGGGAATGTTCATGTCGTTGTGTATGGTGTGATTCGAAATATACCATGGTGCATTAACAATTTTTCTGAGAATATGGACTGTGTTGTTTGAATCTTGTGTATGTGGAATTTTTTTGCTGAACCCCAAAGTTCTGCTCCATATGTCCAAATAGGTTTCAGTATGCTATTATAGATAAGTCGTTTGTTCCGTAAGTCAAGTGAAGATCTGTAGTCCAGCAGATGTGATAGTTGTTTGTACCGTCTAGTCAATTCTTGTCTCTTTAATTTTGTATGTATGTTCCATGTAAGTCTTTTGTCCAAGTATAGTCCGAGATAACGTACATAATTTTTGGAAGGTACTTCGTCGTTGTCAATTTTGACTGCTGGACACGAAGCTGTGCGTAGAGAGAAGGTTACATGGCTCGATTTCGAGGCGTTTATTCTTATTTGCCATTTATACAACCACTTTTCTAAATCAAATAAATGATTTTGAAGAGCTATAGATGCTAAGTTTGGGTCTCTGTGAGAAGAAATAATAGCTGTATCGTCAGCGAAGGTATAGATGTTGGTGCAAGGATGCTCCGGGATATTAGAGGTGTAAACAGAATAGAGGATGGGGCTTAAAACACTGCCTTGCGGTACACCCCTGCATTGAGGAAAGAAGGAGGAAATCGAAGAGTCAACGGAAGTACAGAAGAATCTGTCGTGGAAATAAGATTGAAGAATTAAAAAGTATGTAGGAGGTAAGTGAGGTTTTATTTTCCAGAGAAGACCCTTGTGCCAGACACTATCAAAAGCTTTTTCAATGTCAAGAAAAATCGCAGAGCAATATTCTTTTTTCTCAAAAGCGATAGATATTGCATCCACGATACGATGACACTGCTGTACAGTGGAGTGATAAGAACGAAAGCCAAATTGGTGGTTCGGTATCACTCCGCTATTTTCGAGGATAGGCTTTATGCGATTAAGGAAGAGTTTTTCAAATAATTTAGACATTATAGGGAGAAGTGCAATTGGACGATAAAATGAAGGATTAGTGACAGGTTTAGAAGGTTTAGGTATCATTTTAATTATGGAAAGTTTCCAAAGGAGCGGAAAATAAGTTGTGCGCATGATTGAATTATAGATGAGGGTAAGAAAGAGACCAGCTTTTCGAGGTAAGTGGCGAAGGATGAAGGGAGTGATGAGATCATAGCCAGGAGCTTTTTTGTTTGGCATTTTGTTCAGTACTTGATAGATTTCTTTTGGATGAAACGCCGGAGGAGGGAGTGATAAGGGTAGTGCTGTTGTCAAGTCGCCATGTATTTTGTCAGTTAGGGTATTATCCTGGATATCATTTGCCTTAAATATACGAGAAAGATGTTATGCAAATTCATTAGTTTTTTCTTCGCTCGTCATCGCCCAAGTGTTGTCTGTACGTCTAAGAGGATATTGAACCACCTTTTGCTTTAGAATACTCCTTGTAGCTGTCCATAGATCAGGAATAAAAAATAAAAAATAAATTTACAAAAATGTATGTATTACCTCCTAAAACAATAATTAAAGAAAACTATTTCTTAAAAAGAAGAAGCAATATAGGAAAATAGAAATAAGATAACAATAATCATAAACAGAGAAATAATTGACAGTTACATATATACATATACATACACACACACACATATACATACAAATTTTTGGAAACAAAATTAAAACGAAAAAAGAAATAAGATAATGAAAGAAAAAAATATAAACAAAACTAACTATGATAACTATACAAAATAAAATAAGTAAATATAAAAATATGTGATTGGAAGTGTGAACAGCCAAATTAGCAGAGAAAGAAAATGAAATTATATACACACCTCACTCAGATACAATTATACAGATACACACATATATATCAAATACATCATCCATCCATCACTTGAAAAAGAAGTTGTCAGGATTAAAGTTTATATGATCAATATCTGGAGCGGATGAGGGTTTAGGAGGGGTATTGGATATGATGTGGTTATTAAGATCGTCAGGAATGACTGCAAGTGAACTTAGGTTACCGGATTTTGTTGGTGATAGATGACGGAGTATTTTCCATTTGGATTTGGAATCGGTTGCATTAGAGAGGATGGAATGGATATGATGGGATTTTGCACGACGTACTGCAGATTGGGTATCATTGCGGTTTTGAAACATGCATAGTCTAAAGATAGGCGCCTGCGACGAAATTTTCTCCTTGCTGCTTCTCTTCTCCTCATCAAGTCCTTAAATTCGGTGGATAGCTGTTGGACGGCGTAAGGTTCGGGTTTTTAAAGGAGCATGAGTATCTAATATAATTTTCAGGTTAGAGGTCAAAGTGGAAACCATGTGGTCGATAGTATTATAGGAGTAAATGACGTCCCAGTTGATGGAACTTAAGTCGGATTGAAGAGATTCGAATGAATGAGGCCCAGACTGCGATAAGACACTGTTTTTGGAGTATAGAATTTGACAGGAAAATCATAATAAATTTGTATGAGATCGTGTGAAGAAAGAAACCCAACAGGATGTTGTGACGAGGAGAGGATTTTAAAAGGTGAATCAG
Organism: Troilus luridus; assembly: GCA_964056705.1. NCBI lineage: Eukaryota > Metazoa > Arthropoda > Insecta > Hemiptera > Pentatomidae > Troilus > Troilus luridus. The sequence continues at coordinate 64,093,978 of OZ057412.1, read as the reverse complement.
AGATATAAAGGTCCAACAAGGTATCTGAAAATTGGGTGTGATGAGTAGGGGAGTAGGAAACGATGTAAAGATTGAGGGAAAATATTAGGTTTGTAATAGAGGATTTATTGCTGGAATTCGAAAGCATATTGATGTTAAAGTCGCCGGAGATAACGATATTGATATAAGGACCATCTTGTTGAAAATTTCCTAAAAGTAAACAGTTTGTAAACTTTCTTTTAAAGCAATTTTTTAATTTCTAGCACTTTCTTATAAAAATAGATATAAATCCGTTTACTCCAGTACTTGTAGCCTACTTCTAATACTCCCAAGGGTTTAGGTGTTCTTTAAATTTAAAAAATACCAAACTTCCTAGAAGACTCCCGTTTCTTTTTTATGTTCATTGTTAACTCTCAATATTTATGTATATTCTATAAAACAGTAGAAGAAAATTATTTCTTCTTCTTATTATTATTATATAGTTTTACGTCCCTAGTTGAGACTTGGCCTGCTCTATTTTTGTTTGCTATCGTTGAAAATAGGAATTAGGGGAGGAAGGGTTTTCAGGCATAATTACCACGATTCAGATGGGAGCCACTGAAACCTCCTGATCAGTTCCCCATCCGGGGCGGTATCTTTGGAAAACATTACACAGATGGGAAACAAAAACTACATAATTTAGGGTCATATTTTCTTCTTTGTAGTGTCCAGAATTAGTATACTGAATGGGTGTCAGTGCGATGGTTCCCAGCCAGGAGGGCCAGTGGCCGAACGCAAAATTATTTCTTAAATGATATTTATGGTAGTAATTAAGTTTTAGAGCTAATGTCTATTGAAAAAAAAATTCGGAAGCTTCGGTATTATTCATATCTAAATATGACTAAAGGTAAGAGAAGGCGGGAAGCGGATTGGCTCAGTGGTAGAGGACTGAGTTCTCATACCAAAAATCCTTGGTTCAAATCCCGCCGCTGGTAACACTTTTATTTAGACTGTTAGCGGTCGGAGATGGATCATATGGGATCTATGACCCTCCTGGGGCTCACCCAGCCTCTATAAAGTGGGTATTCAAAAGAAAGGGGACACACATGGCGGTGATCTATGACAAATCACAACTGTTGTCTATAAAACAGTACCGTCTCTACCATGTACTGAACCCCAGACCCGTTCACGGGTTTTAGTGGTTGAGGTTAGGTTAGGTTATAAGAGAAGGCAATATTATTTTCTTCATTAATGAGAATAAAAAGTAATGTGCTATAGCTTATTATTACAAACGATTTCCAAATTAAATTGTAGAAGTGACGTAATATCCTCGAGTAATTTAATAAACCTATAAATAGGCTTTTTTCGTTCAATTAATCAGTAGTGACGGAATATTTATCGTTTTTATATACTTCTTCTTGTGTTCATAAGCTTTAGTGTTTTGCAGTTCAGATAATGATTTTTTTTTTTTACGATGAGGTATGTTCGAAATCCAACCCCTAATTGATTTTTTTTTTTTTGAAGAAGTTATCTTGCTTTTTTTTTTTTCTACTTTGTAATGGAGCGTGATTGTAAACCATTTAAATTCCGCAGCATGCGGACTGCGCTGGGGTCATGTCTCGGCCCGTGTGTAATTACACTACCCAGAAGAAGAGAGTAAAAGCACTGAACAAAAAAAAAGAAATAAAAAAGATGAAAAACAATTCTGTAATTGGAAGTTTATATCAAGCATTTTTTTCAGAATTCTGCACGTTTTGTGATATTTATGCGGTATCATAATAAGTAGAAGTAGGCATAGTGAATAACTTTGAAATTGGCTGTGAGGAGATTATGGACAATAAGATTATTGTTATATGATAATATTATTACGTAATTATTATATTATTATATGGTACTTAGGCTTGTTATGTTATATTGATATGCTGTTTGAGCTCCCGCGATGAGAGCTCCGAAATGGATAAGGAAAAAATAAAATTTCTGATTCAATTATTCGCATGTCCTTTGAATGTAATAATTTACTAAACTAACAACATAAATCATTTTTATAAATTAAATAAATAATACTTTTGATAAAAAAAACCTAATTGATTGAATTAAAATGAAGTTATAATTTAATCGTTTTGTAATAGGAAAACAAATGACTTATACCAAAAAACCAAATTATAAATTATAACTAATAAAAAAAAAGACAACAATTTATAATTTAATCTTACAATAATAACTTTAACCCTATTTCATTACAAATAAAAAATTACAGAATAATAAATGTTTGGCTAGTTGAAATATTATAAAAAACAAAACAAACTCTTATCGGACTGTCGAAGTAGATGTTCGGCAGTGCGAGCAAGGATGTTGAGATGTCAGAGGATTGAGACGATAGACTGGGTCAATTATAAGTGGTCGAATCGATGATCAGGTTTAAACTAATTACACCTGCAGGTGCGACTAAGTACCTCTTTAAGTCTGAAATGCAACTCCGTGCTATAGCTTGCGATGTGCATGTCAAGAAGCTCGTGCCAACACTGTCTGGTTTGATGTAGCCGGCGCGAACAATATCCGATCCTCTTTTGTTTTTCTCTGTTCATACTTATGACAAATATTATACATATAACTACATCAATCCCTGTTTACCTTTTAAATTAAATTATTCTAGACAATTATGAAATAAACGTTTAAATGATTATATTAACAAATAGAGGATAGAAAAAAAAAAAATAAAACGATCTTTCTTTTCCCAAATAATGATTTAATTGTTTATGATTAAAACAAAATTAATAAAACAACGTTCTTTTTTTTTAAGATTATCAAACTAGTACCAAGTGTCATGGCCGCAAGTGAAGTGTAACTTTAATATCGTTCTGTGCTTGAGACAATATTTCCATATTATTAGTTCAAATAATGTCATCAAACTTTACAAAAACTAAGTTTACAGACATTACTTTGTTTTATTAACAACATAAGTGAGGTGAGTGATAAAAATAAAAACTATAGACATAAAATAATTTAGTGACTGCCTGGTAAAGGCAGCAACGTGGCCTTAATCCCGTAGTAATAGACAGGACTGATACTACAATAGATAGCAAGATCAAGGTCTTGGCTCTCTACCTTCTCCGGTCTTACGTAAACTTTTTTATTTTTTATTTTTATTTTTTCTTCTTCTTTTCTTCATTAAAATTTAATTAAATAAATATGTTCATTATAACTAAGATAATTGAAGTTAACAAAGTTTATAATTGATAATTTTTTTTTTTTTCATTTAATAAATTAATAATACAATGATGAGTGTGGACAATACGGGAAGTGATTTGTCGGAGGAAGAGACTCCGTTCTCCGAAATCAGTGAGACTGATTCTCAATATTTAAAAAGACGATCGCTTCAGAAACGACAAATAAAATCTGCCCCTGGCTCAGCGGGCAACTCGCCTAACAAAAAACAAAACAAAGCGGCTATGTTAAAACCAGCAGCCACTCAGAATAATACATCTGAACCACCAAAAACCCGCAGTAAATCTACTGCAGTCAAACAACCTGTACCATCAACCAGCAGCAACACTGGTCCCAAAGTTAAACCTCCTAAGGACAATCAAGAAAGTCAAAAATACGATGACCCGTTACCTCCTCCTATATTTATCACCAAGATAACTGATTTTTACAATTTCGGAAGAGAAGTAGCGGATTTGATCGGGCAGCCAAATTTTACATGCTACTCTCGAGTAAATGACATCAAAATCAACACCAATAATAAAGAATCCTACAAAAAATTAATAAATCATTTAAATAGCAACAACTATGATTTTCACTGCTACCAGCTCAAAGAGGACAAATCATATAGGGCAGTTTTAAGAGGGCTTCACTCGACCACGCCTAAGGACGCTATCAAAAGAGGTCTTGAAGAGATAGGTCACACCATCAGAAACATCTCTTCAGTGTTGCACCCAACTGAAAAATATCCCCTTCCGTTGTTTTTTGTCGATCTAGAACCGGCTAAAAATAACGTTGAAATATTTCAAGTTACTAGACTTGTCTACTCAACAGTAAAATTCGAGGAGCCCAGACAGAAAAACACTCTAGTGCAGTGTACTAGGTGCCAAAACTTAGGTCACACCAAGACCTATTGTCATCATCAAGCCAGATGCGTCAAGTGTGCTGGCTCACATCTAACGGAAGCATGCCAGAAATCCAGAAACGAGCCTGCGAAATGTGTTCTTTGCGGTGGGGACCACCCGGCGAACTACAAAGGTTGCTTGGTCTATAAAAGTTCATTACAAAAGAGAACACACAAAATACAAGAGAGAAGACTAGAAAATAACATTCCTCAGCCACCAGAAGTTAACAATTCCACTATCTTCCCGGAATTGCCAAAAGCACCGAACAATTTACAACAACTTATCACCACAGTTCTACCTCCGGAAAAGGAAAGCAGAACACTGAACCAGCACTAGCTTCAACGTAAGGCGCCTCAAACCTCCCATCATAAACCCCAGACTTCCTATAACAAGCCCAAAAACTCCCAACATAATCCCCGAGATGCTCGACCCAATCCTAAAGTCCAAACTCCACGTCAGCAAATATCTCTCCACCCTCAAAACTTAAGAGTCAAACTTCCACCACAACATCCGAATCCTGTCCATATCCTAGTTTAACACACGTTGAAAACAGAACCAGTACCTCAGGCTCAACCGGCAACCAACCCTCCTATTTATGTAAATTATCCACCCCAACCTCCAGATCTGTATCCTATCCAAATGCAAAACCCCAACGACATTAATTCAATCCTAACATCATTCCTGAAAGATCTTCAAGAAACCATAAAACCTCTCATCATCCTATTGACAAGAATCCTAACCGAATTCCCACTTAACCGTCCACAATGAGCATAAAACCCCTAGCTGTCCTATTGTGGAATGCTAATGGACTGAATAATCACCGTGACGAAATTGACATATTTCTACATGACAAACAAATTGATATTGCTTTACTGACTGAAACACATTTCACACACCGCTCACTATTCTACATACGTGACTACATCACTTACAGATCAGACCACCCAGATAACACTTCACATGCCGGATCTTGTATTCTCATTCATAAAAATATATCCCATTACCTGATTCCTTCCATTCCAACTGATGCTATCCAATCAACCTCAGTAAACATAACGACTCGTCCATTCCATTTCACACTTTCAGCTGTATACTGTGCTCCCGGTAGTTCCATTTCCCATAACCTTTTAGATTCCTTATTCCAATCATTTGGACCACGCTTCATTGCTGGAGGAGACTACAATGCTAAACACCAACGATGGGGTTGTCGAACATCCAACTCCCGTGGAAATATTCTATCTTCCCTCACATCCTCAAAGAGCTACTCTATCCTTGCCCCAAAAAATCCTACTTATTGGCCTACATCCCTCAAAAAACGTCCCGACATCCTTGACATATTTGTTACATCCCAAATTTCCCCCGCACATGCCAACATTGAATCCTTGGACGACCTGTCATCAGATCATAGTCCAGTCCTCCTTTTCTTACACTCAAGTTTCGCTCCCAAGCCTTCCACTCCCACATTTATTACAGGACGTGTCAACTGGGACGATTTTTGTTATGACTTAGAGGACAAACTGGATTTAAAAATTTCACTGAAAACAAAACAAGACATTGATACAGCCATAGTAAAACTTACAACTTCAATCAGAAGCAGTTTACATGATAACATCACAAATCATACAATTATTAACTATCAACAGACTGATTTGTCACAGCATATTCGAATCTTATTAAGAGAAAAACGCAGAGCAAGATCGAAGTGGCATAGAACTCGATACCCAGCAGATAAAACTATCTATACAAAATTAACTAACAAACTAAAAGCAGAAATCAAGAAATTCAAAATTTAATTACCTGGACTGAAAATCTAACAACCACCGACAAAACATTATGGATGACCACCAAAAAACTCCTAAAGTTCAACGAATTTAATTATCCACTCCTTACTGAATCAAATAACTGGACGAGATCTGACGGAGAAAAATCACAGTTATTCGGTCAATACCTTTCCAAAATCTTTCATCCACATCCTGATATCATTAACCCAACTCACATTGAACATATAAAAGAAGCGTTAGATGTTCCCCTCCAAATGTCCCTTCCACCCAAAGCATTCCATCCTACAGAAATATCCAACATTATACACAGATTACCTTCCCGCAAAGCTCCTGGGCACGACCTCATCACAATTCATATCTTAAAACACCTTCCTAGAAAAGCCATTCTATTCCTTACCTATATATATAATGCTGTACTCCGCTCCACATATTTTCCTGACCTCTGGAAACTATCCATTGTAAAAATGATACCCAAGCCTAAAAAAAAAACAGAATACCCTTCCTCTTACCGTCCTATCGCTCTTCTACCTTGCATGGGTAAAATCCTAGAAAAACTCATCCTTAAACGATTGATGCAAATCACATAATTCCAGATCACCAGTTTGGATTCCGAGCATCCCACTCCACTATTCAGCAATGTCATCGTTTAGTGGATGTAGTCTCCTCTGCATTAGAACGTGGATCATATTGTTCGGGTAGTATCCTTGGCCCAATCCTTTATACAGTTTATACAGCTGACATCCCAACTCATCCTAATACTATCCTTACCACATATGCTGATGATACATGTGTATTATCAGTCAATACCAATCCAGTTATTGTATCCCAAAGCCTCCAATCCCATATCACTGATCTTGAAGAATGGTGCCAGAACTGGAGAATTAAAATAAATTCTCAAAAATCCCATCAAATCACTTTTACCTTACGTCGTAAACCAATGACTTCCTGCCCTTCAGTATCCTTTAATAATATCCCACTTGTGCCTGTAGAACAGATCCGATACTTAGGGTTGCATCTCGACAAACGATTAACCTGGAATCCTCATACAAGACTGAAAAGACAAGAAACCGCTCGACGTTTCAGGCTACTTCAACATTTACTAGACAAACGCTCTAAGCTCCCAATTTATTACAAAAGACTCATTTACATGACCATCATACGACCTATTTGGACTTACGGAGTAGAGCTTTGGGGCTCCACTAAGCCATCGAATTCTTCTCGTATCCAATCCCTACAATCCAAAATCCTTCGTAAAATCCTCAACGCTCCTTATTTTGTTAAGAATATAGTCATCCATAACGACCTTAATGTCCCATTTGTTTTTGATCTGGCCCGATCCCGGTATCTATCCTTTCATAACAAACTTCATTTCCACTCAAACCCTAGCTTCCTCTTCAATTCCCGATAATCCTCCGAGGCGTCTGAGAAGAAGATGGCCACGTGACCTTCTTAGTTGAACATGCGATTTGAGTACTACCAGTGGGTAGTTTCTCTACTTGTCATTATATCATGTCATTATGTATCATTCAGCCAATTTACTTGTTATATTACTGTAATATAGTTGTAAATATCAATAAATAAATAATAAAAAAACAAAAAAAAAAAGATTATCAAACTACGTGGCCTTAACATATATTATGTGACAGTATCATTATGTGATAATTAATATTGCCAAAACCCGTATAATATAAGGCAAGGAAAGGTGTTTAAATAAATAAATGCTCCCTTTAAAAATCCTAAGGCTACCTGCCAGGTTACAGACACGCTATCATTGTGGATTGTTATCATTAGATAAGTAGACCACTGGTGACCCCGATTTATATTATCTAATGCATATTCTAATTTTAAAAAATGTTAATTTTTTAATTAAGGTTGAGGCGAAGATTGCGAACAATTGCATGCCATTGCACTTCGGAAGGTCAATAAACTAAACACGTATATGAATTCGACCATTTTAGAAAATTGATGTAAGATCGAAAACTGACACGCTAGATGAAACGAACTATTTGAAGAGCCTCCTTTGGATAACTATTTAATGAACTGTAGGTCTAATGGCCACCCTAAATATTTCAAGAGCTTATTATCCTCTTAGTCCCAGGCCTGCCAACCCGACAGTTTTGAATAATACAACCGCTTCGGGTCAACACTATAATGACCTTTAATATCAATGGAACCATGTTTTATTCCTATGACAACATACTCTATACAAATTTAATTTACCCAGTACGCTGCCTTATTGCTTCACCCTTTGTAATACCTGCCTTGTATAAAAAAAATACCGTTATAACGATTATGAGTAAATACCATTATGTAAATACGAATAAATACCGTTATGACATGGACTCCAAAAACCTAGACCTCTATTAATTGCATGTAAACATCATTAATTATTAAATTAAATTTGATTTGAGTTAAATTATTCATAATTATTATATTGTTCAGGCATTATACATTTTAGCATAAAAATCTGAATCTGTCCTGATTGGGAAGATGCGCCAGTTGTTATAGTTCAAAAAATTTGTTTATTTAAAAATAGGAAATAAAAAGAAAGAGCAATTCTCTGGAAGATCAAACAAATAATATTTATTAGCATTTAGCGATAGAAAAGGGAAATTAATAATATTTACATTTATAAACATAATAAAACTCGAAGAAAATTATTTAAAGTGCACCTTGTTTAAATTATAATGGCTTTTTCTAGTATTAAACAATGGTAAACAAATTTATTAACAAACAGCATTCATACAAATGGAGGTACAAAGTCTAATATTATGTATTTAATGCTGTAACCGGTGATTGATAGAGTTTAACTGACTTTAATTATAAAGTTTTATGAATGTTTTTCGAAGCATCGTCCGACTATAAAACGTTCACTGACCTGATCAGTTGTGACACTGTGTACCTTGAGTACGGTGGCGATGTCGGCGACAAAAAAGGCTGCAATCAAAATCGGGATAAGCCCCAGTCCCCCAGCTACCTGACCAAATGTTCGGATGATAGCAGGCTCTTAAATGAATGTTCGTTGCCTTCATTCTTCTTTCATCCTGAATAAATTCTTGTTATAAGACAGTATAACAATACGGCGGCGAAAATGTTCACCAATTGCAATCAGGTGCGACGATCGTCTTGGCTCAATAGTTGAGACAGCACTTGTCTTAAGGGAATAACGTCGTCTGCAGTAAACAGTTGTCCGACCTTTGATTCCACTTGTTTAAACAATTTACGTTCCGTTCATAATAATTACACTTTACAAAACTATCAATCAATCCCGGTTTTCTTTTTTATTTGAAATAAAATTTAAATCTAATAATAAACTCCAGGTCCATCCAAACCCACTAGTTTCCATCCTTTCCATCCAATTCCATGTCGGACAATCCTCCTAGGCGTCTGAAGAGAAGATGGCCTCGGGATCTTCTATAATAGAAATGTAATTAGAGTGCTGCCAATAGGTAGTGCCTCTACATGTCGTTTCATGTATTTATTTATTCATACAGCCCTTGTACTAGATGTATATATTACAGTTGTACAATTCAATAAAATAATTTTTTAAAAAATCTAATAATAACGGATTCCTTTAAATACAATTAAAAAATAAACTTTCAATCTGAATATAGTTAGTTGGTTATATTTAAAAATAAAGAAACATAATGAATTACCTTGAAAGGGAACGAAAAATTGATTTTATTTAATAACTTAAAAATGATACTGTTTCTGAAACAATTATAGCTGTTACAAAATTTCGACCTTTGGAATTAACAAGGTCTTAACCAAAATAAATTGTCAAAAATGAGAAAAGGAGCGAGGTAGGTGTGTAGAGTGCTCAAGGTAGCGAGTTCAATTTATTCATATTTGATCTGTTCACAGTCACGGATGAACCCTCTGTGATATTCTGACCTTGGATCAACTGCTATTTTAGATTCATACAGTCTCTACCACGAACATGAACCCGAGACCCTACTTGGGTTGTTTAAGGTAGAAGATACCTTCGTGGGATATGGCACCTTCTCTCTGTGGTGTGAGTGGGCTGTATATTATTTAATTTGGCAGAAATGAATGAAAAGACATTCTTAGTATACATATTATAATAAAAGAAATGCAATTTACTGTTTTTAGTTATTTAGTTACTGATTTTGTACGATTGAATGGCATCTTTCTTGTTGGGTGGTTTTCCTTCCTCCTTACCCTGCTTGCTCTCTGAGGTGTCTACTCCATGATGAGGTGCTGTCTGGACAACATTTTCACGTATCCTAGCTGTTCGTTGTACTTTTATACTGGTAGTCTGGTAGATGGTCATTTTGTGGCTAGTTGCTGGCCAATGCAGTGATAGAGGGCACTGCCTCTGGTACAAGGGGATAAAACAGGAAGAGAGGGTGGTTTAGATTAAGCATGGGCTGTAGTCCAAGGTTTTATTTGTTTTGTTTAAAATAATCTTTAAATTAACAAACTCAATTTATCCTGAAAATACAGCTTTACAATGATTTTTCCCTCCAAATTATATCTTAGAATTTAGATAGTTAAAAATTTTGTTATTCTTCAGAATACATATGTTTCTGTCTTCTCAACTCAGAAATAGAGCTAAAATTGACTACTCGGGTAGAATTGACATGGTTCAAGCCCGTAGTCTATTTAATCTGGGTGTAAATGTTACAGGATACTGAGTTTATGAAACTTTTGATTAAAAACATTTACATAGGCAGAAAACACAAGTGAAAACCCAAGACTTTGGAATAACTGTGTAATTTTATAAATCAATAATAGTCTTAATTATTTAAATTTGGAATTTTTAATTTGTAATTAAATTATTAACATGAGTCTGATTTTCGCACATATTGAGACTCCGAACAATAATTACGAGTATAAACTTTTTCAAGTAGTTTATCTATTAATCAAAACATATCATGGGGTGCACAAGTTCAATACAAAATTACTGATAGTTAGAAAAGTTATTATGGATGTTTTATTTTCATTATTCGCATTATTGTCATCGTTAGGTTCAACAATACTTGTGTTTAAAAATTATAAATAAAATCTTTTAATGGAAACGAAAAGTGCAACCAGTTACTGGTATTTATGCTATTATTAGTATCAATTGCACAACGTTTAATTGACATTTTAGATAAACATTGTTATTGTTATATTAATGGAATTCTAACCTTTAAACTAATGTTGATTAAAAGAAATTTTTTAAAGAAAAGTTATGCACACCCCGCTAGGTGTCGCCAGTTTCGGGCATGTTGCTGTCGCGAGGCTACATGTTTATCCCCTATCAAAAGTCACAAAACACGGCTAAAGAAGCTTTTTTCTTCAAAATAAATTTTTACTTCAAAAATCTAAAAAATATGAATTTTTGAATTATCAGGTCAACTAGTTTGGACCTGATCATTTAAAATGGTTGATTTATAAATAATGTGCCGAAGTTCAATCAATAAATCCTTATTATTGATAAGTTTAATTAATTTTGTATACTTTTAAATAAAAAAAGAATGGAGTTATTTAAGAAAATGTTGAAGAATGATGTTTATGAAAATTGCTTCATTTTGTGTATTGTTAGTTTAGAACTGGAAACTAGATCACAATTTATTTATGCATGAAGCTTTTCAGTTATTTCAGGCTTTCTCGGAGCTGTAGATGTTTCATCATGTTTTTTACTCATAAAATAGTAAGCGAGAACTTCTCCTCAATCCCGGGAATGTATTGTGTTTTTTTTATTCCCTTGTGGGAATTAAGATAAGTATTTTAATTACGGAATTGTTCGAAGGTCCTATACTGCTTATAAATTACTTATAAACACTTTTTAAAACATTTTTTGATCTATTCATTTATCGCAGATACTAACTACTACTATTCATTGGGGAATTTTATCTACCAATTATTTTTCCAAATGTGTGACAGGAGAGATAGAATGAACCATGAGCTTAAAAAAAACAGCCATTTAAGATACGAACGTTTCTTAAATGTACGAATGAATAACAAGATACGAACATTTCTTTCCATATTCTTATCTCTGTGGTTGATATTAAGGCGATACGCATCCAATAAAATATTTAATCTTATCCAATTATTGGATTACTTGTAATCATATACAATTAATTTTTTTATATGTTATAGAGCGGGATAGCTTAGTGTCTAAAATCGAAAGTTCAGGTTTCAATCAGGCTCAAGCAGATAAATTATTTAATCTGTTAACAGCCACAGATGAAATCTGAGGGATTTTGTGAAACCTCCTGGGGCTCACCCAATCTTTGTACAGTTGAATTAGAGGAAAAAAAACTTGCAGTTGAGCTTGATCTCGGACAAATCACTTCCGTGCGTAACAGTTCTACTAGAAACAGTACAGCCTGTATCATCTTCAAGATCTTTTATGGGCTGTAGTGGTACAGGTTTTCATTCAATACTGCTATTATTTATAAATAAATAACATAGATATTATACTGGTACGATACTTAATTTTTTGTTTTTATAGATGTTTCGTAATATAGATGCCACCAGTGCCTCTTATTCAGGAAAAACGAGATAAGCCCAGTGCACTTCGTAAGTAATTCAACACCTAATGGCAGCCATCAACACGGTTAGAAGAGGAGGGGGCAAGAGATTCGGTAGGGAGAATCCCTTTTGAATGCAAGCGAGGAATTTATTGGGTAATTAAAGAGGCCTTAATGTAAAATATTAATCTTAAATGTGAATTACAGAGAAAGAAAAAAAATAACATTTCCAATTAGTAGGAAGAAGATCTGATATTATGGCCACCTGGGGCTCTAACTTATCTTAAAGCCCCTTTAAAGAAACGATTGATGCACTTGATTAAAACTAAAATGGCCAACTTTATTAAACTGCCATCTAATTTCCTCTGGGAGGGAAACTTTCTCGTGAGTAAGTCAAGTTTATTTTTATTGCCCTCATGCAACTTATAAAGTGTTTAGAGGAGTTTTGGCACTGTAAATGGAAGGGAGTACACAGACGAACCAACGCCATATTTTTAGCTGGATTGTGTAATTGATGATGCGATTAACATAATAGGATATGACCCCATTCTAATTGCGTCATATTAAAAAAAAAGTCTCTTTTGATAACTATTCGTAAATTTAAACTATAAGTAGTATTGAAGCAATTGATAGTTAGTTGATATCGAAGACAGTTGATGCAGCTAAATAATCTAGAAAATGAAGATTGGCATTGTGGTTAGAGACATAACACTGATTGCACCTAATGTCTTACTATTCATGTGATCCGATGTTATGGTTTAAAAACAAGCATGCCCGAGCGCTACCATAGACGCAGACACATGAGGAATGAGGAAGAATGCTGGCATAGGAACAGGCCCTGCAAGAACTGAAGCGCTCAATAGTAGATGATAGAGAGAGTTAACAGCAACAACGTCTATTCTAACAATCTAAGCCCAAGCATTGTTAACACACCCAGCTTTTATGGACATATATCAATTCTTCTGTGACAGAGCTGTAGCTGTAGCACAGCGTTGGAAGAAGAAGAACGGAAGGAGGCTCCGCAAACCGAACGAATGCTTCAACAGTTTTGCAAATCATATCTTCACTGCAGTAGCTAACAAGCTACAAACAATAATGATGATCTCTAATCTTCGACAGAAGATGGGCTCCTTAAGGAGAAGCAGGTTAATTAGAAATATTTATCCCTTTTCTAAGTGTTGATTAACGGGGGGTTTAATGGTGATTAATAAATGAATATCAATTATATATATTTTAAAATCCCAAAAAATATCCTTTAGTTTAATTAATGCTTCAAGATATATCTACATATAAAGTGACCTTTTCGATAGCTAACTAAGATTATATACCACAAGACCCTTAGGAGTTGTCTCCCGATCCTCACTCTCTTCTCTCATTGATAAAACCGTCCCTTTTCCTTCTCTTACTCCTGTTTCAGGGAAAAGCCCCAGGGAAACCCTATCTCCTTTTTTCCGGGAAACCTGATAAAGTATCACTCTACCTGATCTAAAACCCTTCTCAGGATTTAATAATTGAACATTACCAACACCTTCCATATTTAACAGGGTTCAAGAAAAAATTATTATTGCTCGGTCACCTCTAATAACTCTTTGTAGTTCCTTGTTTTGATAAATCGAAAATAATTCTTAAAAACATTATTGCAACAGGTTTATAATAACGGACGTCCTATTTTAACTTTTTCCAGTAGGGACAATTTAATTTTTTTTAATAAACTGAATTGTGTTCAACGAATTCGAGTTTAAAAATCATTTCTCTTTTTGTATAGAAAATAACAAACTTAGGAGATTAATATAATTTACGATAAGAAGAAACAATATATCACCTTCAATTTTTTTGTGCACCCATATGAGAATAATATGAGTGCTGTTTAATGATGAACATCATACTCGTCATCCTCCTGACTCTGCCCTATTTCTAATTGAAATAGCCATTGAATTAGTAGTGGATGGATGTGCTAAACATGTTTTCCACAACTTAAGATCTTACTTGGACTAATCTAACAATTCAATGATAGCCAACGAACCAAGGGAAGAAAGATCATACCATTTCATAGTATGTACTTAATTTCCAGAAACATGAAGTTACCAGTCAGATTGAAAACCTGCTATTGAAACTATAAGTAGTATATTTACCAATACATTTATATTTTCTTCTTATGAAATATTTTACATTCTAATAACCTCTTTTAAGAGGTCATTTATCTTACAATTTTGTTTGGGACGCCATGAGTAATTATTAAAGATAATTACTTAACTGATCTTTAATAGTCCTAACTTTTTTTTTAAATTGGATTCTTTCCCAGAGGTTGGTTGTGTGATTACTAATTTACTAATCAGTCAACTAAACAGCCTCAATTAATCAATCAAGTGCGTCTTGGTTAAGTAACCACCTAAATAATTACTATGAATATACTTTAATAATTATGATTCCGATAAATAAGGAACTGTCATAAAATACCCACTTAAATTAAATTAACTCTTATCAGGTATAACAGGTATATATCTGGGGTACTTGATCAGGTAGTTCAACAAGTAATGTCTTCGTTCATGTAAAAATTGCCTATTAGTGAAAACAATTTACATGTCCCAGGTGAGTAAATTGTAAGGAAATATATAGCGATGTAAAAAATTAATGAATTTATTTACATGAAAATCGTATAAAAGGTTAAAAACACATACATTCGCGTTATGATAAATATGGCTGCAACTCTATTACTTTAGAGAAGAAGAAACTATATGGAAGAAAATATAAACGGCAACATAAATCAGAATAAAAGAGAATGGTAAGAAGAGTCCTTAGATTAGTGACGATATAGAAGCGGCCTGTAGCGATTTACTACCTCTCTACATCCCCAATGGGAACATAAACGAATTTAATATTCCAACACTATGTCAGCAATCTAATAGATCGCCTTAACGCGAGCGTCTTTTTGGTTGCTACATGGGCATTAACGGATTTGTTTTATGTTAATGTTTTTATTAGTACATACAAATCATAACTTTGTAATATATAGAGTGAACACTTTTAGTGAAGAAAAATATATAGTATTCACCGGTTCATCTTTATTTTTATTATTTGATGACTCAAAACTATCTAGTAACTAAATCTTCCGAAATATTCCAGATCCTTGCTTGAAAGAAAATCCAATTGTCTGTACTTGGGCCTGAAGCAACAAGTAAAGCATTTCGGATACATAAGAAATATATTCTTAGACATGAATAATGGACATTATCATCACATATTTCAAAATGATAAACTATTGTACATTAATCTTCAGTGTGTTTTGGTCAAGTCCTGTTCTTCGATGCCAGTTGCTTTAGGTAAGATATTTTTTTTTAGGTTGCAATGACTAAGAATTCGAGAATGAGATAAAACAAGAAAATACATAGTACCTTTCTTATTGACTAGAAGCACTAAAAAAAAAGAAGAAAAAAAGATGTGCCACAACGACCCTTGAAAAGTCTTGGATCCTATGCGAGGAGGAAACTGTACTGTTTCTAGGACAACGATTATGCAGGTGTTACCCCCAAATAAAGGTATCCACTTTACAGAGGCTGTTTGAGGCAATCCAGATCCCAAAGGATCCTTCCCTTTAATAAGTTATTTGCCATAGCCGAATCTGATCCCGGGATCTTCGGCGCAGCAACTCAACTCTCTGCCACTGAGCCCTCCGCTCCTCAGAAGCAACTTTAATAATACCAAAATTTGAAACTAAAATTATCAAAAATTATAATTCGCTATTCTGAATATATTGTTTATGTATGTAAAAAATATATTTTACAAACTTAAGTCACATTCGTGTTGAATATTAGTTGAACCATAAATATCAATCGTCAGTTTTATAAATATACGAAATAAATATGAATTAATAATCAAAAAAGGTTGTGATTCATAACTTAGTGGTCGTTTCTGAAGTTTAAGACTATTACATTGTTAAGACTATGATCTCTGAACCGGACACGCTGTACCGGAGGAGCTATGACATAGTTGAGAATCCTCGACCCTAACATGTTTCTAGTTAGGTACCCTGACCACACCCGTATGGTGGTCGATGTTCACACCGACCCGTATTACGTAACTATGGTTAACATCTTGCGATCCCTGGCATTCGAATATCTATTTTGAATATCTCTGTATCCATTTGAGTAGTTTTGTATGGACGCCTTTTCGTATGCTTGTATGCTCATCGGTTATGCATATCTCAAAAAAAACAAACAACGAATTAATCTAAAAAAAATTGTATTTATTATAGGTGCCACAACAAGTTAGAATATACTTTATTCTAGGAGCAAGCCCCTTCATAATAACAATGATGATTAATATGAATTTAACTACTTCGCTTGTAAGGAGCTACCTTAGTAACATTAGCATAAGGTTAGAGTCTAAGACTAACCCTAGGTCTTAGAGCTGAGTTCTGAGCCCAGAACAAAATGGTTGACATTCGATCAGTTCCTGTTGGAGCTGGAAAAGAAATACAACTTTCTCATAGCCTACGTTGTAAAAAAAAAAGGTCAACAGTAAAGTTTAAAAAATAGTAACGGTTTATTGAAATTGATGATCTGTAGAGTAAGTTTAGAGTCTCTTCTTCTTCATGATCTTTGCTTGTAACATCCGATGTTGTCGATTACCATAGCGAAGGATTGACGGTCCACTGCCAAATGTGAAAATTCTCCTGCAGTTTAACAGTATTTAGTAATTCCATTTTCTGGTCTGTTCTTCTAAGCTCTTCTTGGTTATTTTCGCTTGATGACCAAGGTATTCTAAGATTTGTCTATGTACTTTAATGTTTCAATGCTAGTCCTTGTTGTAAACTTCAAAGCCCATGCTTCTACTCCATACAATTGCACCCAACACTTAGAGCACTTTAGCGATTTCTGTGATGATATTCCCCAACTACAAGAATTGGTAAAATATTTTAATTGAAGTTTAGCACCCGGTTAGGGTTCCGGACTAAAAATGTGTGTATGTACATCAGTGAATAGAATTTAACTAAGTCGATAAGAAATTATTTTGGTATCAACACTCGCAATCACTAACATTTTTTATCAAAATCAAATAATGGTAATTTCTGTTTTAAAAATGTAATGTAAAGAACCGATAGATATAAAATATTTTCCAATTTATTAAAAAATAGATGGAGTTGTTTTCCTCAAAACAAAAAAAGGATCTGCGATCCTTAAGTTAAGACAAGATTGATGATCGGATAGTCGCTAAGATCAAGATATATATAGAGGATCAAGATGGCAATACAGTCAATGTTAACCCAATTATCGTGCGAGTCATTTCATCCTACATTTTCCTTTTTTTATGTTTTGTTCCTAGAAGTATATAAGTGGTGCCGAAATCCGGGAAGTTTAAAGATAATTTTTTTTGCTGGTGTAAATAAAAAAAAATTCTTTTATCATTTTTTTTTCTATTTCTTCTCTCTCTTGTTGTCATAAACAATAATGAAAGCGCCGAGACTGAGAGACTTTCTTAGGTCAACTACATTAACGCTTGCTCCACCGCCACAACCACCGACATAGGCGGAACTGGTGGACCCTGAGTTCCCGGCTTTGCCAACGAGTACGCTCGCAATGGCACGAGCAGGCCTAGCAGTGAGGGAGGCGAACAGGATCGCATAAGAGACCAACGCGCTCGAACGGATGAAGTTAAAAAGTGCTAACGCACAAGATGTAGGAGGAGAGATCTCTGATCTGGAAAAATTTAATGGCGAAGTGGGGGAGCTGAACCATTTCCTCAAAGGCGGTGATTCAGTATCGAATCCCAGGTCGCTGCGGATCTCATTCACGAGCTGGATGCTAAAAGGCTACGGGTGACCTTAGCACGCCGGGTCAAAAGAAGGGTGCTTAACCTAACACAGGTGGATGAGGATACCCCGTGGAGGGTTATGAAAGAAATATTGAAAAAAGCACACGGAGGGGGGCGATGGGCCCCCGAAGAAGACATGCTGCAAACGTTTAGGGAAATGAGGAGATCTAACCAGTCGAACGGGCAATATGCAGCAGGTCTAATCGCAAAATTGAATGGGATCAATGAAAAACTGCGAGAAGTGATGAATACAGCCGCAGTAGAAGCATGAATGATTTTCATGACCACGGTCCTTAAAGTGCAATTGGCAAGAGACGCAGGAAATGAGGATAGCGTGCCTCGAGATAAGTCTTTCTTGGAATACGCTCCAGAAATGGTGGATTCGAGTGCTCGGGAGGAAGAAGCACGCGACGAGCACGAACCAGGATGGAGCTGGGTGCCTTTTAGGAGAACGCGAATAGGCAGTACTCGGTCAAGACCGGAAATTGGAAAACCGAGAGAAGTAGAGTTCAATAGGAGAGAGAGGCCGCAACTCCGGGAAAAGAGACACCAACCGAATAGAAAGAACTGGCGCAGGGAGAAAAGGATATGCCACGGGTGTGGAAAAGTGGGGACACCTGGTGGCTGAATGCCCTCGCTCCCGGTGCTACGTATGCGGAACGGAAGGGGACATTGGCCGGCAATGCCCATATATAAGACGGAGAGAGGTAGACAGAGGGGAGCCCATGGAAGTAAATCCACAAAGAATGTGGAAAAGGAGGCGATCGTCCGAGTCAACTATTTCCTCAGCAGTGTCGGAAACAGAAGGAGAGGAGAGCGAACCAGGAGCCAGGGGAGCCGTAGTAGGAAGAAGTTTCAAGAGGATGGAGGGGAAGTCGAGCCGAGATAAGAGGACGAAGAGTGGAGAATGAGGAGAGTGTCGGCAGAGAGGCAACCGCACAGTGGTAAATAACATCGAAGGTGTCTATGGTGCGTTGCCTATCATAGGAGTAGGGAGAGGAGGGAAGTGTCTCGTGGATTCGGGCAGTTCAAGCACTGTGGCGCCACGCGATTAATTAAACGCCGATTGAGAAGGAATTCGGGGATATATTTTTAATGAAGGGGAAATCCTCAGTGTTACAGGGCAGACGGTACTTTCAAACAAGACCGCGTGACATATGTTAAGAACGTCGGTACCCGCAAGCACTACGGCAACATATACGGGAAGAGCTACATAACCTTAAAATGCAAGGAATCATTGTGGACAGTACGTCACCGTACAATAGCCCCCTATGGGCTGTAAGGAAAAAGTGTGCTGACGGCGAGAAGTACCGGGTCGTAGTGAATTTCCGGAAGCTTAATGAGAACACTTTTGGAAGAACGCTATCCCATTCCGAGGTTCGATGACATTTTAGACCGACTTGGGGAGGGGGGGGGGGCACAATTTTTAGCACCCTTGATTTGAAGGCAGGATACCATCGAATTCGGATGCACCCACGAGACCGGCACAAGACAGCGTTCACCTTTGAGCGGGGTCATTTCGAAGTTGCACGGATGCCGTTTTGTCTGAAAAACGCGCCGATCACCTTCCAAATCTCATGGACTGGACGAATCGTTTTGCCAGGTATACAAGGATGATTTACTCGTATTTAGCAAATCAGAAGAACACCATGTTGAAGATCTTTGTAAGGTGTTTACGGCGTTGCGCCAGTTCGGGTTAAAGTTATCCGGAAAGAAATCTGTTATGGGTCAGGGTCAGCTCAATTTTTTGGGCCATACTATATCCAAGGAGGGAGTGCGACCAGATATGTGGAAGGTCGAGCGATAAGACAAATGGTGATTCCGACTATTTCCATTTCATATAACCATTCATATATAACCATTTCATCCTAAATTTTCCTTTTTTTTATGTTTTGTTCCTGGAAGTATATAATATATATATTTTTTTTTTTGTGTGTTTATTTGTTTTTTATCACTTTTATTTTGTTAGTTACTTGGGATATTATTATTGACTAACAATAAGAAGACAATGGCGTTTTATAAAAATAATTTTATTGTTTGGTACAGCTTTTGTTGTTTATAGAGGAAAAGCGCACCTTCAAAAAAATCTGGGTGGTTTTATTAATAATGTCGATAATTTTTTTGTTTAAATAAAAACAATGTTCCATCCTTCTAAATGAACTCTATATGGCTCATTAGTAGTATAAACAGAAAAAAATGTATATATTAAATTAGTAAGGTATAGGAGGATATTTATCAATCAATAGTGAAAACAGAGTAATTGTTCCAATAGATTGATGAAGGATTATTTATGAAGGCACAGCCGTGAACAGATCTGTTTTACAGAAGACTTTTCATAACTGTTCATATGATTATATATCATGAAAATATTATATAAAACAAGAAATTAAGAGTATGTTTAAGACTTTATTATTTATTTTTATCTTTTTTATATAAACATTTTGCTGGTAAGGAAATGTATCAGAGAATGTTTAAAGAAGTGTAATCTATAAGAGTTGCTTTCTCTGGTACATATACATCGTATCACAACTTTGCTCATGGCAATAAAAATCCTAATTTTTCGTGTTTGAGAATAAAAAAACCTTAATACAGTTTTAGAAAATTAGTTATATGACTCTAATAAGATGACCCTTTATCATATGAGGTATATAGGATTAAAAGTGAATAACTTGAAAATTTCAAAAATTCACTTCTTTTTTTTCATTTTTCATTATTTTAGTCATGCAATTTTATGTTCCAGAAACAGCAGGATCAGAACCTGATATAAACTTTTAGAAATAGAGAATAAATAGATAAAATAAATTAGGCGGAAAATTATCTATTTTAGACAAAATTGCTTAAACAAAATATGGGAAAGGCATGTTTTGTGCTTGGATGGATTACGTTGTTATTCGCTTCTGATCCAGAACGCCTCATATGAAATATTCGTATAATTGTTTGCACGGAAAAAATGTATCTGACATGATTAATTCTTGAAGGATATTGGAAGTTTTTTGTTCAAACCAATATTTACATATATATAAGAAAAAATATAATGAGAATAGTCCTGAGAAAGGGGAAAGGATACCTTTATTTATCAATCAAGAAATGAATTAATTTCATAAAAGGATATTTGATTATTTACAAATTATCTTTGAAATTTCCAGCTTGTTGAGACCTGCCGATATTTTCGACATCGAAAATTTCAATTGTATTTTTGATGTACATACTACAGATGAATGAGAACTGAGTAGAACGATTCTTATGTAATCACATTCATCACATTAAGTATTATTTCGGGATTGAAGTATAAAGTCGGTAGTTCACAGAAGTACTAATTTTATTTTCTATGATATGAAATTCCCAATTAAAAATATGTTTTCTCAATTCTCATTTATGTTAATAATAACGTTCTTGTAATACTCGTAGTTTTAAGTTAATTTTGTTTTAAGGTACTTAGTATTTTAAGTAAAATCAGTTTATTTCGTATTTATTATAGAATTACCATTTTAACAAGATTTTCCGGAAAATTTAAGAGTAAATGAAAATTCGTGGTTTTGCCAAACTATTAAATAGTTTAAGGACGAACGAAGTGGTAGAAATAGAAAATTTACGACTCACTATTCACATGATAGCAATAAAAACATGTAAAGATTAATGAAAATTTGAGATAGACTTCACTACATTATTGGACCTTAAATATTTAATGGTTATTCCATTTGGTACGACAAAGGAATTATATTGTATAGCATCATTAAAAAAAAATGAATAAGGAAAGTGGAAAATTGTGTTATATTTTCATCTCACTCATTGTAAGCGATGTCCAATATTTTAAAATAAATATTTTATTACAGTAAGTTTGAAATTAAAAAAATCTTTGTGGGTCACTTGTGGTCCAATGGTTAGCATAGCAACCTACTATGACCAGGATCGCGGATTCGCAGCCCTAAAAGAGTGAAAAATCCTTAGTTATGCAGTCTTTGGGCAATGTACCATTCCTTTTTATGGGATATGGTACATTCCCGGTTCTGATAAAAGTGGACTCTATGCTAGATTGATAATGATATTGAAAATGAAAGGCATGTAAATAAAATAATATAATAATGATAAAATAAATAACATATTATTGATTTGGGTTAACTATGAATGGTATCTTTCTTCTGAGTAGTTCCTTACTCTGCTGGATCTTTGCTGAAGGTTCTACTGCATGGTGTTGGTGCTAGCTGTTCTCTTGTTCTACTGAAGTCGAATTAGACAATTTTGAACATACTTGTAGGTCTAGGCAATATAGATGGCTCCACCTATTTAGCAAAGAGGTAGAGCAAGTCAGGGGTAGGTTGAACGGTTGTTTTACATTGAACAACGTATTTCGAAAGGGACGTAAACTGAGGGCCTCGAGCCAGTACGGAGTCAAGTACTTGTTAAATACAGGTAACTTTACTCTTTAGGATAGGAATGTTTAGGGATATTTAGTCTTTAATCTTTAGGGTAGGGATCCTGATTATATCTGGATGGCCAAATTTAAGGAATCACTCTGTAGCATCATCCCATTAGCCATGTTAGTATAAAGCCGATTATCAATGACGTTAAATGAATAAACAATCAAAAACGTTTCAGTTATAATGCTTATTGATATAGGAATTTCCTAGAAATCTTGTTTACAATGAGCCTACCAGCTTCTGCAATCCGACGGGAAGAATGCTCAAGATTTAGGTGTTTCAGTGAAGTATTCATCTTCACTTTGTTCCGGTTAAAAAATCGGGAAGGCTGGTTGGGAAGGCGCCAGTGTGCGGTAGGCCGACCATCCGTCTTCCGGGAAGATATTTCTCTCATAGGCCTTAGTGTTCGTGTCTAGAGCCCTTGTCCCTAAAGGGGGCAATATATTCTTGGTCGCCCTTCGCTGTTCCTATTAGCGCCCGGTGGCACAAAATCGGTGCCAGTTTATTAACTAATTATCACCACTTGCCAAGTAGTTTTAGAAATTCTGGACGTATCAATGATATTTTTAATCAATTGATTTTACATATCATTACTGTTAGTAAACCACGCTAAACGTAATATATAGGTTGTGGTAATAATATGGTTTTGGATTAAATCCTTGTGCGTGTTAAAAACAGATGTTTGTTGAACTCCTTCTAGTTTATAGTTAAATTTTTAACCTCTCTTTACGCTACTGTGTAATTTGACAATGTTACAGTAGGAGCTCTAAATTTTGTCTATTCAGGAATAATTAGCATAGGGATCCTTAACGAATACCATTAAACCGAAACAGCTCGATATCCCCATTTTACGTCCCTTCCAAAATTTGGCATAACTTAGGATTTTTTACACCCTTTAAAAAATGTTACGCCACCTGCCGGGCTACGAATCCAGGGTTTTGGGCATGGAAGGTTGTGATGCTAACCTCTATACTTGCGGTAACCCCGAATGTCTTGGAGTCAGGTCTATCTCTGATTGATTAGTCTGAACGCACTGTTCACACGAGATGTGGTGCATCATTTTGATCGTGATGTGAATTTTAATTCCTTTCTATGCTCTGATGATGCCTGAATTGGCGCCACATTGACTGGGTTTTCTCCAGTATTTATGAAAAAGCATTCTAATAATTTGTGTATGCCTTTTTTTGATTTTAATTATTTTTTCTTTAATTAAGACCCTTAATGGATTACAGTGGTACAGTTTTTTTCCAGCAAGATGATGATTTTGATGAATAAAACTATTACACGAACTTAAACATAATTACAAAACTATTTATTTTCGTGAATAATAAATAAATTGAGGTATTATACTAGTGCCTAATTTTATTTTCATGCATTTGTTCCATTAATGTTATTAGAAAAAAATATACTTTTAGACCCTAATAAATAAATTCGATCAAAGGAAAAAGACTACTTATTTTTAATCTACCGCTAATCTACCAATTTTTGAACCAAACGTTCTTCTTGAATATCTCACAACAAAATAAACAATTTGTGTCATAATAAACTTTCAAATGATTTTACTTCAAGCGTTTTTTCTTATATTGTGTCTTTCATTAGGAATGAAAGAATTTTAATCAATATGTATTATAAAACAAAGTGTACAATGTGAGTGCCACAAAACTCAGAAATGAGTCCCGGTACGATCAAGTTAGTTAAATGGTGTGTTAGCCCTCTATCTCCCGTCCATGAAGAAGGTTCCCGTTTTTACCTAAAGGGCGTACTTTTGAAGATATAAGGGCTGGAAGTTTTCGCCCTCTAGAAATTTCTAGAGCAGTCCGGAACATTCGAGAGTATTCCAAAATGTTGTGGAATGTTCGGAAACATCCCAGATCATTGTGGAATATTCCAGAACACTCTCTAATGTTATGGAATTATCTGGAACATTGTGGACAATTCGAAGACTTTTTTGTATGTGTACTATTGATATAGGTATATAAAGCAAACCCGTCGTGGGTTCAAACGTTCCAAAACATTCTGAACGCCGAAAGTTGCTACACGAAATACGGGGACCTTAAAAATTCACAGATCTCAAGACTGTTGACGGTTACCTATGCCAGACGTACAGAGAAGCATGTCAACGCTTAGGACTACTGGAAAACCACTACTGGAAAACCACTGGGTATTAACATTACAAAAAGCCTCACTCACAGCCTCAGCTGGACAAATCATAGACTTATTCGCCATAATTCGATCAACGTAACCCTTCGAATCAAAAACAGCTATGGGACTCCTTCAAAGAGAGTATGAGTGAAGACGTACTGTACCAAATCCGACAAGCTAATCCAGAACTGGCCATCGAATTCAACGACGACATTTTGAATCATGCACTCATTCGTCTAGAAGATAAATGAATAGTGATAAACAACCAGACCTTGGGATACAACTTGGGATGCCAGCACCAAGATGCTTTCAGTGTGCTAAACTTCGAAATTAAAAATTAAAAAAACTACAACGCCAACGAACTACTTCAATACATTGCTCACTACAAACCACTTCTCAATGACAATAAAAAACCAATTTATAACGTTATCATGGATCAGATCAACAACAACACTGGCGGAATTATTTACTTGGACGCACCATGCGGTACCGGAAAAACGTTTCTAATAATTCTATTGCTGGCAGAAATACGTGCTAAAACACACATCGCACTTGCACGGGCATCATCTGGAATTGCCGCCATACTTACGGAAGGAGGACGAACTGCCCATTCCGCCCTACAACTACCGTTGAATATAGCCGAAGAACAATTGCCGGTAATATGAAAAATCTCAAGAGCATCTGGACGGGGTGAACTTCTAAAACAAGCTAAAATTATCTTCTGGGACAAATACACGATGACACATAAAAACTCACTCAAAGCCTTGGACAGAACATTACAAGACTTGCGAGGAAAAAGTGATGGGAGGAGCTCTACTCATACTCTCAGGAGATTTTCGATAAACACTTCCAGTTATCTCCAAGCCAACACCAGCAGACGAAATCAATACTTCCTAAAAAAAAAACAGATCTCTGGCAACACATACAAATACTGCGACTAACAAAAAATATGAGAGTTGCACTATCGAAAGACGAAACAACAGCACATTTTGCTCAACAACTTTTACAAATACGCGAATGCACATATCCTACTGACCAGACGAACGGCCTCATTGAACTCAACAGTGATTTCTGCAACATAGCCACTACTGATAAAGACCTCATAGACCAAATTTATCCAAATATTGTTCATAACTATACCGATCCGAAGTGGCTATTTCAGAGGACAATTTTAGCAACTAAAAACAATATTGTCGAGGATATCAACTTTAATATTCAAATGAAATTTCCCGGGGCAGAGAGAATATACAAATCGATCGACACGATGGTAAACATTGAAGAAAGTGTCAACTTCCCTACAGAATTTTTAAATTCTTTGCAAGTACCAGGAATGTCATTACATTGTCTTCGACTGAAAATTGGATCTCCAATCATACTACTCAGAAATCTCAACTCACCAAAGCTATGTAATGGAACAAGGATGATCGTCAAACAGTTATCGAATAACATCGTCGAAGCTTCGAATCCATTCCAACTGCCATCCAATCCATTCATTTTCTGGAACCGTATCCATTCCGATTTCTGATCACTCTGTGCAATAATTCTGGCTGTATTCCGCCAATAACTTGACGAATATTCTCTTCTAAGTGATCCAAAGACTGTGGCTTGTTGGCATAGACTTTCACATAAACCCAAAGAAAATAATCCAGGGGTTTCAAATCACAAATTCTCGGCCAGTTCACAAATTCTCGCCGTGAGATGATCCAATCGCCAAACCTTTCCCTCGTCAGCTGTATGACACGTAGAGCCATCTTCTTGGAACCACATCTCTTCAATATTGACGTTCTCAAGTTGTGGCCATAGAAATTCGATATATCTATATCTATATATATATATATATATATATATATATATATATATATATATATAGAGAGAGAGAGAGAGAGAGAGAGAGAGTAAAAGCTTAAATAAAAACTGGAAGAAGTCCCAATAAACCCCTAGAATTGTATGGATGAAGCACCCGTCTATGTAAATGGAGTATGGATGTTCAACGCGCCATACTGTCAATCCAGATTTCGGTAACTGTTCGCTATATATACGTTTTTCATTTGATCGTAGTTTCAGTTTCCTACTACTACCTTTCCGTTTCTGTAGATGTGCGGTTTTGAATCAAGGGAGCTATAAAAATATATTTCATAATTACCTAAAAACCACTATAGATTATTACCTATTCGATATACAATCGATGTATTCGAGATGTACAATACTGTCGATTCCTGACTTCAATGTAACTTTCTCCCGTTCATTACTAAATATAAATTACGAATTTGTATTTTTTATTTTCCACAAATATTGTGGAACGTAGTTGGGCACTTCGGAATGAAAACAGATTTGAGATTTATTTATTACAAATGAAAGTTGGAAGAATAACATACATTGGGGTTTAGAATTGACAATAATAATATACAGAGAGGAAATTTCCACCGTTCCTATTTAACTAAATGTTAGGGATGTGGGAATTCTGGCTGAATACGCGCCCTAAAATAGTAGTTTAAGAGAATTAGGGTATCTGTTTCGCAAGTTGTCACTTTGATTAGAATAACAACAAGTTTTAACTGTTTATTCGTTTCATTTTTTATATTTTCCAAAAATACAAGTTATCTTTAGCTTTAGTTATGGAACTTAATATGGGTAATGAGTAGATTACGGTAATCATTTCATCAAGAAATAAAAGTTAACATTAGAATAGAATAGAATAGAATAGAATAGAAAAGTAACTTTATTCTGGGACTAAGTCCCTTTAGAATAACAAGTATGAACAGGAAAAAAAACTCATCATAGAGGTGGGAGACGCGCGATCGCTTCGGAGTACCAAGCACAAATCTTAGAGAGCAGTTCATAATTCTCTTTAATCTGTCTTCAAGCATTTTAGAGAGGCCTCCATATACCACGCTACAATATTCAAAGTGGGGGAAGATGAGAGAAGATACGAGAAGCTTACGGGAAGCTTGTGTAAGGAGATGACGAGAACGATGGAACAACTTCAGGTAACTAATTGTCCGTCGGGATATCTGGGGGGTGTAGGATTTCCAAGAAAGGTTTTGGGCGATGGTGATGCCTAG
Organism: Troilus luridus; assembly: GCA_964056705.1. Classification (NCBI taxonomy): domain Eukaryota; kingdom Metazoa; phylum Arthropoda; class Insecta; order Hemiptera; family Pentatomidae; genus Troilus; species Troilus luridus. The sequence continues at coordinate 64,066,218 of OZ057412.1, read as the reverse complement.
GTTTTTCATAGAGGAGGTAATCGTGATAGGATGATCGTTTAGGAGTAATGTTGGGAATGTGTGGATGGATGTAAGGAGGGAATTGGAACCTAAAACAATGGCCTGAGTTTTCATTGCGTTAAATTCCAGTTTGTTCAGCTTTGCCCAGGCACAGATCCTATCTAGGTCTTCCTGTATACTAGCGAACGCAATAAATAGCTCGGAAGGAGGAAAGGACTGATATATTTGGAAGTCGTCAGCATATAGATGATGGGAACAACATTATGAAGTATAGATGATATAAGTATGTTTGTTGAAACGTTCATTTCTAGATGAAATAATTACCGAAGTATATTTCTATGTTGTGTATATTTCTATCTTCTACCAGTAGTATACTTAGTCTGCAATGTATTTTTATAGTTCTGTTTTTCTTTCTTAGCCCTGAAGATGACCCACAAAGTGGTCGAAACGTCGGCACATAATTAAATAAGTAACCACTTATTTAGTGTTTTTATTTGACTGAACCCCCAACTATTTTCTTCCTTACGTCTATCTTCCAGTCAACCATCCCCTCGCTTCTCATGAATTATATTTCCCATAATTACATTCTATTTTCCATACTAAACCTCAGGATGACTTTTAGTTTTGGAGAATATTAAAAAGGAAACGATATAAAAGTTAAAACTTCTTGTAACTCAACTCGAAACGACAAAATCCTTAACTGATACCAGAATTAGAGATAGTCTTTTAGACACAGCAATTAAGGGATAGTCTAAATTAGGTCGTTAATCATGCTTCACAGTCCTCAACTGTTCCTAGGACATAACACCTTGAGGTTGACCGGCTTGCTCGTACTAAGAGTATCTTGACAATCTATATATAATTTCTCTTGTAAGAATCGGGTATTGCTTCACTTCTTATTGTTAATTACCCATGAATATGTATAATTTAAATTATTATTATCCGTTTACTATGCATTTGCGGGCTTGAAAAGTCCCACCACCTGCAGCTGTTTGTTTATTCATTTAGCGTCACTTTTATGCTCCTATGGCAAAGAGGGAGCCCTAAATTTTGCTTATCCAGGTACAATTAGAGTAGGGATATTTAATGAGTAACTCCCATTGCACAGGCTCGGGAACCCCATTTTACGTTCCGTTCCGAAGGACAGCATAGCCATAGGATTTTTTCCCCTCAGGGGCTGCGAACCCGCGATCCTGGTCTTAGAAGTTTGTTATGCTAACCAATACACAACAAGAGACCCCAGCACCGCATCTTCAAAATGTGTGAGTATATACACTATGTTTTTTTGTTTTTTTTAATATGTTATTTGTTGTACGAAAATGAAGTCTTAAGTTTTCTTTGGATTTCGTAAAGTGTTAATTATTTTCAGCGTTCGTGCAGCGTGCATATTTTTACATGCACAGAAGTATTGTGTAGTATCACCTTTCATTTTAGCTAAAATAGTCAAATCAAATCTTAATTGAGATACCTTAGTCTTCGTTGTTAGTGATATTACCATTACCACTAAGTATTTCAAATTATATTAATATTCATTGACGAGTAACTCCAAAGAACCATATTTAATGCTTTTAAAAATAGTATTCATTGACTCAGTTTTTATGGCTCATTTTTAAGATTGTTCGATAATTATTCATGTGTTTTGAACCTTCTATTGGGATGTAGTAAACGGGATAGCGGAGTGGGTCAGTTATCTGTTATCCGTTAGCGGCCGGAGGTGGATCTATGGGATCTAGGACCCTCCTGGGACTCACCCAGCCTCGGTACACAAAATAAGGGGGAACAATCTGGCGGTTGAGCGTGATCCAGGACAAATCCCTGCACAACCGTTGTCCAATAAACAGTACAGTCTCTACCATGTACTGGTTACGGGATGTTGTGGTGGAGGTAAAAAAAAATGGAGTACATAGGACATAGGAAACGAATACATAATTAAAATTATTTTTCCTTTTAAATGTTTTTACATGTTTGTTTATTTCCACTTTTTTTTTTTTTTTTTTTGTAGAAATGCTGACAATGCTACACTGGTCTATTTGGCGGATGCATTCTTTTTAAATCACAAGTCATATTTTTTTAAATTTGATATTGTATATCAAATAAAAAAAAATCATTGTTCCGTGCTAAACGCTTCTGATATGTCTCAAGTTCGAATGCTTTTACTGATCAAAGTTAATCACTGCATATTACTAACATTTACTTTATTAAACTTGGAACCACTTGAGTAAAATCAACAGCAGGCTTAAACGGCCTACCGTTTTCCTCCTCAATGGGGGGGGGGGATAAGGGGCAATATAAGGAACCATTCTTGAGATCTAACGAGGTAAACGTTCACGATGAGCTGGATCAGGACTAAATAGGACTGGAGTGGATTGCTTCCTAATGCAAATCTCTAATAGCTTTACAGATTTACTATTTGACCTGAGAAGTAACGTAGAGTGTGGAAATAAATTTACAGCTATCTGGTCGAAGCATATTTGATAAGCTCAGTGAGTAGAGTGCTGGAAGTACCAGGTCTGAATCAAGCTATGAAAGATAAAATATTTAATTTGTTAACAGCTGCAGTGTTTCTTAAGGGTCAGTAGTGAGAATGATCTTATTTCCTATCGAAATATACATCATTATTGGATCCTTACCTAATAATTAATTCTACTAGTTACCTAGTTGTTTGTTGTGTAGTTATTTGTTGCTGAATTTATGTTACTATATTTGTGACGTGAAAGCGTCTTTAAAATTGCTCCTCTACTCAATAAAACCAATGATAACGAAATCGGGGAATACAGTTTGGTATTATAGAATTCATTACGAAAAATGAGGACTGTAAAGCATCACGCGCGGTGGAGGAGCAAACGCCGCCAATTTGAGGTAATGGAGCTGAATATCGAGATTTCTATTTACTATAACTTTTGACTCGGTGAAGCTAAAACGTTCGTTTCAGTTTCAATCGTTAGCTGTTGTCAAAATCTATCGATTTAATATATGACAGATTTGAGCAATACTGACAGTGATTATAATAAGGTGTAGAATAAAAAAAATTTTTTTCAAGAATATTTAATGTCGGCCTATACGCGTCGAAAAGCCAAATCCAAATCCAGAAACCGTATATGGTTGGAAAGGGCTTTTGAATGATAACAATAAAACACCATATGGCCGAGTCATGCAGCGCCGGGAACGTAAAAGAATGATTGCAACCGGGATGATCAACGACTGTGCCAGTAAATCTGCAACGGGGAGGGGGGGGGGGGGGGGTGAAATTATGCAAGTGGATGATAAAATTGGTTCTATATCGACAATGGACTGGAGTTTAGGCATTGATTGTGTATGATCGTCGATTATGAAGACATATTGGGCAGGAGCTAGTGCAGACTTCAGAACGACGTTTGTCAACAATCCATTCGGACATAAGTGTGATGTGTGTGGTTGTCTGTGATTTCTGCGCTCATTGAAGTAAACAAAACAATATCACTTACCGCTCCTTATTGAGACGAGCGTTTAGCGGACTTTAAACTGTGCGGTACATGTAAAAAATTGAGTCTGAGAAACTGACTCGGACAAAGTGCCCTCGTTGTCGCGCTCGAACGAATTTGTGTAACAACCTCAGCAACGGGTACCCGCATTCGATCGGATCAGTGCACGTCTAGTATTACCGCGATCGCCATTCATGTAGATACATAGGTTGCGTTACGACGGCAGCTATGGTATCATCGGACTAGTCATTAATGTACCCGTGGATGTGAACAAATTGGTGCAACTACCGCGTCAATCGAACGATCATCAGGCATTCCGTGTTAACGTAAGGAAGAATATATACAAAACATAAATCTACGTATTTGAGGGGGGTGGTTAAAAACTCAGTATTAAAAGTTTAATTAGAGTACAATGGGATTTATTTCATGCTGACACTATAACCAATTGTGTGCTAGTCAATCCCACCGATGATGATCCGATTGTTCATCTACAGTGTGACAGAAGTGCACCGGAGTCGTAGGTTCTGCTTACAAGGCCGCGGACTATCCTGTGGAATATAGAACATTGTCTCGACATTGCTCCTGGGCAGCCTTCAATACCGCTGAAGATTATTTACGACGTGTATGCCAAATAACTATCCTTTCCTTTGATATAAAACACAAATTATATTATTTTATATAAAAAATATTATCCGTTTCGTAAACGTATTCACGTACAACACACGGCCGTGTCCATGACGCAGCCACACCACATTTGTTATTTGTCGTAAGTTACCTATTAAAAGGAAGATAATAAATAAAACCATTTTGATAAGATATGGGGACTATAAAGTGTTAATTATCAAATATTGTGTTAATTATCAATCTGTATCTATTCATAAACTAATTTAAGTTAGATTTTAAAACAGTTCTAATTAGCTCTCTTAAAATAAATAAAAATATAAATCTGTATAAATTTTATCGAAGTATTCTTGGATTGATGCAGTAAATAAAAAACCAGAATATTTAAAATTATAGTTTTTAAAACCCCTTTTCGCCCAGGAACTTAATATAATAATAATAAATATTATTCTACCAATTATATTACTTTTTACATTTTTAGATGGAGGTTACTTTTTATTTTCTTGGATTTGCGATAAGTAATTGAAAATAACATTACTAAATGAGGTGTTCAGGGTCAAAAGCGAATTGATTTTGAAATAAATGTCTTTTTCATATTATTGGATCGTTCAAGTTATGGTTCCGAAACTTCAGGTTACGTACGGGACTAAAATCGTGAAAACAATAAGTGCCGTGTTGGAAAAAATTGCATGACTAAACTAGCGAAAAATGTGAGAAAAGAAAAAAAAAATTGTTTGAGCTATCCGCTTTTGATCCTGAGCGGCTAAAATAAAAATAATTTTATATGATTTTAATGTTGGAATCAGTATAATAAGGTCCACATGTTGCCTCATGTTCTACTAATGTAGGGTGAGAAGTAGGACGAAATAAAATTAAAATTGAGCAAATAAATACTGATTAAATTATTTATTTAATTTATTAATTTAATTCGACCGAACAGATTGTAACTTTTTTACTTATTAATTTTCACTGCTACTTTTAATTCTTATTACCTATACCCCATTTCACATCAAGACAGACATCTAGTAGAGATCTGTAAACCCTAATAAATTAAACTCACAAACATATTGCACACATCAATGCTAATTAGTCAATTGATAAGGATAACAGCTGGATAAGATAAAGGTACATTTGATGTTGATTGAATACAATGGGGGATATTGAGTAATTAGTTCGGGAGATTAAGCAAGATACACCGGGACAATCGGCTGGGGCAGAAACAAAGGCCTACGCCTTAATCTCAAGATGATGGATGCTAATACGCCATAATTAATCAACCTACTGTAATGTTAATCTACAATATACCAATTACAAGGGATTAAACCTGCTCAAAAATTAAAGTTTACCTCTTTTTTCAATGTGAATATTTTATTATTACTAGATAATTATAATATTTTATATAAAATATAAATATTATAAGTAAGTATTGAAAAATGGGAACGGAAAAAGCGCCCAATAACGAAAAATAAATCTGCAATACGTATACTATCGAAGAGTTGATGGTTTCTAAAAACTTAGTAATTATCAAATATATAATTATTAAATTAAAAACAAAGATAATTGGTTGAAGAACAGGGTATTGGTTGCAAGAGTCCAGTAGGTCGACCACAACTAACTAACAATTACTAATAATAAAACCCATGAAGTCTCTTGGGTTGAAACCATGATAGAGACTTAACTGTTTCAAGACCAACGGTGGTATAAAGGTGTGTTCGCCAAGACCACAGTCAACCAACTTTATAGAGGTTAGGTAAACCCAAGAGCGTTTTTAGATCCCTCAGGATCCATCCATTGGTGTTAACAGATTAAATAAGTATCTGACTCAGCTATATTTGGCAAAATTTTCTATCAAATTCACGGGTCAGGGAGTTGAAAGAGTGAAGGTCCATTTAATTGGTGATTGATCATTCATGACACCATCAGGAGAGAGGATAGAGTGCTCGGCTGTTAGGTAAATTCATTTTTGTATTAAGTTTACTGGTCATTATTATCATGTTTGATTGAATAATCTTGTAGAATTCGATTGGACAGGAAACGAGAGAACATTTTACAGCATTTAAATTGTTACTCTATTCGATTTTTGCTAAAAACGAATCGTGAATATATATAATTTAGTTAGGAGTTGATGCAAGTCGAATTGATTTAGGGTCAATACTAAAATCGATTATTAACTAACCATTTGAATATTTTGGTGTACATTTCGCTTTATTTAAAATAAAAAATGAAAAATAATAAAAATAAAATAAAATATGGTATAATAAATTTAAAATTGTTGGCGATCCATGAAGCAAATTTAAGCTTTTAACATAGTTGAGTTGTTGAATAGTTCAATGCAAAATCAGATTATAAACCAATCAATAATCGGGAATCAAGAGCTGATGTGAATTGCAATAAGTTAATCAACAACTACGACAATAGCTGTTAAAATATTTCGATTTGTAACCCAACCTAGTCTATTTTAGACTATATTTTAAGTTGGTAACTGGCATATATTGGTAACGATTTATTTATTTGATTGTCGGTGAGGCCTGGTATACCTTTTGATCCATAGGTTACTCATAGTTTTAAAGGGCAGTAGTCGTATTTAATATTTAAATTTTGACAAATAAAATAAGCTGATAACTTATTATTAAACCAAATTAGGTTTTAAAACACTTATGTAAGCACAGTTGGGCTAGCCCTTGGGGGAGGCTCCTTAATCTAAAAAAAAAGTTTGCAGTATTGTTGAATAAACAGGATATATACAAACATTTAAATCCCTTGAACGTTAACACTATGAGATGGGGCTCACTGAGATAGTTCTCACTCAAACTAAGAACTATATTCAAAAATATGTTTGCATCAGTTTATTCTTTGTAGCTGAAGTTATGATCGTTAAAAAGAGTCAATAGTTTACACAGAAGTTCACGCTGTCTGAGGTAACAAAGCTGTCCTACTGTAGTAGCAATTTAAATACTCAAAAACTTATTTACCTAAGAAATAGCGGGCACAGATGCTGGTTCAATGGTTCAGATGCTTCAACACCTGTGAATTTCACGGCAGCTGAGTTTAAAAGTTAAATGCGCAACTTTTAACTACTTAACTGCTTTAAAGATTTCCATTTATTCGTGGAAAGTGATCATTAAAAATAAATAGTTCTCAGTTAAAAGCGCTAAAAGTTTGTTCTTAAGTTGATATCCAAGTTGCCTTCAAGTATTCAATTCAGTGTTAACATTCGTTATATATATCAAAATTAATTGATAATAAAAATTCTCGCGAATCCATGACAATGACGTAACGTTAAGACCCAAACTTGGTAAAGTTGGTTTATAGAGGTATATTTTTTTGTGATAATAAATAAAATTATGTTAAAATTCGAATCATATAATCTATCTTTTATATGACGAAATAATTATTATGGTATTTTCCAACATATTACACTAATTTGTTGAAATAAATAAATGGACAGCAATATGAATGCTTAGGTTTCAATAGCCCAACCTGATTATCAATGATGTAAATTTAAAAATAGTTATTGGAGACAAATCGTTGGTTCGTATATTTATTTTCTATCAGTTTATGCCACTATTAGTTATTAGACGAAATTTTGCTAATCCAGGTGAAATTAGCATAGGGAGTTTTAATGAGTACAGGCTCCGCACAGGATCAAGAACGCCATTATACTTCCCCTCCGAAGGACCGGATAATCAAGGATTTTATATCCTTTTAAAAAAAAAATAAGGCCATCTGCAAGGCTGTAGTCGATATTTTGTCCACGGAGGTTGTTACGGTAACCATTGTATCAAAGGTGAATAATCGCCCCGCAAATCGTCATATTTAAGCCTGAAAAATAAATGTATCTGAATAGAATATAAATCAAACATAATTAACAATATCAGAAATCTATGAACTAATACTCTTCTTCCTAGTACATAAATTTTTTTTTAGGGGTCCAAGCCTCAGTCTAGAGTTCAACACACTACCCTTTGACCGGAAATACTTCTAACCTGTGCCTTTTCTTTCCCTTTCCTTGATATTCCTTGACAAGTCCTTCAGTTTCCGCTTGTGACTGGTGCTCAGCCTGCCCACCTGCCTTTTCCCTACAGGATTAGATTTGTTGACCATTCTCCTTTTATGTACTCTGGGAGTATGCACACATGTTGACAATCCAGCAGAGTAGCTATGTTTCCATTTTCCTTGTTGTTTTTCCTATTATCCTATGCAGGAATATTATTTTCGAGGCTATCATTATATTAACAACACGTTTTTGGGTAGTAGTTAGTATACTTTACGCATTGCTGTGGAATAAGTAAGTTGGGGAGGAAAATCGTTTAACATATTAATTAATAAGTTGGTGTTACTAACTCCTCTGTAGGTCTCAATAGCACTCAATATAATTAAATATTCAATATTTAACTCTTTGTTATTGATGTATTAAATGTATATAATAAGAATATCGTTATACTATGTTAAAAAATTGAATTAATGTTTTACGTTTAAAACAAATTCCATTAATGTGCAAATATATTTTCTCCTAGTTATTATATTTATTAGAGCTTTTACTTGATGCCTTCAGGATCAAAATCAGCTCAATCCAAATTTCAAGCTTTTTCCTATTTTTCGGTAGTTTAGTCAAACATGCTATATGCTTCCGAAACTTCAGGTTCAGGACCGGACTAAAACCATGAGAAATAAGATGGCAATGTGTTGTTTTTGTCAAAATAGCTAACTAAACTAGCGAAAAAGTCAATTATTGAAATTTTGGAGTTATCCGGCTTTGATCATAAGCACCTCATATATTTTTCTTTTGTTTTTGTTTTTTGTTAAAATATGTTCCATTGATGTATACCTATATTTTTTTCTAATCATGTCGTACATTTTTTTCACGTTTTTATTAATATCTTGAAACGCTTACCTCCAAACCAATAGAGGTTTCCTATATAGGATTTAGGATTAAAAATATATTAAAAACCTCTTTTGTAATGTAGCTTATCGGAAAAAAATGAGGAATCAGTTTTAGTTTTTTTTTTCGCAATAAGGTCGTGGTCCGGATCGGTTATTTATTGAAACTATCAATTATCTATTATTTAGTAACAAGTCTTGTATCATATACTACTGGAATGGATTTGTTTTTACATTGAATCTAAGTGTTAAGGAAGCTAAGTATTGAAAATTCCCCTTCCGAACAGCTTATGTCTATTTTTAAATGATGCAATTATGTTTGAAAACAGTCACCTGGCTGTCGTCATAGTTAACCTAGTGAAACTTTTTTGGGTAATTATTCATGTTTTATTAAACTTTCCAACTGAAGTCCAATTCCAGAGCTTATACAAGATTTTAATAATAAAGTATCTTTCTCTCTGTGTGATTTTTATTGCAATCAGATACTCAGAACATGCATAGTATGCTTCACTTCAGCAAAAATCGTTGCGATTAGTTAGAATTTATTGAGGTATCCAATTTGGCGGATCGACATAATAGGGAAAATAGGCCTCCTTCAGAGTAGTGTATTGCCAATAATTCATACGAAATCATGGTGTGTTTAACTCGGTTAATGTGTTAACAGTCTATATCTGGATCGTTATAGGAACGTACTTGATTTTATTGCTATGTACACTTTACTCAGGGTCATAATTAATATTGGTAGCCCACCGAAGTTGAAGTGGGTTGTAAAAATAATCAACTGTGTATGTATTATTAATAATTATCCTTGGAATTAAAAAAGAAAACTATCTAAAAATATAAACAAAAATAAAATAACAATTAAACCTGAGAATTCTTTCAATTCTATGATGAATAAATTAACAGCCAATCGGTCCCTTTCGATAATGAAGTATAATTATAACAAATATAATTAGTAATAGATATATACAGTGCCCTCCAAGTTTTAAATAACCATAGTTACAATAAAACATTAATAATGTAATTAATTTTCATCGCCAAAAGTTAGTTGAAATGTAGAACATTTTTTTAGAATATTTTTTGTTTCAGTATATCGTAAGTCGATTCTGAATCACTGCCCTCAATGTTCGCGGCATCGTTTCTACCAGCTTTTGCAAAACATGTTTTTAGGCATATTCAACCATTATATTGAAGATCTTGAGTGTAGCGACGTTGCGTCTTGAAGTTGTAGAAATCCTACGGTATATTCCATCCCACAAATGCTCTATGGGATTAAGATCAGGTGATATAGAAGTCCAATCCAATAGTTTTATGTATCATCTTTTTTTTTTAAATATTGCATTGTTATTTTAGCTGTATGTTTAGGATCATTATCTTGTTGAAATATAAAATCCCTGATTTAATCCCATAGAGCTAGCAGATAAAAAAAAATTATTCTTTAAGGTATCACAATACACAGGAGCAGTCATCCTATACCGAATCACGAAAAACATCACCACACCATCACCCCACCACCTCTATGTTACACAGATATTTGTTAACATAAGGATTATCTGATTTATATCGCCAAATTGTTTTACGTCAGTTATGTATTTCGACAAAGAACTATACTTTTTAAAAAGATTTATTTGAAAGAGCACAACATAACAATAATTAATCGGGCATAGTGACAGACTGCGACTTAGAATAGACTGACTCATGTTATTTTGAGGGCTCTATATATACTAGCCTAAAGATCAACAATTCAATAATAATAAGAACATAGTAAAATGCGATAAGGCTATAATTCTAAGCTTCTAATCCTATATGTCTTACCATAACCCCTCCCTGCTTGAGTTCCAAGGTCCTCCGCCGGAACATCATTTTAATATTTATACAAATTGTATATAAAACTAAAATGGTAATGTAAGACATATGTACATGGATAATGTTTTTCTTCAAAGTAATTTTTATAGGACGTATTTGCATTAATAAAAAATTGTTATAACTTAAATATAAATGATATTTAGAATAATTAATGGATAAATGCTTTTTCTTACATACTAGTTATTCCTATTTTAATAATTGTTCAACAAAAGTTTATTTTTAAATTAAAAAATAATTCTTCTTTCAATTTAAATTATTATAAAACAATTCTTATATTTTAAATTTTTATAGATAGTTTCTTCAATACAAATTATATACAAACAATTCTTATATTTTTAAATTCCTATTGATAGTTCTTCAATACATTAAATAAAATGATTCTTCTATATTTTTAAATCATTAGTAGTAATTTTACAATAATGAATTTCCTCTCATCAATTGTACAATATTCTTTTACCTACTAATATAAAGTTTTATTTTGCCACTGACTTATTTCGTCGAAGTTAATTATATATAAATTAATTCTTATTATATTTATTCTTTTATTATCAATTAATTATTTTATTTTATTTATTAGTTTAACTACTTTGAGACTCAGAAATTGAAATATTATCGCTATTTTCGCTTAACTCGTCGTCTTCGATAATTTCCGGTTCCTTTGGCGAAGATTTTCTTTTTTTCTTCTTTTTATTTGGTCTTTTTATTCTATCAAAATGTGTTTTCTTTATTACTCCTGGTTTATGTTTATATAATAATACTGGCCTATATTGATCCATATGCTTTCTATGTTGAACAGATTTTAAATAAACAGGTTCTTCTTCATTTAGTTCTGGTGGGTCTTCCATATTTTTATTAAGTTGTTTTGTTCGTCTTTCCTTTTCTTTATTAATTTGTTTACTAATAACTTCATGAAGCATTTTCTTTTCTTCGTGATATTTTTGAACATATTGTTCAGTAATAGATATTTGCTGATCATTGTTTTCTGGTAATATTCCGAACGTAATTTCATTTGGTGTTAGCTTCAGTTGGGTATTAAGTGTATCGTTATAGGCAATAACAGCTAATCTTAAACGGTAATCTAATTTGTCTTTACTCTGATTCTGAATACTTCTTAGGATTTCGATAATCGTACTATGTTGACGATTTATTAAACCTAGTGAGTTGGGATGATTTGTCGATCCGTAATGTTTTTCTATCCCATTACTGTCTAAGAAGTTTTTGACTAGATTGTTATCCATTTCCTTTCCATAATCCATCCTTATTAAATTTGGTTTAGGATAATGTTCTAGATACTCTCTAAGAGCGTTACAAATATTTATAGCATTTTTTGTTGTTAATATTCGTGCAAATAACCTTTTTGAAAATGAATCTATGGCGGTGAAAATTGGTTTTTGTTCATAATATAAAACGTCTATCATTATTTCTTCGAAAGGCTTAGTAGGAGTTGAGGTTATTTGGAATTTAACTTTGATCGGTTTCCGATCGTATTTAGTTTTTTTGCAAATAATGCATTGACTTATATATTCTGATATTGCATCCTTCATATTAGGAAAGTAATACTGGGGTTTCAGTTTTTCAAAAGTTTCTATGATTCCTCTATGTTGTGTTTTTCCTTCGTGATAGTTTGTAATTACTTCTTGCTGTTCCTCGACATTGATGATATCGGTCAATAATGTTTGGTACCTTTTTAATTTGACGGTGGGGTAATTATCCTGTAATATTTTTGATATATTTTGAAAATAGTTTTCATAGATTTGAGTTGCTGATTTTATATTGGGTTCACAATAGATGTCTTATTTGGTTCTAGGATTTCCTGTAAAATTTCTGGAATTTGATCTACATCATTAATTTTTATTTCAAATCTATTTTTATTGAATGGCTTCGTAAATTTTATTTCTTTTGCTCCTCTTTTGATAATTATTTGACGATTTTCGACATTTAAACACTTGTCTTTTTGTACTATCCAAATTTGGTTATTAGATGATATTTGTGAATGAATAGTTTCACTTGTCCCTAAGCTTACTTCTTCAGGTACGATATTATCTAAAGTTTCCATATCCTGTGATGTTTGTGGTTCTGAAATTTGTTGATTTAAAAATCGTTCATATTCTTATAATTCTTCTTCGTTTTCCAAATAATTGAATAAATCTATGTGATTTCTTGAAAGGGCGTAAGCTACTAAATTAGTTTTACCGGAGAGGTGTTTAATTTCGAATTCAAATTCACTCAATTTCCATATCCACTTCATTATACGCGTGTTGCCATTTTTCATTGTGAATAACCATGTAAGGGGCTTGTGATCCGTTTGGAGTAAAAATCTATTGCCATAAAGAAAGGGTTTGTAATGTTGTGTCGACCACACTACGGATAATAATTCTTTTTCGATGGTTGAATATTTTAATTCTGGAGGTTGTAATACTCTTGTAATACTCTTGATATGCAAATGCTATAGGATGTTCTATTCCTTGATCATCCTTTTGAGACAATACTGAGCCTATGGCTTTATCACTAGCATCTGTTGTTACAATAAACTGTTTATTCCAATCAGGATATGCTAAAATGGGTGCATTTATCATATGATTCTTTAATTCATTGCAAGCGTTAATGATTTCTTCTGTTTTATATTCTTTTGTTTTTAATGAATTAGAGATTGGTCTAGTTATTTTGGCGTAATTATAAATAAATTTCCTGTAATATCCCGTCATTCCTAAGAATCGCCTAGTTGTTTTTTCATCTCTAGGATTCGGTAAATCTTTAATTACTTTTATTTTCTCTGGGTCTGTTTTTAATCCATCCTTTGTTATAATGTATCCTAAAAAATTTAATTCTGACTTAAAGAATTCGGTTTTATCTAATTGTAGAGAAAGTGCATGTTGCTGTAGTCTTTTAAAAATGTTTTCTAAGTGTTGTAAATGCTCCTCTTTATTTTTTGAATATATTATAATGTCATCCATATAGATCATAGCGTTAGTTGTATTAGAAATCATCATATCCATCGCTCTCTGGAACGTGGGGGGTCCATTACATAATCCGAACGGTAATCTTAGAAATTCATAATGACCATTTTCCATGACCGGGTGGTCATCATTAGTTATTATTTTATGTTTCAATAGTTTAGTCGATTTTAACTTTTCATTATCAGTTTTTATTATTTCGTTATAATTACTAATTAAATTAATTAATTTATTTTTAGTTTCTTGATCTATGTGATCATGGCGTATTAATTTTTTTATTTCTTCTTTATCCTCGATGTAATATAATTCATTTTCAATTTTTATTTTTATATTATTTATACATATTTCCTTTTTTCCACAATATATTTCAGTTTCTAAACTGCTCATAGTTTCATATCCTAATAAAATATCGAACCTGGAACTGAAGGGAAAAACGAGGAATTTAACTTTTTTATCGATTCCGATCAGTTTTTAGGTCGAGTATTACACTTCGGTTACCTACAACTTTTCCTGCCGGGGTTTTCATAATAAAGCTTTCCTGGTTTAATATACAGTCCTTAGGTAATATATTAGGGTTAATGTAATTTTTACTAGAGCCTGTGTCTATCAACCATTGGTTTCCTTGATTGTCTACCATTTGCGGCAGAGAATCGCTATAATTTAAAGAATGTTCATTTAAGGAGGTGGTTCCTTGTTTTTCGAGCCTATCTATAAAAAATGATGTTTTTCTAATTTTTCTATTTTTTCTTTTAATTGTTTTATTTCCCTATCTTTATCGTTTTCCGTATGATGGACTCTGTTACTAACGGTTCTCATGGATACGGTTTGATTTTCTCTTTCTGTATTTTGAATCGGGTTGTTTTGTTGCCGACCTTGAAAAAATCTTTGTTGATCATAAGGATGCCATTGCTGATTTTGCGTATCATTTTCATTTCGATGGTATTGTGGTTTTTGATTATAATTATGATCTTGGTGATGATAAGGTTTTTGATGAAAATTGTAATCCTGATTGTAATACGGTCTTTGATTAAAATTACAATCTTGATTGTGATATGTTTTTTGATTATAACTATAATCTTGATTATAGTATGGTTTGTGATAATTCCTAGGTTGTTGATTATTCTGAGGGAATTTTTTATTTTTATGTTCTGGATCAAAATGTTTTCCTTTATAATTTGGATTTTGGTTTTGCTGAATTTTCTCTAGCTTCCGTGAATTTTGTCCATGTAATCTTTGAACAATGTGTGCGGCGCGATTCTTTAAATTTTCCTCTAAATTTTTTAGCGTTTCAAACTTTACATGATATATGAAATCCGTTAATTCAGGGTGAAATTGGTGAACAGCATGGTGACTTATTTGTTTATCACATCTTTTCATTTCTGCGATTTTATCTATTATTTCATCATCTGTGTAAGTTCTTGCATAGAGACTGCATCTCATTTTACTCAGTCTTGAAATATAATCTAAAGGATTTTCATTTCTATACGGATATGTTGTTATAATTTCTGATAAAAGTTGTTCTTAAGTACGCGATCCTGGTATTTTCGTTTTAAAAAATCAATTATTTCTTGAACGATATTAAACTCTTTATCATAAGTTGCTACTTTTGCATCACCTTTTAATTTATTTAATAAAATTAGAATTAAACGCGAATGATTCTGATTTTTATATTGATTACCATCTTGACATATAAGATCATAAACATGACGAGTACTTCTAATAAAAGTTACTAAATCTTCCGGATTGCCATCGTAATCGGGAATTACATTAAAATCGCAACTTTTAGCTTTTTATTGTAATGACATGTTTGCGTTTGTTTCTGAGTCTGAATTATCTGAATTGTCTCTAACTCTAAGATTGTTAAGTCTTTCAACTAAAGTTACTGGCATTGAAAAATATTGTACAATTAATTGAAATGAAATTATAATTACCAATAATGTGTGCCTTCGGTGAACAAATCTTCAACAAGCTGTCTCATACAATAACGATGAATGGTGGAATCCCTGATGATATCTATTAAAATAGACCTGTATCTTGAAGACGCGAAGATCTGCTGCTGTCCTATTGGCATGCTGCTCCGAAGCTTCTCAAGTCATCAAGCGGATATTACACTGTTCTAACGATCTCTATTACACTAGATGTAGAACTCCCGTGAATTTACCTTAATACAGTCAGGATCCCTGTTTGGGCGCCAGTTATGTATTTCGACAGAGAACTATACTTTTTAAAAAGATTTATTTGAAAGCAGTCATCCTATACCGAACCACGAAAAACATCAACACACCATCAACCCACCACCTCCATGTTTCACAGATATTTGTTAACATAAGGATTATCTGATTTATATCGCCGAATTGTTTTACGTCAGGTATGTATTTCGACAGAGAACTATACTTTTTAAAAAGATTTATTTGAAAGAACACAACATAACAATAATTAATCGGGCATAGTGACAGACTGCGACTTAGAATAGATCGACTCATGTTATTTTGAGGGCTCTATATATACTAGCCTAAAGATCAACAATTCAATAATAATAAGAACATAGTACAATGCGATAAGGCTATAATTCTAAGCTTCTAATCCTATATGTCTTACCATAACCGTCGTTTATTTCCAAACACTTCAAATTTCGATTCGTCACTAAAAATTACTTTTTTTCAAAAATCTAGCATGAAAAAATATTATTGACGACAGTCTTCTTTAAAATGAATCATGACTTATTTCAACTAAATTTTGGAGAGCGCTGTAATAGGGCGTTTAAAAAAAATATTGTTTTTTCAAATTCATGATTTCTAAGGACTGTAAATATTTTAATCCTATTTTAACTTAATAATCCCTTTAAAGTGTCCTCTAAGCTTTTTAATCCTACTTTTTCACAAAAAGCTTCATTTTAGTAATTTGTTTCAAAGGATAAACATCCTTATGAAATCACCGTAATTTAAAAGTATTACTGAGAAAACTACGGTATTAATGGAAGCAACTCATGAAATTATTATATATGAAGGATGTGTCCTTGACGAGGAAACTGCGCGGCTTTGGTTTGGCAAAATTTAGTTAAATTTTGGAACACTATGTTCAATCATTCAATAATACAAAGGAAGCAATTGATACGAGGTGTTCAGGATCATAAGCGGAAACCTCAGAAAATTTTAAAATATAATTCTCCGCTATTTTACTAGTTGAATGAACAAGTTCTGTCTAACAGGACCCTTCGCCGCCTTATTTCTCATGGTTTTAGTCTAGTTCGGAACCTGAAGATTCGGAGAACATAAAATTTCTTGACTAACAAAAAAAATCTGAAAGAGTACATTTTTTAAATTTTGGAGCTATATCGTTTTGACCCTGAGCACCTCGTAAAAAAAGTTTGCGTTACTTTTAATTAATCTCTATTTTTATTTCAGTCGCATCGTTAATCTTATATCGTTTCCAGCCACTCCTTATTCTTAATTTATTGAAAAAATAGTTTATATATATACAATAAAGAAAATTTTTGGAACAAAATCAGTCTCCAAAACTAGTATTTAAAAAACATTAAACAGCTTCATAATTTGATTAATAAAATTCATATTTACCGAACGAATATAATTCGTTTTCTCACTCTCTTGAGAACTTGACATTGTGATATAACCTGACTCGCGAAACTTACACCACCGAATCACTTTCGTAAAATTATACGGAAGCTAATTTCTGTTTTTTACCCTTATGTGTTCAGAAAATTCTGCGAAGTACTGATTCATTCATTGCCACCCATGTTTCCGTCCACGTCCGTTTTTATGTATTTATTTTCACCGTCACCCATGAAGGAAATCGCACAAGAGATAATAACCTTTAAAATATTGCATAGGTTATGTACCGTAGGGTGTGGAAGTCTACCGAAAAGGTAAAGTGAAATATTTAAAGAAAATTAAAGCAACAGTAATGATTTATTGTTTTATTTTATATTTTTATATAAAAATAAAATAAAATAATAATTTGTTTACTTAATTAATTGCTGTCTATAATTTGACAAATTAAAAATTATTCTTGAACTTTCTTCTAATTTGAACATTTGGGAGGCAAACAATAAAATCATCTGGCTCAACATTTAGTTTTTGCGATTTTTTTATATACATTAGTAGCGAAAACATCTATCACGAACGTAGAAAATAGGGCAATTTAGTTTTTATCATGCAGAAAATGACTTTACCAATTAAAATGACCATATTCGATAAAAAAAAAAAATTGAGATTCCTCTAAAGAAAAGTAATACTACAATCAAATTTACGCAATATATAATTATTATAAACTATTTTGTGTGAATACATATTTTTAATAAAACAAACAATATAAACTTTTAGCAGACTGTTCCTTGCTTCATTCAAATTACTGATATTTCACAAGAAGGAATGATGTTAAACAATTCGTTACGACCAAATTACTGTACGTTTTTCCAAGGCGGCACCCCAACATTACAATTGCAAATTCTATCCAACACCGACTGGAAAATATCTTCTGGATGCTAATACAGTTTAAGCCATTGTTAGAGTGGAAATTCTTTTCTACAACATTCACTGAACCTGGTGATGTTATTTCTCCTGTTATAATTCTACACCAAACCTACAGCTCTTGCCTATCATAGAAATAAATGAAAAAAAAAAACAACCGAATTTAGGTACTAAATAAAGAGCGGTTACGGTGGCATTTTATGTATATACATTATATTATACATTATTCAGAGAAATATAATTCTAACAATTTAATGTAAATATTATTTTACCCTATAAAACTGATATGTATTTTCACAATGGAGGAAATGAGGTAAGTATAAGAGATGTGAAACAAAATCGTCAGTATTGAATGATTCCAATGCAAAATTTAAAAAAAATTGGGAAAAGCTCAACGGGAGAAACTTGGGAAATTATATACGTTTTAAATAATTCTATTTATTTTTGGGATGCTAGAGTAATCATTTAAGATAATTACTCAAACTATTATTTATTTAAACGTCCTGACTTTATACTAAATTGAATTCTTTTTCAGAGGACGGTTGTCTGTTTACCAATTTACTAATCAGTCAACTTAATACTTTAATTAAACCATCAATATAGAATATCTCGATTAAGTAAGCACCTAAAGAATTCTAATGAATATAGTTAATTAATACAATTTCTTAAGATATATACATTATCATATTAATATGTTCATTTTGACATGAACAATAATAATTCAGATGTAATAGAAGATGGCCATAAATTACGCACAGAAGATAAAATACGTCTGGCGCGATACTTAGCATTAGTTTCATATCGGATAAAATATAGTGATGTAGATGTAATGAAAATTAGGTAGTCTCGGAAAAGAGAAACGTGATTACCAAAAATTATTTTTTAATTTGTAAAATTATAGTTTTGATGGAATGATTCAAAGGCTGAGTTAAAAGAAATCTAAGAAGAATGGTTTCGAATAGACTCCGGATTAAAAGAAATTTAAACAAATAGGAAATCAGTGTATCAGGTAAAGAGATGAGGATGAGATATTCAGGGTTCGTGTTATATGTCATTATACGTGATTGTACGCATCAAGTATAATGACATATAATTTAGTATAGACATGGGCCCTCTACTGAACCTTTACCAGTCGATATAAGTCAGGATTATTTATCATCATCATCATCACACGGCGGTATGGTACGCAGAAGACCTTGGCCTCCGCGACAATTTTCCAACACTCTGACCAATCTTCTGAAGCTCTTCTCCATGTGCGAACCCCAAGAGCCTAAGGTTTGCTTCTACATCGTCCAGCCATCCTTCCTCTTTTTCTATCTGGATCTCCCTCCATGGATTATTGATAGAATGGAATAGTAAAATTGATGAGAAAAAACAATAAGGATTGGTTGTAGATTTATCGATTAGCTGGTTCAATAATCATTTCGAACGGGAGTTGAAAAGTTCACTGTATTTAGAGGAATGACACTATAGTCGTAGTTGCGAGAACTTTTAAAAATAAATCTACTTTGGTCATAAAAAAAAGATATAAAAAAAAATATGGGAAAAAATATAGGTCCTCAATAAAAAAAAAATAATAAGTTAGGTTTATGCATAACTTTTGAAATTTTCCTAATACGAACTGATCGTACGGTGCCGAAAGGTCAGCAGAAGACGTCGATAACTTGGCGTTGGTCAATGCGAATCACGGGGTCATCAGTTCTTCAGCTTACTAAAGTCACTTTAATTTATCGACTACGCTCTTAAATTACCAACCTTCAAGTGTTATCAAGCACTCAGTTTTATGTTTCAATACGATATATGTCACTCATAGTATAAAAATAAATTGAAGTATGAAAGAAAAATTTCTCGTTAATTATTTCTTTATTTATTTGTATTACATATTTATAAATTATTTTAACCTAAATTATAGACCTCTGAAATATTCACGTCATCAATGCCCGCAAAATAACCGGTTTATTTTTGTACAAAAACTGATTTCATGCCATTGGTTTATGTGTCTGACGAAAGAAGTCTGTGGTTGTGAGTTCAGACCGAACATAATTATTCCAAACTTATGGAAAGGAGGGCCAGAACTTTGGTTCGGTCAGACTGAAGCTATTTTCTCCATGAACAAGGTAACTAGCTCACTCATTAAATTTCAGTTAATTCTAGCTAACCTCAACACGGAACTACTTAAAGATGTAGCAGAAAAAACCCTCAACCGAACCTTACGAAGCCATTAAAAAGAAGGCTGATCCTCACCTACTCAGAATCAGATAATCTTCGTATTCGGCGACTCCTAGAAGAGGAGCATCTATCTCCAGGAGAGCGACCTTCACGACTTCTAATCGAGATAAAACAACTCGCTGGAACCTCTGTACCTTCAGAGCTGCTACGCTATATATGGTTGAGGGGGTTGCCAGCTCAAATGCAAGCTACACTAGCGGTGGTTACCAGTGAAACCTCGGTGGATAAACTGGCAGAGATCCCCGACCGCATCGCTGAAGGTTAAGCGAATCGCGGAGTTCCCCCAACCTAGCAACAAAGGACAGCTTCGTCGTTTCTTGAGTATGCTGAATTTTTACAGAAGATTCATACCCAATGCAGGTGAACACCAGCGTTCCCTACACACACTCGTCGGTTACTGCAAGAAGAGTAACTCATCAGTCATGGAGTGGGCTGAGGAAGCAGAAGCAACATTTCAACAGTGTCAGCAATACATCAAATAACCACTCACATTGTCACACCTCCGGATGACACCAAACTTACTTTGGTATGTGATGCATCGAATACGGCAATCGGTGCAGTTCTTCAACAACACGAAGGCTCTGGTTGGAAACCCCTAGGCCTCTTCTCCAAAACCCCCTCACGAGTGCTGAACGAAGTTACTCTACATACAATTGAGAACTGATCGCTATTCACCTATCAATTCGAAACTCCAGGCCCTAAATTGAAGGACGTAACTTCGCCATCCTCACAGACCACAAGCCGCCTACGCACTTGTTTCGACAACCACAAGAAACTGCAGCACAAATGAGGATCTGGCTTGTAAACTTTAGCAGTAAATTTAATACCGATGTTCGGCAGCGATAATATAGTTGCAGGCACGCTGTCGAGGATCCATGAGACACTCCCATGTCCATAACACGCTCTCCAGGAGATAACTCTTCCCGACGACATGGGAATAGAACTAGAGCCCGACCCCTGTATACCCGAACTTCAGCAAAACCGAGTTATAAAACTCAAGTGGATGGACATCCCGAATTCCACAAAACCTCTGCTCTGCGATACAAGCACTTCAAGTGTGCGTCAGCTTCTGCCTGCATAGCTAAGGCAAGCAATTTTCACAAAAATCCACAACCTCAGCCACCCAGGCATTCGAGGTTCAAGGTGCCTCATCTCACAACGCTTCTTTTGGCCCAAAACGAACGTCGATATAGCATCTAGGGGACGAGGATGCGTTGCTTGCCAACGGAGTAAAGTCCAGCGGCACACCGTCACACCTCCCGTTGGTCGCTTCGAACACATCCACGCAGACATCATCGAACCTGTTCCAACATCGAATGGTAAGCGCTATTGTCTTACCATGGCTGACAGATACACCTGATGGCCCGAAGCTGAACCAATAGAAGTCATAGTGAGGGCACTGCATAGGACGTGGATGAGTCGCTATGGCGTACCAGCGAAAATCACTACCGACCTAGAAGGCAGTCCGAGAGTGAGATCTTTCGGAAGCTGATTTAGGTTCTAGGGGCTAAGCGCTGCAGAACGACTTCGTACCATCCGCAAAGCAATGGCTGCATTGAAGGATGCCACAGAACATTTAAAACCGCCTTAACAGCTCACCTCATCAGCACATCCAGGTGGACTGACTCGCTCTCTACTATGCTGTTGGGCCTTAGAGCAGCCATCAGGGAAGATAACACAAGTAGCAGAAATGGTATTTGGACAATTCTTACGCCTGTCTGGCGAGATGCTTGAAAGCAATCAACGTCATGAAGAAAGAGAGGAGTTCCTGAAAAAGTTGCGGGAACATTTTAAGAACCTTCGACCGGCACCTCATCGCCCAAGCAGCAGTGAAACTTTCGTCCCTAAGGATCTCAAGAGCTGCAGTCATGTCTTCCTCAGAGATGACGCAAATCGTCAACCCTTAACACCACCCTACTATGGACCCCATCAAGTACTGAACCGTCACGATAAAACCTTTACCCATTTTCTTCCTTCTGGCCGCAAGACAGGCTCTATCGAAAGACTGAAGCCAGCTTACACTATCCTAGATCCAGCACAGCAGACATCACCCAACTTATCGCCGCCTACAGGCCTTCGACCAATGACTTAGGCACCCAATAGGGCCCATCCGAAGAAGTCCGAACCCGTCAAGGAAGACTCATCCGACTTACTGACCGCTTCGATGACTCCGTCATTGGGGGGAGGTGATGTAGCAGCCATCTACGATCACATGTTTATTTACGTTATCATTAATTTAACTGTGTAATAAAAAATATAAATTTTGTAGTTGCAATTATGGAATTTATAAAAATTTTATAAATTTTTTAATGATGTATTTTCATTTTAACTTACATATGTGCAATGGTGTTCAATCCGCTCCTCACAATACAAATTTTCCGAGGAGCGAGCTGCACACCCGGTATGCAATGATCTTATTTATGTGAATTCACTTACGAATTGGGTTATTTCCTTAGTAAACATGTTTTTAAAAATTAAAAATGAGCAATATAAAGAAAAAAAAATTCGTTGCTGGGGACCGTGTTTGAAAAAAAATCATCGTCTGGAATGGGTTAAGGAATGAGGAAACCAGTCTGTAGTAATAATATCAATACTTCCAATGTTTTTGTTGAAACATTCATTTCTTGTTGAATTTAGTGATCCAGGCTGAGTTGTTATGTTTAATTCATGTATAATATGTAAATCCATATGTAATTATAAATTCATCGCATATAAAATAAATCCATATCATATATAATAATAATCCATTGCTATTTTTCAAGCGATGCATTTAGATATCATAAAAAACATTAGGATATTGGATGTTAGTTCTGATTCACTTGTAGCATTGTTGTAGCACTTTCAGACGATATACATTGTAAGTTTTAAGATTTTATCAAAATTAACATAAGCGAACCGTATAAACATTCATCGCAGATCTACTATATTGTGTATGAGGCATTTAGGATCAAAAATGGATACTCCAAATTTAAAATACTGACTTTAGCACATTTATCGCTAGTTTGCCAAGCAACTTTATGCTCCCGAAACTCTTATGATTCAGAACTGGACTAAAATCGTGAGAAATAAGTTTCGTCTTAGACAGAATCGCTTGAATGAACTAGCAAAAAACGTGTACAAGTTTAAAGTTATTTTTTAAAATTTTAGAATTATCCATTTTCGATCCCCGATACCTTCTATATCCATTCCATGTACTAGATTTTAAAATTGTACATACCTATTTCTGGATTCAGGGGAATGAAGGCAAAAAAAATTGTCGTTACTGAATAAATCTGGTCGATGGTATTTATAAACGTGGATTCAGTGAGTGATGGGTATTAAAGATGCATTTTAAACCGACAGAGGTCTGTTGAGCGAAAACCGGCGGGATTTGCTTTAAAACACTCCCGGTGTTTTATTATCGGAATAAAGAGATCCTCGGCAATTCATCTTGCCTTTATCCGAACGAATTATGGGAATTTTATTCCGAACCTGACAATTAGAAATTGTATGGAATTCAGATGAATGTGACACGGAAAGAAGTGCCTTTTTTAATATAAATTTCCTAAGTAATTGAAAATATGATAAATTATTACATAACAATCAATAAGAGGTTTTGATACCTACTTATTTAAAAATATCTGTGTACATAGATTAATACTAATTAACATATGAGATGTTTAATCCATTCAGCAGTTGTTTCTTCTGGTTTCGACCGTGTAGTCAAATTCTTTGCCAACGTTTCGCTGGCCATAAACTGAAAGTTTTCAGTCTCAGATTAAGCCCTGAGGAAAATTGCATTATGGCCAGCGAAACGTCGGCAAAGAATTTGACTACACGTTCGAAACCAGAAGAAGCACTTGCTGAATGGATTTAAAATATTGACCGTGGCAATTTAAGATGTTATTTACGAAAGTGGTCTAAGCCCATTTTTTAAATTCACGTTATCTAAAGGTTTCCATTTGAATTAAAAATAAATAAAAAAAGGGTCAGACGAGCAAATGTTTTTTTTCGCTTAGCACTTAGCAAAGAGTCACGTTTTGAAATCGAAACACCTAATAAGTTTTATTAAGAAAATTTTATTCATTAAGATAATTTAAAAGAATGAATTATATGGGGCATATAACGACACCAGCTCATCATAATAGATGAGATTACGGTCTCGGAAATGGGTCACTTCTCGACCACTCAAAAGAATACAACCACCGAGGACATAAGGGAACCACTTATTAATTAGAGTTATTTATTAGACAATATTAAAGATTTAGGCAAAATGTAAAATAGTAACACATAATGTGAACTGTTTTATTTTATAAATTCTTCACGTCCAGTGATTTATTAATAGGCCAGTGGCCAGGAGGGTCGCAAAAAATCTAAGAGAATTGAATTTTTGTAAGGGCTTGTCTGAGTAGTGTAAATCCAAGTTTGCAACATTGCAACCTTTGGTGGCCAAAAAACCTCGAAAATGTCGAAGTTAGGTCAGTTGTTGGCATGTATCTCATAATCGGTGCATTTAAAAAAAAAATCCATTAGTAATAATTTTTAAAGTAGATTAAATCTGCTACAATTTGAATCCAACCGCAGCTCAGTAGGTGTAATAGATTTTGAGTTACGCCTCTTTGAAAGTTGGTCATTTTTCCAAATAGTCCAAATTTTAAGTTTTAAAAGTCTGAAGTAAATGGCTTAACTCAGAATCTATTAAACCTACAGGCCTCGGTCTGTGGTTAAAATAAAGCCAATTAAACTTACTACAGCTTCATTCCCCTTGACGTCCATCGTAGGGTCACTCCTTCGGCCGGTGTTCCTCACGAAAGTGGGCCAAAACATAAAATTAGGACTTTTTGGAAACAATTACCGATATTCAAAGGGGCGTATCTCAGAATCTACTAGAGCTACAGAGTTGTAGTTGGATTCAAATCGTAGAAAATTTATTCTACATTAAAAATGGTCATTCATGTTTTATTTAAATAAAAAACGCAACGAATAGGAGATAATGGCTAAAAACTAAATTAACTTCGAAAAAAAAGCCATTCTATACCTTACCTATATATATAATGCTGTACTCCGCTCCATATATTTTCCTGACCTTTGGAAATTATCCATTGTAAAAATGATACCCAAACCTAAAAAAAAACCAGAATACCCTTCCTCTTACCGTCCTATCTCTCTTCTACCTTGCATGGGTAAAATCCTAGAAAAACTCATCCTCAAACGATTGTACCCCATCCTTGATGCAAATCATATAATACCAGATCACCAGTTTGGATTCCGAGCATCCCACTCCACTATTCAGCAATGTCATCGTGTGGTGGATGTAGTCTCCTCTGCATTAGAACGTGGATCATATTGTTTGGGCGTCTTTCTTGATGTGGAACAGGCATTTGACCGTGTCTGGCATCCGGGATTACTCTACAAACTCCGTCAATTCCTACCGCCTACCTACTTTCTCATCCTTCAATCCTATCTCACAAACAGAACTTTCCAAGTAAATCATAATAATGTCTATTCATCCCTATTTTCCCAATCTGCTGGTGTTCCTCAAGGTAGCATCCTTGGCCCAATCCTTTATACAGTTTATACAGCTGATATCCCAACTCATCCTAATACTATCCTTACCACGTATGCTGATGATACATGTGTATTATCTGTCAACACCAATCCAATTATTGCACCCCAAAGCCTCCAATCCCATATCACTGATCTTGAAGAATGGTGTCAAAACTGGAGAATTAAAATAAACTCTCAAAAATCGCATCAAATCACCTTTACCTTACGTCGTAAACCAATGACTTCCTGCCCTTCAGTATCCTTTAATAATATCCCACTAGTGCCTGTAGAACAGATCCGATACTTAGGGTTGCATCTTGACAAACGATTAACCTGGAATCCTCACACGAGACTGAAAAGACAAGAAACCGCTCGACGTTTCAGGCTACTTCAACACTTACTAGACAAACGCTCTAAGCTCCCAATTAATTACAAAAGACTCATCTACATGACCATCATACGACCTATTTGGACCTACGGAGTAGAGCTTTGGGGCTCTACTAAGCCATCGAATTCCTCTCGTATCCAATCCCTACAATCCAAAATCCTTCGTAGAATCCTTAATGCTCCTTATTTTGTTAAGAATAAAATCATCCATAACGACCTTAATGTCCCATTTGTTGCTGATTTGGCCCGAAACCGCTATCTATCCTTTCATAACAAACTTCATTTCCACTCAAACCCTCTGGTTTTAAACCTAGCTTCCTCTTCAATTCCCGATAATCCTCCGAGGCGTCTGAAAAGAAGATGGCCCCGTGACTTCTTAGTTGAACTTGTGATTTGAGTACTACCAGTGGGTAGTTTCTCTACTTGTCATTTTCACATGTCATTTTGTATCGCTTAGCCCATTTACTAGATGTATTTTTTTTTTATACAGTTGTAAATATCAATAAATAAATTTAATAAAAAAAAAAAAAAAAAAAAGAAAACTTCGAAAAGGTTGAGGTTTTTTGCCCACCGAAAGTTTTCCCATCCGTTTTTTCGGTATCAAACTTGGATTTCCACTAGTCAGACATGCCCATAAAACATATCAAAAATGGAGCTTCAATTTATTGCGACCTAAAGCCCGTTTTTGGTACCTGGCCGCTGACCTATAAAGGGGTAGGTAAAGAAATCATTAATGGGACTAGTATTTTTCGTGATAGCAGTGCCTAAAATGGGTTCTGATTGGGTCAGTCTAGAATACAGTAAAAAAAAAAAAATTATGTTTCATCGTCATAATTTCAATTATCTAAAATTGCACATAGAATTATAGGTGGCTATTAAATTACGAGACTGACGTTGGAATAAAATTTATTTTTATTTTATAAATAATTACTTACTATCACCTTCAATATACACCCCTTCTCTATCCCTACAACTAAATTTTCGATTGTTGGAAACAGTCCTGGAAGTCATCTTCTGTCAGCTCCTTTCTCTTTTACAACTTCCACGGACTCAAATCTCGTCCGTTTTAATGAAGATTAAACCTTAGGGAACATATAGAAGTCACATGGGCAAGATCTGGTGAATAAGGTGGATGTTCTAACACTGGGATGCTGTACTGGGCTAGGAACTTCTTGACAGACAACGCGGAATGAGCTGGCGCATTGTCTTGGTGGAGAACCGATGATTTGTTATTTCACATTTCGGGTCGTTTTTCCTTACTCTTTCACCTAGTTTTGCAAGTACCTCAAGGTACTATTATTGATTAATAGTTTGACCTTCAGGAACCCAGTGAAGGTACACAATCCCATGAATATCGAAAAAAACAATAATCATTGCATTACATTTTGACTTGCTCATTCTAGCTTTTTTAGCTCTCGGTGAAGTTGGGGTCTTCCAGTGCATGGATTGGCGCTTCGTTTCCAGATCATAAGTAAAAAACCACGTTTCATCACATGTTATTACCCTTTCCAATAAATTTGGGTCATTTTCAATGGCATCCAAAGTGCCAGTACAAATATTTTTGCGAGCTGCTTGTTGTTCAAACGTGAGAATTTTAGGCACCATTTTGGCACACTCTTTTCCCATGTTACAATTGTCATGTAAAATTTGCCGTACACATTCTTTATCGATGCCTACAGTTTCAGAAATTTCACGAATACTTAATCGACGGTTAGACCGAATCAAATTACCGACTTATTGAATATTTTCATCCGTTTTTGACGTTGAAGGGCGACCTGGCCGCCAATTACCTTCAACGTCTTCTAGGGCCATCTTTAAAACGCTTAAACCATTCAAAAACACGTACCCGCGATAAACATTCACTGCCATACACTTCTTTCAGTAAATTATAAGTTTCAGTAGCGGTTTTTCCAAGTTTGAAGTGAAATTTCACAATAATTCGTTGCTTTATTATTGCACTAACCATTTTATCCGGCAAAACAGAAAAACAACACGTAGGCTCTGACTAAACGGTATTGTTTACAGATGCGAGACTAACTGCATACTAAAGAGAAAGCTTCACACTAAACAGCTGTCAGTCAATGGCGGTTGGCGCATGCGTACTTATTACGCAGCAACGTCAGTATCGCTATTTAATAGCCACACCTCGTATAACTATGTTACCGATATAAAATGCCTAGTTGAGTCTACGCGATTCTTCCGCTTGACAGAACTTTATTTCAGCAGCTATTCACCTTACTAGACTCTGTTTTGGAGGATATAAAATGGGGTGGATATATTATATGTATAAACAAAGAGTAATGTAGATTAAAATTAGCATCCGGAGTTTCCGTTATAGAAAGCTTGAAATTCATTAAAACGGTAAGGTTTTTATACCAGGCCTTAATAAATAAAAGATAAATTTAAGACTCGCATTATAGAATCGTCCAATTGCCATAGCAGCAGGAAGTGGAGTTTAATAATTAATCAAGTACCTTTTATGAGAAGTTTCGCTCTCTTTAATTATAAATAACTAATTTTTTGTTTAATAATAAAAATATTTATTTCAAAAATTATAAAAATGCCATTTGGCACATAAATAACTAATTAAAATTGATAAAATATTCATCACGAGTGATAGAAAAGACCGGGAGAGAATTATTTTTTTAATAAAATGATTTCTCTTTGAAATTCGTTATTTAACAAAATTAACTGTACCACTACATACAATGCAGAGTCGTGGGTTCAGTACGTGGTAGAAACTGTACTATTTCTTGGACAACGATTGTGGAGGGATGTGATTTGTCCTAGATCAGGCTTAACCACCAGATTCCCCCCTTATTATGACCACCCACTTTATCGAGGCTGTGTGAGTCCCAGGAAGGTCATAGAGCCCATAGGATCGATCTCCGGCCGCTAACAGATTATATAAAATCATGTCAGCGAGCAGGATCTGAACCCCAGGCATTTGGCACGGCAACTCAGAGCTCTACCACTGAGCCACTCCGCCCGCTTTTGTTATTTAAAATGCAATAATATTTTGAGTTCACTAACTTTTTTCTAAGATTTTATAGAAATATGAAATGGAAGAAAGAAGTGAAAACATTATTTTATTAGATTTGATAATGATTCCTATTTTTTTTCATTTTAAATTGTTTTCTCAGACAAACCCAAATCCACAAAACATTTTATTTCCTTCCCAAAGATCCTGACAAACGAGTCAATATCCTTGCCCTCCATTCGCCAGTCCTGTCCCCAAAACCAACCAATTAGGAAATGTAGAAAATAAAACTGGAGAAAACAAACACTCCTGTTTTAATCCTGTTAACGCCCCAAATGCCACCCATAATCCCTCGCTGTACAAACTGTTGGCCCTGTCTGTTTATTAAACTCCTCTATGATGTTGTTCCCTCAAAAACCTCATGCAAATTGAATGAATCTCCAGATAACATCGATGGAAAATACTGATTCCAAATCACCTTGGAATAATAATTTGTTAAGTACCTGAATGACGAACGAATAATTAAATATATAATATGAGAGCTAACTAAGTAAGCTAATGAGTGCTCTTTTTAATAAAAATATTTTTGGTGATCCTTGGACATTTTTGGATATTTCATCGGAGAGGAGGAGAGGTTAGGGGGGTTAGAAAGAACTCTAGCGGCTGACAGAAATAAAATTTCTTTAAATATTAATATCACTGTTTTGAGTAAGGGATGGGCTGAGCTCAGTGGGTAGAGCGCTGAGTTGCTGTTTTGAAGGACCCGGATTCAAATACTCCTGTTGGCAGTAAACTATTTAATATGTTGAATGCCATGGATGGACCCTACTAGATCTTCAGAAACAAATGGGTCTCACCCAGCCTCATTAAACTCGGAACCCTACACTGGGGAAAAATCTGCGGCTGAACGTGATCTTCAGCGAATCACCACTCAGCACAATCGCTGTCTTAGAAAGAGTGTAGTCTCTACCATGTACTGAATTCAGGCCCATCCTGGATTGCAGCAATACAGGATTTATTTGTTGGAGTAAAGATTTATATATGATCTTTTTTATAAGTTTTTTTCTCGTAAAATAAGAATAAAACTGAAGTGGGCGTTCACTCAAGCACGCTGCTGCTACCTAGCGGGAACCATGTAAAACTTGAGAGTTTCTTCTTTCCAACAGTGCATTGTTGGCGCATTTAGTCAAATAACAGAATAGTTATGATTTAATGAAATCGAATGATTCTTTTTGATACACCCTGTATATATATATATATAAAATAATTGTTTTTAGTAGGGATTTACAAAGTTTACAAAATTTTTATAGCGTAAAATTAGAATAAACTATAACTAGTATAACTAAATATATTAAATGAGTAAAAAATTGAGAAAAAACACGTAATGATGCTAACAGGATGTATGTAAACAAATAAATAGAACGGAAAACCCATAAGTAAGGATTTACATGGAAATCTGAAGACATATTGCAAACTATGCTCACCATACTTCAGGGTATGTCCAACAAATAAGATCTTACTCCAACATTACTTTATTCGCTTATATAAGAATTATTATGGCTGAGCGTAGTAATTAAATATGGAACGATTTAAGAAAATGATTCCAAAATCCGATCCTATGCGTTTTCGCTCATAGGTAATTTCGTTATAACGTCTATTTAGTTTTGTATGATTGCAATATGTGAATTCCAAATTGATATTTGTATTACAATGTCAAATTTTCCAACTTTCAATCACTTTTCCTCTTATTTTGCGAGAAAGCGTGATATCATTTTAGTTCAAACGGTTTTACATCTGCCAAAGAGTTTTAATAAAACAATAACGAGTGTGAACATTATCCCACTTTTTATTAACTTCTCTTGTATCTGATGAAGAGGTTAATGCATTTGTGTGGCTCCGATTATTTTCAGGCTGATAAGTGTTATGATAAATGGAAACAAGTTATGAAACTTTTCCGACTTTTAATTCACTTTCCCTCTTGTGTCTGGTCACATGTAACTGGAATTTAGTTGTCTAAACGATTTCCCGGATGTTTTTTGGGACAAGGATAAAAGGATAACTTCACTGATTTTTCATTACCTTTCCTCTTACTTGTTTTGGACGGGTACTTGAATTTTTGTTGTACGAAACAATATTCTTTCAAAATAGAATACCAAGTGGAAACTCTATCAGTTTCTAATTTCTAATTACACTACACAAGAATTGTAAAGTTTTGAATAATAAAATATAATTAAATCACTGTTATAGAACCAGTAAATAAAAAAATATTCCATTTAAAGGCATTTATTATTTTTTTATATTTGTTTACTAGAGTTTGGATCTTGTCATTTCAATTAATATTTTTATTTGTTGATATTTATAAAGATAGTTCGTACTATCTCGTTATTAGGTGGCATCAACGTTTCCCTATCCATCTTACATGAACGGAATTGAATTTAGAAAATAAATCTTGTGATTTGGAAGGAGGGGCTCCTAACAATAACTCGCTAACCTTATTAAGATAAGAACTTTATTAAGTATTACAAATAAAAACATCCAAAAATGAGTAAATGGTAAATATATTATGTAAAAATAGAAAAAGAACAATTACAAAAATATTAATGTGCAATACTAAACCTAGGAAAATACAAGAAAAGTTATTTAAAAGTTAAAGCAAGAATTATAAAAGAAAATGCACTAAGCTAGTATCTGAAATTAATTATTTACATAAAAAATGAAATGAACTTATTTACTTGTAGTATCATAAAATGTCATTTTAAACATGTCTTTTGTAATACCTTCCTATTCAATACACATTATTTATAGCAACAGATAAATACAATGACTTATCAACGATACTTGGTTTTTCAATTTCTTCTCAAAATAACTTGATTTAAGTATACTATATTTTGGCGACGAGCATAAAAACTAGTTATGCCTAAATTGCGTCAAAAGTCATTATAATAACAAAGAAAGCCAGCTAGTGAGTGATGAAGATCGGCCGACAGAACAATCCGATGAAGACAGAAAACAGCCTTCGGAGAACAGCAGGTCTCAGCAGCACAGAGGGCCAACCTTTTGGCACTTCAACATTCTCCTGATGAAGACGAGTAGGAGTCTAGGTTACAGAAGTTTTCACTCGCCGCTATCTCGGATCTTCACATCGATGATGACATACGGTAGAGATATTTACTAGCCAAGGTAGGAAAAAAACCATTCAAATTTTTATGCGATTACTTTAAATCTGCCGAAATAGCTTCAATAGATTATAAGGAATTAATTGAAGCTTTACAAAAACAGTTCGGGAAACCTGATACGTTTAACATTTAATCAAATGATACGGCAAGATCATGAGACAATTAATGATTTTATCGATAGATTACGTTCTCAAGCAAACCATTGTGATTAAGGAAATTCATTTAAGGAAACATTACGAGATCAACTCTTATTTGGCATTACAAACACAAGTTGGCAACTGGAAATCATCGGTTAAGAGCAGTTTCGATGAAATTGAAACATTATTACATAACTGGCGAACGCCAAGTATGAACAGTCACACATGTCATATTTACAAACCTCTCACAACGCTGAGCCTAATATTAATATAATAAGTCCGACTCATCATAAAAGTTCACCAGAAAAAAATAAAATTTATCTAGATAAGCAAATTCATTGCTTACGATGCGGTTGTTACAGAGAGTTACATAACCTAGACTGTAGGAGTCTAGGTTACAGAAGTTTTCACTCGCCGCTATCTCGGATCTTCACATCGATGATGACATACGGTAGAGATATTTACTAGCCAAGGTAGGAAAAAAACCATTCAAATTTTTATGCGATTACTTTAAATCTGCCGAAATAGCTTCAATAGATTATAAGGAATTAATTGAAGCTTTACAAAAACAGTTCGGGAAACCTGATACGTTTAACATTTAATCAAATGATACGGCAAGATCATGAGACAATTAATGATTTTATCGATAGATTACGTTCTCAAGCAAACCATTGTGATTAAGGAAATTCATTTAAGGAAACATTACGAGATCAACTCTTATTTGGCATTACAAACACAAGTTGGCAACTGGAAATCATCGGTTAAGAGCAGTTTCGATGAAATTGAAACATTATTACATAACTGGCGAACGCCAAGTATGAACAGTCACACATGTCATATTTACAAACCTCTCACAACGCTGAGCCTAATATTAATATAATAAGTCCGACTCATCATAAAAGTTCACCAGAAAAAAATAAAATTTATCTAGATAAGCAAATTCATTGCTTACGATGCGGTTAATTTAAACATAGACAACAGTAAGACTGTCCGCATATAGGAAAATCATGTAATTTATGCCGGGGAAAGATCATTTGTCTGAAGTATGTTTGAAGCGTGGGAAAGGTATTATTAAGGTACTCGAAGGACTAATAGAGTTAAATGTACTTCTTGTAGTATCAGTGACTCGGAATACAGCTCGTCTTCAAACAGGATCAGTCAACAGCCGGTCCGGATCATTCGACCAGGCTCTGAAGCAACCGTAAAAATCACTATAAACGGTCAACAGTTAGATATGTTAGATATGCAGACTCAGGAGCTGCAAAAACAGTCATAAATAAACACCGATGGGAAATGATTGGACAGCCTCCTCTTAAACCAACAGCGCCCTTGGTGGCTTATTCGGGATTTAAAATAGTAACAGTCGCATCATACAAAATTACTGTCACTGCTTTCGATAAAACTCTACGCCTTCCTCTTGTGGTAGTAGAATCGGACGATGAATCTCTCTTCGGTCTGGACTGGACTCTTGCATTTCAATTTCCTCTTCCACCAGGGGCTAAAATTAGAAAAGCGAAATTACAACAGCAAGCGAACAACTGCAGCAGGAACTGCAACATCAACTGGTGAAATCAGCAGCATATTCAAGAACTTTAACAACTTCAGCAAATATATGCTAAACAACAGCAAAAGCAGCAACAAATGAAGCAGCAGCTAAAACAGAAACTAGTTTTACCACATTACAACCAGTACCACAATTTAGACCAGATCGAATATCACCGAGTCAGCAGAACAACATCCAGTCTAAACAGATGCGGTAGTTGTAGAGACCGAACAATGCCCAACAAGCGGCAACGATTACTCGGGCTCACACAAACATCCCGAGCCAGCCGTCCAAACATTCCCCGACAATAAGACTATTTCCCCTACTGTGTCTTTGCATCGAACGGGATCTACTATTACACGAGTGGGCCCAGGCTAACATTCTATTAACCAACCTGATTGTGTGCCTTCTCTTCAAGAAAGCGTGTGCAGCGCTTAACCAGGAAAGACGTCAGTTTCATAATGGACGATTTCCTCAAGGGAATCAGGAAACCGGCCAACTCGTCGGGAAATTCCCGAACACACCTAATCATCATATGAATGAACAACAAAACAGGCCACCTCCTCCTCCATATTCTATCCAGCTTTAGCATATCCCGGAGATCTCTGACTTCGTAACGGGAGAGGAGGCCTGGGTGAGTCTCATGGAAAGAAAGGAAGGAAAGAAGACAAGGGAATGGCAGATCGTGGAACAGACTGGACCGATCTCTTACATTGTCCAAGTGAAAGGTCGTCGGAAGAGAATGCACGCCGATCTGCTCCGGCCAAGACATCTTTAAGGGGGGAGAAAATATAGTATCGTAAAACGTAATTTTAAACATGTGTTTTGTTATGTTATCTCATCTCGTAAAAAACCTTCCTTTTTAATACACATTATTTATAACAACATATGAATACAATGACTTATCAACGATAGTTTGTGTTTCAAACGATCCTCAAAATAACTCTTGATTACTAAAAGGTCTGATGAGATGAGGAGGCTGTGCATTAATCCTCGTTCATAGAATGCAGGAACATTTTCGGCCTGAATTTTCTGAAATCCTTGTTGTGCGCTTCTTGTGGATCTTATCATACGTCCGACCAATTGGTAACGGAGTTGAATCCAAGAAAGTTTTTACATGAAGCAGAATCATATGACGTGATGACGGCAAATGATACCAACTACAACAGCGAACATACAGGTCATATGTTTCCATCCAATATTCATTCATTTTGTATGAAACACTGTAGCCACTAACAATAACCTGAATGAGGTTTTCATCAACATCTGTCTCTTCTGCAGCTAATTCCTTTTCAGGATCTTCATTCAGACCCTTGATGTCTAATTAATATTTATTTTAAAGAGTAAATTAGAGGCCATTTTTTGTAGAGTGTTTTGAAAAAAAATGCTTTGAAAACCTTGAATTTCCTAGTTAGCTGATCAAAACCGATTTTCGATTTAAATATTAGATTATTTAATTTCTTCCTCCTATTACTATCATTGGACAATATTTAGAAGAGAGAAATTAAATAAAACAGCATTTACTAAGAAAAAAATATTATAGACTATTTGCTTAAAATTTGCAATTTTTTAAATTCCCGCACTCATGGTTCTTTGCCGTCTAAAGGCTCCCTTGAGCTTTGTTGTGGGCAAAGGGATCTAAAATTCCAGTTCTGATTGTCTAAAAAATAGGGCTGTGCAAAGGTGTTAATCGTCGATTGATTGAATATAGGAAAAAAAAAAGATTTTTAAAGGGCTTTTTAGCGATTTCGCCACACTGTGCGTCGATATCCGAATTCTACAAAATTCCGAATCATATAAATGTAAGAACAAAATATATCCCATTAGGAAAGCTTTTAAGTGCTCCAGCCCCGCGGATAGAAATAAACGTTAGAGAATTTCTAAAACTCATTTTCTTATCACATGAGGCTTTAAAACTTTCTAAAAAGCCAGCTTTTACAGCTCCTAAAAGTTTTGCCGCTCAAAGCGCAGCTGAATTATGTTGAAAAGTGCTTTTCCACGGGCCCTTCACTCATCGCATCAACAGGTCTTTCCTCTTGTGCTCTCTCCGCGAACAATATTATGTTGTTCTTTGACCTAATGTCAAATTATGCATAATATAAAAATTGATGTTGTATCATACGATAATAGTTCAGTAATTAATCTATAAGCAATCGTGGACTTTATATAGCGCAATTTACCAGTATAATAAATAATTTTACCATAAAATGGAAGATCAAGGCGATCGCAACGAAAGAGCACGCAATAGATAAGAGTTCGTGGAAGGGACTGCCAAGTACTAACGAGGGTAGAGTCAGTAAGTGTTAAAAAGTACAGATCGTAATTGTGATAGTTGTCTAATTAATGAGAATAAAATGTGAACGCAGTTCCTCACAGTTCTTGTGTCCTTCATAATGAATAACGCCCACCTTTGCCGATAGAGAATAATGTTAAATGAATTTTGGAGTTATAAGAATCTATAACACTTTATTAAGATGCCTCATTAGATAAACGTAAGATTCTCCAAAAGACTAAT
Source organism: Troilus luridus (assembly GCA_964056705.1). Taxonomy (NCBI): domain Eukaryota; kingdom Metazoa; phylum Arthropoda; class Insecta; order Hemiptera; family Pentatomidae; genus Troilus; species Troilus luridus. The sequence continues at coordinate 64,029,455 of OZ057412.1, read as the reverse complement.
ATCTATTCTGATACTTGGTCTTGAACAGGTTTGTTCAGCAGGAGAGTGCAGTACATAAATAAGATACAATTAAATTTGTAAAAACGAGTTTTGTATTTAAAAAAAAGCTAAATAACTTTATAGCTATCGGAGAATTTATAGGAATCGGCTTAATCATACATACTTATTACATACGTGCATAGCATTTTTTATGTCTCCAATGTCATTTGTAATTAATATTTTAGAGTAGTTTGCTAATGGTGTGCAGGGTTTGAAATTATTGATATTGAAACAATATCAGTAATAATAATAACACAGGTCTGCAAAAAAACCTTTTTTAATAATTGTTTTGATTTAGTTAACTGATATTTATGTAGTTTTTTTGCACTGATTTAAAAATGACATTGGTTTTTTTTTTTCTATCACGTAAGGCTTGCCAAAAAAATCAAGTTGAAGTTTTTGGAAATAGTACGAAAATCGGAAAATTTAGGATTTATTTTTATTATTTTAACATAAAGTAAACAAAAAAACAAAAAAAAACAAAAAAAAAACAACGATACCTAGCTAAAATGAGCATAAAAGTGATGCACATGTGTTGTAAAGTTGTTATTAGTCTTTGGAAAAAAGTTTTCTTTTTCCATCAAAGCTTCTTTTGGTACTTTTTCGGCTGTGTTCTTGTGAATTTTCTCTTTTTAATATCCAACAGTAGTCCGCCATCATGTTGACATCACATCGACCTTGGTATCTGCGCTCCATTTCTTATCTCGATAGAAGCGTTCTCCTTGTTCCTCATTTACCGCCCCAAGATTTTCTGGAATAGTCCAGATGTGAGTGAAGCAAATGAACTCATGTTGCAGCCCAACATTTTGTATTTTTGTAACAATTCAGCAACCAAAGTTTTGTAGAGTGGGGCTTTTTGGTTTCCAAGAAAGCCTGTCACAGTAATTTTAACTGAATTCCCGGCGTTTTTTCTTCCATTTACATTTTAGTCACAAAGCTTTCATATTTTAAAAGTTTTCTGATGTCAGGCCCAACAAAGTCGCCCTCTTTCAGCTTAGCATCGGATATACCAGAAAACTGTTCACAAAGATATTTAAAACACTCTCCTTCTTTGGGCTATGCTTTCATAAACTGTTTCATTAGCCCCAATTTGATATGAAGTCATGTAATTATGATCTTTTTAGGATCCAACAAACTTTGTCTTTCAACATTTTTAACTCCAGGAATAAAAGCCTTTCTGATTGGCCACATTTGCTTGACATAGGGTTGTTTCCTGTCACGGCTATCCCATTCACAGAGTAAATAATAGACGGGGAGCTAGCTACATAAAACAGGGTCGATAAGGTGCGTGCAGTTTTAGTCTATAAACTGGGGGGCCCAACTTAGTACGTCACCAAACGCCACTTCTTAAGGTCAGCACAGGTCGGATATGAAAATGCCAGCCGGTTTTCCCGGACGAAAAAATTGAGTGAAAAACCTCATAACGTGCGCGCGTGAAACTTCTTGTAACGTGATGTTCGATCCTCAAATAAGAGCGGTGTAATAGTGTAAGAAGTTTTGCAGGCCGGAAAACCCTCGTAAGAAGTGATCGAAAGTGCCGGAAAACTCAGCTGAAAAACCTCATAACGTGCGCGCGTGGAACCTTTTGTAAAGTCAAGTTCGAACCTCAAATAAGAGCGGTGTAATAGTGTAAGAAGTTTTGCAGGCCGGAAAACCCTCGTAAGAAGTGATCGAAAGTGCCGGAAAACCCAGCTGAAAAACCTCATAGCGTGCGCGCGTAAAAATTTTTTTATTTGATTTTTGGGTTCTCAACTAAGAACGCTGTAATAGTGTAAGAAGTTTTGCAGGCCGGAAAACCTTCGAAAAAAATTAAAGAAAATCGGCGTATATTAGAAATGAAAATTTTTCGCATTCGGCTTAATGGAAAATTAGTTTTGATGATTCCATTCAAAATATCTCTTCGTGCTATCCAAAATTAAAAAAAAAATCGTCAGGATACGATGGAAACTCGCTAAAATATAATAATTTTTTATCGCGCGCGCGATTTTATAGCGCTTACTCATTTTCCGTCTATTCGAGCCGCCGCCGCGCTATGAGGTTTTTCAGCTGGGTTTTCCGGCACTTTCGATCACTTCTTACGAGGGTTTTCCGGCCTGCAAAACTTCTTACACTATTACACCGCTCTTATTTGAGGATCGAACATCACGTTACAAGAAGTTTCACGCGCGCACGTTATGAGGTTTTTCACTCAATTTTTTCGTCCGGGAAAACCGGCTGGCATTTTCATATCCGACCTGTGCTGACCTTAAGAAGTGGCGTTTGGTGACGTACTAAGTTGGGCCCCCCAGTTTATAGACTAAAACTGCACGCACCTTATCGACCCTGTTTTATGTAGCTAGCTCTTGGACTATAAGGAAACTTTGTGTAACCACTTTGTTGACCTAGTATCATGGAAATAACATTCAAATCCCCACAAATGGTCCATTTATGGTCAGAGTAGCTTAGCTTATTAAGAACAAACTCAAGATTTTCGTAGCATTCTTTAAAATGGACTGACTGTCCAATAGG